>CM033449.1:58194950-59634450 GCA_019425775.1 Rafetus swinhoei
ATTTGCCATTTTGTTGCTCAATCACCTAGTTCTGTGCGATACTTTTGAAGCTCTTCACAATCTGCTTTAATCTGAACTATCTTGAGCAACTTAGTATCATCTGCAAATATTGCCACGTCATTGTTTACCCCTTTCTGTAGATCATTTATGAATAGGATTGGTCCCAGTATGGACCTCTGTGGGACACCAATAGTTATCT
This sequence comes from Rafetus swinhoei, assembly GCA_019425775.1. Taxonomy (NCBI): domain Eukaryota; kingdom Metazoa; phylum Chordata; order Testudines; family Trionychidae; genus Rafetus; species Rafetus swinhoei. The sequence goes on from CM033449.1 coordinate 58,195,150, forward strand.
CTTTCCATTCTGAAAACTGACTATTTATTCCTACCCTTTGTTTCCTGTCTTTTAACCAGTTATCAGTATGTGAGGACCTTCCCTCTTATCCTATGACAACTTATTTTACTTAAGAGCCTTTGGTGAGGGACCTTGTCAAAGGCTTTCTGGAAATCTAAGTTCACTATATCCACTGGATCCCCCTTGTCCACATGCTTGTTAACACCTTCAAAGAACTCTAGTAGATAAGTGACCCCATGTCTTTCTTTCTTTCTTTCTTTCTTTCCATTATGTTAAGAGTATCGTATAAGAATTCAGTACTGAGTCTGTGCCTGATACAACCTGTACTTCCTGAGGCAGTGTTATACTTGTGTTGCTGGGTATGTTTGGGGCAGGAGCCAAAAGTCTATCAACTCTCCACTCTCTCCTGCCCTTCTGAGCAGAGAGGGGACAATAGAGTCTGGGTCCACTCCCATGTTGTCAGGCCAGCGGTGATGCAGGTAGCTAACACAAGAGTGTGAGAGGCAGTCTGCCCCAGGTTATGCCCATGTGCTGATGATTTTATGATTTTATAACCACAGGTCAACCCAAGTGTAGACCTCTTACACAATTCCATATAATGAACAAAAATGTTGGCAGAACTTAGGTGCCTAAATCTATGTGCACAGTTTAAATGACTTTAATAAAATTTTCTTTAATCCTTTTTCAAAATGGTAATTTGCATATTTTTACATTTTGGAAGATATATCTTTTATCTTGTTATTTAACTCTAACACAGCTCCTTCCTCCATAAACTCACACTTAATTAGCATAAAGTCTCTGTCTGCCTGGGGGACAGGGCACAAGACAGAAAGACGAAAATCTTCTTGACTTCACATTCCTTAGTTTTCTTTTTTTCTTGAAGCACGAAACATTTGTTCGTTATCTCTGAAAATAGATAGGGAAATTAGCCAAGTCTCTGGTGAAGTGTGTGATCCATCTCTACTTAGTGTGAGAATTCTATAACATAACTACAAAAATCAAGTTTTTTTCCTCTTGCTTTCAGTAGTACTATCAAGCCTTCAGCTTGTATATTCCTGTTTGGATTTCAACCATTTAAAATTTCCTTTTAAAAATCAAATTAAAGTGAAAACTTGGTTATCTGGCACTCTGTTAACTAGTAAATTTTGTTAGCCAGCTACAATGACACTGCGTCTTTAGATGCACATGCCTGAATCCTGCATGTCTAGCTGGCCATTGTGGGGCTTCTGACAGCTAGCATTGCCAATGGACTTCAACATCAGATGCCTCCTTCACCCACATCCTGCCTTGAACTGCCAGGAGCCAGATCTGTTGGTAGGAGTGGGGGCAAAGCAATAAGCTTTGTTATCTGGCACATTCAATTAACTGGCAACCCCCATTCTCTATGAATGCTGGATAACAAAGCTTTTACTATATTTCTAATTTGTATTAGAAGTACGCTTTATTACTTTTTTTAAAGGTGTGGGGGGGTATTTTTTACATCTCTTGAGTAATCTGGCACTCAATACCATTCTCACTCCCATCTACATTGTTGATCTCCGCAGTCATTGCCTGAAATTCGCACCCTAGAAATACAAGTTGAATGAGGTAATATATTTTATTGCATGAACTTCTGTTGGTGAGAGAGACAAGCCTCATGGCTTTTACAGAACTCTCCTTCAGGTCTGGGAAATGTATTCAGAGTGTCCCAGCTAAACACAAGGTGGAACAAATTACTTAGCACAACAGTTCTCAAACTGTGGGTCAGGACACCAAATAGGATTCTGACCCCCCCCTTTGAATAGGGTTGCCAGAGCTGGGTTAAACCTGTAATGGCCTCCACATCACAAGCTGGGGTGCTCCTCTTTTTTTTTTTTTTTTTTTTTGAGAAGCTACCTTTGGTGTAACTACTGATTACAGAGTCAACTACTATAGATTCTAGACATTAACTACCAGATCTGTATGTGAATACACATGTGTGCAATATATTATAAAAGGTTGTAAATCCTACACTTGTACTCAGAGGGTCCACAGGAGTCTCAGAACTTCATTAATCCATCAGCTGTTACCTGGAGGGCTGTTAAGTATATTAATAGCAGGTCCCCTTGGAAATGATTAAGGATGGACTAAAGACAATGGGCACAGAGTTTGGGGCTAAAAACCTAATGTAATGGTTAATGTTTCCTTAAAGGTTATGTTGAAAGCTTATGTTGAAAAAGTTATGAAAAGTTATGTTGAAACTCAAAAAGTGCTCTAATAAAAATTGGCATTGTGAGTTCACACTCTGCTCCTCTGGCAACAGTGCACGTCCACAGTTGGGGAATTATAATTGACAGTGTGAGCAATTTACTGTGGATACATATCACACAGTCCAACTTTACACCTTCTATGGCTAGATCTTGTGGGGAAGTGGAGAGAATTGAGGCACATTTTGGGACCAGACTCAATGTTGAATGATGTATTGTTTTCTGTCCCAGAATTCTATGGGCTTCCAGCTTTCATTCACAGCATTTTCAATGACCTCTCTTTGCCACACTCCCTGAAATCTTTTTCAGAAGAGATGGATCCTGCTCTGCTCTCCTACGCTCTGATAACTTTCCTTCAGACATCACAGTTGACAATGAAATTAATCATGAAGTTCTTAACTGAAGAAGACTCCTAGCTGCCTGACATTCTGTGTGATATGGATTGAAGCAACTTTAGATTCCTTGGAAAGCTGCAGAAGATGGACCATCACTTTTGGGGTAAGGAAACAAGCACTGAATGGTGGGATCATATTGTCATGCAAGTATGGGATGATGAACAGTGGCTACAGAATTTTTGGCTGTAGAAGGCCACCTTTCTGGAACTTTGTGTGGGGCTCATCCCAGCACTATGGTGCGAGGAGACCAGAATGAGAGCTGCCCTATTGGTAGAGAAGTATGTGGCAATCTCTGTGTGGAAGCTGTCAACTCCAGTTGCAAATCAGTTTGGAGTTAGGAAGTTGGCAACTGGGACTATGTTAATGTTAAATGTGTAGGGCAATTAATCACATCCTAGGATGAAGGGACTCTAGAAAATGTGTGTGGAATACTAGATGGCTTTGCAGAAATGGGTTTCCCTAATTATGGAGGGGCAAGAGATGGCATACATATTCCACTTTTGGCACCAGACAACCTTGCAATAGAGTTTATCATCAGGAAGGAGTTCTTCTCCAACATGTTGCAGGTGCTTGTGGATCACCATGGGCATTTCACTGAAATCAATATGGGGTGGTCCAGAAAAATGCATGAGACACATTTTCAGAGCCACTGGCTTCTATAGAAAACTAAAAGACCAGAAGATTACAGTGGGGGGTGTTTAAATGCCCATAGTAACCCTGGGAGACCATGTGTACCTCTTACAGCTATGGCTTATGAGCCTTACATGATAAAACTGGACAGCAGTAAGGAGCAGTTCAACAAGCTAAGTAGTGTCTGGATGATTGTATAACCATTTCATAGCCCACCAGCAGCTAAGTCTAACAAACCGCATGGACTGGCATGCTGGAGATTCCCCACCACTGAGTAGCACATATCTCACTGCTGAGGGTAAGAATGGAACTGAGGAAATACCTACTACATGCTTGTGGCTTCTGCCCTGGTCCCTAGGCTGCTCACTTGTGCACCGGTTTGGTAAATGCACAAATTATTGCTAAAGTGCATGGGAAAGATACAGTGATACAAAGATACAATGAGGAAAGGGATAAAGCAGCTCTGCCAAGGAACCTTTGGCAGAGGATTGTGGAGTATCTCCAGGAAATTTCTTAGAGATCTCAGTGGAGGATTCCCATGAGATTGAGGCATGCATCAGTACCCTGTGAGCTTCACAGAGAAATGTCCAGCATACAGAAACACAGCCAGCCTTGTACATTTCTATACCCTGAGCCCATCTCCTATTTCTACTGCCTCCAGGCCTCCTGAAGTATCCAGGGGGCTCTTGGCAGTTGAAGTGGAGTCACCATCAAGGGCAGAGTCCAATTCCTTAGAGAATGAGCGGGTCTTAGGTGCAACACTGGGGTGACGGTTTGCATTCCTTGCCCTTTGATACCCCTGTCTCAGCTCATTTATCGTCACCTGTGCAAGGGAGGGGATATCTGACAGGGCATGTACACCCATGTACACTTACACTAAGAGTCTCTACTGCAACTGTCCTGGGGCAGGTGAGTGGAGGCAGGCTGAAGGTAAGCAGGGCAACAGATGGTCAGCATCAAGAGTAGCATCAGAGGGGGAGTGGATGGAAAGAGAGTGGGCTCTATGCCATTCTCCCAATACTACCAACCTCATCTTCAGCAACAGAGACTGGAGCAATAGCAATTCCCACGCTTAGAGTCACCCATGCACAGGAAAGAGGCAGGGTGTGCTTATGGTTAATGGGCTTATGGTAAAGACATTTGATGCTGCCCTGGGGAACAGGAGTCTATCTTTGCCTCTGTCACACAGTGCCTGCAAAATATTAACCCAAAAAGTCACAGGGGGGCACTAATTGTATTCCTCATTTTCAGAATTTTTGACAGAAGAATCTTACAACTGTGACTGATGTCAATGGTAACTTTTCTTTGAACATACAAAGCACTATATAACACTAAGTACCCTATAAAATCAGGTCTTAAGTGTCCTAAATTAGAATCAGGATGGGAAACTTTTTTTTTGCCAGGAGCCACTGACACAGAAAAAAATCAGTTGGGGCCACATACAAGTGAGAAGCCAAACAAACAAAAAAAGGACACACACATGCAGGATGTGACTCTCTGGGACTCCACTTGCACTCCAGCCCCATCGGGAGGTCGTTGAGTCTCAGGACTTTCCCCTGCAGTATGAAGGCTTGTCATGGGCAGATTAAAGTAAGTCGGGAGCTGGATCCAGTATGTAGGCTGTAGGTTTACCAACCCTGATTTAGATACTCAAAATTAGTAGACAGTATTGCCCTTAATATATCTGTTATTCAGTTTCCCAACTGTAAAATGTAGATAATATGCCCTAATTTTTCATGAGTGTTGTGAAAATAAATGCATATTTTGGAAGCGCTCAGTCTATAGGGATGAGCACCACAGAAAAGCTCATGAGGACAGAAGAATTCTGTCTTCAGAACAGGGTTTGAATACTGTGCAGTGAATAGGGCCTGAAGAGAAAACAAAATACGGAACAGCTGCTCATCAAGAGAACACAATCCATTCCGTTAACTGAATGAGGCAGGGATCCTGTGGAAAAAACAGTTTTTAATTACATGACATATGGTATATAAGGCATGGAGAGGCCAAATTAAGATTTCACATGCAGCCTTAGCCTTAACATTTTCTAATTTTGAGTTCTTGACTTAGTAATAGCTCCAATGTGCTAAATCAAGAAGCACAAGCGATGCAATTCTGTATTGTGCCCACAAAAGTTAAGGCCTTGTCTATACTACCACGGGCCATAAACTATGTTACACAACTATAGCTAAGTGAATAGTGTACAGGGAGGCCAACAGAATTACTGGGTCCCTGGGAAAGGTGGTGGTGCCTGGCTTCATCCTCCCAGAAGGGGCAGAGCCTTGGGCGGAAGGGGTGAGGCTGTGGACAGCCAACTTTTATCACACCTATGGAGCTCTAGCAGCAATTTAAAGGGCCAGGGATCCATAGCAGAGGTGGTGAATGGAGCCCTGGGCCCTTTTGAATCACTAGGCCCCAGGGAAACCACTCCCTTTGCCTTCCCTGTTGGCAGCCTTGATAACATAACTAAAGTTGATATACACAGGTCTGCTTATTTCATTATCTTCACCATGGTAAGTCGACAGCTGACACTCTCCCATCAGTTCTGCCTACTCATCTCATTTTGGTGGAGTATCAGAGTCAACAGGAGAGCACTCAGCAGTCGATTTATTGTGTCTATACTAGACTAGATGTGATAAATCGACCCCTGCTAAATTGACCACTATCTGTTGATCTAGCAGTTAGTAAAGACATGCCCTAAGAGTGAATGCTGATAATTTGCCTTGCACTGAGAATGGGTTAAATATTTTAGAAACAGGTATGTAGAAAACTTCCTGGTCTCCCAAAATCACACTAAAGAACATACAGGCTATGGATAAAAGAGATGGAAAGAAATAGGGGGGGATATGTAGGCCTACACTGGGGCTTCAAATTTAAGACCTATGGGTAGTAGATTTTGAGATAGTATGTGGGTCTTTTATACAACCAAAGTAATTGACCTAGTGCAGTATATCATTGTTAGAACAGTTTTTTTGTTTACTGATCAATTTTTTCCTCTGGAAGTGTATTTGTTGTGAAGCTTAGTGGTGAGAAGAGCTATCCATTTACATTTCAGCAAGAGCTACAGTGCTATCATGAGACTGTCAGAAAATATATCAATCTATTTATCAAGTACTTGAAGTTCCCATTTCAAATAGAATGTGTAAAAATAATAAACATTGAGTCCAGGAAGCTGTTTCCAGAACATTTTATTAAATAAAAAACTACCATAAAAATCTTTGCAAACTTGATTGCTGCTGTCAATTCTTGTTAATATTGGCATTATTTTTGCTAATGGTGAGCCTGCATATATATTAAATTAGGTTAACTTAATATGTACCTTTAAATAGAATCAGTGCATAGATGCTTCACACCCTTCCTTACTGTTTTGAAATATTGCTTAGAAAAATAGTTCTGTTCTATAAAACCAAATTTCTATAATAATATTCCATGAAGCTCAGGATGTCAGCTTTAGAATACTTTAGAAAACTTCTCTATTACACTCACCTTCATCAATATCTAGTCAGTGTCATGCTCTCCTTTTATAGCTGTTTACTGGTCTGGCTTATGAAGTCCTTTGAGAAAACTCCATGCATAAAAGAGGCCAAAAGAATCACATTATGCTCCATACATCCAGACCTTGACTGGAAAATCAGCAAATCGCTCAACTTCCTCTAGGCACATGGTTTATGGTAAAGTGGCTTAGTACTGTGTAAACATCAATCACAGACACAGGAAATAAACCCTTTTTTCCTCCTAATCCACATTTTCCCATTTCTGGAGAGAGCTGTTTACTGGGGTAAATACATTATCTGCACATCCTTCAATTTTTCACATTTAGTTTTCAAAATTCTTCACAACTTCCATTCTTTAGAAAACAATATTTGCTGATATGGTTGAATTTCATTATCAGCCATGGGAAGATCAAAACATATGAATTTGTGCTGTTCATTTGAGACAACACAATCAAAATATACATGTGAGACAGAAAATAAACTGGAATTTGAAATTCAAGAAGTGAATGTGAAAACACTTTCTTTAATACATTATCAAGGATTGAAACTTTTAAATACATACACTTTAAAAGGCTCCTGGGCACCATAAAATAAAAGTTAGTCTCTGAATTTAAAAGGTACCAAAATTTCATTTGAAGGTGAGGAGGACTGTGATATGGAAAAGCAGAAGTGGTATACTGTGTCCTTCTGTCTAATTTTTGGTTACACTCTAATGGAAATAGATTATGAGACTGAATATCAGCCCAAGCCCTGGATTTAAAAATTTAACACCACAGCTTTAGAACTTGCTCGATTACAATAGGCTTTTATTTTAGAAAATGTTTAGCATTTAAGGAGATTTTGTTTGGTTGGTTGGTTAGTTGTTTTTGTTTTTGATTATTTGCACAGGGGTAGACTGAAAGCTGATTTAAGGACAGCATATAAACAGACCAGAGAATTGTGATTCTCAAGGTCAGAATTCCGGTCTACACTAACTTTTGCTGGAAGTAATTTGCTGCTGCGGTCTATACCAGTAACACGTTATTTTCCTCTCAACACTAGCTCAGCTGGACAATGATTTGGGGCAGGAAAAAGGAAGCCAGTCAAATCCCCATTCCTGCCCAAGGGCGGGACTAAGGGAACATCTATATAGCAACACTATTTTGGGATAATGGCTGTTATCCCAAATTAGCGTTCTGCACGTTCTTACAACATGCTCGTTATTTCAAAATGCATTCAAAATAATGGGCTTCTTATTCCAGTTTCCTGTAAACCTCATTGCACAAGGATTAAGGAAGATGCCGAAATAGTGATTTATTTCAGATAAGTGCTGTATAGATAGCACCAAATTTCAAAATTTCAAAATAAGCTAAGCAATTTGCGTAGCTCAAATTGTGCCATATAGATTCTTCTGTACAAACACTGGGATTTGCCAGGTATGAACCTCCTGCATGCACTTACGGGGGTAGGTACCTTATGTGTCTGTTTGCCCTTGGCAGGAGTATATGACAAGGGAAAATCTTGTCCTTAAAGACCTAATGGCTATCCATGGAAGACAGTATGAACAAATTATGGCTCTTATAAGTTCATCTCCTCTTTCTGGCTAATCTGCTTATTTCCACCCACCCAATTTTATTTTTCCCCAACACCACTTTTGCCCTTATTAATTCTATCATTATTAATTTGTTATCACAAACAAAAGATTATAACTACAAGTCAGAAAAAAAATGAAATTTAAGCAACCAAAATCCCATCTCAATGTAAATGGCCATGGCAGTAATATATATATACATACACATACATATATGCAGAGTTGTTTCTACATCAAATGCTTTTACAACATTTTCATGATGTAACTATTATTCTTTAATCCTGTAAAGTACTGATGATTCTGAGCAGCCTGTTCTAAACCATTCCAACTGTTGCAACAATATTCATTTATATTATTTTAAGAAGGCTATATTAGCAGTTAACTTGAAAAACTTGAAAATCTTCATTTCACTAAATGGCAGTAATCATCAGAGGATCAATAGAAAAAGGAGCTGGAACAACCAGGAAAAATGCACAAAATATAGAAGTAAAAAGATGTTTAAAGAACAGAAGAGGGAAAATACTAACTTTAGATTTCATTGATCAGAAGGCTGATGTAACTCAGATATAAATACTGTCTAAACACAAAATAGTTTCAGAGCCAAAAGATCTTGCAATTAAACAGATACTTAACTCATTAATTTAAAAACACAAGGGATTAAGTGCACCATTGGAGGGAGATCCCAAGGAACATAATCTTGCAAGTTCAAACCCATGAGGTATATTATAAACTCTGGTCTATTTTGAGCTAGAATAAGCACTGCCAACTGTACAAAAGTGGTTATTCTGGGTTCTCATCTGGATTCTTCTCTATGCTGAATATCTACTGAAGTAAAGGGCAATAGAAGGAGTTCATTAATCTCGTGGAGAAGTTCAGGATCAACCACAGTTATAGCCCGCACCTACCATATCACCTCAGACTTTGCTGTTAACATGTCTTGCAAAGTTGGGCACAGGCAAAAAGGAAATTCCATGTTATACTGGTGATTCAGAATCTAGCACTCCAATAGCAACTGAACGAGAGCTCCAATACATTAGTACAGCTTGCTGAAGAAGATATCTTCCAGATAAGATACAAAAGCAAGTTCTTGACCATCTCAAAGCACTTTTCACATTTGATATTCTCATATATATTCTACTTCGCATTTCTAGTTTTGTTTTGTTTTGTTTTCCTGTCTTTGTGATTCCTTTTTTCCCCCCACAGTCATTTCTAAATGGAATATGAGCATACTCCATCCTAGGTGTGGGTTTATCGTAGTCACGCCAGCATCATATGGATGTGAAAGGTAATTCTATATAGAGTGAAGTGATGCAGTTTGTAAAACACCATGAGAGCATTTGGGCCAAAAGATTCTATGTAACCAGAGCTCAGTACTGCTATTGACATTTAACATACAAATGTGCATTCCTCAGAAGGTATTATTTCCTGGTATAGTGTAAAAAACATGGCAACTCCCATCACTCCAGAGTTACTAATAACACATGATTTATAAAGGGTTTCCATTTTAGATTTTATACTATATTAATATTAGTGATAGGCTATATGAAAAGAAAAAAAACACTTACATGATTTAGAAAAACAAAGATAACAAAATAATATAATATAAACAATAATCCTTATAAATAAATAAAATAAAATCTATCATAAACAAACTACAAACATAATTGAAGGGTAATAGAAACAAAGTCATGATAAAACATGCAATCAAAAGAAAATTACAAATGGAAAAATGCAACTTGCCTTGATTTTAATTGGGAAAAATACCAAAGAAGAATAGAACAATAGACTCATACATAATATGCTGAAAAATCTTTTCAATAAGAACTTCTTACATGGTTCTGTTTATTCATAACACAAACCTTAAAGAACTATGTAGACTGCTTACTTGCAGAGTAATTTGGATATAACTGGGCAAAATTAGATTGAAAAATTTCACACTCACTTAAAATACATGGGTATTGAAACCAGTTTTGGTGGCTGAGTCACATCAGTCAGCTGTTTAATGGCACAATGCAATGAAACCTTTAAGTTCAGTTATGGCACCAAAAAGACTAAAACGCTATGATGATAGGTTCTAAGTTACTATGCTTCTAGACAACATATAAGGTCCTAGGTACCATAGGGGGGATAGAATATGCACCTTTAAAGATAGCTATATGAAACTGCAGTAGGTTCTTTTTTGTGCATCTTTCATGAATTTTCAGCAGAATTGTGACTTAAGAGAGCTACGCTGACTTTCGAAGTATCGTTTCCCAAGCCAGCCCTGTAGGATTTGGGATCATAAATTAATTGACTGTTGTCAGGATTTGCTTTTAAAATGTCTCCAGTGCACAGTGAATCCCAGTCCCTCAAAAGAGTATTGCAAGGCAGTAGCCAGGGGGGAAGCCCATGAGAGTGTGTCTTTTGAGGAGAAACCAGGCTTCATTAGAGATTCTGAGATCTTTCATTTTCAAAGGAAGTTTCTACAGGGCCATGCAGGAGTAATCCCAACCTTTATGAGGATAGGAGAAGAAGGAAATAATACCGTAGAAGTAGAATTCTTCCCCTCTTCTGAGCCCCTTTTCACTGATTCCAGAAGTGTGTTGCCTAGGGGAAGAAGGCTGTGATGGTCTCTCCCAATCTTTGTCTCAGAGTTGCTTACCAATAACTAGGATATTAAGAAATACAATGAAGTAGTGGGTTGTGCCCACGAAAGCTCATGAAACTTTCTATATTTTTTGCTAGTATCTAATGTGCTGCAGGACTATTTGCTATTCAGTTACAGACTAACACGGCTACCCCTCTGAAACTCCTATTGTGTCATCTAAGAATGATGAATAAAGTCCATGGAAAAGGCATATCTATGTAACTGATATAAATAGACAGATATGCCTTTTCCATGGATACTTTATGTATCATTCTTTTAATCCTCCCAACAAAATGTTTTTTTTCCAAAATAAAGCATGTACTTAAACTCTTAAAGGGCACTGTCACAGTTTCTGAGCTATAAAGCAATGTGTGATATGACTTGGCAAAAGGCTGGTTCACATGGCAAAAGAGAATCCTTCTAAAATGCTTCACTTAAAGAGTTTAGCTCCAGTACCCCAAGGAAAAATAAAGCACAACAAAGCAAATAGAGAGTTGTTTTTGCCAGTAGAAATGATGAAAAAATGTTTGTAATCATGTGAAAGGTCTGTGCCAACCATGTCAAATCCAAATAAATCAGTCACAGAAGTGTAAAAGTACTCTATGCATTACAATAGTGTTCAGAATAGAATTTGTGCAATAAGTGTACCAATGCTTTCAATGAGCAGTACATTTAACTTTAGTGGGCACTTTGCAGATGCATAAAATAATTATTTTGATAAAATGTCTACATTTTAGTTCAATGTTTCCAATTTCAACTATTCAGAATTTTTCCTTCTGTGATTTTTTTTCCATTTAATTATACACATACGCTTAGTACTCAATCCATATTGGAATCCTATTCCTAAATACTGTACACTATTGTATTTATGAACAATTACAATCACTTAAATTTATCTTGCTATTGTAGCTGCGATTTTTAAGCATTTTTCTGCTCTAGTTTTCTTTTACTTTTTTTTTCTGAATTCTTGAACTGTGGCTAAACTGTGACTAGTAATGTAATAGTCGCATGTTGCTGGTAAGTTTAGATTAATCTGATTTTTCTTGTAATGTATGGGCTGTAGTTTGCTGGAATGTTTGGTTTTAATACAACAAAGGAGTATTTCATTTCTTAACAGAAATTAACTTTTTAAGCAGTTAATTTCTGCTTCCCATTGTATGAGAGTTACTGAATATTTGACATACATTAAGGTATATTGGTCTAACTTAATGAAAGTCAATAGATTTGGTAATTAAAGTTTTTCTTATTTCCAGGACCCTTTGATGCAGCTGTACAGTGATTTTCTTCATGTCATCTGTCATCTGAAGAAGTGGGTTGTGCCCATGAAAGCTCATGACACCATCTACATGTTTTGTTAGTCTTTAAGGTGCTACTAGACTATTTGTTGTTTTTTTAAAGTTTTTCCTGTTACACACTAACTGGGCTACCCCTCTGCAGCTTTTCTTCATGCTGCATTGTTAATGAGATAACTCACAGCATGTCTCATGATATTATCTTTTGAAAGTAAATAAGAAATTGTGTCTGCATGTTGATTCAGCTGCCTTCTGACAAGCATAATTTTTTCAGCTATCTTAAAAAAGTCCCATTTAAAAAAAAAAAAAAACCTTTAAAAGGACAGCTTAAGTGGATACATGCAGTGAGAGGCTCTCAAATCACTGCTATCTGAGAACACCAGATCCAGCATGAAGTGTGGAGGCCAGTGGCATTCCTTTGCTGTGTGCTTATTCAGTCCTGGGCCTACTCCTGATGAAAAGGTGACATGTCATGTGAAGCTTTGATAATGGGGCTGTTACTGCCAGGGCACCAAGCTGAGTTCAAGGAACTTTTTTATCTTAGTGACTACACTTACATTCTGGAGGGAGTGCATTCTTCCAACAATAAGCAACTAAATATGTCTCTATGACACCTTTCACATAAAGCCTTCATGATGAAACATAATGCAGAGGTGCCAAAGTGCTTTGCCAAGGTTAAAAAAAGAAAAGGAAAACAAAGTTCAGATATTTTTGAGTCTACTGAGTCAGCAGGGAACCTGGCCTCTGTGGGAATTTCAGATTGGTGTGGAAGAGATATGCAAATTAAAATAAGTGCCGAAAAGCAATTTAATTTATACTATATTGAAAACTACAGAAAGTCTTAACCAGTGATGAGGCTAATGTAGGAACATGCATTACAAGTCATGCTCAGCCTTGTAAGATATAAAGGCAATTTTAAATTTTAATAAATGTTTGACAAGAAGTAGCAATGTAACTCCCAAAAGACTAATGTGACAAACTGAGGCTACTTAGTATGGCTTAAAATTCTATCAAGAGCTCTTTGTAAAAGTTGGAACTCAGGCAACATTTTTTGAGAGAGATCTAAAGTAAAGCTTTTCAGTAGTCTAACCTGGAGATCAAAAAAAACCTACAGAATATATAGCTATCAGCATCAATCTGTGAAAGCCCTAGCTGAATTCTGTTACACAAATTCTCATGCAGATGTGAAAATGAAGTTTCAGTGACAGACCTAACTTAAAAGTCAAAAGACAAAGCAATATCCTGTGTGATCTTGAAATGCTTAGTGGTTAAAAACAATCCAGTTGCTATTGGTGGTTAAAGGGCAGAAAGGACTTAAACAAATAAAGAGTGTGTAAAGGGAAACTTGAGGCATCTTGTTTAGCTCAGCAATAAAAACTGAATTTAAAGAAGCATCTGCAACCAAGCATTATCCATAAAATCCATATAAATTCCAGTATTTAAATTAAAATTATGTTTGCTGAGATGGTTATACAGCTGACATTTCTGGCATCAAGAGAACAAGCCTTATGAAATAGGACACAAACCTGCCTAAAACTTGCTTAGCAACCTGAAGAAAAGCTTTAATACCTGAATTAAATATTGAACTGCTTCTATGATTATTAAACCAGAATTAAAACAGAAGGCACACTTTTTCTTACAGTCTGTGACATGAGCTGTCTTGCTTTTAGTCTCACAAATGACATCCTGCCAGATGGTTATCACTAGCCATGGACTGATAAATGCTGATTTGCAATTAAAATTAGTTTTCAAATATGTTTTGTACCACCTGTTACTATAGCCTTAATTATTGGCAGCAGTTTTAGGGGAGCTTCTATTTCAAAAGATTATGCAGCTTGATGCTGTGTGTGTTTTTTGTGTTGGGACAGTAAGCATGGAGGGTTGCATGAATCATCAATTTATCATCATTTAAAAGAATCATTGAACCAAAGAAGTTAAACAAAAATTGTTTGCATCAAATGAAGCATTTTGTTCAACCCAGCACATTTCACATAGATTTCAAAGTTTTTTACCTTTAAAATAAAACAACAACTACACCTCATCACTACGTGTTCTAAGAATGAAGCAGTCTTGACTGTAGCAGCTGTGGATCACCTTCCTGATACCTTCTGCCCCTGATAAAACAAACCTTACCTGCCAGGCCTCCATAGGCTTGGCTCTTTTTGTATAGGCAGTAATAGCTACACACCATTTCCTGAATACTCAGCACATTAATTGCAGTATACAACCTCTGAGCCCCTGAACACTCAGAGCTATCAAGACTGCTCTTCCCCATGGGACAGAACACATCAGTTTGTAAGATTCAGCTCAAAGCCATCACTTAAGCTAGGTCTACACTACAGTCCTTGGTTGGAAAAAGCTACACAAATTGTGCTCCGCAATTTGTGTAGCTTTTCCCGATCACTTTTCTGTAAGAGGCCTTTCCGCCATTTGGCCCTGTCTAGATGGGGCCAAATGGCGGGAAAGCCTCCTCTTTCAGAGGAGCCCTTATTCCTCATAGAATGAGGTATACAGGGCTCCAGGGCCGGCCTTAGGCCGATTCAGCCAATTCCCCGGCGTGGGGCCCTGCGCCTATGGGGGCCCCGCGCCCAGGGAAACGACGCATGCACCGTGCGCCCGGGGAGGCCACGGCGCATGCGTGGGTCCCCGGGCACACTGCGCATGAGTCGTGACATCCGGGACGCATGGTGCATGCGTCGTGCCTCCGGCGCACAACGCATGTGCTGTGCCGTCTGGGGCCCCGTGCATGTGTGGCTCCGCCCCCGGAATCGGGCCCCGCACTCTGTAGAGCCAGCCCTGCAGGGCTCCCCGGAAGAGCGTGTTTGCTCTTCCATAAAAAAGGCGGAAGAGCAAACACATTCTCTGGACATGGCAGAGTTTTCCTAGGATACCTCTGGTCTCCTGGAAAAACATGCCAGTCTAGACATACCCTTATAGTGATTAGGTATACTAAGAGTTAAAAACAAGAATAACTTTATTATTTAAACAATACGGATTCAATATTAGCGAGTAAAAATATTGGAAACAAATGCTAGTAGAAAAAACGTCATTACACATTTTCTAGAGACTAAACTTAACAGGGTAATCTCCTGTCTAGAGTTTATCTCACCCAAAATTCTCTTCAGCATTTTCAACTTTCAAACTGAGACTCCATTTTCATAAAACAAAAGCACTGTTATTTTACTTCCTCAGTGACAGGTGCCTGGGTTTATTCACTCCCTCTCTCCCCCAATATAATCAAACAAATTTGCATGTAGCCCTCCCCCAACCCCATCTCTCATTTCTTCTTTGACTGGAAACTTGTTTTTCACTTTTGCTGGTGACCAACCCCTCCAGGTACAGACATAAAGAATGTATTTTCAGTATTTCTACATAATTATTACACAACATCCTTACATGTGTTTTGCAATGATACTGATGACCAGTGTGACTCTAGATTTATTTGAGACTTCACTTGACATTCTTCAGTAAAATGCACCAAACTCAGGAGATTCATGTAACCCTTCTGTACCTCCTTGCCTATTGGTATTAAAAAGTTCTCAAGTCACAAATAATAATAAAACTGAAGTTAAATTCGAAATGAATAAAAAAATCATAATGTTTCATATTGAAAATGAAAAAAATGAAATATTTGTTAATACTCTGGAATTTATTTTGGTTGGTTTTCTTCATTTAAAATAATTCAGGTTGTTGTTTTGGTCAACCCAAATCTGTATTTCAGTTAACAAAATTCATCTGAAAAAAGCTGCTATACTCAGTAAACATGTAGAGCTAATGCTTTTGAACTGATATAGTGAGAAGAGTTGTTGAATTGTGTTTGGTGAGCTTGATTATGAGAAAATAGTGTTTGTCAAGCTGCCTATACCTGAGAAATTTGTATTATTTTCAATTTCAGTTAAAAGTGAAAATATTAGAGGTTGAGTCTCTTGATAAGTAATCTCAGAAGATTTACTAGAGCATTTTCAAAAGTGGTCCACAATATGTTATCATTGCTTCAATTGAAATCAGCATTAGAACCCCCAGTGACTCTAAGGAAAGCAGAGTTAGAAAAGAGGAGACTAAGGGGGGATATGATAGAGGTATATAAAATCATGAGTGGTGTGGAGAGGGTGAATAAAGAAAAGTTATTTATTAATTCCCATAATAGAAGAACTAGAGGACACCAAATGAAGTTAATGGGTAGCAGGTTTAAAACTAATAAAAGAAAGTTCTTCTTCACACAGCGCATAGTCAACCTGTGGAACTCCTTTCCAGAGGAGGCTGTGAAGGCTAGGACTATAACAGAGTTTAAAGAGAAGCTAGATAATTTCATGGAGGTTAGGTCCATAAAAGGCTATTAGCCAGGGGATAGAAATGGTGCCCCGGCCTCTGTTTGTCAGAGGCTGGAGAAGGATGGCAGAAGACAAATCACTTGATCATTGTCTTCGGTCCACCCCCTCTGGGGCACCTGGTGCTGGCCACTGTTGGCAGACAGGCTACTGGGCTAGATGGACCTTTGGTCTGACCCAGTATGGCCATTCTTATGTTCTTATGTTATGTTCTTATGTTCTTAACATTGGCCACTTCTGAAAAATCAACTGTTGGACTTTAGTTCATAAATTTGAATGTTTAACCAAAACCTAAGAGGGGCAGCCATGTTAGTCTGTAACTAAAAAACACTTAAACAATGAATGGTCCTGTAGCACTTTAGAAACTAACCAAAAATATGGATAGTATCATGAGCTTTCATAACCCACTTTTTCAGATGATAAATTGTAGTGCTCACAAAAGCTCATGATACTATCTATATTTTTTGGTTGGTCTCTAAGGTGCTACAAGACCATTTTTTTTATGCAAAAGCCTATTAAGACATTTTGCACATCTTTGTCCTAAAATATTAGGCTGCATATCACATATGAGTAGAGTCTCCTATGAAACTTCCTGAACTTCTTATTCCCCATCAAGAAGAAAACACCACAGAAGCAACCATTTCAACCTAAATGCCCCTGGAGCTCAAAATGAGCTATTCAATTTGAGCTACACAAATGTTGTAGCTTATTTCGAGTTACTTTTGAAATAGCTTATTTTGAAATTTGGCACTGTCTACATAGCACTTATTCTGAAACAATTCACTATTCTGAAACGTCCCTTACTCCTCGTGGAATGAGGTTTATAGAGACATCAGAATAGTGAGTCTGTTATATTTTTAAAAAACGGGCATGTTTAAAAGATGCAGAATAGCTATTTGGGGATACCTCTGGTATCCCGATATATTGCTGCAATGTAGATGTAGCCCTTCTGTTCATGCAGTTCTTTACATTATATTTTGTGCTCGCTCTCATAAAAACTGTTAACAGGTCAAGGTGACCCTTCTATCATGTTTCACCTGTTTTGGCTCAGCTGGGCTTTTCCAAGCCTAGCAAAACTTTTAAAAATCCCAAAATTATAGGATTGAACATAACTTGTTGTAACAATGATGAATTTTGGTCAGGGAGCAAAAGCCGTAGGACTTGAGATTCCTTCTGTGAAGGTGCAAAAGGATTATGGATAGAAAGCCTCCCTCATATGCCAGTTCTCAGCTCTATTATGACCATATATGTTTGCTATGCTCGTCAGTGTATTTTGCTTCCCACACCATCCCCTGCTTGAACCTTTGATTTTCCAATTTTTGCCATTAGGCGCTAAGTGTAAAAAAAAAAAGTACATTTATTATGTTCTTTTTGGGGAAAACATCTTCTTTACTCTAGCAGAAGGTAAAATCACATTTGTTGGATCCTACATACCAATAAAATACCATATTTGGCAATGAATTTGCACATCCTTTATAAAAATGATTAATCATTTAATGGCTGCTGAATGTGTAAGGCACAGTCCACAGATTCATAGATTTTAAAGCCAGAGGAACCATCATGTTCATGCAGTCTAACCTACTGCACATTGAAGGCCACAGAACCTCATTCACTCACTCCTGTAATCTCCAATATATATTTTAGAGAATTTGAATGTCTGTCTGTGTGTCCATCCATCTGTCTCGGAGTCAGTTTGTTCAAGAACTCCTCCCACATGGTAAGAGCACGAGTTCCTCTTATCACAACTTAAAACAAGGTCAGGGTTTGGTTGTGCCAGGACAATGGGATGTGCATGGAATACAATTGTTTCACATCAAATGGAACAGGAGGGGTGTGATAGGAGGGATAGTTGTACTCACAAATAACCACAGGGGGCAGCAAGTACCCTAACCTGTGGGAACAGCTATTGGCCATCACCAATCCAGCCTTCACGAAGGAGCAGCTGACTGCCACGGCATGGCCCCTGCTGCTCTGGGCCAGCCCTGGGGAGAAACTGTAGGGCATCCTTAGCCTGTGTACCCTCCCATACCCGCTCTGGACTGATCCCAAGGAGAAGCCAGTGAGTGGGCAGTGTGGCCCCTGCTGCACCAAGCCAGCCTCAGACAATGCTGGATAAATCTTCTAGAAAATCCATTACTGAATGAGTTATTGAAATTCTCACATCATTATTTCATGAATTCAAGTTACAGAGAATCCACCACTTACACTAATTTAGAGAATGCTGCAGAAGAAGTTGAACACTCCCCTCAAGGTCTACACCAATCTGGGGATATTCCATGGGTGAAATTCCTTCCTGATGCCAAATCTGGCTGTCAGTCAGACCTCGAGCATTTCAGCCACACCCAACAGCCAGACACACTTGGGAGAGAATTATCTGTTGTAACTCAGTGTCCTATCACTGACAAAAGCATCAGGTAAAACTTAACAGGCGCCTCAATGTTTAGTAATATGACCATATTCCATAGCCATCATAATGGAAAGTCAGATCATCACTGATGAAAACTGCATCAAAGAGATTGTTTTAAATTCTACATTATGACCAAACAGTATTTTCAGATTTGCAACTGGACATGTAAAAAAATTATATCTTAAGAAATAATAGTATAATAAAAGAAAATGTTTATTAATCTGATAGTTGCTTAATTAACATCACTCTTATGACTTTTAACAGAAATGCAAGTTCTAGTAAAATATCTCATTTACATTTTGCATACCTAACAAAAGCAGACTACTTTGTTTAAATTATAGTTAATTTCATTGTAGTGATGTTGTATATTAGAAATTGATTACCCCATTGCTTCTTCTGTAATGGCCTCATTACATTTGATTTTTGTGTGCCTCGTGCTTTTATTAATGAAAATAATGTGTGTGCAGGAGTGAGATCATTAATTTTGTATATGCTTTTTTGTTTCTGCCTATTACTTCTGATGAAACACATTGACTAGTTTGACACATTAAAACCATCTTCATTACAGGCGGCATATCTGTGAATAAGAAAAGGTTGCTTGCAATAGCCATGGTAAGTTATAAAAGAAAAAAATATTTTAATCCCTCTGTAACTGTTTTTACAGAAAAAAAATATAAATTACAGGTGGAATACACCTATGAGGTCATCAGGTCCATATTTCTACCGGTGCATTATATTTTCATGTGTTTATTATTATTAACCCTATAATTATTTGTATTATAGTAGTTCTTAGGAGCTTTACTGAAAGAGCAGCACATCACTGTGATAAGTACATGTACAAACACAGAATGAAAAGTTTTTATTTGTACTCCATCATCTGTCTGTCTCTTACTGAGACTGTAAGTTCTTTGGGATAAACAGAGACAATATTGTCCATGTGATAAGCAGTAGCTTTAGCACACCACTGCCCTGTTTACAAGTTTTTTTGTTGGCATCACAGCAAAAGAGTTTTAAGAGAGTTTTGAAAGTGAATACTGACTTAGTTTTTGTGATGTTTAGAGGGAGGACCTCTTAGCAGTCAGGGTCACCATTAGAGAAAGCACAAAGGTGTTTGTTTGAAATTTTAATAAAAGTAGCCAGTGGAATCTGGCATTTTCCATTGGCCAATCAGAACCTGGAGTCACTATTTCAATAGCAAATAAGAGGTACGTAGAATGGGGATACATTGGGAAGGATTTTGAAAGTGAAGACTAATACCCTATGTTTCATGTGATAGAATGCTGTTATAAGAAATACTAAACTATTGAAAAGTAACAAGATGCCTGTTAACTTCAGACAGTTGAAGTTAGGCACACCAACTGATGTTAAACCAGAAAAATGTCATGATAATTAATTAACATATATAAAATCATATACTTTTAAAATTGAAAGGGACATCAAGAGGTCTTCTAATCCAGTCCCCAGCACTCAAGGAAAGACTAATTATTATTTGGCCCATCCCTGTTAGGCAATTGTTTAACCTGTCCCTTAAAATCTCCAATGATGGAGTTTCTACATCCTTCCTAAGCAATTTATTTCAGTGGTTAACTACCCTGACAGGATGTTTCAAGGTTAAGCTGTGTGGTCTCAGATTCCTCTGGTTGTTCTTATTTCCCTTTTTTATAGAGAAGCTTTAGGTAATAGGCTTAATCACCTATGTGAGAAGGACATCCCAATTTTAATAGGGTCTTGAAGGCAAGTGAAGAGGGTGCCAAGCTCCTGCCCAGGAGGCTGTACCTGCAGGGTCAGGGTAAAAACAGGCTGGGAATCGCTTTCCCCCTTGCCACGCCAGAGCTTAGCTGAGGAAAGGAAGAGACTTCCTTGTGCCAGCTCTGTGCAGGGCTTTGGCACTAATTTTACATTTACTGTATCAGGTCACTTGACTGGGGAAATTCATCGTATTATCAGCATTGCCAATGGTGAGGCTTAGAATAGTGTTTTACCCTGTCATATTATATGGTATCCAGTTTAAAATAATTACTATATGAATCTCTTGTATGTGCTTATGTTATTTTTTGAGACTCTCTAATTATCTGGCAAGCAAGTGGGGATTACCTTGTGTTTAGAATTTTCCTCTTAAGCTGCCAGGATGGAGGAAAGCATGGAGGCACTGCCAAATAAATTTATATGGGAAAAAAATAAAGAAGTTACACTCTGTTGAGTGGGTAGTGGGATTCATAAGAACCTTGGTCTGTCCATTAGTTTGGTGCTAAAGCAGGTAACTACAGTCTGAGGAGCACTAAACTGGAGGCACTGCTGGGATCCCATCTTTTAGACTCAGATGTTAAATACAGCCTTGCTGACTTCCAGGAAATTGAGTATATTCCCATTATGCATATCCAGAAGAGGCCTGTAACTTGGTGTGAGCTGGAGGTAGCTGACCCTGACCATCAATTCATGCTCACTAATATACCTACTTAATGGGAATGTATGCAAATTGACAATTGCCTATGTAAGAGAATGGGGAACCTGTGCAGTTTGGAGTCAGATGCAAGAAAAAGGGAAAACTACTTTATCCCTTCTTGTAGAGAACAAAGTTATCTGTAGTAATTCCCAATATGAGTCTGTCATATGAAGCAAAGAAAAGATGGAAGGTACCATACAAGCATGTTTTCCCACCCCATCTTCCCCACCATCTGAAACTACAGATTCTCAGTCCAAATTGGAGGACTTCCTTAGTGAAAGGGAAAACCATGGTTGAATTAAAGACTTAAATACTTAATTAAAGACTTTTTTGAGAAGTAGCCTTCTTCCTTTCCTCTCAGGTCTATACATCAACAAGTTAATTAAGAAATTGAAGTTTCTAGATTGAGTGGACAGTCAAAGGAAGAAGAATAGAAAGCTGTTAAGCAGAGGAATAAAATCCCAGTAAGCAGAACAGATGCTCCTAACAGACTGAAGGATGGGCAGTGTGTGTCCTCCGCTGAGGACCTCCATCAACAGCTTAAATGCTGATTTCACAGCTCACTGAATTTATGAAGTGTGAGACATGTCAGGAATCATCTAGCTAAATTATTCCAACAACTTTGTTGGGTTCCCTTCTTCCTATGTGAAAAGAAGGGTACTTCCTTTCAGTCAAAGAGCTTTGGTAACAATCACAAGGATCAAGAGATTCTGCTACATATGTGGTGAGGGGGACCCATATGTAGATGGGGCTACTATAAGGTTGCATAACTGGCTGGATAACCATTCTCAGAGAGTAGTTATTAATGGTTCACAATCATGCTAGAAGGGCATAACAAGTGGGGTTCTACAGGGGTCTGTTTGGAGACTGGTTCTATTTAATATCTTCATCAATGATTTAGATGTTGGCAAAGAGAATATACTTATTAAGTGTGCAGATGATACCAAGTTGGGAGGGGTTGCAACTGCTTTGGAGGATAGGGTCATAATTCAAAATAATCTGGACAAACTAGAGAAATGGTCTGAGGTAAATAGGATGAAGTTTAATAAGAACAAATGCAAAGTGCTCCACTTAGGAGGTAACAATCAGTTTCGCACATACAGAATGGAAAACAACTGACTAGGAAGGAGTACTTCAGAAAGGGATCTAGGGGTCATAGTGAATCACAAATTAAATATGAGTCACCAGTGTGACATGGTTGCAAAAAAAAGGAAACATGATTCTAGGATGCATTAACTGGAGTGTTGTGAGCAAGACACAAGAAGACATTCTTCTGCTCTACTCTGAACTGATTAGGCCTCAGTTAGAGTATTGTGTCCAGTTCTGGACACCACATTTCAATAAAGATGTGGAGAAACTGGAAAAGGTCCAGAGAAGAACAACAAGAATGATTAAAGGTCTAGAGAACATGATCTATGAGGGAAGACTGAAAGAATTGGGATTGTTAGGTTTGGAAAGGAGATGACTGAGAGGAGACACGATAGAGGTTTTCAAGTATCTAAAAGGGTGTCACAAGAAGGAGGGAGAAAAATTGTTCCCCTTGGCCTGTGAGGATAGGACAAGAAGAAATGGGCTTAAACTGCAGCAAGGGAGGTTTAGGTTGGACATTAGGAATAACTTCCTAACTGTCAGGGTGGTTAAACACTGGAATAAATTGCCTAGGGAGGTTGTGGAATCTCCATCTCTGGAGATATTTAAGAGCAGGTTAGACAGACACCTTTCAGGGATTATCTAGATAGTGCTTGGTCCTGCCCTGGGGGCAGAGGACTAGACTCAATGACCTCTCAAGGTCCCTTCCAGTTCTAGTATTTTATGATTCTATAAATATGTGATTTGCTGTATCTCTAAAGATCTCCATTAAATCTTCTAAAGAGAATGAACATTTTTGTGTTTATGAAACTGAATGTTGTCCTTTAATTTGTCATATAAAATTTAATCATAAGTGATATCTGGAAAGGCATCATCATCATAAGCTTAGTGCAGTGCAAGCACTATCAGTTCTTTCATAGTTATTAAAGCTGGTTGAATTTTCGTGTTTGAAGCTCCTTGACAAAAATTGAACTATTTTTTAAAATATATATTTTTTACATTTTCTATTTTTACCAAGACACACTCCATTTTCTGTGGCTTTCGTGCTTTCCTGTTTCTATCTCATCCTCCTTTTCCATTTTCCCTCTCCTTTGCACTGAAAAGAGTAGAGGCGAGGAAAAAAGGAAGAGAAAGGAGAAAAAAAACCCATAAATCTGTTTTTGCTTTGTTTGTTTTTGTTTTCTTTTGCCTTTTAATCCCTAAATGTCATTTTTGAGGAAATTAAAAACAGTTGTAAAAATTCACAATACTTGCTTGTTGCTTTTCTACCAGCTCTAATAATTTTTTATATAGTTATGATATGCCAATTGTCCTAATACATTTACTCTCTGGTTTTTATTAAGTTCTGCTTAAGTATCATCACATGATGAAGCCCTTCAAATAACCCTCTAAATACAATGCATTTGCCTTAGGATTCCTTATAAAACATATTCAACATTGTTTAAACATATTCAACATATTAAACATATTCAACAGCTAAATTTAAAGATTTTAGCTATACATATCATGTTGACAATCTCTAAAATGTAAAATAAGGAACAGAAAACTTTTATATTTTGCTGGGGTAGTGGCAGGATTTGGCAGCTTATATAAATGACATGTACTGCAATAAATCATTTAAAAAATCTTGAACTGTTTTAGTGTGGATGATTAAAGTTCAGGGTACTTGATTTAAAATTACTACTGTGAGGATTTATTCTTACTACGAAGTTAAGCAAAGCAATTTTGGGGAACCTGACTTACAAGTTGAACTAAACATTTAAAAAATGGTAACAAAAAATACAAGCATACCTGCAGAATATATGATCTCCATCCAGCTTCAGGTATCTCATTCTGGTTAGTTGGATTTCCCATGACTTGAGCCATTGGCAAAACTCTTTATCTATGGTGCTAGACCTGTCATAGGTCACTTGCAGTTATTCATTAACACCTGTTAAACTTCATAATAAAATCTTACTAGAAAAAAAATTCCAGTTGGTTTGCATATCACATGTCAAAGGGATTAAAATCAGCCTGCATGACCATTAACAAAAGAATAACGATATAGTACTGTTAATCATGTTGCAAGGAAGTCCAGAGATGACCACTGCAAGCATGTTTTTCTATAATGGGTGAAATACTGCTCAGCTACTCTATTAATAATAGAAATTTCACTTGACTTCTTCCAGATTTACAATTAGAGAGCAAAATTTGGCATAACATCTTTTGTTAAAGATCTGGCAATAGTACAAAAAGCACATTAATCAAGTCTTCAGAGATACTAAAGTAGAAAGTGCTGCATATTTCAGTGAAACCAAGATACAATTCAAATCAACCTAAGAAAGGTAAGAAAGATGAGCTGGAAATAATTAGATTCAACTTGAAATTTGCACATTAATACTTCAACAGGAAAATATCCAGAAGCACAGAAATTTAATAGAAAGGAATATTCGGAAAGGAGTAAAACTGAATGACAACAGCACAAAGGCAAATGAATATGGTTCCGTGATGTAAAACGGTGGAATTAACACTAACATCGCAATACAAAAATTCAGATAAATATGAATACACAAAGGCATTACATCATGGAACATGAAGGTAACAGTTCCATTCTACCTAGCACTAGGGACTACAACTATGATATTGTGTATATTCTAGGCAACTCATTAGCAGAAACTTGTGAAAAAATTGAAGAAAATGATTAAATGACCAGAAGGCTTGATTTATGAGTTGCAGTATAGCTAAATATATAGAGAGTGCATATACTGGTATGAATATCTTATAATTACCTCAGAACATTCACAAATCTTATAAGATTACAGTGAAAAAACAGAGATTGATAGGTGCCTTAAAAGTACAACCAGATTCTGGCCAGATTCTGTGACTCTGACTCAGATAGGGACTACCTTATTCCGTGATCCTTGTGACAATTCACCAGTCCCCTCACCCCCATATTTTCTGAAATGGAATTATGGACATAAATATATGTAACTCAAAGATGCTTTGAGCAAATTATTTCATATAACCTATCAATCTTCATGTCATAATCGGCTGGTTCTGTTTACTTTATTTCGGTGTATAAAATTAGACATGTGGAGTAGGGAATACTTTATGATTTTTACATGTGTAAATGGAAAACCATCAAGGGTAATTCTACTGCTGGGAGGCCTCAATGTCTGGGCAATCATATGCAAATAGCCTTTTGTCCTTAAGTCTTAGCAGTGGTTGGTGGGGAGCGGCCAGGTGACTCCCCATGCAATAAGGGAATTCTTTAAAAAGAATAGGAAGGTAGGAGTCTTTTGCTTTGGTTCCCTACCTTCTGGGTGTGCCAGCCAGAGACCCCAGGGGAAATGGAGTTTTCCCTGGTTTGAAGGTGCTGCTGGAACAAAAACAGGTTTTAGGGTGAGTTTGTACTGAGGATTTTAGTGTTAGAATTGGCTAAGCATTTTTGTTACTTTTGATTTGTAATCTACTTTGCTCTGCCTGTTCTTACTTATAACCACTTAAATCCTATTGCTTGTACTTAATAAAATCACTTTTACTCACCATCAAGCCCAGTATAAATACTTATTATCCGGGGAGCAACCAGTGTGTACATTCTCCCTTTCATTGTCAAAGGGGACTTACCTAAATAATTCTTTGGGGTTTGATCCCATTTGGGGAGTGGTATCCCAGGAAGCTGGGCCCTAAGCTGCGCTCTCCTTGAAACAGAAGGTGTTCAGTGTCGGTACTGCTACTTGGTGAAGGCCATGAGTCTCAGCTCTATGCCTTGGTCGGGGGGACTAGGGAGCTGACCCATTAGGACCGAGTGTTGAGAAGCCCCAGAGAGTGGGAAGGCGAGTGGCAGTGGCCGGGTCAGCACTCTGGAAAGCCTCCCCCCCCCCAAGAGGTTTTTCTATGACCTCACTCCATCACAGTGGCTCAGCGAACAGGGTAAATGTGCATAGCTGGTTGCTGTGGTTGCTAATGGTGATTTTAAGTGTGTTGTTAGTGTGGTTTTTGGAAGGCAGACAAAGGGGTTACTGGTTTGTTATCTTCTGGTTGCTTATTTCATATAAGGGAAATAGAGACAGGAGTATGAGTGAGAGTGAGTTCAGAAGAAATGGGAGCTGTACAGAATCAGAGAAGCAACCAGGACTTAAAGACTCGTGAGATAGAAGCCATAAAAGCCCAAGGTGCCCAAGATAAAGCTGCTTATCAAAGAGCGTTGCAATTATGAGAACTTGAACTACACACTGCTGGAGAGAAGAGGGAAAAAGAGAGGCTGCACAAATTGGCTGTACTGGCTGAGAACTTTGTGCCATTTATTCAGGGAAATGACCTTTGTAATGTGGCTGAGTCCATTCCGGGGGTTGCTAGCAGTGGTAAGGAATCTCGTGCTGAAATCCCAGAGTGGGAGGGAAATGCCACAAGGGCTGAGGAGGGGACAAGAGGGAGTCTCTTTGATTCTCCTCCAGCTGAACTGGAGAATTTGCAGGCTCTGACCCAGCATTATTGTCCAGTATCAGTGGGCCTGCCCAAGCTATGGTATGTCTGGGAGGGGCATGGGAACAGCAGGGGACAGGTCTAACCACTCCCGCCTCCCCTCCCAGGAGGCACAGTGGTGTGTGCCTTGGAGCAGAACCTTCAGACAGACGCTGGAGACTAAAAGGCTAATAAGCTTCAGGGGGTAGCCGGGTTAGTCTGTACAGGATAAACTTAAAAATAATGGTCTGGTAGCACTTTGTAGACTAACAAAACATATAGATGGTATCAAGAGCTCTCGTGGGCACAGCCCACTTCTTCAGATGACTGGAATTTTTGCTAATGGCTAAAGGCTAATGTGAGAGCTGTGGAATCCAGGGGCCCGATGACTGAGGATTTAACCATTGAGGAAATAGGAAAGACTGCAGGACTTTCCCAAGAAGGGTCTGTCATGGCTGAGAGCAGGGTGCCTCAGCCATGACAGGTGACAGATGGCCCTGAGGAATGGGGACAGGATGAGTCCTCCATCTTTGACGGGGGGGGGAGGGGAAGACTGGGAGATGGATGCTGGGTCCATATCTGCAAGCCCAAGCTGCCCACGAGTCAGTCATGCTTCATGGGGGAATGGTGAGGCTGAACTACCAGCGGGGGGGGAGGGATGGCTCTGCCATTAGCCTCCTGGAAGCAGAACCTGGGGCACTAGTGGAAACCCCACTGGGCCAAAACATACTAGTGTCAGACACTGAATTGGCACTTGATTTGAGACAGAGAGGTAGAAGTCTCTGGCTGTCTGTAAATGCTGGTTTGCTGGTAATCTTATGTCTTCCCCTGAAACTCTTATGGGTTAGCACAAAGAGACTGATATGGACGATAAACCTCTTGAAACTGTGTAACATGCTTAAGATTTTGGAAAAACTTTTGGAAAAACAAAAGGAACCCAGGATCAGGCAGCTTCTAAGCTAACAACTGTGCATGGGCTTAGAGCTGAGCACAACAGCAGAGGCACAATTAACCTGCATGGCTATATGGAAGGGGAAACTGAGGCATGCCACCTCATGGCAATGATGACTACATGCAAAGACTTTTACATATGGAAAGACATTGATAGCTACATTCTAGGGGCACTGCTGCACCTCAACATGTTTTCCAACCATTGGGAGACAGGAGACCAGACTGTTGGAAAAACCACCATGAGTGATAGCACAGGGCTTGGTGACAATGGATGGTTGTGCAGCCAAAGCCCAGATGAACTTCTAGATACACTGTCCAACCCTTACCCCATCACAATCCTATTAAAGTCAAAGGGACCGTTCTCCACATAAGATACTACTAAAATATACTATTCAGTGTCAGTAAATGAGGAACGACTTCATCTTTAAAATTATACAGAGATTCATTAAAATCATCCAGTAAAGTGTAAATGGGAGTAACACAAAACAAAGCTAGGTATCAGAACAAATTCTTAACACTCAGGCCTAACAACCATTGGGACATTTCCTAAGTGTGTTAGCTGCAGCACTATAACTTAAGTTACTTAAAAGTAGATTGGAAGTAAACAATCCCTCTCCCCTTAACACATCTTCTTTCCCCCCATCTACAACTTATATATCTATGACAGGCCAAAAGAAGAAAAGTTTCTCATTTAATCTTCTTGTCTAACCCTTCCACTTGCCACACTGGCCAGTGCATCTCCTAATGCCTCTCATGCCCCTTAGTTGATTTAAATGCCACACCAAGCAGCCATAGGTTACATACATCCCTTAGCTGAGGAAGTCCATCCTGAGCTTCAGAGATGGCACAGATCAGTCCCCACTTGTAATGCCCACAAACCAGGGTTGTTTTCAGCTGTGATCAAATCTGGGAAGTCTGTGAAGCTTGGGACACTCTTCCTCAGCTAGGGGAAGTATGTAACCCTGGCCTCGTTGGTGCTGCATTCCATCATCCTCTAGTGGCCCTTAGACCAGCTAGAGTTTGATGATCCTGCTACAAGCTTGGCTAACAGACATGTGTCTTTTAGCTCATGTATCAGGCTCCAGAAGTTCGAGGTCTGCTGGTGTTACAAGTGGGGGCATGGAAGGAATATCAACTAGGAAACTGATTTTTTAATTTTGTGTGGACTGAGGTTTCTTCATTGCTCTTCTCTAGTGCTTAAAACACCCCAGTTCCCAGAGAAAAGCACTGGGAGACCCAGAATACAGTGTCTGAGAATTTTCAGCAAGGATTGCACAGTCAACCTATGCACATTCAAGTCTCAAAAGAACAGAAGGAATGAATTTAATTCTTAAGTATCAACTTTATAAAAAATATTATGATACAGAAACATACTAAGATATAATAACCAGAACTGAATTTTTTCAACATAACTTAGCTATTTTAAAATCTACATATCTTATCTTCACAGTTCTATCTAAACATGGATAAAGAATACAAATTTTATCTAAACAGATCAGTCCCCATAGAAACACAGCGAGAAGAAACTCAGGGGGTATGTCTACACTACAGTGCTATTTCGAATTAACTTAATTCGAAATAGTTAATTCAAATTAAGTTAATTCGAAATAACACATCTATACACAAAAACTATTTTGAAATAGCGTTTTGCTATTTCGAAATAGCACTTCCACACTGAGTGGGCCCTGAACCGAAGTTAAGGCTGGCCGGAACCAGTGCCGGCAGGGCATCAGGTTAGGACTTAGTGTGTGGGGCTGCTGCCTGAGGCTAACTGATCTCCGCGTTTAAAGGGACCCTACCCCCACCCCGGACAGACAGTTCTCAGGGTTCCCCGCTTGCTTGTCTACGTCGATGAGGGACAGCAAAGCAGTCCTGTCTTGGAGTGCCCTGAGTGTCCAAACTCGGGACACCACAGCACTCGGCCACATGGAGCCAGAGCTGCCCCTGGGCATGCCGGTGTGTCTCGTGGGGTCGTTGCCATCAGCCCGGCTGCACTTGCTGCAGGATGCCATCCGGGGGGGCCATCAGGGGGGCTGTCAGGATCCAGGAGGCCCTGAGGGAGAGCGTCCACCCTGAAGAGCCCTCAGAGCCTCCCTGGTCCTCCCCACTGGGAGCTCATGCCCCATTCTTCCCTCACATCCTTCCACTTACCCCTCCCTAGCCCCCCTTCCTGATGTCAAATAAAAGACACGTATGTTTAAAAATAGAATCTGGGTTTATTGAACAAAACTGGGGGGAAGGGGGAATGAACCTCTGGGGAGACTGGGAAAAGGAGGTGGGAGAGGGAAAGAGAGAGGGTGGAAGAGGGGAGGGGGAAACCTGGGAGGAGGGAGCTGGAAGGGGGAAGCAAGGGGAAGAAGGGGGAGGAAAAGCTCAGGGTTGTGGGTCTCACCGGACCAACTTGACTTTCATGCTAACCTGCTCCTGGGTTCGCATGTGGCCTTTGGTGACCAGGCTGGCAGCTATCCTGCCATAGACGGCCGCATTCCTCCATCTAGTGCGGAGATCATGGACGTTGGGGGCATCCCCCCCAAACCTGAATAAGGTCCATGATCTCCACCCTGGACCAGGAAGGCTCCCACCTTCTCCAGCCCCTGACAGGTTCCTAGGAGCTGGCAGACTGTTCCTGGTTAGCGGTGGAGGGCTGGCTGCCAGTGGCTTGCTGGCTCGTGTTTTGGGGCCACTGGGTCAGGGGCCCTGGTGGCCACTGCTGACTCTGGGCTGGCAGGCTTGGAGCTGGCACAGGCACTATGGCCAGGGTCTACCCCTTTAATGGCTCCGGGGCTGGGGGAGAGGAGAGTAAGTTTTCCTGGTTGTGCCCAGAATGGCCACCAGGGCTCCCTGGGAAGGTCTGGGAGGCCCCCTATTTCGAATTAAGTGTCTACACAGCACTTAATTCGAAATAGCTATTTTGAATTTGGTGTTACTCCTCGTAGAATGAGGTTTACCAAATTTGAAATAAGGGCTCTGCTATTTCCGAAATAAATTCAAAATAGCAGTTTGCCTTGTAGACACTATTAAAGTTAATCCGAAATAACTGCAGTTATTTAGAATTAACTTTGTAGTGTAGACATACCCAGGGTCCCCAAAAGCTTAGGGTGAGTTCACCTAAATCTCAGTTATAGTTTTTGATCCTGAAATCTACACAGTCTGCTGAGTCAAAAACAATGTCTTCTCTCTTCCCGCTTGAAATTTTCAGCTGGAATCCATGTAGACTCTTCCTCCTCCTCTGCTGAAAATACTTTGTTAGCTAGTCAGCTCACTAATTAAACAACTACTCCAGTAAAGTATATAGATTAAAAAAATGGTGACAAGAAAAATGCAAAAGGGAGGATAGCAAAATAAATGACATTTTCTGCATTATCACATTTAAATAAAAGGAAAGTTGGTGAATCATAATAGTGAAGACAAGTTAACTAAAACAGTTTAGCTAAAATCAAACAACATTCAAAGTATATAATTAAATAATCCATCCCCCCCTTTCTACAATTAACACGTTATTCCCTGATGGGGGGGTTTATAATATCACTAACCTTCTGCAAAGATGCCTCAAAGTTAGGGAAAACAACCTGCTTTCTGCTCCTGAGCTCAGCTTCTTCTAGTCTAAACAGTGACCATGACCCTTTTACTCCTAGTAGAATTCTGTGCCACCCTGGCACCAAAACCATCTCCCACTGAGCTTCTGCCCCTTCATCTTGACTCCTACTTTGAGAGCACCCCTCTTCTGAGCCTCCTGCACTCAAAGCCCTGCCCCAATAAGTCCTACCCCCCCATGTACCTGGATCACCCAGACAAGCTCCCTACACCCCCCCCCCCAGTGAGCTCCTACCAGCTGTACCCAGACTCCCACCCTAACAAATGGAGCAAAGGTCCCAAAGACATTCCTTGCCTGGGGAAGATTTGTTCAAGTTCTGGCCCTGGAGAAGGGGGACTTAATAATAAAATGACTTGACCATTTTTTTAGTTATAACTTTAAAAATAATCGTTTATTCGGTTACTGAAATCCAATTTTAGCTGAATGTGAGGTTGGAACAGTTGGAAATAAGATTTTATTATGGAAATGTTGGCACTGCTTTAGCTGGGTTGGCACATACTGCACACATTAATATACTATAAGACTCTGTATAGAAACCAACAGTCTGAAGTACATGTGTAGCAAATCCCATAGGAGAGAAATAAAAAAGATCCAAATACATTCATATAAGACCTGAACCATTTACCACTGGTATAACTCTCAACTGAAGTAGTACAGGATCAAGCCCATTCTGTGTATATTTAGAAATAAGTTACCAACAGAAATCTAAAGAGTAGGAAAAGAACAAAGCTCTGTAAATTAATCACCCATACAGGCAAGGAACTAAGTGATCAGACAAATAAGATGGAACTGTATTGTGTATAGTCATAACTAATAAATATTAAGTTCTCAAAACTATAGAATTGATTTAATGGCATGAATGGGGGATACAGAAAAGGATCCATTATCACTCAAAATTGACCCATTCTATTAAAAAAACACAAACATAATATTTTTCATGAGATTATACTACTTCTTTGAAAACACAAAATTGTATCCAAATGCATGGACCTCACATTTTGAGGGTTTCAAATTTAATTGGAAATATTTAACAGACTATCATTTTCCTTCTATAATCCTCTTCCTATTTTCCCAAATTCTTTAGGGTCCCAGAGATGACACCAGAGTAGGCAAAATAAGGTGGCAATTCTGCAGCTGTATAAATGTTTGTGCCTGTGCAGAGACCCTCTGGGATCACTGGAGCCTTACATTGGTTCAGGGGTGTAATCTTACAAATTAGCTTACCAAATAGGAGCCAAAGGGACTGGTGCAATTGATTCATTGGTATTATGCTCATATTTACCCACTTGGTTCCTGGACATATATGTGTCTGAAATGTGCTTGTTCTAAAATATTTACCTTATTAGATTAAGTGGAAGAAAATGTCTGTGCTTAATATCAGCACAGATTTTATGTAAAATATATTTTAGAATCCATAAATAGATTAAATATCCTTGCACTTAAAATAAGGTCACTTTTTAGAACTTATTTGAAAAACTGTTGACAATTGAAATACCTTTTAATTTGTTTTAATAGTAGACTTACTTTATTTATTTTCCCGTACATCAAAAGCTGAGATCAGCTTCAGCTGGCATCTAGTACTCCTCCTTTTGTGAGGAGTAAAGGAAGCTAATGGGAGCATTTGCTCCCATTGGCATCCCACTGTGGGAGTTGCTGGAGCTGTGTATGTTATTTCGACCTTCTGCTATAGTGTAGACAAGGCCTTAGACTGCAAAATCCTCACAATACTTTAACTTTATCTGGTACATTGCAGCCTATGTTTTCTAAATATTAGTTTTAACACACTTACTGCATACAACATTCTTTCTTATGATATCTTGTGATATCAGGTCATGGCTATCATCTGATACCTCATAATTTAAAGTTACTTACTGATTAGTTGCTTGTGCCAAATTTCTGTTTAGGACTCTTACTTTGGTTAAGCTAAAGATCTACAGACCTTGAGGCTCATAAACTCATTGCATTACTGCCTTAAATTTATACCTATTATTCACTTAGCAAATACTTATACCCAGGGCTCACCAAGTGGTGGTGAGCCCCGCTTGCAAGCTGCGCGGTTTCGCGTTCTGCGCATGCGCAGATTGCTCTGCGCCAGCTCTTCCAGGTTGTGATCTACTTGCCATGGGTGAGTAGATTACATTATTTGTCGAGCCCTGCTTATAGCTATAGTCTACATGGATCCTATTTCTTCTTCAGCCTACCAGGAACGAGGGACATAGTGTGTCTAGACTGGCCAGTTTTTGCACAAAATCAGCCACTTTTGCGCAAAAACTTGCCAGCTGTCTACACTGGCCGCTTGATTTTTTGCAAAAGCACTGACGTTCTCATGTACGAAATCAGTGCTTTTTGCGGAAAAGCTTTGACGCTCCCGTTCGGGAGCAAAGGGCCAGTGTAGACAGCTAGCTAAGACTTTTGCGCAAAAGCAGGCTACATGGAAAAAAGTGGTTTGGACGCTGGGAGACCCCGTAGGAGCCCTGGACTTCCTGGTAACCCGAGCTCTTAAAGCACATGGAGGCTGCTGAGCGCACGTGGCAGGAGCATGCCTCAGACCTCTTGCCTGAGGTCTGCCACGCTGCCCCTGCTGTGCCCAGCAGCCACCTTGCAGTGCAGCATGGCAGCTCCGGGCGCTCAGCCACCCGCACCCCCAGCGCAGGAGGCCCCAGGGGCCAGAAAAGAAGGGCCCCATCGTGGTTGTCGGGGGAGCTGGAGACCCTCCTGGACTTGTGGCAGGAGGAGGAGGCCCTCCACGAGACCCACTCCCGGCACCGGGAACGCCGACATCTTCGGCCGCATGGCCCAGGCGCTCGCCCAGCAAGGCCATCCCGCCCGGACCCTCGAACAAGTCCGGGCAAAAGTGAAGGAGCTGTGCCTGGGCTACGTGCGGGCCAGCGAGGGCCAGGGGGCAGGACCAGACACCTGCCCCCATTATGACCGGCAACCCCCAGACGTGGCTGTGGACAGCAGCATGCGCCCCCCCCCCCCGTCACCAGGACCACCAAGGTGGGGGAAGGAGACAGCAGCGCATCAGAGGATGAGGCCAGCATTGCCACACAGCAGGCCCCCTCCAGCAGCCCTGATGTCTCCCGCGCATCCTCCGAGGCCGGGGAAGGATCCACCGGTGAGTCTTGCACTTTGCACTCACAAGGGCGGGGGGCGGAGGGGGGAGGGGGAGAGCATGTCCCCTCAGGCCACGTGTGCTGTACACTGTGTAGCATTAGGCAGCAAGCAGCCCATCCAACCATGTGTAGCCTGGTGACTGAGCGGCACGTGGCCGCGGCAGGCAGCTGCAGGGCACGCCTGGGACCGTGCTGCTCACACACATTTGGTGGGACCAGGGGGAAGGGTGGATGCCGGCTGGAACCAGCCAGGGCCCCAGGGACTCAGCCCAGAGCCCGCACCGCCGCAAGGGTACAGCACGGAGAACAGCATACTGTCCCATGCCTGGCTGTGAGGCACAGCCAGCTGCTCCTGGGTAAACCGCAGCATCACAGCCCTGTGAGCGTGGCCCCCCCCCTGAGCCCCTCGCCTGCTCCCGGTGCCTTGGCTGGCTCCCCGAGGGAAGTCCCCGCTGCAGCCACACATGTCCCTGGGCTACGTGTGTGAGGGATAGTGGGAGGGAGAAGGGGGGGAAGCGCTCGGGCCGCCCCTAGGGCCGCCTGAGTTTTGCTGCAAGGATGGGACACTCCCCCAGTCACTCTTCTGGTTCCGTCCAGGAGATATCCCACGCGATGGGGATCTGAGAGCCCAGACCACGTCTGCCAGACGTGCTCCCAGGCACTGTGTGGGGATTCATCTCGCTTTCCCTGTCAAATACCATTGATTAGCCCAAAGCCTCACAGCCTCCATCGTCAGGGAGTTCTACAGGTTAACACAACACAAGCACCCTCCTGCCCTCCACGGGGCCAGGACATAGACCGGGGGTTCCAATACATGGAGGAGTACCCTACTCCAGGGGCGGTCCTCTATGCAAACATACAACACGGGGGGGGGCAGGGGAGGAACCGAGGGGGCCCAAGCCACACCACCCCTGTGGTGTCACCTGGGCTCAGGGGTGGGGTGGAAGGCATGAGATGTGGGGACAGTGGCCGGGCTGCCTGACTGACCCATCCTTTCTTCTGTTCCCTGCAGCGGGACCAACCAGGAGCGGGGGACCCTCCGGTCCGGCAGCAGCAGCACCCCCAGCCGCCCAACCACTCAGGCTGTGCGTCCAACACCGGGACCAGCTCCTGCGGTGCCACGTGCAGGCTGTCGAGCGGGTAGAGGCTGCCATCCAGAGGCGCACGGAGGCGGACCTTCAGTGGCACCACGGGGCCTGGGCCACCTTCCAGGGACACTGTGCGGTGATGGCGAACTCTGTTGCCAGCCTCTCCACACAGATTGCCCATACCATCCATTATGGCATGGCCACGCCCCATGCCCCCGCCATCCCTCCTGTAGCAGTGCCCCCGCCTCGTCCTGCCCCTCCCCCTCCTCCAATGGCCCCTCCTGCCCCTGCTCCTACCTCTCCTGCTCCTGCCCCTGCTCCTGCCCCTCCTGCCCACCTCCCCGTTCAGCCTGTCCCCAATGAGGTCCACCCCCCATGTCCAGGTCCGCCCCCGCAGGAGCGGTCGCAGGGGCGACCCCTCCCAGGAGTAGCTCCCCTTCCCCTCCCCGTTCAAGGTCTCCTCCCCCTTCCCGTTCAAGGTCTCCTCCCCCTCCCAGTTTAAGGTCTCCTCTCCCTCTCCCCCCTTTGTAAATAAAAACCGAACAAGTGTTTATGGTGAAACCAAACTGTGTTGTTGTGTGTTGGTAGGTAAGGGAGGGTGGGGAGGGGGAAGGGGAGGAGAGGGAGTTGTCCAGGGAAACCAAGGCGACCCTACTCCGGGGCCTGTGAGAACATGTCCGTGAGGGCCTCCTGGATGCGCACCCCATCCTGGTGCACCTGCCCCGCCTCCTGCAATGGCTCCTCCTGCTCCTGCTCCTGCTGCCCACCTCCCCCTTCAGCCTGCCCCCCGTGTCCAGGTCTGCCCCCGCAGGAGCGGTCGCAGGGGCCACCCCTCCCAGGAGTAGCTCCCCTTCCCCTCCCAGTTCAAGGTCTCCTCCCTGTTACGCGAGGTAACATGAATAATTAATTTAGAATGCCGATCAACCTAATAAAATCATGAAGATGACAAATGCGGACTCCAAATTCCATATCTATCACAGGTTTTCTAAAAAAAGGGAAATAATTTTGAAGGGTTATGAGTTTGTGATGCATAAATGAATACCAACTCCGAAGATAAAATTCAACCACAGGACTATATTTGACATGCATAAAATCCCAATCAAGCAAGGGATAGATTACAAAAGAGTAAACACAACACAAAATACATGAAACACAGTCTAGGCACGGAGGGCGATTGCGGTGATGCTGGCCACCTCCATCCTTTGGTCCTTCCGGGCCTCAGGAGAGGAACTGCCAGGAGATCCCTCGATGGACGAAACTGTGGCTGGCGACCTCCATCCTTTGGTCCTTCCGGGCCTCAGGAGAGGAACTGCCAGGAGATCCCTCGAAGATGACTGGAATCGGGTGCGCTGACTCGAGCCTTCCGCACGAACCTCGACTCCTCTTCCTGTTCTTCAGGACAGCTCGAACAGACGATGGTGGCCTAGACTATCCCTACACCTAACCCTGAACTCAAAGAACACCCTAGCTACGGCCGACGCGCCCGATGAACAAACTCAACAACGGCCGAAATGCTTTGAACCAACGACGATAGCTAATCTAACTAAACCTAAATCTAAACCTAATCCTAATTGGTAGGTACAAGCCTTCCACTTGACCTGACCAAACCCTTAACAGAACCAAGAGTACTGTGCTCTGAACTAAACTGCTCAAACATATTTCACATAACAATAACGAACATTCTGCACAACATCCCCTTCTCCCCCAAACAGTGTGTTGTTGTGTATTGGGAGGTAAGAGGAGGGGAGGGAGTTGTCCAGGGAAACTGAGGCGACCCTACTCCAGGGCCCGTGAGAACATGTCCGTGAGGGCCTCCCGGATGCGCACCCCATCCTGGTGCGCCTGGTGGCTGGCAGCTGTGTGGGGCTGTTCGTAGGCCTGGCCCTCTGCTGCCAGCCATGCGAGAAGGAAGGCCTCCCCGCTCCGCTCCACAATATTGTGGAGCACGCAGCAGGCGGCCACTACCTCTGTTGCATTCCGCTCACCCATCTCGAGACGGGTGAGCAAACAACGGAAGCGGGCTTTTAAACGGCCGAAGGCGAACTCCACCTGATTTCGGGCCCGGTTGAGGCGGTCATTGAACCGGGCGGCCCGTGTAGGGCCACATTAGCCAGGGCTGCAGGGGGTAGGCCGCGTCCCCGACGACGCAGATGGGCATAGGCACATCCCTGACAGTCAACTCCCGCCGGGGGAAGTAGGTGCCCGCCTCCAGCCTGCAAAACAGTCCGGAGTTGCGCAGGATGCGGGCGTCGTGTGCCATGCCAGACCAGCCCGTGTAGACGTCCAGGAAGCGGCTCTGGTGGTCCACGACGGCCTGCAGAACGATGGAGCAGTACCCCTTTCTGTTCATGAAATGGGCTGCTCGATGCTCCGGGGCCCGGACGGGATGTGGGTTGCATCCAGTGCTCCCCTGCAGTTGGGGAACCCAAGGGCAGCGGCCGCGACGGTGAAGGCCCACGCCCCCGCAGGCGGATCACTCTGGGGAGCAGGAGGTCGTTGATGGCACGGACGACCTGCAGAAGGGTTCAGAGAAACACTGGGGAACACATCACATAAGGCAGGGGTGGGTGTGCGCTCCCTTGGCCCCCTCCCCGTGATTCCCTCTGTCCTCACGCACACACACACCACAGCCCCCTCACCTTACACCCCAGCAGGCCTGTGCAAGGGAGGGACGGCCCGAACCCCTGGGTGACCCAGCGTGGAGTCTTGGCTGCCCCTGGGCATGGAGTGCAGCACCCTCCCCCACCCCACTCCCCCTGGGACTTACCTCCATCACGACGGTGCCGACGGTGGATCTGCCCACCCCGAATTGGTGTGCCACCGATCGGTAGCTGTCCGGGGTGGCCAGCTTCCAGACTGCGATGGCGACCCTCTTCTTGATGGGGTTGGGTGCCCGCAGCCGGGTGGTGGCTCTCTGGAGCGCGGGTGAGCCAGGCACAGAGCTCCATGAACGCCCGCTGCATGCGGAAGTTCCGGAGCCATTGCTGGTCGTCCCATTGCCCTAGGACCAACCGGTCCCACCAGTCGGTGCTGGTGTCCAGTCTCCACACTCGCCTCTGCACCCTGGGGTGGGGGTGCCACAGGGACACCATGGCCTCACTGGTGAGGGGGTCCAAACCGATGGGCCCCTCCTGGTCCTGGAAGAGGAGGGCACCAACCTGGAGCAGCAGCTGCAGGCACTCCAAAATGTCTGACAGGGGCCAGAGCAGGCACATGGCCACCCATGGTTCCATGGCACAAGACAGAGGGCTAGGAAAAAAAACCCTGGCAAAAGCAGTAGGTGGCCAAAGGCAGCGGTGTCCCAAAGTCAGAGGGCAACCACCAAACCTGCTTACGTCTGTCAGTCCTGCAAGGCCCTCTAGCACGGAGCGCAGAGAAATGGCGTCCGGGAGATCCCTTTAAGCACGTGTCTAAAATGGCCGCCAGCCCCCGCCCCCGGAAAGGGCTGGTGCCCTTGTGCCCTCCGCAAAATGGTTCCGGGCTTCTGCTTTTGCGGAAAAGCGCGCCGCCAATGTAGACGCGCTTTTCCGCAAAAGCGCACCGTTATAACGTGAACTCCGTGCCAGTCTAGACGCGCTTTTGTGCAAATACTTTTACAGGAAAAACTTTTCCGTTAAAAGCATTTGCGGAAAATCATGCCAGTCTAGACTTAGCCATACTATTCCCAGAGAGTAGTTATCAATGGTTCCATCATGCTGGAAAGGCATAACAAGTGGGGTTCCACAGGAATCAGTTTTAGTACCAGTTCTGTACAATGTCTTAATTAACAATGGCATAGAGAGTACAATTATACAATTTGCAGGAGATACCAAGCTGGAAAGGGTTGAAAGTGTTTTGGAGGATAGGATTATAATTCAAAATGATCTGGGTAAATAGTATGAAATTCAACAAGGACAATTGCAAAGTACTCAACTGAGGAAGGCACAATCAGCTGCACACATACAAAATGAGAAATTACTATCAAGAAAGGAGTATTGCAGAAGGACCATGAGCTAAATATGAGTCAACAGTGTGACACTGTTACAAAAAAACCCAAACATCATTCTGGGATGTATTCACAGGCACGTTGTAAGCAAGACACGAGAAACAATTCTTCTACTCTACTCTGTAGTGATTATATACAGTGTGGCACCATCAGGACCTGAGAATTTGCCTAACCACAGGAGGTCAATATTGTCTAGCAGGATTACCAACACTTCCACTGCTAATTGGGCTCTTAGAATACATTTGGGGTAAATTAGAACTAAATAACAACATAGAACACTGAAAGCCAGGATGGTGGCTACAAACAAACTTTATAGGACAACAGGAAACTTGGCCACACCCATGCTAAGTGAACATCCGGCTAACTAAAACCACGGATGTTGCCAGATCAGAGAGTGCTGGATTAGAAAGGTTAACCTATATATAATTTTGGGGGGTGAGAAGCTGCATTTATGCTCAGCCAAAAGCTATAAGTCCTTGGACTTGTATGCAGTGCAAGACAGAGAAGCCAGATTTTCCAAGCCATCAAAGTAGGATTCTTATTTTAGCCTGGCAGGATTTCAAAACTGACACTACATCAATATGTGAGCAAAACTAAGCAATCTGGCAAGAGTCAAAATACCACATTTTGGGGTATTTGAAGTTGAAAAGTGCACTGGCAACAAACTGAACAACATGAAATGACATTAATACTTTTTATGAATAAATCAATAGGGTTGATTTAAATATAAAACGTTTGTTTATAGAATTTTGCCAAGGTTCACTGTATTTTCAAAATGACCTGAGCATTTTATGCCTATTTCCTTGGGTATGTTCTAGAAGGGACAGCGAGTTTCTAACTACAAGCCTAACCCTTAGGCTGTGTCTACACTGGGCCACTTATTCCGGAAAATCAGCCGCTTTTCCGGAATAAGGTGCGAGCTGTCTACACTGGCCGCTTGCTTTTCCGGAAAAGCAATGACGATCTACTGTATGAAATCAGCCGCTTTTCCGGAAAAGCTATGCCGCTCCCGCTGGGCAAAAGTCCTTTTTCCGGAAAAGCTTTTCCGAAAAGGGCCAGTGTAGACAGCTTTTCCGGAAAAGCAGAAGAAACGGAAAAAGCGGTTTGGTCGCCACGAGACCCCGTGAGGAGCCCTGGACTTCCTGGTAGGGAGGCTGCTGGGCGCACGTGGCAGGAGCGCCGCAGACCCTGCAGCCTGAGCTCTGCCACGTGCTGCTGTGCTGCCCAGCCACCCATTGGACCGCGCCATGGCAGCTCCGGCTGGTGAGCCCCTGCACCCCAGCACAGGAGGCCCCCAGGGGCCGCAAATGCCGGGCCCCATCCTGGACCCCCAGGAGCTGGAGACCCTCCTGGACTTGTGGCAGGAGGAGGAGGGTCTCCACGACCTGCACTCCAGGCGCCGCAATGTCGAGCTGTACACACGGCTGGCCGACAACCTGGCACAACAGGGACACCCCACCCGGAATGCCGAGCAGGTCCGCTCCAAAGTGAAGGAGCTGCGGCTGGGGTACGTCCGGGCCAGCGAGGCAGGGGGCAGGACCAGACGCCTGCCCCTACTATGACCGGCTGAACGCCTTCCTGGGCCAGCCAGCCCCGCAAGCCCCGGACGTCCCCTGTGGACACCTGCCAGCGCCCCATCAGACGACCCACCGAGCAGGGGAGGGAGAGGACAGCAGCAGCGCGTCCGGGCGCGGGAGGAGGCCACCACCCAGCAGGCCCCTCCAGCAGCTCCTCCGAGGCCGAGGCCGAGGCCGGGAGGAACCCACTGGTGAGTCTTTGCAGTTTGCACTCCCAAAGGGCGGGGGCGGAGGGCGGTGGGGAGCCAGGTGCCCAGAGGAGGAGGGGGAGAGCATTTCACTCAGGCCACGTGAGCTGCACGCTGCGCCGCATGAGGCAGCAAGCAGCACGTGCAACCTCGTGCAGCCTGGCGACCGAGCGGCACATGGCCGCGCAGGCAGCTGCAGGGCACGCCTGGGACCGTGCTGCTCACACACATGCGGCGGGACCAGGGGAAGGGTGGATGCCGGCTGGAACCGGCCAGGGCCCCAGGGACTCAGCCCAGAGCCCTCACCTCCGCCAAGGGTGCAGCACGGAGAACAGCACACTGTCCCATGCCTGGCTGTGAGGCACAGCCAGCTGCTCCTGGGAAAACCGCAGCGCCACAGTCCTCGCCTGCTCCCGGTGCCTTGGCTGGTTCCCGAGGAAGTCCCCACTGTGGCCGCACATGTCCCTGGGCTACCGGCCTTGCGGGAGGGATAGTGGGAGGGACAAGGGCCCTGAGTTTTGCTGCAAGGATGGGACACCCCACCCACTCACGCTCTGGTTACGCCCAGGAGATATCCCACGCGAGGATCTGAGAGCCCAGACCGCCTCTGCCAGATGTGCTCCCAGGCACTGCGTGGGGATGCATCTCGCTCCTGTCAAACACCAGCGATTAGCCCAAAGCTTTTCACAGTCTCCACCGGCAGGAGTTCCACAGGTGAACGCAGCACAAGCACCCTCCCGCCTCCACGGGCCAGGACACAGACCGGTGCTTACAATACTGGAGAGGGGACCCTACTCCAGCAGGGGCGGTCCTCCTTGCCAACATACAACACGGGGGCAGGAGGGAAACCGAGTGGGCCCAAGCCACACAACTGTGGGGTCACCTGGGCTCAGGGGTGGAGGGCATGAGATGTGGGGACAGTGGACGGCCTGCCTGACTGACCCATCCTTTCTTCTCTTCCCTGCAGCGGGACCCAGCACCAGACCCGACACTGCGGCAGCAGCGGCACCCCAGCTGGCCAACCCCGAGGCACAGGCGGCGGCAGAGAGACCAGCTGCGCCGCCACGCGCGCGCCGTGGAGGCAATCCAGGCCTCCATCGCCGAGCGGGTGCAGGGGACCTGCAGTGGCGGCAGGAGGGCTGGGCTGCCTTCCTACATGAGTGCCGAGGATGCGCACAAACATGGACGTGCTCACAGCACATTTGGTCCATGCCATCCATTATGGCATGGCCGACCCCATGCCCCCGCCATTCCTCCCGGAGCACAGCCCATGCCCCTCCTATCCCAGCTCCTATCCCAGCTCCTGCTCCTGCTCCTGCTCCTGCCCCTGCCCCTGCCCCTGCTCCTGCCCCTGCTCCTGCCCCTGCCCCTGCCCCTGCCCCTGC
Source organism: Rafetus swinhoei (assembly GCA_019425775.1). Taxonomy (NCBI): domain Eukaryota; kingdom Metazoa; phylum Chordata; order Testudines; family Trionychidae; genus Rafetus; species Rafetus swinhoei. Next base: position 58,237,974 of record CM033449.1, read on the forward strand.
TCCTGCTCCTGCCCCTGCCCCTGCCCCTGCTCCTGCCCCTGCTCCTGGTCGTGGTCGTGCCCGTGGTCGTGCCCACCTCCCCGTGCAGCCTGCCCCTACGCGGTCTGCCCAGCGTGTGCAGGCCCCCCCCCGGAGGAGCAGTCGCAGGGGCCATCCATCCCAGTAACTGCCCAGTCCCAGCTTGAAGGTCCCCTGTCCCAGTTGAAGGTCCCCGTCCCAGTTGAAGGTCCCCTGTCCCAGTCCCAGTTGAAGGTCCCCGTCCCAGTTGAAGGTCCTCCCCTTGTAAATAAACAGTTTTCTATTTTTCTGTTCATTCCTGTGTTGGTTATCGTGTTACTCTAGTAACTGTAGGAAATGATGTGAGATGCCAATTAGCCACTTAAATTTAACAGGGTTACAAACTGCAGACAACAAAATCTGTACTCTATCACTGGGGGCCCTTTTAAGTGCTCATTGGTTTGTGGCGCATAAATAAATACTGAGACTTTTCAGTAAAATGTAAACCACAAACTATATTTACATAGCTCACAAACAAGCAAGAATAGTTAAAAGATGCACACTACAGATAATTAAACATAGTCTAGGCGCAGGGAGGACAATTGGGTAGTGTTGCTGGCCACCTCAATCCTTTGGTCCTTCCGGGCCTCAGGAGAGGAACAGCCAGGAGATCCTCGACGGAAGATGATGGCGGCTGGCCACCTCAATCCTTTGGTCCTTCCGGCCTCAGGAGAGGAACAGCCAGGAGATCCTCGACGGAAGACGACTGGAATCAGGTACGCTGACTTGAGCCTTCCGCACGACTCCCGAATCCTCGTGGCTGTTCTTCGACAGACGATGGTGGCCTAAACCCTAGCCTAAACTAAAAGAAAACCCTGACTAAGCCCGACGCACCCGACGAACAGTCACGATGACGGCCGATGTGCTTTGACCCGGCGCTTTACAATTGGGGGAGGTAAGGGAGGGTGGGGAGGAGTAGGGGCGGGCGGGAGTAGTCTGGGAGACCCAGGCGACCCTGCTACGGGGCTTGGGCAAACATGTCCACCAGGGCCTCTCTGATGCGCACCGCATCCTGGCGCGCCTGGCGGACGGCAGCTGTGTCGGGCTGTTCCAAGGTCTGTGCCTCGGCTGCCATCCATGCAGGGAGGAAGGCCTCCCGCTGCGCTCCACAATGTTGTGGAGCACGCGCACGCCGACCAGTACCTCCGTTGCATTCTGCTCACCCATGTCGAGACGGGTGAGCAAACAACGGAATCGGGCTTTTAAACGTCCAAAGGCCAGCTCCACTGGGTTTCGGGCCCGGTTGAGGCGGTCGTTGAACCGGGCCCGGTTCTGGTCCGGCTGCCCGTGTAGGGCCGCATTAGCCAGGGCATCAGGGGTAGGCGGCGTCCGCGACGACGCAGATGGGCATAGGCACATCCCGACAGTCAAGTCTCGCCGGGAAGTAGGTGCCCGCCTTCAACCTGCGAAACAGTCCAGAGTTGCGGAGGATGCGGGCGTCGTGTGCCCGGCCGGACCAGCCCCCGTAAATGTCCAGGAAGCGGCCCCGGTGGTCCACGAGGGCCTGCAGAACAATGGAGCAGTACCCCTTGCGGTTCATAAAATGGGCCGCTCGATGCTCCGGGGCCCGGATGGGGATGTGGGTGGCGTCAGGGCTCCCCGCGGTTGGGGAACCGAGGGCAGCGAAGCGGCCATGGTATCATCCACGTCGCGCGGCGGATGATTCGCGGGAGCAGGATGTTGTTGATGGCGTGGGCGACCTGCAGAAGGTGCAGAGAAACACAAGGAACACATCACGTCACGGCAGGGGTGAGTGTGCGCTCCTTGGGGCCCCCTTGATTCCCTCTGTCCTCACACACACCCACACACACACACACACAGGGCCCCCTCGCCCCACGGCCCCACCAGCGGGCCTGTGCAAGGAGGGCGGCCCAAACCCTGGCCGACCCAGCCTGGAATCTTGGCTATCCCTGGGCCTGGAGTGCAGCACCCTCCCCATCCCACTCCCCTGGGACTTACCTCCACGACGATCACTCCGGCGGTTGATCGTCCCACCCGAACTGCTGTGCCACGGCGGTAGCTGTCCGGTGTGGCCAGCTTCCAGAGCGATGGCGACCCTCTTCTTGATGGGGATGGGTGCCCGCGGCCGGGTGGTGGCTCTCTGCAAGGTGAGCCAGGTGCACAGCTGCAGGAAGGTCCGCTTTCTCATGCGGAAATTCCTGATCCATTGGTGGTCGTCCCAGACCCGAGGACCAGCCGCTCCCACCAGTCGGTGCTGCTCTCGAAACTCCAGGCGGGCCTCTACGGTGGGGTGCTGATGCCACCACGGTTGCCAGGGCCTCCTGGTGAGGAGTCCAATGCGATCTCTGCCTCCTGGTTCATGTACACCATGGCACCGGCCTGCAGCACGAGCAGCAGGCACTCGTACAACTCCAACAGGGGCCCGAGCAGGCAAATGGCCACCCACGGCTCCATGGCAGACAGAGCAGGGCAGAAAAACTAAACTCAGGGAAAAGCAGTTGGGGCCAAAGGGTGGTGTCCCCAAAACCCAGAGGGCAACCACTGAACCTGCTAAGGGTGCCAGTCCCTGGCAGAGAGTCCCAAGGCAGGGAGCAGGAGACCAACGGCTGTCGGCGAGACCCCTTTAAGCACGTGTCTGAATGGCGCTCGGCCCGCCCGGAAAGGTCTGGTGGCCTTTGCCCTCTTCAAAATGGCTCCGGGCTTCTGCTTTTCGGAAAAGCGCGCGCGCCAATGTAGGCGCTTTTCGGAAAAGCGCATCGTTATAACGGTAACTCCGGGACCAATGTAGACGCTCCTTTTCCGGAAATACTTATAACGGAAAACTGTTCCGTTTTAAGCATTTCCGGAAAATCATGCCAGTGTAGACGTAGCCTTAGAGTTTAAATTATAGGATGAATTGTAGTATTGTAAGTTTGGTCTTCTCTCAAATGATTGTATTTATTCTTTTCTCTCTAGACAAGGGGTGGAGTTTTGAGAGGGGAGGGTGGAGGTGAAGGGCAGCAGCCATGCACTTCCAGATGCAGCTTCCTTTTAATCCCATTCCCTGGATTATCAGGGAGTGAGGGGGAAGTACTTGCATTCTGTGCATGTCTCTCACACCTGGCTGGGGAACAGGATGAAAAGGAAGCCATGTCCCAGAGCACATGGCTGTTGCCTCCCTACCTTCTCTAATTTCTGCCCTTGTCTCTAGATATATTTGGACAGGTCCTCACCAAATATCTCTGTGTATAGCTCTATAGACTTCAAAGAACCAGGCCTATGGCTCAATGAATATGCTGAGACACCTGGACAATATAGGGTAAATCTTTCCAAGTATTAAAAGGAACTAGGCACCCAAATTCCCATAATTTTAATCCCATCCATTATTCACAAAATTGTAGTACCTGCACATCTACAGAAGAATAACTAACCAAAAGTAAGGGAGTGTCCATGCAGCAAGCAAAAGAAATATATGTGCTAGCCTTGCCAAGAAAGTTTGAATCCAGCTAGCACAAATAACAATAGCAGTGAAGACAGCATAGTGAAGCCCTCAGTGGGGGCTAGTAAGCTGAGTACAAACCCAGAGACCATGTTGGATTTGTACTGTGCATACTGTGTGGTCTTCACTATTATTGTTACCCACACTAGATGGATTTAAGATAGCTTGTCTAGGCTTGCCCATGCAAATTTTTTACTTTGTAGACATACCCTAAAACTTAATAGATTATATTTAGACTATATAATGTATTTATAACATAGATTTAATGGTGATATCCCTTTGGCAAATTGAGCATAGTTTATATTCATCATGCACCACTGATAGCCTTATACAAATTCTGCTCACTTATCCCTCAAGCATAGTTCAAGAATCTCAAACGTCTGTGAAGATTTCACATTGTAGCCATCTGGTAATTAAAAAAAAGTAACATTATAACAGTTTTTCTTCCTTACCCTCAAAGGAACATTATGTTACGGGCAGAGCAGGTTCCAGCTCATGCCAAGACCTTGAGCTTCACTGAACACTGACAAATGGAACCCGATGTGGCTTACATGTATGTTAGTATAGTTAAAACAGATATTAATGTTAGAAGAATGTATTTAGAATGTAGTTTTTGAGAAATGACTGTAGGATGCTGTGTGCACTAATTATAATAGCTATATTCTATTGTAAAGAGTTATATTGAGGGTTTGCATTGTATAGTTCTTTAATTGTCTAATTTACCAACCAGGAAAAGAAATATTAACTAAGGTAAAATGCTTGTCTTGAACACAAGATGATCTAGTGAAGGCATCTGAGCGCATTTTGTAGAATCAAAAGAAAAGACCTTGTTGATTATATTCCTTACTCCATACAGGAAGGAAAGATCTACATGTGAACTCATCTGCTAATCTTGGATTCTGGAGTGAAGGGAGTAAAAATCTCTCAGAAGAAATTGGATCTATTTATGTGGTCTGGACTCCAATGGGGCAAAAATGTCTAAACATTAACAAAAGACCCCCCCCCCCCATGGTGCTTGACATCAACCAACCTGAAGGGACATATAGAGTAGCTTATTAACTCGTTTATTTTCTTACTTGATGCATCTTTAGTTAGTTTTGGACAATCTTGCCTACCAGCATTGTCTTTGGTTTGAGATCTAAGTATAACTGACCTGGGGTAAGTCCTTTAGGATTGGCAGTAACCTGAATATTATTCAAAAACTTCGGATGGGTAGCCAAGTTAGTCTGTACAGGATAAACTTAAAAAAAGAACAAATAGTCTGGTAGTACTTTAAAGACTAACAAAACATGTAGGTGGTATCATGAGCTTTTGTGGGCACAGCCCACTTCTTCAGATGTCATCTGGGTCATCTGAAGAAGTGGGCTGTGCCCACAAAAGCTCGTGATACCATCTACATGTTTTGTTAGTCTTTAAAGTGCTACCAGACTATTTGTTCTTTTTTTTTAAGTTTATCCTGAACATTATTGTGATTTTTAGTGACTCTACTACCCAGTCAGTTTGTCTGGCTTGCAAGATAGACTGGAATGCCCAGGGGAACGGTCTAACAATCTATCTGTGGACTCGTACAGTTGGAATTGGAAGAAAAGAATTCTAATATAAGCACAGAATTTTGAGGTTATAGTTAAACTGGCATATTAAGACCCTTGTTAAAATTAATCAATTACTACACATTTTAGTGTCTCTGTGTGTATATAATTTCTGTATTATATAAAGATTCTATCATGGTGGTATCTAAGGATAAACAGCTATTCAAGGTAGCATTAGTTGTACCAAAAAGACTCTGTACTTAGTGCCTCTCTCCATATATAAAATAATCTATGGTAACTATACAATTTTACGTATTTATATATAATACATAGAGAGAATGCAGTGTGACTGACATATGTATAGGGAAGTCCCATTGCTACTAAGTGGGTTTTGAATAGTACAGTATCCCTTATAGTAGTGTTCTCTGTAAGCTGAGCACCTGGGTGGCCACCCAGGAGATATTCACATGCCACCCAGCTGATGAGCAGAACACCGACAACCAGCAGAATGTGTTCCTACTGCTGGTGACCATCCACACATGCCTCAGTGCACATAACAAAATTTATTCCACACACGTATGGAAAAAATCCAGAGGGAACATTTCCAGACAGTATAACCTGGATAGTAATAACAAAGTACCTTGTTGAGTTGCTTTTATTTCACTCAGTTTAAAACTTGCTTTTTTGCAATTGCAGTTAAATGGTACAGATGCTCTCTGAATGAAATAATTATTTTGTTGATAGAACCCAGCATGATGTGATTGAAAGAAACACACACACAAAGACACATGGGCTGTTATTCACAGTTTATGGAATCAGCTTCTTTAGCACTATTAGGCTGTATTTCATTATGAAAGGAGTTATTTTGGGGGCAAAAAAGCATCAGAAATTAAAACATATCTTAGATTACAGATCAGGAATGATTAGATTCAGCATAATTGCTCTAAAATTCTCTTTGAAAAAAATTGCTACAAATGGATAGAAAACGTTTAGTGTAGACTGGATATAATTAATAAAAAAGAGTTGATTTTACCAGAAACAGGCACTAGTGCTGATAACTAGTGCTGAAGTCAAAGTGAAAGTTCTACTTAATTTGTCAATGACAGTATCACGAGTATTTTTGTTCAAGTGGTCTTTCAGGCTCAAACAATACTTTTTAATATTAATTACTTTTTAATTATGATTATGATAGTGGAAATGAATACTAGGAAATATTTCATTCAGCTCAGGATTAACACAAAGGACACTCAAGATTATTTATTATAAGAAACCTTATTTAATAAGGCTTATCCAAAGTTCATGAGTCAATTTATGTCTTGAAACAATTACATTGTGTGCTAATTGGGAAACATTTGGGTGCTTCATAATGAATACCTACTTCTCCATGGGTTGGCAGCTAGCACTGCAGAATCAATAACTATACCTCCCATCCCAATACAATACCATTACAAATCCCAGTGAATGATATGACACCATTTCCAAACTCTTTAGCGTTTGATCATACTGCCATTATTTGGACAAAATCCCAAATCAGATCCTTTGTTCACAGGTTCAGATGCTGTTGTTATTTTGTTGGCACCAGTGGAATTTATACCACTATAAATAAAAGCAAAAGATGGGTCACAATTGACCAATGGAAGTTTTCTTCTATAGGGAAAAAAGGCATATTGGTGTTAAACAACTTGCCTATGATATCTGAAAAATCTAGTAATCCAGTGATTCTTTTGCTCAGTTTCAGGAATTGTATTCTGAAGTTTTTTAAAAAATACATGTGAAAAAAATGATAGAAATTTATTAAAGTCATTTTCATACAATAACTTCTTTTTTTGCCATATGGAAATGCAGAACAATAAAGAGAAAAACAGGGGCCTGATCACATCAGAAGATAAGCAGCCCCGTATGTCAGTGAATGACTTGATTTCTACCAAAGTAAGTGGGTACTAGGTTCAAAATCCTGCTGGTAGGGCTGGGTGCAAATCAGATTTTTCATTTATCATGGAAATTCTGAATAGTCTTTTGATCCAAAATATAACAAAACAATAATCCTTTCCTTGAAATTTCTGGTGAAATGAAATTTTAAAAAAATGTTTTAGTGCAATTGAAGTATTTAGTTCCAATTGTGACCAATACAATACAAAACAATACAATATAAATGAAATAAAGAGCATATCTTGTGACAAGTTATGGCAAGCTAGTGTTTGCCACTGGGATTTTCACTTAGCAGTGTCCACTGTTTGGCAAGCTGCTATGGATTCACACTTTGGTTTGCAGCACAGTCATTTGTCATGTAGACAAGTCCCATAAGATATTTAAGAATGGAAAATCAAAGTGCTTCATTCCAAAAAGGGGAGAACAGAGCATTTCAACCTTATCATTTTTTCCCAATTTTTCTTTTAAACTTTTTTTATCAAAATCAACATATTTCTGCAAAATACAATATTTTCTGAAACATTCTGCCTGACAACTTCTGACAAGGTCTCCTTGGAAGAGTATGCCTTTAAAAGAACACTGAAATAGATAACATGGTAGAGAGTATCTATCTATTTGTAAAATACATCTTTTGATGTTTCCTGTGTAAATGAATTGCTATTTTGCATTCTGAGTGTGAACTGCACTGATTATGAAAGTAAGATTTATCTGGTGGGAAATATGTGAAACCAAGCAGAACATTCCCCTTGACCATTAGTCCTTCCATCCAATGTGATGGACTTGTTTCATTTGGCTGGTTAAAACTGCCTTTTGGCCTTGTTAAAAATCAATGGAAACACTGTGTTTTAAAGGTAATTAAAAAAGCCTGTATGGATCTATTGTACCTGTTTCACATGAATATGCCAAACTTTTGAAAATTATAAAGTTTAGGGGTTGGTAAAAAACAAGAATGTAAAAATGAGTTGTTTATTCCATGTATCTCCATTAAAGGATTGTTTTCTGAAAACATGCTAGCAGCTCCATCTATTTCAGTTGAGGCAGGAGAGCTTATACTAGTTCAAAATTTTCCTCCTAGGTCCCTGTCCTCCAATTTTTACACATGGGCAGACACCTCTGTACCTGTATGGAACCTGAGGGAAGTCAATGGGGCTCCGTGCAGGCATAGACATTCACTGACATGGGATGCGGGATGAGGTCCATATTGCCACAATTCTAACTTGACTTTAGAAAAACTAGCATTGAGTAACAATTACAATAGTTAATTGACAGTGGATGGATGTGCTGTATATTAAAGCATGGAGTGCATCCATTTTATGACATCACAAACTACAGACCGATTTCTTATACAGGTTGGACCTTCCTTGTCCAGCACCCTCATGAGCTGACCCATCTGGAATGAGAGAATTTGCCGGCTATGGGGAGGTCCCTGTCACTGGCCTCCCAGCGGCTGGCTCTGCTCTAGCCTCACTGCCACAGGGCTCCAGTCTGCAGGGTTTGGACTTGGACTCCAGCCTGCTGGAGCTCACCAGGACAGAACTCCCCAGCCTCCATGGCCCCGCTTTTTCTCTGACCAAGCAGGGATCCACACCTGGGATGGGACTCGCCTGTATCACTGCTCTCCTGTGGGCCAGGGCTCCCCAAGTACGGGGCTTGTTGGCTGTCCCGCTTTTGCCGCTCACCAGTCCCACTGATGCTCCAGCCTGCCAGGTCTCCCTGGGGACAGAGCTCCTCAGCCTCTAAAGCCCCACTTCTCTCCTGCCCGACCGGGGATCCCTGCCAGGGACAGAGCTCACTGGTCCCACTGCTGTCCCACCTAGCCGTGACTCTCTGGGGATGGAGCTCCCCAGCCTGCTGAACCACGTATGTTGCTGGACCAGAGAATCCCGAATTTTGGAGCTTCAACCAGTACTCTAAGAGATGCCATTAATAATGGTTGAAATAATATTATCAAGATACAATACATGACAATTCAGAAGTAGGTTCTAAAGTATAGCAAGATGGATTCTTCTGTCCTAGTTTAGGACTACTGTGTACACCTATCTATTAAAGGTCTTTATTGTATTTTCTCTTTATGGTGTATAAATATTGTTTCAAATCTATTTTTAAAATATTTATTATAAATGGGGTAATGATGGTTCTGATTGCCTTACATTTTAGAAATGTCTCATCTTGAAAGACTTGACTTAAGTTGGGGAGTTCAGCCATGTGAGTTTAAATACTTTCCTGGGCTGTGGCAAAAAAACAGAAGTACCTAAGGACACCAACACAGTATTTTATGTATTCATTTAACGTAAGTTAAAATAATGATGTTTATAATGATCAAATCAAAAGAATTTCCTGTTTTCAAATCAATCTGGCCTAACAGTCAAGTTTACTGTGATGAACAAAAAATACAATTGAAATAAATCAAAGTTGCAAGAATGTATACAACTTCCAAAAATCAAACTGCTGTGTATATAGGTAAGGAGAGAAGAAAAACATGAAATTAACTTATTTTTTGGTAACCTGATAGTTAAGAAACCACGTGAAATTGTTTATTTCCTCAAAGTTTTAATTAATTGTTAGTTTAGAACATTTTTGCATACCAGAGCGAATATTTATGGACCCTGAAAACAAAAATGCAGATAAGCTAAATATTAGTGTCACGAAGAATTCTAGCATAATTATGAAAGAAAAATATTTGGGTTCACCTGTTATTCTAAAGTAATTTAATTATTTTTCTTTCTACCAGAGACTTCTTTGATAGCATGAGATTAGCATTACAAGTCTAGGTAGATAAAACTATTCAGTGGTATGTCTTTGCATTTGCATTCAAATCCTCAGTGAGTATCATCCTCATATGTTATTGGAAACCAGAATAAGGGACAGGGTACTAAAAATTTCTCAAGTAAGAAAGGGTCTTTTGAAGATTAACCACATTAGTCTCAGTTGATCTTTAATCCTCTGAAACTGATAAACTGAAAATGTCATTAGGCCTTTAGCCCAAAAGCAGCTTGACTTTTAATATGTGTTGCATCTGAATAAAGTGTTATCAAGCTGGGCAAACAAGCCTCATTCAATAAGATCACCATTTATAATTATAAATATACTTTTTCTGTTTTATTACACTATGACAGGCCTGATTTTTGCTACTTTGGAATTATAGTTTGAGTGCCTTGTCAGTAGCTTGCCTGGACTTTAAATGTTCATTATTTTAAAATACAGAGCAGATGTACCAGATCTGTTCTTAAATGTAGGAATGGGATTTCTATAGTGTAGATTATAAAGGATGCTACTTGCATATCTGGTGACAAAACTTAGCCCTATGTGGGTAACTTTAGATGAAGTATACTGAAGTTCTTCACATTTCTATCTTAAGATTTATATGGATGATCCAAATCTTTGAAGTACCTGCAGTTTAAACATTTATTTTCTTTTCCTTTTTATTTTTAATATGATCTGTTTTTGTAACCCTTACAGTACAAAGGTAAATTGACTGGATTAAAAAACAGATTAAATAACCCAGAATTTACATTATGTAGGAAAACAGAATTAATAGGGATGAAATGTGATGCCACTTTGAAAATTCTGACTGAAGTTATTGTGTTCAACATGATACTGACTGAGCTGCCAGCAAAATACAAAGTGAAAAAAAAAATGTTAAGCCAGCCAAGACATTGGGAAAAGACTTTTTTCATTTGAAGAATAATAAATATGTGTAGTCCCCACAGGACAAAGTTGTGAAGGCAAAAACACAAGGGTCATTCAAGAAATGATTGGGTATGTCCTGGGAAAATAATGTACTAGGACAGGATGAGCCTCAGTGGGCTGAATGGCCTTTTTCATTCTCAATATGCATGGATCACAGCTGTCACACTGCAAGGCATGTTAAAAAGAAGAGATTATGTGTTGATAGCTGTGAGATCTATTCATCTGAAACCTAGCTCCATAAGTATCATGCTGAGGAGCCTCCATTACTTGACACCCACAAAGCTTAGTTTTCATTTAGGCCATTTCTGAGTGCTTTACTGTTGAGCCCATAAGGACAATACCATGACATTGGAAAAGCGAGGTACACTCCAACAACAGATTGGATATCTTTAGGCTAGATTGGAACTTGGGTGACTAAATGCTACAACTCTACACTGGAATAATTTTTCACGGGGCCACTCTTTGTGCACAAGATGCACACAATTTATACTAGCCATTAGATAAGTTCAAAATGCCCTCCCCTTCCCTTTGAGTGATTTGTTTGCAGGGAGGAGAAGGTCAAGAGCAATCTTCCATCACTGAGATGGCTGTTAGAATCAGCTCTTACACAGGTAGTGTGGCAAAGTTCTGGCTGTGCCCTGTGGGTCTCGCACTACTGGCAGATAACATTAGCCTCAGAGACTTGCTGTTGTCCTATACACAGCCCCTTTCTCTTTTTTGGGAGGCAGGGTCCACAGCTTAGTGAGTCATACTTATCCATGATTTTGGGGTGAAAACCTCTTGATAGTCCTGGTCTCCCTTCTTGGGACAGGCACTGTGTTGGTGTGGGGGGAAGGTTTGGGGGGAACCTGGGCATGCCCACTACTCTGGGTTCCAGTCCAAGGACCCTAAAGAAGCAGCAGCAATCACGGTTGTTTTCTTTCTGACTTGGCAACTTTTTCCCTGGGCCACTTCCCCAAATAACCCCCTCTAGAATATCTCCCTCTGGTACCCGTTAACCAGCTCTCAACTCTCACACAGCTTCTTCTGGTTCCTCCCTTTCTCCTTCCAGTCTGTCACTCTTTGTCTTTCCCCCTTCCTTGTCTGGGGGAGCCCTTTTAAAGCAGCACCACAGGCCTTAATTGGCTGCAGGAGTTGAGTGACTTGCCTGAGGAAGCAATCTAGTTAATTAGCCCCTGGTGTTTTCCTGCCTTTGTTTTATTGCAGCGGGCTCTAGTAATTCACTCTGGAATGAGAAAACCATTTAACCAGTGTCCTGTATATTTGCCTTCTGCCCAAGTGTGGCAGTCCAAGGGCTCTGATATGACTGGCAGCTCCTTTACTTGAGAGGTCTTCTTACTTGAGAGGTCCAAGCTGCTGGCCATCTACCAGGACCTCCTCTGGACCTGGATGCTGCTTTTGGCAACCAGATCCTTGGGACCCACCATGGGGGCAGACCTCCTCATGGGCCCCCCCCTCGGTGAGCCAGAGTTTGGTCCTGGCAGAAGTCACCAGGATTGGAGACCTCCTGGACTATGACCCAGGAAGACTGAGTGGATCCTCTTCAGGGAGGTGCTCTCCAACCTGTGCACTCCCTGCTATGTACTTCAGGAGGTGAAGGATGCTTTGCCACCCACTGCTTGGGTTTATCTCAACAGGGTCCTGCAAGAGAATGTACCCTGCCTGCCCCTCAGCCCTGGCCCTCCTGATCTCTCTATTGGCCCCCAGCCCTGAGTGCCTTCCCAACCACCCTCCTCTCATCATCCGAGCTGGCTGCATGCATTGCAGCCGGTCCCCTTTCAAACAGCACCAAAAATTTAGTTGTACACTCTCATGCATCACACTCTTAACTTCCCCACCCTCGTGTCCTGCCCAGACACCAAGTGGCAGGACCTCTTACCACCAACAGAGAGTGGGGAGCCCTGGTGGGCCAGTCTCTTCTCCACCTTGGTTCTGCGGTCTGCCGGGGACATCAGCTGGAAAATCCTCTATGGCGCTGAGAGCATGGGCGTGTACTTGGCGCGGTTCACCCCTGTTCCCAACACATGCTCCTTCTGTGGCATGAGGGAGACCCTGGTGCACGTTTATCTCTAGTGCATCAGGTTACAGCCCCTCTTTCAGCTCCTCCAGAATCTCTTGAGGAGGTTCTGGCTGCACTTCTCCGTCAACTATTAATTTATGCACATCGCATCCATGACCCCACGAAGTTGTGGGACCTCCTCGTCAACCTCTTCCTGGCTGTGGCCAAGATGGTAATTTACAAAACGAGGGAACAAAGGTTGGTTGAGGGAGGAACCTGTGACTGTGGGGCCTATTTCTGCTCCTGCATCTGTTCATGTATTTGGGCAGAATTCCACTGGGCAGCATACACTGGTTCTCTTGAGACCTTCGAGGGGCAGTAGGCACTGTCCGGGGTTCTCTGTTCAGTGTCCCCATCTGGATCCCTCATTTTGACCCTTTGACCTATACACCCATCCCTATTTTCTCTTTATTTGTCCCCAGTAATTATTTGGCATTCTGGCCTGTGTGAACCCTTCCCGTAGGCTGGGGGGAAGGTCCTTTAGATGTGGGTGGGCTAATGCTCGCCCACCTCCTGGAATATAATAGGACCAGAATGTGGCAGTTTGCAGGCTTAGTTCTGTCACAATAGTTAAGTTGGCAGGGTTGTGCAAGAAGCCTGAAACCTACTTGTTGATCTTGCAGTGACTGCACAAGATCCTGCCCAACAAGACCCCCCCCCACACACAAAATACCTTGAAAACAGCAGATATTAGTGCAGTTCTTCGGCAGGATCAGAATCTGGTGAGTTCGTACATGGAGTCCATACTCCCTGCGTACTACAAACATGTATGTGCAAATAAAGCTATTTGATGCTAATCTAGCTAGTCAATGAGTGAGAGTACTGGACTTCTAACTGGCACTAGTAGGTGACATTTTGATGAAATCATACTGTATCGGAATACACACTTTCATTAAAATACATCATAAAAGAGGGTCAATTTTCCTGTGTGTTCATTTGGGAAGACACTACACAAAATGTTATGAGACCAGTGAAAGTCCTGTATCACCACTGTCAGAATAAAACATTTCAATGTTTTGTGCTAAATGACTTTTTATTTCACTTTTTTTTAAATGTATTATAGTATAAATTGTAATAGACTCCAACATTTTAAAAATAAAAATAAAAATGAAAGGACTCAGTCAGAATGATATATTCTGGAAGCCTGAAACAACGTTTTCCTTATTGGGGAATTTCAAACTTTTTGGTTTTCATTCCTTTTTAGAACAAAGTGAAATTGTGAAATCTCAAAATCATTTGTCAAATAGAATTTCTGTCTTCTCTACAGCTGTGCTTACAACTATATAAATTCAAAAGCTGTCTTAGCAATCACACCCCGAAATAAAGGTAAGCAGAAAATGTTTGGGCTAATGCAAGGCAGCAATTGTTTAATGTTCTGTGACACTTCGTGTCCCATGGAGTGGTTTCTGCTACCCTTGCATTGAGGGGCTAGGGACTATATTTGCCCCTCGAGCATACCAGTAAGCAATGATGGAATTGTTTGGAAGAAGACTAATTCTGGGGAGAGATGTAGGACAGTGGCACGGGAAGGGATGTGGATGTAGTTCTCTGGCACTCTGTTGTTCATCAATTGACAAAACAGAGGACACTTCTGACAGACGGAGTAAATGACAACTTTATTTGAGCAGCGGTCAGAGTAGTTACAGACCCAACAGGAAACTACATGGACTACCAGCAACTTGCCCCTGAATCATGGTACACCTGACATGCTACCTACGAAGCTCTGTATCAAAATAAAAAGTTAGCATTCTAGTGTTCTATAGCATTTTGTCAATGACATTAGAGGCAACAGTTACACAGACCTAAAAAAAGATGGGGGACAAATTTTTTTTTAATTTTGAAATTGGTAAAATATGTCATATCAATAATTTCGGAATGTCAGATCTCTAATTCCAAATTGCTTACTGAGCTTGACAGTAGGGAGTATACCCTTATATCATTTCCCCACAATCTTTGTAGGATTCCTTTTTGCTTCTGGGTGCCAGTCAGGATATTAGTATTAATACTTTAAGCCTGGGATAGTTTGAGGTCTAGTTATAATATGTAAGAAACCACCTACTTTCCCAGCATCATGGCAACTGAAAGCAGATGAATCTGTCTTCATACAGGTCATAAGGACTTGAGTATCTCAGGGTCGATGACAAGGCCATTTAAGTAGCAGCCCCTTGATTCTTTATCATTTGGTCCAACAGAACCTGAACTTGTTAAACATAAGAGTACAATACAAAACTCCTGTGTTTTCAAGTGCGGGCGAGGGCGGGGGGAGGGGGAGGAGTTTTAAAAGGAGGGAGAGGAAGTTATGGAATTTGTTGAAGAAATGAGAGATCAGTTTGGGGTACATCATCATACATTCTGATAATATTAGGATAAATGTTAAGAGTTTTGAATGCTTATCTCATGCTGGACAGATCACCAAAGAATTGTAGTTTAGACTATTTACTACTACTACTACTACTACTACTTAGTTTACATAGATAGAATTGTGAAGCAGAGGTCTTTTCCTCTTGGTATCCTGTCTGATTGGTTGAGAGCTTGCTAGAGGAATGTTTCGGAAATACTGATATTGCAAACTCATGTATGTTTTCATAATTTTTTTACACATAATTGGCTGTTACTACCTTTTTTTGCTATTAATATGGGAACTTGTTTGAACCTGATTATATGGATCTAACTGAACTAGTATTAACACGTTCTAAATTTCTTAAACTGTGCAGATTGGGACCTCTGACAACTGCCTCTTATGGAAAAAATAAAGCCTCAGTTTATTTTGGATGACCTGTGCAACAGTTATATGTTGTGTAATATTTCTATTTTAATTCAGTTTTGTTCAAAGTTTTGAGGGGTTACATTTTGCTGTGGTTGAGCAACAAGCACACCTGCTCAGTTAATGATATATTTGGTCTGCTATTTGCTTTTCAAATTGGATTCAGATTTTTGGTTTGGCTAGATAGCCTGGACTCTAGAGCAAACAGATTTTTTTTTTCATGCAAAGCAAAACTGTCTTTTTCATAGTATTATGAAAAAGTAAAAATATTTCTCATCTGCAGGATATTTTTATTTGTAGTTTTTCTTGGACACACCCTTCCCCCAAATCTTCCAAATCACCCCAATCTAATTTGAACTTTAAATAGCTCACACCTTATAGGCTATAGATTATTTACATTAAAATACTTTTAAGGGAGCCTTGGATCAGTCTCCCGCATCAGTTTCTTACTTTAACTCCCTTGGGGTTGTATAATGACACTTCTGTTACATCCTAAAGGTCAATTATCTATATACTCAGGTTCTGCAGAGATACTCATGTTCCACTGTTCTCTAAAACACACCAAAATAGCATAACCGTATCACTGTAGATTTTGATTCAGTCAAGAGATCAGCAAACCAGCTTTGCTAACAGAAATAATCCCTCTGCCCAAACTGACATCTAAATGAACCAACATTTTTAATGCTCAAGATTTGGTTAACATTATTCCCTGTTTATTCTTCATTTTCATGCATCTCAGAATGTCCTGGTCCTTTGCAGGGCCAGGAATATATCACTGAGAAAACATGAAAATGTCTCTTATTCGGGTGTAACTGATTCTTCCAGAAATCTCCTGAGAACATCATGTCATGTTTGATTTCCAGTCAAGGTTTGCAAACCCAACAGATTTGGAGAGGCTGAATAAATGTTAAATAAACATAAAAATTTATGAGTGATTATCCAAACTGAATCCAACAAATGGCTCTTTTAAAATTCAGCTATAATTAATTTTGTCTAGGAGCTATGTAGAACTCCTATTTAACTTTTAAACTCCATAGGACTGATGATTTTGGATCCAACCTATCATATAGCTCTATGGCACTGGGATAATAAATCTATACTATTATAAAAGGAGAGGTGTCTGTGTCGTCTTTCACAGAGAACATTTGAGAAGACTTGAGAAGTTCCTAGGGGGAGGCAGGCTCCCGGTCCCACCCCCTCTGCTGAGGTCCTCACCACGGGCAGGGGAGGAGGAGGAGCAGCATGCCAACTGAGTGAGTGTGTCCCCCACATCACGGGGAGGGGAAGAGTGTGCGCGCATGCGACCTGGCATCCCTGTTGCAGTGGGTAGGGAAAAGGCCACACAGCCCGAGCCTCCCCGCCAATGGGAGCAGCAAGGTGTCCCCACAGCCCAAGCCAGCCCAAATCTCCCCAGTCCTGGGAGCAGTGGGGAGAGAGGAGGCCATGTGTGTGCACCCCGGCCCCACCACAGGGAGGGGAAAAGCACACACACGCATGCCCCAGCACCCTGGAGCAGTAGGGAAGGAAGAAGATGCATGGCTCCAACAGCCGTGCTCCTGGGAGTAGTGGGGAGGGAAAAGGCCACACTGCCTGAGCCTCCTTGCCCTCAAGAGCAGCAGGAAGGGAGGAGGCCATATGACTCCAGCCTCCCGGAGCAGCAGGAAGGCAAGCAGCCACACAGCCCAAGCCAGCCCAAGCCTTCCTGCCCCCGGGATCAGTAGGGAGGGAGGAGGCCTTGCGTACATCTACTGTCACAACAGGACAGGTAATGCTAGTAAGAATAATAATAGCCATTAATGCTGGCCACCAGTCAGGTTCTTACCCAAGTAGAATCATATAAATGTAAGGCCTAGAGGGACAGGTTAAAGGCGTCTTTGTTCTTATGAGAAGGGTGTACTTGGATTCCTGCTGGAAGCCCCACAGCCTTACTACAGACATCATACCTCCAGATGGATCCTCCAGGTCTTCCTAGATAGGTTTCATTAGAAGCCTTAAACCAGAGCCCAGAAGGCTCAGTTAAAAAGAGCAGCAGAGATTTAGCAGGTCAGTTCTTGGCTGGGTCTGAGGGGTGAGGGAGGATGCTCTACTCAGCAAAATACAGCCCAACTTCTGGTTCTCTCTCATAATCCTTTGGTCTTTCTGCAAGGAGAGAGTGAACCTTAAGGTGTTGAATGAAAAGACCTGGTGGGAAGAAGTCCAGGGAAAATAGTAACAGCTACTTGAAGGAATTAAAGGGAACAGTATGTGAACTTAAGAGATGACCTAGTTGGAAAGCTGGGGCAGTGAGAACTGGTGAAGACAAAACATCTCCAAGAAGAAAGCTCTGGGGACAGTGCTCTCTAACAGGGCAGGGAAGGACTTTAAGGGTGTGTCTACACTGCACCATAACTTAAAATAAGATACACAATTTGAGCTACACAATTTGTGTATCTTATTTTGATGCTATTTTGAAATGGTTTATTTCATCATTTGGCGCTGTCTACACAGCACCAAATTTCAAAATAAAGTGCTATTCTAAAATGTCCCTTACTCCTTCTAGAATGAGGTTTACAGGGACATTGGAATAGTGAGCCCAAAATAGTGGGCTTGCTGTGAAGATGTAGGATAGTTATTTCAGGATACTTCAGTATCCTGAAATAGCATTTCAGTATAGATGTAGCCAAAGCGAGCCCAGAATGAGCTGAGCCCAGAGACAAAGCTAAAGATGCAGTGATAGTCCATCGAGAACTTATTACCATGGAAGGGGTTCATGCAAGCCTATTGACTTTGTGTGACTTGGCCAGTGGGCTGAACCACTCTAGCCCTGCTTAGTGAGGTTGACAGCTGACAGGGGTGCCAGGAACAAAGAAAAATTGCAGAATCATACCTACCTGATAGGAAGAGCTCACGAGAAGAGAGTATCCCCCATCACAGTTCTTTAGCAACTGAATTTACTCTTGCTTCAACCTCTTAAAATAATCAACCATATTATATATCGTACCGTGAGTTTAGATTTCATTTCTTCCACCTATCTGGTGGAGCTGTGTATGGGAACTCAATTCAACTACCAGGCTTATTGAAATATAATCACGTATTATGGTTCTAATAGTACATGGAAAAGTCAGAAGAAGTAACTCAGTTGGAGCATATGGAAGGAGAGCTAGCATCTCTTCAAAGATGATGGCTTGTTGCTTTGTTTTTCACTTGTTACTAGTTTCATACTATTGGATCTTCAAATATTTTTTTCTTTCTGATTACTGGTATTATCTACAGTCTTAACACAAGGCCTTTATAAACTTAGTAGCCTTTTATAACAATGTTATTGCAGTTTCCTGCACCCAAGCTACATTAATTATGTGTTGATTGTTATTTTAATTCAGCATGTGTTTGTTTTTCTGACTTGGAACTTGCTAGTTTTCTAGTTAAAATTGTTCCTCTCATCTTCCTAAAGGTCTAGGTGTTATTGCAATTTGATTTATACAGTCACCTTGAAACAAGGAGAGACATTAATAGACCATTCTGTTTTAATGAATAGCTTGTCAAGTACTGGTATGACTACTTCACTTGTTAGAAATTCTCTCCCTCCAAGCCTCAATCTTACACTTACAGCACAGCTTCAAGTTCTCACTCATGTCTGTCTCTCACTTCATTTAATATTTGACTGCTGGCAGGGATAGCTTTGGTCTGGAGGGATAATTTGATTAGCAATGACTTTGATATTTCTTTACCTCACTTCCACTAGTAGTTAATGTTCTTCATACAAGCATGCAGTGGTAGGACTCAAATCCAAGGGTAGAGCTTAACTGCTTTAAAAGCCAAATCAATGGCTAAGAGGCTAGAGTTGGTGAAGACACTTATACATGCTTCCAAGGGCAGCCCTTGCCCTGGCTGTTTCAATGGCACTTTATCTGATGGATGTTCCATTTCTTCTTCTCAATCTTTTTAACTATTTCTTTTCCCTGCTGATTGGAGCCTGTAAGAATGTAGAGGTTGTGTCTGGCATCTGCACTGGCATACAAGGAAGAGCTCAGGGACCTTCCTATCTTTATATCATGCAGCAGCGAGTTACTTATAAGCCTCAAAGACTGTTTCTGGGCACCATCTCCATTCACTCCAAAATGGCCAGCATCCTATCTTCTAGCTCAATATGTCTACACTTCATTCCTCTCTCTCTCTCGGAATACAAATGCAGACACCTGAAATTGCAAATGAAGCGGGGATTTAAATATCCCACACTTCCTTTGCATAATTGCATTATGGCGCTATTTCAAGAGAAAAAATGGGGTTATTTTGAGAGAAAACCCTTCCCTCGAAATAACCCTTACTCATAAAAAAATGAGGTTTAAGGATTATTTCAAGGGAATGGTTTTATCTCAAAATAACCCCATTTTTTCTCTCAAAATAGTGCTATTTCTAAATAGCGTCATAACACGATTATGCAAGGGAAGCACAGGATATTTAAATCCCTGCTTCATTTACAATTTTGGGTGTCTTCATTTCTCTCTCGAGAGAGGAATGCAAATGAATTGTAGACATACCTTAGACTCTGTCTACACGGCATCATTTTTGTGGAAGAGGAAAAGCAAATGAAGCGCTCATTAGCATTTCTCACACTTTCATTTGCATATTCTCGTCCCATCCTTTTTGCGGAAGATATTTTTGCAGAGAACAATGCAGTGTAGATTGGGCCATTTTGTGCAAAAAAAATCCTTTTGCGCAAGAACCCTTTGCACAAGAACTCAATGAGGAACAAGGGTTCTTGCGCAAAAAGGGGTTTTGTGCAAAATGACTCCATTTACACGGCACTTTTTTCTTCAAAAACCTCTTCTGCAAAAAGGATCGGAAGAGAATATGAAATGAGAGTGTGAGAAATGCTAATGAGTGCTTCACTTGCATTTCCTCTTCTGCAAAAACCTGACAGTTTAGACGGAGCCTCCAAATCACACCTAGCTGACAGGAAGCACTAACCATAGGAAGGAGCACAGTGAATACCCTCCTCAGTGCATCAAGGGACTCTGGAAGCTATTGTGCTTTCCTAAGGGAACCTGCCTTCCAACGATCCTGCAAGGAGCAGTCTGGCTTCACCCCACAGTCAACACAAAGGTGGAGTTTTTCAAAAGTGCTCCATATACGACAGGCCTGCACAACATACAGCCTGTGGGCCGGATATGGCCCTCAGGGGCTCACTGTGAGGCCCGTGATGACTAAGGGCGGCGTGGCCCCATCCGATCCATCGGCCGGGAGGAGGAGCAGAGCACTGCCAGGGAGAGGGAAGTTCGGCTATTCTCGCTGCCGGGCTGCCTGCATGCAGCTCCGGCCCGAGGAGGCGGGGCACGAGCCATAGGGTGGGACGCCGGCAGACGCCAGGACTCTGGAGTGACGTGGTGTCGTGATGTCATGGCTGGTGACTGCCGGATTCAAAAAGGCTCAAGCAGCCCCGCAAACTGGAAGGCAGAAGCCAGGTAGGGGAGGGGAAGGGGCTTGTGCTTTGGGGAGGGGGGCAGGTCAGGAGAAAGGGGAAGGCACCAAGGGGCAGGGTACAGGAGAGACAAATGCCAGGGGGCCAAGTGGAGACAATGAGGAAAAGGGCAGGTGTCAGTGGGGGACAGGGTGATGCTGGGAGAGGAGAGGGTAAGGGCATTGGAAGCCGTATGTTGTGCAGGACTGATTTAATTGAAAAATTCTTAATAAAGTATCACCTCCCCCAAACCTACTCTTGCGGCCCGCAGCTGTTTTCTTTGGAGTAATATGGCCCTCGCCACTTTCCGAGTTGTTCAGGCCTGATATAGGATCTCTGTTCTCAGTGAAGTCAATAGTAAAACTTACCATGACTTAAATGGGAGCAGAGTTATGCCAATGCTGAGTACTTCAGAAAATAGCATCTCACCAGTTCATTGCAGTTTTCACTCTAATGCTCTTGATGGACGTGACACTGGAAGATTGAAAAGTTACTTTGGTATTATCACTTACAGCGGAGGTTTTTTCTCCCACCTATAGTTACTAATTCTTAAGGTCTTAGAGATCTTTTTTGACAACTGTCTTCTGGGTCATTTTTTTTTTCACTACATAATTTTTAACTATCTGATTTTTATCCACTGATGCAATGTTCTGTCTAGAGCTACTCATTTGGCTAACTCTGTTTTGAAACTAAATTGAATAAATGTAGCCGAGTGTTGAATGTGATTCTTAGTTTTTTGTCTTCATAACCTTAGCTTCTTTTTCAAAATCTTGTAATACTCTTGGGGTGACCTTATAGCAAGATTGAAAAAATCAGGACACTTAGTCTTATATATGCAAGTATACCCCACAGAAAAATAAGTCTCTAATATTGGAACAGTTCCAATAATATTGGGAGTTCTAGTCACTCTAGATGCAATGAACATGAGTGTCTAAAAATAATACATCCTTCATTGTAGTCCAGTTCTTCCCCAATATGCCAATGAAGTTCTGGTTGAAATAAATAAGAATTGCAGCACCATCTTGTCCAAGGACAAACTGAGCTGAAGAAATTTAAACTAGTCTCTGAAAGCTGACCATTAAGTTGATCAAGATGGTTTTCATAAGTGGCTTTTAGAACTGTGTCTCTGTCATGGGGATATCATATCATTATGTAATATTGTTTCTGATTGTGATTCTACTTTAATGGTTTTTGTTTACATGTGTCTAAATCTAGCTGTTCTAATATCACTATTTTTTAGGGGGTAATAAATCTGTCACTGAGGCCAATTATGGGAAGAACCAGGCAAAAGGTGGGGGCAATTATTAGAGCCAGGAACTGCCAGGATCCTCGCACCTCTTAGTAAACTCTGACAAATGGAAAAGTTAAAAGTTTTGAGAAGATAATGTCTGTCTAGGAAATAAATCTACATTATTTTACAGATGACTGTATGAGTTGACATTTTTCTAAGATATGTTACTAAAGCTAGACAAGGAGATTTCCATTATACTAGCGGGGGACCCCATCACTGCCTGGACTGGGAAAGATGTGGAATAGCTGGAGTTTAGTGCTATGAGTATAGTCAAGAAGGCATATTTGCTTAGGCTGAAAGAGTGAAGCAATAGGAAACCAAGAGTACCCACACCCTAAACTGTGCTTTAGGTTGTGTTGATCACCCATCAAATGCAAATCCAACTGATTTCTCTTCAGATATCTATTAGAAAGTAGTAACAGGTTATCAAATCCCCCAAAATGCATAAAATGTGACACCAATAGCCTCACTGTCCAAGCATTTTATTCCTAGACTAGTTTGCCTTTTGACTTTCACAGGAAAAAGGACTAGATATAATCCTTTCCAAAGAGTACTAAAAGTTCTCCTAGCTTATGTTCTAGATGTTTGTTTTAGACATCAGTTTTATCCATCTCTCTTTGAGATTTGTTTCTTTTAGACATTTCATTAATGTCTGATATTGTTTTGACTGTTCCTCAGATTCAATTCCCTTTTCTAAAAGTTAAACAGGTACCTATGTGTTCATCTGATAAACTCTTTTATGAGCTCTATTAAGAGTTTGGCCTAGTGATTTCAAGGTCAATCAATCTCATATCCATAGTTCTTTTCCCCCCTGTTGTTACAATGATATTTTTTTCTTAAAACACAAATGTCCTTTGACTAGCATGCCCACTATTCACCTCCTTTCATTCCTATGCATGGGACATGGCATTGGTTATTTCATTATAAAGACAACCCTCCACAATACCGTTTACCTTTACTAGGAATGGTAAACAGACACCTGCGTACTTAGTGTGAGTTCATCTCCAACCATAATTATCCTGTGTACCCCTATGTACAGTGTAAGGAATATTGCAGTACTAACACTCACCAGTCTCGGATTTTAAAGTAGAGACTATTAAGACAATCTCCTGCATAAGATTGTGCTTGAACAATCACAAATCTTTTAGAAAAAAGCATCTAGGATCAGTTACCCATCTGGCATAAGTTGTCAGCTCTGCTGACTCCCAAACTTGACCCAATGTTTATTTATAGATTCTAGAGGATAACAAGTGAGAGTTTCTCACATTGTCACTTTAACTTTTTTTCCTCAATCCTGAGGAGGGGGATGAGTAGTTTATCCCATTATCTTCACTTTAACTGTTCTCCCACCAGAGTGAATATAGCCCATGTTCTAACTGCTTTACTAAGTGGGACTCCAGATTCTTTTGATCTTTGTTAGGAGTGGACAAGAAATTAACAAGAGAAGCTCCAAACTGCTGCACAACAAAAACTTGCAATTTGAACTTATTTGTAGATTCATCAAGTTGTCATAAAGGGGAGGAAAAGGGGAAGTTGGAGCTGGGTTATTTTTAATTACATTCCATGAAGCTCATAAAATGTGATCTAACCATCAGCTTGATCACTTTGCTTGTATATTCTATTCTCCTCTTCTTTCTATCTGGTCTCTTTTGGAAGTGTGAGTTCTACACAGTTGAAACAGCACCAGACACAGTTGGGCCCTAATCTTGTACCGAAGTCCTTGAGAAATACGATATAAACTACTAGAAGCTTTACCCAGTGTTGCTTGGGTCCTTAATTAATTGTTGTTTTTCTTCATTTAAATCATTGCTCTGGGTTGGGGATGAGAGGTTCAGTAATCAGGTTTCCCTAGGGAGAGAGGACAACCCCAGCCCTCTTACACCGCAAGAAGCTTGGGGCCAAGTGGGAAGTGCCTCTCCATGGCTGCTGCAGCTCCAGTGGGCACAGCCAGGGGAAGGGGTGCATGTCCCTCTGTTGGGGAGGTCCAGGTTCATCTGCCCCATGCACTCCCCAGCCAGAATGAGGAGTGTAGCAAACTATGCGCTTTCCCCTTGCTGCCTAATGAAGGGGAACAGACAGCAATGTTCCTGTATGAATCGGGGATACGGACAGGAAGCAGAGCTTCAGCCCTCCCTGCCCTCCCTAAAGGGCACCTAGACCATGGAACGCTCAGGGCTGGGCAGCCCTGAGTGGTCGGGGGGGTTGGGGAGGGAATGCTTACCTAGCCAGTCCCTTTTATCTATGTGGCAATTCTGTTTCTTTTCCATATTGTTTTATGAGAAGTAATGCTATTCCAGGCACATCCCATTTTCCTGGCATAGCCAAACCCATACCTTACTTTATGTTACCATAAGAGGAAGTTGTATATTGAATTTGGTGTCCTAGCTTTTACCATTTCAGAGGAGTTCTTAAAGAGGCAGACAGACTCACAAAGTCTCTCAAATATATAGTAGATAATTCCCATTGACAACATTATTTTATTTTTGAGTGGATCTATATTTTAGGAATGGATATGAATTTCAGTTTTAAGCTATGTCTGATATGTGTCTGGGAATCAAAGTTTATGCACACTGCCAAAGAAACACAGAAATGAATCATTTGCACTTCTTTGCCATCTAAACACACATTAGTAAAATATGAGTGGGAGAAGGGAATATGAGAGAATCTTGTGTGGGATTCCTACCTCCTTATTTATCAAGCCTCATAAGGGGGACACCTCGCTGCCTCTGAAGATTATCAGTGGCTCGCAGGAAAACTTCTTTCAATGGCAAGTGACTTGTCTTCACCTAAAGGATAATTTAGGGCCAAATGCCCTTCTTGAACACACAGGAGCAAATTCAGTGCCTGCAGGACCTATGGGATAAGGAAGTCTTGACTCCCTAGTTATCAGGGATTGTGGCCTGGTTTAATAGATGACCATCATCCTCCGTAGTTGAGTTCCTCACCCCAAAGTGAAACCTTTTCCTGAAGATGTTTTTTGGGAAAGCCCTATTTCTATAGGGCCAGCATGGAGTCATTTCGCTCCTATGTGGATAGCCCTTGTCTCTTGTAGTCAACCAGAGGCTTACTTGGAATATCAGTTCCATAAAAGGCAATGAGTGGTGTCCAGAGCAGCACTCAAATACTACAGTACTAGAGCCTCATATTTCTAGTGTATTTTACTTGGAGGGATGCCATATTTTTAATCCTGACTTTTCCTGTGTCTAGGAATCCCTCCAAGACCTTTCCACTCAGCTTATCCAGAACACCTCCTCCAGTTGCCAGGAATCCAAAAAATGCAGTTTGACTCCAGCTCATCATTCAAGTTACTTTACTGAGCAAGTAACAGATCTTTGCTCACACTGGCTAGACCCAGATCCAAGGAGGTTAAGTACAAGATGACGACGGTGATGCTGGGGCAATTCTTGGAGTGAGGGTGCTGAACCTATCCCCCTTCCCCTTAGCCCAGTCTGCAATCACACCACTCCCTAGAGCTGGGGCTGCCTGGGAGCCCCTCATGTGAGGTGGGTGGCCGAGACTCTCAAACCAAGCAGGACTGAAGCCCAACAGCGAAGCACCAGGCAACAATAGGACATTGGACAGGACAGGACATAGAGTGTGAGAGGTGCTACTTCCCATGCCTAAGGATGATACACAATTCCAATTCATGTCACACAATACACTTTTTATATACATCTTTCCTAGCTACTAACATCTAGACTTGCATGTCATGATAAACCGCTTTGCAGATTGCATAAGGCAAGCTTTTCAATTCAGGGTATTTCTGTCTCCTGAGTTAACTTTAAACATACCCACAAGAGTGAGATTAGTTTCTGCTTCCCTTATTTACTATAATAGAATCATAGAATTACAGAACTGGAAGGAGTCTCAATTGGTCATCAAGTCCAGTCCCCTGAACTCATGGTAGGATGAAGCACCATCTAGCCAATGTTTGTCTAACCTGCTTTGTGGAATCTCCACCACTGGTGATTTTTAAACCTTCCTAGCCAATTTATTCCAGTGTGTAACCACCCTGACAGTTAGGATGCTTTTCCTAACATCCAGCCTAAACTTCCCTTGGTGCCATATAAGCCCATTGTCATCTGAGGTTAAGGAGAATATTTTTTCTCCCTTTTTGTAACAACCTTTTAGATACTTGAAAGCAGTTATGTCTCCTCTCAGTCTTCTCTTTTTCAGACTGAATAATCCCAATTCTTTCAATCTTCTCTCATAGGTCATGTTTTCTAGATTTTTAATCATTTTCATTGAGGCATGTTCTATGCATGACAATTGATGTGGTTTGAAGCAGCATCTCTTAGCACTGCCCATTTTTCTTCAGGTGCAGGCAATGCCTCAGATCTGTTCCTGAGTTTAATTTAGAATTTCTCACAGTATTCTGCTTTCAGTTCGGTAATGCTAATTTGTTTTGCCACTTTCTGTTTAAAGCTATTCTTTCCCAGTTTTAATTTCAATTTGGC
The DNA here is from genome assembly GCA_019425775.1 of Rafetus swinhoei. Lineage (NCBI taxonomy): Eukaryota > Metazoa > Chordata > Testudines > Trionychidae > Rafetus > Rafetus swinhoei. The sequence continues at coordinate 58,264,626 of CM033449.1, forward strand.
ATTGCAAAAAATGTGTTCTCTGCTGCCTGATATGCCCAGGAGTGCAGGACAGATGAACTGTAACTTGAACTCATGATCAATCTGACTTTTTGTTTTACCATCTGGTAAATTCCTTGTTTCTTTATGTATGTCATTAGGAGGGAACAGGATACTTGCAAGAATGAGGTCAGACACCAAGCACAATTCAGTGAGTCCCTTGCTAGTTTGGTTACCCGACCCATACTTCCTCATTGCTGTTTCCGTTTCCTGGTTATCACATCCTACATTAACATTAAACTCATGCCTCATAAGGTGTAAAATAAGTTTGGTAATCTATCAGCCATACTTCAGAAGCAAACCCTCATCATTATGTTCCTTTCAGAATCTGGTATGGAGTGTGGTGCGTATGATCTGTTGGTTGAGGAGTTTATTTTTTTCCCTCTTACAGAATCTGTAATAATGAGGGCTAATCCCTCTCTGTGTATACTGTCACAATACTTTAATAGGACAGATGTTTATTCTCCTCCTTAAAATGCTTCTTATCCACATTTGTAAATCTGTTCTCAATGATACCTAGACTTTCAAATCCATAGTTGTCCCTCTCTCATTTCTCTGATATTTGAAACATTTTTTCTCATGTTTTTTCTCATGTAAACTATTAAATTTGTTCTTGCTGTCAGCATAACTTTTTGTGGTCCTTGCTTGCAGCACCTTCCTATAGCATGTGGAGGTAGGCCTCACTAGCTTGGCCAAAGACTGAACCGTATGCAGTGCGTCCTGCATCAGAAGCGAGCTTCTTAAGCAAGTTGAGCAAGAAACCACAATGCCATTAAGCAAAGAACTGCACTGCTTGCAATAGGTTAATAGGTCAAGCAGATGTTACCATTTAAGGGTAAAGTACCTTACTTCCTCTTTTCCCTGTAAATTTCCACTGTGTCCTTGTAAGAAGGTATATATATATATATCAGACTTTTGAGTGTAAGGGGGGGCCTCGTATCAGTAAGGGCTGACTCCCTGCCGTCTGTGACAACCCCGCCCCCCCAGCTGGGTTTTGTCTGACTTGAACCCTAAAGCTAGAGTGTGTTTATTCCACGACAAGCACAAAGGGTCAGCAGTGTTCTCTACTGAACAGCCATTTTTCCCAAAATGGTAACATCTACACAGACAACATTATTTCAAAATAACTAGCATTATTTTTCTAATAACTTAGTCTGTGTCTACACAGCACGCAGTTATTTCGAAATAATGTTGAAATACTGTCAAGCTGGAGTAAGTACTCTTACTCTGACTCCTGTCACCCTCATTGTATGAGGAGTAAGGGAAGTCAGAGGACGAGTGCTCTATTTCAAAGTAAGTGTTGTGTAAACACTCCTAATTTCAAAATAAGCTATTTTGAAATAAGGTACACTGTCACGTTACTGGATTTTGAGGGGAGCAGCCAGATCACTGCTGCACCTATGGGAGGGGGTGTTGGCCCCAAAAGTGGCACAAAGGGGGGCCATGTGAGGTGTCAAATAGAAGTCTACTTTCTTCTGATTCCATATATGCTATTCATGTGATTGAATAATGTCGGTATGTGAAGTTATAAGCATGTATTTTGTGTGGATACCAAATGTTTCTCTATATGTGGTTGAACTATGGGCAAAGCAGCTCAGCCTATGGACATGCTAACGAGCAAAGCTCTGGAACAATAGCCCTCTATAGGCCAAGGACACACCTCAAGAGTGGTGACTCATACCTAGGGGCTACCAGCAGGGAACAGAGGGTTAGGCCATGGGCCAGGTGACCTGCTGTAGCCAAGAAGGGACCAGGAAGGAGGGATAAATATGCCATGTGGCTGACTCCATCTTGGTACTCAGCTCAGCACTTCATCCCAGAGGCAGCAGTGCAGGGATCGAAGAGCCGGAAAGAACTGTGGACCCATCCTGATCCTAGGATGTGCAACAAGGACTTGTAAGCCAGCAGCTGTAACATCTCTGCTAGAGCCTGCATCGAGAACTGGGAGATTCGATGCATGTAATGTACTATCCTTTAACAATCTTACTCTCATGCTTTTCTTTCTTGTAGTAATAAACCTTTAGATGGTAGATGCTAAAGGATTGGCTCAGCGTGATTTGTGGGTAAGATCCAGAGGGTAAATTGACCGGGGATCAGTGGCTGGTTTCTTGGAACCGGACAGCACTTGTTCAGGGTAGGTGGGATTGGGTTCCAAGACCCCCCACCTGTGTATGAGGCCCGGGGCCATCTGGGGCACGGATGTGGCTGGGGTGTCGGAGGGATTTTGCTCATGAGGCTTCAGGCAGGCAGCTGAAGCGCTCTGGGACTGGTTTGTGGCCTGTTTGGGAAGGTCTCCAGTCTGGGGCTGTAAGGAGCCCCAAATTTGAGCAATTCGCCCTGAGCGGACGCCCTCAGCTGTGCCCAGACCCGGCCTGGTCCGTCACATACGCAATTAACGTAGCTCAATTTGCGTAGTTTATTTCAAGTTAAGCCCTGCTCATATGTACCACAATAGTAATGTTATTGCTTTTACAAAGGGAACCATTAAAAATATATTGTGAACTGGTATGATGTGTCTACTGGTGCCTGCATCCATAGCTTGTATGCATACTGAATGATGAGCCGAATTATGCTTTTCATGTCTGTCAACACATCTGTAGAAATAATCCATTGAGTTACCAGATAAATCGCCAAAGGTAGCTGTAATTCACATTATAATCATAGGTCAAGGCCTGCTAATCTTATTCAGACAAACACCCTTTTATTTTGGTGGGCATTTTGCCTGTGTACAAGTTGCCCCATGAGAATTTTGCCTAGGAAAGGACTGTAGGGTTAATCTCAAAATAAGTTACAGAAGTATTCTAGAAATAAAATTGAGATGTTGCATGTCATCCTGCTAAATACAAAATGAATGAAGTGCACAGGAAAAGAACATGAATGCATTTAATCTTTTGAACATGCTTGTACATCACTAACACCAATAGCTTATTTGTGATCTCTTCTGGGTTGATGTATTTGTATTATACTCCTCGTGCTGAAAATATGGTGTTTATGGCACTCTTTTATTGGTATCTGCTTTTTTGCATTCAACTAAAGATATATAGTCAATGTCACTAGCACAGGGCACATTATTTTATTCAGGAGGGGCACATTACTTTATTTCACTTCTACCATAACACTTTATCAACACCAAAGGAAGTACTGAAAATGAAATCAAGACTTTCAACCCAGCAGAAGACAAAACAAGACTTATAAAGTAAAATATTCAGTAAGAGCTTATACTTGAACGTAGAAAATGTAAGCTTCAGCCAGTAGCAGGTATATAGATTATCTAATTTCTTAATATTTGAAAACTATATTAACCTTCTGGCTTGATTAAGATTAATTACTGTTTGGCAGAGTCTGATATGGTAAAGTGTTAAAACTCAAAGCTTAGATTTCTATAAATATTAAACATTTATCAAAATCACTTACAAAGTCTTGTAGCTAATGACAACATTTAGATTAGTAATAGTTGGAACTACATACAAGGCAGCTGCTTATTTTCTGTAACACACAGCTGTAGGAAACAAAATATCATTGATAGCGATGAAAACAAGTTATGAGAACAAAGAATATATTGTAGCCCACATGATGTTTTCAACTTTGATTTATCAATGGCTGAGAGATGGAAAACAATTTTATGGGTTTGGGCACAGACAAAGTTCAATGGTGCATATCAGTGTGGGTGTCTTTCATGTGTCTGTTTCATTGACATCTAAGAGTCTCAACTTTGGATTTGGGAAGAAATAAAAAAAAGTAAAGCGTCTAATAAAAGGCACATGTTAACTGTTAATGTTCATTTACCAGATCCTGCTTAAAATTTTGTAGTCTCAAAGCTAATTTAATTCAATTGTCTTTTAATTATAGTGCCTTGCTCTGAGTTCCAAATATAATGACTTTTTAATATAACTTGCACTGTTCTGTATCCAATGTAGAATTTAATCTTGTAATGTATTCAGTCAGAACCAATGTATTTTGTAATTAAACCACCCACAAAAAATACCACCACTACATTAAAGTAAGACTAAGATTAACTTAAACCTGAAAGCCAAGGAATTTTAGAGTGGAGACTGAAATGCTTTAGCTTATGATTGTTTTGTAGAATATGGATAGCATGTGCCCACCTCATTTAGTTAGACCTTGTCCCTGCTATGACAGGATGAAAAAGAAGATAAAATCATATTTTGTTGTCTTTGTTTGGCATACTAATATCAGACCTTATATCAAGATTAAATCAAGAGTGTATTTGCTGTAGCAAAATAGGTGCATACAGGCCATTTAGGCTATGTCTACACTGCACGATTATTTCAGAATAAGCTACTCCAGAAGAAAACCTTCTAACATAGCTGATTTTGAAATAGCATGCCTACACCATAGGGAAGCCTGGAAATTAGTTCGAGGCAGGCTTCCCTAATGTGGACGTGATACCTTGATATAGAGCCCCAGGAAGCACTGGGGAGTAATTACTCTGAATGGCCCTTGGGAGGAGCTATTTAGAAATAGCAGCAGTGGAATGTGCACACTACTGCTACTCCAAAATAGCTATTTTGGAAGAGGCGTTATTCCTCAGGGATGAGGTTTACAAACGCCGAAATAAGCCACCCGTTATTTCAAAATTATTTTGTAATCACGGACTAGCTGTGTAGACACTCACATAATTATTTTGGAATAATGGGATGTTATTTCGAAATAATGCTGCTGTGTAGATGTACCCTTAGTGACCATGAAACATTCACCTTTTGATACTAAACAATCAACATATTCTGAAACTAACCAAAGCAGCAAAATTAACTCTTGTAGTTGATGATTTTTGTCTTTCCCTCTTTGGTGTGTTAAGTAAATATTCATCTCTCACAAAGCAACGGTACGGTTTTTTTGTATAACTATATGTGAAGGTTTTTTCAATATTAATGCTGGTTTGTACAGCCATCAAAAAACTAAAGAGAATTGTGAATATTGAAACAAAGGTTCATAGATTTTTAAGGACAAAATAGAACACTGATTACCTGGACAGACCACCTGACTATTCCACAGTTTTGAGGATATCTTGGGACGCATCACGGTGTAATACATTGGGACTGAAATGGGAGAAAGGAGACCTAAACCAATTTTCTGGTTTTACTGCTTTGTGTCGTAAGGCAAGTCACGTCACCATCTCTGCCTTTGTTTGGTAATGGAAGTTAAGTATTGTTGTTTCATTTTATACCTGGGTAAATAATCTGAGACCTAGGGAAAGAAAAGCACTAAGCATCTTTATCTGAATAGCTTAAGACCTGAGCTTGGAACTCACTGAGGAGCATGAATGTACAGAAGTAGTTACACATGGAAGTAAGGCTATTAGCCGCAGTTTAAGTGCTACTCAGTGCTAGTAAAGTTTGCAAAATGGGATCCAGTATTAGCAGCAGGGGAACTTTTGGAAAGAGTCTTACAATTACTATTTGAATGGTATGACTTGTGAAATTTCAGAACCCAAGTTAAAAATATTTTTGCCAACATATTGGTGCCATCTTAGCCAATATCACTGATGTAGGGATACAGATTACAATTCAAAGGGAGGTGAATCCTAAATGCAGTCTTTGGCTCAAGTAGCTTCTGGGAGGAAGGGGACTGATTAGATCAAGTATAGAACCTAGTCAGAGGCTCATTACACAAACCCTTCTTGCCCTCTGCAGGTGGAAGGAGGAGTGGATCTGCATAGGAGTAGCCCCCACAGATCTACTAGGCCTAAAACATGTGATATGAACCATCTGAAAATCCTCACCTTCTATTTGCAGAACTGGTTCTGCTGCCTGAGGGGCTTTTGTACACATAGAGGAGTTAGATATGGGACATAATAAGCCATGTGGCTCTGGTGTATAGCAACTTTGAGTAGGGCCCTTCCAAATTCATGGTTCATTCTGGTCAATGTTAGGACCAGAGCATTTTAAAATTATGGATGTTTATATCTGACATTTCACAGTCTGATAACTGTGGGGGTCCCAACCTAAAATTGGATTATTGAGAAGGTCCCAAGATTGCCACCCTCACCTCTGTGCTGCCTAGGCAGTGGTTTCTGGGCTTCCTGCACTTAGAGGAAGTTCCTGCAGCTGGAGGTGAAACCCTATCTTCGATCAGTACAGTGATAAATTAAGGAAGGGACCCCCGGCCAATCTTGTGGTCCCCCGGAAAAATGGGTGCTCCAGTAGAGTCCCTTGGGTAAAAGCCCCAAGTGGATCACCCCAAGCTTGGGGAAATAGGGGAAGAAGCTCATACAGCTCTAGGCACTGACTGTGGGGTAGAAGCCTGAACTGCTCAGGCAGAGGGAAGGTAGGGAAGCCCCCTGCCTGAATTTGGTATCTGTCTGTCTGTCGGTCAAAGTACCAAGCCTGGGCTACCCAGGCTAGAGTGACAGGGGTCCACATGTTGGCTGGAATGGGGGGAGGCCCCAAGCCTCAGTCTGGCAGGAGCTGCTGGGTGAGGAAAGGGAAGCCAGGAGCTTGGTGCCCAGAGCTGCAGCAGGAACTGCAGGGGGGCAGGGAAAGGGAGGGAGTCCACTTCCTAGGCTGCTGCAGCATAGAAGTATACCTCCCTCATTTCTGCGCCGCCTCTAGAGGTGGGTCTGATCTCCCACCAAGAGCAGTCATGTAGGAAAAGGACAAGCACTGTCCCTTCCCCGTGTGGCTTGACTGGCAGCTAGGAGGTCCAGGTACACAGGAACAAGGGAGATCATAATTTCATGGTCTGTGATATGTTTTCATAGGTGTGAAATTGGTAGAGTCTTAAATTTTAGATGTGCCTTCCCTGACATAAGATGTTCTGGGCCTGGAACATCATTTACTTTGTAATTACAGTATGTGCTGCATACGAGGGGTCCAGTTCTAGGCCTCTAGGTGCATCTGTAATAAACACGATAAATGTTGCCTCCTCCTTAAAAGTTCCATAGATAATGAAACTATAGAAATATTTTCAAAGTAGCCTACAGCAGATTCATAAATTCTGCATTAAATCCTATAGATTTTGAGTATTTTATATAGATCCCTATGTGATGCATTCCCCCAGGGCTGCCACCACCCTGAGAACCTGACCTACCAGCCTGGACTGCCCTCTCACACTGTACTTCTGTGACGAACTATTGGCAAAAGTGCAGGCAGAAGGACATTGCACTTAGACCAAGGAGTTTGGAGTGTGGGAGGGGCTCCAAACTTAGCCCAGGGTGGGGATTGGGGTCCAGGAGGGTCTTCATGGTGTAAGCTCTGGGAAGGAGTTTGGGTGCAGAGGGGCTCACGTCTGGGGCAGGAAGTTGGGTGTAGGAGGAGGCTCAGGACTGGGACAGGGGTTCAGGAAGCTGGCTGGACACCTTTTAACTGAGATGGCTTCTGGATGGTGGAGCAGTGGGGTTAAGGTAGGCTTACTCCTGCCCTGACCCTGCACCACTCCTAAAAGCAGCTGACATGTACAGCAATGGCTGCTTGGTGCTGTGTGCTGCCCCTCATCTAGAGGCACTGAGCCCACAGCTTCTACTGGCCACGGTTCCCCTTTACTGATCAATGGGAGCTGCAGGAGTAGTGTCTGCAGGCAAGGACTGGTTGGTGACCACTGTCCTAAGGCTTATTGTTTTTCCTAATGACCCATTACTATGAATAGACCCTTCCGCACCCACAATCTAGACTGAAAGCATATTCTCTAGTGGGCATTACCCAGGTATAACTACATTTGAAATACAGATACATAGTCAATATTTTTGTATCTGAAGTTATAAATGATACATGGATACAAATAGAATGATCATATTCAGAAAATCACTCTTTTCAATGACACCTTATATAACCCATCTTGCATAAAATGCATCATAATTATGTCATAATCATATAATATACTGTGGAGCACGTGGGGTGCAGTGTCACAACCTATATTTTGATTCCTATTACATTCTGTGGGACTTTGCAATAAGGTTTCAGTAGGGCAACAGAAGTAATAGGAATTTGGAGCAATTTGAGAAAGCAGTAGTAATACATACACATTAGAAAATAACTTCTGATTGACAGCTTCCTTTTCCCATAGTAACCAATATCGATGCAAAAACCACAAATGTGTTGTTTGTTCTAATCCCATTTTTGAAAGTTTTTATAAATGAAAGGTTTCTTTTGGAATAAAAAGCAATGAGCATGTCAGCTTGGTAATACTAGAATCAAACTGATTTCAAGTGGAGGTCAAAAGCCAGACAACTAAAACAAAGAGGAACAATCAGACTGCATTTTCTCTTTGAAACATTAGAGATGATTCAGAAGAGAAAAGAGCAGAAAGTAGTAAAGGAACATTTTGTGAAACAGGAGTAGTGACACATCCTCCCCAAATTAAAGCCTCTATTCAAAATTCACCTCAATTTATGAAATTTCCACCCCTAATTTCTACCCTGGCTCCATCTTTACTCCTCTCTGGCACATGACAATTATTTTAAACAAAGAGAAAATTGTCCATTGTGTTCTACAAATCAAAACAATGTATAGGGCCAGCTTTCCTAAAATACATGTCCCCAAAATTTTCCCCATCTCTACCCACCCACTACCACTTTGCCTTTTTATTTTTTTGTTCCATCTGTCCAGCATGTGAGGCTGGGTGTGACAGTAGTGTCACACACAGTAGTACTGAAAACTCAGACACATGCCCACCACCCAAATATAAAATTTGTACAAGGAAAAGAGGTGTATTACTGTTCTAGACATAAGTAAAAGAATAAATAGAGTGGGAAAATGCATGTACCACATAATATTGTAATCAATTTAACAGGGATGAGTTGACTTGGTTGGATAAAACAAAATCCTGTCTCAACCTTTGCCCAAAATGTGACCCTTATCCAGACAATTTGTTTTCCAAGCTCCTCCTCCAATAACACAGCTATGAGCAGCCTTTTTCTCAGGGATGGTAATAAAGGTACAGTGTTACACACAGTAGCCAGAAACATGCAATATTGCTATACAATGTGTTAAGAAGGGACAGCAGAGACCATGAGGAGAAAACTGGTGTGCAAGAGTGCTATTTTTAAGCTATTGTTTGCTTAGGACTTTTTTTTTAAATAATTTGAGAGGGGGAAGAGGGAGGCTCTTAATCTAATACTGATATATACAAGAATATTATAAATAATAATCAGAGAACTATTCTGAGATTAACTACATCTGGATCTCGTCTGCACAATTTTATCTCCTAAATATACCCTAAATGCTGTTCCTTCAAGTACTGACTCCATTTCAGGAAATTGTATTGTAGTGGTTTACGTTTCTGTATGTCCCAGCTCAGTGACAATTGGAATATTAAATGTCCTGAAATGCACATGATCGTGTGCCCTCTGCTAACTGGCCCACATTAAAGCAGCTTCAATGCTGCTTTAATTACGCAGAAACCAGACCACAAGAAATAGGTCCTTGCGTCCACAGCATGGCTATATTCTAGAAAGTGGATCGCTATTTCAATTCTGTCATAAAGGAGCCCCAGAGCAATGACTGGAGCAATTCTTGAACACACCCATAGCCCAACCCCTAAGTCAATAAACATGCCCTGTATATTATAATGAAATGTGACATCAGGAGGGGATGATTCCTTCCCAGACATTCCATTTAGGGAACCAGAGTCACCACAGCTGAATGAGGGCTGGGGAGGATACATGGAAGCCAAGCAGCCCCTCTTCTACAGCTCCAGATTTCCCACTGGCGCGCACACACACACACACACACACACACACACACACACATTCACATACCTACCTCTACCTGGCAGGCAACTGTGGGGAAGGCACAGAAACAACCCCATGCACCATTCCTTATCAGCACCTCCCACACTAAACCCATTCCTTTGGTTATCCCTCCTACTCCCTTCATTGTGACTCTTCTGCGTGTATGCACACAGCAATCTGTGCAGGGTTCAGAGTATAAGGTGGGAATGGACAAGCAGACTTTGCGTGTGTGTGTGTGTGTGTGTGTGTGTGTGTGTGTGTGTGTACAGTGTGTGTGTGTACACGCGCGCATGCATGCACTAGCTGCTGTTATTGTCCTATGACATGCACACACACTAAACCCAACAACCAAAATTGGACCAAAGCACTACAGCCCGCAAGATACTAATCTATTACATGCTACAGGCAGAGATAGGACATATCAAGGTGCTATCTTCCCCACTTCTAGACCCCACAATGGTTGATAAATAATTGAGATATACCCAGATAATCCTGGTAAGTGACTCCACACATACTTCAGATGAAGAAAAACCACCCAATGTCAATACCACTCTGGCCTGGGGTATAGGAAAGAGGCAGTTAGACCCTGGGCATGAGAACAAGAGCCAGCCAGCCTAGTAGGGGGGAGAGAGAGAGAACACTGGGTGCCACCAGATGCCACCTAAGAGTCCTGGCCCTCCCTGTCCAATATCCTATCGCCAGCCCTGGCCACCCCTGATGTGTCAGAGGAAATGGGGGAGGGAATTCCTTCCTGGCCTCCGCAGGTAACTGATTGAAACACTGAAGCATGAACTTTTAGAAATGTAAGATACAAATTAGATGGCAAACTAGCAACAGCCCTGGGTGCTTCTGCCTTGGATGGTTTAGATATAACAAATCTTGCATCTTAGGGGTTAATTTATGAGCCTTGCTGTTGCTTTTAGCTTTATGGTTCTATGATACTCTCACAATCAACCCCATTAGATAATTTTATTTGTGAATTTGTCCAGCTGTGTCTCAAAAGAGAGAGCGAGAGCCAGTGGGGATGACAGAGGACTCATTTGAATAAACTTTGAAGGATCATACAATAGAGCAGCAGCGGAGCTAGTCAGTCACTCTATGCCCCCAAAATGTATATCTGTACTTAAAACATAACAGCGGTGATGCTGTAGAACTTCATTGTAGATAGTACCAATGGTGACACACAAATCTTAACTATCAGTAGAGATAAATTCTGATTATTCCCAGTCTTTCATTCTTAGGTATACTTATATACTTGTAGCCTCTTGGGAGTCTATCTATTTAGAAGTCCCTCAACTCCTGCTATATTTTTCCTCCATGTGGAACCATTTCTATAATAACTATAAGCTGCCTTAAAGATGATTAAATATGCATGTAGCAGGGACCACAATATGTGTGATGTATAATAGAGTTATTACTGACTGGGGATGGTAGGAGATTAAATAACTAAAAGTTGGGCATTCATTTTTTCAACACTTACACTAACTTTTTCCTTTTTATCAAGTTCAGAGCTCTTTCAGAAAAACTCTTGATAAGACAAACGGGGACATTTCCTTCATCTTTAAATTTAATAGGTCACATATTCAAATTAACTATTCCCACATTGCACCCACTCATTCCTTTATAGGAAAGAAGGAAAATAATCAAGGGTATGTCTACACTTAAAGTGCTACAGCAGTACACCTGCAACTCAGCCACAGTAGCACTTTCATGTAGATCAGTGGTTCTCAAACTTTTTGGCCCATGGAACACCTGGCTTAATGCTAACCTTTCCTTGGACTACCAGTTGCTAATGGAAACTCGTCATTAATTACATAATTACACCCAAGACATTTTGCTAGTGCTGCAGCTAGGGAGAACAGTTTAATAATTTAAATTAATATTTTCTTTCTTATGGGTTAAATTAAACAGACTAAGCACTTTAACTTTCTCATGTTTATCAAACTTCATTTTCAATACATTAATATTTTAATTTATGTCCAACATAAAAGGTTCTCATGTTTTCTTTATTTATGGCATGGATGGGGAACCTTTTTTTGGGTCAGGAGCCACTGACCCACAGAAAAATCAGTTGGAAACCATTCCAACCCTCACTGATGTAGTCCTCAAGTGAGACACTTCATTCCTCTGAAGCTCCAGACTCACTGTGGGATAGAGAGGGACAGAAAGAGGACTGAGGTTCTGGGCTTACCATAGGCCAGATTTACTCTTCTGGGGTTCCAGAGTTAGTGGATTTTGTGGAATCCCTAGGCTCTGGGGTTGCGACAAAAATTGGGGGTTCAGTGTGTGGGACAGGGCTGCCAGTGAGAGGAATGGGGAAGCAGGATCTGGGCAAGAGATGGAGTGGAGGGGGAGGTAAGGTGCAGGAGCTGGCTAGGAGTAGGGTGTGTGGCCAGGGGGAGGAGGCAAGAGCAAGGGAAGGTGCAGTGTGTGTCTGGGAGGAAGGGAAGGTGGGTGCAGGAGCAAGGGTGGGTGCAGCAGTGGGCTGGGGGTAGGGTGTCTGGCCAGGGGGAAGGGTGCAGGAGCAGGTTGGGGGTACAAGGTCATGGTGGGAGGGAAGTGCATGAGCAGGGTGGGGGTGGGCTGTGGAGGTCTGGGCATGAAGGGGTGGGAGGCACTTACTTGCCTTTGTGGCCCACACCGGTCCCAGTCATGGCCTCCCGCTGCTCCCATTGGCTGGATTCCAGTAAATAGGAGGACTGGGGAAAGCCTTCAGGCAGTGTGTCTGCACGCTGCTATTCCCTCGGCCAGGGAACGGGGAGCATTTCTTCCCCATGAGCCGGATCACACAGCGATGCCTGGGGCTTTCTCTTCCCCCCTCTTTCCCTGGTGCTCCAACCTCGGGGAGGTAGGGGGTAGGAGGGAGGACAAGGCTAGAGTGCCAGCGTGGGCTTCCCACTGTGGGGGAAAGAGGGAAACTGAGCTCAAGCCGAGGACAACCTGGAAGGTGGCTGCGAACCAGTAGTGGTCTGTGGACCTCAGTTTGAGAACCACTGATGGAGATATTAACTATTCCGACTGGAGGGAGTCTTCCTTCAGTGTAGGCAATCCAATTTCCCAAGAGATAGTAGCTACATTGATGGAAGAATTCTGCTGACTACACTGGGGTTTAGATCTATATCAGGAGTGGCCAAACTGTGGCTCATGACCAAACTGTGGCACATGAGTCACTTTTACTGTTAAACGGCATCATATTTATAGTAACACACAGAAGATAGGGGGCCCCCATGTCCAAACACATAGCAAGAAATGAACTCTGCTACAAAGAGTTTGTAGTGAAAAACGATGTGGAAGAGGGTGGATGGAAGTTAGAGCAACCAGACACTCACCACAGAGAAAATAACACCATGTGTCTCTGCTACATGGTGGATTGAAGCTGCAGCAATCAATCCACTGGCGGTAGATTTATTGCATCTGATTACATATGATAAATTGACCTCCGAGCACTCTCCTGTTGATTCTATTACTTCACCAGAATGAGAAGAGTGAGTAGAGTCAATGGGAGAGCATCAGCCACTCACTACATTGAAGACACAGTGGTAATTAGGTTTAAGAATGTTGACTTCAGCTACACTATTTGCGAAGTTGAAGTTGCATATCTTAGATCAACAGACCCACCACCCAGTTACTTCTTTTCTGGTTGCTCCAGCTCCTCCAGATGCTGTTGGGGGTTGTGTGTGTCTAGAAGCCTTTTTCTTTACCAATCAAGTAGGGTGGGAAAGGAAGGTGTATCATGTGTGGAACCTGGTGCAACAAAGAAGGATCTTCCCAGGCTGTTTCCAGAAGGATAGAAAAAAAAAAAAGGTTGCCCCAGAGTCCCTCACCACACTACCCTGAACACTGTCCCAATTGTGTCCATTCTCTGATTCCTATGCTGATTGTATTCTGAGAGGGGTTTTTTCTGACCTCAGCCAGAGCTGAGGATAGGTATGGTACATGGCTTGCTCTGATGGAAGACATGCATTCCCTTCCTTATTAAATGTTACAGAAATGATTAATTTTTTTCTGTTGAAATTCCCTGCAACTCCTCAAAGAAATCATATTTAGCTTGTGTCAAATCTATACTTTTTGAAGATTTATATTCCTAAAATGATTTTTTTTTAAATCTTTAGCCTATAAAGCCTTGTTAACAGTGTAAACATGCCTGTTCTGTCTTCTTTTATATGTATTTTAAAAACATCTTAATGATTTTTCAAACAAATCTATCCCTGGATAATTGGATTTGTAGGAACCAAGGAACAAAGGATGTAAACAAGAGTACTTTAAAATACATGCTAATTATATTTTCAAATGTATTGATTACACTTGGAGATTGCAATTAGACAACTAATCCCAGTTTGTAGAGGCAGAAAACCTCCACAATTCTGTGCTTAAAGAGATTACCATATTATAGGACCACCCAGGTGTATACTGCTGTATCTTATTGGCACACTCTGGACTCTTGTCTTTAAATACTACTTGAAAAAGGAAAGTTTGTGTTTATAGTTGTACAGAACTATGGACACAGATACTCTTGCACATGCTGCACAACCACATGTATTGGAAAAAATTGCCTGAAAAGTCAAAACTTACTGTTCACTGCATTTATTATATAAATAACCATATGGGAAAAATTAAACTTGATGGTCCTAATATTTGAAAAGATCTCAACCAAGCTTCTGACTTTACACTTAGAAACACACATTTAACAAAAAAAACCTTTGGATGATTTTTACAGTACTTAGATATCTAATTAAAAGTAGTAATTTGAGATTAGAAAATCTAAATTCTAGTTTAATCTTTCCTGTTGAATCAGTGTGTGAAATTGGAAGTCACTAAGTGCCTTGTTGCACCTACATCTATATTTAGTCACTTTAATTTCTTATGGTCTTAATATGTACTCTCATGTCCAATTTTACAGTGCCAAGATTGAATGTTATCATTTTACCCTCTCTGTATCTCAATTTCTTAATCTTAAAAAAAAAAAAAAAAGCACACACCACAGGACTACTGGTGCTTACTGGAGCTTTCAGGAAATTGTTTATTTTCAATCCAATTCAAAATGAAAAGATTTTTCAAATTTAAAAATCTCAGAATTTCTCACAAAATGGCATTTTCAATGTGTTGTGATATGACATTTTTGGAAAAATCATGTGAGGTCAAATCAAAGTTCATTTCAAATTTAACTTTTTAAAGTCCTGCAACGTTGATGCTATCTAGCACATTTAAAATGAAAAATAATTTTAATCAAAATAATTCCATCTAGATGGAAATTTCATCTACAAAAGGACTTGGGAGAACAGAATTCTGATAAGAGCAAAAGGTTGAAATGTCATAAGTATCAGCACATTCCTGCAGGATATTTTCGTTTTGACAAAACAGCATCTTCTGTTGGAAAAACATTGGTTAGTAAAATGTTGACAAGTTGTACTGCTCATCTTTGTCATGACACTCTTTGCAGAAGGGTATCTGACAGAGTTTAGAGACTGAGTTGTTAAATGCTTAGCATCTGTCTATCATTTTTATACTGTAGTTCTTCAACTCAGAGGTCATTTTGACAAAATTGCAGTTTTATCTTCTAAGATCTCATTGTGAGTTCTGATTTTCGAGGGAGATGGGAAACAGAGTAGACAGGGCCTGTGGATAAGGACAGATGTGTAATCTCCCTTTCCACGTATCCTGTCAAGGCTTCTTTAAGGGTACAATCTGATAAAGAGGAATTACACTTCAAGTTTGGAAATGTGTTTTTGAGGCACTTCTCTTCCACTCTAATTTCTATGCAAATAAAAGCTGGATGAGGTAAGGGTTGTTGGAGGAAATAAGCAGAAGATAGCTGCTATTGGTAGCATTACTCCTAAAGTTTTGCTATCAAAGGGCTCTAGAACACTCTGAAGAGTCCATAGGAGTATATTTGGCCTTGGTTTCTACAGATACACATGGTAGTGATTCCCACGCTTGTCCCAAGGAGGCTATCCTGCTCCCTGATGGAACAGAGATGTATGACTCTCTGTAGCAAACTTCTTCTTCATAAGGGATCATATGGTCACATAGGAAGTTGGATTGTTTTAATAATTCTCAGAAGTTAAAGACAGATTTTACATTAATTTCAAAAATATATTAAAATAAAGTGACAAGGAGTCCTGTGGCACCTTATAGACTAACAGATTTATTGGAGCATACACTATCCAGTGCAGAAAATCATATTAGAAATAAGGTCAAAGGTAGCTTTACAAGAAACCTCTGGGAGATGTATATGCTGGGCTGAAGTGCCAGTCTATTTGAATATTTTTAATGGGCCAAGGCTTGCACAAGTCTATATGCTTCATTGAATTCTGGAGCATCATATTCTTTCTGCCTACGACCCAAGTGGTATGAAGATAGAAGCTGGTGTTGAAGAGAGAGCAAGAACATCTGAAATTGAGAAAGGAATTTCAACAAAGGCCAGGAACTGGGGAGGAGAGAAATGCTTCTTTAAAAAAAATGTACTGAACTGAATTTGAATAAAAGCTGGTTTGGGCTAGGTCTAGACAGTGGAGCTATTGCGGGATACCAGAAGTACTTAAAATATGTGTCTATTACATGTGAATTTTGCTGCAACTCGTATTGATTGACCTTCATCAAAATAAATACAGTGACATTTGGTATTTTTTTGTACATCAGACAATCTGTCTAATCTAATGGGATCATAAGTGTCAATTTGTACAAGGATACACATACAATAAAAACTAAGCTGAAGCATGAAGAGGCTGCCAATAAAATTTGCAGCATTATTGTGTGCTGATTTCACCAAGCTACTAAAAGATCATAATGAAATAATCTTAGCACAAATAGATGAGACACCTTTAAAATAAAATAAAGGGTGGTTGTGTAAAAGGATCTAGAGATTTACTACGCAACTAAAATTCTTATATTAAAATAATATTGTTAAATTAATTTTTCCTCCTTTGTTATTGATTTTAACATTGGTTGTATTATTCATGTCATGATGATGTTCCCACATTCTATGGAACTTTTATTATGTTGATATTCAAAAATTAGACAGGCATAATCACAGTCTTTTTCTATATATTTGCTCATTGTTGTTTAAAAGTGATTTCAGTACTATTACATAAGCCCTATCAAATCAATAAATGCATTATATCCCAGAACAATAGCTGATGAACTGACTCACCTCTTATGACAATTTTTCTGATTGTATGCTGGGGCAACCTCCAGAAAACTGAGGATGAAGACAATTGGTGAGGTACATCTTTAGCACCTATCCTTTAAGAACAGACGTTTGATATTGAAAGAATTTATTATAGGAATTGGTTTCTCAGCAATTTTCTGGTCATGCTAACACTATTGAATATGTGCATTTGTCTGGCTAAACAAACAAAAATCAATGCTATAGCCTGGTTGAAATCTAAGCTGAGATAAGATTCACTACACTGAGGGTAGAAGGGGAAGGGGAATTCAATTCTGAGAACACAGTGTAGAAAAGATAAAGTATTCTGAAAGTTAGAGGTTCATAGTGGGACAGAGATCCATAATGCTAATGAGGTGTTGTAGGGCAAGTCGTTTGTAGAATAGTCAAGTGTCAAGAGAAAGCACAATATACATAAGTCTTTAGGGTTTTTAGATGCAGTAATGTTACAGGAAGAGACAGTTCACATATATTTTTCCTGAGAGCCTCATTTCTGGGATTGTGGTGGACTGAAGTGGAAAGAATACTGACAACTCACTACATTTGGGTGACCAGGAAACTTTAGTTTCCAAAAATATCTTTTTCTATCTTACTAGAAAATTTGGTTCCTCCTCCCCCTGTGGTGAAAAGCTGGTGGCCATAAATCATTAATTTAACACCTCTAAGGAGGATTATTGTAATTCATTTAATCTGAAATTGAATGTGAAGATGGTTATACAGATATGTGGGACCAGAGACTTTGAACCCAGGTCCACAGAAAGTGGTCAGACCACAGCTGTCACCCAGCAGTTCATCAAAATGATTAAAGATGTAGGCCAGGAAAGCTATAACTCATAAAGGGCCTCTCCCACGAAGCGCCTGAGAGTGGGAGACATTCAGCCCTCCCACCAAGTTTACTTAAAACAGAAAGAGGAACAGGAAATTGAGCAATCAGAGGAATCCTTGGTTGTCTGCTTCTATAGACCCTGCCTACTTGTCTGACTACTGAGCCATAACTTCCTGTGGGGTCCTGGTTTTTACCTTCCAGCCTCTTCCAAGTTCCTGCCTTCCTTATCCCAGACCCTGTATCTGTGCCAGGTGTGGCATTTCAAATTTTGGTAGCGGGGGGCTGACCTGTGCATGTCATGATGTGAGGGAGAATAAAAGCACGGGAAGGGGTGGACTGAGGATATAGGCTTCGGCAGTGTTACTGAGCATGATCAGCACAAGCCAAGCACCAAATGGGGAGGGGGGAAACCAACCCCATCTGCCCCCCCCCCTCCACACACATCATCTCTACCCAGGGGCTATCAAGGTACTGGAAAACGCTACATTTTTTGGCAGACAACTTAGCAGTTAGATACAGTGCCCTTGTCAGCTAATTCCTATATAAAAGAAAGAAAATTAAATAAATATTATTCCCCACTTACCTCTAACACTAACATATTCTGACATCTTATGGCAAGTCACTTAAGGGACACTGGTTAGCTTTAAAATGTTAATGTATATTCTTACTTTCTCCACAGAGTTAGAGCCCAAGAGTCCTGATGGGATCTCTGCTACTATCTCAGCTCTGGAAGGGGAGTGGGGTCTAGTGAGTTACAGGAAGAGGACAGATATATTTCAGTTCTATATAAGAACATCAGAAATGTCCATACAAGGTGAGACCAAAGGTCCTTCTAGTCCAGTATCATGTCTTCCAACAATGGCCAATGCCAGGTGCTTCAGAAGGAATACACGGAAGACACGATCATTCCCATTCCCTTTGCCCATTCACAGCTTCTGGAAACAGAAGCTAGGGACACCATCTCTACCCCTTCTGGCTAATAACCATTGATGGACCTATCCTCAAACTTATTTTGTTCTTATTGGAACCCTGTTATACTTTAGGCTTTTCCACTATCCTCTGGCAAAGAGTTCTGCAAGTTCATTGTGAAAAAATAATTGATAAGCAGCAGATTTAAAACAAACACAATAAATTTAAATGGTTCAGCTCTTTGTGTGATGTTAGTGAAGGAATAAATAACATTTCCTTATTCTATTTTTTCCACACAGTTAATGATTTTCTAAACATTTAACACATCCCCCAGCCTTCCGTAATTTCTTTTCCAAGCTGAAAAGTCCCCGTATGTTAATTTCTCCTCATATGGAAGCTGTTCCTTACCTCTAATAATTTATGTTGACCTTTCTGTACCTTTTCCAAATACAATATATCTTTTTTTGATGGGTTGACCAGATCTACATACAGTATTCAAAATGTGGACATACAATTACTTTATGTAGAGGCGATGTGGCATTTTGTCTTATCTGTTCCTTTCCTAATGATTCCCAATATTTTGTTAGCTTTTTTGTTTTTAGACTGATATTGCACATTGAACAGATGTTTTCAGTGAACTATGCACAATGATTCCAACATTTTGCATTTATCATCACTGAATTCCATCTCCCTTTGTGTTGCCAACCACCCAATTTTGTGAAATCCCTTTTTAGCTCTTTGCAGTAAACTTTGGATTAGTCCCCATTCACCTCTTTTTCAAGAACATTTGTAACTTTAACACAGTAATCCAAATGCAAATCCCAACAGCACAACACTCATTTCTATTCTTTTCTCCCCTATCTTTTAAGTGGCGTACCCAGCAATGTTTTCATAATTATCTAATGATCCTTCAGTTACTGGAATGCCCAGCCTTGTGTTATTGTTAATCACCCTGCTTCCACTTTTTATAACAAACTCCCTGTCCCCAAAAACAAAGCTGCAAGCAGCTCAAACTCTGTTGCATTTAAGAATTGCCTCTGGAGTCAAGCTGTGAAGCTTTAAGCAGACTTCAAGTATGAAATCCAGGGGGTTGAAACTGGATGAGGTGGGGGCTATTGTCTCTCTAGCGTCCCCCCCGCCAATGGCACCTTTGGTCTGTTCCCCATTCATTTTTTCCTTGCCTCACTACAAGTCCTGCTCCTACTTCCTAATGCCGATTATGGCTTTGACCTTTGGGTCTGGCATGAGAGCTGGGCTCAGATTTAGATGTCAAACCAGTCACTATTAGACATGACCGATATTAGTCTCAGTCCATACAGCTTGCTTCTACTGAGTTCCCTGTATCAAAAAGGGCATCTGCACTGTGTGAGCAGGTGATCTACTTAAAAACACTATCCTCTGAGACCATCCAACTTGCTGTCTATTGATCTGGAACCTATAATACTACTGTGGCATGCTAGAAAACTCAGTCTTCAGTTGCTGCATGAGAAATCCAGTCCAAAGGAGTCCAGGAAACAAGACAGAACAGACTCCATGAAGGGAGACTACTTGGGCAGCCTGATAGTGTCCTTCTGAAATCTGAAATGATATCTTGCCGGGAATGTGGGCTGGCTCCCATGAACAGGCAACACACCTACCAGTGCCAATTACATTACAAATGCCAGCATATCCATAGCCACTTCCTCTGCAGCAGGCTATGATTGACTCAGGAGCAGTAATCAATTTCCTCAATGCAGAGGCAGCCCTGGCACTCCAAATCTCCTGTATCCCAAATCCATTCTAGACCTGGTAGAGATGTTTAACAGGTTCCTCTGATCCTCCAGACCAGTGGCCACAGAAACTGTTTCTCCCAAAATTTATCACCTATGGGCACTGAGAATTCAGTGCCATCCATTTCCTGCATGTACCTCTTAGCCTGGGTATCTCATGGCTGGTCCTCCACAATCCCCCTATCCCTGAAGCAATCTGAATTGTTCTTAGAATTCTGCCAATGGTACAGCTTGACCCCAGAATATGAACAGTGCACAACAGTTTTCACCAGTGACATGTCACGATAGCTGTCTGCTGATCTGGTCTTCAGTTTCCATCCAAATACAGTTTTGGTTTTTTTTGTGAGAAGGCGGGGGAAAGAATTCAAACACTGTAACAGGGGCTATGATTGCTCAGTTGAGCTCTGATTGGGGCCAATATCCCAGTCAGGTGTCTATAGTCCATGTTGGAGCCCTGAACTAGCTGTGCTTTGCACCTGCCTTCAGAAGAAGGGGTTTTATTCATAAATCCTTTTCATCAGCTGGGGCATCAATCTTTTTAAAAAAAAATCAATAGAATCTTCCAGCTATACCTGAACAATAGAGCCCTAATTCATGTCACCATTAAAAATTGATATCAGCTACTACTAGTCCCTAAGCTATTGAAACATATGAGCACCTCATGTTTATACATAAAGCTAGACTGGAGGGCAAGAGGGAGGCATCAACCTAATATATGTTATAGCTTAGAATGAGTGAAAACCACTTTTCAAACATGTTATGGTCACTTTGAATATCTTGTTATACCTATTCTTGGTTATTCCGTAGCCAGATCCCTTTAATCTCCTCTCAGAAATCAAGAAAATCCCAAGTTTGTCTGTCTTTTAGAAACATTTGCAAAATTTCCTCTTGGAGAAAGTGTTTCTATCATAAGTGATTTTTACAATATGAGTGTGCCCTTTCTATTCCCTAGCCCCTGCCAATCCTTTCCCCTTAAACTCAAGAAACCAGACCACAGTAGAGTTTTGATCTCAAAAAGAGAGACTTCAATGGACTTTGATTTTCACACTGAGAATTGGCCTTAGTACACCCAGTGATGTAGCTGATGTCCTTAGTTGGAATTTGCACCCATTCAAAGATGTGATCACATCAGTAAGGCTTACCTTGAAGGTTAGCAAAGGTACTCATCATGAAGGATCTGCTTGCAGGTCCTTATTGTGAAATCAAGGGAGTTTCAGTTTAAGTCACCCTTGACTACGGAGACTTGACTTGTTCTGAGAGAGCTCACAACTATTGACCATCAGCACAGAATGCAAAATTGGAAGGATAAAGGGAACATGGCAGGGCTTAGAGATAGCACTGGGTATTGCCTTTTACATTCTCCAACTTTGATTTATAATTGGATTTTGTTCATGTCTAAGGCTGATTTGATTGCTTTGTGCTGTACAAGTTTGGATGTAATCTTTTAATTGATGCCAGAGTGCCTAGAGCAGGGGCATGGATAGGAACTTATTTTGCTTGAGAAATGGTAATAAATAAATATCGTAGGAGCTTCTACATGTACCTGCACCTTTCCAACACAGCAGGGAAATGACTCATGCATCCTCAGGAAATTTTCTTTATATATTTGTGGTTCCGCTTGCCAGAAGGAATGCAGGATAGCTTCCCCACTCAGAAGGAATTAGCACTCCCACAGATTCTTTCTGCTTGCTTTTGTCAAACACAAACGCATTGTACAAATATCAGCTTTGGTTCAGAAGACAAACACGATATGGTTGGGCGGCAGGTCGACACATTATCTTGGAGCATTCACCTAGTGCTGCTCTCTGTAGAAAATACACACACACACACACACACACACACACTTAATAATTTCAGACAGAGAGCAGCACTGCATGACTGCTTCATATATAAAGTCAGCACTGGTTGCTATTTAATATAGTCTTCTTCATATTGTGACTAAATCTAAGAACTCATTATTCTTTTACCAGTGCTCACTACAGACTCTGCCTTTTTTCACCTTGCCCAGTACTCTTGGAACAGCCTCAGAGGTAACATTGGCAAAGCCCTTTCCTTTAGTAAATGCCTTTAAACAATGCATAAAGCCTTTTATCTATAGGGAATTTTCAACATTCTGTATTTGTTGCACCCTCTTGTATTGTACTTATCAGACTTTCAAGCTGCAAGCTCTGCAGGCAAGGAATCTTATTTGTTTGTGTGATGGGGCGCTCTCTCTAGCCCCACCCAGAGGCTTGGAAAGACCCCGGGCCCCCAACTTCCTGAACTGTCTACCCCTTCAGAACCAGGCTCACCAGCCTGAGTCCATATGCGGTATCCACATATACAGTTCAGGCTGGCCCCTTAAGGCAAGGTCCACTAGCCTGAGTCAATAGCAAAGTCTTAATAAACGCAATTCAAGGAGGGCCCTTTAAGGCTAGGCCCACTGGCGGGACAGAGTTATAGCGGGGGTGCCCTTCCAGGTAGGGGGACCCAGGCCCCCCCTACTCCACCGGGTCCCGGCCCAGGGTCCTGTGAGTGACAGGATGGCGTGCCACTCCCTCAGCGAGGAAGTCCTGCCGAAACATGCCAAGGTTCCCGGGGCCGGAGAGGCAGTTCCCGCTCCTGCCCTGCGCCACTTCCTACCTGGGCCACTGGAGCTACTCCCCATGTACTTGTCGGGCTTACCGCTCTCCCTGGGGCAACGTCTCTTTGGTGGGTGGCCTCTGTGATGCCCCAACACACCTCGGCGTCTCCTATGGCTTCTTCTGAGGCCTCGGGTCACTGCTGGTCAGGAGTTCCCTGCATAGGTCCTTCTCCTCCGGCTGCCAGCCCAGACTGAGCCCTTCCCCAGGCTTTCATAGTGGAGCTGCAGCCTGGGCATGCTCGGTAGGGCTCTGGGGGAGGGGTCTCTGCAGCCAGGTATCCCCAGGCTGGGCCCTGCGGATTCAGTGTGGGGCTGCCTCACCCTGTCACAGTTTGACACATCACATTGCATATGAAGCACAATGTAAACAAATGTACAGATGAGTCAGTGGGAATGGCTAGGTGGTCAGCAATTTTGAAACTCAAGCCACTTATTTAGAGTTTGAATATGGATTTAGTTGCTTATCTGGATGGCAAGGAACTAAAGCATTCACAGAGACTCTTAAAATTATGGTGCTCATGTGCCTGGAATTCCAAGATGCCTCCAAGTTTGAGGAAGATGTGTACAGAATTCAACAATCACGTAGTCACCTAGGGAAAATGAATAATGCTCATTCCTTACCAAATCTAAATCAATTTCCAAAGTATTACGTCAGTTAGGGTATGTCTACACAATAGCATTATTTTGAAATATCTTATTTCGAAATAGTTAATTCAAAATAAGTTATTTTGAAATAACGTGTCTACATACAAAATGCAGTTCGAAATAGCATTTTGCTATTTCGAAATAGCGCCTCCATACTGAATGGACACTGAATCGCATTTAAGGCCAGCCGGAACCAGGTCTGGCAGGGCATCAGGTCAGGAGTTACTTTGTGTGGCTGCTGCCTGAAGCTATCTGAGGCCTGTGCTTAAGGGACACCCCCCCCCCGACAGCCAGTTCTCAGGTTTCCCTGCTTGCTTGCCTACCTCGATGAGGGACAGCAAAGCAATTTGTCTCTGGCGTGCTCTGGTTGCCCTCACTCGGGACACCACAGCACTCTGCAACATGGAGCCACAGCTGCTCCTGGGCACTCTGGTGCTTCTCCTGGATGCATTGCTGCGAGCCTGGCTGCACTTGCTGCAGGCTGCCATCTGGGAGGTCCATTGGGGGGCTGTCAATATCCAGGAGGCCCTGCGGGACAGCTTCCACCCTGAGGAGTACTAAGAGCCTACCTGGTCTGCCCCACTGGGGGGCTTGTGCCTCATTCCTCCCTCACATCCTTCCACTTACCCCTCCCTAACCCCCCATTCCTGATGTCAAATAAAATACATGTATTTTCATGAAAACAAATTCTTTATTTAACAAAACTGTGGGGGCGGGGGATGACACTCTGATGAGACTGGGGAAAGGAGGCGGGAGAGGGGAGGAGAGAGAGTGGGAGAGAAGAGGGGGAAACCTGGGAAGAGGGAGCTGGAAGGGGGAAGCAACGGGAAGAAGGGGGAGGGGAAGCTCAGGGCTCAGGGTTGGGGGTCTCGCCAGACCAACTTGATTGTCATGCAAACCTGCTCCTGGGTTCGCATGTGGCCTTTGGTGGCCAGGCTGGCAGCTATCCTGCCATAGACGGCAGCGTTCCTCCGTCTAGTGCGGAGATCATGGACATTGGGGGCATCCCCCCTCAAACCTGAATAAGGTCCATGAATAAGGCTCCACCCTGGACCAGGAAGGTGCCTGCCTTCTCCGGGCCCTGGCAGGCTCCTGGGAGCTGGCAGACTGCTCCTGGGGAGCGGTGGAGGGCTGGCTGCCAGTGGCTTGCTGGCTCATGTTTTGGGGTCACTGGGTCGGGGCAGTGGCTTCTGGCTCTGGGCTGGCAGGCTTAGAGCTGACACAGGCACTGTGGCCAGAGTCAACCCCTTTAAGGGCTGTGGGGAGGGGGGAGGGAGAGGAGTGTTCTTGGTTGAGGCTGGAGTGGCCACCAGGGCATCATGGGAAGGCTGGAGGCCCCCTATTTCGATATAAATGTCTACGCAGCACTTATTTTGAAATAGCTATTTCAAATTTGGTGTTATTCCTCGTGGAATGAGGTTTACCAAATTCGAAATAAACCCTCCGCTATTTCGAATTAATTTCAAAATAGCGGTTTGGCTGTGTAGACGCTAGTAAAGTTATTTCGAAATAATGGCTGTTATTTCGAAATAACTTTGCTGTGTAGACATACCCTTAAATAGCAACAATCTCGAAATGAATGTATGAATCAATATGTTTAAATATAATTGAGTTTACTTTTAAATGTGGAAGGCACTCAATATCATGATAAGTGTGGCACAATGTTGTGGCCCACATAGCATGCCAGAGAGAAACTGATTATAAAATTAAGGAAAAAAATACCAGGAAAAAAATGGAAAGAATTTCTGAAATGAACTACATATTTTTATTACTACCTATGATTAGTTATAGGCAATTAATTAAAACCTGCTCCTATGCTTGACAGTTTAGAAATTGTACATATTGGAAAAGTTTTTAAGAGCTCCAAAGAATTTCATAGCAAAATGACTTAACTCGCCGACAGGTGAACTGGTTGAAACCAACAAAAACAGAAATTAAAAACACAGATGAACATGAGGTAAGGGGAATCTAACATGACTTCTGTGAAGGAAAGCCATGACTCTCTCATTTACTAGAATAATTTAGAGGTTTCAGCAAAATATTTGATAAAGGACAATGGTTGATGTAATTTCTTTGAATTTTCAGAAAGCCTTTGACATAGTCCTTCACATGAAACTCTTTAGAAAAATACTTTGTCTTACCTCTCACTATTTGCCTACTTAGTTTCCAAAAGAGCTTCTGTAAGATTTTTAAAAGCCTTTTTACAAGAAGGTTCAAAAAAATTATATGAGCCAGTTCCCCTTTATGTACTATCAGAGACATAAACCCTCATGCTTCAGGACATAAACAAGTACTGAGGGCAGGTTATCCTATTAGGGTATGTCTACACTAGGAAATTATTTCAAAATAGTTATTTCAGGAGTTATTATTTTGAAATAAGTTATTCCAAAATAGCATGTCCACACTACAGGGAAGCCTCAAAATTAGGCTGAGGCAGGCTCCCTTAATGTGGATGAGCTACCTTGACTTACTTCCCAGTATTCCCTGGGCCTCTAATTATTTTGGAGGACTCTAGACACTCCACTGCTGCTATTTTGAAATAACTACTCCCCAAACTACTGCTATTTTGAAATATATATCTCAAAATAAGTGTTATTCCTCGTGGAAAGCAGGAGTTATTTCAAAATAAGTGGCTGGTTATCTTGAAATAATAATGTGTTTGGTAATGTGGATGCTGTGCTTATTATTTTGAAATAAGGGCTTCTTGTCCATAATTGGTGCGTCTAGCCTACATCCCTTTTTCGATAAAGGGATATAAATTAGGCATGTCGATATTGCAAATGAAACGGGGATTTGAATTTCCCGCACTTCATTTGCATAATGGTGGCCACCACTTTTTTTCAAAACGGGGCTTTTAAAAAAAAAAAAACCCGTCAGTTTAGTCGGGGATCTTCTGAAAATAAAACGCTTTTTTGAAAGGGTTTTATTTTTGAAAGATCCCTATCTAAACTGCCGGTGGGAGGTTTTCGATAAAGCCCCGTGTCGAAAAAAAGCAGCAGCCGCCATTATGCAAATAAAGTGCCAGAAATTCAAATCCCGGCTTCATTTGTAATATCGATGTGCCTAATTTACATCCCTTTCTCGAAAAAGGGATGTAGTCTAGACACACCCAATGAGAGCTCTTTCATTTCCCCCTAAAGTTCTCAGTCCTTTCCAGATTGGGACCCTCTTTGTTTCTGGAACTGACCCCTTCCATCTAGTCAACAGTTGATCAAGCTGGGAATTTTCCAATGATACAGCTTTCTTCAGAAATTGTTGATTCAAGAAACTTTGGGTGGTATCTGCTTGGTTCATCACCCAATGGGATGCTAGCAAACCTGGGAAATAGACTCTAAGATTCTAAGACCAGAATGGACAAATATGATGATCTAGTATGAACTCTCGTTTAGCACAAGCCACACATCTTCCCCAGAAAAAAACATAGAGAAGATTATTAATAAGAAAACACCCAGTCTTGGTTTAAATATTGCCAATAATGGAGAAACTACCATAAGCCTTGGTAAATTGTTCCAGCTGCTCTCATAAATTTGTAAAAGATATGCCTTACTCATAGTCTGAATGTATCTAGTGTCATCTTCCAGCTACTGGATCCTGTCATACCTTTCTCTGGTAAAATGAAGTATTCATTATTAAATATTTATTTCACATGTTAAACTGTTCAAGTTACCGATAACCTTCCCTTTGTGAAGTCAACTCCAAGAGTTTCGGGCTATTTATCACTACAAGGCATGTTTTCTAATTCTTGAATCTTCGTTGTGGCTCTTCTCTACCCTCACCAGTTTATCAACATATTTCAGCATTAATTACATCAGTGCCAAATACAGAGATAAAATAATCCCTCGTCAGCAACATGAGATTCCCCTGATATTGCATCCATGCTTCTGGGGCAGCCCTATCATGTGGACTGCCCCAAGGCTAGTGACTCTAGGGCTCTCAGGCTCTGTGGCTCTGGGGCAGCCCTGCCATGTGGATTGCCTCAAAGACAGGAACCTGTGGCTTTCAGGTTCTCCTTTGTGGACCCAGGAACCCCAGATATAGCTGGGGGTCAGTTCTTAGCTCTGCAGCAGAGAGCCTCATAGCCAGGAGACCCACAGTTCAAGGACATTCTAATTTCTAACCAACTCTAATCAACAACTAAGTGGGCCATATCTCCAGCTGTTCACATAGCCTCCAGTTAAGAATCCATACAGTAACACATCTGGGGAGAGATCCCTTAGTCCTTGAGAAAAATCTACGGGGTACATCATCTCCATAAAGATTATTTTAAAATCCCTCTTTTGATCCATGCTTCCATATTACATGAAAATCATGCAGCAACCTGAATGGGAGATTTTTTTAATCTCTGGGGGCCTCATACTCTATTTTCCAATACAAACTTGGTAAAACAAGCAGGATATTTTGCTGTGCTTTTGCAGAGACGTTGAATAAAAATGATGTGCAACACATCACTGAGCAGTAGTTGGGAGTCCTGAAGAACAGCTTGAATGAATTGTGTGTGTCCTGTGAGTTTCCTAATGAAAATGAATGAGGAATTTGCAAGTTTCCACAAACTTCCCTTGAGCTTCTGCTACTTTTCTATAGACAGCACTGTAGTAATTTAACAAAGCAGTGAGATTGATGTTAGGATTAAAGGTTATGTGCTATGAAGACAGGCTGAAAGTTTAGATCCATAAAGCCCAAACATGTTGATTGTTGAAATGGTATATTGAATGTCAACCTGAGTTATTGTTGAGCCGAACTACACTAATTGGACAAGAGGGCATGAATAGAAATTAAAGGCGAAGCAATTCAGAACAAGCATCAGAAATCACTTTTTTATGCAGATAATCATTTAGGTATGAACTTATACCAGGAGTGGGGAAAACTGGGGCCATTAAAAACCTATGAGATGACGACATGTAACATTAGACTATTGCTTATTCCTTAACTGAATTTATAGGGTTGGATATTGCTTTACACTAAGTCTTCTTTGCATTGTTCTGGCAGCACAAAGCAGATTTAAAAGATCTCCTGACAGACCAAGAAGGGATTTATCCCACATGGAGGAATCCCTGACTGCTGTAAAGCTGGCACTATACTATTACAGCATAAGCGGGTATATGCTGGGAGTGTAGTGGGGCAGGAAGGGATGTAGTAGGAGCTTACTGTGCTCCAGCAATCTCTGTCAATGTAATAGTCTCTAAGGGATATTACCATCTGGTGTGATTTAAATGAAAGCCTGAGGCTACTCTAACTTGAATTGGGAGCTAACCCTAGCAGCAGGAGAATGCTAAATTGGCTTTATAACAGCTTTGCCCCCTTCTCTTCAGCACCAAGCAGAATATTTCTGTAATGATAAAATTCAGGTAAAATCCTGTGAAGTTCAGTTGCAATGGGCTTGATTCTGACATCGGGGGAATTTAAAGGAATGTGTTTCATGTAAATAATGATAATACTAAAGAAAAGAAAAATAGACAAGTATATGACATGTAACCAGTATATGCTTTGAAGAGATTTTTTTCAATAGTTTTCCATTAGACCTAAGAAAGAAATGCCAATTTGCTGCAAACATCTCAAAAATTAATAAAAATACCTAAGGCATAGAAGCTGCATGTAACACTTAATCCTATAGTTAGATATGCTTGTTCTTCACGAGGTGACTAGTGTATAACAATAAGCCAAATCCTTGTCTTGTTGACTACAATGGACCCAGAGTTCGGTTTAATGTTGCTTATTTAGCAAAATTTATATTGGGAAGATTAAAATGTGAACTAAAATTTGAACCAGGTGACAATGTTAACTATCCTTTTAAATGTACGTGTATCTCCACTACATAGTGGAAACTACAAGACTGTTAAAAGGTTAGAGTCAATGCAGTTTATTGGGAAGGTACAAGACATTTTGCATTACCTGATTACAGAAGGATCCATTTACATTTTGCAGGTACAAAACAGATCAATAAATTAACAAAGCTTACATCATAGGGAGCCAACTTTTTATCACCCATCCTGATTAGATTTTCAGTTGAATTTAGGGATTTAATTCTTTAAAAGTAGGCAATTAGCAAGTGCATTTTGGGATTCTGTAGTATATGCATTTTATATTTAATTTGCAGGAGATCTTTTATATGAGATGATGATGGTCATAGATATGACTATGGTAGTACCCATCAAATCATATAATAAATTACTAATAAATATAGTAGGGAAATAAGTTACCAGTGATTTGTATTTGTCTAGTCCATTGAGGGAGTCAGATTTTTATTAACTAAATTCTAGGGGAACAGAATTGGGCTTGTGAAATATGAATTTGTCTGGAGAACTGCCAAATTACATATAAAATACAATATCACCATGGGAATAGATACCTGGTTTCAACTAGTGGGACTATTGTAACAGGAATCAGGCATGTGGAGGGTCAAGGGGAGAGAATCATATGAGAGAGTAGATAGGAAAAAATAAGTTTATTTGATGGTGTCCCCCAGAGGAAAGAAATGCATTATAGATGAAAGGAGTCCCTTATATGCAATTGCCATCATCTTCCTGGCTAATGGGTCTTGTTGCTGTCTGATCCTACTGGCTAACCAACTGACGAATGGCTGCACGTCTGTCCAATCAGGGCTACTTCCCTTTACCATGATTGGAGGGAATTACCATTTGAAAGTTCTTGCCAGCTTGGAGTAAGGGAAGGTCCATTTCATTTAAGTGTAATGCAGGTTGAACTTCTCTAGTCCACCACCCTCTAGACCTCACTCGTACTGAACCAGAAGAGAATTTGCTGAACCACAGAAGGTCAGTATTGACTAGCAGCATTACAAATGCTACCAATGTTTACTGGACACTTAGAAGACATTTAGGGATAAATTAGAGCTAAATATCAGCACAGAACACTGAGCGCCAGAACTCGTGACTGTAAACAAAATTTATCAGATCATGGGAAACTTGGCCACATCCATGATAAGTGGATAGCCAACTAACTATAAAATCATTCCAGACCACGGATGTTGCTGGATCAGAGAGTGCTGGTCTAGAGAGGTTCAACCTGTTCTTTACAAAGTGACGTGTGTTTTCAAGTTCAGGAGTCTTTGTTAACTTTGGCAACATTTGAACAGCTTATCATATTAATACATAGTAGATGCTAAAATACACTACCTTCAGTAGTATTTAGGGGTTTTATACTATTACTTCACTTGGCATTATTGTCCATATCTGAATCATGGCAGGTTGCTTCATATCATGATGCTATCTGCTGTTGCTTGCTTCCCTCACAGAGTTTCCCTTTGTGTTTCCTATAAGAAACTATTTTCCAATATTTTTCCTAATCTGATACTGAAACAGAAAATCTCTCATTTGAATGGTGATCTTGACAAGAAATAATGCAAAGTACTGATCACATTTTATAATGAGTATCTATGAACATAGAAAAACAAGAGACTAATAAGTTAACTGTCTTTTCATAGATTTTTTTTTTACTGTATTTAACGTGGATTTTCTTCAAGCTCATTTGCACTATCCTTTATTTCTCCTTTTCTCTCTCCTCTCTATTTATGGCTCCCATTACTGTATGTGAGCAACTGAGACATTTTAGGATTTATCCTCACAACAATCTGTATGATAGAGCATTATTACCCAGTTTTACACTTGGTGAACTGATTAAATGACATGCCCAAGATGCTACTGGGCTGTCTTCTGCACCCTTTGGATCACCTCAAACAACTTGGGTACTTACGCATTTGTAAGCATCACTGTCGTATTTATGGAGTCACTCTGCCAGTTCAGTAATACAGCCTTGTGCAACAACATACAACTAGTCCTTTGCCTACTCTCCTCTGAGAAAGAGGGAAAGATCATCTCATCTTGAGATCCTGTCTCTCCTGCTGGCCTTCCCCCTTACACTTCCTTCTTGCGCCTTAACTGTTCCTAGTTCTCTCCTGCCTAATTAAGCCACCGAGCTTTCACCTCCCAATTAAGTTCAAATTAAGTCAATTGCAGGGGGTTACAGCTAGTTCTTTTAATGACCAGAATACTGGGTCAGCTCTAGGCTCATGACCCTCTGTCACTCAAGTCCGTGGAAGAGCTGAGAATTGAATTCTAGTGCCTTAATCAGAACACCATCTTTCTTCTCTCAAGAGGAAATTCCTGGTCCTTTCCCTAGCTTTTTAGGAGATGATTCACCACTATTTTATTCCAGTTTCATCCTGGTATAGCCCCATTGGAATAAAAAGTTACAGTAGCATAAATTTGGCATGTCATAGTGGTGAGTCAGGAGTTTTGTTTGTACTGACATTTATAATTAGCACTTTTTTTCATCCTCCACATACAACACCCGCAGCTCTCTTCTGTTTTTCAGTTCCTTGGGCAATCAGACTTATGATGCTACACGTGGGACTAAGTGCTTTTTACAATGCATAGTTCTTTTTGAAACATGACAAATCCTGTATATATCACAGAGAAGAGCCTAATTAATGTTCACCTGAGATTCATTTTCCCCATTGTTCCTATGCTTTATGGATTTCAGTTTAAAGCAAAATGGATTTGTTAGTCACAAATTTTAAACAAGGTGTCCTGTTAGTCAGCATAGCATGAGTCATATCTGTGCCCACATTATTAACAAGCTTTGTACCATTCTGTGTTGAGCACAGTTCTACTTTGCTCCATTCAATTTGATATCTGTCTGTTTAATCTCTACTTCATTACACAGTTGAACAGACATTTAAGATGGCATAAATACCTATATGGTTGGCAACATTGTAGAGTAAGATAAAGTCAGGTCTTATTATCCACTTACATTTTAACTCTTCTCCAGTTTCCAGAAAATATTAGCACACTTTGTGATGAAAGTGCATTTGATACTTCTTTTTTCCTCTTGCATGATTCCTAATCTGTAATCCAATAATAGTTTATCCCTAGACAGTCTCAGCCTTAGCAGAATTCAGAAAGAAATGTTACTGACTAGTAACTGTGATTCCTAAAGAATGTTGTCTCTGCATATTCACATGTCCAGAATGTATCTCACCAGGGACCCTGAACATTAGGAACCTTTTAGGCCAGAATTTTTTTCTGGGAGTGCAAAAGCACCATCTCGTGTAACTGAGCCAATGCTTTCAGAAGATTCCCCAACTACCTTTGAGTGTTCTAGTGTGCCTTGAAATATTGTGGCTTCCAAACTCAGACTTGCCCAAGAGTGACTTGGCTGCATTCTGATTATCCTCCTCCCTCCTCTTTCTCTAGTTCTTAAAAATAACCTTTTCTGTCACCATAAAACATCCTTACTTTAATGGAAAAAATATCACATAAAACTACAGATGGTGAAAATGTGTTTACTAAGACTTTTAAACCAGTGTTTGTTCAATCACAGAAAGTCACCTGAGCAAACTGGGACTATAACACCACAATAGCTCTGAATGCAGTGTGTTTACTGTACTGATAAATGATCAGTGTTATCATGCCTGGGAATCCAAGATTTGTTTGACATTCTTTCCTTTTCTTTACTCGTTTAAACCTAAATATTTAATGTTCCAGGGTCTGCACAGATAAATGGGGCTCAGTGCCAAGTTTGGCAATGCTCCACTGCGGATATGAACTATTACAAAGCCATAAAGAGTTTTGTATATAAAATGATGTCAGTATCAGTTGTAATAATCAATGGGCTTTTTGTTTCACTTCATTACTTGATCCAGTATCTGCTATGTTTCCATGATAAAAAAATGAGTGGTTTTGAAGAATGTATGTTATTATCTATTCAGCGTTATATTTGAAAATCAATAGTGCTGCACACGACTGCATTCCATCATTACAAGTGAGTTCTCCCTACAGGTTCTTCTTAAATTGTAAACATTAGCAGCAATTGGTGATGTTTACTCCTCTCCTTAAATCCTTCATTCACACATACCTCTTAAGCTGCTCTGGAAAGAGGTGGTGAATAGCCTAACACTCATGTTCCAATGCACCTAGACACTTTTGTTCTTCTGGGATATACCGGACCTCCTACTTTTGTAAGAGGAAAAGCATGGAGTTAATGGGTCTCAGATTGTCACTTTCCTACTTTGTTTCCTCCACACATACAACAACTTGCTTTCCACACCTATTTATGGAATACTGAACCCATACATGTGGAAGGCAGTAGCCTGGGGGATGGGATAGGAGAACCGCATAATTACTCCACAGCCCATTAAAGTACAGTGTTGACAGTAGGATTGCCTGAGACCTGATGCAAGAATGTGAGGTGGTGTTAGCACAAAGCAATGGAAAATATGCCATACCTACACCTAAAGGCCACTGGGAGTTGCCCACCTGCCTTATTCTCTCCCATCACTCCAAATAACTTCATCACTGCTCAAGAATTCTTTAAACGAGACAATGCTGACAATGGTCTCAACCTTCTTCATGGGGGATCTGGATCCTGTATCCTCCAGGCAAAATGCTAACAGGTGGACGGAGGAAGCCAGACACATATGCACAGGGCTTCAGAGAATGGTTCTAGCTTCTTTATATTCCTCAAAGTCCACAAGGATCTCACAATTATTCACTGCTTGTGAAAGCTAAACTCCTGCTTCTTCCCATGCCCTGCCCTAACTGGAAACTGTGCAGGAAATACTGGCATTCCTTGTACATGATTTTGTCCCCTACTGAGATAGTGTAATATTGTTCAATATGGAATTATTAAGCATTAATATAATAAACAATGCAGCAAATGCTGTGAAATTAGCATGTAAGTGTTGTAAAAGAGTTTTTCTTTTTTTTATGATTCCTCCCTGATCTAGCTCACTCTTAGCACAATAATAATTCTTTCTTGTGACTAATACCTGTATGTGTAAGAAACTTTTCCAGCCATATGGCATAATGCTGTGTAATTTTCTGTTCTTGTTACAATCCATGTCACAGAAATAAAATATCAGAACATTAGTGTGTTTGAGTTTCAGTGAATTATTGCTGCTTATAATGCACAACTTTGACCTTTTCAGTATTCTGCATTTTGACTGACTATGCATGCCACTTCTTTGTTTACAGCTGCAGTAATATATACAATGGAGAAGTGGATGCCAGCAATTCAATGTTGACAACAGCAACGATCAAAGTAATACAGTCTCTCTGGTACCACATTTCACACAATACAGTTTGAACCTCCCTGGTTTGGCACCCTCAGAACTGACTGATCCTGAACCAGAGAATTTGCTGGATTTGAGGAGGTGAATGCTAGCCTTGGGCTCCACTTTCCCCTGGTCGCCCATTGCCATTTTACCTCAGTGGCTGGGGGTTCCACTTTCCCCTAGTTGTAAGGAGTGCTACAAGCTCAGCCTATATTTAGGTGTCTCTTTACTCTGATTCATACATCTCTCCCATCTTCCAGGTACTCTCTGTGTCACCTTACTCTGGTTCGTTCGTCCCTCCCACCTTCCAGATATGCTGTCCCTTTTTCTTTTCTGCATCTTCTCTCTGACTCTTCTTTCTTGCTCGCTTGCACATTCCCCACTTTTCTCTCCTGTGCTCCTGACTGAAAGGATCTTTGGAGGTATGAGGTACGAATCACTGCTGTTCTCCTGAACAGTTTAGTCAGCAGGTGGGTAGCAGTTCTATTTCCTACTGCAATCAGGCGCTATGTAGAACAGCTGCTTTCCTAGCTGCAACAGCTGGCACTTTTGTGCTTTTAACAACTTAGATCACCCTGTTCTCCCTCTGTTAACTGGGTGCTTTGTGTGTGCTCAGAGGCAGATAGAGAAATGTTGATTCAGGAGGCTCTTAATGTACCACCAAACTGGCACTGCGGTTTCTGGATTCCCCAGAAGCACTGGGCTGTATTGCCACCTCTGACAGAATGCAATCTTAGTAGTATGAGACATGACATGCCACATTGCCAAGAAAATCCAACTCTGAGTGCCATAGATAACCTTTTTTCCTCTTCAAATTCTTAATACTGTAATTGCAATCTTGTATTTCTTTATAGATGTCGGAACTGAGTTTTTCAACATTGTGCAATAGCTAGTGGTAGGCTTAGATAGCTGCATTCACATAATCCAAGCTGACAGCTATGGCATGAAAAATCCAGTAGATGTTAAGCAATACTTTTTTGATTTATTGCAACATGTGTATCTCTTAAGGTTATGGCCTGACCCTTTCCATTACTACAATACCTCAATTTTAAACACCCTAATCACATAAGGTCATGTCCCAGTTAAGCAATGAGTACAAGGGTTGGGTAATAGACCTGGATCTTTTCAAGATCATGCCAATTTGACTTCACCTGCAAGGATGTTGGGCAGAGTATCTCAGTCCAATTTTCTATCTGCCCCACTTCAGGGTTGGGCCTTCCACATCTGACTGCTACTTAATTGCTAGAGGGGCAAGTAACAGTCCTCTCACAGCCTCTTGCACAGCTCCATGAGGGCCATAAAAATAGCACTCACTGTGTTCCAGATATTAGAACTGTCTAAAGGAGGCAAAAAGGGGGCGAGGCCTGAGGAAAGGAGCATATTACTCTCCATGTGCAAGGAGAAGCACTGAGAAAAGACTGTCAGCCAGATGCACCTCCAGACCGCGTGGCCGCAGAAGCGGCACCTCCAGAGCCTCAGCAGCAGCATGGAGGGTGGAGGGGAGGAGCTGAGCTCTTCCTCCCCCCGGGAGGCCTGTAATTAGGGGGCAGGGCCTATAATTGCCTCACAGGCCGGATCAAAGCCCAAGGCGGGCTGGATCCGGCCCTCTGAGAGGCTTTTGCCCACCCCTGACCTAGCTGTACATAGAATCCTGCATGTGTGTACTCAGTCAGTGTTATACAAGAGAGATGACTGAAAAATCATCATCTAACTTTTTTTCCTTAGAAATTGAGCTTTTCTGAAAACCAAAATGGTTGATGGAAACATCAACTGTGACAAAAAAAAAAATCCTCCATAAGGTTTCTCAGGTCCAGAATGGAATTTGAGAGATGTGGAGATGGGGAGGGTGGATGATTAAGCCCTGGATGGAAGAGAAAGAGAAAGCACAAGTGGAGGAGAGGGCTGCGGGAGGGCGATGGGAGCAAATACTCCTGTTGGCTTCCCTTACGCCTTGTAAAAGTAGGAGTACTGAACACCAGCGGGAGCTGCCCTTAGCATTAGATTTACATGACTATACTAGACCTGCTAAATCCAATGCCAGAAGATCAACCTCCAGAGCATTGATCTTCCAGTAAGTATAGACATGCCCATGGTCAGATTATATTATCCTCTGCTGGGGAAGGGCCAGGCAGGGTGAGTTTTGGGGAAGGGAGGGCAACATACAGTGTTATTTAGGTCTAATGTTCCTCAAATCTACAGGAGCCTGGAGTGTAGCTGTGGGTTGTGCAATTTTCCAGTCTTTTTCAGGATAACATCTAAAAACAATCTAAATGCCATAATCTGCATTTGCTTGTGATTTTATTTTTAAAGAGACTTTGATTTACTTACATCCAATTAAATGTTTAAGATTTACTCATACTGTTACCTTAGTGCTTATCTGCCCTGAAACACTAGTCTCTCTAAGAACTTAATTTTTCTGGAGTCTACATACATTGTTGCACATCTCATTTGCCTTAATATTTATGGCAATTTAGGGAAACAAATAAGATATGCATATGCCCATATATCCCATTAGATACCTAACCTGTGTGCTCAAATGCACTGTGAGTTTGACTGACAGAGAAAGACAGCTGTTCACACAAAGAGACCACCCAAATACACACACACATTGTCTACACAGTGGCACTAGCTCTGCTAAGATTTTGAAAATCAATCCCCCAGAGGTTCTGACCTTTATTTGGATTCCTCAAAACCCAAGCGTGCATATCTATGGAGCTGAGTTATAATTCTTGTCAGGGGAAGCTCTTTCATAATACTTCCATCAGCACGCACTTCTGGTTTCAGCATTTCCATTTCTGGCCTCATCTGGGACCAGGAAGCAGAGAGATATGAAAACATGAAAAATAGTGCAAAGTGTTTTTAAAAGAAACTTTCAACTTTCAAATGGTTTGGCTCTGGTCCTGCCAAAGATGTGGTAAGGTTTTGGGTCATAATTTTACTCACCTCTAGAACTAAAGCAGGAAAAGTAAGCTTATATTCTTAAAGAGAAACTCTGTGTAAATCTTTTCTCTGGGCATAAATACCATCAACTATCCTCAAGGCCCACTAATATGAACAAATGGAGTGGAGAGAACAAAAAGCAGAAAAGAAAGTAAGAGTGATTAACTTGTGTTAGAGTTCCAAAGCAAGGAAATACTCAATGATCTGGGAAACCAATGCTGTTTGAGTTGTGTTTCGTTCAGCAGTGCGCTTATCATGCTTAACAGATAAACAAATATTAAATAATTGATAATGCTGTCATCTGGGTAAAAGTGCCACCAGCTATAAGACTTATTGAACCACAGAACCTATTCCTGTCAATCAAAAACCTAAAAGAAGAAATTATCACACATTCTCTCTCTAAAAGGAAAGAATCAATTTGCAAGAGAGGGCTCATTATAATGATCAAATTGGACTTATCAGTGTTTGATAGAAACACATTTCATAAGCCAGGCAAGCTGGCTCACCTACACCTCCTCCATATGCAGTCAGCTAACCGAGCAGATCAGAGGTCCCCCATGCTCTGTTGGCTGCCTCCTCTACCCCAAAGATGAGTTCAGGATTGTAAAATAACATTCATAGGGACACAGGTGGGGAAGTGAGAATCAAAAAGAGAAGAGGTAGGACAAATAACTGGTAATGAAAGTGGGAAGGGTTGAATAAAGGTAGTGGAGAAAGACTGTGAAATGAAGATGAGGCGGAGAGCTAGGGTGGAGAAAAGGCAAATGGGAAGAATTATATAAAGGATATAAGAGCAGAGGAGGAAAAGGAAAAGGAAAAGCATGAAAAATTATTGAGGAACAGGCACCATTTGTCCCTCCTTGCTCATCTCTCATACTCATTTGCCAAACCCTCCTGGGGAGACCTCCTTTACCTCCACACTAAACTGTACCTTATAAAACTCCTTCCTCCAGCCAAAGGGCCTGGGGGGTTTTTTGTTTTTGTTTTTGTTTTAATTTAGAAAACCTAAGTACTTTATAAACTTTTTAAACAAACCCAGTCAAGTTATAAATTATTGTAAACATTAGGCAGCTCAGTGTTTCAAAGGGACCTTCCTATGTATTTCTTCTTTCTTTATTTATTGCATTCCTATTCAGACTGTCAGATGTAAGGCTTTTTGACAGTTCATGTTCTACTGATAGCAAAAAAATCTTGAGAGTCCCTCTTGAGTCACAGAAGAGCAAAAGTTGCTTTTGATCATTTTATGTTTCAAAAAATATGTACAGCACAAGCCCCACAAAGGTTCAGCCTGGGGTGGCTGAGAAAGGACTTGAATATAGCCTGTGATCTGTAGAAAAACTTCCAACCCCCATGATCAGCCTGCTTTGTTTTATACCCAACTTCACATATTCAAGGCTAACCTTTGCAAGGAGCAGGGCTAGGAACTTGAAAGAAACCAAATATTCTCCCTTTCTGATTGAAGATACTCCAAACTGTGTAGGCCTGCAACTATGAGCTTTGCAGTCCTGCAAATACTGATTCTGAATCCTCCATCCCCTCTCCCCACACACACCTTGATGTGCTTTTCATAAGTGTCTGTTTACCTGTGTCTCTATTTGTTCTATGTTTACTCCGTATACTGGACTAAAAATAGGTAAATACAAGTCACCTGCTCCCTCACAAAATTAGGATGTTCTGGTACAATAGAACCCAACAATCTTTTCATCCTGGTTTGGGTTTTTCAAACCCAAATTTCTATTTGTGGGGTTTAAAAAAGCTTAAACATGACCTCCTCAGCCCATCACTGTTATTGTTATCCAATAACTTGTGTGAGGTGTATTCAGCTTTTTCTTATCTGTGGGCTATCTCTTTAAATACCCCAAGAACTGTGAGCTAATTTACAAGTAATTCTTCATTGAATACACATATTTTGGTCTGTATAGATGGAGACAACATTGTACATTCTTGTGAATAGGGGGATGAGGGAGAGTAGAGATTTGTGTGAGAGAGATAAGCTGTGCTCCCTTTAAAAACCTAGCATTTTGCTATGTGCCTTTTCTAGCATTATCAAGTTGATCCATGTAAAATTAAAGAAATATTGATTGCCAGTCAAAAAGCTATTAAGACAAGTCTTTTACTTCTAATGAGTTATGTAGATGAATTGAACATCAGCTTTCATCAGTTCTGAGCAAGCGAGATGATTTGTGAATTTCTACTTACTTCAGCAATATTCTTATCTTTTTTCGAACTAGGTGTTAACTGCTTGGAACTGTGGTAATGCAGACCTGTGCCAAGTCCTATATGTTTGTCATCCGACACACAGTCCATACACATAATTTCTGAGACCTTTTTTTATATGAAGCATTTTTTAAATCCCTTGCTTCTTAAAGTGTGCTTTAACAATTCAAACCTTATCCAACTCTTGTGGGTCGGGGAAAGGTTAGGCCTCTGCTATTGAATCCCAGAACATAAAACAGTTGTAAGCGCACTCTTATTTGGTGGATTCATCACAGAATCTTAGGGTCTAAATAGGCACAGTCATTTAAATACCTCAGAAATTAATATTGGAAAAATATTTTCCAAAAATATTTATTCTATTCAATAAATAGAATGAATGTGTTTCAACTGCACTTCCTGCAGATATTTTAGCAAGTACATTTCCTATAAAGAATAGTTACTAAAACAATTTATGTTCAAAGAAATTCTGCAGAACATTCAGGAAAACACATTTTTAATTCATATAATAATTGCAAGTATTTGCACCAGAAACATAATTCTAACCATTAAGAGTATCAGGAAACAAAATATATTATATAACTTATGTCCAAACACAGCAACTCAGAAGTATAACTCTGAATATCAACAACTCATTCTGTAGCCCAGTCATAATAAGAATTATTTGCACAAATTAGTGGATAATTTCAAATAATCAATATATCTGAGATTATTATGTCCTGCCTGCAGATCATTTGGAGAGGCGAAGTTAATTAAATAAGTTGATTACAAAGTATAAAGCCACCTCTATCACATATTACAATATTGCTTCTCATCTTCTTACATATTTTCAATTTAGAGCTTTGAATAATAAAGCAATGTAATACTACACATCATTTTAAAAATCTTGATGCATCATGACTTTATAGTAGGGATGTTAAATAGCGGTTAATTGAATAGTCAATTAAACTCATGAATTCTTATCAGTTACTTGACTATTCTATAGGCTCCTGCCCCACTCCTGAACCCCCCCTTCCATTCTGCACTGCTGCCTCTGTATCAGAGGCAGCAGCATGGGGTACCAGGCGGGAGCTGGTCCACGAGGGGAGCCGGTTTAAAAACCAGCTTCCCTCGCAGACTGACTGCTTGTTGCCCTGTGCTGCTGCCCTGATACAGAGGCAGCAGTGCAGGGTGGCAGCAACCCCTGTCGAGGGGGAGGGGAAGTCTGAGCTCCCAGACCTGGCACAAGCTGGAACTGAGCCAGGTTGGTTGCCCGCCCAACTCCTAATATATTTTAAATGCAGAGCCACACCAGGGGTAGATCCCAGACCTGGCACAAGACAGGACTGAGCCAGGCTGCTGACCAGCCTGCTAAAAAATTTACTGGAGGCGGAGGGAGGGAGATGTGTGTAGACTCTATAGCATTAACTTATAAGCTTTCGCTTATTGGTTAATCGGTTAATCGACTATACTGTTACTGTCTATAGTATGAAATGGAGTGTGCAAACTATTTGTGGGTGTCAGGTTCAATAAGCAGGGTGTGATTCCATGGCAAGTAACACCAAGAAATACCTTAATACGATGTATTATGTATAGATTTTAAAAGGTCTCTTGACACTAAAGACTGCAGAATGCACAAGGGCTCAAAATGAATAACTGATTTCATTCATTCTTACTTTTTGTATCCTCTTCTGAGAATGTATTCATCTACTGTTTTATAATCTATGTATTAAACCTTTCACATCAAACAGCCAATTAATCAGGGAGATGAATTATTTAGTTCAACCACATATGCCTGGAAAAAAGTAGAATGATTTCCGCTTTTAATTATAACATTTGTGTTCTGTATTCTTCAGCGACCATACTGGTAGTGTCTTGGTAGTGTTTTTTACATTTAAATTTATCTTTCTTTTATTTGTAACCTCTTTACCTTAAAGTGATTTTTTAATCTTTCATGGAAACAGCTGAGAAAACTACTTTGCACTTCAGAACTTTTCATAATTACACAGTTTTTCCCTTAAGGCCAAATATGTATCTCATCAAATCCCCTGGTTTTGCACCTGAGTAACTTAAAAAACCGTACATGCCACTTGCTGTTATTGTAATTCAAATCTGATATAAAAATAATATTATGAATTCTGACAAAATAAAGTTCTGTCCAATTGAAGCATTTTATATTTTTAGGTTCTTGTAAATCAAAACCATAGGTTCTTTACATTTCAGCAAGATGCTTGTATGTTATTAACTTTATGAACATGTACAATATCAGCAAAAAAAAAAAAAAAAAAAAAGAGAGATTTGAATGGTCATATATTGCTATTTGATCAGTACTTATCTGCGGATTAGACCTTAGGCCCACTGCTGTCAGCTTCAAAGGAAGAAGATTTGCCTTTGGCCTCAACTCAGAAAAGCATTAGGCATATGCCCATCCTTATTCAGGACAGCTCTTACACATGTTGTTAACAATAACCATGTTCTTCAGTCCCATAAACGTCAATGGGAATTATATATGTGCTATCCCAAAAAGAAATGATTTCTTGATTCAGGGCCTAAGTGGTTGATCTAAACCACTTTCAAGCCAGTTAGAGTCCTTTTTTATTAATTTCAGTAGGCTTTGCATGAGGTTCTATGTGAGGATTTCCAGTGTCCTAAGAAGTGATGTGTCAAGCCCAAAAGGGACATCTTTACACTACAATTATGATTAAAGAAAATATTTCAAATGCTTCTTGGATCATAGGCGTATCAGAAAGAACAATCTTTCTGCAAATATAGTTGGTATCTCCTTGGATTCAAATACCTGTCCAGGAGTTTTGGAAGCAAATGAACATAGGAGAAAAATGAACAACATTATATAAAAATCTCAGTACCTCAAACCCCCAACATTTGGCTTGAGGTTACTTGAAAGTTTTGTGCACAAGTTTGTGTTGCTTCTTCTACTCTGTACTGATTAGGCCTCAGCTGAAATATTGCATCAAATCCTATATGCCACATTTCAGGAAAGATGTGGACAAATTGGAAAAAAGGATTAAAGGTCTAAAAAAAATAACGTATGTGGCAAAATTGAAATAATCGGGTTTGTTTAGTCTGGAAAAGAGAAGTTTGAGAGGAGACATGATCACAACTTTCAAGTACCTAAAAGATTGTTACAAGGAGGAGGAAGAAGAATTATTCTCCTTAACCTCTGAAGAAAGAACAAGAGGCAATAGGCTTAGATTGTGGCAAAGAAAGTTTAAGTTGGACATCAGGAAAAACTTCATAACTGTCAGCATGGTTAATCATTAGAATAAATTGTTGTGGAAATTGTTGAGAGGTTCGACATTGTCAGGGATAATCTAGATGGTGTTTGGTCCTGCCATGAGTTCAGAAGACTGAATTTGATAACCTCTCAAGATTCTTTCCAGTTCTGTGATTCTACTTAGTCTTAGTTGTCCATATCCAGTCCTAAAAGTAAAGATTCCTATTGACTTTTTTGCCCCAGGTACTGCAAATACCTCCATAGGGATGCTATGATTCTGCCCACGTGGCAATATCAGCAGGAGAAACAAATGAAAAGTATAACTCCTATATTGTAATCTGAGCTCTGCCACTAACCCCTCTGTGGCTTCAGATGAAATAAGTCAAAATGTTTAGAAGTGTCCATTATTTTTGTGTACCTCTCCATTTTTGGATACTAAAACCAGATAATCAAAGATATTGAGCACCCAGAACATTCACTGAGTTCAGCTCGAGTTTTGGGTGTTCTGACCCCTAAAATCAGTCTGTCACACATTGAGCTCTCAAAAAAATGAGGGTACCCAGAATGACAGGCTAGTTTTTAAAATGTGGATGTTCACTTCTCAGTGCCTTAATATGATGAACTGCAAAATGGAAATTTATCTATCCCACAAGAATGTTGTGCTGATTAAATAGGTAATATTGACTAAGAACTTAAAATATACACTGTAGGGCTAATTTCTCATCTTTGCTACACTATGTAACTCCTTTCTCTTCTGTGGTGTTTCATATATATATAGCAGAGGTCAAAATTGACCAGTAAATTATAAAAAGTGGTAATTAGCAACTAGTCCAGTTAAGATGAGAGGGCCTATTGAAACAGATGGAGATTTAAAAAAAGGCTATTGAAATTTGTGAGATCCTTCCAACTTTCTATCAATCAAAGGCCAGAGGAAACATTCAGATACATAAAATAAAATATTATTCTCTAGCCCTTGCATGTGAGAGAGTTTTAAAATGTAAATACAGAAATCCTTACACACAGAAATAATTTTGGATTGGGACAAACATGAGAAAATACTGCCTACTTTGTTAATAAATTATTCTATTTTATACAAAATAGTTTCCATAGCCTGTTTCATGTTTTATTGAAATGATTTTTTTGCCATTATAAATAGACTTACTAGAAAAATTGATATGATTTAGCTTACTAAGATTTGTTGAAATTTTGGTACTTCATTGGTTCCATTTTGCTAAAGGGGGGGGGGCAGTTTGTATTCAGAAAAGATCTATAGTACTGCTTACTATTCAGAAATAAATGTTTATTTTTCAATATGTGAGGAAAAAATGTAAGCACAAGTTTAAATTGTGGATGATATCCTGAGGCAGCTCAGGGGAAATCTCACTGTATAAGTTTCCATTAAATGAAGAAAACAGCCCTACATATTCCATCAGGCCTGGGGACTTTTTGTCATGCTATAAAAATAAAGGTACTGTAAATCTTCTACCATGCTCCCTCCTTCTCTGTATTGCATTGTTATGGATCTGAAGACTAAACATTCCTTATGCCTACTACAATGTACAATATTTTGTCTACAAGTTTTGCCAAGGTTCGCAATTTAGGTCCTAAACAAAAGACTTAAAGATGATTATGTAAATATCCAGTAAAGCAACAGATGGGGTGATGGTGAAACATAATTGA
The DNA here is from genome assembly GCA_019425775.1 of Rafetus swinhoei. Classification (NCBI taxonomy): domain Eukaryota; kingdom Metazoa; phylum Chordata; order Testudines; family Trionychidae; genus Rafetus; species Rafetus swinhoei. The sequence goes on from CM033449.1 coordinate 58,309,403, forward strand.
TTGTTAATTCAACATGCCCTGAAATGTACTACTTAGAAACCGTCCCAAAAAAGAGACTCACAGAAATAACTTTAACCCTAATAAACAAATTAATGAAGTTTTATAATGGGAAGAGGACACCAAACAAGAGGAATTGTACCCAAATCTATTATTTTAATGACATCAGGATTTTCCCATTAGGTTGTAAAGTAATAAGTAATAATTAAAATTAAACCCTTTCCAACTCATTTTATGTTTTCACTGGGAAAACATTATCTAATTGATCTAATTACAACTATAGCAGCAACATGCTACTATAGCAGTCATCCCTGTCCCAAAAAGGTCTCTGTAAAAAACAACCTATCATTTCTGAGAGACAAGCAGGTGAGTGGAGGGAAGAGGCATTAGTGGGTTACAGATTGTTCTGATAAGCCATAAATCCAGTGTCTCTATCCAGTCCATGATTTTTAGTGTCTAGCAAAGTTATGAATTTAAGCTTCCAGGCTCATCTTTTGAAAGTGCTGTGCAGGTTTCTTTTGAGGGTGAAGACTGAGGGTATGTCTACACTTGCCCCCTAGTTCGAACTAGGGAGGCAAATGAAGCATAGCGAAGTTGCTAATGAAGCTCGGGATTTAAATATCCCACGCTTGATTAGCATATTCGTGGCCGGTCGCCATTTTAAAAAGCTGGTAGCCCGAATTAACTCGCCACGTGTAGACGGGGTAGTCCGATCCAAAACCCTTCCCTCGAATTAACTGTTACCCTTGTGAGGAGTAACAGTTAATTCAAGGAAGGTTTTGATCGACTACGCGATCTACACACAGCGAGTTAATTCGGCTACCAGCCTTTAAAATGGCGACTGGCTTAATATGCTAATCAAGCACGGGATATTTAAATCCCGAGCTTCATTAGCAACTTTGGTATGCTTCATTTGCCTCCCTAGTTCGAACTAGGGGGCAAGTGTAGACATACCCTGAGAGATCAAACATAGAGCAATCACTTTGTGAGAAGTGTTCACCTACTGGTAATGTGGTGTTTTTTCCTTTTATCATATATCTGGGTGGTTTCATTTGGGAATGTAGTGATTGCCTGGTTTTCAGTGTTCACATGGCACTTCCCCCCATCAGTGTCCAGCCCAAGCCAGGGCAGCTAATGATCCAACCACCCAACCCAATATGGTGATGAGCGCTGGTCATGTGCCACCTAGGCATGTGCTACCCTAAGAAGGCAGCTCACATAGTTGCCATTAGAGCATTTAGTGCACTGAATGAAGCACAGCACTGACCCATGGATCTTAAAAGGTGGGTTGGGGGGTGGGGTTGCTTGATCATTGTAGCTTTTGCCAGACATTAAAAATCCTAGCGTGAAACCTCTTAATGGGGTCCAACCCACCCAGCCGCTTCCCTTCCATCCTTCCTCCCTCTGATTGGAGGTGTGTTATCAGGCCATTCCAGCTTGAACAGTCTCTTGGAAATGTGGGTTAATTATCTATGCTAAACAATCTGTTCAAACCTTGTATTTAACAGGGACACTAAGTTAATTTCCCAGACCAAAAGAAGAACTTGAAAGCTTGTCTCTCTCACAGATGATGGTCCCATAAAATATATTGCCTTGGCCACCTCTCTCTTATATCCTGGAACCAACATGGCTACAATAAAGAGCTAAAAGAGTCAGCTGGAGCACTTTTACTCCCATAGAAGAGGAGAAGGTGAAGATAAGCAATAAACCAGAGGTGGACAACCTAGACTAGTGAGTGGGTGGCATGGGTGGCCCTCCATCTCAGTAGGACACAAGATTGTCATAACCAAGACGGTCTCCCAGGATAGGGCAGTTATGCTAACTGTGTTTGTGTTCCTAAAATTTGTGGGTTGTGCCAATTGAACTGTAGCAGCATTTTGACTGGATGTAGAGGGAGCACCTGGCTCTCAGAGTCAATGTGTGCAATCTGCATGCACCTCAATCCACCTCCCCTTCCTTTATGTGTGTGACACTTCAGTAATACTGTCTGGAAAAAAAATATGTGGACAGAAAGCAGTGGAATCTGGCAACACTGCACATGGGCAACAGTAATTAAAATTTCTTACAAGTTGCCCACCACTGCAATAAACCCTAAAGTATTACAAGTTAGAACACTGAAGAACTAGTAAATAAGGGAGTCCCGGGACATGGATTTTGTAGTTAATTAATAAATCAAGATGAGCGGGAGTTGAGTGGGTTGGGGAACCCTACCCATGCCTTCATCCCCTGAAGAAAGTGGGGAGGGGTGCTGGAGGAGTTTCTCTCATGCTGAGGGGCCAGAGGATGTTTCTGAGTTATAGCCAGAAGAAGCAAGAAAACTCTACTGAAGGACAGTGAGTCAAATTTTGCCCACAATTACATGCATGCAGCGGTAAATGAAGTCTGTGAAAGATGGTGACATAAATTGTTGCAGGATTAAGCCCCATCTTCCCACCCAGCAGAAAGCTTATGTGCCATTTATGTCCAACTTTAGCCCTTCTGTGTAGACGTGCCCTAAGACTTACTTCAAAACAGGGCTTAAGTCAAATTAAATTACGCAGTTTACATAGCTGAAGTTGCGTAGCTTAAGTCAAAATAGCTTGTCAGCTTTTGGCACACTCTATACAGCAGGAAGTCAAAGGAAGAACGCTCTCCCTTCGACTTCCCTTACTCCTCATAAAATGAGGATTACAGGAGACAGAGTAAGAAGTCCTCCGGCTCAACATTATTTCGAAATAAAGGCTTGTAGTGTAGACACAGACTATGCTATTTCGAAATAACATCAGTTATTCTGAAATAACTCTTCAGTGTAGACATACCTTTAGTGAAAATTAACTGGTTAGTGACCATGCCTCGTTTTGATCCTCTGAAAAGGTAAACTTCATCCTTCATAAGTCTGAATGTCAATAAAAGGCAAAGTATAATTTTGGATAACTTATTTTTTAAAGCAACAGAACTGTAGCCACCAAACCATATTTCAATGGTTTAGTAAAGATTTTAAATTAATTTTGCCATTGCACAATTTGAATGCATTTCAGAAAACTGCATTTGGATGGAACACTTAAATTTGATTCAATAATAATTTTTTAATAAATATGATCAGAAAAGTCTGAAGATGTTAGTTGATAAAACTTCAGCTAGTACAAAACAGAACTGAATGCAGCCTTTATTCTTTTAAAAATAAGCACATTATAATCCATTTGGTTTTCAATGTGGTATTTTTGTACACAATTGACATTTTTATTCTGCACTCTGCATGACATAATGAGCTGAAACTGCATGTGAGCAGTGTTTGCATTTAGTTTACCCTCAAAACACTCAGCTTCTTTATTTTTTTCTTTTAGCCAAGCAAAGCAATGGGGATTAATGTTGTATCACTTTCATTATTCATATTTATTATATTCATTCCTAAGAATATGCTAGATGCTTGTTGGAAGCCTGTATGATTTTTAATATATTAACAGAATTTTGTTCAGATTTTTTTTATGGGGGATGGTGGGTAAAATTCCCCTCATTATACAAAGTCAGTATCTTTTTTTTTTTTACTTTTCAAAATAAAATCATTTTACATAGCACAAACAGATTACATACCCCTCACAACTCTAGGATGAAGGATTTGACTGCAACCTCCAAAGAAAGGAGACTGATTTTTCACCAATAGCAAGGAAATTGTTCAGAAGACTGAAGCTCCATTTTTCACTTACCTGTTGTACCTAAAGATATTTCAACAGTCCCAAAGCAGTTTGTATTATTACCTATTGACACAAAAAATAATTTCTGGTATCCCCATGTTATCCCAAGAAGAATTATTTGCCCCAAAGTTTAAAATAATTTCAAGGGAGATTTTTGGTACTTCTTTCATTCTATTTACCATGGTGCTCTGATAACATAACAACCAAATTAACTCTAGAACCTACTACTGGTATGGGTGGGAGGACCAAGGTACACATATTCAACTGGATTATTTTGTTTCTTCATGCAGCCATTTTGAGTTCTGTTTCTTCTATTAATGCATATAATATTACAATTCAGTGCCTTAATGTTAGGAAAGGGGACTAGAACAACAGAATCCACGAGCCTTAATTGAACCTCTTGTGCAATCCCACTGTCTTCAATGTAACTACTAACAGAATAGGCTGTTACTTGATATGGTGAGCAAGAGTGGCAAAATCTGGTCCTAAATACTGCAGTCTCACACCATATAGTACATCTTATGCAAGTGGCCAGAACTGCCATTGCCTGCATTTTTGGAAATGCTGACTACCCTTCAACTTCTGACTCTTAACTATTGTGGGATGAGACAACAAGAACACCTCAAATATTCAGAACAAGTCATGAACTGGGCAACTCATACAGGATGCTTTGAACACCTTGGATAAAAGCCTTTCAATCTGAAAAACTTTAACATCTACCCATCCTTCTGAATATAACATTGTAAGGAAAGCAGAGCCTGCTCCCAACACAATGTACATAATATATACATTTTGGTCTCATCTCCATTGATTTTCGTACCTGTACCTACCAGTATGTGAAGGAATCCATTAAGATGTCACTTTATTACCTTGCTTTCTAGTCCTCAAAGCCTCCTTATAAATTACATTATTGATAGTGTTGTGCTTTCTTCTAAAAGAACCAAGGATTGTTGCCTGGGAGTCAGCAATCACAACATCAGCCTCTTATTTCTGTTCTGTTTATTTCTTGTCATATGCAGTGAGAATAGCTTTCAGTTCAGCCGTATATTTAAGCTGAAGCTGATATGTCCTGAATTAGTGCTCTCTCTGGTACTCTTGCCATTAGACCTTTGGATGAAGACACCACAATCACCATTCTGGAGAGGTTTATCTCACATGCCATCAGCATGCATGTGAATCTCTTTGCCTTGTGACTGATACCGTAGGCTAATCTTTTCTGCAGTTTTCCTTTATGTGACCAATCACACATTTTCCTTTAAACTCAACTGTTAGAATTTATTCCCTTATTCCCTCCCCCCTCAATATTAATTGGATAGAAGAGCACTAGTTGTTTCAGCTCAGGATGGTTGGGGGACAGAAATCTTTTTGGTTTGTTTTATTTTCATAATGCCTTTTCTTTTGAGTCTATTTGGGGTGAATGAGAAGCATGCTTTATTATCCAAGCTACCACTAAAGAGTTCAAAGCTAACAGATTCATGTGAAGGAATCATTGGGCATACCAATTTCTTCACCCATTCTATCATCACCAAGTTCTCCCATTTTTTCAGGAGTTTCTACACATCTTTTGAAACAAGACAATTGTCTCAGCCTTGATTTAGCATTACAATTTTTGAGCAGCGATGCTGTTATCACAGGGTATAAAGATGATTTGTATATTGAAATAGCTGTTTTTTTCACAATTCTTAAGAGGTTGAAAATCAGACTCTTGTTTAAATTACCAATGGAGGGGCTCTTATAGCTCCCATTATGATGTGAACTTCAGACAACTGCATAATGTTGATCTTACAAGGATCACTGGGAGCAATATGTGCACAAACAAGTAAGGCATATTCCACTGTTGGATTGTAACAGTGTGAGACACCGCCACAGTGCATACTGCTGGATACTTGGGGAATTAGCTCAATTCAGCCTTCGAGCACCCCCTTTTGATTGGTGTCTCACCAGCTTTACCTATTTATTCTCTACTTTGTATCAGGATCCATGTCACTTCCAGACGATGGAGTCCTTCCCTTAGGGTACTGCCCTAATGCAGTGCCCCCACACTCTGGAGTCCTTCCCTTCATAGAGCTCCCAACCCCCTATACCCACCTTGCCTCGGTGACGCACTGCCAGTCACCACCTAGTTCCTGCCTTAGGGGCAAACTGCTGTCTGAAATGACCACTCATAATTGGCAGCCTTCTTCTATCCTGGCTGCCTCCCTGCAGCCCTAGTACTCTCAAATCTTTCCTCATGCCCTGCAACCTGGGAGTGAGGTCAGCCTAGAGCTCTCCAGCTCTGTCTGCCTTTCTCCAGCACTGCTCTGTCTCAGGAAGCCTCTAGCATCCCTGGCAGCCCAGGTCCCTCCTCCTTCATAGCTGGAACAAGAGAGTGAGTGTTTGTTCTCTCTTCAGGAACCCTTATTTACACAGCCCTCAGGTGTGCTCCATACCCCCAGCCAGGGTTGGATTTAACACTTCTTAGGCCAGTGTGGGGCAGACTCTCATCACATGGATGAACTATCAAAAGATGTTGTTTCCTGTGTTCTAATACATGAGCCACAACAGGAAGCAACAATACACTGCAGGAGATTCAATCTCTTCTTTACTTTGTCATTTTCCTGACTTGTGGGCCATATCTCAACTGTGTATTCAAGATCACTCCAAGGTGCACTGGACTCCACTCGGTGGTAATACCTACTCCACCCACTGTCAAGTTTGTACTGTAGTTGAACCTTGTATGAGTTGTAGCAAAGTAACTGTACTTTGTTTTTGCTGATCAGCTAGATTTTTTGTTTCTTTGCCCATGTGGTTACAATTTACAAGTCCTCATACAATTCAATCTTAAATATATTTATTTCATGGCTCATGTTATGAAGCACAATGTCATCTTCATATAGGTATACAGATGATTTCAAGCATTCTGACTGTCCAGAGGGATACAGCAGAAAAGTAAGATGATTTTAAACTGAGCCATGAGGAACTCCTGACCTCAGCAGCTTTGTCTTTGAAAAAGTACATTTTAGTCTTACTGTTATTTTCCTATACTGTAAAAAAAAATCTCCAGAAACACATTTTGCCTCAGTTTCCCATCTCACTGAGTTTTGCCAAGAGCCTGTTCCAAACTTTATCAAATACTGCATTGAGACCCAAAGAGACTGTGGTTTCTTTCATTGGAAGCCATCAGTAAGCAGGCTGGCAGAAGGCCACTCAAGTCCATAAGCCACTTGAGTGATGTATTTTCCCTTTTTTAAAAAGCCACCATACCTATCCCATCTGTAGTAGCCTGTGCATTATCTTGCCAAGGTGACTAGTCAAAGGTACCAGGTGTTGGCTGCATGGAGAAGAGGGATCATTGACAGTCTTAAGAAAAGAAATAATAACTGCTAACTTCCACCAATTAGAAACCTTCCCTCATATCTGGGATTCATTTGTGATGTCTAACAGCTTGGCTTAAATCTTATTACTAAATTTCTTTAGCATATGGCCATTGAGGAGATGAAGTCCAGAGGATCTGCTTGGTCCAAGCTTCTCTATTGCATTGTCTTACTCATGTTTGAAAAAGATATTTCTAAAGCCAAGGTACTCAACTCCGCATGCACATTTTTTAATTCTTTGACTTTCCTCATGAATACTCCATCCCACATGTTTTGCCACAGCTCTATCCTTGTCATCATATGTGAGCCTGCTAATTTTGGTGTAATGTTTGACTTGCATATTTGCAGATTTCTTGTCAATTAATGCCTCTATACCTCTACTTTTCAGGATACTGACTTTCTTTTTTAAATTGCAAGCCTTAAGTCTATGTGTTCTCAGTTCACTAAAGTATCATCCATAAATCTTTTCCTCTTTGAAGATCCAGTCTGTCACAAGTTTCTTTCCAATATCTCTATTTACAGTAGTTCCATGGTGATCACTATTGAGACTTAGTTCCATCTTCACCCATCCTCTTCACCTCTGGAGTACTGTTCAACCTCCCATCTCACTTGATTTCTTTTCTTAAGATTTTTTATTCTAGGATCATTTGAGTGTGAACCCTATTTCTCTTGGGATGCTTTATTTACTAGTTTTTGCATGGCAAATTAAAAAGCTCATGGATATTTTTAATATTTGAGAAGTGATATTCTAGTGTGTCTGAAATAGGACCAGTCAGCTTTACTTTCAAATACTCCAGTTCCTGTTTATCAACTGAGAGCTGACTATGTTCGTATTCCTACAAGTGAGCACAAGTCAATGGTAACTTGCAAAACCCACTAAAACATTCCAAGGGCAGTTCATCGACATGGTACTACTCACAGAGTTATGTCTAATGCTACCTGTGGATCATATGATGTTGACATTCAAGCCATTGTGCTGTCATAAAAAACCCCTAAATCATTGTCAGTAATAAAGATCTCTAGCACGCTTCCATTCTTATTGGAGTTGGTAACTAAGAAACAAACATTAACAGCAGGGTCTTTGCAGGATATAAGGCATGCATCTGCTGTTTCTTAAACTGGTTTTGCACCAGTATCTCTCAACTTAAGTGAAATTACTTATGAATTATATTCATGTAAGTGAGAAGAGAATCAGTCTTCACAAGCTGTCATTAGATGCAAGAATCAGTTGGTGTAAATCTATGTATGCAGGAGGTGAGATTAGGTGATCAGAATAGACCATTCTGCCCTTAATAGTTATGAACCTATGATTCCAGAAGGAGTGATCCGAGAGGGACTCACCGCACACGCACCCTTTGATGAGAGAGGTGGCCTTCTAAATCACACACTTTGTAGCCATCAAGTTATTGGAATGTAGGTTATTGCATTCTGCATCTGGGTTTCTCATGCTTGTGATTCTCTTTTTAATGTCTTGATCATACTTACTAATATAATAATGTGAGTTTCAATTTGAAATGTCTTATTTCAAGCAATGGGTTCAGGACAGCCTCCATGGAGTCCTTTGTTATACACTATAGGCTGGAAGATCCTGTAAATAACATATCAACCTATTTGTAGAATATTTCCCCATCACTGTGCATGAGCGAATCCTATTAAGTTCGAGGGGAGTTACACATGTGTATTAGGAGAATATACTTCTCAGAGATGCATGGAGAGTAGCTCTTTTCAAGCACAAGTAATTCTGGTGATCCAGTTTTCTTTGGCAGATTGGCAGAGGTCAGTCAATCATAAGGATTACTGAGACTGCAAAAAAAATAATCTAATATTCCATCAATTTTTGAGCCAGAGTCTGATCTGTCAGGGATGGTCTAGATGGTACTGGGGCCTGCTGTGAGGGAGGGGACTGGACATAATGTCCCATCCAGTTATAGTGTTCTATGATTTTATTATCTAATTAGTACTCAAATTGAGGAGTAAGTCATATATATGTCAATGGAGTTGGAGTTAAACTATTGCAAAACTGATGTAAATGAAGCAACAATCAGGTATATTTTAGGTCTCCTTAAATATAAAGTAACATGAATAATTTACAACCAATTTTAATCAAAGAAAATTACAGGCTGACATCAGAATTCAGGTCCCAGGTTTCACCATATTCAGAAATAAGATATATTAGATGCAACAAACAATGGCTTATCATTTTAAATGACAGAGAAACTTATTTCTGGTGGCATTAAGAACTCTAATCTCTTTAGAGAAGTGAATTCTTGATAATACAAGAGGGATTTATTAGGGGAGCTGAGCCAAACATCTGTGTTTCACTATGCAAATTTTTCCCTCAGTGAATCTGAGAAATAGGTTCTGATTCTTCTCTTTATTAAAGCAGTTTTGCAATAACACCTCCACTGACTCCAACAGATACACACCAGCATAAAACCTGGTGTGCTACAATGAAGAATTCAACTCATCTTGTGGAATTTCACATTTAAATTCATTGTGAAATTTTGCTTGTCAAAGAGCAGACATTCAATTGCTTCTCAAATGTGTCAGTCATTTTTGTGATGTTTTGTACATAGGAATTTCTCTCTCTACATGCTGAAAGGGCATTAGCTGAACAGAAAATGACCAGGTGCTTGCACTGGGTTCTGTTGCTCCTTGAGAGTGTCATTAATCTTTTGTTGTTTTGTTTCAAAATGGCTTGTCTCTTCCAGCATTTTCTGTGCAATACTTGGCACTGCTATAACATAGACGTATTTACTAATCTTCTCTACATGATTTTCTTCACACTCTAAAAAGTATTCAGATGCTTTAGAAATTATTGCAAGCATTGTTTCAGCCCGAGGGACATGTTTAGCCCAGCCTACTATGAAGTGATTTACTTTTGAAAGGATGAATTTATAACACTTACAGATTAAAGATGATCCTTACATCCTATAAATTTGACAAGGAAAATAGTGAGAATAAATACATATTTAAATAGAGGGCCTAAAACTCCTCTTCTCACATTAAAATAAAGGCACCATTAGGTCCATTGCCTCCTGCTTTTTGGGGGGTTATGGGTTCTGAGGGTATGGAAAATATTTTGCTAAACACACATAAGGTGATGGCCAATGGGGACAACTTTTATATTCCTAGCTTTATACCTGCTCCCACTCCTGCATTTTCCCATCCTAACCAAAGTCTCCCCTAAGGGGCATGGCTGTGCGCAAAAAATTCTTCCCTGGCCCACCTCCTCTGGAGAGCCGTGCCGTGCAGCAGCACTCACATGGCAGGCAGATGCTCTGGCAGGCAGGGCCCGCTGAGATGGCATGCTGAGAGAGCTGCTGAGGTGAGAGGCTGAGACCTGCTGTGACCACATGGCAGAGAGAAAGGCCTACTCTGGTGGCTGGGGCTTCTACATGGCAGAGGGGCTGAGAATGGGACCTGCCACATGGCGGGGGGGTGCTGTCTGCTCCGGCGGCCAGGAACATGTGTGTGTTAATATATTGGGTGGCACATGGCCAAATCAACACACATGACCTCAATATTGGTGCACAAGCCAAAACTCACTCCACTCATGGTTGGAAAACCTTAGAGCAGGGCTACCGAACATGTGGCCTACAGGCCACATGCAGCCAGTTTCTTTGTGGCCTGCGGTGCAATTTGGGTTTATGTAGGGCTCAACATGCAGCCCACGGGTGGGAATCAATACAAAAAAGTAGTCAATATAATGGTCTTCTGTTGATATACATTTTAGTAGTTAAGTTTCTGGACTGTCATTGCTCATTAAAAGTGCTGTCACGTGGGTGGAAATTGGGTAAATACTGCATTTTATTAATATCAGCAGAACTGACTTAAATTGCACCTGCGTGTTATGCAGTTTTGCCTTAATCTTTGTATTCATGCCCATCATTGTGAAAGAAGCTATTTGCATATCTTTGCATATAAATGCAACCACACTTAAGTTGTGGCCCTCGGCCAGTGCTGAGAGTATCATTGTGGCCCCCGGAGCTTCCAAAGTTGAGTAGCCCGGCCTTAGAGGGAACACTGATCCTAACCATTTCTTATGAATATCACCTTCACGTTGCATAAAGGCCACTGAAAATCAGAGTGCCTTGTACTGGAGACTGTCATGTAAATTATGCTCTCTTGAAAGAGAAAACATGTCATGGACATCCGTTGTTGTCTGATGATTCCTCCCCACCTCCCTCTGAAAAAAATACCTGTCCCTGGAAAAGAGAAATGACTATATAGTGCAGGGGTGGCCAACTTAAACCTGAGAAGGAGCCAGAATTTACCAATACACATTGCCAAAGAGCAACAGCAATATGTCACCAGCCCTGATCATCTCCCCACCACCACTCTCAGCACATCCTGCCCACGGGCAGCCCCACCAGTCAGTGCCTCTTTCTTCTTTTCCTCCTGCCCACTGTGATCAGCTCTCTCAGTGGGAGACACTGGAGGGGGGAAGCGTGGGTGTGACAGGCCTAGTGGAGTGGGTGAGAACTGGCAGGATCCTAGGGGGAAAGGGTGGAGGCAGACAGCGCCTAGGGCAGAGTGGGGGGTTGAACAGTGAGCACCCTCCAGCCCAGTGGAAAGTTGGCACCTGTAGCTCCAGCCCCGGATTTGGTACCTATGTAAGGAGCTGCATATTAACTTCTGAAGAGCTGCATGTGGCTCTGGAGCCACAGGTTGGCCACCCCTGGTATAGTGGATGACATATTAGCATATAATCACTGTTCACTTCAGTTCTTCCATTTGATCATGTGACATCATCGTGATTTTTGTTCCCACTGTAATTTGGTATTTGAGCCATTCAAGTGGCTTTCTTTTCCACTCTCTTCATTCTCTTTCAACAACATCTTTTGTCAAATCACTGGAGAGATCCAGCTCTGAGACTGGTCTAAGAAAAATTACTTGTGTACCAGATACACATCACTGTAGGTATGTGTCGCTGTTGCACCATTTGCAGAAAAGGATACCTCTCTTGACTCAGGATTTGAGAAGAAATGAGAGAGAAAGAAGAGGGAGAGAGAGCACATGTCTAGGTTGTAAGTAGATGTGCTATTTTGCTCTAATTTATCTCCACCTGGGCTTGAATGTGTTGAAATTTACACAGCTGTAATTCCATTTACTTCAGTGCAGTTACATCTGATTTACATTAATGTAAGTAGAAAGAAGCTCAGTCCTATTAATTATCCCATACATCTCCCTAAAAGAAAACTAGTACTTTCATGTGATCCTAATTAAATACATAATATTGAAATACTTTAAGAGTGTCCTGCCTTATAGTGATCTCTTCATGATTTAATGTGTGTTAATTTTAGTAGAAACAACTACTCCTTAATTTGGCCTGCTTCAAATGTTGAGCTAAATGAAATGTTACTGTTTTGATTACCAGGACTTATCCACACAACTATGCCTAGGGGAAATTAAATTTCTGATGCCTGCATGTTTTAAAGTTACCAACTGTTGCCACTCCCACTAGCCCAGAAGGCTACGTCTAGACTACAAGCCTCTTTTGAAAGAGGCTTTTTCAAAAGAATCTTTTGAAAAAGCCTCTTTCAAAAGAGAGCTTCTAGACTACAAGCAGATTTTACAAAAAAGCGAGCTGCTTTTTTGAAAGAGAGTTTAGATGCTCTCTTTCGAAAAAGCAGTTTACATTCAATAGCGCCTTTTTTCAAAAGAGTACTTTCGAAAAAAGGCGTTATTCCTCGTAAAATGAGGTTTACCACGATTGAAAAAACTGCCGCATTCTTTCGATTTATTTCGAAAGAATGCGGCTGCAGTCTAGACGCAGGTGACGTTTTTTCGGAAAAAGGCTACTTTTTTTGGAAAAAACCTGTAGTCTAGACATACCCGAAGTGTCCAGTGTGCATACTTGTTAATTATCTTCATGTGGTGTACTGCATTATTGTAGAAACTATTGTGATATTGCTACACACATGTATGCGTACCCCTCATCAGTATATTTGTTTATAGAAGAATAATTTCCCTAACAATGAAGGAAGTTATTCAGGTTTTATGGCATGTAACCAAGTTCCATCTGACATAAATTAGGAAATCTCATGTTATGCCAGCCATAATACATTTCAACAGGTTAGAGAGCTTAGAAGCAACAAAAGATTCTCAGCCCCGAATGCAAGGAGCATTACCATCTAGTGTAGTGGGGGCATAACTGACTGTACATTACCCCACTTCCATTCTTTTTTAAAGCAGCACTACTCCCAATATCCATTCTTTGGGAATAGAGTAGTGAAGTCATTCTGAGGCTGCTCTAAATAGCACTCTGACTGAACTAGCTCCAGAATCAGGGAACCACAAAAGCAGTGTAAAGCTTAGTGCAACTGAAAACCTGGCCTTAAGCAGCATTTTTGTATGACCCACTTATGAAAATTTGGCAACACGAATGCTTTATATAAGATCTCCTATAAAACATAGTGTTCTTTTTTCTTCTTTTTGTAATGGATTTTTTTGTGTATGCAAAGTTGCCAAAATGCATTTAAATGGACAACTGAATTATGGAATTTAACTCTGATTTAACCAATGTAGCAGACCCTTTTCTACATACAAGCCATTAAATGTATTCTGTCACTGGAAAATGTAAAAAGTATGGGTGAAACATATAGTTTTGACCATTTAGCTGACTGTAGTCATATTGGGTGTGAATTCAAAGACAGATACAAAGGATGTACTTGCAAAGATATGAATGCACAAAGACTTTTAAAAATCCTTAATTTTTGCATGAGACCTGGTCTTGTACTCAGAAATCATACACTTTTAGCATGTAAATAGGAGTTTGTCACACACCCACCTGCTGATTCACTCATCACTCTCCCTATGAAAATCTTGTTCTTTGATTTTTTTATTCTACTTGAGTATGGAGGAATCTTTGTTACCTAATGTTCTGCAAACCTTTAGGGTTATAATTATTTTCTTAATAAACATTTTAGATGATCTTAATAGACAAATTAGATGAAAGTAAGAGCCTTCCCTCATGCATTGTCCCATTTTTGAGCAATATTTGTATTTACTGGCATTATAAGTAGAACCCTGGGTGGATATAAAATTTTGTGTTTACATCCACATCTGTATCTGTATAAAATGAGCCATGGATATTCAGCTATGTCTAGATTACATCCCTCTTTCGAAAGAGGAATGTAAATTAGACATCGAAATTCCAAAAGAAGCCGGGATTTGAATTTCCCATGCTTCATTTGCATAATCGCATCACAGCATTTTTTTTTCGAAAAATGCTATTTTGAAAGTGAAACCGTGGTCTAGACATGGTTCATTCAAAAAGAAAAGCCTTTTTCGAAAGATCCTGTAAACCTCATTTTTTGAGGAGTACAGGATCTTTTGAAAAAGGCTTTTCTTTTGGAAAGAACTGCGTCTAGACCGCGGTTTCACTTTCAAAATAGAGTTTTTTGGAAAAATGCCGTGACGCGATTATGCATATGAAGCGTGGGAAATTCAAATCCCGGCTTTATTTGCAATTTTGATATGTCTAATTTACATCCCTCTTTCGAAAGAGGGAAGTAATTTAGACATACCCTCCTTGTCCATACCCTGCAGATAAAAAGTGGATATCCATGGATTTGCAGAGTTTTAGTTACAAAATTTGAGGTGCAGATAGCTGCATCCACATCCAGGAAGCAGATACCTGCCAATATAGCTGCAGATTTGCAGGGCTGTAATTATAAGGTTCCTTAAAAGAGCAAGGAAAAATATTATAAAACCTTTAAAAAATAATATGGGGATCACTTCTTTTTTTAATATAGATGTGAAAGCCTGCATAATAACTACAGTTGAAAAAAAAAGCCCCCCCAAAGCCTAGAAACTACAATGTTTGATTTATGTCGTGTATTATACTGTATCTATAACCAGTGATACATTTTCATTATAAAAATTATAGCACAATAAGAAAGTTTTGTTAAATTCAACATTTTGTCAGCTCTGGTTATCCTGATATATTGAAATAAAGCTTGATCCTGCTTGTTTCAAACCCACAGGAATTTGGCTATTGATGACAATGGAAGTAGAATCATGGTCGTAAGTGCCCAGTAGCATTGAGATGAATCCAGGGTACAACTCAGCATAGGCAAGGAGTAAGATCATCCTGCTTGTGTACACATACACAAATTCAATGGTAGTTAGTGCAAATATAAATAGCAGCATAGCTCTGGTAGTACTGGTAGTGATTTTGAAGGCATGTCAAGTTCATACTCACCATTGTGTATATTGCTGTAGCTCTCATTGAGTATACAAACAGGCAAATCACTCGCCTAACTCATATCATCTAGCTAGCCGTAGTAACTAAGTAGCACTGGTATAACAGAAATCAGAATCTGGCTCAATGTATTAATTTTTTAATGCCTGAGTCTTTTGTATCCCTGGCTCAGTTTGATTCTGTAGTCTTTTTAAAGGTTTTTTTGAAGTACCAGGGGAAAAAGGCAGAATAATTTTGAGATTCTCCTCTCATATACTCCTAGTTTTACAACATTGATACTTTATTATTATTGTTATTGATACTAACATTAGTTAGGAAAAAGCAAATGACCACATTTGTCCTTTGAGAGCCTTTCATTTCCCCTTTACCAACAGCTTAACCTACACTTTTACTCCCAAATTCTACTTTCCATACTACAAAGTGTTTACTTGTTCTTCCATGTTCAGTCTATTATAACCCAAACAGGGGAACAGCTGTACTTTTCACAATATTTCCACTAAGAGCCCTGTGCCCAGGTATGCTTGGTCACATACACAGAAGCTTCAGACTTTCTCTTTTTGGATTCTGATCCTAAATTTGTCCTGGAAAGATGATCCCTAATGTTTACCAGGAAGTCAGAAGTTCAGTGAAGATTTTGCAGATTGCCACATCACCAGGAGAAAGTCAAGACTATTTATGAAAGCCTTTAGAGAGGATAATGCATTTGACTAAGGGAGAGGAGAGGAGTATAATATGAATGTCAGATTTGGTCACTTTTACTCACAGTGATGGACGTCTTATTTTGTAAGCAATTTCATTTAAAAATTGTGACTAGAGTTGGCAAAATCTGTCTCTAATCATAGAATCTTAGAATCATAGAATACTAGGACTGGAAGGGACCTTGAGAGGTCATCGAGTCCAGTCCCCTGCCCTCATGGCAGGACCAAATACTGTCTAGACCATCCCTTAGAGACTTTATCTAACCTATTCTTAAATATCTCCACAAATGGAGATTCCACAACCTCCCTGGGCAATTTATTCCAGTGTCTGACTACCCTGACAGTTAGGAACTTTTTCCTAACGCCCAACCTAAACCTCCCTTGCTGCAGTTTAAGCCCATTGCTTTTTGTTCTATCCTCAGAGGCCAAGATGAACAAGTTTTCTCCCTCCTCCTTATGACACCCTTTTAGATAGCTGAAAACTGCTATCATGTCCCCCCTCAATCTTCTCTTTTTTAAACTAAACAAACCCAATTCCTTCAGTCTTCCCTCATAGGTCATGTTCTCTAGACCTTTAATCATTCTCGTTGCTCTTCTCTGGACCCTCTCCAATTTCTCCACATCTTTCTTGAAATGCGGTGCCCAGAACTGGACACAATACTCCAACTGAGGCCTAACCAGCGCAGAGTAGAGCGGAAGAATGACTTCTCGTGTCTTGCTCACAACACACCTGTTAATGCATCCCAGAATCATGTTTGTTTTCTTTGCAACAGCATCACACTGCTGACTCATATTCAACTTGTGGTCCACTATAGCCCCTAGATCCCTTTCTGCCATACTCCTTCCCAGACAGTCACTT
Organism: Rafetus swinhoei; assembly: GCA_019425775.1. NCBI lineage: Eukaryota > Metazoa > Chordata > Testudines > Trionychidae > Rafetus > Rafetus swinhoei. Next base: position 58,326,190 of record CM033449.1, read on the forward strand.
CCCATTCTGTATGTATGAAACTGATTGTTCCTTCCTAAGTGGAGCACTTTGCATTTGTCTTTATTAAACTTCATCCTATTTACCTCAGACCATTTCTCCAATGTGTCCAGGTCATTTTGAATTATGACCCTATCCTCCAGATTAGTCGCAACCCCTCCCAGCTTGGTATCATCTGCAAACTTAATAAGCGTGCTTTCTATACCAATATCTAAATCGTTGATAAAGATATTGAGCAGAGCCGGTCCCAAAACAGACCCCTTCGGAACCCCACTTGTTATGCCTTTCCAGCAGGATTGTGAACCATTAATAACTACTCTCTGAGTACAGTTATCCAGCCAGTTATACACCCACCTTATAGTAGCCCCATCTAAGTTGTATTTACCTAGTTTATTGATAAGAATATCATGCGAGACCGTATCAAACGCCTTACTAAAGTCTAGGTATACCACATCTACCGCTTCTCCCTTATCCACAAGACTCGTTATCCTATCAAAGAAAGCTATCAGATTGGTTTGACATGATTTATTCTTTACAAATCCATGCTGGCTGTTCCCTATCACCTTGCCACTTTCCAAGTGTTTACAGATGATTTCCTTAATTACTTGCGCCATTATCTTTCTTGGCACAGAAGTTAAACTAACTGGTCTGTAGTTTCCTGGGTTGTTCTTATTTCCCTTTTTATAAATGGGCACTATATTTGCCCCTTTCCAGTCTTCTGGAATTGCTCCTGTCTCCCATGATTTTCCAAAGATGATAGCTAGAGGCTCAGACACCTCCTCTATCAGCTCCTTGAGTATTCTAAGGAATTCTAAGGCCTTGTCTATATTGGTGGCAACGAGTAGGATACTGGCACTACACATTTGTAGGTACATGTCTCACTGAAAAGCAAGCTGAATCCAGGTAGTTATGTGGCAGTGAAAGTTTCTGCCAGGGGAAAGTTGTGGAGGCTTTTGCTACTGCCTCCCCGCTGCCAAAGCCATCTTCTGTTACACGAAAAGGAGCTGAAATTGGGACATTGAACTGCTAAAATAGCGTGTAGCCCAAGGTCCAGTGTGTTTCAGCAGCAGTTCTGGGAACTACAAGTTGTGGACTACAAACTGCGGCATGTTGGGAGAACTTCCTGGTTCCTGCCAGGATGTGCCCTCTGCCCCCAGCAGGGTCTCAGCAAGGACTGTGCTAGAAGCAGCACACAGGCTGTATGCTGAGAAAAGGGGCTGCTGAATTGTTTTCCTGTTCTATGTTTTCTACAGAATAAAGCCTGTTCCTGGTGATTTGTCTTAGTGGGTCGGGTCTGAGGTGCACTCACACATACACAACGCAGAGCACACCAAGCAGCCTCAGGCCTAGCCTCCCACAGTGGTGTAAGAAGTCACAAGGCTTCCCCTATGCTGAATAACCTCACACTGGGCTAGCCAACAGGGGGGTTACAAGTGTAAATATGGAGGCACTAACTGGCACATAGGTAGCTATGCTGGGTACATGCCCACAGGGTTCATGTGTTTTTACTCACATAAGCCACTACTACTTAGCCCATACCCCTAGCACTAATATAAACAGTAATATGGATATGTATGTATTCTACATGCTGCCATAAGGAGTATGCAGCATAGTCATACCCTCACTGTTTGATAATGTTCTTCCAAATGGCTTTTCGTCCTTGAAAAGATTTGCTTTTTTGTTTACTAAAGATGCTGTTTCCACTGCTGCCTCTGCTTGTCCCTTTCTCCCCATTCCTGCCTGGGGTTGTTTTTTATTAAAGAAAAACAAAATATTGCTGTGACATACCACATGCATTCACTGCCAGAAAACATTAGGAGTAAGGCTGTTCTTTGAATACTCTTACAACACCTTCATGTGTTGCTTTGACATTTTACACCTTCCCCTGCTTTATAGTTCATTCTGATATTATACAAATCTCTGCCAAAAACACTCTTTGTTGGCTAATAATAAATTTGGATTGCAGTCTTTCAAACTTAAATTCATGCTGAAAAAAGGCTGAGTGAACATCTGAGACAAGTAGGTAATTTTTAATAATACCAGACAGCTCCTTTCTGTGGAGAATTTACTACTCTCTCATCTCTAATCAACCTTCATGCAATAGCAGCAGCTGCCAATTAGAGATGTTGGCTCTTGGCAGAGCACTTAGTCCACACCTAATCTATTTTAAATATGTGTTGTGTTTCTCCATGGAAGGTGAAGGGGTGTTTATAAGATTTCATGCCATCCGAGGCTCACCTCATGTTACATAAAAGCTGTGACAAGCTCAAATCACAGACAAGTGCTGTGGAGAGACTCAAACCAACATTTCTCATGGACTACAAGCCACTCCCTGGTGCTTATAAAAGTGACAAAGGAAATTTCTCGTGTTCTGCATAGTCCAAACCTCACTGAGTTTAATATAAGGACCCTCCCATTTACTTCAATGGGCTTTACACCAGGCCCATAGTGACCAGAAAATTAGTTCCCTTTAATGTATTACATTTGGAATATTTGCTGCTATACATTTGGAGTGTGTCTGTACTACAGGATAAGGTTGAATGAAGATATGCAACTTCAGCTACATTAATTGCATAGCTGAAGTCGAAGTACCTTAACTTGGCTTTTGGCGCTGTCCACACAGCAGGAAATCTCAGGGAGAACACTCTCCCTTCGACTTCCCTTACTCCACGTGAAAGCAAAACTACCGGCATCGATGGGAGTGCCCCTTTCTGTTTGAAAAAGCATGTCTTCATTAGACCCGCTAATTTGAAACATGGAAGATCGACAGGGGCAGCTTTGATCTTCTCTGTAGTGTAGACATACCTCTTCGAGGATGCTTAAACAGTACAATGAATATTTGACCATCATTATAATATATCCCCCACAGCACATACTTCAGAGTAACAAGAGTCTGGGGGCTGCTTGAAGATTTTTATTCACATAAGTATCCTTAAAGTTCCAGAATCAGGAAATTTTGTTTGATGGAAGGTGGTATTGAAATACATCATAAAGGCCCATCAGAAAAAGGAAAGGAACAATGGGGGTTTTAAGTGGAGAGGGAAAGGGCCACAATCCACTTATGTGCAAATGGACTGGACCACTGAGAACATGAAACTGGGCCAAAAAAAGTCCTTAGTTTGTGAATAGCTGAAAGATGCAGTTTTTAATGAAGTAAAAAGTATTAGGTTATGACCAAAGGCAGAATCAGAAGGAAAACATCTAGGTAGAGGCTTTTTTTTTTTTTTTTTTTTTAAAGGAATGCTTCTGTTGCTGGTATACAAAATGATCTGATTTAACTCTCAGAAAGGAAAAAAAATAATATTTTGGTTTGTAAGCTCTTAGGGACAGAGACAGTATCTCTTTCATATTCTGTGTGGTGCTAAGAATGCTAATGACTTTCTTCAAGCCACAATTCAATCATTAGCTACTAGGAATGGTGGAAGAAACCTGTGGATGCTGAGATTTTGTACAGGAAGTAAAACTTTTCTAGCTTCCTTTAGTAATTCCACTAAATCTAATTGTTTAGAAGAATTTTTTAGACATCTTGTACATCAGGTAATTTGTGCTACCTGAAAAACAGCCAATTATAATTCTCCATAAATCAGACAGTACCTTCCTAATCTGAACAAGATGTGAAAGAAATCAAGAAGTGGCACAACTCTTAAGCTATTTTCTTTCTAGACTTTTCTTTGGCCTACAATTTATAAACTACATTAATTGCAGTACAAACATGTGGCTAACTCTGAGATTTATATAATCCCATGGGAATTTAAATAGCATCAGTTTATTTAATTTTACTGATATTTCACGCATATAGCAAGCCTTTTCTTGGAAGAAAACAAAAGAAATAACTGACAATATGGACAGTGAAACTTCAGGAAGTTTATAGAAAAAAAATGAGAACCCTAACTTTAAGCAAACAAAATATATGTGTAGGTGAGTTTATAGATATTTAATCTGGTCAATTAATTGATAGGTTGAAAAACTCTAATCACAAGCACTGATGAGTTAACCTGTTTGGATTTTTTTAAAAAAAAATCTTGAACATTTTCCCAGAAAGAGTTTAAGTAAAATTTTGTGGTGATTTAGTTAGGTTCAATTAATTTCTGAGGGAAACTTTTTAATAGTATCATAATCCTGTGTACTTTCTGATTCCAGCTGATGCTGTAGGTTGAAATATGTATTTTGTATTCCTTTTCTTGCACTATTTTTCTGGTAAAACAAGAAAGCAGAAGAAATCCTGGGAAAATGGGCAAGAACTGAGTCTGCTCTCATGACTTTTTCAACTTCATGTTTCAGTACAGAGAAAGCAAATTTTGAACAATCTTACTCAAACAGGTGAATTTATCAGGATTCAAATGCATGAGTGCTTCTAGAAGTCAGAAAGCTTTCAGTTCTTGAGATTCAACCATTACTAGTCCAAAGTGGCATTGCAGCTAACTAAGTACTTCAAATATCTATAGAGAATTGATGCCCCATATCCCGCCCCCCAAATTTTGTGCACTGGGGAATCAGTAATTTCCAATAGTCACCCATACAGTATTGTTTTTACAGCAGGTAATTTTTGAGGGGGAACTGAAGAGAAGCAAAAAAAGGAAACAGAAGCTAAAAAGGAGAAGGGAAGTAAGTGAAGCTGATAAGGGAAGAAAGTGGAAGGGAGGAAACAGAAGAGGAAAAGATGAATGGGAAGTTAAGAGGGCGCCTAGTGGGGTAAAATTAAAAGTAGATGAGCCAGATGGCTTAGATTTAACTGAGGCTTCAGCTCTTTCCTGATGATGGATAAATGTTGAAGTGTTTATCTTTAAGCAATAACATTGCTGGAAGTGCCACAAGGCCTCAGCATGAATATCAAATAGACAGATCTTTTCTTCCCTAAGGCCTGAAGTAAGAACATGTTGTTTCACAAGACTCTGCTGAACTCTTGAAATTTCCTTGCTGCTGTGTCCTTCGACTTACATTTTATTGGAAAAGATTCCTCTCAAAATATATTTCCTTCTCTTGGTAGGGGCACAGTCTTACGACTCTGAGATCTAATGAGCCTCCTGCTTAGGACTTGTAAGAACATTAAATAATGCTGTGGGTTCAGCATGTTTGAAAATCAATACATTTTAGTGCTCTAAAGGAAGCTTTTTTGATCTCTTAAAAAAAATCTGGCCCAAAGTGTACAAAGCTCCTGTTCACCTTAGACAAAAGACATCAGATATAATAATAGAGACAATTCCACCATTTACCAACAAGATCTGTGCACCAGCCCTTTTACCTGCACTCTCATAGCACTCTCCAAAGCACATGCAAGTTAAAGCTATACCTTCCCCCCCCTCACCCTGCCCCCCTGCTCTACTTCTTTGGTTTTGACTGCCAAGCATGACCTGTTGGTTCAGTTGACTTGCCCAGCATCTTCACTGGACAGAAGACTACTCAGCAGCATGTAAGTGTTCTTAAGAACCACCTTAGGTGTATCTTCAACTACCAGCTCTTGGCACATAACATTCTTTCTAGATTGAAATCCTTTCAATTGAGAGTCTTGTATCAAGTGATGATGATGAGCGATCACTCATTGCCAAGTATGATCTTCTTCCATAGGAATTGTGGATCCTCAGGTGGCTGATAAGGCCTATCCTTGAACCACAAGTTCTGTTACAGCAAGGACAGATATTTCTGGGTACAGCAGGAGACTAGAAGCCAGTCTCCCCTTCCTCTTGCACCTCTTCTCCTCCTCAGCTTGTCGGCAGGCAAATTCAAAATGCAGGGAACCATTGCATAGTATTTCTCTCCATTTTGAGCGATCCTGGGCAAGTTCACCCAAGTGTTAATGTCAATGTTGCACTTCTTTAAGTTATCCTTTAGCAAGTCCTTCTAATGCTTCCATTGTCCTCCAATGTTACAGTATCCTTCTTTTAGCTGAGAAAACAAGACCAGTTTTGGGAGGCCACAGTCTGGCATCCAAACAATGTGACCAGTCCAGCGAAGTTCACTTCATCCAGATTTTAAGGATAAGGAGGCTAAGCTGCAGAATTAATTCTGGTCCACAATCTTTAAAGATTTCAGTGGGGATCCCATCTGGATCTGTTGCCTTGTTGTTCTTCATCTACTTGATGGCATTGTATGCCTTATGGAAATTGGGAGGGTCTCTAAGCTCATTCCTAGAAGGTTATTGAGGAATTTGCTCAAGAACTTCATCTGCAACCATAGAGTTAAGAAGATCTTCAAAATGTTTTTCCAGTGAAAATTAATAGCTTCATTGTCCTTCAAAAGTGTGCTTCCATTCTTAGAGCTAAGGGGGTACATGCCATGAAAAGATGACGTATAAATATCTTTAATGGCACTAAGGAAATCACGTGTATTATGGGTGTCCATCAAATGTTGGAGTTCTTGCATTCTCAATACACCATTTATTCTTGAGTTCTCTGTTTTTATGTTGGACTTTTGCCCTTGCCTTAGCATGGACTTCTCTCTTTGTATTGCAGTTTATATCATTCTATTCTCATTGATGATTGCTCAATTTCAACATCATTCTCATCATACCAGTCCTGGTGCTTTTTGGTGTGGTAGCCTATTGTCTCCTCACAGATATTTGTTATTGTTGCTTTCAGCTGGCTCCAGTGTTCCTCAATTTCTTCCAGAAACTCTGATACAAGCTTTTCTTCTAAGACTGCTTGGAAGTGGTCACACATAATGGGGTCTTTCAGATCTTGAGCCTTCAGCTTGTGCTTGATCTTCTTCTTTTGCAGCCTCCACTTGGTGGTTATCTTAATTTTCATTGTGGATCAAATGAGGTGATGATCAGTCCAGCAGTCATCAGCACTTGGCATTGCTCTTGTGAGAAGTACATCACTGAGATCTCAAGCACAAATGATGACATAGTCAAGAAGATACCAGTGCTCTGAATGTGGGTGTTACCAAGATGTTTTGAACTTGTCCTTTTGTTGAAAAAGGGTGTTCAAGATAAGTTCATGTTCCGCACACTTGGTCAGGAGCAGGATTCCATTTGATTTGCTCTTGCCAACTCTTTCCTGATTGTTCCTTTCTGTAGGTCTGAGTCTCATCCAACACGTGCATTGAGAACCCCCAGAAGAATTATCTTATCTTTTTTAGGGGTTTCTGATAAAATGGCTTCTGGGTAAGAGTAGAAATCTTCCTTTATATCCTCATCAGCGTCCATTTTTGGCACATAGGTACTCAGAATAGCTGCCTTTTGGTTTTTGGGAAGCATCAATCAGAGTGTCATAACCTGCTCATTGATACCTACTGGCAGCTCAGAGAGGCACCTTACAAGCTTGTTCTTTATAGCAAAGCCTTCTCCATACAATTGAGGTTCATCTAAAAATTATCCCTTCCAGAAGTAGATGTATGCTCCTTTCTCCTCACTCACCTGTCCTTCATCAGCTCTTCTAGTTTCAGACAAGGCAGCAACATCAATGTTAAACCTATTCAGTTCATGAGCAATGATAGCTGTGCATTGCTCTGGTCGGTCACTGTCTGAGTTGTCCATCAGGGTATATACATTCCAGGTTCCAAAGTTGAAAAGTTTCTTAGATTTTCAACCACTGGTGGTCCTGCTGGATGCAGCTATCCAGCCAACAGCAAAAGAGGAAAGACAATTTTTAGGGCATTTTTTCTAATTCCCTCCCTCCGTGGAGTGAGCAGAGCAGGTCCTAAAGAGGGATTGCTTAGTCATGGGTGCAGCTGCTGAGATACTTGAATCTCTTCACAGTCTGCTTTAGTGTTAACTATCTTGAGCAGTTTGGTATCATCTGCAAATTTTGCCACCTCACTGTTTACCCCTTTCTCTAGATCATTTATAAATGATCTGCCATCAGTGACTCCAGGAGAAGGGCTAACTCAGTGGTTTGAGCATTGGCCTACTAATCCCAGGGCTGTGAGCTCAATCCTTGAGGGGGCCATTTAGGGATCTGAGACAAATCTGTCAGGGATGGTACTTGGTCCTGCTGTGAGGGCAGGGGACTGAATGCAATGACCTTTCCAGGTCTATGAGATGGTATAGCTCCATTTTATTACATGACTCCAGGCAGCATCACTCTGAGGTCACTGGAACATACAGTGATCTTCACCAAGACAAGGTGATGATCCTTGTTCCTTGTATCAAGTACTGTGCCTACAGCTCAGTAATTCAATAACATGCATTTTATTGCCTCCTTTGCTATAGTAAAGCCTTACTATATCTCATTGTTGTGATAGCTAAGAAATACAAGTCTCCTCTCCCCCCCACACACAAAATCTTTCATTATTTCATTGAAAGGTAATATCACTGCTCATATCCACATGGAGGTTTTTAACCCTAACATTGTGCTCTTCCCCTTTGTGCTTATTTCCCATTGAGAACTCAGAGCAGAAGCCTGCTCTTAAATAGTTAAAGTACAGCCAAATAAAGCAATTAGCAAGTAAAATGTGATAGCTTGGCTCACTAAGGAGGCTTTCATGTTTAGAGAAAACAAGTTAGTAATGAATTAGTGTCTGAATAACCTGACAACAAAGATTAAATTAGGATATTCCTTAAGTGCAAATGCCCACAGGTTTGGGTAGTTTGCCAGATCTGAGCATATGGCTTCTTGTAAATATATTTTTTTTTTACTTTGCTGACAAAATGATTGTTTATATCATTCCATATTTACAAAAGCAAGGTGCCAGGCCAGTAACACATTGGCAACCAATTCCATTTCAGTTTCTCAAAGTGGGTGGACATCTGGAATTAATTGCATGCTTCTTCTGCATCTTTCTCAAGGGTGCTAATACGAACCTATTTAAAAATCAAGACTTTCCACATAACGAGAAAAGATCTGGTATATAAAATAAAAGAAAATCATTCATTACCAGAAATGTAAACAAGAGGGGTAAACAATTAAAACCTACATTTCTCTTTTCCTAGTCTTCTCTCATCTTCAATGTGCCATACAGTGTACTGTTCTTGTGAGATTTTCTATAATCTTCAGTTATTTAACCCACTTTTTGAAGTTCAGAATGGATGTTATCAAGTGGAAATATACTTCAGAAACTAGATAAATACTCCCCAAGAGAGTATTGCAGGATTTAAACATATGTAAAATATGAGCAATGTTTTCCCAGGGGCCCCAAGCAATTTACTCTATTGAAATAATTTGATAGTTGAGGTCTCAGAACCATTATCTAGCCCATTTTCAGTTCTACGTTGCCAGGAAAAGGGGAAGTACAATACAAAATTAAACAGCTAGAACTTAAGAAATTGTTACTAATTAAACAAAAATATGTAACTTTCATATATTGCACATACTTCTCATTTTTTTAAATCTCTAGGGTATATGTGCATAAGGGAAGGGAGGACTTTTTTGTCAGCAACATTTACACCTGTAATTCTACAATTGAAATGTGGGTACAAATTGGATTTATTTTATAGAAGCAAATCCACGAGCTAAAGACACAGGAACTCAGATTAATGCTGGCAATCTTTTTTTTTTTTTTTTTTTTGGCACTCAAAAATCGGGGTTCAAATTTTGCAAAGTGCACCCTCAAAAATAGAGAGCAACCTTCCATCTGGGTAGAAATATACCCCATCAGCCAAATCTAAAGGGAAGGAATGGTTTCGAGATTTAGATACTAGAGTGGTTTGGATGGTTCTACTTCTGGCTCTTCAACCAACTTCCTGTATGATCTCAGACATGTCATCTTGTCCTTCCAGTTCCTGAGATCTTCATCTTCACAGTGTATTTCTACTGTATTGTCTGCATCCTTGCTTTACTGTAACCATTTTAAGGGCTTATGTCTTTACATCACTGGGCACAACACTTAATACAAAAGTGTTTTCCATTTGAGCTTATTCACTAGAAAACAAAATTGAAAATGTATTTGTATGAGTGAACTGTATGGCACTCATCTCTGTGAAGTTATTGGAGGCTAGGTAGTGGTGACTCTTACAGTAAGATTGCCTAATACTTCCCCCCTAATCCTCTGTTTTTAGTTGGGTATAATTTACCCTGGATTTTTACCATTCAGGCTGAAATTTTCCATTCAAAATGGGACCTTTCTATGAAAGCAGTTACACCATTTCTGAGAAAGGATAGGGGACAATTGGTAGCTTTGCTAATTAAAAAATGTATTTTAAATGCTTTCGTGACTGCACGCCATATCAAAAAAGACTTAAAATCTCTCAGAGATAATATTCCTGAAGTCAGAGAAGTCATTTTTCCCATCATCACAAAAATTAACTCATATTTTCCTGAATTAAGCCTCTGAAAATTTCCATTTGCACATGCTCAACATAAACTGGCTGAATCTATCCACTAAAATTACTTAATATTCCAATTGCACTGAGCACATTCACAATGATTCTTATGTACTCAGTACAAAGTTAGAGCTGTGGATGGGGAATGATCAAGTGGCAGCCAGGGAATCCATCTTCCTTTTATTGTAACCTGGTGTGGGTCTTTTAGACCAGATCAAGGGTTAATGAATGAATTGTTTTATGATTGTATTTGGCTTCCTGGAGAAGAAAGGAACTTTCTGAGCCAATAGTTTTCAAGTTATTCCCTCCTCACTTAATTTTATGTAATCAGGGGCATTATCATTATTTTAGTAGATCGTGGGCAAACAAATTGGTGATATGTGCAGAAAGGAGTAACTTGACCTATGTACATGGTACTCACAATATCAGTTTATGTGATTAGGCAATGTTTACATGCCCCTCCCCATTGCCTGAGGGAGCATGGTCCTAAAAGGGAGTGTGCCAATGCACTGGCCGTGCACTACCTTTATCAAAGGTGCAGGTTGGGTACTGATTAGAACAAAGAGGAGGAGGACCACGCATATGTCACTTTACTTAATCCTGATGAACATTTCTCATGGGTAGTTTCCAATTCCCTCTTCTTAAAAAAGTAACGAATACTGAATTGCTATGAAATGATTTTTCTTTACACTGAGAAAATAAAAAAATTAGTGTCTCTCAAGGTTCTTATTTAGAGTTAAACAAACAACTACTAGAATGTCATTTATTCCTTACCATTCTAGAAAGGAAAAAAAATTGCCCAAGACAAGGTGCTTACAGCACCTTATTTCACACTCCACTCACCAGAGCACTGCATACTATTTTGGAATCAAAATCAATAATTTTGGAAATAAAAATTACGTTTTAACATTTTCAAAAATTTTCAATGGATACAATTTTGTAAGAATGACATGTTCCGGTAGGAAACTAGTTTGGCTACAATTTTACAACCAGCTTTATTACAACACTCAGAACACCATAAATTTTACCTTTACAGAAATTTTCTACCCATCCTTATATAGCAGATTTGACAAAGGAATGGGCTTTTATGGTTTCAGAAGAGACTACTAAGCCTCTTTTCCCCCCAGTAGTACAAATATTTGAAATGAAATACCAGACTTAGAAGGCTAGATCAGAAATATTTATTTTTGTACAGGATGCACAATTTAATTCTGTTAATGTCTAAAAATAAATTTCATAATTATTTTACTATTTAAGCTTACACACATGCTTGCTATCATGAAAACTGCTTAGTAATGACTGTTTAGCATTGTATTGCTCAAGAGTCAAGTTAATATGGTGTTATGTTATCAAATTTTTCATAGTGTGTCATGACAGAAGATTTTTGAGTTTGTGATCGTTTTCAAAGAAACAATACTTGTTTTTGAATATCAGGTTTTCAAAGGTAAAGGAAGAAAGTTCAAGTTTCAGTCAGTGAATTTACCTAAACATATGTACACTCTGAAGCTAAAATCTCCCTTAGGAGTAAAAATTCAGCTAAATTGAGAACTGAATGGAAATTACTGAAGTAAACACTTTGTGGTTCACTTAGCTCTAGTCATGGAAAAGCAATAAGGTTATCTAACATGATGCTGCTTCTGCTGCTCTGAAAGATGAAATCTTGAAAATTGAGAGTGAAATCTTGGCTCTTTTGAAGTGGATGGCAAAGCTCCCATTGACTTCATTGGGGCAAAGATTTTACCTTAGAAACATGTTAAATAATCCAGAGATTTTTTTTCCCTTTGAGTATCACTAGTCTATGACCAAAATTCAGTACTATAATAGCTCTCTATTTTTACAAAAAGAATGGTTTGGATTAATTCCAAAAGAAGAGTCTTTTACTGATGAGATATTGTAGCCGGCCAGAGTAAGTCTAAGGTCCGACACTGGGTTCCCAAAGTACAAAATATGCCACACAGGTATCTGTCAAACACAAGGGCTGCATCTAGACTGGCATGATTTTGCGGAAATGCTTTTAACGGAAAAGTTTTTCCGTTAAAAGCATTTCCGCAAAAGAGCATCTAGATTGGCACGGGTGCCTTTGTGCAAAAAGTGCTTTTGTGCAAAAGCATCGGTGGCCAGTCTAGACGCGATTTTGCACAAGAAAGCCCCGATCGCCATTGGGGCTTTTTTGCGCAAAACAGTCCTCCCCTGTCTACACTGGCCCTCTTGCGCAAATACATTTGCTCAAGAGGGCTTATTCCTGAGCGGGAGCATCATAGTATTTGCGCAAGAGCACTGACAATCTTACATTAGATTGTCAGTGTTCGTGCGCAAATTCAAGCGGCCAGTGTAGACAGCTGGCAAGTTTTTGCACAAAAGCGGATGTTTTTGCGCAAAATCTTGCCCGTCTAGACGCAGCCATCTAGTTTATTTCCTGACAGCTAACAGCTGTGCCCCATAACTGGAAGATCAACATAACAAAGAAGCAGCATATCTTATGTCCCTTCCTGCAAGCCTGGGACCCCGGGTAGGCTGCGGACGAAGTGGGAGGTTGTCTCAGCTTCCGAGCCACTGGTACCCAAAGCCCATCGGTGAGGTCCAATTTGCTAGGCTCTGAGGCAGCCTTAAATACAGTTTTCCTGCCCTGTTTGGCAGTTTGGAAATTTCCAGGGCTTACTCATTAGTGCTGATGTAGAGCTTAGCTGTTAGTTATCGATCTGGTTCTGATCTGGATCTTCTTGTCCTTTGGCCCTGTTTACGTGATCAGTACATTAGGGTAAACTGAATTGTTTATGCGTTCTTGCCCTTTACCCTTATCTCATACTTGTTCTTGCTATACTGGCAACAATGCTTATCTTAAGTGGCGTATGTTCCCAAAGACTTGCTTCTGGCTCATCAGATATAGGGAAACGGGAAAGGGGGAAAAGAATGCAGGCTTCACCACCCCTAAACTATCACGTACAAAGTTCTTCCGCAATTGACCACTACAGATATCTGCTGTTCATATTGCCAAGAAAGGAACGAAATGACAGATTTTAAATTTAATAATGATCCCAAGCACTTTTGCAAACTTGTATTCAAAGTTTTCTTTCCCCATTATTTTTCATGTAATAACAAAGCTATAATTTTGGATGACCTAGAACTATAAATTTCACCTTTTAAGATGTATACAACCATGATGCAATTTTGTGGAGCACAGCAAAAATATGAGGCAGGTGTTCAAAAAGTGCCTGGGTCCTGCATCTGTGATCCAGAGGGATTAGAATGCACTTTGAGGAGGTAGCTATTTAGATATGCAATAAGCAGCATGGGGGGAAAAAACATTTAAACAGTCATCTCCTGACTTCAGGGGAAATTTTGCCCGCAGGAGTACAGTATCCAGTATAAAATGACTACTGGAAGTTGCTATTTTCATTATGGGAGATTATTAATGATGTTATGCTGCTGGACACAAAAGTAATTTGCTCTGATTGGCAATCTATAACTTGATTAACTATAACTGTAATTAGATGCTAAGTGACTGGAGACCGCTGATCAGAAGTGGTAAATTCATAAAACATTTGGGATATTTCCTGTACCAATGACAGCACATACATGTGATTACACATTTTAAAGGGATACATTAATATAACTAAAGGACTATATTTCATCTGATAATAAATAGTTCGAAAGCACAAGTTCAGTCAGTGTAAGTAAGCGTTGTCACCCCTAGAGCACCCTTGACTGCCTGAACACAATAGAGGGCTTTGGCTACCAAAAGGCATCTGAGGTTATGTCTACACTACAGAGGGTTTTTTTGAAAAATGGCTGTTTTTCCGGAAAAAACTTCAATTACATCCACACTGCAAGCGCGTTCTTCCAAAAGAAAATGGAAAGAACAGAGGGGGTTTTCCAACATTGGTAATCCTCATTCTATGAGGAAGAAGCCTTTTTCTGAAAGAGCTCTTTCAGAAAAAGGCGTGTGTGGACGAAGAAGAGGAAGTTCTTTCAAAAGAAGAGGAAAGAGGAAAAAGCACAGGTGCCCTGGTGGCCACTCCATCCATAATAATCACAGCTGAAATGCAAGATAGCATCCATTCAGTGTGGATGCTATCTTTCGAAAAAGCAGATCACTTTTTTGATGTGCTTTTGCAGTGTGGACGCTCTCTTCCGGAAAAGCTTCTTCTGGAAGCCTGAGTCACTTTCTTTGCTGCAGTGACAACTCCAAGATGGTCTCTGAACTCCCTCACGTCATGTCTACACAGCAGCGTTATTCTTGAATAACGGACATTATTCTGAAATAACTTTGCAAGCATTTACACAGCAATTCAATTATTTCAAAATAAATTTGAAATAACGGGCATCTTAGTCCGGATTCTGTAACCCTCGCTGTATGAGGAATAACACCTGTTCCGAAATAGCTATTTTGGAATAGAGCATGTGTAGACAGCACAGCTGGAGTTATTTCAAAATAAGAGGCCTCCAGGAAATCCCACAGGTGCCTCGGTGGCACCACTATCCACGTTCATCAGAACTCTATAGATTCCCTTTCCCTGGAGCCCTTAAAGCTGCAGCCTCAGGGGAACCAGTGTGTGGCACACAACAGGTCCTGACAGCCCTGAGCCACACAGCAGCTTCCAGACCAGTGCTTTCTGCTGCTATGAGTGACCCCATTGCTCCTACTGAGTCCTCCATGACTGCAAGGGAGCCAGCAGCCAGCTCCCAGGACTCTGCCCGGGGAAGGAAAAGGCATGCTCCTTTATGGTCTGGTGCAAAGATCCTGGACCTCATTGAGGCCTGGGGAGAGGAGGCAAAACTCCAAGATCTCTGTACCAGATGCAGGAATGTGGAAGTCTATGGCTGGATGGCCGGTAGCCTGGCCACCAAGGGACACGTTAGCACCCAGGAGCAGGTGCACATGAAATAAAAAAGAGCTAAGGCAGGCCCATGCCGAGTCTCAATGCCTGCCAGCCAGGAGGTCATGCTTGCCCTAAACCCCTCTCCTAGGATGTCTCTCAGGCATCATCCGAAGCCAGGGAAGACCCCTCAGATGAGTGCCATTACTTTCCCTTTTCAGCCTCGGGATCGCGCAGAAGCCTGTACGCATGGGTGCACCTTCCTCAATGACCCAGTGCAGATGTTGGTGAATTGGCTGTGGTGGTTGATGAGGGCCTGCAACCGCTGAAAAATACCCCTTCCAGTTAATGTGTTCGGCTGCCTGGTGGTAAGGGGTCCAGATGGGGATATGGGTGCCGTAAATAGCTTCTCCCCACACACATACAATTGGGGAAGCCCATGGCGGCAAAGCCAGCAGCGATGGAGTCCACATCTCCTAGGTTGATGACTCTGCACAGTAGGATGGTGTTGATGGCCCTCACAACCTGTAGAAGGAGACAAATAAACAGAATCACAGGGTTGCCAGGGTCCTCAGGAGGTGCCCCAGTCCCCGAAAGCCCCCAAACCCTCCTACCTTGGGAGGTCCCCAAGCCCCCCCATTCCCCCGTTCTTCCCCTAACATACCAGGAGCAACACTCACTTGCCCCATCCCCCAACAGCACTTTGTGAAGGCGTGACTGAAAAACCTCTTGGGGAAGGGGCTTCCACTATCCCCGCAACCCCCCCCCCCCCCCACCTAGGGAACCCCACTCCAGCTGTTCAGTTCACCATCCCCCTGGTACAATAGCATGAGATTTCCATACCTGCATGAGCAGGGTCCTGATGGTCGATCTCCCCATGACAAATTGGTTCCTGGCAGATCGTAGCTTTCTGACATGGCAAGCTTCCAGATGGGAATGGCAGCCTGCTTCTGGAGGGGGATGGTGGGTCTCATATAAGTGTCTCATCATCTGAGTGCAGGGGGGAGCCACTCACACAGCTCCAGAAAGGTGTCCTTCTGCATGTGGAAATTCTGGAGCCACAGCTGGTCGTCCCACTGCTCCAGGATAACCCAGTCCCACCTGTTGGAACTGGTTTCCAGTCGCCAGAAGCAGCGGTACGTGATGTGCAGGGGAGGGCGGGGAGGGTTGAGCTGCATAAACAGCACGAGGAGAGATGAGAGGATGTGACCCACAATGAGCTGGGGGGTCCTGTTCCTGCGGGGGCTGAAAAAGCAGCCCACAGAAACTGCAGCAGGAGGAGCACTAAGACGTAGAAGAGCTGTCAAATGCTAGGAGGTAAGTCTGGCTCCATGGCTAAAGTGTGGAGGTGTCTACCAGGGCAACCATAGCAGGCAGAGGAAAGGCTTTGCTGTCCCTCAATGAGGTAGGCAAAGAAGAACCTGAGACATGGCTGTACGGGGGGGGGGGGTCCCTTTAAGCTCGAGCCTCAGATAGCCTTAGGCAACAGCTCCAGAAAGAGAATGCTGTCCTGATGCCCTGCCTGAAGTGCTTCCCGGGTGGTCTAAAATGCAATTCAGCATCCAATGGGTGTGGACGCTGTATTTCAAAATAGCTCAGCGCTATTTCAATGGGTAGTTCTCTTATGTTTATAGGCCCTAGTTCAGGATTCATGGGTAATTGTTGTGAAAACAATGATTTTTTTTAAAGTATATCTGTTTTTCATGATTGTTCAATTAACTATTCCTGTAGGCATATTTGGATCTCCAGGTTTAAGCAAACCATTTATAGTTAGTGCATCTGCTGAATATTCAGTATTCAGATCTCAGTGTGTGTGAACAATCATCTAAGTACCTTGTAGGTTTCTGTTCCCTGGCTGAATGGCCTGTATGAAGAGGAGGAATGCCTGGAGAATGCTTGAGGGCACTGAATCCCTCAGGGAGATCATGTAAAACACTTTACAGAGCTAGATGGAAAATAAGCCAGAGTAGTTAATTTTAGGACACTAAATCCTCCTTACTGCCTTCCTGTATGGACATCAGGTTTCAAAATAGCTGGATTCCTTCTTGAATGAGCAACATAGAAAGCCAACCTACTGGCAGTCTAACAAACTTTACATTTAATTGTCCAAATTGTATGTGCATAACTCCAGCATGATTTACCCTTGTAGATGGTCAGTTGCACTTGGATACTCCTGTTCTCTGAAATAAATACTTCTTCCCAAATATTTTGTAAACAGAAACTAGTTCATGAACAGTCACAGAGAAGCAAACAGAAAGTATGTAATTGGATTGACAGTTTTCCACTGTTTACCCAGGTTTAGACAATTAAATGAAAGAGATAGCCACATCAGGCACAGTCCTGTGTAAACAGGTGAGTTTTGCAGCTTTCCCAGGAGAAGAAAATTCAGATTCAAGACCTCTTAGCTAAATATATACCACCCTTAGTCGACACTTATATTACCTTGAACACTTGAATTGACTTCACTGTGATAGCTGAGCAATGAGAGAGAGTTGATTTCTCAAAAAAAAAAAAAAAAAAAAATCCATAAGCTCAAACTGCAGAACTGAATAGATCTGTATTTATACCATATTTGTATCCCACAACAGCTACAAACACAGTACAAGTGTGTCAGTAGCCTCTCTCCACCTTTGCAGTAGCAATTCATTGACACTAACCTCATTCATCCACAGGATTGTCATGTCTGGTGTGAAGCCTGCTAATATGTCAAACTGTAAGTGCAAAAAATGGCATTAGGGTTCAATCCAATTAAATTAAAATGATATGCACATACATACAAAGAAAGTGCCACACGACTTGTGGAGAGCATACTTGTGTGAAATTCTATTCATGGCAACAATTTCTTAGCTTCTCACTTGCTAGCCTAAAGTTTGACAGTATTTACCTGAGTTTTTTCTTCCTTGGGATTTATATCATTATACATGTCCACACTTGGCAACTAAAATGAGCAAGACTGATAAAAATTCTGCTACAGGTCTTACATGAGCAGTAAAAATGTCAAACCAAAACATGTAATGAGATTGCTTAACTTAAATGTCCTTATACTTGTTTCATCTCTGAATTACACAACCAAAAACCAACAAAATGGGTTCTCCAAATACGTCATCTGCGTGCAACACATCAGTTAGGAGTGGATCAAAAAATCAGGCTTACCCAGAAATAGTGAGTTAGAGTCTAACATACTGAAGCAAATCATTGCTGCTTCTTTTCAGCAGATGTTCACATGTCAACTATGTGTTGTATTGTCACGATACTGTGGAAGACTGAGGGTTTGCATTTTTCTTCATCTCCCCTAGACACCTTCATTTGAGCTCCATTCTTTCTATGCTGTAGGATCAAAACAATGCTTGTTTACATTGCTACACATCCCAAATGCATAGGATCATCTGAACCAAAATGTTATATCCCACATCACGTCAGATGGAATGGTGGTGAAGTCCTGATTATTTGCCTTCCTTTCCCCCATGGTAATAAAACTGCAATTATGCTTTTGAATAATGTATTTGATGATTTTTTAGCAACATTGTTTTATCAAAGTAGACAATTAGTGAAATCCAATCACTTTATGCTGTGGACAGATCAAGAGGGATGAAATTAATACACCTTAATTTATTTGCATTAATTTCATCCCCAAACTCTCCAAACTGTTAATTGATCATTACTGGATCAGCAAGAAGCTCCACCCCAGCTTCTTGTCTAACCATTCTCTTCATCTCCTTCCTACGCTTGGTTTCATCATATCTTCAGCTGTGGTCCTATTGTCTGGAATAACCCCCCTCCCCCCGTTTAACTATCCTCTTTATTCAACTTTCTACTATTGCTGTAAGACTAGTAAGAATAATCTACCACTGAAAGAGAACCTCATTTGCTACATTTACAGATGTTCAAGGTAGCTAACAAGAAATGCACAATGAAATCCACATTAAACTTTCTCTCTTGTTGAAGAGAGCCCCTGAAGGGCCCTAGCCCTCTTCTTTTGGTTATTGGCACAGCCTCTGCATCCTTAGTTCTTTCATTATACTTTTCCATTGTCAATCCTAGAGGAAAAGTGACCTAGTCTTCATAGAATGCACCTTTTATGCAGCTGCACTATTATATAACTAACAATGGCCAAAGCAACTGATACAAGTATTGGCAGAGATGAACAACATAGTAGAGAAAGCTAAGCCAGACCCCGAGGCATTGTAAATCAGCATAGCTCCTCTGAAACTAATTGAGCGACACTAATTTATACTAGCTGAGGACCTGGTCCTCTGTCTCTTGGCTCTATTAGCTTCTACATTACTTCTGTGGGAGCTCTGACCTTCTGTTTCATCTTCATGTTCTCACATTCTTAACACCTTCTGCTGCTTACTGAATGACTCAATAATGAAATACATTTGAATGCTAAAGCAACAGTATATTCAAAATATTATTCATTCTATTTTTTCAGAATCAGCAGTACTATATTTTAATTGTCAAGCCCTCTGCACTGACTTCTGACATTTGATGTCTCATGTCAACATATTGTGACTACTGATTCCTCCTAATCTGCTGTTCATTGACACGTATAAATGTATCTCTAATTAGAACTGGCTTTTACAGGGTTTACACAGCTATTGCAGAATGTGGAATGAGCAGTCAACATTCAGCAAAAGTTGCCATAGATATCTTGCAAAAGTTAATTTGGGAGAGTTATTTATTTGTTGGGGTGTGTGTGTGTGTGTGTGTGTGACAAGGTTATACTAATGACAATAATGTAAACAATGAGTGGGGAAAGAGTATACAGCCCAAATCATCAATCAGGGCACTCAGAAAAAAGTGTGTGAAC
This sequence comes from Rafetus swinhoei, assembly GCA_019425775.1. Classification (NCBI taxonomy): domain Eukaryota; kingdom Metazoa; phylum Chordata; order Testudines; family Trionychidae; genus Rafetus; species Rafetus swinhoei. Next base: position 58,346,012 of record CM033449.1, read on the forward strand.
CCCAATTCATGATGGAACTGTACTTGAGTCATGACTACAAGAAAAAGAAAGCAGTTGACGTGAACTAATGCTCCAGTCTGCTAAGGGTTTGCCCAAATCCACTAACCATGCTCCATAGTATACTCTTCTTCTACACAAACCACTACAGAATTTGTTCCCAAGGTTCATGAGTATGTAGAGAGCCTCTACTTGAGTACTTTATGGCCAGCCCATCCTCTGAGTAGGGTTGGAGATTGGGAGGGGACATGGAGGACATTAGCCCCATAAACCATAGGTGATGTGTGGGGATTATACAGGTTCATCAGCCCACCCCCTCAGATTTCTGCCTTTCATTTAGCACAGGGGTTTTCAAAATGTACAGCATGGCCCCCTAGTGCAGAGAGTCAAGTGCCCGAGGAGGCCAGAGAGCTTCTACCACCTTCCATTCCATTAACTCTTCCCATTTTGTGTGTGTGAAATTGATTGTTCCTTCCTAAGTGGAGCATTTTGCATTTGTCCTTATTAAACATCATCCTATTTACCTCAGACGATTTCTACAGTTTGTCCAAATCATTTTGAATTATGACCCTGTCCTCCAAAGCACTTGCAACCTCTCCTAGCTTGGTATCATCTGCAAACTTAATAAGCATACTCTCTATGCCAATATCGAAATCGTTGATGAAGTTATTGAACAGAACCGGCCACAAAACAGACCCCTGCAGAACTCCACTTGTTACTCCCTTCCAGCATTATTGTGAACTGTTAATAACTATTCTCTGAGAATGGCACCCACCTTTTGTAGCCCCATCTAAGTTGTATTTGCCCAGGCTGGAGCTCTCTGGCTGCTGGGGTTCTACAGCTGCCCCAGCTTCTGGGGCTGCCGGGGCAGCCATGTCTTCTGGGGCTGCCACGGCTGCCAAGACCTTGCAGTGAGTGCCGGCCCCCTGCTACCACCCAGAACCATGAACCAGAACTCCTTGCTGCACTCCCTTCCCGCAACATGGGTCTCCTGGCTGAGTCGCACACTCCATTCCTGCCCTGTGTCCTGACCTCCATACACCTGGACTCTGTGATACAGGAACATCCATGGTCCTGCCAGACTATGGATGTTGCTGGACCAGAGAGTCCCGGTTAAGGGAGGTTCAACCTGTAGAAGTTCAAAAATCTGACGTTTGACTGAAAAAACATGGTTCTGGGGGCATCTAAATTCGGATTTGGAGGGAGAGGGTTAGCATTTTTTAAATTGAGATGGTAATACTATCACAAAGAAAATCAACATTTTTATGTAGTTTGGGAAGTGAGCAGTGACAAAGATAAGGGCAATTTGTCATTTTTCTTTTAATAAAAATGCTAAGAGCACCAATTTCTTTGCTATGTCCTAGAGAGGAATATTATTTTTCAGGGCAGATTTCCCTAGCTGTAAGGCCATAGCATATAAACACAACAGATGTTTCTTTCAATCTGTCTTCCTGGCAGAGACTATAATTCATCTCACTTCCTCCCATAAATTATAATTTCCATTATGCCCACTTCCAGTTTGGACTCAACCTGAGCATATCCACAGGCAATGCCTAAAACGTAATGATATTTGGCAGTTTCCTCTGACTTTGTGTGTGTGTGCACACATGCTTCTATGTGGTATCTTGAATTTAAATTAAATTTGAACTTTAAGCAAAGCTCAAGTGGTGTGAAGCCGCCTGAACCAGCTCAGATTAAAAAAAAAAAAGAAAAGAAAAGAAATCAAACGTGGCAAAAATGAACAACAAAAAGTTTTTGTGTAGTTCTACTTATGAGCTCCATTTACAAACAGATTATTTTAGTGTTGGGATGCATAAACCCTTTCATTTCTGCAGAAAGGCAGTTAATTTTGACCTATGAAATGTCACTGTGTGAGTGCTTAATTAAATGTTTCTGCATATCTTTTTGGGTGCAACAGTGTTAAAGAAATAGCATTGTTAGGTTATTTTCTCTGGGAATTACAGTTCTCCCACTTCACTCATGCAACCAAAATATTTTCCTACATAATTATGGGGAGAACTGTTCCCTATTCTTTAAAAATTATAATTGAAGTGACAACAGTCATCCAAAATGAGTTAAAATATGAGCCATCTCATGGGCTGACAATTCCTTTTGTAAATGAAATCCCATAGAATTGAACAAGAGTCTGTTGATGTATTTTGTAAATACTAATTCTTGGGAATCATAAAATGCAGTAGTATTCCTTAGTTTAAATTTATATCATTGACAGTGCTAACTAAGTCACTTTTTGGAAGTACAGAAGCTTCAGGGGGTAGCCGAGTTAGTCTGTACAGGTAAACTGAAAAAACAAAAAAATTGTCTGGTATCACTTTATTTTTGTTAGTCTGTAAAGTGCTACCAGACTATTTGTTGTTTTTTTTCAGTTTGGAAGTACAGTTAGATAAATTCTGAGATGGGAGCAAGGAAGACCATATCTCATGGTCTTTGTCTCTGTTCCTTCAGAGATGTGGCTTAGTTGGGGGCAGCAAGCATTGTGTCCTTGGCATAGACCATGTCTCACTTTCCCCACAGGAAAAGAGTGGGCATGGTGTCTTGTATGCTCCAAACTGAAGCCTGTCGAGAGGTAGTCAGAGCTGCACACCCAGCACAGCCCTTGAACCTGGCCAAGCCAGCACAGCCCTTGAACCTGGCCAGCCAGGGCTCTCTGGTCCTGTACCTGTCAACATCCATGATCCTGTACCTGTCTCTGTAACTATCTATTGTGTAAATTAGGAGAACCATTGGTTCTGCTTATTGATATTAGTGTATGAAATCCTTAGCAGCAATTCAGGAAGTGGACAAAATGCACAGGAAACAGAAGAAATAGGAAAAGTGGTGTAAAAATTATTCTTTATGGCCTTTAATCTACTGATTTATTCAAATACATTTGTGTAGAGCTGAGTGAATATTCTTCAGCCACTGAATCTCTTTCTTCAGTTTCCATATGTAACACAAGAATAATTTGTTACAGATCTCAGATTTATTTTGAGAATTATAGAATGTATTGAAAGTCAGAAGTAATGATTATCTGGGCTCTGCTTCTAAAATGGCCCTTTTCTTCCTTCCACTGGTTTCTCATCTTTTTTTATGTACTTGTTACCTTTTTTTTTCATATTTCTGTGCATTGAAAACAAATACAATATTACTTGCTGGATATATATCATCCATAGTCCTTTTATTTTATATAGCAAGCAAGTCAAATGGTGTAGAATCAGAATTTATTTATCCATTCCTTTCCAGAGAATGATTTCATAGCCTAATTAGATCTTGGGAAAAGAGATAACATACTTTCTATTCACACTAAAATGCTTCAAAAACTAAATCTTAAATGTAGATAATTCTGACAAATGTATTAGGGGAAAGAATGTTCTTGGCCATTTATTTCTGGGTTTAGGCACATGCTTTAAGACTACAATATACTGTCCATAACATTTTCTGAGCAACAATAGATTCCACTTTCTGAAAAATTTAACTCAAGTGCTGACCATGACATATCTGGGAGATGTCAAATCATTTGTTAACATATGAAGGAAAATCATCTGGAAGCATAATACAAGGCAAAGGAACTGTGCAATTATAAAAATGACTCTGTCATATGCCACACCCCTAGCTTGAAATGGTTTCCATCATATAAAGGGCTGGTAGTTTGGTTCATTGGTTAAAATGATTTTTTTTTTACTCCATAAGAAGAGTTAGTCACCAGAATAGTGTAACTGAAATTCTTCAGGCTGATTTTGTATGGCAAATTGGTTTATATTGGGCTCAGTGCAGCACTCAACTTCAAACAGCTATGGGCAGCTCTCAAGAAGCCACTTGTAGCTGAAGAATCACCAGAGTCCAATGGACGTCAGCCATATTCCCCTCCTGACTGGGTCTAAGTATGAGTAGCCTAACAACTCAGTAGACTAGCTATAAACCTGTTCTACTTCTAAGGATTCAGTGTCCTCCTGAATGAGACCTCTCCTGCACATATAGGAGCTACTCTAGGAGGATGGCTGGTTGTCTACTGCTTCCTCATCCCAAGACACATTCCCCTGCAAATGCCACTTCAATGACAAAAGGATGTAAGGATGTTGCTGGATTCCCCTGTGGATGCTTAATTACAGTGGAGGGACGGGGTGCTGCAAAATCAGGGGAGATGTCCTTAAAGTGCGTAATAGTTCACATTTTGGGAGCTAGAACTCTGTTCACTACCAGCTGCACAACAATTTGGTCCCAGATCAGATGACAATAATTCACAGCATGACACCTCTTGTATTCAACCTTCTGTTGTCCCCTGAAACCCACGTAGTCTCTTTGTATGAACTGCAAATATATGGGGGTGAGGAATATAAAGTGGCCCATCTTGCACAATTCCAGCTATAACAATTCAGCCTTCTGTTAGTCTGAGATTTTATGTACAATAGTTTGTGAGCTGGTGAAAGGCACTGTAAGCTTCACATTATGATCATTATATGGTCTGGAACATTTGTCTTGAAATCTTTAATGGAGCTTTGTCTCATGATCTCTAACTCAGCTTAGTTTAGCTGTGCTGGAAGTTGTTTTTTCTAGGCACATGTTCAAGTCCTCAGGAGAAAGTAAGTTCACAGATACAAGATTTTTGTTCAAGATGAAAAGAAAATTAGTTTCATTTCAGATCTATGTAACCTAGAACTATAATTTGATTCTCATTTTACTCAGAAGAATCGCTGGCCTAGAACAGTACATAAAATGGTAGAATTGCTTGGAAAGTGGATCCTTTCTCTTCACTCCTCTGGACCAGCTCAGCATCTTTATAATAGCTCAAACTCTGCTGCCTATAAAGCAAAACATGCTGTTTGTTTATACTGGGCTCAATGCAGGGGAAAAAGCAAGCAGAGAAAGCCATATCCTACAAAAGCAGGAAAGCCAAGCTAAGCAGCTATTACACAGGAGGAGTTTTTGGGCAGTGGAAGAGGATGCCTGCAGCTTTCACTCCTCTCCTTCCCTATATTGTGCTAACAGCATCGAGCCAGCACAAAGGGGGAAGCAGGAATTTAACTGAGCGAATCTCAGAATCACATTTTGTTCTCTCTGCTATGCTTTACGTGTGCTGGATTGCATGGTGAAAATCTAGCCCCTTACACAATAAAGAAGAAAGAATGTCTTCTCACTACATAGTTTGCTAGGAGATTTTCTTAAACAAAAATTGATCTTTTGTCTCAGGATGGAGGATAGTGAAAGTGGAAGAAGATAGAATTTGCTATGTTATTTGCTGTGAGAAGTCAGAGATAAATTTGCAAATGGAAGAGCACAAGGCCCATTGAATAACATTTCAAAGAAGAATTCATGATGAGTAAAGTATGGTGAGTAGAAAGAACATGCATAATGAATCACTGACAAAAGCAATCTGTACTTTCAATGTCCAAATAGATTAAAGGTCTGAATACATGATATACTCTGTTCTAATTTATTGCTTATTGACTCAGTGTCAGAGATCATCTAGAAACTTTAGATCTTGGATCCCCATTATCTGAGCATAACATTTGTTTATGTTTGGGAGGGGGCAGGGAAGATGGCGAATTTATTCTGGTATCTAGTATGGTTCTTTTCTGTGGTACTATTCAGGATTTTTAATTTGTTCATTGTAATATGGATAGTGTTTTATTTGCCAGCATATATAAAGTGCATGTATGTCTATGTTTCATATCAAGAAACTTATGAGAGGTGGCTGTGAGTAAAGTGAATAGGCAGGGGAAGGAGAAAAGTGATTTGTAGGTATGTGTGTCTTCCAAAGTTGCTAGCTATGGACAAAGCTGCCCATGTAGCCTTTGGTAATAGTTCCCTGAGATACTGGATGGTTTGGGCACATTTGTATAAATTTTAGGTTATTATGGTTCTGAATAATTAAGGTCCTTATGCAAAAATCATACTTTTAGTCTTATTGACTTGAGTAAGACTACTCACCTGCTTAAAGTTACACAGATAAAAAGTACCTGGCAAAAATGGGGATCTATCTGCATTATCAATACTTTTAAACTAATACAGAAAACTAGGTCCCCAAATGCAAGGTCACACACACACGAACAATGGATGGAAGAGCAGCATACATGGAGGCAAACGTGAGCCTCCCTTCTCATTTAGAGCCTCCCTTCTCATTTAGGCTATGTCTACATTGCATTCCTCCTTCGAGAGAGGAATGCAAATGCAGACAAGAGAAATTGCAAATGAAGCATGGATTTGAATTTCCCGTGCTTCATTTGCATAATCACAGACCTCCGCTTTTCCGAAATAGCACATTTCGAGAACACAAATGTGGTCCCCATTGGGTTATTTTGAGAAAAAACCCTTCCTTCGAAATTACCCTTATTCCTCATTTTTTGAGGAGTAAGGGTTATTTCGAAGGAATGGTTTTTTCTCGAAATAACCCCGAGGGGACTGCGTTTGTTTTCTTGAAATATGCTATTTTGGAAAAGCGGTGGTCCACAATTATGCAAATGAAGAGTGGGAAATTCAAATCCGTGCTTCATTTGCAATTTCGCTTATCTGCATTTGCATTCCTCTCTCGAAGGAGGAATGCAATGTAGACATACCCTAACAGACTACGGGCATACAATCTAGATGAAACTATTATAAAGTGGATGCTTAGCTAGTTGGGTAAGTATTCCCATGGTTCACAGTCATGCTGGATGGGCATAATGAGTGGGGTTTTGCAGGGATCAGTTTTGGGTCCAGTTCTGTTCAGTGCTTTCACTAATAATTTAGATAATGACATAGTGAGTATACTTACAAAATTTGTGTATGATACCAAGATCAGAGGTTTCAAGTGCTTTGGAGGATAGGATTATAATTCAAAATGATCTGGACAAACTGGAGAAATGGTCTGAATTAAATAGGATAAAGCTGAGTAAGCACAAATGCAAAGAATTCCACCTAGGAAGAAATAAGAAGCAATGAGCTTAAATTGCAGCAAGAGAGCTTTAGGTTGGACATTAGGAAAAATTTCCTGTCAGGGTGGTTAACCACTGGAATAAAAATTGCCTAAGGAGGTTACAGAATCTTCATTATTGGAGATCTTTCAGAGCAGGTTACACAAACACCTATTGGGGATGGTCTAGATCAGGGCTACTCAACATGCAGCTACTCAACACACGGATGGTGACCCATTTGTTTGCAGCCCACGGTGTAGTTTGGGTTTATGAGGGGCTTAACACGCAACCCATGGGTGGGATCCTTTGATCATGGATTCCACTGGGAGTGTGAGGCGTCTTCTAGGTGGGGTGAGCACTGAAAGATGCAAGTGGACGGGCTGGCTGGAACTTGTACCTGTATTTGCAAAACATGTTTTGGAATCTTCAGTGGCCAAAGAGCAAAGAAAAAGCCTGGATGAAATCCTCACACCTCAGAAGTCAATGACAATATTCCCCATTTCTTAAGAGGGCCTATAGTTCCCATCTAGCATCTGAAAATGCCGTGTATAATAATTTGCATGTTACTACCTGAAATACCTCTAGAACTAAATGATGAGCTGACCCTGGGGATTTGAAACAGATTCCAAGGAGTAGAAATAAGTGGAGTTATTTATATTAGGTTCTGAATCTGCATTTGATTTCAGACTCTCTCTCTCTCAAACACACTCTTAGCCTTTCCTTGCCTTTAATGGAACTAATCAGGTGAGTAAGTGTAGCTCACACTTGTATGGTCTCACAGCAAAGGCACAGACTGCTAAACTATCCTCTATTATTCTGTGTTCTACTCCCTCAAAGGTACTATACAATTAGCAAAACAGAGGGTCTGAGAATTTAAAAGCCATGTAAGGGAAATGTATTAGCATCCTTCTAGCCTCTATTTTATCAGTTTTATATGGTATTTTTAGATTAACACATTGTCCCCTATCTTTAATATAATTTTGTTTTACTTCCAGAAAAATGGATGCATTGAGATTTGACTTCTCAACTGAGAAGTAAGCTCATATTTCTACTTAAAAGGAATTATGTTTGAATGCATGATTGTTCATAAAATAATGACAAAGTAAACATTAAAAACGAAGTTTCATAAGGTGCCAATAGTCAAGTTCACACAGAAAAAGGTCAACTTAGGGAGCTAAACAAATTATAATTATAAAATGACATTTCAGTTTCCATGCCATTAGCAACTGCTTTACATATTTTCAATTAATGTTTTTTTAATTTATTATATCACTATATTAGCAGTGCTATAATTATAGTTGAGAAGGCACTTCCATTAAAAGTCCTTACGGTATATGCACACATTTAAAACTTTTCAAACAAATTAGCCTTGGAGTATAAGTCTCATTTTTATTCTCAGACCAGAGGCAATTTAAAAAAAATATTTACTTAAGTAAAAAAAAAACCCTCACTATTTTCTTAATCAGATAAATATTTAGATTTTTTTAAATAATTAAAATACATAAAAAGCTTTGTCTTAAAGACTCAAGGCCAGATTTTTAAATGCATTCAGGTGCCCAAAGATGATACATGCCTAGTAAAACTCAAGATAGATGGGCACAGTGCTTAATTTATAAGGACAGGGATGTTGGAGCTTCGCCAATAAGGATGGCATTTCCATACAGCATGAGCTCACAAGAACCATACGTATCACACTTTACCTAGCAGAGGCTGCTGGCTAGGCTGAGCCTTGGCAAGCCCCAACATAAATAAAGTTCTGCTTACACACCTATCTCCACTTGATTTAAATGGAAGTTAAGTGTGTAGTAGGATATTCTAAACACCAAGGAACATGTCTGTATTCCCTTATGTGCAAATATTTTCAAAGAACTGGCCATTAGTCCTTATTAGAATGAACTTCTATTGACTTTAATGGGACTTTCATCTAAGCAAATGAGTTCAGGAAAGGAACCTCAGTGAGGATTTTTGCTATTAGTATATGTCTATATATCGATCTATGAAGTGATTTGGTTTGCAGATATTGCAATCATAAGTGCTGTTGACCTATGAAATGATTTTGCTGACATATTAGTTCATGGTTCATTGATGTGAATACCACAAATATATATTACTCCTTCAATTGCTAACATTACTAGCAAATCACAATGAAAGGCCCACAACAGAAGTTTAGAGACTGACCTCCATTTTCACCTCTATAAATGGTACTTCAAGAACAGATTTAAATCACTGCCCCTGGCACACTGTAGGCAATTTCATGGAGGACATCAAATTCAGGTCCAAACGCTGAAGCAATAATACTGGTATGATTTTCCTTTCATTACGTTTAGTAATGGGCAAAGCTTGACCTTTATAGCTAAATAAATAGGTAGTAAAACATGCAAAATGCAGACATCTGAATTGTGCCTTTTTCAGAGATACATGCATTTCTGATACTATAGGTCTCAGCTTTGCTTTACACTAATAAAGTTGCTATCTATTATTGATCAACAAGTTCCATTTATTAAAGAGTTGAAATGCTCTCTTTGTAGGAAGCCAACCTATAATAAATATTGTGCTATATATGCCTGATTTCTAGAACTCTGACAATTCTGTAATACGATGTAATCAATTGTGTATCTATGTTCTAATTTTCATAAATAGGAATGCTGTTTGTTAATTACAATTAGAACATGAAGAAAAATATCCAGTCTTTTTCCTTTGATCAATCAAAGTACCCAAGCAGTATTCCAGAACCATAAGCTTTTTCTGGGCATCACATATACACTTGCTGACCTGAAATGAGGCTGCCTGGGAGCAACTCAACCTCTTGTTGTATCCCACCCATCCTCCCTCCTTTTTTCTTCTTCTCGTGACTAGCTTCTCACCTCTCACGTCATGAGACAGTTGGTAGTACAAGAAAAAGATATTGAAATGAACTCAACAGCATCCTATTCACTAATGAATTGCAACTATTGTATATTTTGACACTACATTTACATTATGCTCACGATCCATCTTAATCACCATCATGCAGTAAAAGTTCTAGTTCTCTTTCCTTATTTCTTCATACAGCTAGCATTAGTGTACTGACACATTAATACACTTATATCTCTATTTCAGTACAATAAAAACACAACTCTTCATTTTCTTTCTAATGTTTTTCGTGGAAGTACAACTGTGTTAAAGTATAAGCACCTATTTTTCCTTGTGACGGGGCACGGCTGCCCCGCACGGACCCGCCACCCACGGAGATCCTGTATGGGACGCAGGGCGACGGGGTGAGGGATAGCGCGGCGCCCGCCCGGGCCGCGGGGGGCGGAGCCCGGCGGACAAGCGCCGTTTTCAGTCCCGCGCCGGCCGGAGGCGCGGGCCAGAGTGGCCGCAGGACGCACTGCCCGGTGTGCTCAATGGCGATGGGGGGTGACGTAACACCCCACCGCCGCATGCCGAGTTGCGGCGCAGGCATGGCGTCACTCCGGCGCCGGGATTTAAAATGGGCGGCAGGGAGATGAGAGGGGAGAGCGTGGGGCTGCAGGTCAGCAGCCCGGCGGTCCCACGAGCCGGGGGAGCCGCGAGGAGGAGGGGGCCGGCGAGCCCCATGCGGGGCCGGGGCGAACGGCTGGGGCAAGACCGGGGCCGGTAAGGGGAGAGGAAGCAGCCCAGGGCAGGGCCCCCTGTAGGCCCGCGGGCTGGTGCGTTACGGCGGGAAGCCCCGCCAGCCGGACCCAATCGTAACCGATCCGTGTCCTTAGGGCCCTGGGCTGGGGTCCGTGAGAGGGGGCGGGCCCGGACCCCCCTCTCCCCTACACCGGGGCCAACCCAAGACAACCCACAGCAAGAGGCCGCAACACCCCATTGAAGCGGTATTGCAAGGTGGACTCAGACACCCGCCGGAGATGCTGAGGGTGGAACACGAGTAAACGCCATGCAGAGACTGCCGCAGTGCGCGAGACGTTTACATTCCTCTTTCATTATTGTAAAGGCCACTTAAGTACAATCAATATTCAGGCAAGAAGGTAACTATTCCTTTTGTTTTTACTTTTATATTACAGTTAACCAAAATACACTAAGCACTGTACAGATACAATCTATAGGGAGACCATTCTCTGCCCTGAAAAGCATAAAAAGAAGTGACATATGAAAGATGTAGAAAAGACATAAAAGCAAAGATGTTAAGGTTCTGATTGACACATCTTAATAACTGATCTGTTAGTAAGTATATTAATTAATGCCACCTGCCCTGCTACCTAGACAGTAGTTTCCTTTTTCTTCCTTTACTTGAAGCTTTCCCAGTTACCACTTTTGACACTAATTCATTTCCATCATGCTCTTGACCTATAGCGAACCTGAGTTAATTCACCAGTACTTGTCCTCTTGCTTTGTCCTACTAGGTAGGGAAAGAGTGCTTTTGGCAAGTCCCTTGAACTCGGCAGAGCATGGGCCACTCAAAAGAAGCCTTCAGCAATTGTCTAAGCCCAATTCAATGAGGGTAGCTATTTAGTTATTAGTTGATCTTTTGGGAGACCATCAAAATGAAACAGAAGTTGATTCAATATTTTGTAATTCCCAAACATTTCTGTCTAAATCAACTAATTCATTGGCTTGTCTCCAGAACCAGCCTCTTCCTTCCTTTGTACTTGGCTACACAAGGAGCCTTTTAAAGATGACCTAAATTTGTGTCTTTAGTTCACTTTTCCAATTTCCTAATGTGATTTTTGTTTCTTTGTATTGGACTAAAGTTTTGGAGCATTCTCACAAAAGTATATATTCTATATCCATAACATCATTTGCTTTACCCTAACACTCAGCTGTGGTTCTCTGGTCAAATGTGTCTTGGCCCAGATGCCCCATTATGAAGACACACATTATTATTACTTACTTGTTCTTTACATCTTGCCAATCTCTAGAGATATTTCTTATTGTAGGAGGTCTTCTTTCCTTGGAAGTTAGCCTCCATTCGGAGAAATTCCATTCTTATTTGTTCTCTATTTTTCATGTCTGCTTCCAATTTATCTAATCAACCTTGTTGTCTCAGCTCCCCTTTCTCATCCTGCTTCTCTTCCCCATGAAGCTATGGACCTCCCAAAACACTAGGGCTATATCTACACTGCAGGCCTTTTTGCACAAGAATGGCCATTCTTGCGCAAAAACTTGCGGAGCGTCTACACTGCACACGTGTTCTTGCGCAAGTAAATTTACAGTAAGGAGTCAGAACAGAGGGCTTCTTGCACAAGAGTTATTCCTCTCCCCATGAGGAATAAGCCCTCTTGTTCAAGAGCTCTTGTACAAGAACGCTGCGTGGATGGCAACAGGGGTTTCTTGCGCAAAAAAACCCCTATGGCTAAAATGGCTATCAGAGCTTTCTTGCGCAAGAGATGCTGCAATCCACATTGCAATGGATGCTCTTGTGCAAAAGCACATCTCTAGTGCAAAATTACATGGCAGTGGGGACGCATTCTTGAGCAAGAACTTTTGTGCAAGAACTCTTACGCAAAAAGTTCTTGCTCAAGAAGCCTGAAGTGTAGACATAGCTTGTGTGGGTGTGTAGGCAGGGAGGTGGAGACTTCTATTCAGCTCAGACATTAGAGCAAGGGATGTAGCATGAAAATCTTTATGAAAGAACATTATTACTACCCAAGTTCTGGCATCCTACACATCCTTGTCATAGACACTGATCTTTTCCAAGGTTCCTCTCTTTGAGTAGACCAAAGGAGTGAGAAAGGAGCTACAGAGAATAAGCAATATATGCCTTCCAGCAATCAATTCACACTCAACCTGCCTCTGCATAGCAATGGCCCTTAGTGGCATGCAATTGAAAATGACACCTCAAAATGAGAGGACTCCATATACCTGTGGGAGACAACTGAACCTGTGCTCAGAAAGCAAAGGGATGGGGCAGTGTCATGCAGCATTCTTTGCAATAGTTAGGCACACTGGTCTGAGTCAAAGAAGGGGTCCCCCTCCCCCAAAGTCTGAGTTTCTGACAAGGCATGTATGTGCTAGAGCAAACACATTAAAGGGCTCAGAACAGCTATGGTTCTTTAACAGGTCACAAGGATTCCCTAAGTTTTAATATCAAATGATCTTAACATTTCTGTTCTATGGCTCTGTTTTAAAAAAATATACAGGGATCTTGTGTTTGTGTTGTACTCATTAAAAGAAGAAAAAAAAAGTGTTCTGGAGAGAAAGAGAGATTACAACTAAAACAAACTGTACACGTTCCAGTCTTTTCCCTTATGGCATGTTTTTTTGGAGGAAGCCAAAACAGTCCTAGCAGAGTTTTGAGTCTCACCAATTAATTGAAACTAGTCACAATACTGCTAGCCTTCACTCCCCAGCTAACAATGACCTAGTTTAAGGCATAGATTTTTGTTAAGTAAAAATCTCTTACAAAAAATTCCTGGGGCCATCTGTTGCATTATTTCTGCTATTAGCAGCAACAAACTGTTCTTAGGGAACTATGGTCAGGCCTTTCTACAGAAAATATGTACATTCTGCCATTTCCTTCTGTTTTATAAATGGTATCCCCACAACCAGTGGCACTGGAACAAGGAGTGCTGCCATATACCCTACCTTGAAGTAGTAATAACAAACACCAAATGTATCTTTCTACAGCCCTGCATGGATACAAATGCATACCCACAGAGCAGATATCCACTAGTTTCTGCAGCAAAAGGAGCAGAACATGGAGCTGCTGATCCTGAGAACCAGTGCTCCACACCAACAGCTTCTCCAGCAGTTGTACAGCCCACCAACCTCACTCACCAGGAAGACATCATATTCACCAGCCTGTCCCTAGGCAGAAGAGACAGCTGTGTGGAAGGGCTAGTGCAGTATAGCCACCAGCACTAGTGTAATACCAACAGGCAGAACTGAGTCCAGGTACAGGGAGGTATGACCACAGAGCAGGAACAGGTGGAGGGTGACAACTAAGGCAGGAGCCCTGTGTGGGGCAAAGGGATGCCCCAGCAGGGAGATTTGGCCCCAGCAACTGGGCAGTAGCAGAGGGCTGGCAGCGGTTGCAGAGCTCTGACCCTGGCAGTGGCTACGGAGCTCCAGCTGCACAGCTCCAGCCCTGGCAGTAGTGTGGCAACAGAGGCTAGAGAACTCCGGCCCAGGGAGCAATGGCTGTCCAGGCAGCAGCAGGGTGGGCTGGAGCCCTAGTTGGGGAGGCAGCAGTTTAGTATGGGCCAGGAGAGGTGGGACCTCTGCTAGTCCAGCAATTCCCTTTGTTTGGGACTGGTTAGGTCCCGTGGTTGCTGGACTAGGGAAGTCCAATCTGTAGTGCCACTACATGGGACAGTGAACAATACCCAGTCGGTGCGTGTGTATATGCTACAGTTGCTCATGGGACCGGCAGCTCCATGTTTTGCTCGTTTCACCACGGAAGTTCCCGGCAGAGCCCTATGGTTCTATGAATAATGATTTATATCTGTGGATATCTTATCCATGGATATAAATTTGTATCCATGCAGGGCTCTACATGTTTCCAATATCAGCACTCACAGTATAAAAATGTTTATGGATGGGGCACTTAAACACATTGCAGGAGGAAAGTGATGCCATAGTATTAAGCCTGTCGTAGTGAATTCAAATAAGAACTCAGTTGAATACATGAACATGTTATCTATCATTTCAGAATAAAACAAAAAGCAAATCATGTCCAAAATATGACAGTTGACTGGTGTCAATTTTGGTGATTTACGGTGTCGTATGTTTGAGTCATGGTAGGTTCTGACCCTCTTTTCCTATTCTCAAAGGATTATTTCTCCTTTATTTAGTTTTTCTCCAGATAAAGTAGTAACTGAAAAACACTGTTATATAACATGATGATGTGGCTTTAAAGAGTACATCTTGAGCCTCTACAGTCTAGAACTCTGGTCCCGCAACATCCATGGTCTGGCATGATTTTAGTTAGCTTGATGTCCACTATCATGGGTGTGGCCAAGTTTCCTACAGTCCCATAAAGTTTGTTTACAACCACCAGTCCTAGTGTTCTGTGCTATTATTTAGCCCTAAATGTCTTCTAAGAGCCCAGTAAGCAGTAGAAGTGTTGGTAATGCTGCTAAACAATATTGACCTCCCATGTTTTGGCAAATGCTCTGGTTTGGCACCAGTCATGTCCTAAGGGTGCCAGACCAGAGAAGTTCAACCTGTATTTATCTTTCCTCATTTACTTTTGTTGTGTTTTCTTTCATATAGGATTGCAAAAAATCATATACATATAAAAGTCTTAGTCACTAATATGTGCAGTTTCAACATCAGTTTATGAAATGCTGGCAGCACTTAGTTGTGCAGTAGGAGACCAGGAAAGTGGATTTAAGGGTCTTACTCTTGGGCTTTCCAGTTTGTAGAAGAGAAAGAGGCAAAACATTTCTGTGACCATTATATATTAATCCTGAAGTGCACGGCAGTTATGAATTCAATTATTTCTTTAACTGGAAGGTTTAGAAGAAGTGTGTAAAAACCCAACTGCCTTTACTTAATGATCCTTGGGAAAAAAAAAGTTAAGGAAGGCCAAAGAGATAAGACTCAGATAGCTATGAGTCATACACTTACTGTGAGTAAGAGTACTGAGCCTTTGGTGGAGTACATAAATAATTAGCAACATAGCCTGCAAGTCTCTTCCCTTTTTATATTTCTATAATTAGAGGTGTGTGATGAGATATAAATTATTCTTTTCATGTATTGTTCATGCTGAATAGTAAATTATTTTTATAACATGCCTCATGATATTCATATTCTATGGAGTGTGAATAGCATGAGGAATGTTATAAAATAATTTAAATTTTGTTGCTTGAGGCTGGGAAAGAAACGTAAGCCAGGACTAACTCTTTCTTTTGCTTGTTCCCTGATTTTGCACAAACTTTATTAGAAAGTAATAGCAAGTCATTTTCAGTAAATGCACAGCAATGGAAAGCAGGAAAAGTGCAGAAACAAAATAAAACCCTAATCCTTTAAACTCTTATACATATGCTTAACTTTATACACCTGAGTAAACCCATAGACTTTAGTGGGAATGTTCACATGCTTAAAGTTAAGAATGAATATTAGTATTGGCAGGATTGAGATATGACTACTTACTAATCACACTTTTCTGATTCAGCAAACACTTGACATCTCAAAGTTAAGAGTGACCTTTTAAAGCTATTTTTAATATGTTTTATTTAAACAATGCTATATTGCCATAAAGTACTAACCAGTTTCAGGACACAGCTACTGTTCCAATAGCAGTTTTCGTCTTCTTCTGGCTATTTTTAAATCACACTTTGCTTTCCCATGGTAAGCTAGAACCATTAATGACATTTTCAGATGATTATACTACATTAGATGGTAGCACAATATAAGCTATTTATTTTTCATGTTTCATAACATATGTTACAAAATGTTTTGTTTGCAATATGGAATTCAGAAGGGTCACTGTTTTTATTAAGACTTCATCAGTGACACAAACAAAATTGTAATGTCAAATCAGTACAATACACAGGGATTCATCTGCTATCATGCCATCCAGTTACCTAGTAAAGAATTTCTACTATACAATATATTTGCATTATTTGCTCATCAAAACTTACATACAGAATTACAGAAACAACCCCAATGTGTTAAAAACAAGACAGAAAAGCAGCTATTTCTTAATTTATCTAAAATTGGAAATTATTCTTTCATATTGAGAGTTTCCTGTAATAACTTGGATCAAATGTGGACTGAATTTATTAGACAGGCTATTTCTACACTGAATTCTTTTTCTGGAAAAAGATACACAAATTGCGAACCGCAATTTGTGTACCATTTTCCACTTTTTTTGGAAGAGGCTTTTCATACATTTGGCCCATCTACATTTTATGAGGAATAAGGGCTCTTCCGAAAGAATGCACCCGCTTTTTTGGAAACTGTTCTGAAAAAGCGAACAGATTCCCTGGACGCAGCAGAGTTTTTCCAGGTATCCAGGAAAAACTCTGTAGTGTAGACATGTGGGAGTGGGATTTTATATTTATATTTCAGGTTTAATAATGTAGTAATGTATGACTTAATTTCATCCTGCCAGCCACCCTCTTTATGACCCTCTGGAGCATTGGTAGAAATGCATCTGACATACTGTCAGTGTCTGTACCGATGTTAAGGCAGGGACAGACCTTTTAGTTAAATATACATTTCTTTGTTTTAAGGTTTAATAAGTAAAATACAGGATCTTGTATTGTGTCTATGTTAATAAGATTATAGGAATGTTGAAGGACTGGGCCACAATGTGAATTGTTTTGATTACAAGATTTAGTAAGGTTTAATTTACAATGCTTTTTATTGCTCAATATAAAACACTGCTGTTTGTATACCTTTGAAGGTCTCTGTAACAGACTGTTTGTGTGAATGAGGAACGTATGCATCAGAAAAAGATAAGGTGTGAAGGCCGTTGTTAAAACCAGATGGTCAAGAGAGGAGAAGTGAATTTAACTAGACTTACCGATGCCATAGAACCATCAGCGCACGCGCATCCATGATTAAGGAAGGGCAGATTAACGACTCTAAGGTGGAGCTGGCACCCCTAAAGACAATTGATTAACTCAATCCAGGACAGGATGACCCTCTTGGAAGTGTTTTGGAATGATAACATCAAAAGATAACACCAATTAAGGAGTAACCAGTCACGAACTGACACAGCGAAATCCATAGACTTCAACAGAGAAAAGAGGATTAGAAGAGCAGGGTGCTTTGCCATGGGACTTTGGGTTTGTCTTGCCATCAACTCCAGGAGCATCGGATCACGACTGACAAAGCCTGGCTCCCCTCTGTGATCAATCTGGCTGGCCACTAGATTGAGCCAGACTCTAGACTGGTAACTATAACAATGACTGGCAGGACTGTGTGCATGGTGTGTGTATGTGAGGGTGACTGAAAAGCATATGCTAACTGTTGTATTCTCAATAAATGCAGCGTATTGCCTTATCCCCCTGAAAAAGATCCCGTGTGCTTCTTTTGAGCATAACAGACATAACTCTAGAGAGGAATAGCTCAGTGGTTTGAGCATTGGCCTGCTAAACTCAGGGTTATGAGCAAAACCCTGTGATCTCCATGGCTGAACACCACACCACCACGATCTGCATCTGCTATGCAGGTTGGGTCCTTTTCCCTCCACCAGTCTGAATACAAGTCAGTACTATCCCAACTTTGTTTCCTACGAAGTTCTTCATTAGGAGTGTATTTGGACTCACAGTTCATGACCTATAGGGAAAGCAAGTTCCCCCTACAGATTACAGTCTTTAGAATTTAAAATCATAGAATACTAGAACAGGAAGGGACCTCAAGAGGTGATCAAGTCCAGACCCTTGCCCTTACAGCAGGATCAAGCACTATCTATATAATTCCTGATAGATATCTATCCAACCTGCTCTTAAATATCTCCAGTGATGGAAATTCCACAGCCTCCCTATGCAATTTAACCACCCTAACAATTAGGAATTTTTTCCTAATGGCCAGCCTTAATCTCCCTTGCTGCAGTTTAAGCCCATTGCTTCTTGTCCTATCATCACAGGCCATGGAGAACAATTTTTCTCCTTCCTCCTTCCCTTTTAGACACTTGAAAACTGCTATCATGTCCCCTCTCAGTCTTCTCTTTTCTAAACTAAACAAACCCAACTCTTTCAGTCTTCTCTCATAGCTCATGTTTTCTAGACCTTTAAACATTTTTGTTGCTCTGGCTCTAGACCTTCTCTGGACCTTCTCCAATTTCTCCACATCTTTCTTGAAATGTGATACCCAGAACTGGACACAATACTCCAATTGAGGCCTAATCAGTGCAGAGTAGAGCAGAAGAATTACTTCTTATGTCTCTCTCACACACCTATTAATAAGCATACTCTCTATGCAAATATCTAAATCATTGATGAAAATATTGAACAGAACCGGCCACAAAATAGACCCCTGTGGACCACTACTTGCTATGCCCTTCCAGCATGACTGTGAACCATTAATAACTACTCTGAGAATTATTCAGCCAGTTATGCACCCACCTTATAGTAGTCCCATCTAGGTTGTATTTCCCTAGTTTATTGATAAGAAAGTCATTCAAAACTATATCAAATGCTTTACAAAGTCTAGATATACCACATCCACCATTACTCCCCTATCCAATGAAAGAAAGCTATTAGGTTGATCTGACATGATTTGTTTTTTACAAATCCATGCTCACTCTTTCCTGTCACCTTATCATCTTCCAGATGTTTGCAGATGAATTCCTTAATTATTTGCTCCATTGCCTTCCCTGGCACAGAAGATAAACTGACTGGCCTGTAGTTTCCTGGGTTGTTCTTATTTCCCTTTTATAGACGGGCACTATATTTGCCCTTTTCTAGTCTTCTGATATCTCTCCCGACTTCCATAACTTTTCAAAGATGATCGCTAAAGGCTCAGATACCTCCTCTATCAGCTCTTTGAGTATTCTAGGATGCATTTCATCAGGCCCTGGTGACTTGAAGACATCTTATTTTTCTAAGTAAATTTGTAACATGTTCTTTTTTTTATTTTAACTTCTAAACCTACCCCATTTCCACGAGCATTAACTATGTTAGGCATCCCATCACCATCAATCTTTTTGGTGAAAATTGTAACAAAGAAGTCATTAAGCACCTCTGCCACTTCCAAGTTTCTTGTTATTGTTACTCCCTGTGATGGGGCATCTATACTCCGCTGCGATGGGGTGCCTACAACCCGCACTGAGGCCAGGGGAGGTGGAGCATTGTGGGTGAAAGGGCTCCACTGCTGCTCCCCTGCCACGCATGCTCCTGCACAGCAGGCCGCATAAATGGCGCCGGGCTGATGCAAAAAAGGGGGGGGGTGGATCCGGCAGGGACGGAGCAGCTGAGAGGCAGGTGCGCCACTGTGGAGGGCAGATGGGACACCCCGGGGGGACAGAAAGCCGGGACACCGACCTGCCCAGGCCCCTGAAGAAGTCCGGAACAGGATGGGGAACCCAGGCCCAGGGCCTTACTGGTTGCCGGCTGGGTTGGAGCCAGCTGGAGAGGCTGGCCTGCCGCCTCTGCTTGGGCCAGGCTATCATCAATCCCTCGGGCCGGAGGAGATCTTCAGTGACGGATCCAGAGGCTTCCTTCCCCGACACAGTCTGAGACACTCCCAGAAGGTGTCAAGAACCCTGCACCCCCTGCGGATGAGCCGACCCCTCTTAGAAAATGTCTAGAACAAGTAGGAAGTGGCCCAGGGCAGGGGTCACCCTCAGAACCCCGTGGGTTGGTGTGTTAGGGGCAGCGGTGGTGAGGGCAGGCCTGGGTCCCCCTACCTGTTCCTCTGGTAGGGGAGAAATGTTGAGTCTGTAAGCAGGGGCTGAACTGCTGCTTGCTATCAGCCAGCTAAAAGGAAGTGTGGGTGTACCCACTACAATTGTTTAGCTCTGCAAGGTAATTAACTGTTAACTGTTGATATGTAAATACAGCTCAGGAGAGAATCCGAGGTGTGGCTATGTAAATCCCATTCAGCCAGGGCTGATGGAAGGTCAGTGTTGGAATGGAATGTGGAGAATTGTATATAATTTGGGACTGTTGTGGGGGTCACTAATCATGCTACCCCTAAATGTGGGAACTGTAAAACATGCCACCAGTGCTTGCAGGAGAGACACCACCATCATGGTAAGAGGTCTCGGAAGAACAAGCCTCCCCCCTTCCAGAGTTGAGTGAACAGAACTGGAGGGAAGGGTTAAAGGGCTTGAGTCAGCCTGCTTCACACCTGCCAGGTGTGAGCTATAAGACTGGCCCAGCCTGTACCTTTCCCCCTTTGGTTTTAAGGACAGGCCTAAAGCAGACTCCCTGAGGAGACTTTTCTTTTGCTAGTCCAGTGAAAGCTGGATTCATTTGCCAGTCCAGCTGGTGGCTAAAGAGTTGAAATCACTGAGAGCCAGGCCTCTTGCAGCCACTGAAGTGGCAGCGGCGTGGCGTGGAGCGGCGGCAGGCGAGGAGCGGCCACCTGCGGCGTGGCGTGGAGTGGCGGCAGGCGAGGAGCGGCCACCCGAGGCGGCAGCAGACCAGGAGCGGCGGCAGGAGCCCAGCGGAGCGTCCGGTGGCGTGGGACAAGACAGCTGGTGGAGCGTGGCAGGTGCCCCCTATCTATCACCCCACCCCCATTTCTGCCCAGGTTGGGAGGTGAAACCCTGTGGGCGAACTTTGGGACTCTGGGTGGCACGGACCAGGGACAGAGACTTTTGGGGTGTCGGACTCTTTGGACTTCGGGCGATTCTTGGCTGGGGGGGGGGCTTGGCTCATGTTTGGGTTATGAACTCTGTTTGTGGTGTTTTCCCCAAGTTAATGCCGTATGACTTCTCTCTCTGTTTCATTAAATGTTTCTTTCTTGCACTCAGACTCAGTGCTTGCGAGTGGGGAAGCATTGCCTCTCAGAGGCACCCAGGGGTGTGTGAATTTCCCAGATTACTGGGTGGGGGCTCGAGCCGGTTCTATGTGAGATGGACCCCAAGATATTGAACCCAGCCCTGGTTACTGCCAGGCCTACCCGGCAGAAGGGTTACAAGTCATTAACTTTGGGTCGTATTACCCGGTAGCACAGGGTGGGGACTTTGAACTTCAGACCAAACTCAGGCCATATTACCCTGTATAGAAGCAGGGGGGACTCTGAACTTCAGGCTGGGTACGGGTCGTATCACCGCTCTAAGCAGGGCGGAGATGGGGAAGGGTAGCCAAGTCGGTGGTATTTACGTTTGTAAACAGCCCTAAGTGGGTAACGTGGGTCAGGGAGACCTCAGTTTTGTTGACATTTCATTGTGGTTAATAAAAGGGAGGCGCCCCTTTCTATGATGGCGATGTGACACTCCCTCTTCATTGAGCAATGGGCCCGCCCTGGCCTTGGTCTTCCTCTTGCTTCTGAAATATTTGTAGAATGTTTTCTTGTTACCTTTTATGTCTCTAGCTAGATTAAGCTTGTTTTGTACATTTGCCTTTCTAAACTTGCCCCTGCATACTTGCGTTTACTTATATTCATCCTTTGTAATTTGACCTAGTTTCCACTTTTTATACAACTCCTTTTTGAGTTTTAGATCATGTAAGATCTCCTGGTTAAGCCAAAGTGGTCTCTTGCCAGTGTGGTCCTCTGTTTCCTATACAGTGGAATAGCTTGCTTTTGAGCCCTAAATAATGTCCCTTTGAAGACTGCCTACTGTCTTCATTTGTTTTTCCTCTTAATCTTGCTTCCCATGGGACCTTATCTACCAGCCGAGTTTACTAAAATCTGCCTTCCAACTTATATTTGGCTATCAGCTAACCACCACTGAACTGGGATCCTATCTCAGAGAAAAAGTGAATAGGGTAGCACCTAGTGAGGTTTTATGAATTTTTGCCTGATTTAGCTGGGGCTAACAGGGACAAGAAGATTCCAACTTTCCAGAAGTGGCTTGGAGTATCCAGGAATTAAAGATTAATCTTTAATTAAATACTGTCATGTGATGAAGTCTTCAGAAACACACCCAATCCTACACTATATAGATCCAGGAAATGGATACTTTGTATGCTGATGCCTGGTCCTTGTAACAATTGGGTACAGGCCATAGAATTGTGTTTTACCAGCAAACAAGAGAACAAGTCAACTATGAACTCAAGGTCTGGACTGCTGCCAGTGGTAGAGAACCCCAGACAATTTGCTGACAGGGATCTGATATGTTGAAAAGGGCCCAGACAGTGCAACTCTACATATAAAATGGTCACTGTATAAAGATTAGGGAAAATCATCTCAGAAGATTAGAGGGTATGATGTTTGATGTTTGCTAGATTATAGATGTGACAGGTCCCTCCTCCCCAGGCTGCAAGCTGGAACTGGGGGACAGGCGATTCCTATCTTACCAATTCAAGTTCCCCATCACATTGTTGTGACAAATTGCAAAGCCCTCCTAGCTTGGCCTCATACAAGCATTCATAGACTAGGTCACACGCAGGTATGCTCAGGAATGCTCCAGTAGTCACTGTATGAGCCAATAATAAAGCAGCTTCAGCCAATAGCCCCTACTGCCTCAGTCTAGCACTCCAGAGCTGTACCATCCTGCCCTGTTCAAAACCCGACCAGTATGAATTTATTGCTCAGTCTGCCATGTCTATAAAAATAAGTAGATGTGCACCAAGTCTTGTTCCTGAACTGAGATTTCCCTCCCACCAACCCCAGCACTTTACCTAAATCAGGCTGGTTAGGGTAACAAATATAAAACACTAAGATTTACCTGCCATTGCTTGGGTCCTTAACTTAATTATATTTTGTTTTTTGCCAAATAAAATGAAAATGTGCATGCTTCATTTGAATCATTGCTCTGGGATGAAGGTGTGAATGAGGAATTCAGTATGAAGGCTGCCTTTAGGAGAGAGGACAACCTCAGAGGTCTCTCATACCACAGCAGCATGGGGCAAAGTGAGAAGTGCTTCACCATGGCTGCTGCAACCCCAGCAAGCGCAGCTGGGGAAAGGGTGCATGTCCCCTAGCTGGGACAAGCCTAGATTCATTAGCTTGTGCACTCCTAAGCCAGAGTGAGGTGTGCAGCAAACCATGCACACTTTCCCCTCACACCTTAAAGGGAGACATCCAGCAATGTTCCCATATGAATTGAGATGGGGGAACTTCAGTCCACCCGCCCTCCCTGAAGGGCACCTCAGGGGTGGAACAATCAAGGCTGGGGCATTCCTAGATGTAGGGGGCATCCGCATCCAGCCCCTTTCATCTGCCATGTAATTCTGTCTCTTTTCTGTATAGTTTTATGAGCAGCAATCCCATTCCAGCCACATCACGTTTTGCTGGCACAACCAAACCCTTACTTTGGCTTAAGTTATAATAAGAGAAAGTAGTATACCAAATTTGATGGTCCTAGCTCTTAGGGGAAGTTATTGAACAAACAAACAAACTCAAATATATAGTAGATTAACTACAGAAAGATAGATTTTAAGTGATTATAATTGATAACAAACATCAGAGTAGATTACCATAAGAAATAAACCAAAATGCCATCAATGTCTGATATACAAGAAAGGATATGAATCAAGCAAGGTCTCATACCATTGCATAGTGCAAAGCAGTTCACTGATGTTTAAAACACAGGCTAGGCTTTCTTCTTGCCTGCCTGGGCCCAGCACTCCTTCCCTCCCCTAGTCAGTCAGTCTTTTTCCGCTGGTATTTTCATGTATTGTGTTGTAGGGAGAGTGAGGCCCAGTCATGATGTCATTTCCCTCTTTTATGTCTTCTTCCAGGTTTCTGGAAAGCATTTTTGCAGTGACCTGAGTCAAACAAACCGTTTCCATCGTGTAGACCTAGCTGTGATGTTTCTATTGTACCTGGTTCACAGGGTAACTCTTGTGAGCATGTGTATTTTCTTCAAGGAACCATCAATATTGGTTTGGCCTTTTTACTGTTGTGCCTGAAGTGCTGCTTGTTGTGAGGTTGAGAACACTCACATGGTTCAATAGCACATACCTAGCAAAGCTGTGCACAATCATACAAAACACCACATGAACATTAACATCTTGTTAAATTGTAACAAAACTTTTTAGAATGATGTTTCACTGTATAAAATAATTATATGGCAGTGATGAAGGTGGGAGTGCCAGGCACAGAGTGTCATGATAGAAAAATGTTCTGTTTAAAACTTATAATTGAAGGCTTGTTACAAGAAACAATGGGGAAGTTTGTATAAGGAGCACTAGTAGATTTACTGTCTAAACTTGGTTTTTTTTAAGCAACTTTACAACTACAAGAAAATGCATCTGATGCATTAAATGTTTGTTTTACTAGGAAAGTGGATAGTGTTCTTTGGCTTTGACTGGGAACTATTACTAATCATATATAATGGTTTTTATATGCAATAGCCTGGAGGTTTAACACTATTTAAAGCTTTTCTGAAGAGATTGAACTGTCCTGCAGCAAAGAGGTAAACTAAGGTGCAGGAGGAATGAGATAAATAGCTATACAGGGCATCACCACTACATCCAAGATACGTTCCAAAAAACATGGATGTATAGCAAAATGATGTAAAGCAGGGAACTTTTTTACCCATGGCTGAATTCCATTTGTGCAAACTGGATTTTTTTTGAATGACATAAGAGCAGGAAATGTGCAGACGTATAATGTATCAGTTCCTACAAGTAATTATGTTAGTGCGGAACCGATGTATTCCGGGGCGACTTATAGCGGGGATGCCCAGTGCAGAATATTTCCCTGCCTCTGCATCTTTCCCATCCAAGCCCCTTTACACAGATGACATCTGAACAAGAATTGGATTATACAATATCCACATTGAGGGGAAGAATGCAAGTCAAAGAGTAAAGTGAAGCAACATGCTCCAATATGTGTGAAGTAATATTGATTCTGTTTTCTACAACCAGGGATATTTGCAAGCATTGTGGGCTGGGATACTGGCACAACTGTTCTCATCAGTGCCAAGCTTTACACCAATAGCTTGCCTTATTTCAGCTGTGCTATTAGGACATATAACCTGCTGACTGATAGAAGGTTGATGGAGCACAGCTGGATACTCCTTTGTGAATTTTCAGATCTTGTCTCTGTATTACAGAGGCAGAGACTAGATGTTGCAGGGATTAGTACAGAAATGGCTTATGATACCTATTAACCATGGGGTTATGCCCCTGATATCCACTGGTAATGTGTATCATCCAGGGGATGCTGACAGCTAGGCTGTGTTTACATCTACAATTAACAGAAAAACTAGAGCATTTTAACAGCTCATGGACCTACACCTTGTAGTTAAACATCCAGTGGGATCATATACTCCTACTATGATTTTTTTAAAGATGTAACTAACACAGGCTGTTAGTGCAGGTTTTGAAGCCTGATAGTGATACAGACCGTGTCAGGAGTAAAGTTTACACAGAAATGTTTTTCTGGTAAGTCACCCAGACTCAATGGAGAGGTTGATTACTTCACCTAGCAAGCTGAAGCCAGAGCACTTCTAGAATATAATGAAATCCCTGACAAAAGCAAAATGGAAGGAAGATCATTGAGAGGTTATTGCCGCTAGCACGGGGGTAGATTTAGCAATTGGTACCAAGACAAGTGAAGAGATTAAGCCTTTTTAAAAAGGCATATGAAGTGTAGTAAATGGATAAGAACTTAAAAGGTTTAGTTTTCTCAATCTCATCCACACACCAGAAAACTACCCTCTGTGTACTGGAGCAGATTACATGTATTTGGCCAGGCAACTATTGAGGCTGGTGGAGTTTAAAAACAAAAAACCAAAAAAACAAAAAAACCCCCCACAGAATTGGACTCAAGTCCAGTTTTTAAGGTCAATGGCTCAAAGCTTTAACCACCATGTTCATGCAGAGGGGGGATACTGGAGCTCAAGCTCCAGCCTGAGCCAAGATGGATACACTCAGCAATGAAAGAGCCCTGCAGCCAGAGACTGAGTCAGCTGGTACAGGACAGCTGTGGATGTCTAGTTGCTGTGTAGACTCATCTAGAACCCAACTCATCTGATACCAGAAATATTATAGTGATCAAGTTAAAAAAATATGCTGAGGCCTACCCAACAAAGGGTCAAATAGCCAGGACAGTGGCTAATGTACTCTAGAAAATGTTATCCATCTGTGATGCTGGTAAGTCAATTCTTGCCAAGTCTGTGAGTATCATCTAACTTCTGATATCCATAGCTGAAAGTCAGATCAGCATGTGTTAATCTTACTTACAATGCTACATGCTACAAGGTAAAATAAAGATGTTTTATAACTGTAAAAATGCCTGCTTTTTGATAGGAAGAGCGGCTCCCTCCACACATCCAGGAGGACTATCAAAATAACTCGGGACATCACTGGACAAAAGCATTGTTAAATTTCCCCATGCACTTACAGAGTAGTTCAGAAGACTTCATACATACATAAGGTCTTTGAATCCTGGAAGAGAAAAACGAAAATAGCTAAAGTGAGAATCTCTCATCTCTTTGCTGTTTGTCCTCTCACAAGGACTCGAGTTAAGAAATGAAAAACAGATTCCAGAGTTGTCCTGGGGTGAGCCCTAAAAAACCATTCAATGCTGAAAGATAACGTGTCACCTTTTAACATACTGACAAATGCATTTGTGTATGTTTGCTTGCATGAACTTGTAATTAGCTAAAGATTTATTAAATTAGAAAAAAAGTTAACTATGGTATTGGCTACCTGGGTTGTCTTTGATGTAAGATCCAACCTACTAAGTGATCTGGGATGGAAGCAATTGGAATATTATATCTGGTATAAGTGACCATTTAACACAAAGTCCAATTAGCATGGGTGGGAAAGTAATCCCTTTGGACTCTCCTGTCTCAGACACCCTGGTAAGACCTAGGAGTCCTCATTTGTTATTTAATAGGTGAAATCTAGTTAGTTACCAGTTTGACATGTCTGTCCTTGTTTTGATAGCCTGTCCTAATGTTGGCATATTTGGTCACAAGCCACTCTAGGCAGCATGGTACAGTTATTATGTTTTTCTTAGCAGGAAACTCTGGTCAAACTACTAACTTTAAATTGAACTGTCTGATGAAGTATAAAACAAGTCATAGGAGTACAGCCTTCTACTCATTCCTTACTACCCTGAAAAAGTGCAGGTAAGGAAATTTACCCTACTCTAAGCATTTGAGAGTCTTGAAAAGTACAAGATGATCAACTGGAAAAAATTATGAGGTACACTAGTTCATGCCTGTAATTATATTGGAAATAATACAAGAGGGGAATAATACTTTAACTTTTGGAAGGTTCTGGTTACCAATTGATCTGTGTTTTGGAAAAAAAATTACTGCACCTCCCTTATCTTAACAGGAAAAAAAGTAGCATCAGTTTTTCAAAGATGTAAATCAGATTTGTCCAGTATGATTTACTGTCGGTGAAACCAAGGTGCATTACATCCTTTTACCATTAACCTCCATAAAGTATTTTTCTTTTGCAAGAAAATCCTTCATACGATTTACAGCTAAGGAAAATGAGCACAAACACCAACCTGGTAAATAACCATCAATGATGGGTCAGAGTAATCATGTTCACTATGAGCCAGGAGACAATTCTGATGCTTAATCTTTAAGGAAAGCAAAAGCTTACAGAGAGCTGAAGTCACCAGCAACATGTGGTATTAGAACAAGTTGAAAGGGGATTTACCTCTCTGCCTACAAGGTACAGGCAGAAACGTGAAGTGGTGCCATTCAAACTCTTCAAGAGATACGTTACACGCTTGTATTAATTTGTCACTTTTAGTCATCAAAGTTATTCAGAACTTGCTGTAAAATATTCTGATCCTCCTCTATATCAAGAGTACTTAACTACTCATCAGCAAGTTTCATTAGCACGCTCCATTGTGCCAAGTTCAGTAATAAAAATATTGGCTGAGATTGATCTCAAGATTGATCCTTGAGGCACTTCAGTCTGATCATTCACATTTCAGTAAATCCTGATGCCTTCTCTCCCTTCAGGCAATTCCTTATTCACTTTACAATCCTTGTACTGATCCCCATCTTCCAATTTAACTAATTTCCAGGGGGTATCCCATTGAATGCCTTACTGGAGTTGAAGTATATTTCAAAGCTGAAATATATACCAGAAAAAACAAAACAAAACAAAACCAGGCCTATTATAACAGCCAGATAATTTGCTACCTTGTAAGTTATATAGTTCAGAGTTAAGAACCCACCCCAAAGTTTCTTGACACTATTGAATGATCTAGTTTGTATCTTATGGCAGTTACAGTGGTGATTTAACATCCCTATTCTAAGGAACAATTTTCAGTCCAATGTATCACCACAATTTTATGACTTTGCAGCAAAGAAAATATTTTCAAAGTTCCCTTAATCTTCTTTCTGAACGCCCTTGGGGGAAAAAAATAGCTTCCACATGGAGGAAGAGCTGTTTAACAAAATAGTAAGATTGCTATGTAAAGATGAAGACAACCCATTTTCTTGGAAAATGTCACTATGGCTGAAGAAAAAGAAAAGCTCTTGAGATAGAAGCGAGTCAGGCACAATACTGCCACGCTCCTCCCTTGAAGATTCACACTGGAGTGAGTTTAAGAGTATGGACTAATAAATTGAATAAAGTGTCATTAGTTTGTACCCATAGGCTATGTCTACACTGCCGAGTTTTTTCAGAAGAATGGCCATTTTTCCAAAAAAACTTCACTTACGTCCAGGGCCAGATTAAGGGGGGGGGCTAGCTGGGCAGCTGCCCGGGGTGCCAACCTATGGGGGGCGCCTGATGGCAGCTGTAAGGGGTGCCACACGCCCGGTCATGCGATGCCCCTTAGAGAGGCCATCAGGCACCGCGCACCCGATTGCAGCTGTAAGGTGTGCAGCGCACCATAGGGTGGGGCTGCGCATGCGTCACACGCCTGCTGCCCGGGGCGCAGGAATGGCTTGAGCCAGCCCTGCTTACGTCCACACTGCAAAAACATTCTTACAAAAAAAAAAAAAAAAGACACACCCCCCACACACCACACCACACACACACACACACACACACACCCACCCACCCACCCACCCACCCCTGAAAGAACAGAGGGGTTTTTCTGATATTGTTAAACCTCTTTCTACAAGGAAGAAGCCTTTTTCTGAAAGAACTCTTTTGAAAAAAGGCATGTGTGGATAGGGAAGAGGGAGGTCTTTTGAAAGAAGAGGAAAGAGGAAAAAGCACAGGTGCCCTGGTGTCCACTCTGTCCATAGTAATCACAACTTAAATGCAAAACTACCCAGAGCTCTACACAGATTGCTTTCGCGATGTGTTTTGGCAGTGTGGACGCTATCTTTCGGAAGAAGTTTTTCTGGAAGATCTCTTAAACATCCCATGCCTCATTTGCATAATCACGTAATGACGCTCTTTCGAAAAAGCGCTATTTCAAAATTGAAACCACAGTCTAGATGTGGTTTTCAAAAATAGAAGCCTTTTTCAAAAGATCCTCTAAACCTCATTTTTTGAGTAGTACAGGATCTTTCAAAAAAGGCTTCTATTTCGGAAGAACCGCGTCTAGACTGCGGTTTCAATTTTGAAATGGTGCTCTTTCAAAAAAGCGCTATTACGTGATTATGCAAATGAAGCACAGGATGTTTAAATCCCAGCTTCATTTGCCTTTTGAAGTGCTTCATTTACATCCCTCGGCCGACAGAGGGATGTAGTCTAGACATACCCTAAGTGTCACCATTTGAGCTATTAATTAAGAATCCCCTTCAAAGTTTGTTTTTTGGGGGGGCAGGGAGTAACAGGACATCAACTATAGTCTGTAAATTTTTATTCAAGTGGTATTAGTATTTTTTCACCATAAGGAATGTGAAATGCTTGTTTTTTTCCAGATATGCACTGTATCACTGTGGCATCTGGAAAGAAGCTAACTAAACCATGTCATATTTAGGAAAAATATGGCATTGCCATTAGCATATCAAACACACTTATAGCTTTTTAACTGAAGGTCACACAGACATTTTGAAAAAATAGACAAATGAAAATAATTGATTATTCCAATAGGATGCCAACTGTTTAGATTGGAATCTATTAGCATATGACATAAAATGACTAAATATGAATAGCTTATATAAATTCTCCTTTAACTCAGAAATGTGAAACAAATTTAAATTTGCAGTGGGATTATTTACATGTGATAAGGTTAGAGCTGAATTGCTTAGAATATTTCTGGTACAGCAGAAGCTTTATGCATTTGATAAAGGGATTATGAAGCAAGCTGAGCTTTTCTTTAACACAGAGAACTGCAAGTTAATAGATGAGAAGTCAACTATAAGAACTCTGGGTAGTTTGGGGCAAGTTAGAATCTCATGCGTCTCAATCTCCCCTTCCATAAACTAGGGATAGATATTTTAATCAGTGTTCTAGACCCTTTTTGCTTTTCCGATAGTACAAATTGGTTATATGTTGGCCAACTGTCCAAAAGAAGATTCCAAATGATGAAGTAAAAATGCTGGTCCAGATATGCCAACTTTAGCTGCCTTTCAAGCTCCTTTCATCCTCAAACATGTCCCCTACACCAAGAGGAGGAAGAGGCTGGGAAAAGGTATGTGGTGGAGCTGTGGACTGCCATAGAAATACTTCACTTAAAGGTTCCTTAAGGAACCAAGTCAGTGGTGCAAATTAAGGAGTTGACAGACAAATCCAAGTTCCATGGTGTCTGAGATGAATGCCAGATGAAATTGGTTCCCTGATGCTTCAGTTGCTAGCCAATAATATTCAATTATGCCACAGGGAATGTTTGTGATTTCTGTATTAATATTTGTAAAAATTCAAAGTCATTCATGGATGAAAATATACAAGTTCAAACTGTTATTTTATACTATAGGTTATATATATTTGATAGTTATGCACAGTAGATATTTAGGTTTATCAATTACAGATGTTTCTCTTACAAGAGAGAAAGAGCAGGGGCAGGAGAGCTAAATAATCATTGTCAGTTTACATGAAAATTATTATTTTCAAGACAGAGAGACTTGGTTCAAACCAAGAGTAATTCCACAGAAGTCCATGGAACTAGGCCAATCTAAAAAAAAAAAAGTGAGAGAAAAAACATGTCCAATATATTTTGAAGTATTATATAAAATATCGTATTGTCAAATGTTGACTGACAAATAAATTCAAGCATTATTAAAATACTTTAGAATTCTTAGTTACTTTCACCTATTTTTTTTTAAATCTAGTTCATAGCATTTGATTTCCTCCAGACATATTATCAGACTCATGAGCTGAAACCAACCTAGCTTGGAGGGTTAGTTTAAACAGGAAATCTTCTAAATTATATATCAGCAATTAGTTGAATGTGGAAATAGAAACAGCCTCAAGTAATAACATTTAAACCTGGATTTCAGACATCATAAATATCAAGGATTATCAGGTTGGGGACTTTGTTTAGTGCATGACAGAATGACTAGATATTGTTTGGATTCAGATTATAAAATTGTGCCCCAAAGAGTAAAAATGTTCTGATGAGGCAGAGTTGATCACCTGCAAGCATTTATTGATGATTACATGTTCAGTTAAAAAACAAGCAGCATACTTGTGTTACCTTCATAGCTGCTTCTAATTACTATGTTTTTATAAAGCTACTTAATATTTTTAATTTTCCATATATACATCCCCACCTTCATGTAGCAAGGCTAGTAAGTAGGACATACTTTATTTCACCACACTTCTCAGTGATCTCATATTATAACCCTTCCTTCTTCAGATTAGTGGATTTTAGAATAGATGATGTGTAGAGTCTTTGATCATTACAGTTTTATAGGAATAAGTGGTCAGAGAGCAGGAAGGATTTTTGACATGCAATTCCCTGGACTTTGATTGGTCTCACAAGGTTAAAACTGCACGCACTGCTAATTCAGAAGTATAGTAGTGGAACTAGCACCATAAATAGGTTACAAAACATATGCTCCTTAAGTTTCTGAACGGAAATTTCAAATTAAATTCTTGCGGTGTTGTGGAAAAAGAGAGACTGTTTAGCTGTTCTTGCTTGCTACAATTTCCATTTTTGAAATAAATGACTTTTAAATTACAGGATTATTTAAAATTCAAAGGCAGAACTGTAACACAAAATAACACTGAACAGAGAAGCTGTGGAAGAGCAGACTCAGTCATAGCTGTTCCCAGTGAGACATAAATCCCAGTCAGATGAACAGCAGTCAGCCAGGTCACTTGAAAGGAAAGTACAAGACCTGTGATGGTCTCTCTTATCTCACAACTCAGCCTTCCAGCCAGGTCATGTTTTAATTTCATCCTGTCCAGAGCAACAAAAGTCACACCAAAAATCAAATGTATTTACATTTGGTCCTTAGCACCTTATCTCAGGGTTTAAAGTTGTTTTTATTCCCTTATTTTGGGGTGCTTCATGCCACCTTCCGAATAGCTGACAGGCTAGCCCTCTACACATGGGTCCAGTCAAGGAACCCTAGAACAAGCAGTTGCCTTACTACTATCTCCCCCATTCTTTCCTTCCTTGGAGGCCTTCCCCACTGTTCCCTTCCTGGGCTCTTTAAAATGAGTAATATCTTTAAGGGCTGTCTTGCGAGAGGTCTCATTGTCAGGATAAGTTACAGGAGCTCGCTCTACTCCTGTCTTACAGGAGGCACTGCTTTCCAGTGCCCAAGGAGTGACTACAGTGTTATTTCCTTTCTAGAATCTCAGAATTCCAATCCCTGAGGCTTTATCATTATTGTTTCCTGGTTTTCACTGCCTTCAAGCTCAGAACAACCTACTTCTAAACCCTAGGCTTCACTAACTGCACATAGTTACCTCAGGGTGCGCTGGTACTAACTTCCAATTTCTCTACCTTTAGCAAAAGCACAATAGCAGTAATAACCTTACCCCTGAATTGCTACCTGACTTTTATTTTTTAAGTGGCTTGTGTGCCTTCCTTTATGAAAGCCCAGCCCTTCCCCAGCTGGGTTTGATCACTAATTATGGCTAACACCACTTCAGGTGCCACCAAGTACCCTAATTGTACACATGTTCCTGTTAATCCATGATTAAGTTGTGTGGTGCTGAAGCCCACTATACAAAACTATATATTGCCACAGATGAGACATCCAAACAAGCATCTATATTAGAATAAAAAACATTCTAAACTGATCTTAGAAAGGGTAGGGAGAAGGAAAAGGACAGTAGTAGGGAATAGATAGTCTGTGTTGAGTGGAGAATAACTTAAGGTCTCAATTCTACACTCTAGGGCTGTGTCTAGACTGGCAAGTTTTTGTGCAAAAGCGGCTGCTTTTGCGCACAAACTTGCCAGCTGTCTACAATGGCCGCTTGAATTTGCGCAAGAGCACTGATACAATGACGCTCCCATTCGGGTAAAAGCCCTCTTGCGCAAATGTATTTGTGCAAGAGGGCTAGTGTAGACAGCTAAAAAGTGTTTTGCGCAAAAAAGCCCCGATGGCGAAAACGGCAATCGGGCTTTCTTCTGCAAAACGCGTCTAGATTGGCACGGGCGCTTTTCATCAAAGTGCTTTTGTGCAAAGCGTCCGTGCCAATCTAGACACTCTTTTCTGCAAATGCTTTTAACGGAAAAACTTTTGTTTTTTGTGAACTAGTTGTGCAAAATTGCTTTTGAAACTAAGACTTCAGGACGGGGCTTAAAGGAAAGTGCCATATTATGTCCCGCTAAAAACCTTCTCACTAAGAATGTTCCAGGCCTGAGAGGAATTTAAAACTTCCTATTTATGTTTTTAAGTGTGTGTGTGGAGAAGCAGCTCACAAATGGATTCCGAGAATGATATCCTACAGGAATTTATATTTGTCTAGAAATAAAAATGTTTAAATAAGTGTTTGTAGTCTCACTAGGGTTACTTTCTTTATCATATAATATTTGTTCAGACTCAGAGCTTTTTCCTGAAAGAGCTTTCTGAACCCATGTCTTTCAAATTCTTCATATCTCTAATCTCAAAGGCCCCAAACATGCAAACAAAAATACCAAAAATCATTGAAAAAGGCAGTATACTCTCATATCTGTAGCCTCTGTTCTCAAATAATTGCCTTTGTTTGTTTGTTTGTTTTTAATAGATACTGGCAGATCTTTTTGATGGTAGAGTCGGTGTGTTGGCTGCATGCCAGTCAATAAAAAGAATATTCAAACATACTGTATATGGGTGAAGTTTTCAGATAATTTAGGAAGATGAAATAAACACAAGTCATATGAAAAACCCCATACCAGATTGTTTCATTTACATAGTAAGTACTGTAAATATGCAATTTATGTAAATATGTCAAAGACAGCTAGAGGCAAAAGAGTTATAAAAATATTTCTCCACCTATTTTAAAGATGCTTTCAAATGTTTGCTTCAAGGATTACCAAAAACCTGTATTTTTTTCTATTTTATTTTAGCATAAGTAGAACCATTTCAAAGGAACCAAACTAGAAAGCAATCCACTCACAAATAACACATAACATATTGCTTTCCCTTTGAGTTTTCTGTAAAGAGAGAGAATATCACTATTTCCCCTCAGTGGGCCAGCAAGATCACCCACTAATAGGCTTCCAGCTTGCTCAGCCACTGCCCTTTTGAGTAGAAACCCAAGCCTCAGCCCCAAGTACTTCCGGGTTGCAGTTACCTGCCTTTGCTGTTTTACTCCCAGCACAGCTGCCTACTTGCTCTTGACCTATGGTGAACACCTGCAATTATTACAGTTAGAAGTTACTCAGACAGCACTTCTTATGCAAGCCTATATTTTTTTAGTAAAACACTATAGAAAAAGCAAGTTTAAAACACTAAAAAGAACTAACCCACTTGCTAATAAGTTTAGCAGGGAGCTTCCCCACCAAAGTCCCAATGCAAACATGGGCTATGTCAAGAACTGTCATTCAACACCCCATTCTTGGGTTTCCTAAGAGGTTCATCACAGTTTCAGCTGAGAACAATCACACTCATAACATGTTTTATACACCTTCTATATAGTTCAGGGCTCTTTGATCTAGAGTTTCCAGGAGCATGTAATTAGTAGACAGTGGGATTTCTTCCCCCTGGCATAGCTTCAAAAGGGTGGATTCAAAGTGGGTAATTTGCATTCCCCAGGTACTTCCTAGGCTAACACCATTTTACAGGTATTATTCCAAAAAGTCCTTTGAAGTTGTAATACTTTCCAGAGATTGCATTAGTCACTCACCTAGGAAAAGTACTTACACACAGTTCCACCACACATACACAATTGCACGTTTAATATAATGGAGCCTCATAGGTATTAAAATTAATTCATTAAGATTTATCTTAATTCACTAAACTTTATCTTAATTCTATATGGTGTGTTCAGGGTATTACAAGATATATTGTGAGTCTGTCGTAGATGTCAGTGAAAGTCTTATCAGCAAACACACTAAAATCAATGAGGGAGGGGAGGATGTAGCATGAAATGATGAAGAATATACACATACATAAATATGTGAAAAGAAACTAAATTCATTAGAAGAAGAAAAATACTTAACTGCCTTTTCTCCGTTATTTTCTCTTATTTTTATGCTATGAACATTGCGAGCTGGTTCATGAAGCTTCCCTGGAAGTGGATTGGCTGGAAAATATCTGCCTAATTACAATCCCTCAGTAAGAGGATAAGAAGATAACTACTTCTAGCAAAAAAGTAGTTAAAATAGACTCAGCAAGGGTTAAAGACCAGTGAGCATGTCAGTGATAGTTTGTTACTGAATCTTACTTAATGCCTGGGTAGCAAAAAGTAAATCACAGAAAATGTTTATGCCTATTTGTCCTGAGCAATAAATAATCTAGTCCTGTGTATTGGTATGATATTTTTATAATGGCATCAGATTTATCTTTCAATAGAATGCTCTGATATAAATTCTACCAGTGGCCATTTTCACTCAGGACCACAAGAATGAGACTTAAGAACCCAATTCTGTGTGTTTCTTCTGCATCTGAGGTGGGCCCATGAAAATCAATAGGTTTATTCATATGCTTAAAGTTAAGTGGTTTCCTAGAAAATCAATATCTTAGTTTATAGTGATAAAGTGTAATTACATTTACAGCTTTACTATTCTGCTTTCTGAGACTGCCTCTGTTTGACCCAGCTGTTAACTCAGTCAGGCTGTGTTAATCGTTCTAGTTGATTTATAGAATGCCTATAGTTTGTGTTTTGTGACACTTTATCAGATCAAAATAATCATGTTCATTTATTAAGTTTATCATTACTTTTCAGTGACATTAATACAACTAAATTAGTATTGTGTAAAAATACTGAATTGCAAATTCTTTTCAAAGTGAATGAAGTGTTCTATCATTTTTGTTCATTCTGATGATAATTTGATCCATTTGACTTATTTTGCAGAGATTCTCTGTTTGATCAAGAAGTCCTCCTAAATGGTACAAGCTAGGACCACCAAATCTGCTATATCGCTTCCTCTTATCATAACTTAGAGCAAGGTAAAGGTTTGGTTGTACCAGGAAAATGTGATGTGCCTAGAATGGGATTGCTCCTCATAAAACCAAACAGAAAAAAGACGAATTACCAAATCAATTATAGTCATCAAAATTGGCATAATTGAGCGAATGTTGACAGAAACTGAACCAAGAGGAGACCAAATAATAGGATGAACCTGGAATTAGAACTACTTCTCAATATTCCTTTCAGAATAAAGATAAAATGGAGAAATTTGGAGGAGTACGTTGTTTTGGCACAGCTAAATCAATGCTTAAAGATTAAAAACCAGAAGACAATGTTATTGGAAAGCAAATTGAATATAGCCTTTTTTGGTGAAACATAGCAAATAATAATAGTTTATTAGGGGTAAATTAAACAAATACTTGATGAAATCGCCAATTAAAAATTGTTAAAAAAATTCAATAGAAAAATTTTAACTACCTTTTTTTAAGTAATCAGAAATTTAAAAAAACTTCATAGAAATAACACTATTTTTTTAAAAATACAAGCATTTACATAAAGCATGTACATTTTCCTTTTATTTAAAAAAAGTAATTGAATTACAGACCTGAACAATGCCAGGGAAGTCTGATAGTGCATATGTGTATACAACAAATTACCCGGGTGTATTTTCATATGAAAAGTTCCAAGTCCTAAAGACACTAATGCAAACAATTAGTTCAGTATTTTTATCTAGGAAGAAAGGTGCATTTTCTCTGTTGTTAAGCAGTGTGGAAAAGCTTTTGTATCTTGCCTATGTGCTCAGTGATGTTGGCTGTTGTTGATGTTGCACATCAGTGAATGACCAACAGCATGCTATTGACATTGTGGATCTCTTGTTGTAAACTTGCATTAAAATACCCTTATTTGGATTTTACTAGAGTGCTGCTCAGGATGAAAGAACATTTTAGTCTCAGGTGCATTAGTCCATGGCATTTTAGCTATACAATGGCTGTGTCTACACTGGCATGATTTTCCGGAAATGCTTTTAACGGAAAAGGTTTCCATTAAAAGCATTTGCGGAAAAGACCATCTAGATTGGCACGGATGCTTTTCTGCAAAAGCATTTTTTGCGGAAAAGCGTCCGTGGCCAATCTAGACGCACTTTTCCGCAAAAAAGCCCCGATCGCCATTTTCACGATCGGGACTTTTTTGCAGAAAACAAATCTCAGCTGTCTACACTGGCCCTTTTGCGCAAAAGTTTTGCGCAAAGGACTTTTGCCCGAACAGGAGCAGCATAGTATTTCCATAAAAGCACTGATTTCTTACAGTAGGAAGTCAGTGCTTTTGCGGAAGTTCAAGCGGCCAGTATAGACAGCTGGCCAGTTTTTCCGGAAAAGTGGCTGATTTTCTGGAAAAACTGGCCAGTCTAGACACAGCCGAGCTGTGCAATTTAAAACATCTTCCATGTTGTTATGAATACCCTTTAGAAAACTCTAGTGAACCCTTATTCACATTGTCACCTTGCTTCTCTTCAAATTAAAATAATTTGTGGGCTGTCAGATATAGAGATAATTAATATATGCAATTCCATTAGTACTTTATTATGAAGGTTCACTCTTCTCTCATCATGCTAAGAATATAATCTGCAGGGTCAGACTTACTCTAACAGTCAGTGAGTCAGAGAAACTGAAGAACATGAGTGTGCTATTGATAGGTTTTGGAATTTTCAAAAGGTTATAAATTCACTTACAAAGAGCCATATGCTACTCCAAAGGAGCACAGGAATCTATCAACACCTAAAATGAGTGCACAATGCACATCATACACATATTTTCATAAATATATGTTAATAGTATCCAGAATAATTTTTAAAAGCATTGTGGCATTATATGTATTAATCCTTTTAACTGCAAGAGATAATATTACTAAAAAGATTCACAAATTTAGGAATCAACCCCCTTTCCGTCATCTCGTTTCTCCTGTACATGCTCTACAAATGTTTGTACATTGCCTGGAAAAACAGGTTTAAATTTAATTTTAACAAAAAAGTTACAAAATGAAATGAAGATGTTACTTTTTTTAAGTTGTATCTCCACTATAAAGGCTGATACAATTAGCCTATGTTTACACTACTGCAGAAATCAACCTAACATATACAACTCCAGCTACATGAATAATGTAGCTGGAGTCAACATAACTTAGGTCAAGTTACTACAGAGTTTACACTGTAACTTATCATACCCTTCTTGTCAAGTTGTGGTTCTGATTTCAGATTTTTCTCCTGCTATTTTGAACCAGCTGGCTCGCTAGTTTTGTCTTGTGTTTGTGGACTCTGATTCTGACCACTAGATCTAGCTGCCTAGAACTCAGCCATAATAATAGCAATTTAGCTACAGGGTATGGGCAAGCAGAACTGAATAGCTGCTATAAGTACAATTCCATCCAAGAACCTAGGTACATACTTGGGTAGCTGGTCTGACCCACTGCTCACCCTTTTGCACCTGCATTGATACATCTAGCAGGCTAGATCATGTATGCCCCCAGTGCACACCTCTAGCTCTAGTGTGGCCATACAGAGTCACAGTTTCTTCGTTGCTTCCTTTTAGCATGGTGAAGGGCAGACAAGTTGTAATTTGAAATTGGCTTGGAGAACAGCAATGTCCAATACTCCATCACATATCAGGTGATCTATGCAGGAATTAATATTCCCTTGCATGGGTGCATTACTCTAAGTCAGTGGTACTTAAACTTATTTGATCACACACCCCTTCCTTGTGTCTGTAGTAATTCAGCCTGATCATGCATCTCCTGCGGCTACTGGCCAGCAGTCGCTGCTCTCCAGCCACTCAGCTATGAAAGAAGAATTGTGAACGATGACTGCTAGCTGGTTGCCCAGCTCTAAGGGCAGCACCTCTGTCAGCAGCAGGCTGGAATTATATCTTACCATCTTTACTTCTCTGCTGCTGCTAGTGGCAGCATTGCCTTCCCAGCTGGGTGTTTGGCCAGTGCCCACCATGCTGTGGCCACCCAGCTCTGAATGTGAGCAGTTTGTGTGGGGGGAGGGTTGTTTGTTAGTTTTAGTAAAGGTCCTCATGCCCCAGAATACAAGAGTAAATTGTATCCTCCCTGTCTGAAAACCTCTGCTTTAAGTCACAATCCAGTCCCTAGAAACTCCAAGAAGATAATGTGTGATTGAGCAGTTTCCTTTGTCATAAGAAAATACAGTAGTCAAAATGGCCAGTGTGATGGACCTGCCCTATGCTTTAGAAAATGGATTTGCGGACACACATATGCATAACTCAAAGATGCTTTGGACAGAT
Organism: Rafetus swinhoei; assembly: GCA_019425775.1. NCBI lineage: Eukaryota > Metazoa > Chordata > Testudines > Trionychidae > Rafetus > Rafetus swinhoei. The sequence goes on from CM033449.1 coordinate 58,386,008, forward strand.
TGCCTCATGTAACCTATCAATCTTAATGTCTTGATCTGCTTTTTTTGGTGTATGTATCATTCTTGTGTGTAAAGTTAGATATATGGAGTCTGGAGTGGTTTATGGTTTTAAATGTGCAAATGAAAGCCATTAAGGCTGTTTCCAATGCTGGGATGCCTCAATGTCTGAGCAGTCATATGTAAACACCCTTTAAGTCTGTCCTTTAAGTCTTAGCCATGGTTGGTCTTAGGAAGTCACATGTTCACCCCAATTGCTAGGGGAGGACCAAGTAATTGTCCCTGGAAAGGTGGTATCTATAAAACAATAGGAAGCGAGGTGTTTCTTTGTCTTTAGCAAGCATGGCACAGCCAGGAAGATAACGAAATACCCTAGGGAAAAAGAGACTTCCCTGATTCTGGAGGCTCAGCTGGAATAAGAACAATTTTATGATAAGTTTGTACTGAGGTTATAGTTTTAGAATTAGCGAAGCATTTTCTGTTATTCTAAGTTTATAATCTACTTTGCGCTGCCTGGTTTCACTTACAACCTCTTAAATCCTACTGCTTGTACTTAATAAAAATCACTTTTATTTGCTTTCAAACTCAGTATAAATAATTGTTACCTAGGAAACCAATCAGTGTGTACATCCTCCTTTCATTGTGAAAGGGGGCTTATCTAAATAATTCATGTGGGGTTCTGATCTTATTTGAGGAGTGCCATCCTAGGAAGCTGGGCCCTAAGCTGCATTTTCCATGGACCTGAAGAGTTTCAGTGTCTGTGCTGCTCCTCAGTGTGTGGGGGAGAGGCAGTGATCTCAGCTCTGTGCCTTGGCTGGGGGCAACCAGGGAGGTGGCCTAGCAGGACAGGGTGGTGAGATGCCCCAGAGAGCAAGAAGGCAAGTGGCTTTGTCAGCACTCCAGGAAGCAGCCCCAGGGGGTCTTCTGTGACCTCATTCCATCACAGCCAGCTCTGACTTTTTTTCTGGACTAAGTCAAAGGAATCAACACAATGCAAAGTATCCTATTTGTTGCTGGCAGCAGTCCTTTAGATTAGTTATATGCACCAAAACTGAAACATCTTCCCTCTTACTGTTTGAAAAAATCATTCTTTGCATGAACATCAGCTGTAGAAAGCAGTCTTTTGTAACAGCAGATTTACCTCAGCTTGGCTGTGATTTCCAATAGTATAATAGCTATAACACCAAGCAAAAAACACCTGTGCTCCATTTTGTTTTTAGCAAAATTCTTTTAGGGTGGTCTGAAATCACAACTCCAAGCTCAAACACCCTGAGCACCAAGAAAAATGTTATCTCGATCTGAATCTATGTTCTGGGGCTTGGCTCTATCACTGTTTCAGAGTTTTCATTTTCTTTCATTTTTTTTTAAGAGCTCAGAGCAGGTCTTTTCTCTGCTGGAGATTGTATCCACTTGATTACTTCTGCTGTTAAACCACCTGCCTTCTTGATGAAGCAATGGAAAAGGAAATTACTTGATTAAACACTTAGGCTCCTCTTTTATGAGTGAAACCATATTTAATATCAATGCATGGCAAAAACTTATCAGTCTCCTTATCGGAAACTTATCAGTCTCCCCTGTTCCCACAAGTAGCCATATGGTAGAATTAAGTAAGAAGTTCATTTAGAATTAAAGAATGGCTGTGTTACCTGGCACACTGTAAACTGTCTGTATCTAACATGCTTCAGGAGGTCATTGACTCAAACATTGTGGCTGGATTTTTATGAAGAGCATATATCCTGGCAACTAACAGCCTGTAGATCTAAACTCATTAGAATAATTACATCTCCTGCTTACATAAGCTGACCACCTATGAAGACCAGCACAGAATTGTATAGGAAGTTTTGGGTGTCGAGCAATGCTGAAGAGCAAATTGCAAATGGAAATGTCATGCTAGCAAATAAAACACACTTATTGTTGCCAGAATCCCAGTGTAGGTATGGACAGACAAAATAAAAAGAAGCTTTTGCTGTTTTCTAAAAACTAAAATAAAAAAATCCAATCATGTCTGTTTCAACATTTTCCTTATTAATTCATGCTAATATCCTGCCATTGCTGAAGCATGGTTACACATCTAGTTACTATGCGTACTCCTTTTAGAGTTTAAGCGTAATATTTCTATACACATCTTGCAATATTTTATATACAGTATGAATCCTACTGAGATCATATCAAAGAGGAAACATTTTTATACACTCACATTCCTTTTGAACTATCATCAAATCTAAATTGGATTCTCTGGCTTATACATGAATAATACCTGATTGTGTTTTAAACAGATATTTGTTCTAGCTAAATACAGCACAGAGGGCCATTACTGATTAAGACACCCTCCTCCCTCACACCAGTAAAACAGGTTGGTCAATATTAATATTTTTTTTAAAATCACCAGCTACAAAATATTTCATGTTACTTACATACATAAATGAGCCAAATGATTCCTATCCATCTTACAAAAAGACAAGTATTTTCCATTCCTGTATCAATAGCCTGTCTACTCCTATAATCAAAGGGGAGAGAGAACAAATGAACTGGGTGCATGACCTGGAATAGAATAACACCTACTCTCAATGGCATATTCCCAACAACAATATTTGTTCAATTAGGGTATGTCTACATTGCATTCCTCTTCTGAGAGAGGAATGCAAATACAGACAAGAAAAATTGCAAATGAAGCGCAAATTTGAATTTCCTGTGCTTCATTTCCATAATCGTGTCTGGCCGCTATTTTGAAATAGCCTATTTAGAAATAAAAAAAGCTGTATAGACGTGGTTATTTTGAAAGAAACCCCTTCTTTCGAAACAACCGTTAAACCTCATTTTTTGGGGTTCTCTCAAAATAACCGCGTCTATACAGAGTTTATTTCGAAATAGGGTATTTCGAAATAGCAGCCGGATGCAATTATGCAAATGAAGCGCAGGAAATTCAAATCTGCACTTCATTTGCAATTTCACTCGGCTGCATTTGCATTCCTCTCTCGAAAGAGGAATGCAGTGTAGACATACCTCTAGAAATCAGAATCCAAGTTAATGACACTTGAAACATTCACACTACCAGAATTCTTTCTGCTGGTCATCAGCCAATGATAGCATAGTATCCAAAGAGGAAGGGTCCAACATAATTGCTGTGCCAAATGGACCAGTCCTCTGTAGATCTGCCAGTGTAAGTAGACAAAATCCCTGCCTATTCAAAAATATCAGGCTATGCCTTACCCCAGTGGAATGAAACAAGCAGAAAATTCCAGAAGTCCAATTCAGATTCCTAACTTCCTAGGTTATAAAATCCTATGCAGGAAAGAATACAGAGCTCATTTATGATTCATTGAGCAACCTTTCATAACTGACTTCCATGTGTGTTATTTGTCTTTGTACACATACTGAAGTACTAAAATTTGCAAACCTATCTCTATACAGACCCAAAATGTAATCCCATACGCATAACTAGTTCCTAAAGTTTGGGCTTTTTTAGACAGATTAATAGAAGTAGCCTGTCACAGGGGTCCCAGTTCCCCCAGGGTCCTGCGGCCACAGCCGCCGAGCAGCTTCAGGTCAACTGCCCTTCCGTGCCTTTAATTCCGCGCCCCTCCAGTGTGACGAGAGGTTCGAGGGGGACCTGGGCCCACCCTCTCTCCAGGTCCCGACCCAGGGCCCTAACGTGTATGAGCACACTTTGCACACCTAGCTGGCGGGGCTCTTTGCCACTACGCACCAGCCCGCAGGCATATTCCCAACTGCCCGCCCTGGGTCACTTCCTCAACTCCTCCATCAGTTGCCTGCCCTTCCTCCCGAAGGTCAAAGGGGTTTTCGGGACACCATCGCTGGCCAGCCCTCCCTGTTCCTCTCTGGCGTTACCTCCTTGATCCTGCCTCTTGCTCCTCTCATACCTCCCTTCACCTCGCCAGGAGGGCTCTTCTTATGGCCCCTCCCTTCCTGTTCATGCCCCTCTGTTTCCCCAGCTCCCTTCGCCCCGCCCCCCCCTCCATTGGGCCGTCACCAGGTGCAGCTGTGTGGACGCCGGCAGCAGTCCCTCTCTTCCTGAGGTGCATGTGCCAGCATCCTCTCTACTCCTCCCCTCTCCCTTTCCCAATCCCCGGCTATTATGCACTCCAGCGCGTCCTGCCGGGGTGCCTGCCTCAGCAAGCGTCTGGAGTGAGTCTGTGGCGGTTTCCCTTGCTGCCGTCTTGGGAGGGCTCCCGACTCTCCGCCCTCCTCCCCCGTACTCCGGGGGCTCTTGCCCAGTGGGGGGTTGCTTCACCCCTTCACATAGCCTATAGAGCTAACCTGCTTGCTTGCCTATAGAGATATAATTTTATTATTTCCTTATGGTTTTGATGATGTTTGTGATGGGGGAGATCACAGAAGACCCCTTGGGGGTGCTTCCCAAGGTGCTGACAAGGCCAAGGGCACTCATCTTCCTGCTCTCTGGGTCTTCTCGCTACCCTGTCCTGCTGGGCCATCTGCCTGGTCCCCTCCCAGCCAAGGCACAGAGCTCAGATCACTGCTCCCTGAGAAGCAGTACAGACACTGAAACTCTGAGTTTCAGTAGGCCCAGATTCTCAGAGTACCACTCCGCAAATGGGATCAGAACCCCAAATTAATTATTCACGTAAGCTCCCTTTCACAATGAAAGGAGGATGTACACACTGATTGCTCCCCCAGATGATTTACACAGGGCGTGATAGTAAATAAAAATGATTTTATTAAGTACAAGCAGTAGAATTTAAGCAGTTTTAAATGAGAACAGGCAAAGCAAAGTAGATTACAAACTTAAAATAACAGAAAACGCTTAGTTAATTCTAACACTAAAACCTCATTACAAACTAGCCCCAAAACTGTTCCTTTTCCAGATAAGTCTTCCAACTAGAGAGCTCCCTCTCTCTGGGGTCTCTGGTTCACTTTCTTGGTTCACTTTCTTTGGACTAAGCCAAAGACAAAAGCCCTGGCAAGCTTCCCATTGTTTTATGGATTCCCTGTTACATGGGGAAGTTATCTGGGAAGTTTGAAAGGTCATGCGACTTCCTAAGACCAACCACTGCTAAGACTTGAAGGACAAAAGAGGGTGTTTTGGACAAATTGCCTCATGTAACCTATCAATCTTCATGTCACAATCTGCTAGATCTGTATATCTTATTTTGGTATACGTATCATTCTTGTGTGTAAAGTTAGATATATGGAGTATGGAATGCTTTATGGTTTTGAATGTGCAAGTGAAAGCCATCAAGGGTGTTTCCAATGCCTCAATGTCTGGGCAACCATATGGGTATTGGAAACACCCTTGATGGAGCCCAACTCACACCCTGAGCTCCTCAATTCTGGCCCCACCCAGAACCCCTAGTTGGAGCTAATTGTGCATCTGACAGTCCAACCTCATACCCAGGCCCGGTGAATATGAGTGAGTGAAAGTGGGGGAGAGCAAGTGACAGCGGAAGGGGGATGGAGTGAATGGAGGCTGGATATAGGAAAAGGGGTGGGGCAAGGGTGTCCAGTTTTGTGGGATTAAAAAATTGGCAGCTGTACAGTAGCCCTCTCAACCTGCTTGGTAACTGAAATCAATCACTTGTAATTAAATTAACCCATCAGGTAAAGTAGCCATAGTTAAGTAGAAATCTCTTTTCTTTGTTACCTATTCTTAGTGGTCATGTTCTGTGATCTGTGTGTATTGCTAGCCCACAGCAGTTTTGATCCTTTGCTTCCTTTTCCTTTTCATGATTCCTTAAAAAGTTAAAACAAATGAAATGTTTCTAAACTGCAATAGCATGACTTTAACTATATAAAGAGGCATTTCTGCTACATTACAGCTGTGATGGGATTGACTCAAAAAAGCTCTGTATACTAGCCGCAGATTATTTTACCAAAGAATGAGGGGTGGAGCGGAAAAGAGACAGTGCAGCATTAGAAAGTAATTGCGCAAAACACAAGCGTGAGATATGTCCATCTGAACTCTTGCCATAGAGGGCTTCCAAATTACTTTTTTAGATGTATTGAGGAAAGCAGGACTGGAACAAAATAAATTCTGCTTTTTTTTTTGCTCTTTGGGAGTTTTCTGACTGATATCTGTGAGGGAGAGACCCCTGTGACAATCCGCTAAAGTTTAATATTATGAAATACATAATTTAAAGCTATGATACAATGCTTTCACTGTTCTTATTGATCACTAACCAATGCACAGATATGTCACATGTTCATTGGTATCTTAAAAGCATAATTTATAAACACTTATTCAAATATATCCAAGGGTGTGTCTAGACTACATGGCTCCATTGACGGAGCCATGTAAAGTAGTTTACCAACATAGTCAATGAAGCGGTGATTTAAATAATCACCGCTTCATTAAAATAAAAATGGCCGCCACGCTGTGCTGGCAATCAGCTGATCCGGCACAGCGCGGCAGTCTAGATGCGGATTGGTCGACAAGGGAAGCCTTTGTCAACCGCTCTCTTATGCCTCGTGAAATGTCTAGACTGCCACACTGTGCCGGATCAGCTGATTGTCGGCACAGTGCGGCGGCCATTTTTATTTTAAAGAAGAGGGGATTATTTAAATCCCCGCTTCATTGACTATCATGGAATCATAGAACCATAGAGCTGTAACAGACCTCAGAAGGTCATCAAGTCCAGCCCCCTGCTTTAGGCAGGACCAATCCCAACTAAATCAATCCAGCCAGGGCTTTGTCAAGCCAAGACTTAAACACCACTAGGGATGGAGACTACACTACTTCCCTAGGTAACCCATTCCAGTGCTTCACCACTCTCCTAGTGAAAATAGTTTTTCCTAATATCCAATCTGGACCTCTCCCACCACAACTTGAGACCATTGCTCCTTGTTCTGCCATCTGTCACTACTGAGAACAGCCTTTCTCCATCCTCTTTGGAACCTCCCTTCAGGAAGTTGAAGGCTGTTATCAAATCCCCCCTCATTCTTCGCTTCTGCAGACTAAACAGATCCAACTCCCTCAGCCTCTCCTCATAGGTCATATCCTCCAGCCCCCTAATCATTTTGGTTGCCCTCCGCTGGACCCTCTCCAATGCGTCCACATCCTTTTTGTAGTGGGGGGCCCAGAACTGGATACAATACTCCAGATGTGGCCTCACCAGAGCCGAATAAAGGGGAATAATGACATCTCTGGATCTGCTGGCAATGCTCCTCTTAATGCAACCTAATATGCCATTAGCCTTCTTGGCTACAAGGGCACCCTGTTGACTCATATCCAGCTTCTCATCCACTGTAAGCCCCATGTCCTTTTCTGCAGAACTACTACTTAGCCGGTTGGTCCCCAGCCTGTAACAATACTTGGGATTCTTCCATCCCAAGTGCAGGACTCTGCACTTGTCCTTGTTGAACCTCATCAGATTTCTTGTGGCCCAACCCTCCAATTTGTCTAAGTCACTCTGGACCCTATCTCTGCCCTCAAGCGTATCTACCTCTCTCCCTAGCTTAGCGTCATCTGCAAACTTGCCGAGGGTGCAATCCATCCCCTCATCCAGGTCATTAATAAAGATATTGAACAAAACCAGTCCTAGAACCGAACCTTGGGGCACTCCGCTGGAAACCAACCGCCATCCTGACATCGAGCTGTTGATCACTACCCGCTGGGCCCGGCCTTCTAGCCAGCTTTCTATCCATCTTACCGTCCATTTATCCAATCCACATTCCCTTAACTTGCTGGCAAGAATATTGTGGGAGACCGTATCAAAAGCTTTGCTAAAGTCAAGGTATATCACATCCACTGACTTACCCACGTCCACAGAGCCAATTACCTCATCATAGAAGCTAATCAGATTGGTCAGGCATGACTTGCCCTTTGTGAATCCATGCTGACTATTCCTAATCACTTTCCTCTCTTCCAAGTGCCTCAAAATGGATTCCTTAAGGATCCCTTCCATGATTTTTCCAGGAACTGAGGTAAGACTGACCAGCCTATAGTTCCCTGGATCATCCTTCTTCCCTTTTTTGAAGATGGGCACTACATTTGCCTTTTCCAATCATCCGGGATTTCTCCCAATCTCCACGATTTTTCAAAGATAATGGCCAAAGGCTCCTCAATGACATTTGCCAACTCCCTCAGTACCCTCGGATGCATTAAGTCCAGACCCATGTGTTTGTGTACGTTTAGCTTTTCTAAATAGTTCCTAACCTGTTCTTTACCCACCAAGGGCTGTCCATCTTCATCCCATCTTGCGTCACTTAACGCGTTAGTCCGGGAGCCGACCTTGTCCGTGAATACAGAGGCAAAGAAAGCATTGAGTACGTCAGCTTTCCCCACATCATCTGTCACTAGGTTACCTCCTTCATCCAATAGGGGCCCCACACCCGCTCTGATCACCTTCTTCTTGTTAATATGCCTGTAGAAACCTCTCTTGTTATCCTTCACATCCTTTGCCAGTCACAATTCCATTTGCGCTTTCACCTTCCTGATAACCCCCTGATTACTATGTCGGGTAAACTACTTTACATGGCTCCATTGACGGAGCCATGTAGTCTAGACACACCCCAAGTGTGCACACAATCCTGCCTACACTGTAGTTTTCAATATGGATGGTACAATCAGCACTTGTTGCAGTTATAGATTTTGTCACCTGCTCAAGCATTGTGCCTTCAATTATGTCTCCATCTGTCTGCATTGGTCATTAAATGATAGATTTCAGTTATGCTGGACTCTCTTGCTAACTTCATTTTGATATGCATTTTGGCTTCTTGTTGCTGTGCGTTTCTTTCTACAGTTAGTTGCTTACTCTGATTTCTGCCTGCTATGCAAATATGGTTACCAATTGTGCATACCATTCATTGTGGTGAGAGCAAATTTTCCTTGTATAAATTGTATCTGTCAACTGGGAAAATGGGTCTTTTGAAAATCTGATCCAAATTATATTAAATAAAGCAACACAAGAGGACAGTGGGCTAGTTTTGAAGATGGGGATACTCACTCATTATTGAATGGCAGCTTACATATTTGTTTCTAGTTGTCAAATCCACTTATGGGATAAGCATAGCTGTAATGAGCATTAAATACATATATTAATTTGACGTTCTATTTAGGTGCAAGATCTTGGACATTAGGCTGTCTAATTTTGTGGGCAAAAGGAAACAGAAAAATGATGAAAAATAAAGAAAATTAATCATTTGTAATAAGTGAGTAACCTGTCACCCTACTTTTTACTTAAAAATAAGATAAATAATGTAAAGTTTTAAACATGCTACTGGTCTGTAGTATGCAGTGAGGTGGGCAGATTTTTTTAATTATTAGTTATTTGCCAAATATTAGTTTTGTTTTGACAAACAAAAGTAAAATTCAGTGAATTGTTTCAGACAAAAAAACCCCAAAAAAATTAAAATAAAAAGTTTCATTTTTAATTAAATATTTTGACTTTGTTTTGAAATGGTTTTGTTTAGAAATAATGTTTATTTTTAAAAAGTTCACATTGAAACAAACCAAAGTGAAATAAAAACAAAAGGTCGTTTCACATTGAATAAAATGTTTTGTCCGATGCAAATATATTTTCTGGTTCAACCATTGAACCAAAAAACCAATCAATTATTTCCTCAGCTGTAGTACTCAGTGCAAATATATTGCTCCAAAATGGGCTAATACCTGGAAATATAAATCTATACAGCCTGATTCTTTATTGCCTTTTGTTTTGTGAAGTCATTTACAAAATGAGTAAAAAAATGCTACCAACTTAATTTAATAGGCAAAAGTGTGATACTTTCATGCTATTTATCCTACACTTTTCATCCCTTTGAAAAACATGTAGATCTGAAACGATCAGACTAACAAACAAGCTGCAAAGCTGAACAAATAAAGAAAAATAATCCTAGCCTCAGCCAAGAATTTTATTCTTAAAAGGGAGAAGGGACCCGGGACTTTGCTTTTGCTATTGCATGGCAGGTGCACAAATACTATGGTTACAATATAAAATCCCCAAATTGGCATAGGTAATGTTTATACACCCAAATTGTACTCACCTTCCACAGATGCAAATGACCAGAGAAGATACAAGGCAGTTGGGAATCAAGCCCCATCATTTTTTACCCCTAAACAATATCCATCAATTCTAGACTTTGATAGAATGCTAGATGCTGATGTTTTTTTCTTTAATTTCAAGTTAATTGTGTTAACTTTTCTGTGACTCTAGCATGCTTAAAGAAAAACATGCAACAGAAATAAAGATTGGTCCTTTCTATTCCCAGATGCATACTATTAAATGTTTCTATTTTCAAAACGTTTGGGAGCTTACAAAAGAAATATGTAGTATTATAACAGCTAATAATTCCAGATAAAAAACTTTAAGAGATCTTTATTTCTTATTGAGAGTCATTAGTTTACAGAACTAGGCAAATAAAATGTTTGGGGAAGAAGTGAATCTAAAATTGCAAGGAGAAGTTTCACTGGATCTATTATTATTATTATTTAATCTTTAGCATCATCAACATGTTCCATCTTGTATAGCAAAATAAGATGTTTTACCAATCCCAAAGAATACACAGTCTTGGACCTTAATTCTCCCACCAAGTCCATAGCTATGTCAAGTGTGTGAGCAGAAATGGAGATTCACCAAGGATTACATCCTATAGTAACTAGTACATGGAGTGCGTACAGCACTTGCCTTCAAGCCACAGAGCAGGTTGACAGGCACATACAGGAGACAACAGCACCACAAAGCTCCCAGTGACACCATATACTGGGGTTGATTACACTTGCTTTCCAAGTATTGCTTAAACCTCCCTTTTCATAGTTTGAGTGCTGTAAACGAGACTAGTAAATCAAGGATTTTTTGTACCTATATAAAAATGAAGCTGAAAAGAAATGGTCAGGATTTAAAAAGTGTATCTCCTGAAGAGCACAAGGACCAGGCTACTAGGAAAGGCATCTGATGCATCATTAGAAGCTGGAATTCCTACGACAGAGAACCAACAAGCATAGAATTAAGCTATTCTCTGGTGGTCACTTACCAAAGTAAGGTCCTAAATGGATTAGATTTTTTAAAATACGTAAAAAAATTAGAAAAATCAGGTCCACTTGGACCAGTAAGACCATGTGTAACCAGCATACAGCTGCTACCCTCTTAAATAAAATGTATTGTGACTTCCATAATTTAATCTGTTGAGGATGTACTTACAGTAGTACAGCTGCAATATCATTTTTTTAGTTTGTTATACTATTAGCTTTAAAATTTTAGATACCACGGGTGAAAAAGTGAAAAGTCAAGGAATTACTGTTCTAGAGAAAGAATATGGGCCCTAGTCTGTACTAGGACTTTACTTTGAAATACACTTCTCCACCTTCCCCCCCCCCCCCCCCCCGAGGTCAAATTTATAATTGGCACATCCATACTACCAAGCCCGTTATCATATATATAGTAGCCCAATGTCTGTGACTCTGTAACGCTGAAATGCTGGCTGTTGCCTCTGGGCAGCACTGTTGCCTCAGTCATGTCCTTTGCCTCCCACCGTGGGCTTTCGGTTGACTTCTGCGCCGCTCAGCCAAGCCGCCGTGGGGGAGCAAGCGGCGCAAGCGGCCGTTTGGGTGCCGTGGTCCCCATGCAGCACCCCCGTTCACAGCAGGAGGCGAAGGGGGGCAGGACGGTGACGTACAAGGCCAGGGGGCGGGGCCTGGCTGTGTATGTCACCGCCCTGCCCCCCTTCGCATGCCCCTTCGCCTCCCGCTGTGGTGCTCGGCTGACTTCTGCGCCGCTCAGCCGGGCTGCCACGGGGGAGCCCAAATGGCCGCTTGCTCCGCTTGCTCCCCCTCAGCGGCCTGGCTGAGTGGCGCAGAAGTCAGCCGAGCGCCACTGCGCGAGGCGAAGCGGGGCGGTGACGCGCGGCGTGACAGCAGCTCCAGGCCCCACCCCCTGGCCATGAACGTCACCGCCCCGCCTCCCTTTGCCTCCCGCAGTGGCGTTCGGCTGACTTCTGCACCACTCAGCCGGGCCGCTGCACGGGAGAAAGTGGCACAAGTGACCATTTGGGCTCCGCGGTCCCCCGAGTGAGAGACAGGAGGGGGAATAGAAGAGAAAGAGAGAGTGAAAGGCAGGAGGGGGAGGAGAAGAGAAAGAGAGAGATGGAGAGAGAGGCAGGAGGCAGAGGAGAGCTGGGGGGAGGGAGGCAGTCGGAGGAGGAGAGAGACGTGGAGGAGAGACCCGAAAATCCCGTCTTATGACGGGCTATTGGCTAGTTTCAAAATAATGGGCCATGGAATTCAAAATCTGTACTCCTGCTTTTCATCAGGAGTAATGATAATCCCGAAATAATTATTTACAATTAGCAGCACTGGAGTATCCACACTACTGTTATTTCAATATAATTACACCCCAGAGTAATTCAAAGTAATTACTCCCCAGTGCTTCCTGGGGCTCTAAGTCCGAGGTAGCATGTCCATATTAATGGAGCCTGCTTTGGACTAATTTTGAGGCTTAACCATAGAGTGGACATGCTAGTTTGAATGTGTTAAATTGGGAAGTAAGTCAAATTTAGTAATTTCAAAATCATTTCCTAGTGTAGACATGACTTGGGTGAGGAGTGTTCTTCCTGTATAAGGCCATGTCTACACTAGGAAATGATTTCAAAATTACAAAATTTGACTTAATAACTTCTGATTAAACAAATTAGAATTACGGTGTCCTCACTACAGGAAGCCTCAAAAATTAGTTCAAATTAGTCCAAAATAGCACCTCCATATTAAATGGAGCCTGCCTCAGACTTACAGCCCCCCTGAAGTACTCTGGGGAGGGCATCAAGAGGGAGGATACTTCCTGTGGCTTCTTGATCTGGCAAGCTGCGATGCGTGCTTACAGGGGCTCTTCTCTATGCCTGCATCTCACAAACCACTCTTCCACTGCCTACTCCCTTGTGAGACAGAAAAGGGACACAGTGGGCACGCACCTTCTTGTGCTCTGGTTGCCCATGCAGACGTGACAGCACTCACACCATGAAGACAGAGCTGCTGCAAAGCAGTGCCAGGCTCATGGACCTTGTGCTTTGCTTTATGGCACAGTACTTCCAAACTGCCTGCATGTTGCTCGAGCAGGATGAGGAGGATGAATCCAAACATGGCCCACAGGCCCTGCTCACCGAGGCCCAGGTGCTTCTGCTGCTGTGCATGCTCTCAATCCCCTGGACACCATGGAATGCTGCTTCCAGCGAAGGGAGACAAGCTCAGACTGGTGGCACCACATCATCATGCAGGGATGGGATGATAAGCAGTGGCTGCAGAACATCCGTATGTGGAAGACCACTTTCTTGGAGCTCTGTGAGTGGCCCACTCCTTCCCTCAAGTGACGGAACACCTGCCTGAGACCCACCATCCCTGTGCAGAAGCACATGGTCATCACCCTGTGGGAGCTTGCCACGCCAGACAGCCACCGCTCAGTCGGGAGCTCTGCAAGAAAAGGAGAACAGTGGAGATACCTGGTGTGGCCAGAGCAGTCAGAGCTGTAGTTGCAAGAGGCCTCTGGAGGCCAATCAATTTGAAATAGCAGCACCGGAGATTCCACACTACCATTATTTATTTCAAAACTAGCATTATTTCTAATGAAAAGCAGGAGTACCGACTTCAAAGTCCACGGCCCATTATTTCAAAATAATGGGCTTGGTAGTGTGGACGCTCTGCTTATAAATTCAACCTTGGGGAGGTTATTTGGAAATAGAGTCCTAATGTAGACTAGGGCTCAGAGATCTAAACTACTGAATATTATGGGAGAGGCACAAAAGCCATAGTCAAAGTCAGCTTTAAGTAACGGTGTAAGAAATAAAGATGGTCAGAAATTTTCAGATGCTTTTCTGGCAGAAAATTCTGTTTCACTGAATCTGAAATGTGTTGAACATGAATGTGTTGATTTCAACAAACCATTGAACAGACCCCAGGCAGATATTCTGTGGAAACATTCCTGTGACTTGCTGGCAAAGAGGGCTTCTAGGTATAGCTATGTAATGGTAAAACTCAGCTGGCTTGGCCAGCTCAATACAGCTCACACATTATTGTCACGATGATATATTTAAAAGGTTTCAAGTCATACATTACTGGAAGAATAATAGCTCATTGATCATTAATATTCTTGTGTGTGCATATGTATGTATGGTTAACGTATGAAGAAATATAGAGATGTGTTGGAAGTGTGAAACTAATATGTGTTCCTAGAAGACACATCAGGGAAAGTTAATTGTAGATTTTTCCAGACAATGAGGGGTAACACCTGAAGCCAGGTGTAGTTAAGGACAGTGGGTTCTTCATTTGTATGGGAGACTGCAGGAAGAGCATTTGCAGTGTAACAATCACAAAGAGCAGAGAAACCAGCAGAGCATCTATTCCAGACAGGAGCTATGTCTAGACTACAAAGATAAATCGGAAAAAGAAACACAATTTGCAGTATGCAAATTGTGTATCTTTTTCTAATTTACTTCTGAAAGAGGCTTTTCCAAAATTTGGCCCATCTACACGGGGCCAAATTTTAGAAAAAAACCCTTTTTTGGAACATCCCTTCTTCCTCGTAAAACAAGGTTTACAGAGATGCCGACAAAACGCGTCCACTTTTCTGATTTTTTTTTTCTGAAAAGTGGACTCATTCCTTGGATGCAGCAGAGCTCTTCCGGGATACCAGAGGTATCCCGGAAAAGCTCTGCAGTCTAGACGTACCTAGAGTGGGATCTATACCCAGGAGGGGAAAGGAACTTATCTTGGCATACACATCAAGAGGATATAATTCAAAGGTTTTCTCAGCTACAATGAGTGGGAGAACCCAGCTTTTATACTTTAAGCAGTCAAAGAAACAGAGCATTTTGAGCTTCGGGTGTTGGGTGCTGCCTAAAGAACAGGCCAATCATGCCAAAGAAATGACTTTGGTGAGAAAAACATTTTTGAACAAAAAGACTAAATATTTTAAGTTGGGTTAAGTCTTAGAAGCATATATTTACTTTTGTTTATTTGTAACCACATCTATCCATATTCCTGACACTTCATATTACTGAAATCTATATTTATTTTCTGATTAACTTGTTTACTTTCATCATCAGTCAACTCAATATTTTGATTGAGAAAGAAGATTTCTCTCCCATTAAGTTAATGAAGTGCCATGTTCAGCTTTTTACTTGACAAGGTTATAGTGAGAGGGGCTCCAAACTGTAGATTAAAATGTTTTTTATGAGAATTTGGAACGTGGGTGTGGGTAGATGTGCGTGTGGTTAACCTGAAAGGAGAAACCACCAGGTTGAGAGAAGCCATGGTGCGGCTATTGAGACTTGTCCTGGTCATTATCTCTTATGCATCTGGCACTGCCCTCTGTCAGAAGAGAGGACATTGGGCTAGATCAGGGGTGGGCAGTAAAAAAAGTGGCAATCTTCCAGGGTTAATTCCTGGCCAGCTGCCACCACTATGTTTACCTGTGCCTCCACAGGTATCAGGTGATTGCAGCCCTCGTTGGCCATTCTGCTGGACTTCTGTCTGCATTGTTATTGCTCTTGAGGAACCTTCTTTTTTTTGTTGGGGAAGTATTGGCTTAAGTTAGGAGTACATTTGTTATGTGTATCTGCTTCTCACACTCTCTTTCTGTAAACTTTTCCTGATTCCTAAGGAACTAGCTTTTAAAACCTCTCTTCTCCCTGAATTAACCCCATCTCCTTGTAAAGGGAGCTTAAAGGGATTAGGGATCAAAGGATAAGAAGTTACAGTTTCATTAGTAAGTGCCTATCCTAGCCCCTTGGCTCAGTGCACATTCCCAAAACAGATCACACTATGAAGCAAGCAAGTACACAACAGATAAACTTACCCCAAGGATTATGTA
Source organism: Rafetus swinhoei (assembly GCA_019425775.1). Lineage (NCBI taxonomy): Eukaryota > Metazoa > Chordata > Testudines > Trionychidae > Rafetus > Rafetus swinhoei. The sequence continues at coordinate 58,401,774 of CM033449.1, forward strand.
GACTTTCCTGCTTCACCTGGAGAATTTCCTCACAAATCTCCCCATTTTCTCCTCCTGTTCACCAGCAGTACAGATTCTTCACTACATGTTAGGCCTTGTGCTACACTTGAGCAAGCCCATTATTTTCAGATTATACCCTCAGTGACTACACCTGTGGAACTGACTTCAATTCGGTCACACAGATGTAGCTGATTTAAAATTAGTAAACAATTCTTTTCTGGAGAAGTAAGTAAGCCAAATAGACACACAGATCACTCAGTCTTATTTCTGCTGTATTAACAAGAGGAAAAGCTGTAAAAACATATGCACAACATGCCTTAGGTGGTACAGGACCAGGATTCATCATTGAATCTGGTCCTCTGGTTGGATCATTAGCTTACTCAGGCCAGGCCAGTTTCTGCTGGGGAGCGCAACATGAATGCTGATTCATGCCCCCCAAAGACTGTAGATAGAATTCTGAGAACAGAAGAACAGAGCTCTACTCTTGAGTGAGAATATGCCATTTTTCAGAGTAATAAAAGCAACTTTTCAGTTGCATAACAGCTTCCATTAAAGCACACTGTTTTCATGTCAGAACTTTGTAAAACTTTCCCTTTTGGGTCCGATATTTTCCTGGCACAAAGCCAGAAAAATGTCAGACCCGAAGAGAGTTATTTTTTGGAAAGTTTGAACCAAACCAATTCCACCATTTTTGAGCATGAAGAGAGTGGAAAAACAATTTGGTTTTCCCCTATTCCTTAAATATTCTTGTGACTTTTTAACAGCTCTTCAGTTGAAAGAAGCTGATATAGACATTTTCTGTGGAAATAGCCCTCATTAGGAAAAGTATTTTTAAGTAGATTTGGTTTTGAGAGGATGTAGTTATGAGCCTTTTAAATTTCATGCTATACATGCACAGCACATTCTGCAATGGGTTTTTCATTTTCTTAATGGGGTACTCTGCTAGCAGAGCATTGTGGTGTGTGTATGTGTGTTTGCCTGTGTCTATGCCTGAGTAGCAAGAAATGTGCTGAAGTCACATAAAGACTCTGCAGGAGCCCTTGGCTGAGTCCCTGAGCAACTTGGAAAGTGTAAAGGGGTTAAAGGAGGCTTGCTGCATCCTTTCTAACACATGCAGGGTCTGAGCTCTGTGCTCTAGGAGAGCCTCTGACTCCATCCTAGAGGAGTATATAAAGTGCAAAGGGATTAGTGTGCACTGCTGAGCTTTTTGTAATGCTCTCAGAGGGAAGCCTTGTCAACAGGACTCAATTGTTCCATCAAAGAGCCCTCCTGTGAAGTCTATGTGACTTATTAATGGGCTATGCTAAAGAGAAAGGACAGGCTTGTGGTTAAGTAACTGGACTAGAGCTCAAGAGAGCTGAGTTAAGTTCCTAGCCTTGTCAAAGGCTTCCTTTGAGTAACACTATTATATTAGTCTGTGCATGAGTTCCCCTTTTACCTAACTAATAAATACTTGCATTTTCCCACCGTTTGGGTGTCTTGTTGATTTAAATTGTAAAGTCTTCAGATCAGCAGCTGTCTCTAGCTATGTGCACATACAACGCCTAGTACAATGGGGCCACAGTAATTGGTTGGGATGTGGCTGTAAAAAAAATACTGATCAAAAGATCATTACAGATAAGAATCTTCCACCACAAAACTGACAGTTTAATGGGAACATACAGCCAGGTTACAATAGTACGTTGGCTATGTAGAACTATTCCTGGCACTCTTATCACCACCACCTTGAAAAATGAAGCCAGAGATGTAGATAAGGGTCTAGTTATAAAACCAATAGACCCTTAGGGAGCTCTAATGGAAAAAGAAAATCATCAACCGATTGCACACGGTGTTTCTGGAATTCAAAAGGCAACAAACAGGAAATGTTGGAGATACACTGCCCAATGCATTCCACTCCTGAACTAGTACTTGGTACGAGACTTCAGTCAAGGGGTGTGCATGTGTGGTATCATGTGATGCTGAGAATTACAATCCCTCCAGGAATCAGTGCCAGTAAATTCAGAAGCAGGCTGCAGGAAAGACACTAGGCCCAGGAAAAGGAGCTCATTCAATGAGCTTCCAATAAAATATATTTAGAAAGAGTTTATTGGCAGCAAGGTAACATGTTTTCTTTATAGTTGGTTAAACCTTTTAAAAAGCTTCCCTTCTCTGGGCTTGTGCTACTCCTCCAGGGCAGGATGAGGAGGTAGTCAGAGCTACTTGGATGGTGCTGACTTGATGGAAGTTGCTCTAGAGGAATGCACATATTTTGCCAAGTAAAATTTAGTTTTCAAGCTAAAGCATGATTGCCTTTAAGAAACTCTCCAGGTAAGTCATGCCATGGCTTTTTGCTCAATCACTGAGAGTGACATGTGAATAAGAGGTTCAAAGTTCTCACCTGAAACAAGCTGTAATAAGTTAAAATCAGGAAGTGCAGGACATAAAATATGTACTCTTTGAACAGATGGGATAGTCATCCTATGTTCAAAGGAGCTTGAAATAAACCAAACTAGTTCAGACAATCCAGAAGTATTCAGGACTTTTGAACAACATTCAATGGCAAATTCCTCTCATTTATAAATGTAATAACAACAGTGCAATACAGTGCTGCTTCCTGGTTTGCTCTGAAATCAGGTGAGCATGGACTACAAATTAAATGGGAAAACTGGTCAATTGGAAAGCATCTTTTTATTCTACAGCATGCCTGAAATGTAACTCATGTGAAACCAGACTAAATATAGGAAACAAACTGAATTCTTCAGTAGCAGCTGTTTTTGCTTGCCTCTCCTTGCCAGCTTTTTGTACAATGCTGATCCCTGATTTTACCCTCTGGTGCTATGTACCTTTTACACTGAATGCACATACAGTTTGCTCTTTCAGGCACCTTAATTTCATTGCATTTAACCTTTGAATATTGACATTTTTTCTCTTCATAATTTTCTGACTTTGAATCCATAGATAGCAAGAAATAAAATGCCAGTTTTTCCCTCTAAATTAAAAATCAAAGTAAATTTAAAATGAAAAAAAGAAAGAAATGAATTGTTAGGATGACACACTGTACCCTATTTAGATGTCAGATGTTATGCCCCCAAAACTGACCATAGGCCAGCCATATGCATTAGTTTTGTTTGTCTGTGTGTCTGGTTGTTTAAGGAAAAATATGCTTGCTGATAGACTTTCCTCCAAATATTATATTTCAGAAAACAAACATTGTCTTTTAGCTAAAAAAAAGGCTACATTGAAATAAAAATATTAACTTATATTAGTAGTATAAAATGCAGACTGAACCAAGGGTTATTTTAGAATCCATAGAATCTAAGCGACGGTCTGGGAAGGAGTACGGCAGAAAGGGATCTAGGGTTTATAGTGGACCACAAGTTGAATATGAGTCAGCAGCGTGATGCTGTTGCAAAAAAAGCAAACATGATTCTGGGATGCATTAACAGGTGTGTTGTGAGCAAGACATGAGAAGTCAGTCTTCCGCTCTACTCTGCGCTGGTTAGGCCTCAACTGGAGTATTGTGTTCAGTTCTGGGCACCGCATTTCAAGAAAGATATGGAGAAATTGGAGAGGGTCCAGAGAAGAGCAACGGGAATGATTAAAAGGTCTAGAGAACATGACCTATGAGGGAAGGCTGAAGGAATTGGGTTTTTTAGTTTAGAAAAGAGAAGATTGAGGGGGGACATGATAGCAGTTTTTAGATATCTAAAAGGGTATCATAAGGAGGAGGGAGAAAACTTGTTCATCTTGGCCTCTGAGGATAGTCAAGAAGCAATGGGCTTAAACTGCAGCAAGGGAGGTTTAGGTTAGACATTAGGAAAAAGTTCCTAACTGTCAGAAAAGTCAAATATTGGAATAAATTGCCCAGGGAGGTTGTGGAATCTCCATCTGTGGAGATATTTAAGAGTAGGTTAGATAAATGTCTCTCAGGGATGGTCTAGACAGTATTTGGTCCTGCCATGAGGGCAGGGGACTGGACTCGATGACCTCATGAGGTCCCTTCCAGTCCTAGTATTCTATGATTCTATGATTCTATTGTGATTATTGTACAGGGGACATTTCCATGAAATATATTTAACTTACAGCAGTTTATTTTTAAACAGTGGGTGTGGTTTGAAAACATTCCATTCAGAATGTGACATAAACATATTCAGTTTTGCATCAAAGTTACCTGTTTTAGCTGGAGATCTCTTATTCTAAGAGGCAAACTCGCTTATCTAATTGAAAATGGCAATGCACAATATAGATACAGTAATGTTTATAAGTCCAGTTTATCTTTGCTCCTGTGAGTAGCCTCTTTACTTCTGTGGGATTTTCACAGTGCATAAAGCTGAGCATGTGCATAAGTTTTAGTAGGATCAGGGTCTTAGCAAGTAATCACAGACTATATTGCAGGATCTGGCCTAATCTTATAAAACGCCAAATAAAATGATCTTTCTGTTTTAATTCTCATGCTAAAATAGTGATTAGGATTATGGCCTCTCAGTTAGAGAAAGTAATTAATATACTAGTGGATAAAGATCAGACTTTATCTATGGCAGAAACTCAGCTGCCATCCAGAGGTGGGTATTATATGTTATCTGTTCAGCTCAGGCAGATAAGGCTGACATCTTAATTTTTTTTTTCCTTTGGATGCTGAGAAGGTAAAAGACAAGATCATCAGTTGGGTATGTGACAGAGTGGGAATAGCCTAGGGCTGGCTCACCATTCTGTACATTTTGTAAGCAGTCCCCATCTAGGCCAAATTGGGAGATTATTGATTAAGTCAGGGTCGGGGTGATTAATGAGTTAATAAAGAGACTCAGCTTGCCAGTTAGGGACTGTTACATGCAAGACAGAAAGAGAGAGAACACTAAAGAAACCTAGGTTCTCAGAGACGTGAGACTACCCTTGTCTGTGGAAAAACAACAAGAAGTTCTGTGGCACCTTATAGACTAACAGATTTATTGGAGCATAAGCTTTCATGGGCATCTGATGAAGTGGGTCTTTGCCCATGAAAGCTTATGCAACAATAAATCTGTTAGTCTATAAGGTGCCACAGGACTTCTTGTTGCTTATGCAGATTCAGACTAACATGGCTACCCTTCTGAAACTTGTCTGTGGAGTATGTTGAAGCTTGTGAAGAACATTATAGAAAACATGCTACATAAATATGCTGGTGAATTTATATAAGAGTTTGTGAGGTCTACTTATAAAGAAAAATCCACTATGAGGGAACATATCCTGTAAACAGGGTATTTAGTTTTCAGTTCTCAATTTGCATTTGTTAAATATGTATGTGCATGTCTGTTTATTTGAATATGTATTTTAAAATTTTGGAAAATTAATTGATTCCGGGGAATAACTGCTTGTTGACTATAACATTTGTATTAACTCTCCCTGATTTCTTGGTTACATTTTTTTAAGGAAAGCTATATCCTGGAGCAGCCTGCTAGCTTGTCACAGCAAATGCTATTAAAAGGAATTGATTACCAAGTGGATCTTATCTTTTATATTTACTTCTAATCTAGTCCCTCATTATGTGTTCAGACAATGAACTGGCACAATATTCACTCTTCTGTTTCCTTGGATAAAAACATCACAATATCAGACTAAAAATATCACAAGGAGTTTGGCTATATGATTGTCCCTATTTTTGTGTACTTATTAAACTGTCCTGCTCAGAAGCCATCTAGTCACTTTACAACCTTGACAATAGTATTATTAATTAGTTAAAACATGGCAGTATCTACATGCTGACAGTCTTCCTAGATGTCTTCACATTTTAATCACATATAAGTAAGTTCCAAGCAAGAATTGGTACAAAGTGAGGAAAAAGGATACACCATACAACTTGTTACTTCCATATATTTAAAATATAAGGAAAAGAAATGTGATATGGATATTGCTTCATTTCTTCTAGATATTGCAATAGAAGTGATTCTTACAGGGGGGATGTGGATGAGAAGAAGGCAATGTCTTCATGAAACGCCCAATGGAGAACAAATTAGTCTTGTGGCGAGGGGAGTGAACGAGCATGGAGCTGGTTGTGAGACAGCTAAAAGGATCAGACCAATGAGGCTGGCATTGTTAGAAGAGCAGAAGGAGCGGGAAGGATATGATGTGACACATTAGACTAAATAGAGCAAAGAGGAATTACATAGGTAATTGAATATAGGAACATGAAAGATTAAGCTTGAATTGGTAACAAAGAAGAAGAGAGGAAAGCAACAGAGGAATTAAAAGGGCGAGGGTGACATGAGAAGCTGCAGTTTGTGGGTCTGGAGAAAGGACAAATATGCATGAATGAATGTGAGAAGTTGTTGAGGAAACAGTCGAGATGGACCTCCAAATCTACAAAAGTCTGGAGAATCTATGGGAAACTCTGTTCCCAACCCAGTGGATTCTGGGGCCTTCATAACAAAAGTGTGTTAACTTCTGCTGTTGCTGACATATTTTCAGGATCTGGAAGAGAGCACAATGTGGGGTATAGCTGAGGGAGGGGGACTGGGTGAATAGTAAATTAATCAAAAATGCAGTTTCAGGGCAGTCAAAATTCTTTTTTCAGTTTCTTCTTAAAGCAAATAAAGTCTAGAAAGGAACTTTTTTTGGTCTGGCCACCAAACTGTAAAATCAATTCTCAAATCTAATTACACTGTTATGCTGGAAATTACCTTCTTCCTCTGGACTAATGAACACCCATTCTGAGTAGGACAAAATTTCTCTTGGAGGCCCAGTGACAAGGGAAACAGGGTATTTCAAAATTATTGTAAGCATGGGAGAACTAAATCATGAGAAATCAAAGTACAATCATTGAGGTGGAGAAGTTAAAATGACTGGGCTGAAATGTGTGATCATTTCTTTGATTATGGCAACTTTATATTCATTCTACATATACTATCCAGTTTAATTTTGTTCAATTGTGTAGTTTTATCTGATGATCTAGGACATAGGTGCATATTTCAAGTTAATGTTAGTTTTTTAATGTTATTTGGTTTTGAGCTGGCTGTAGTCAAGGAGACCTCAGGGATGATGTCTAGACCTTTAATCATAACCTGAATCTTTTGTAGGCTTTTGAAAATGTGAATATATATTTGAAGTAACCCTTGGGACTGAAGTCTTCAAAAAATATTTGGTTTATAAAAACAGAATTGCCTAATGAAATGTTCATAGCATGTAATTCTGACAGGTTTGAGCAAAGTACATGGCTTTTTCTAAGCAGATATATGGTAATCATGGTGAAACTGCCAGCTAAACAGGTTTAATAATTCATCTCTAGTGGTCTTAGTATATCTAAACACAACATATTATGCGAGGCAAGGTGAGAGTTTCTCTACATTATAGAGATTAGAGGAAGAGAATTTTAAGCATTTTAGAAGTTACTTTGTTGAGAAGTCTAGCCCCCAAAAGAGAGGTCTCAAAGAAGTATGAAGTCTGTATTAAAATTGCACAGTCTTCACTGTATTTTTTGACAAAAATATTCTAGTCTTATACGTGTTAGGTAGGATCCATAGGGAGTGATATGAACTCTGGGACCACTGAGTCCTCTGAATTAGGGATGTTAAATATCGGTTAATTGAATAGTCGATTAACCTCATGAATTCTTATCGGTTACTCGATTATTCTATAGTCCCTGGGGGCGGGGGCGGGGGCCGGGGCAGGGCTGGCAGCCATTGTGCTCTGGCCTCACTCCCGAGGAGCCCCTGCCACTCCATACTACTGCCTCGGATATAGAGGCAACAGCGTGGGGTGCCAAGTGGGAGCTGGTCCACGAGAGGAGCCAGTTTAAAAACCAGCTCCTCACACAGACTAGCTGCCTGTTGCCCTACACTGTTGCCCATGATACAGAGGCAGCAGCGCGGGGTGGCAGCACCCCTTGTCTGGAGTGGGTCTGAGTTCCTGGACCCGGCATGAGCTGGAACTGAGCCGGTCTGCCTGTTCGTCTGGTTCCTGATACATGTTAAATGTAGAGCTGTAGCGGGGGTAGGTCCAGGACCCATGCAAGTCAAGACTGAGCTGGGCTGCTGGCTAGCCTGCTCAAAAATGTGCTGGCAAGGGGGAAGGGAATGTATTTAGTCTATAGCATTAACCAATAAGCTTTTGCTTATCAGTTATCTGGTTAATCGACTAAACTATTACATCCCTACTCTGAACACACCAACCTGGGCCTGCTCTTGCATGGTGATAGTGATGTCAAGATACAATCCTCTGAGCAACACTATGAACCATCTCCCAGCCAGTCATGAACCATCAATAAAGAGGCTTTAACCAATTCCTCTCAGCTCCCCAGCCTTGCACCCAAACACTTAAATTGTTTTAGGTGAGATATAAAACAGATTATAAATGATAAATAGTAGACATCACTAATAAAGTTAGTTAAAAAATAAAAATAGAAACAGTCTAAAACTTTTAACTTTAACAGAGTAAGCAAGATTTGAATAAAGCAGTATCTCACCCAAACAGATGGTATAGTCAATTTACAGTTCCTCGATACAAAGATTGGACCCTTTTCCATCATGACCAGTCTCCATACTGCCAAGTCTCTTTTCCTTCCAGATGATCTTTCAGGTGTTGGGAATGGGGGAGGGAGGAGAGGCACAGGTCATCTGGTCTCTCTTTCTATCTTCTTCCAGCTTCTACTAAGACCCTTGCTGGACCATGTAGGTCAGTCAGTCTCTATATTTCAAATAGTCTCCATCCTGTACATGCCTTCTCTAAGAAACCTCTGGAATAGTGAGTTGTTTTCCTGATGGACCATTAATGTTGTCTGGGCTCTACTTCATTGCAACAGAGAAGCTGGCTGTAGGTGTTGCCAATCTTACAACATATTTCAATAACACATATAAACATGGGCCATGGATGAACTGAGGGCTAGGGGAAGGAAGCCCCCAGTCATGTCCCTTATGCCCGAGACCCCGTCCCTACCACCCATGGTCTTTGTGGGAGCCAAGCCCCTCCCCTCCACCACTATAGGGACAGGCCCCACTGAGCATGGGCAGCTTGTGCCTCCCCCAAACACAGGTGGCCCATGGTCCCTGTTCACCCACCCAGCACAAGGAAGGTTGGAAGTATAGGGCTGAAGCCCAGGCAGATTCAAGAGACCAAGGGAGCTATGCTGTAAGGGGAGCCTGTGGAGGGGAGTGTGGTCAGGGCTAGCCAGTCAATTTTGGAAGGCATTGCCTTCCCCTGACTCTTTTACCTGTTACCTATGCAGTAATGTCACAGAGGTTCCTCTTCCATACTTTATGAAAATTGGCTTATGAATATGCATAATTTGAAGATGCTTTATGCAAAATTGGTTTTGTAACATATCATTTTTGAAGTTACAATCTGCTGAATCTGTATATTCTAGTTCTGTACATCTATCGTTCTTGTGAATCTGGTTTTAATTATAAATGTGCAACTGAGGGTCACTGGAGATACTTTAGGAACTTAATGGCTCGGTGCTCAAACCAACAACCTGTGAATGGTAAGCCCAAACTATGATTGGTCTTAGAAAGACATGTGATCCTGCCACCTGGTACTGGAATCCATCTTGAATCTAATAATTTACAAAGAGTTCCCATCCTGGGGAAAAATCTTCTTAAGGAATGGAAAGTCATCAGGTCTTTGTCTTCAGCTGGCCTTTGAAACTGCTTCACCCTCTCTAAAGGTATGTAGGTATGTACACTACAGCATTATTTCGAAATAAGCTATTTCAAAATAGTTAATTCGAAATAGCTTATTTCAAAATAACGCGTCTACACACAAAATGCATTTCAAAATAGCGTTTTTCTATTTTGAAATTGCACGTCCACACTAAGTGGACGTTAAAGTGCATTTAAGGCTGGTTGGAACCAGTTCAAGCAGGGCATCAGATCAGAAGTTTCCTTGTGGCCAGGGCAGCCTGCAGGGCACCCTAGGAAGGGCTGGAGTTCCCCTATTTCGAAATAAGCATCTACACAGTGCTTATTTTGAAATAGCAATTTCGAAATTGGCACTATTCCTCATGGAATGAGGTTTACCAATTTCAAAATAAGCCCTCCACTATTTTGAATTAATTTTGAAATAATGGAATGGCTGTGTAGATGCTAGGAAAGTTATTTTGAAATAACTTTGCTGTGGAGACATACCCTAAGGCTGTGTCTACATTGGAAAGATTTTGTGCAAAAGCAGCTGCTTTTGCGCAAAATCTTGCCACCTGTCTACACTGGCCGCGAGTACTTGCGCAAGAACACTGATGTTCTAATGTATAAAATCAGTGCTTCTTGCGCAAATACTCTTACGCTCCCACTCAGGGATAAGCCCTCTTGCGCAAGAGGCCAGTGTAGACAGGCAACATGAATTTCTTGTGCAAGAAAGCCCGATGGCTAAAATGGCCATCAGAGCTTTCTTGCGCAAGAGACCGTCTACACTGGCATGGATGCTTTTGCGCAAAAGCACATCTCTTGCGCAAAGGCACATGCCAGTGTAGATGCTCTCTTGCACAAATACTTTAACGCAAAAACTCTTGCGTTAAAAGTATTTGCGCAAAATCTTGCCAATGTGGATGTAGCCTAAGAGAATACATGTGAAGAAACCTGAAAATAAAGGATGCTTAAAAAAAACCCTCAGAAAAGCTGTTGATCAAGGCCACATAAAAGATCAACTCTGATTTAAAACATTTTACCTGAGATGAGAACAACTGTTTAGGTGAGAATTCACATCTAGAATCATGGGCAGTTGGCGAACGTAGGGCAAGCCCCCAGCCCTACCCACAACCTTGCTCCTTCTGCTGAGACCTGCCCCCCAAAGGAGCCAAGCCACCACCCCGGCCCACTGTACAGGGAGGGCAGGCAGCATGTGTACACAGCCCAAGCATCCCCAGGCCCGGAGCATGGGTAGGGCAGGTGGCACATGGCCCAAGCCTCCTCAGTCCCAGAGCATGGGGAGGGCAGGTGTTGAGGGAAGCATGTGATGGGGGGAGAAGCATGGGTGGGGACAGACTGGCAGTTTGGGAAGGCTGTGCCTTCCCCCACCTACCATACTGACCGCCTATGTCTAGAATTGCGGGAAGATCAATGCTGTGGCGGTAGATCTTCTGGCGTTCAATTTAGCAGGTCTAAAATCAAACTCTGAGAGCAAGAAATAAGGAAAGTCAACAGAAGTATTTCTACCATTAACTTCTCATTGTGGGAAGAGCACTACTTTGAGATATAGTGTGTTACTACAATCTAAATAATCAAAAGTGCATTTTTTTCTATGTAATTATCTATGGTACCTATTCATTTTTGGAATCTCAGCTTGTAAAGTGAATGTTAACTAATAGTTGTCTGTCAGTTTCTAGGCAATTTTAGTTTGATTCTCTTATATTGATTCATTGCTACAGTCTGTTTTTTTGGGGACTCTTTAGAAGAATGGGTGTTTTTAAAAATAACTTTTCCGGGCACTTTAAAAAAATAGTTTTGCATAATCTTGGTTTTGCAAAACCTAAAACCTAACCCTTCAATTTCCTTCAATTGACTGCTGACCACAGATTGTCAACATTTACCCTTCAAAAGATCTTTCTTAAGATCCAGATTTTCAAAAGTGGGTATTTAGGCATTTAGGCCTCAGTCCTGAAAGTTGTTCTTCACAGAATGCCCTGTGCACAATTAGGCCCTAACTAGCAGCCGTTTGGAAAAACATGCATTGGAACAGAGAATATAGCATTATACTTGCAAACTTCTATCCGGGCACACACAAAATAAGCAGTTTGATATAAGCCATTTTCTATGGGGAAAAAACTCTGAGCACCATCATATTATATTACACTACAGCTTTCAGAAAAATTAGAATATGGGCAAACTTTGGCAAGTAAGCCAGAAAAGTGCCCATATATAAATGTTTTAATGTCTACGTTAACCCAATGCATACATGTACTTATCTTTTAGGCCCTATCTCTACTGTCTGAAAATTTCAATGACTTTATGTATTGAAGGTCATATCTTGAGAATTTATAGAAGCTAAGTGTGCAACTTCTTCCCCCCCCACCCATGTTTTTAGAGTGAAGGTATGTGACAAAGTGGGGAAGTTTTGGGGAGTTCAAAGGGGTTACATGTGTGGGGGACACAAAGTATCCCTGGATGTTACTGGTTTAAGGAAGTGAGGGGAAAGGGAATTTGTTGTTACAGGGAACAGCACAAAACTGGAGACTCCAGCAACTGGTGACCTGGTGACTACGAGGCCCAGCTGGGATGGCACAGAAGGTTTTGGCCAGTGGGAGAACAATGGGTGGCAGAAAGAAAACCTCGGTGACCTGCCCAGTTAGTTTCAGCCAGGGAGAACAAAGAATGGAGGATAGGTGAGGCGGGGCCCAGATGACCCTGTTTAGCTGGATAGAAAACAGTGGAAGAGGCAGGGGCTGCTATAGGGTGATACTGGAGGCTCAGCTGAAAGAAGGTGGCTTCTGAACGGGACAGTAAGGCTACATCTACACTATGAGTTTTTTTGGCAGGAAATATGCTAATGAGGGACTCATTAGCATGAGTTGCAACATCATTAGCATATTTTCTGTTGTTTCTTTTGCAAAAGGGGTTTTTGCGCAAAAAGAAGCAGTGTAGCCGCTTCTGTTTTGTGCAAAAACCCAGTTTTGCACAAGATCCTTATGCCTGTCCTGGAGAGGCATAAGGATCTTGCACAAAACTGTTTTTTTGCACAAAACGGAGGCGGCTACACTGCTTCTTTTTGCGCAAAAACCACCTTGCGCAAAAGAAATGGCAGAAAATATGCTAAGGATGTTTCGACTCATGCTAATGAGTCCCTCATTAGCATATTAAAACTCATAGTCTGTGTCTAGACTGCTTTTGCGGAAAAACTTGCCAGCTGTCTACACTGGCCGCTTGAATTTGCGCAAGAGCACTGACTTTGTAATGTACAAAATCAGTGCTTCTTGCGCAAATACAATGACGCTCCTGCTCGGCAAAACCCTCTTGCGCAAATGCTTTTGCACAAGAGGGCCAGTGTAGACAACCCAGAATTGTTTTATGCGAAAAGAGCCCCGATGGCTAAAATGGCGATCGGGGCTTTCTTCATAAGCGCGTCTAGATTGGCACGGACGCTTTTCCGCAAAAAGTGTTTTTGCGCAAAAGCGTCCGTGCCAATCTAGATGCTCTTTTCCGCAAATGCTTTTAACGGAAAAACTTTTCCATTAAAAGCATTTGCGGAAAATCATGCCAGTCTAGACGTAGCCATAGTGTAGACATAGCCTGTGAGAGCAGGGAGAGCCCATCTGACTATAGGGAGACTTAGACATGCTGGGCTGAGGGAGGCCAGGCCTTAGAGGCCTGAGAGATCCTTAGCCCTTTAAAGCTCAATAAACACTTTTGTGCTGGCTGAGAGTTGCTGTGGTCTGGGGAGCAGTCTTGCACTATTCCTTGGGGAGTGGCAGCCCCGGGGGTTCAGAGGGAATAGACCCCCTGAGACGACTCAGGGCCGAGATAGGCTTGCTGAAGGCCCTGAGAGGTGCTGACCAGGAGGCAGAGGGGACAGACCCCCAGGAGAGAGTGGACTCCCTAAGAAGGGGCCATGGCACTGCTGCCGCACTGGAGTGGACTGCCCAAGAAGGGGCTGTCACACCGGAGGGGAGTTCCTCCTGGGGATCGATGGGCCAAGTGTGGGCACAACCTATGAGACCGTGACAGGGTATCCTAAAGAAAATACTAGAATAGCCTCTGGAACAACCATTTTCCATCTGTCTCATTTCTTCTGCTGTATGACCTTCACATTACAACACAGTCAGAGTGGATAGCCTTTAGAAAAAGGCAGCTCCTAGAGGGGATAGAGCATAAGCTTATATAGTATATTTTAGACAATAGGATCAGACTAACCAAGTGAAAGATGGAGGGGAAAATCTTTTTAAAGGAAAAAAGTCCTCAAGTTAGAGAGCATCTAAAAGCATGCGGTCAACCTCCTTCGGAAAGGCTGAAGGAGTCATTGAATCACTTAAAAATAATCTCCTATTCATCTCTCTGTGTGGAAGGCAGGGGGAACAAAGCAGAGCACTGATGTGAAGAGCCACTTAACGTAGACTGAGTTAGATGCTGGGTTTAACACAGGATCAAATCCACTTTATTATCATCCTCCTCCACAGAAGGCCTGTATCATCTCAGACTTAGTCACCTTGAGTATCCTTTGATCTCCCTCAATGAATGTTTCAGTCCTTCCTATGATGTAGGGCAAAAGGGGCATGAGCCTTCTCTGTACTGAGATGTGACAGCAGGGAGACACAAGCAAGTAGCTATACTGTTCCTCAGAGCAAAGGCTATAGGGCAGGGATCACTAAAGCTGCATGCAGTTCTCAGAGCACCCAGACTGCCACTGAAGCCAGTTGAAAGCTGTTCCATAATGACACCCTGACTCTACAACACAGAAGTTAAGCTGTGGAAGCAGAACAGAGTTCTCTTCTTTTGACCCTATTGTTCTGAGGCAAGCAAAAACTGTGTTCACATGGAAAATGTGGCAAAAGAAAAGCTTACTCTACACCCAGTCCTCCCTCAGAAAATACGCAGCCAGCCATGTATGTCCAATGTGCTAAAGCCATGTGGAGGCAGAGGAGGAAGAAGTAGTAAACAATAGCAGTGTGGTTAGTGAGCAAGCATAGAGACTGCATAGAGAGAAACAAATGTCTTACTCTACAGGTGACGATACAGTGACAGTGGTAGAACCTGCCTATAGGTAAGAAATCATAACTGTCAATAGTAGACATGGGTGCACTAAGTGCATTCTGGTCACAGGCGTATTCACAATAGTTGCACGGTCAAGCTAGTTTATTTTTAGCAAGAGGCAAGCCACAGCACAACAGGTCTGTAGATAGAAGCATGAGCACTCGCAAAGCATCCTGTGAAGAAATTCACAGAACAGGAATGTTTTGGAAGGAAAGCCAATAACCATATCAGGAGAGCATCATTGCTTGCTAGGCCTGCAGAGGACCTTCAAACATTGACAATGGGCTAGCCCACAGCCACTTGCAGTCTAAGTTATCAGGACTTTGGGAGCTGCTGGCAGTTGTCCATTCATTTTTGATACACTAGCACGTAGGCACCTTCTGGGCCATTTGTTCTACACTGAGTATTGTATTCCTGTAGCAACTATTTTTCATTTGTTGATGTCAGCATTGCCTTAGCATCCACATAGTTCATCTGTTGAATGACTTTTAGAAGTGATAAAAAAAGCTGGTTGAATGTTTTATTGTTTATGCTTTTAAACTGGCAATTCTGAAAACAGGACGGGAGGAAATGGTTTGTATCAAACTAAAAATTATATTTTAAGGTTTTAGTTATTCCAAAAGCTTAGTTTGACCAAAAACCATTTTGATTTAGGTAGAACAAAACATTTACAAAACACTTCTTGTCTTGATTTGAATAATTTCACATTTTAAAATCTCTTAACAATTCTAAATATACTGTACTTTTGAGTTGAAAAATCATAATTTTTCATTTTACAACTTGCAAAATGAAAATTTGACTTTTTCCCCAGAACTTTTTTTAGTGTTATGTTTGTATCAATTTTGCCAAAATGTTTGTTACAATCACTCTATATCTAGATGTTGTCAAATATGCATCTTTTAACTAAAATAACTTTGATTTAAAATTTTCACTCAGCTTTAGTGCTGAAAACAATACAATGCTTCCAACACCTAAAGCAGCGACTACTTGATTTTGCATAACTTCTAAACATATTTCATGAACTTAAACCAGGATTGCATGCCATGACCATGGCCCCACAGACTGACAGCATTCTGCTTGGGGTTGCGAAAGGTGTAAAATACTATCATTTTTCTATTAGTGACTCCTTGTGTGATGGAAGTGACTAATATGCTTCCTTTCTGCCTGATGGAGGGCATCCAACAAGGGCTCCTAAATTCCCATGTCAGCGAGAGAGACTGTCATTTAGTTGTTTTATTTAGCCTAACAAAGCAGGTTAAGGGTTGCTCTGATTGGTCTATAGTGGCAAAAGGGGAACAAATAATTAATAATGAGCTCTTCAGCCTAGCATAGAAAGGTCTAACCACATCCAATGTCTGGAAGTTGAAGCTAGACAAATTCAGAATCTAACAATGAGAGTAATTAACTCATGGAACAACTTATCAAAGATATTGGAGTCTCCATCTCTGGGAATTTATATAATACAGTGAAAGTTTTTTTTTATTGAGCACTCAGGGGGAACAGCAGTTGCAGGTTAATTGAATGTGCCAGATAACAAAGCAGCCCTTGTTGGCCCCACTCCAGAGGAGGAAAAAGCCTCCTCCCCAGGAGCAGGGCTGGCAGCCCATCTGATAGTTGTTAAATTCAAACTTAGTTACCCAGCTGGGGGCAATGCCGGTTAACAGAATTTTCTGGTTAACAGAGTGCTGGATAACAAAACTTTCATTGTACATGCTCTAGGAATTATTTTGGGGGAAGTTCTATGACCTGCATTATACAGGAAGTCAGACTAAAGCAATGATCCCCTCTGGCCTTGAAATCTATATATTTGTCTGCTATACATACTGTGATGGGGCACCTTGGCCCCGGACCGACGGGCGCCCCCCGGAAGCCCTGTGGGCCCGCCGCACCGGCGCGATCCGGCCCTGCCCGGGCTGTTCAGACGCCGGCCGGCCGGCGTCCCGGGAGGACGTCACGGGTGGCGCCGACCGGGAAGCGGCGGTGGCTTAGGCCCGGACGGGGAGCGGCCGCCGGGTAGAGAGGCGTGGGCCCGCGCCCGGCGGGAGCGGGCCTCGGAGAGGGCGTCCCCGCCCCTCCCGCACACCCGGCCCGCGGATTGGAGCTGCGGGCGGGGGAGTAGACGGGCGCCGCCATATTTGAAAAGGAGACAGGCAGCAGCAGGCGGAGGCGGGGGGGCCAGAGTTCAGGCGGCCTCCGGACCGCGGGCAGAGGAGCGCCAGCGACCCTCCCCCACCCGGTAAGCCCCGGAGGGGGAGAACGCACGCCCCTTAGGTACGGGACGTGGCGGGAGCCGAGGGCAGGGGGAAGGAAGCAGCCCAGGGCGGAACCCCGGAGTGGTTGGCAGGCTGACGAGTTACGGTGTAATACCCCATCAGCCGGACCGGATCCCCCTAGATCCGAGTCCTCAGGGCCCTGGGCTGGGACCCGTGAGAGTGGGCAGGCCCGGGTCCCCCTTCCCCTCCCCCCCGTGAGGGGACGAGACTGTTGCAAGGAGGGGTGGGGACCCCCAGCTACGCCGCGTCGGCCGAGGGCACGCGCGGGGTGACGCGTTGGGGGCGTCACACATACATAAAATGAAGTGTGGCAGAAATACATGGTAATCTTTTTAAGAATGTGTTCATCCAAAATAGGCACTACATATTTAATCTAAGTTATGATGAAGTTATTTTAGTAGACATCCAAGGCAAAATAATGTGACTATCAGCAAGCAATTAGTAAGGCACAAGTCTGTATTGCTGAAGGAGGATTTTTCTTATTGATGAATAGATCATATAAATGATTAAATGCAAGTCTTTTTAGCAGGAGCTACACCAAGGTTCCTAAAATAATTTCATCCTGGCTTAGATGAAACATGTACTTCCTATTATGGATGAACAGTAAAAAAAATTACCACCTTTTGGTATGTTATTTGGTGTGTTTAGCTATGTAAAATATTGTGTCCAGTTGCATTCACCAAATATTTAAGCATTTGAGTGATAGCAAAAAATTGGTACTCCTTTTTTTAAAAGGCTCCAATTGAAACTATTGTATTTCTGCCAAACTTCATGCTTATGGCAAAATTAAATTATTCAGACATTAAGACTCCTAGATGTTTGAATGACATCAGTGTAGGATAATTGACATTTCATGAACAACAGCCTTCTGGCCAAAACACAGGTTGTAACATTTAATGTTTCAGAGAAAGCTCCTGTGAGGTACTAGAGGTTGACCTCCGGTGAAACCATGTCAGCAGTTAGGGGATGCTTTGTACCTCACCTAACAGACTATGCTTAGATGCTAGGGGGGAAACCCTACAAAGCTGAAGATCAGTTAAGAAAAAAAAGCCTCTTGATATTATGTTAAAGTGTATCCCAATGGTTTGTGACCTGCCATGTTGAACACAACAGTCAGTTGTAACCAGTCACAAGGTAAGAGGTCACATCACCAACTGGGGTGAAAAATCCTTTGCATTTGCCATTCACCAAGTGGAATATGTGTGCTAAATTTATTGCAACAGATAGAAATGGGATATCTGATTGCATGGCTTCCAAGATGCAAATGTCTCAACCTGGTTCCTAATACACAGAAATCTCCTTGATAGAAATTAACTAGCTTTCTTGCTATCAGTTCTGGTTAGAGAGGACAAGGTCCAAATAGAAATGTAGTTTGAACTTCCCTCACATAGGGTAAATTTGGTGAGATGCAGATCAGGAGAAATTTACATCACCGCTGCTCTTATTGCATTTATACTCTATGGAGGCATAAGGGACTTTAATTTGTAGACGTGTATGACCCAAGAGCATCCTAATGATAGAATGCAAGGGGCTCCATCTAGCACTGAGATTTAGCATGGTATCAAGCAGTGAGTGTCAGCTAGCCTGAGAAGCTGAATGTACCCCCCAACTCGATGTCAAATCTGCATCTAAGGACATGTCTAGACTACATCCCTCTTTCGAAAGAGGGATGTAAATTAGATAGATGGATATTGCAAATGAAGCCGGGATTTAAATTTCCTGTGCTTCATTTGCATAATGGCGGCCGCGCGTTCTTTCGAAAAAGGGCTTTTCAAAAGTAAAACTGCCATATATATGGGGTTCTTTAAAAAAAAAACCCTTTTTTTCTGTACTCCTCAAAAAAATGAAAGAGGGATATAGTCTAGACGTGCCCAAAGAGATACTGTCATGAAGTATCATGTACAAACTGTTAACATGGTTGTCTTGAAAATCACTACTTTGTACGTGATGGGTTGTGTACAAAGTTGCAAATGAGCTGGAATTATGTTCTTAATGTTTGTCAAACAATGCATAAGCCCAGACTGCCTTAGACAAAGGAATGTGTATTTACTGCTTTGATCAGCCTTTTCCATCAGACAGAGACAATGAAAATACACTGAAATCAGAGCCGGCCCAAGGTATGGGCCAACCGGGCTACCGCCTGGGGCTCCCCATTGTAGGGGGTGCCGCGCCAGGCAGGGGCGGGACTGCACATGCGTCGCACTCCCAGGGGTGGCGCCATGCTCCCGGGGCCTGGGGCGAGCGAATGGCTCAGGACGGCCCTGACTAAAATATAAAATAAACAAAATTAACATGAGTGGAGAAGACAGCATGGCATCTGTACCCCAGCAGGAGATAGCAGCTTTATCTGGACTTACTTTTTGGTGTGCATTTCAAACGTTTGCTGCTCTACAAAGAAGTGAAGAGAAGCTCCGTGTCGTGCTCCACCAGAGGAAACAACGAAACCAAGCACTTAGAGCTCAGTGAAGGGTCATAGCTTAGGGGAAAAAAAACTTGCAAGCTGTTGTGGAAGAGACTGGTGAGAACTTCTTTGTACAAAGAACTCTAAATTGTTAAAAACTCAATTCGTCTTAGAGTATTGTTACTTTGTCATCATTATCCTTATTCCTTATACTTGGCACCACTTAAACCTGTGAACATTTGTTAATAAGCTTTTATGTTTTGTATCATAAACAGATCCTCCACATCAATCAAAGCACAGATTTAGTCATCCCTCTTCCATCAAGATAATAATCTGCTGTGTACTAAAAGGATCAGCAACTTTAATAAGATTTTGAGAGAGACTGGAAACTTCAGGAAGATATTTTGAAGAACTTGAAGGTGGAAGGCTTATTGAGGTTCCTCTACAAAGAATAACTAGGCAGTCAATCCATGTGTGGTTTGTATGTTGGCTGGTACTGTGAGCCACAGGAGCAAAGGATTCTAGGCACCCAGAGTTGCAAAGCAGGTTGTGATTGAACCCCCTTTTCCTGCAGAAAAGTCTCTTTTTTAAAATTCATGGACAGAATACAAGAGAGCTATAATTTGATGGTGAAATTCCTGGCCCGTGGAACAAAATTTTATCCAGCTAATTAACTGTTTTGCTCTAAATCCATTTGCCTTTCATAATACTGTATGGGTGCATCTTCTCTGCACCATAACTTAAAATAAGATACATAATTTCAGCTACACAAATTGCGTATCTTATTTCAATGCTATTTTAAAATAGATTATTTCGTCATTTGGCACTGTCTACACGGTGCCAAATTTTTAAATAAAGCACAATTCTGAAATGACCCTTACTCCTCGTAGAATAAGGTTTACAGGGATGTCAGAATAGCAAGCCCAAAATAATGGGTTTGCTGTGAAGATGGGGCATAGCTATTTCAGGATACTCCAGTATCCCGAAATAGCGTTGCAGTGTAGACATACTCTATCTGTTTGTAAAATGGGATAACACCTTATATGTTGTGGTGTTTCTAAAAAAAATAAGTTGACTCACTTTAGTAGTAGCAATGATTTTGACTTAGTGCAATTGTTTGAATTGTTCTTCTTAACAATAAATTGCATTCAAAATAGCCAATTTGATACTGACAGACTGACTGTAAATTTAGCATTAAGAGAGTATACTTTTAGCATTGTTATCTCTCTAATGCAGTTAGACAAAATCAAATATGGTTTAAACCTATAATTTTAACGTTTTTTGAACCTATGGAAATAAGGCAATTTCAAATTCTATATTGTAGTAGCAATCTGTTAAAATTTCATGTATTGAGAACAAATAAGCAAATAGTACATCTATTTTTACTCACTTCACTGACAGACATAAAAGAAAATTGTGTTCTCCTCTGCTTGTAATAGGGCTTGTGTAAGCCAGAATGAGTCAGATCACTTTCTGCAGCATTTGTGTTCCTTTTTTAAAAAATGGTGCTGGTTTTTCTATTTGTACAGATATACTTCTGAATGTGAACTGATTGAGCTCTAACTGCTAGGATCTTTTCCCTAACTTGTTGATTTAACCATATCACCCCTTTCTTTTCATTTCTTCCAATTGCTATCCCATCACATATAAGTTTTTGCTTCCATTTTCATGGCACTCCATGGATTATCTATGTTATCATCTAAATCATTGATGAAGATATTGAACAGAACCGGTCCCAAAATTGATCGCTGCAGAACCCCACAGCCTTCTATCATGACTACGAACCATTGATAACTACTCTTTTGAGAATGATTATCCAACCAGTTATGCACGTACCTTATAATAGCTCCATCTACATTGTATTTCCCTAGTTAATTGATAAGAAGGTCATGTGTGATTGTATCAAATGCCTTACTAAAGCCTAGGTATACCGTTATCCACAAGACCTGTTATCCTATCAAAGAAAGCTGTCAGGTTGGTTTGACGTGATTTGTTCTTGACAACTCTATTCTGACTGTTAGTTATCATCCTATTTTCTCCATTATCTTTCCTGACACAGACCTTAAGTTGACTGGCCTGTAGTTTCCTGGGTTGTCCTTATTTCCCTTTTTATAGATGGGCACTATATTTGCCCTTTTCCAGGCTTTTGAAATCTCGCCTGTCTTCCACAGCTTTTCAGAGATGATGGTTAATGGTTCAGATACTTCCTCAATCAGCTGCTTGAGTATTCTAGGATGCATTTCATCAGGCCCTGGTGACTTGAAAACATCTAACTTTTCTAAGTAATTTTTAATTTTTTCTTTTCCTATTTTAACTTCTGAACCCACCCAATTTTCACTGACATTCACTATGTTAGGAGTTCAATTGCTACCAACCTTCATGGTGAAAACTGACACAAAGAAGTTGTTAAGCACCTCTGCCATTTCCACATTTCCTGTTATTGTTTTCCCCTCTTCATTGAGTAATGGGCCTACTCTCTTCTTTGTCTTCCTCTTGTGTCTAATATATTTGTAGAATGTTTTTTTGTTACCCTTGATGTCTCTAGTTAGATCAAGCTCATTTTTTGCCTTGTGTTCTAATTTTTCTCCTACATAATTGTGTTATTTGCTTATATTCATCCTTTGTACTTTGACCTAGTTTCCCCTTTTTATAGGATTCCTTTTTTAATTTTTAGATCATTCAACATCTCCTGGTTAAGTTAGTGTGATCTCTTGCCATACTTCCTTTCTTTTCTACACAGTGAAATAGTAGTGTGCTCTTGTGCCCTTAATAATATCCCTTTTGAAGAACTTCCAACTGTCTTCAGTTGTTTTTCCTCTTAGTCTTGCGTCCCATGAGACCTTATCTACCAGCTCCCTGGCTGTGTCTACACTGGGCCACTTATTCTGGAAAAGCAGCCGCTTTTCCAGAATAAGCTGCGAGCTGTCTACACTGGCCCCTTGAATTTCTGGAAAAGCACTGACGATCTACTGTAAGAAATCAGCTGCTTTTCCGGAAAAACTATGCTGCTCCGCTCGAAAAAGTCCTTTTCCGGAAAACTGTTCGGAAAAGGGCCAGTGTAGACAGCACAGTAGTCTTTTCTGCAAAAAGCCCGATCGCGAAAATGACGATCGGGGCTTTTTATGAAAGCTTATCTACATTGGCCACGGGCGCTTTTCGGAAAAAGGGCTTTTCCGGAAAAGCATCCTGCCAATGTAGACGCTCTTTTTCCGGAAATACTTATAACGGAAAACTGTTCCGTTTTAAGCATTTCCGGAAATTCATGCCAGTGTAGACGTAGCCCTTGAGTTTACTAAATCCTGCCTTCATGAAATCCATTGTCTCTATTTTGCTGTTCTCCCTCTACCATTCCTTAGACTCATGAAGTCTTTCATTGCATGATAAATTTAACCAAAAATGCCTTCCACTTTCAAATTCTCAAGCAGTTCCTCTCTATTTGTTAAAATCAAATCTAGCACAGACTCTCCCCAGTAGCTTTCTCCACCTTCTGCAATAAAATTGCCTCCCACACTGACAATATTTTTTCTCCCTTGTCTGTATCCCTGTATCCATCTGTTGGCTTTTGTCTTATACTTATTACTGCATTCAGTTGCTTGCAGTTTGTATAGGGTCTATCACAAAGGGGTTCTCACCCTTGGCAAATAATTTTGTAGCTAATTTATTTTCTGAAATTGGTCTTTTATTCCTTCTTATACTCCTACTTTAAGTGAGCCATTAGGGAAGGAAAAGAGGCTATCTACCCCTCATACCTAGGGAAAGGGAAGTAAGAAGGAAACTGAGGAACTTATACCAAGAGCTTGCACAACCCGTTTATAGTTATCCCTCCCATATAACAAGAAGCTTTGCTCTTTGTTACCCTAACATATACTGTGTGACAGGATCAAGGAAAATAAAGTTAGTCTCTTACCTGCTCTTCTGGATGTTACATCGTAATTACAAGACCTACCAGAGCTCCAAGGGAAAAAGAAGCAGACATTTCCAGAGGTCACCAAGGGAAATGGAAAGGGAGCACACACAGCAACAGAGAATGTGCTGTTCCAGCCTTTTAACCTCATTGCATGTGCTGTGGGTAGAGGAATGACTCCCAGAGGGTGTTTAAACCCCTTCTTGTGATCTTTCCACAAGGCCTATAGGGTGCATTTATCTACACTGAACTGGGGTTGCCAGCCCTCTCTGGTTTGCTAGGAGTGTCCCAGAATCTGACTATCCCCTGGAGGCTCCTGAAGCTAAAGCAAGAGATTGGCTACTGGCAAGGAAGAGGATCTCTGCACTGTTGCTGCCTCAAGAAAGAATTCCTGACCTCCCATTGGTCAGAAAATGCAGCCAATGGGAGCTGCAAGGGCAGTGTCTGCAGGGAGGGGTGTGTTGGATGCTTCTGGGAGCAGCAAAGGGCCAGGGCAAGCAAGGAGCCTTCCTTGGACCTGCTGTGCTGTGAAGTGGGACTCAGAGCTGTCCAAGATAAATATTGCCTGGCTAGAGCCTGTACCCCTTACCATACACTGAACCCCAGCCCCATCCAGCACCCCCTCCTGAACCTCACCTCCTGTCCTAGACTCAGCGCAGACTCTCACATACCAAACCACTTGGCCCCAGAGCCTGCATCCCTCCCACACCCCAGTCCCGCCATCTCATCCTGGTGAAAGTGAGTGAAGGTGGGGGAGAGTGAGTGAAGAAGGGATGTGGGATGGAGTGATCAGGTGTGGGGCCTAGGAGAAGTTGCAGGGTTTCAGGGTAGAGGCGTGGCAGGGCAAGGGTATTTGAGTTTGTGAAATTACAGTTGGCAACCCTAATTTGAATTGAAATTATATCCAACTTTTGACAGGAAAGGAATAACCTTTACACTCCCACTTCTCTGGCCCTGGTGAGAGTTGGGTGAGTTGGGTATCTAATGACTTCATATGTCTTTGAAAATCTCACCTGATTTTCAGTGTAAATTTATGAGCAGCAGTACTGAATTTACAGCAAATTAAAATATTCCAACATTGTTTTCTATTTTAGATTAAATAATTTTCATTCCCAATGTTGATACAAAAAATGCATTTCAGTTAGAGGTGATAGAAATGTAATAATTTGAAACAACTTCTTCTTTCAATGACCCTTTACCATCTTTCACAACTCAATCCCTCAGGTTCAAACCTCAGATGACCAAAGATAATTGACTGACCTGTAGACACTATCCTATGCTGTTCTGGGCCTGGTCATTCTTCAAAGTGTACTCTCACTGCCCCAAATACCGAGAAAACAGTGGTTTCCCTAATAGTTTGAATGACAGTGTGCTAGCAGAAAAACAAGTAGGATGTAGAAATGAAAAGAATCAGGAGAGAGAAGACAAGAACATGGACAGAGATAAATGGAAAATAGAAACGAAAAGCTGACTAAAGTAGGAAAAAAAGGAATAGATACAAAAGCAGAAATAAAGAAAAGGAAGAAGCAATAGCAAAAATAATGGGGAGAAAAACAAAACTAAAGAAAGAAAGTCAACGGGGAAAAATGAGCAAAAACAAACAAAAAAACCAACCAACCAACCAACTAACCACAACAACTTGAAGAGGATTTTTCGCTACATAGAGACACAACTCTGGTTGAACTTAAATCAGATTAGTTAAAAAACCAATGCAACTTTTATTTGTGAACTCTCATACCAATTTACAACTGATTATATATTGGTATAGCTTACTCCTGTAAATTTACCTAAACAAGTTAAGTAATGTAAACAGTGTTTAAACTGATCTAGAAGTATCAACACAACCTCACACAATTTTCACTAAAACAAAATAAAAATCACACCTTTATTTAAATTGGTAAAATGTTATGTGTGGACCACATAACTGAAATGGCAATGAAAAGTAATAGATTGAAGCTTAGAGAAAGGGAAAAAATTGAGATAACAATAGAAAAAAATCAGAATATGAAAGAACAGACAAAAATGCTTATATCTAGAGCAAGGTTGGGCAATTATGAGGAGCCACTCCAAGAATTTGATAAGTGGTCAAGGGCTGAACACTTTCATGATATTAATGGAGGAGGTGTGGGGATCTGTAATGGAACTTGGGTGCAGAAGGGAGCTTGGGGTAACGGATTGGGGTGCAGGAGATGGTGTGGAATCTTGGAGGGAGTAGGGGTAAAGGAGAGGATTCTGACTTGGAGGAGGGGTACAGCAGGGAGTGCAGGGTCTGGAAGGGGGTGGTGACCTGGGGCAAGCATTCACAGGGGGGTGCAGGTACCTGGGTTGTGACCGGGGTTAGAAAATTGGGATGTAAAGTCTGGGAGAGGGTTGTGATCTGGAGGAGGGGTGTAGGAGGATATGCAGGGTCTAGAAAGAGGTGGCCTGGTGTAGGGGTTTCAATGGGTTTTGCCCACAAAACCTCATGACACTACTCGGGGCTACTCATTGTTTTTAAAGTTACAAACTAACACAGCTATCCCTCTGAGACTTTATTTATCCTTAAGTAACCTACCCTGAATAGTAAGTATCTTTCAGCAATTTAGGAAGTGATATGGAAATATTGTATTGTATTTTGTCAAAGATTATGAATTTCCTGAACTAATCATAATCTAATCTTAGCCAGAGTCTGTTTAAAAAATGATAGCCAGTTGTTAGAGACCCAAAAACTCAATCAATGTATTTTTTTAATGCTGTGAGAGAATGTCCAGATTAGAATGGTATGAAACATTTCAAATTAACCTTGAAAGACATTTTTGAGCTTTAGTGTAAGAACTGGTTTCTATGTGTTTCCAGACCCTGAAACTTAAGTATTGTTTTAATATGAATTATTTTATTTACAGTTAACACCTTCTGGAGATCTCCTACAGACCAGTCAGATTGGATTGGCTGATGATTATTCTCATGAGGTAGTGCTTGTTCACCCGAACTATAAGTGGGACTAAGCCTCGGATGTAATGTAAAAATACGATGCTGATCTCAGGGAAATAAATTTCCTCTTTTCAAACTGAGTTGTATATATTTTCTGAGCTAAAATATAAAATAATGATATTGAAATAGCTTACACTAAAAGAAGAAAACACAGGAAAATATAGGTCTCTGCCAGGAATTTACAGTGGCTGGATCTCACCTCTGATGTAACAAGAGAACTCTTACCTTTGGGAAGCTAATTTTCCCTTGTAAATCTGGGGTATAATTGGGTGAGCCAAAATGTAAAATAATAGTGGGACAGTTCCCACTAACGAGGGGAATTAGAGAAGGTATTGTTGCCAGAGTGACGCAGATATGTGAGCTTGGAGAACATGTTTTATTTCTGACTTTTATAGCTGAAATTGAGAACTCATGTTAGCTGCAACCATTCCTTTGCTGATTATTTGAGAACAAACTGAAAAAAGGGTTCTCCTAACCTAGATTGATCACATTTTAGAATCAGTGAATCAGAGAAACAGGAGAGACATCATGGCCTGATGTACAAAAGGAGTTAGATATCTAAGACCTTGATTTAGGTGCATAAATCCCAGTTTTGGCACTAATGGGATGTACTACTCCTACCCTGTCTAACCCTGCAAGTATCTGAACCTACTAGGTGCCAAAATTTCTACTGTAAAAGTTCCTTAGAAGCCTAAGTTTGCTCTGTCAAAGATCCTTAGATATGTGAGTTTCTGCCTCTGGGTATGTCACCCCCTACCCCCAATAACTGGGTATACAGTGAGACCCAGGTTTAATTTTCCCCTTAGGCCAAAGGGGAAAAAGTTGGGACTACTGTTCAAACCCAATCATGTGAGTACTCAGAGGTAGGATTACATAGCTCACAGAGCTATGGAATGTGAGCTCCCTCATTCTTCTCTGTTGAAAATGTTCCACTTTATACATATAGAGTCATTGGAGAAAGACTAGAAACTGGGTCACCCATATGGGTACCCAAACCAGCAGACTACAGAATCACACTTCTATACTCATTGTCTTTCTTTCTGTCCCAATGATACTTTAAGTTATTTTTACCAAGTGGAACAGCTTCAATAGGAGGTATGGAGAATCACTGGGACATAGCGATACTATTCCACAGCTCAGGGGTTAGCTCATTCTCCTGAGTGATAGAAGACTCAAATCCTTTCTCCTCCTCTGTCTGAGGGAACTGAACATGGCTCCCAAATCCCAGGCAAGTGTTCTAACCTCTGAGATAAAAGCTGCAGTGCTGGCAAACTTTTAGGTGTCTAAGCTGCCTGACTCCAGGAAAAGAGTTCCAGCTCTGGAACACTAGCAGAGATAGGTGCTTCTCTGCAGCCCAGCCTTAGCAACTATCTCAACAAAAGGGGTGGAGCTTATCACACTCCTCTCTCAATAGTCCCCTCCCACTGTCTAACTTAAGTGGCTCTCCACCTATCATGCTGATTTTTGTGATTGGCAGTCTAATGCTCCTACCTCTCCCCATTCAGCGAAAAAGCAGTTTCAGTACCTAATGGAGGCTTTCTGAATTGCAGTATTGTTCCTGTAATTGTCTAGGCACCTAAAAGTTTGGTGTTGTGATGCCATGTGTGTCAGTACTTAAGTCCCTTTGCAAATCTAATCTTCTCTGACTTGCCCTATGTATAGCCAAAATATACTAAAGATAGAAGCCTAGTATTCTTATTTTGTGTTCCTCTAATAAAAGAGCCTTGCTGTTCCTGACCAGAGTGCATATTGTATTTTGGTTATTTATAAAAAAAACATTAGCATGAAATGAGTATAACTTTATAGAAAAAAAGTGAATAGCACTGAATATTTCATTGTTCTAATTTGTATGGCTTCTAATATATTAATCAAAACCATAATTATGCGCTCTATAATTAAGTTCATCATAAAAATAAAGCTTGCTTGTTCTTTTTTTTTTTTTTTTTAACCTGACTTATTCCATTGCCCCAGGACTTTTCACCCTTCAGAAAATGCCTTATGAAAGGCACAGGTGTGTAGCATAATTAAAATGTGCTACTAAATGGACTTAAGTGATTGAACCATGGCAGAACAGCGGTGAATATTAATGAAGATTCAGTACAAGGGAAGGTTTGTAAAAAGAATTTTCTTTTAAGCACTAACTGGCATGCATGATCAAACACCACCTGTCTGAGGTTTTCCACGGGAAATCTAGAACTTATTTCACCTCTTTCAGTAATCATTGCTTGGGAAAGCCAGAGAGTCAAAGATGAGTCATAAAACCTAGAGATTTTTTTAAAATCTGAAAATGAAGTCCCATCTCAAAAAACACTTTTTGCTTTAAAAATCCATCCCACTTTCTGAAACATTAGTTAAAGACAATCACTGTGTTCCACAATACTTACAAAGTTATTACTTTCTTTTTCCAGATCTGGAGATGAATACTTAAGTAAAGCAGAAGTATTTATGCTAATGGTCATTTTAAAAGAAAAAACTGAGACACTGGCTACCAAAAACCAACAACATGAGTTTAATATTTCCACAGACATGTGAATTCAAAATTAAATTTCTTGTCTTTTTAAGTATTTTGGAGAACATTTTGTTAGTAGCAGACTTGGTGTACTTGATGAGCAGAAGACAAGGTATTGTATAAAAAAGTACCCAGAACTACTTCAAGACAGGCCCAGAAGAGAAAACAACAGAATTCCACGTATCACCTACAAGTCCACAATTTAAACCCCTCCAACACATTATCAATAATCTACAACCTATCCTGGAAAATGACCCCTCATTCTCAAAGGCCTTGGGAGAAAGGCCAATTCTCACTTACAGACAACCTCCTAGTCTCAAACAAATTCTTTCCAGTAACCATGCAACACACCTCCATCATAATCATTCAGGAACCCACCCCTGCAATCAGCCCCGGTGCCAACTCTGCCCACACATCTATACCATCGATTTCATCACTGGACCCAATGACATCAGCCACCAAATCAAAGGCTCATTTAACTGCACATCCACTAATGTGATCTATGCCATCAAACGCCAGCAATGCCCCACTGCAATGTATATTTGCCAAACTGGACAATCTCTACGGAAAAGAATTAATGGACCCAAATCAGATATCCGAAAAGGCAATACACAAAAACCTGTTGGAGAACACTTTAATCTGCCTGGACACTCATTAATGGATCTCCAAATCGCCATTTTGTTTCAGACCAATTCCACAACCAAATACACAGAGTGGGATTGAAACTTAACTTCATGCACAAGTTTAATTCTTACGCAAATGGTCTGAACCGGGATATAGGATGACTCGCACACTATCTTCCACCTTTTAATGACTTAACCAACAAACCAAACAATGGAGGTGCTAATGGTTCTTAAAAACCTCTTGTAGCTATTTGAACTATCTACTTACTGTCTCTCTTTTTCTTCCTCCCCTCCCCTTTTTCCTTCTTGCCCCCCTTTATTTATTCTTGGATCTGGACTTATTATACTCCAGTCATCTGAAGAAGTGGGTTTTGCCCACGAAAGCTCATGATACCATCTACATGTTTTGTTAGTCTTTAAGGTGCTACTAGACTATTTGTTGTTTTTTAAGTTTTTCCTGTTACAGTCTAACTCGGATACCCCTCTGAAGCTGTTTAAAACTTGTTACTCATCTTTGCCCATTCACCTCCACCCCAGTGAGCAAAACCACTACTATCAATCCTGGGACTGTCTTGAGTAGACACTGCCAGCTATATACCTTACCCTGAGCGAGAAATGTTTGTCCCAAAAAGGTAAAAGTGCCAGAGACTCCAGGAAATCCACTAGGCATTTCACTATTGATTTTACATGGAAGATGTTCTGGTAGTATAAAACTAGGTATATTGTTAAACTGTGTTTTTTTCCTAATATTGAAAATATTTTCACAAGAAAGTAAACAGTAGAGATGAAAATCAGACTGAATTATTTTGTATTCTAAATACTGGTGGCCAAAGTTTTTCACTGGCACATTTTTGAACATTTGATTTAAAAATGTATTGTGGAAAAAATATTTTTGTTTTCCTTTTTAAAGAAAACTTTGGAAATAAAAAATATAGGATTAAAATGTTCCTTTTTAAAAAATATTGTTTAGTTACTTTTTCAGTTTTTAATTTACAATTTTGTTTTTTGGATTTCCAAACCCAAATTTTGTATTTGAAATGTTCTGGGTTTCTAAAAGACAACCAAAATTTACTGAAATAATTTCAACAATAGTTTTTTTTAGCAATAAAAGACATAGGATATTTTTAAAAACACGTTTTTTCCAGTGTTTCATGGAAAATATAATTACTGTTTTTTACTTGTGCTAATTTTAATCTTGATTGGACCAACTTATTAACCAATACTATGCTTAATGACCTAAAAGGCATAAATTATCTGTTTGTTACTATTAAGCTTTTTGTTGTAAAATATGCTTAGCAAAGTAATACCACTAAACCAAAGGGGTGACTAAACAGTTATTCTACATTTAACCACCTACAAATTCTTCCTAAGTAATACCAGGTATTTTTAAGATAGAAGAAGATAATGTAAAATCCTGATATGTACATCAGTTCAAGGAGTTTAACTACAGCTGAGCAAATAATTCCTGAGTAACTAATTTCTTTGCTAAATTGTTTTATAGAAGATTTTCAATTTTCTCAGATATACCTATTAACCTAAATTATCAATCAGTTTTGTTTCCTCTATATCTATGGTTTATTTGGTATTTTAAGTGTAAAATTTGAGCACTGGATACGCTAGCAATAAATTAATGGACATGGTTTCTTTTCTGTTTCTTGAATGAAAGAATGTAAGAAGCTGCTGTTAGTTTGCTTTCTATATATATTATTTTCAGCTATGCCCATATTTGAGCCTATTTGAAAATTTACTTTCTGTGAAAATTTGTGCTAGAAAATCCCCTATGGTTCAAATGTTCACAGAAACTATACCCAGAAGAATAGCATAGGCAAAGGTTCATAGAACTGTTTTTTGTGATATATGTCTAATTCTAGCTTCAACTGAGAATGAAAATACTCCAGAAGTGGAAACTTTGCTGTTAGTGACTGGCCAAGAGGTAATAAAACCCAAGGTCCCAATTCATGGTACAAATTATAATCTTAGGAATAGAATCACATATAACTTTGTACCACTCATCTTCTCACCACTGTTGACTTTCCTTGTCTTCATCAAAACATTTTGATGAGGACCAAATCTTTTTAAGTTCTCATGCATTTTATGAAAGACAGAAATGTACTATTTTGACCTTGTTAGTTTTCTATAAGTTGATTGGCTGGCTATTCGTACCCTTTCCTTCTATCACCCTGGCAGACTTTAAAAAGGAATAAAATTGTCAGCCAACTAAAATACTGAATATTTAAAAGGTTAATGCAGTACAGAAGTGCACAGTGTATTGTACATGAAAAGTTTAATGTCTTATTCTCAGAACAAGGATTATAACAAGGACAGAGAATGACAGAAAATTAATCAGTCCTCATGATAATGCTTGTAATAAGGAGAAGAATGGATACTAAAAAACATAACACTTTCCAGTTACAAATTTCAGATTGATGAAGGAATGGTCATGTAAAATGAAAAGTGGTATGTTTCAATTATCTGGGGTCAGATATACCCAAGGCGCTGTTTCAAAGAAACTGGAAGACTAAGAATGTCCCACGCATGAATGGTCTCCTTTACAAAAGTTTAGAAAAATAGTGGGATCTAAAAATGCATGAGTTCAATTGGTACATAGATTATTTGTTCCAAAGCTACTTATGGATGTGAATCATGGGGATTTAATACTGCTGATTATAAGAAAACTGAAGACTTAAAGACGAAGTGTTGGCAAAGACTCTTTCCTGGACAGAAAAGAAAACAAATACATATGTTTAAAATATTATTGGAGAGAAATGGACCTTTCTGTCAGAAATCAACAGGAGGAAACTTACTTACTTTGCATCAGGCATAGAGATGGCAATAACTCTGAGAAAGTTATCATGCAAGGACTGGTAGTGGGTCACTGTAGCCAGAGACAACCAGTGAGGAAATGGATAGAGGCAGTGTGGGATTGGAGCAAATCCGGTTGTATCTTAGGACCTGGCTGTAAACAATTAATCATGTGACGTGTCCTGGATGGAACCTAGAGGCATGTGGGTAAGTATAACTGTCAGTAGGTTTCTGGTATAAGGTGGTGGAAATGTGGTCATTTAATTATATTGTAGTGTCAAGGAGGTGGATCTCTTGAATCAGACCATAAAGGAGATGGGGCCATATTCTAAGATGGTGTAAATGATGTCAATAAAACTGTGTCCATTTAATCCTTATGAGGATCTGACCATGTACTGTGAATTTAAGTTGTTCTCTTTTGGTGTCTAGAACTCACCAAATGAGGTTTAACTGAAGATGGCATGTTTCTGATTTGCTCTTAAGCATCCATGATGATACTGTACTCTGCTCTATGCATATAAAGGATTTACTTGATTTCCTATGAACTAGTCACAACTATATGAAACATTACAGCCCTCATGAAATTTAAGGAATTTAAATTTATATCCTCATTCCTAAAAGAAATTCAGAAAGACTCTCTTAATCTTTCCCCATCTTTCCCCTAAAGACTCAAGGTAAAAATGTAAATTCTTAAGGAGTCATTTACCAAATCCTTATCTAAGGGCATGTGTAAACTACATCCCTCTTTCAAAAGAGGGATGTAGTTTAGACATGCCCCTGTCTTCTGCTAAGTATCCCAGCTTGTAAGGTACTTTCCATCTCTCTCTTTGAAAGCTCTTTAATTTCAGAGGGGGAGGTACAGTATCTGAATTAAATAGAATACAGAACTAAAAAGAGAAACATTTTCTGTAGAGACAACTGACTTCTTAACCTGAACAAGAAAGGGATCACTTTTCCAGAGTTTCCTGCTTTTGTCAGTCTTCCATGTTTAGCAGCTAGGATACTGGTGCTGCTTAGGAGCAGAAATAAATGTTTATTCATAGAGCATTTTTTGTTTTCAGAACCCTTTACAAATGTTAACTAGTTAATTATATCGAGATGAAAGACGAGTCCCTGATAGATCAAGTCCTCCCTAAGCCAAATTCTCCATGACCACCTAGAAATTATTTCCAGCATCCAAGATTCCGGTTAAGCTTTTATAATATCCTTATTACTACAGTCCTATGAAGGAAATGCACATTATGCACCAATCCCAGTTGTGGGAATATTTATCCATTAGAGACCACATCACCTTCTACTGGCTCACCAAATTCCATTTTTGGCTGGAATATCTGGTAAATAAACTAAATGATGGCAACACTCATTGAATTTATGAAACTCCTTGGAATTCAGTTGCCATGCACTGGTTCATCTGGTAATGATTTAGTCCATCCGTCCTGATATTCTGAAACCATCAAATAAATCACCTTCACATTTTCTACATGTAATTAAGCTGTCTTTACCATTTTCTTGCTCTTTGGTTCTCCTTTCTTCGTTAACTATACTTTCGCTACCTCTTGGATTATCATAGTTTTATATAAAAATTCTCATTGGCCACCTTAACTCTTAGGAGACACCATAGTATTGCAATCATTGTAAAATAGTAGTTTCACACTTACATTTGCTACTCACAGGGTTTTTTTTTTAATTCCTTTTTCAAAGAAGCACTATTCCTTTCAACTGAACTATCATACAAAATTATATGCTGAGTTTTTGCATTACACAATATGAAAACATGTTAGTCTCCTGACATGTCATGAAAAATTGAATAATGCAAAATGCTAAATAAACTGGTATAAATTCACTAGAATTTGCATGCCAAATTTTTTAAAAATCAATTTAATCATCTC
This sequence comes from Rafetus swinhoei, assembly GCA_019425775.1. Taxonomy (NCBI): domain Eukaryota; kingdom Metazoa; phylum Chordata; order Testudines; family Trionychidae; genus Rafetus; species Rafetus swinhoei. Next base: position 58,435,766 of record CM033449.1, read on the forward strand.
TGTTTTTCAGCTATTCAAAGAATCAAAAGTGATCATGAGTGAGTTCTGTTTTGGCTCTGTGCCTCCCCTGCTGGTCAGATGGTTAAACCTAGTAACCCAAGAATAGTATAGAGAATGAAAAAGAAAGCCCATAGAATCATAGAATACTAGGACTGGAAGGGACCTTGAGAGGTCATCAAGTCCAGTCCCCTGCCCTCATGGCAGGACCAAATACTGTCTAGACCATCCCTAATAGACATTTATCTAACCTACTCTTAAATATCTCCACAGATGGGGATTCCACAACCTCCCTGGGCAATTTATTCCAGTGTTTGACCACCCTGACAGTTAGGAACTTTTTCCTAATGTCCAACCTAAACCTCCCTTGCTGCAGTTTAAGCCCATTATTCTTGTTCTATCCTCAGAGGCCAAGATGAACAAGTTTTCTCCCTCCTCCTTATGACACCCTTTTAGATATCTGAAAACTGCTATCATGTCTCCCCTGAATCTTCTCTTTTCTAAACTAAACAAACCCAATTCCTTCAGCCTTCCCTCATAGGTCATGTTCTCTAGACCTTTAATCATTCTCGTTGCTCTTCTCTGGACCCTCACCAATTTTTCCACATCTTTCTTGAAATGCGGTGCCCAGAACTGGACACAATACTCCAATTGAGGCCTAACCAGCGCAGAGTAGAGCGGAAGAATGACTTCTCGTGTCTTGCTCACAACACACCTGTTAATACATCCCAGAATCACGTTTGCTTTCTTTGCAACAGCATCACACTGCTGACTCATATTTAACTTGTGGTCCACTATAACCCCTAGATCCCTTTCTGCCGTACTCCTTCCCAGACTGTCGCTTCCCATTCTGTATGTGTAAAACTGATTGTTCCTTCCTAAGTGGAGCACTTTGCACTTGTCTTTATTAAACTTCATCCTATTTATCTCAGATCATTTCTCCAATTTGTCCAGGTCATTTTGAATTATTACACTATCCTCCAGATTAGTCGCGACCCCTCCCAGCTTGGTATCATCTGCAAACTTAATAAGCGTGCTTTCTATACCAATATCTAAATCGTTGATAAATATATTGAGCAGAGCCGGTCCCAAAACAGACCCCTGCGGAACCCCACTTGTTATGCCTTTCCAGCAGGATTGTGAACCATTAATAACTACTCTCTGAGTATGGTTATCCAGCCAGTTATGCACCCACCTTATAGTAGCCCCATCTAAGTTGTATTTACCTAGTTTATTGATAAGAATATCATGCGAGACTGTATCAAACGCCTTACTAAAATCTAGGTATACCACATCCACCGCTTCTCCCTTATCCACAAGACTCGTTGTCCTATTAAAGAAAGCTATCAGATTGGTTTGACATGATTTGTTCTTTACAAATCCATGCTGGCTGTTCCCTATCACCTTGCCACTTTCCAAGTGTTTACAGATGATTTCCTTAATTACTTGCTCCATTATCTTCCCTGGCACAGAAGTTAAACTAACTGGTCTGTAGTTTCCTGGGTTGTTCTTATTTCCCTTTTTATAGATGGGCACTATATTTGCCCATTTCCAGTCCTCTGGAATCTCTCCTGTCTCCCATGATTTTCCAAAGATGATAGCTAGAGGCTCAGATACCTCCTCTATCAGCTCCTTAAGTATTCTAGGATGCATTTCATCAGGCCCTGATGCCTTGCAGGCATCTAACTTTTTTCTAGGTGATTTTTAACTTGTTCTTTTTTTATTTTACCTTCTAAAACTACCCCCTTCCCACTAGCATTTACTATGTTAGGCATTCCTACAGACTTCTCGGTAAAGACCGAAACAAAGAAGTCATTGAGCATCTCTGCCATTTCCAAGTTTCCTGTTACTGTTTCTCCCTCCTCACTAACCAGTGGGCCTACCCTCTTCTTGGTCTTCCTCTTGCTTCTAATATATTTATAAAACATCTTCTTGTTTCCCTTTATTCCCGTAGCTAGTTTGAGCTCATTCTGTGCCTTTGCCTTTCTTGTTTTATACCTCTCTTGGTCTGATTGAGAGAGGGGCAGAATTCTTAAAATGGAGATGAGAAATTGGAACAAATGAAATTTTCCTCTCACCACCCTGTTACAAAAACACCTTAGTTCCTAAAAGCACATGAAGACATTAACTGTATCAGCAAGGTGGAGAGTAGCAGAACAACAGCTGCTGAGTAGAATTGAAGAAACACATTTACCAAAAATAACAATGCTTGTGACTGCTAAAAGCTCTTCAAGTTAAAGAGCTCTCTACACACATCTTTTAGTGAATAGGGAGGATAATGGCCACAGAGCTGCTTCATCTGCATAAGAACTCCGGATGGACAGAACTACAGAGAGGAAGGTGCTCTCTGCCCCTTTTATTGGTGCAAATGAGGAAAAATTGCCACAGTATGGGCTTCATTTGCATGCACTTTAATTTCTACACAGAATTCCACTTGTGATGTTGGGAGTCCCATGACTACATGTACTCAGAAGTGTTTGGGAGGGTGGAACTTCAGTGAGAAAATATGGTTTCTTCAGTTTTGCAGTAGGAACTCTACTCAAGGGTTATATGTGTCATTGGCTTCCCTACTTTCAAAATCCTGCACTGTTGGGAGGACTCTTTGAGGGGAGATAAAGCTAAAGGTAAGAGGCGATCTCTTTAACCGGGCTCTTTGCATAGGCCATGGAGGACAGTTGCACAACTGAGTGAAGTCTGGGGAGGCCCCTTCTTTGCAACCACGAAATAAAGTTGAAATCACTATCGTGGGTAGGTACTGGAGTCTCAGGGCAGGAGTAGGCAGCAATTTCCAACAGATTGAAAGCTTGCCTAAGTACATCTGAGGGCTCTTGTGCTATGTTACGCACATGAACAATACTGCAAATGGTTATAGCAGGTGAGTGTTGTCCAAAATAGAAGTTGGTCGGTTCAAGAATGTGGCAGGTCTCGGGGAGGTGTAGAAATAGACAAGCTTTAACTGGATATTATTTTAAACCTTTATTGAAGTGCTTCCAGTTGTAACTTATTATTTTATCAATTTCTTACATACGTGGGCGCCAAATAACTATTAGCATGAACAATAGGCAAAATGCAATACAGTAAAGAAGGATTCCCTGGGCTTTTTCTAAATCCCAATAGTTGTTAACAAGGATCCAGGGACTATCAATGGTTATATTTATGTTAGTGTTACTCATGAGGCTAATCATTTATCTAAGACTATTAACACGACTACTTAACAATACCTCTAAATAAATTTAGATAACAATACTTACATTTAACAAACACACAAAGCACAACAGCAATAACAACATGTTCGGCATACTTTACGCTCTATGGGGAATTTGTTTTGTTCGGCGAGTGGGAGGGGGTCTTTGGGTGATCAGTCCTTGGATCTGGCTCGTATTCTGCCTTCCAATCCTTGTTCAGGAACCCTCAATTTGGTACGGGCAGGGTTACTGATTTATAGAGAGTGCGTTCACGCTCTTTTTCGTGATAGGCGGGGGAACCCCGTTCGATACGTGACGGAATGTGGGGGAAGGCATGAGGCAGTTTTCCTGTTTTCTCTTTTTGCCTTGCAAAGTATGGCACAGCCAAGGTGTAATTTACATATCAGTTTTGGTTCCTGATTTTTATGTGTCATAGCGTAGGGTGAGGTGGAGGTGACCTTTAGCTAGGGAGGCTATACGCACGAGGCCTAGCCAGCAAAGAGCCTGCTTTGACAGTGAGAATATGGGACATTTCCTACTAGATGTTCACACCAGAAAGTGGAAAACAAATTAATGGACGTCTGCAAAAATTACTGGCGGGGGGGGGGGGGGGTTATAAATCATACATATAAACAGATTGATAGATTGATGTTGTTTTTTCCCCCAAATAGATGCTGTGTCTCTAGTAAATGTTTGTCTTGTTTCAAATGTAGATTCTGTGTTTGTGATTGGGGAAGTTTTATCTGGAAAGAGCACCCAAGGAAGGTATTTAATGATCTCAGAAATTCTGGATGGAAGCTCAAGCTGGTGGTGTTGTACTTGAACTTAGCCTTTGATGCTGGTGACCACCTCTGGCAAATCCTCAAGCAATGTAGTCAATTAAGGATGTTATGGTGCTCATGGAAGTACAATTCAGTGTAGGAACTGCTACAAATTGCTTTAATATCTGCTACATTCTTCCACTTTCTTTCATATTAATGTTACAGAAATCTCCATATGCATCACCTGCCCAAGCCTGTGCAGTTGCTTTTAGAAGGTATTAGCAAGAGCCAAACAGACTACTTTGAAGTTCACTGATCATTAATCTATATACAGATCCTCCTGCTGAATCACTAAGGGTATGTCTACACTGTACACTTATTTTGAAATAAGCTATTTTGGAATAGTTATTCTGAAATAGGTTATTTCAAAATAGTACATCTACACTGCAGGGAAGCCTCAAAATTAGTCCTGGGCAGGTTTTCCTAATGTAGACATGCTATCTCAATTTAGAGCCCCAGGAAGCACTTGGGAGGAATAACTTAGGATACGTCTAGACTGCATTGCTATTTCGGGATACCGGAAGTATCCGGAAATAGCAACACCGTGTTCAAGGAACATGCTTGCTATTTTGAATTTTTTTTTAAAGTAATGGACTCGCTCTTTCGCCATCCCTGTAAACCTTGTTCTATGAGGAATAAGGGATAGCTCGAAAGAGCACTTTATTTTGAAATTTGGCTCTGTATAGACACGCCAAATTTCAAAATAGACTCTAAATTAAATTGAAAAAGATACACAATTTGCATAGTGCAAATTGTGTATCTTTTTGTTAATTTGAGTGCCGTCTCGACATAGCCTCCGAATGGCCCTGGTGAGAGCTATATTGAAATAGCAGCAGTGGAGTGTCTACACATGCCTTATTTCGAAATAGCTCTTTCAGAATAGGCGTTATTCCTTATAGAATGAGGTTTACAGATTTCAAAATAAGACATCCATTATTTTGAAATTAAATAACTGAATGGCTGGGTAGATGCATTGTTATTTCGAAATAACTCTAATTATCTTGAAATAGTGATACTTTTCCTTGCAACAAACCCCGTTGCCAGCTTTGTCCACATATTTACTCTGCTGACACCATTATTGGACCTAACCAATTCAGTTATAAGATCAAGAACACATATTCCTGCTCATCCAGAAATATAATCTATATCATCGTGTGCCGACAGTGTCCATCTGCTATGTACATTGGACAAACGTCTCAGATGCTTCGCCAAAGAATCAATGCACACAAAATGGATATCAGACAGTATCAAAAAGGAAAAACAGTTTCTTGCCATTTCAACCAGAAAGGGCATTGTCTCAATGACTTGATTACCTGCATACTGCTTCAAAGACATTTTCACACCAGGCTTGAAAAGAGAAACCTCTGAACTGTTATTCATGCTTAAATTTGACACTTTACGCTGGGGTCTTAACAAAGACCCTAATTACCTTACCCATTACAAAGATAGCTTCCCCAATTATCACCTCTAATATCATTAGCTCACTGACATTTACCTCCCCCCCCTTATCCCCCCTCTGTTCTGAAATTTGATTTGTCCTTTCTATATGTTTTCACTTTTTTTTTATTGTATCCCTTTGGTATATATGGTCATTCCTATTTTCTTCCACAATTTGATCTGAGGAAGTGGGTCTGGCCCACAAAAACTCATCACCTAATAAACCATCTTGTTAGTCTTTAAAGTGCTACATAGTCCTGTTTCTTGAAATAATGGTGCAGTGTAGACGCACCCCTAAGAGTCACTCACATTTCTAGCCCAATTTTAAAATAACAGAGATTGAGGTCTATTTGAGTCACATTAGCTACACTATGCAAAATAGACCTAATTGATGCTAATGAGTTTTGAGGATAATAAGTGATGCCTAACTCAGTAACACATGCTACAATACACTCAGTATGGCAAAACATTCAAATCCTCATTAAAGCTGCATTTCACACAAACACAAATATTTCCTCTATAGAGTATATATAAACAGCAATGCATTTAACTGATTTGATCACCTTGCATTGCACTTTTCCAGCTTTTATTAGCCAATGATTTTGTATTGTATGTTAAATTATTCTCAAAGCTTTACTAGAACTGCTAATTTATACACACCTCGGACCCTGACCAGGGTGGTGGAAGCAGGGTTTTTAGCTTTTATAAGAAATATAGTTCACATAACAAAGCTTGACCTACAGTACCCAGTGGGGTACGTGCTTATCATTGTCAGTTTCTCTTTTGTTTGATTCAAAATGAGAACTGCTGGGACTCAGAATTCTACCTTCACCATAATTAATCTCAGCAAATTTTCTGCTGTGAGCCTGAAGCAGAAAGGAGGCAAATAAAAATCAAGCCCTGTTGTGACTTTGAAAAGGCATTTCATAAATGACCCCTCCTTCACCTTCAAACAAACAGCATAAGCCTCCTTAACCCCAAGAGAGTTCCTCTTAAATCTGATTTCTAATTTAAGAAGCTTCTATGGAGCTTTGGATGAAAAGCTTATATATTGTGGATATAGCCTGAGATTTTTACCTGTCTTATACTTCCAAAACTTGTACAAGCAAAGACCCTTTGTTTTTTTTGTTGTTGTTGTTGTTTTTTTTTTTTTTTTTGACAGGACTGACTTCTGTATCCTAATTATCATATAAAAGCCTGGACATTTTCTTATTTCCTGGGACAATTTATGAGCTTTGGATCCTTTGAGAAATGAAGCAAATTACAACAATTTATAGGACATCCTCCTCCCCTGTAAAAGCTTTCATTGTGACAGAATTGGACAAGGTAATGTTCCAAATGTTTTGCTAAAATTTCAAAAATGAACCAAATTCTGCCCTGAGGCAGACTTCATACTCTATTTGGACACTTAAGTTGCTACAATAGCAAAACGAAACGAAGTTCACTGTTTGTGGCTGGCTAGAAGACTCTGCCAATTCCCATATAAAGCAGAGGTAGCGCAGCTCTCCGTGCGGTTATAGCTAGAGCTACAATTTCAGATTTCAAAAATATGTATTGTTTTGCTCTGAGAAGGAATCCAGACCTTTGAAGTCTGGAGAGAAATCAAGAGCCCATGTAATAGCTAATGGTCTAGTGGTTATGGCAGCTGATTCCTATAGGGGCAGCGCAGATTCATATCAAATCTCCAACTTAGTCAAATCAGGGATGTGAAACTGGCTCTTCCAATTTCATGTGAGTGGCCTAGCCACTGGGTTACAGTCACTCTCTCAAGTCCCAAAAACATTTGGGGTGTGTCTAAACTACCTATGGCTCAAAATAAGCTAGGCAATTTGCGCTACACAAATTGCATAGTTTCAGAGGAACAGCCGAGTTAGTCTGTAACAGTAAAAACTTTAAAGTTCTATCAGACTATTCGTTGTTTTTTAAGACTAATAAACCTGTAGATGGTATCATGAGCTTTCGTGGGCACAGCCCACTTCTTCAAATTACCTGAGTGTTCGAAGTCCAGAACCAAGAATCTATTGTTTCTGGACTTCCAACACTCAGGTCATCTGAAGAAATGGGCTGTGCCCACGAAAGCTCATGATACAAATTGCATAGCTTATTTTGAGTCAATTTCAAAATAGCCTGTTTTATAATTTGGCACTGTCTACACAGCACCAAATTTCAAAATAACATGCTATTCCAAAACATCCCTTAATCCTCATAGAATGAGCTTTACAGTGATGTAGGAATAGCAAGTCAATTATATTTCGAAATAACGGGCTTGCCGTTAAGACGCAGGATAGCTATTTCAGGATACCTCTGGTATCCCAAAATAGCACTGCAGTGTAGACATAGCCTTACTTACCGTACTTATATAAAGTGCTACAAGAGCAATTGGTTTACTCTAAAGCCTAGTAGTTAGGGCACTCACATGAGCTGTATTTTCAGAACTGGGTAACAGAGCAGAACAGAAAAATTGGTAACAACTCCAAATAATGTCAGGAGTAAGTCAATGGCAACACAGCAATTCTATCTGATAAAAGATTAATGCAAGTAATTGTGCTCATATCTAAAACTACAATTTAATAGGTTTAAAAACACACAGATATAAGCAATAAGTTTAGAACATGCAAAATAATTACCTAGAATCTGGGATGGTACTGAATAATTTATAACAGGTCCATGATGACCAGTCTCTTCCTCACTGAGGAGTAAGATGTCAGGAAAATTCTGTCAGGATGGCTTCAGTGAGTTATATTACTTAGTCTTTTTCAACTCTGGTGACCCCTACTGCATCCTCTCCTCTAGTAACTTCAATAAACTACTTAATAGTTTACACATTCTTAATAGTCTCAGTCATAATAAGTTTCTATATCAAAGGTACCCAAATTCCTGGGTTTTATCAACTTATTTTCTTTCAGTCTAAAATTGCTGACTCTTTCTCCTCTCTTCCCCTTCTGACTAACTAATTTTGATATTGCCACTAGAAGCCCTGCATATTCAAATTAACCCTTCACTAGGTGGTATTCTATTTTATTAATTTGTGGTGACACGAAATCTGGTTGCAATTAATCAAAATCTGGAGTACAAACACCACTTGCCATTGGGGTAACATCCACTCAACTAGGGAAGGATTTTGAATCTAGGACTTGCACATCCCAGGTAAGTGCCCGAACCACAGGGCTCTTTGGCAATTCTGGGTTTCTCTCTAGTTTTGACCAGAATTCCATCCTGGACCTGAGAAATCTTGGTGAAAGTTTTTGCCAAAACCAATACCTTTCAACAAATGTTTGGGTTCCAACAACAGCCAGAGAGCTGTTTCATCCACAAATTCCCAACTATATGTACTTTATAACAACTGGACCAGTTTGCCATCACTGTCTACATTTAAGAAGGAAGCTTCATGACCTGAGGCAGGCCTAGCTTGTGCAGTAGCACAGCTGCTCAGAAATAATGGTCACAGAACACATCCTCCCCCCAATATACAGTCCTATGCATCAAGACTTTTTTGGATACTTGTTGGTCTAATTCAAGGTTACTGTCCTGATATTTATATCTTATGTTCCTAAAATCTGATGCTTCGGGGTTTCAGCAGGCCACCTGCAGGGATCAGGAAAGGATTTCCCCCCCTCAATGACATCTGTTTCTTTTTTACCTTCCATTGAAGAATCAAGGATGATCGCAGTTGGACTTTGGACAGGGAGGGCCAGGACTCTGAGGATATGTCTGTACAATACAATTTTGAGGACTGCCAGAGTCCTTACTTCAGGACAATATAGTCTGTGGCATTTAGGATCAAAATCTGCAGAAACAGCTGCTCCAGGAAGGTGATCTCACATTGGATAGATGCTTAAACATGGGACATGCAGCGGAAGCCTCAAAAGAAAGGCTCAAAGCCCTAGGAGGCATGCTACCACCCAGAAGTACATGCAGTAAGACAACTGTCACATAAAAGTCATATGTGGGTCCTGCAGCTTAGCAGGCCTGGGATGGAAGTTTCCATCCCTGCTGTACCCAGCTTAGCATAGTGTGGGACGCTGCAAGCCCAAACAGCAGTTGGGTTTTATCAGCTCTAACCCGTGCCTTGAGCTGGGAAACTACTAAGCGGTAAACAAGTTTGACCTCGGCTTCAGTCCATAAGAGTGATAAGAATGGTGTTGAGCCAGGTACGTGCACACCCAGTAAACAACTGAAGTATAACTAGTGTAGGGAAGTCCTATGACCACTGAGTCTCAACAGGGACCTAGACCTCAAAGGGTGTCCTGAATCCCCCTAGCTGGAGCCACGTCCACTGTGGCCTGGGGCGAGATGACTGGAGCAGGACTTCCCACAGACTAAACGGGCATAAGCATTTCCAAGTGCCTGTTACTCTTATATGCATTGCTCTGCCTATGCTTATTTGTATTACTTTGCAGTAGCTGTGTAACCATCTGGCAATATTAAGCCTGTAATAGTAGTGATGTAGTGAGATTAATAAAAGCAACTATCTATCCCTAATCGACTCTGTTTTGAAGTGAATCCACAACCCTGTTGGGCCCTGCCCCTGTGAGTTGTCAACAACATCAAAGGAGAGCCCATGTGCTCAATACTCATTATGAGATGCATTTACTGTGGGAGCCATCATGAGTGGATAAAGAAGTGCCTCACACTGGATGGCATTGTCGTCAATGTGGCAAGTTGAGCCATTTCAGTTGCAGAGTAAGAAACAGAAGAGGGAAGTCTCATGAACAGCTGAGACAATTTTAAAAACAAATGGGGATATTTTCAAAGGTGACAGATATGACTGCAAGTAGACACCAGTGTGGAACCAGTGTGCTCACCATGAAGGAAAATTCCAATGGCACTATGGAATCCAGTATGCAAGGATTTCAAAAGTCTGCAGAACAGGGGCACAATAGCACCTGTAGAGGCCAAATGGGTGTGTAGCATGGTGGTTTTAAAGAAGTCATCAGGCAAATTATGCACCTGTTTGGATCAAAAGCCATCGAACCACGCATTTGAAAAATACCATTATCCATGGCCCACAGTCAATGATATCTTGCCAGAACTTTGCAAAGCCAGAGTCTTTAGGGTCTATGATGTAAGAAGTGGGGTTTGTTACATAGCCTGGATACAGTCCACCATGATGATAGTCTTTGCAACTATGTCCTGTTTTGACCAGGGGAGTCCCTTTTTAAGCCATGTCCTGGATGTCCCAACTTTTGTGGCAAAACTGGGCATTTTTCCCATTTGCTCTTGCCAGCTGATAAGAGTGCAGAAGAATATTTGTTGGGGTGATCATTGATTGCAGCCTGGCAGAGTGGGGCTTGGGTGAGTGGCAACACAAGACAGATCACACCAGCCCTTGAAGGGGGAGTGGGATCAGATGAACAGCTCACCAAGCCATGCGAGGATAAGGGGAACTCAGGCAAGCAGTTTGGGCCAGCCACTTAGGCCAGCTCCCTGCAGGCAGTTGGGGAGAGTGGGGAGTTGCAGGCAGTTGTGGGGGGCTTAGGCAAGCGGTGATGCTAGCCACACATAGGTGAGGCAGGGCTTGGGTGCCCGCCCAGATGTTTTACTTTGAAAAACATGATCACCTATTTGCAACACCATTTGTGTGCTTATATATGTCTGTGCATGCCCAGCGCTTAAGACCAATACCAGAGGGTATGCCAGTGAGCCTCATTCAAGTGCTGGAAAGACTGCTTGGGAGTGAAAATAATTGCTGATTATATCTTCATTATTGATGAAGACAGGAATGGTAGAAAAGCTAAATAAGACTATGACAGAAAAAAAAATCTACTCAGCCCAGAAAAAAATGTGACTCAAATGTCATGAGGTGACGTACACTGGACATCTGTTCACAGCAGTGGGACTGAAAGCAGATCCCAATAAGCTTAAGGCACTCAGGCACATGCCACCTCCACTGGATGCAAAAGAGGTGCAGTGCTTCATAGGAACCACACATTTTCTGCCCAACTTCTGTCCTGTTCACACCTGGCTGCAATAGTGGAACTCATACATCAGCTCAAAAGGCAAAATATTGAGTGGGACTGGGCAGGCCCCCAACAGTGAGCATTTGACATGCTGAAACAAGTAATAACAGGTGCCCTGGCCCTGAAGTAGTACCAGGAGAGTCATTGACACAGAGTGTAAGGCACCTGAGAAAGGAATTGGTATAGCTCTTTTGCTGGAGAGGTTAGTTGCTTGTGCCAGCAGGGCCCTGTCAGAAACTGAACAGGTGTATGCACAAATAGAAAAAGAGGCCCTGATAATTGGAGTAGAGTGATTCCATCATTACACCTGTGGCCACACACTAATAGAGCAATCAGACAAAAAACTCAGAGACAATAATGACAAAGCCCTTTCTTAGTGTTCCAAAGAGATTGCAGCACAAATTGATGCACCACCAGAGCTGCCAAACAGAGAATGGATATTGACCAAGACAATTTCTGGTGTTAGCTGACACCCTGAACAAAGCATACATACCCAGCCTGCAATGGCTACTATAAAGATGAATCCAATGTGGGACAGAAGCCATTTCTGTGTATCTATCTATCTATCTATCTATCTATCCCTCATACTGTTTAACAGCTTCTATTTACTTTAAATATACATTCATACTAAGGCTCCCACTACCCCTTCCTTCCCCATCTAAAGAGAAATAGCTTGCTTTGTTTACAGATATCTTTAGTTCTGCAGGTATTACATATTTGCCGTGGGTGTGTAAGAGTGAGGTTGTATATGAAGACATGAATGAGGGTGAAAGCTAAATTGAAGACATGAAGTTCTGAAAGTGGACCTAGAACTCCATTCCTTGATAGAAGGTTCGGAGTTTGTCCACATGGAGATTCATAGCACTGTGGGCTATACAATAACCACTGCAGAATCTGACTTTAGAAAAAAAACCCACCAGACAGATCCTCACTGGTCATTTGTTTTCTTCAGTTAGGCTTAGTTAAGAAAAGGGTTGGAGCATATGTGTTGGAACTACAGGTGCTTCGGGTGCTCCAGGTAAGTGGTTTCTGTTATACACAGGGTTTACATTTGGGTTCAGTGGCTCTCAGCACCCTCAGGTTGGAGCAGTATTAGAGTGGCACCAAAGACATATTGTAACATGGCCTTTCTGCCTTTGATCTATATAAATCTGAGATGAGTATTCTGATAGGAATTTAATACATATCACTCCATATACTGTGTAGTCTGTGCCATCTGCAGATACACAGAAAAATAAATTGTTTGAAATTCAGAAAGAAAATAAAGCTAATGAGCTCCACATTTAATTAAGCTGTTTTCTATTTTAATAAAATGGGGCAGCTGTAGCTGTAAGTGGCACTGGGGACCTGGTCAGTGGAGCCACACCTACATCCTAACCACAAGAACGAGGAGCTGAGATCCCCCTTCTCTGCACTCTACTGCTGAGTAGGTGATCCAGGGTCTCTGTCTACCATTGTTGCAGGGAGTGGCTAGAAAAAGCCCCAGCTTTTCCTAGGGCAGAGAAGAAACAGTAGAGGGCACCCTCAGTGCATCCTTGACACTAGACAAGTTCAGAGTGGAAATAAGGCATAAAAGTATTTAACTGTGAGAGTAACTAACAATTGGAAAAATCTACCAAGGGTTCTCCATCACTGTTAGTTTTTAAATCAGTTTGATTTTTTTCCTCCTAATAAAAGATGCATTTTATACAGGAGCTCAGACTAGGTGAGTACAGTTGCCCCTTCTGGCCTGGGAATCTGTGAATCAGAACCCACATTAATGTCTCCAACTGTTTCACCCACCAATCAATCTTTTTGCCTGACTGTTTTAATAAAAATGTATTGGATTCTACATTTGCGTACTGGAAGTGTGTTACCTGCTCCAATGCCCCTAACTGTTCTTGCCTAGGAGTCAACACAGGACTCAAGAATCCTTGTGAGCCCCTGTAGAAGGAATCTCCTCATTAATGTTGTTTAGGAGCTGGAAGGTCTTGAGTTCTAATTTCCAAGGCTTTCGGGGACTTTTGCCCTACAGTTTAGCTCACACATCTAATTGCTGCTGTAGTCTTTCTGATAATAGACTGCATCCTCTGCACTCTCTTATCTGTGAGGTTTATGCATTTTAAATTGCTTGTGAGAAGCTATAGTAAAATATGCAAATTATTCCAAGCTGTGCCAAATTATGTGTTGTGATATATTTATGACCAGTGATGTTTAGTTCTGTTTCCTGGAAAATTGAGTCTAATATGACAAGCTTGACTTCCACAAAATATATTTTTCCCAAGGTAACTAGTAAATTTTTATCTGAATTCTAGGGTAGACCTAAGGGAGAACAAAGTATCACACAAATGTTTTGTATTGAAGCAAAGCTTTTTACAGTATTTACATAAACTCTCTTGCATGTACATTTTCAGAGAGGGTTGACTGGGCTTTAACCATTGAGCTCTCATTGACATTAAAAAGATTTGTGAAGAAACCTTTTAAAAATATAGAGGTCAATGTGAGACACTTCTCTTACTGGTGTACCTTAACTCTAACCTCAGTGAACTTCTGTCATCTTTGATTGTAATGGGGAAAGGATTTCACCTAGGATAGCTATTGTATTTGTGGAAGCAATTAATTTATTTTTGATATTCCACCTTGCTCCTTAGAATTATATGAATTTTGAAATTTTGGGTCATCTAGACTATGGCTAGATCCCTGTTTGGAGCCAACTCTCCGCCTGCCTCAGCAAGCAGAAAATATTTTCTGACAGCAGAGAGTAGGGCTAGAATTTGTAGAGATTGTACAAAAAACTTTAATCTATAATATTGTGTTCAGAGCTCCTGGAACCCCCTACACAAAAGTGCACAGAGGTCAGATGAGGTCAAGACGTGGGTGGTCTGTGGCATAAATGAGGCTAGAGGATCCACTGTTATGTGGATCTTCCCATCTGCCCCATGCACAAGCCACCAATGCACAGCAGATGTTGTTCCTGCTATTGTATTGTCCCAATATACCATCCTGCACATATGTATGTCAGCACTTTGGGCTGAGTACTAGACTTGAATTTGTCCTAAATGGCACACAACATTGAGTGGTCAAAAAAGGCGCACACACACAAAAAAGAGGGAATATACGGCTCATGTTCTGTAAAATATTTTGATTGTCATGTTTTTCTGTGTCCAGATATTTGGCTCTTGGCTCATTCTTACAATTAGTCCAGTTTAAGTAGAATTTTTGTCTATTTTCCAGACTCTGCCAGCTCATCCTACTCTGCTGAAAACACTGAGCAGTTATTTTACTGCCTGCTCTTAGATGAAACAGGCCTGAAGGCTAAGGTATGTGGCATAAAAGGAAAGGAAGGAGAGCAACACTTTTGGTCTACCAAATAAGGGCTAATTCAAATATGTTGATACCTAGTCAAACTGCAGTCAAAGAGGTGGAAAATATCGGCAACAAGTTAGATAAACATTACAAGGCCATGTTGTTGTTTGTTGTTGTTTTTCACGTTTTGTTGGTAACTAAATTGCTGCCATTTTCAGGGGGACAATTTCACCAAGGACAGGAATCAAAGTTTTTTCCCCAGAGAAAAACAGGCATTTTTCAATGAAGAAGAGTCCAGTATTGATTGAAAATGGGCCCCTTTTATAAAGTAAAGGCAGCTGTTCATAAAATGCATCAGTAAAATCTCATTTTTATGAGCAAATACTCATCCAAATGATCACTTCTTTTAGGGCTTAGCTGTTCTCTTGTCAAAGCAGAGGACTTGTTTTCACTGTTCTTCATATTAGTTGGTGGGGTTTATCACTCTTGAGATTTCTGAAAGGAAGAATATTACATGGTTGATAACCCACTTTGTCAGTGGTGGATCCTGAGAATCCTTTCCTCGTGACTCATCCTCTCAGGTTTTGTGTGTATGCAAGTGGCTATCTAGCAAGTGACCAATGAAGCTTACGGGATAGATATTGAGTGAATGGAGGATATTGTGCCACGCAAAGTTATTAAAATCTTTCCAATTAATTTCTGCTGAACAAAAGTTGTGACTTTCATACAACTTTCCTAACAATTAGCAGGTAGCACATGTGTTAATTGTATTAAAGTGTTTTGTTTGTTTTCCTTTAACAGAAAGTAAATTTCAATAGCTAAAAGGGATGGAATATATTAACAACTAAACTTGATACCCTAAGCAGCTTCACAGTTCAGTTGCTTTTCCTACCAACTTAAGGAATAACAGTTTGAATTGTATTTCTTATTGCTTAACATATTTTATCCTTAGACAATCCAAGTGACAGAAAGTTCTGCATTTTTGTTTTCCTAGCCTTAAAAAGCTCTCAAATGATTAAAAAGTTAATCCACAAAAATATATTTACTCCCATGATTAAAATAAACATTAAAATGTTTTGTTATAATGCACAGGATAGTTTATGCTTTCAGAGTGTGATCTTCTTTAGCGTCTAAAGAGACATGATTTGCAAGCTCTTTTCCTAAAGGAAATCTGAGATTACATCAGCTGCACACTAGGTTGCACTACAGGTTCCATACTTTTACTCTAAAAACAAAATCACTTATGCTCCCACTGTATATGAGATTTCTTGTTAGATTTTCTGCATTTGTCTACCGGTATTATTAAATACTCCTTTGGGTCAATGGACAATATACAGCTTTTAACATACACATTCCGATTATACTGTCTTGTATAATGTCAACTGGAGAAACTTTTAAAATAAATCAGATCTTCAAAATGAAAAAGCATTATTTTTAGTCTTGGTTTTTTTAATTTTTATTTTAAACTAGAATTACCTGGGGTTGGCCAGGTCCTTAACTCAAATAATTTTTGTTTCTCTCCATTGAAATCATTACTCTGGGGTGGGGCTGGGGGTGAAGAGTTCAGTATGCAGGCTGTCCCATTTGAGAGGACAACCCCAGCCCTCTCTCACCACAGCTGCTTGGGTCCAGGTGAGAAGTGTCTCTCCATGACCACTTTAGCTCAGGGACAGACAGTCACATAAACTAACACTCTCAGATATATAGTAGATAGCTGTCCCTTTCTCCACCCTGTCCCCTGCTACTCCAATGAGGATATAGCAGTCCCCATCTCCAGCCTATTGCTTGTCCTCCATGGTCATTATCCAGTATAACTGTCCCTGCTGCCAGACACCTCCCTTTCCATTTTATGAGAAACAATCACATTCCAGGAACATCCCATTGTCCTTGCACAACCAAACCCTTATCTTGCTTTAAGTCATGATAAGAAGCAGTAGCACACTAAATTTGGTGGTCCTAGCTCTTACATTTAGGAGGAGTTCAGACAGGACAGACAAACTCTCTCAAATATATAGTAGATGTTTGCTTTAAAGAAAGGAATTTTTAAGTTCCTCTGATGGAATTCAGTTACCTCCTGTTACCTCAGGAGTTAGATAGTTTAGATTAAATGTACTGAACAGAGTCAGCTTTATGATTTGTATTGCTCCCAGTCAATTGAAACCATAAGCTCTTGGAGATCAGGTTCAAATCATGAGTTCTCTGCTTCTCTGATCCTGCTGGCAGAAAAGGAAAAAAGTGTCTAAAGGCAAGCTGCTTGACAATGAGATACAACTAACCTTATAGTTGCATTACTGGCATTGCATGTGGAGCCTGCAAAGAAGCAAAGTCTCAAATGGCAATTTACTTTGCTTCTGTGGTTGTTCCTAGAACTGACCCTGGAAAAATTCAATGTAAGTAAAAGCTTTCACTTGCTTCAGAATTACTGCACTGCTTCTGTGACTCTGCACAGTTCATTGTCTCTGACAGAGAAATAGATAAGACTACATTACTGTGTCAAGTGTAAAAATGCAAAAAAGTAAAATCGTATTCAACTGCTTACACAAAATGCACACAACAAAAATTTCCTATGCAGAAAAATACAGAAAGTGTAAAAATATTCATCAATTGGTCTAAATGTATAACACCCACCCATCCATCCACCAAAACACACACTCCTCAGTGTAACCACTGTTAATCCTTAACAAGTCACCAAGGATACAATGAAGGTTTTCAACAAAGCTAAAATACATTCGAATTTCATTGCTACCTACTTACTTAAAATAAGCTCATTTATATTTTTAGAGCTAAAAGTAGGATGACCAGATGTTCTATTTTTAAACGGACAGTCCTGCATTTAAACTCTCTTACAGATGTCCCTACTTAAAAAAATAAAAATAAAAAAGAGCAAATTTCCCACTATTTTCTCTCTTCCCTCCCATTAGTTCAGGTGGGTCCTAATGCTGACCAGATCCTAGCTCACCAGCCACCCACCCACCAGCAGTGAGTACGGGGTGTCCGGTGGCTGATGAAGGGGGTGGGTGTGTCAGACTGGTGTTTGGGCAAAGCTGCAGTGTGCAGTGACAGCCACTTGTCAGTCACTGGAGTTCTTGCTGTGTGTGCCAGATCTTGGCCAGATGGCTCCCCCACCCTGTTTCCAGCCAGCACTGGCTTCTGGCTGTGATGGCTAGTGAATCCAGGTCAACAGTGTCTGGCAATGTATCACCTCTGCTGCCCACCCATTGTCCCTTTGCATGCTTCCCCTTCACTGTCCTCTCCCTGCTGTGCCCGTTAACCTTCCCAGCCTTGCTGCTCCTTTATAAGCCCCCCAGCAAGGTACATCCTGTTCCCAGTACTGTGCCGAGAACCAGCCCCTGGTTGGACCATTCAGCTCACTGACAGCCTGACTGGCAGGTTACGTCCTTCCCCAACTGCCTCTGGCTGAGCTGGCACCAAGGGAAAGCTCAAGACCCTCTGTCCCCGGGTGGCCAGGAGCCAAAGCCCTACACAGCGCTGGAATTGGGAAGCTTCTCTTCCCCTAAATTGAGATTTGGAATGGGGGGAGGAAGCTATTTCCAGCCTGTTTGCACTCCCATCCTGCAGGTCCGCAGGCTTAGCTCCTGTTCATGATACCCCCCCACCCTAGTTCTTGTCCCCAGGGAGTGTGCGGCTGCTCTGTTCCCTAGGCACCCTCCACTGTTGAGGCATCTCTTTAGCTGGGATCACTGAAGCCCTTGCAGCCAGGTTCCCTGGTGCTCAGTTCATCCTTAGGACTTAATCCCTTCCTGCCCTTGCTAGCCTGGAGACAGGAGGCTGATAGGTTATGTCAGTGGCCAACAGCAGCTTCGAGGTGTTAGGTGCCTATCTACATGGTGCAGGTAGGAAGGGACAAGCTGCTTCCAGCCATAGAGTAGTGGGAGGCAGGAGCCAAGAGATGACCTCTGGAGAAGCACAGGGCCAAGTCATCACTACACCCACACCCATACCCTTCAACTGGAAACAGCTCCCATTCCTTTCCTTCTGCACAGCGCAGAAAGACTGCTGCTTGCCATGTTCTAGAGTGAACCCTAACAAAAATCTGGGGTGGGGGGAGATGACTGTCACCCTCTGTGCGCTCTCCCCCACATGTTGCTTTGAGACCAGGTTACAGCACCAGGTAACAGATGCAGATCCATCCCAGGGGTCGAAACAGACATGGAGGGTGGAGACCTCTGGGTAGGGAGGGATGGGTCAGGTGAAAGAGGTATATGGGATATGAGAGAGGTCTAGGTTGGATATTAGGAAAAACTATTTCACTAGGAGGGTGGTGAAGCACTGCAATGGGTTACCTAGGGAGGTGGTGGAATCTCCATCCCTAGAGGTTTTTAAATCTCGGCTTGACAAAGCCCTGGCTGGGTTGATTTAGTTGGGATTGGTCCTACCTTGGGCAGGGGTCTGGACTTGATGACCTCCTGAGGTCTCTTCCATCCAGCTCTATGATTCTGTGTGTGTGTGTGTGTGTGTGTGTGTGTGTGTGTGATCTCTCCCTGTGCAAACCTTAAAGACTGTAAATAAAAAGACTCCAGCTAAACAGTATTTCTTTTTAACAGGGGCTTAGTCATCTTGATATTAATTTGAATGCTTATATCGTGTAGCTTTGATTGATTGCCATTGAACTGGCTTGAATACAAGTAATTTTACCCGGTGTCCCATATTTAGCAAAGGGAAATATGTTCACCCTAGGTAAAAGTGACATCCGTAAATGAATCTTATAATATAGGATACCATATTCTGAAACTATAGCTTTACAATATTAGAAAGAAAATCATAAGTAGAATTCCCTCTTTTTCTACCCAAATGAAATCAGGACAGTTGCATGAGATTTAAGTAAAGTGGAATTTAGCCCTAAGTACTGTTCCTGTATAAAAAGTAAACAAAAGCTAAATAGTATATGATCTTATAATTTAAGACTTGACCATGATGCATACACAAGAAAGGAAGCCAAATTAAGAAAACATAGGCACCTTAACACTGGCATCTCCCATCTTTTGGGTGCTAGACTTCACAACCTTGAAGTTTGTTTTACAATCTTTCTAAATGCGTATCCATACCATTTGAGTGGTGAGATCTATCTGATATATTACAAAGCCATGTGACTATGTTTATCCAGCAACTTTGACTGCCTAACTTGCACACTGCCTATTAACATGCTAATATTTCAAACTACAATTCCTGTTGGTACATTTTGTGTATTAAACCAATAGGTGGGCTTGCTAAATGACATTTTCTATGGACTTTTCTTCTGCTGTGTTAGATGGTATCCTGTACTGGTTACTATATTTGGCTGAATCCAAAGTGGGACAGATGTTATTTCTATGTACCTAGCTACATATCCTGCATAATGTTTGACAGCTCATATTTACTTTAAAAATACATGTAATACTATATCTCCCACTGTCCCTTTCTCCATATATAGAGAAATAGCTTGATTTGTTTATAGATAGCTTTTGTTCTGCTGATATTACTACATACTTGCTGTGAGTGTGTAAGAGTGTGGTTGTATATGAAGAAATGAATGAGTGAAAGCTAAACTGAAGACATGAAATTGGTTCTGAGAGTGGTGAAGTCTGTGGCCATTCTTATACCTTGTCTAGACCCAGGTAGCATGAAAGTGTCTTCTCAGGACTTGCCAACATAGGAAAGAGTGTTAAATGCCTGTGTGGATGCTCTCATTTGCTCGGGAGCAAAGTGGTGTTAGTATTCCATCGTTTAAAGCAGGTGGCTAACATCTTTTATCTTATGTGCATTAACTTGACACTTGTAGGTGATTCACCTTCATTTTCCTAATGTCCTCATGAAGATGTGGCCTTGATATCTGTCTCCTTTAGCAGTAGCACTGCAATGCAAGAGGGCAGCTGTTGTGAAAGGTTAGGAACGTTGAGGGAGGGGCTCTTGGGTATTAAGACCAATCTTAATTTGAATACCAGGACTTTGGTATTCAAGGACTTTGAATACCAGATCCAAGACCTTGCACTAGACTCTGTATTCAAAACTCCTGTATCTCAACAAACTGTCTCAGCCACCATGCTATTTGATTTTTTCATTTATCTTTAATGTTTTCTATTTTAATATTATGTTCTGTAGCTTAGTAAAGTCTTATCTTACCAGTCCACAGCTACAAGCTACTAGTTTGGAACTATGATTAAATCTAAAAAAAAAAAAGTCAAATATAATGAAAAAAGAGCAATGCAAGGAACTGGATGGCTTAGTGAAATGGAAATGGTATATAAAGTCTTTCATCTCTAAGACACCACTTTGAATCATCTTGGATTAGTAATGACTGGAATTTCTGAGTGTTTGATAGTTGCTCAGTGACCTATGCAAAACAAGTTGTCGGTCTTAGTCCAGTTCCTTGTGCACTGGCATCTATATCACAAAAAGCATTGCATCAGTTGAGATTAAAGGAACTTTACACTCTTGTAGGCAATATTAGTGGAGAGCTCAAAGGCTGGAGAATGATGTATGCTCCTCCACAAGAAATGCATAGATCACAGTCTCTATGCCATTACTAATAAACACAGAAAACTGTGGATACTGTTGCAAAGCTCATTCTTGCTCCAATGAATTAAATTAAAAAGACTCAACAGGCATTTTATAGCTCACAAAAAAATAAAGAACTTGGATCAGATTCCTATTTTAGTGCCTATTTTGCTTCTGTCATTAAAATGTTAATTGTGACCAAATGCTTATCACAATACTATAAACAATAAGAAAGAAACACAAACCAGTGGAGTCAAAAACTGATTGAAGTATATTTAGATAAGTTAAATGCATTCAACTTAGCAGGGTCTGGCAAAATTCAACTTAAAGTACTTGGGGAACTGAATGAAGCAATCTCAGAATTATTAGATGTGATCTTTGAGAACTCATGAAGGATAGCTGAGGTCACCAAAAACTGCTGAAGGTCAACATATAACTGTCTTTTAAAAGGAGAACAGAATTGACCTGAGGAATTATGGACCAATCAACTTAACTTCAATACCAGGAAATATATTTGAACAAATTATTAAACAATCAATTTGAAAGCATCCAGAGAACAATAGGGTGATAAGCAATAGCCAATATAGTTATGTAAAGAAAAAATCATGTCAAATGAGCATACTTTCTTCCTTTGACAGCGTTACTGGCCTAGTAAATAGAAGGGAAGTAGTAGATAATTTTGGTAAAGCTTTTGACACAGTCCCATATGATAGTCTCGTAAGAAAACGAGGGAAATGTAGTCTAAATGAAATTACTGTAAGGTGGGTGGACAACTGATAGAGAAACAGAACTCAGGCTACGTCTACACTGAAGATATTTGTTGGCAGAGAGTATGCTAATGAAGCTCTCATTAGCATTTCTTGTGCCATCATTTGCATATCTCTGCCGATGCTTTTTGTGCAAGAGGTTTTTGCGCAAAAACAAGCAGTGTAGATGGGTCCGTTTTGTGCAAAAAAACCCCTTTTGCGCAAGATCCTGTATACCTCTTTTTTTGAGGCATAAGGGATCTTGCACAAAAGGGTTTTTTTGCACAAAACAGACCCATCTACACTGCTTCTTTTTGCCCAAAAACCTCTTGTGCAAAAAGCATTGGCAAAGATATGCACATGACAGCGTGACAAATGCTAATGAGTGCTTCATTAGCATACTCTGCCGACAAATACCTGCAGTGTAGATGTAGCCTCAGACTAGTTAGTAGTAGTATGTTATCACTGGGAGGATGTATCTAGTAGGGTAGCATGGGGGTTTATCCCGGATCCAGTAATATTCATTATTTTTTATTTATGACTTTTAGTGTAGTGGAGCCTATGGTTATAATATGTGAGATGACAACAAAATGGCAGAGATTGCTAGCAGTTTGAGAACAAGATTAGAATTCAAAAGGGCATTTCTCCAATTCATTACTCAACAAGATAAAATTCAATAAAGACAATGCTAAATACCATCCTTAGGAGGGAAAAAAATCAAATAAATGACTACAAGATGGGGAATAACTGGCTAGGCAATAGTATTTCCAAAAAGGATCTGGGGATTATAGTGAATTACAAATTGAATAAGCCAACAATATGATGCAGTTGCATAAAAGGCTAATATCATTCTGTGTGAATTAACATGAAGGTATGGGAGGAAATTGTTCCATTCTACCCAGCACTGATGGAGCCTCAGCTGAAGTATTGTGTCAGCTGAAGTTTAGGTTGCCCTTACAAAAGATGGGTGAAGGTCACCACTTCTTATTGTTGTATTAGCAGGAGTTGTAAACATGCACATCTGTCACTATATTTCCTCTTAGTCCCTCTTTTCAGGTATGTCTACACTGCAACACTATTTTGGGATACTGTAGTATCCCAAAATAGCTCTCCCGCATCTTCACAGCAAGCCCATTATTTCAAGCTCGCCATTTCAATGTCCTTGTTAACCTCATTCTATGAGGAGTAAGGGAGGTTTAAGAATAGCATTTTATTTTGAAATGTGGTGCTGTATAGACAGCCCGAAATGACAAAATAAGCTGTTTCAAAATAGCATCCAAATAAGCTACACAATTTGCATAGCTCAAATTGTGTATCTTATTTTTTGTTATGGTGCAGTGTAGATGCACCCTTCCTTTTGTGCTAATTTCCCCCCAAATATGGCAAGGTCAAACTGAAGCACCATGTAAGATTTATATGTAAGTAAAATATTAAGGATGATCCTCTGTCATATTCCCTAATCAAGTTTTTTTTTTTTTTGAAGGTGAGTTTAAGGAGGGAGAAACTGAAAAAACTTGAAGTACAATTAGAAAACATTTTTATCCTGCAGACAATAGAGCAGTTTCATCTAAAAGATAATGGGAAAAGAATTTTTCCACATTCCACATTTCAACAAAGAACAAATATGCTGTGTGTTCATCCACTTTAAAGTCTATTTGTTTCAATATTTGAAACAGATCTCTGGATATTATGATAGGGCCAGAGGTGCTTTTAAAGAAATTACCCTTTAAATTACAGTTCTATCATGTGTTGTTGTTTTTTTCTTTAACCTGGTATGTCAACTCAAGCAAAGATCATTCTGATTCTCCTATTTGTTGATTATTTCATTTGTATTTAATTTCTTTAAAAATGCTTTTCTCTCCAGGGAACAAAAGCTGCTTGAAGGTCAGAGAGCCAAATGTACTATAAGCAACTGTAAAAGATACTAAATAAATGGAATACATTTCAACATGTGCATTTGAATAAATGTTAGTGAGGTATGTAATGGTGGCTAAAAGCTCATCATTTAAGTGAAAATGCAAAGGATGGGGTTATGCTATTATCTGTAATAACTCTCAAAAGAGTAGGTCTTCATACCTTCCAAGAAAAACTCATTTGAGAAGACAGGAAATCTGATAAACACAGATTTATTGCAAAGATTGAATGAGCTATTTATTACAGCTGTAGAAATAACCACACTTTATAAAGAATATTCCATCTCAAAATGTTTTACACTCACCACTTACCTCCTCCCCTTCTGTAGGATAACAGAGTTCTATCCCATGAGGAAGGAAAGGATTGTAATCCTCCATTTCACAGGTAGTTGAAGCAAGGCAGAGATTGAGCTGTGGAAAAACTAAGGCCATTCAGTGTTAGCCTGTGGCTGGTTTCAGTTCCACTGGGGTTGCAGATTTTATTGGATTCTACACAAATTCAAAGCTCCAGGGATACTTTGCTTAACACTCAAATATGCCTCCACTCATTTTTCCTCCCCAAAGAGCCCCAAACTGTCCATTATACAGTAAAACTTCAACAGGCAGGGCACGTCCATTTCCTCACCTCAGATCTCTTCCCTGTGATTGGTGCTCCCAGTGCTTCTTGTTGGATCTTCACGGAATACTAGTTGATCACTCTTCATCTCAAGTAGTATTTTTAGTAGAGCTGACTCATTGGAGCTGCAATGTTGTCAGTTTTTGTGATTTTACGACCTTGATGGAATCTAAACATTGCATGAGAATCTCAGCTTTCATTTTAAAAAGTTTCAGTATAACAGAAAAACCTGTATGTGCTGTTTTTTGGGGGTTGGAAACTCCTGAACTCTTGAGGATAGCAATACTGGAGCTGCTATCTTCCATCTCTGCCACTCCATACTGGAATGTGATTGCTGTCTTCTAATAAGAAAGTAGTAGGAGAAAGGGCATGATATATAGCACACTCATCACTAACCCTACATGTACCCCATTATGTCCGGGTTCACATGTCACCAGAATCCTTAGTTCCAGCACCTTTTGTAGGCAATTTGTTTTTTGTCACATCTTCTGAGGCTTGGGCCTCCAGCTAAGTCACACAACGTTCAAAAAGTTCCAGCTGAAAGTCCAATTAAGTCTTTCCTTTTTCAGGCTCTAGTAAAGTGTTCTTACTAGCTATATCTCAGGACATCTCCCTAAACTCTTAAGAGCCTACAAAGTTCACCCCCTATTGCTTCCTGGGTAGCAGGTTCCCCCCCACCACCACCACATACCTCATTTCCCCAGGACTCCAGTAGCTTTCCTAATGAATGTTCCTGATCCTTCCAGGCCCTGATTCAGGGCCCCCTGTCAAGACCCTAAGCTACTTGTCTGGGTTCCCTCCTGGATGAGAGCTCTGCCTTCTCCACTACTCTTTCCCTACTGAGCTCCTTCAGACTACTTAAAAAGATGGGCTCATCACTTACTTCTTCTCTATCTGGCCAGGAGATAATCTATGAATCACCCTACAGGTCTGAAGCATGTCACCAAACTGATTTTTTCTTCCCTTCTCTAGCAGGTGATTGGGATTCAGTCTATAATAGGGGGAAATATTCTAGCCATACTGAGCCAAAGACACATGGAATGTCTCACTCGCCCAGTGTGTAGAGCTCTTAATGTTTCCATAGTGTTAGGGGGTGGTTCCCTCTCTGTTAGGTTGTTCCAAACTTACTTCCCATGGGAATGCATGAATTCATGCTGGGATTACACCAATGCATGGTGCCTTTAACTATGTTTAAAGAATGCCACTGTCATTGCAAAGAACAGTTGCTGAGAATATGTCATAAATCTCAGATTATACCTACAAAGAACCCTGTCTTAATGAGCCACAGTTTGAGTGACTTCTTCGGCCTACTCCCCAACCTGAGAACAGCTAGCAGCAGGAAGTAGAGATGAGATTTCCAGCCAGCTGCAACCCAACTAAGGCTCTGCAGTGGAGCCACCTCCTCCTCTCAGTTTCATCCCCTGCAGTCAGAGTTCTTTGGTCATGACCAGTCCATGCAGTTCTGCTGTTGGTCTGTTGACTAAGGGCTCCAAAATAGCCACCCCAAGGTAAGATTATGGGCCTTCCCTTTCTTGGTTTGCACTTGATAAGGAATCCTGGAAACTTCTATAGCCACTGAACAGGAGATTATGGGGGCACAACAGACCCATATGGGAGTCCAGATAGATATTTTCCCTTAGATTCTGCAGCTGTAATAAGACCAGGGGCATCCTGCCTCTTAAAGACCTTGTGTAGATTGGGCAGGGTAGTGGGTCATAAAAAAAGTAGCTGCTCCACGAGGGATTTGCTGTGATGGGCTTGACACAAGGCACTCCCCTAAAGACCTGGAAAAAGCATCTAGGGGAGGAGCAGTGTCCTGCTGCACTTTGAGGACAAATACATTAAGATATCGGGGAGTTACCAAAACACAAAGGGGTTGGGACAGTACTATTTTTACAGGGTTGTTGTGAATAGTTTATGGTGCTAATTGGTTCTAATGGCTAATTGAAGTATTTTCCATTATTTATAAAATCACAATGCTTGAGTCTAGTCTAAAAGTTTGATCTCTCTTGCAGTGCATGCTCTGAAGACTAAACTAATTATACACATAGGGTATGTCTAGACTACGTGACTCTGCCGACAGAGGCATGTAAATTAGACATACCGACATAGTCAATGAAGCAGGGATTTAAATATCCCCCGCTTCATTAGAATAAAAATGCCTGCCGCTTTGTGCCGGCTCAGCTGTTTGTTGGCACAAAGCGGCAGTCAAGACAGGGATCGGTCGACAAGGAAAGCCTTTGTCGACCGATCCCTTATGCCTCGTGAAACAATGCATTTACAGGATCGGTCGACAAAGGCTTTCCTTGACGAACGATTCCCATCTTGACTGCTGCTTTGTGCTGACAAACAGCTGAGCCGGCACAACGCGGCGGCCATTTTTATTCTAATGAAGCAGGGATATTTAAATCCCCGCTTCATTGACTATGTCGGTATGTCTAATTTACATGCCTCTGTCGGCAGAGGCATGCAGTCTAGACATACCCATAGATAGTAAAAGCTTTTTTATTCAGCATGTTGGGGAAATGGGAGGTTATAGTAAGTTAATTATAAAATTCCAGTTAACTGGAGGAGGGAGTTTGAGTGAGGGAGAAGATTCAGGGCTGGGGTGTGGAAGGGGTTTTAGGGTGCTGCATCTGGGCAGTGCTCACCTGAGGTGGCTCCCTGCAAGCAATGACATGTCCCTCATGATCCTAGGAGAAGGCACTGCTAGGAGCCTCGGTGTGCTGCCTCCGCCTGCAGGTGCTGCCCCCGTAACCCCTATTGGCCATGGTTTCCAGTCAATGGGAGCTGTGGAGAAGCGCTTATGGAAGGAAGTAATGGGGAGAGTGCACAGAGCCGCTATAGCAGTTCGTCCACCTAGAAGCACCAGGGACATATCATGGCTTCCAGGGAGTCGCACAGAACCAGGTATGGATCCTACTAGCCCCATGCTGACCGGATTGTAAACTAGAGTTTCAATGAAGTCCAGAAATGACAGTTTATAGAATGTTCTGATTGGTAACGATATAGGGATGGTCAAATAGCTGTCATTTCTGAACTTCATTCAAAATCTGTTTTACAGTCTGTTGGCATGAGGCTAGTAGGAAGCCGTGAAATGTGCCTGGTGTTTCCAAATAGAGGAACTGTTATAGGGGCTTTTACTGTATATGTAAAAAAGGATAATGCTCAGAAATAAGGATGGGCAAATATCTAATTTCTCCTGTGTGCTCCTTTACTTAAACATGCCACTTGTATGAAATATTTCACTGAGGCTTAATGAGTAGAATATATTCAGAAATCAATTATCAAACCAGTTTAAAAATAACTTTGATAGTGAGTAGAACTATTTCTTTTACAGGAAAAAATTGTCTCTTCTAATAGACTGTCAGTTTGTACTACTTCATATTCTTTTTGACTGGTGTTATTCATCTGTTCTATTCTGTTAGGTCATTGAAGGATGCAAAGAGCATCTCGTCAGCTGGCTTTGGAACAATCAGTGGAACTGTGTGATGAGGATCATTTCTCTCACAAAGCATCAGGGCTTTGCAATCAGTTAATTGAACATTACTTGTCAGTTTGTAGAAGTCTGTGTAACACTGCACTGGAAGTCCAGCATTTACAATCTGCAGTTAAAAAGAGAGAGAGAGAGAGAATTTATAACATGCCAATCCAATGATACAGTATCTTCACATCCTGCTCAAGCAGACTTCATATTTAAGCTAGTGTATATGTGCATTTTAGCATTGGACCGCAAATACCAGACAAATCTGAACCAGCCAAACTCCATAGTCTAAATGAATGGAAGAATTGTAATTCTAGTATAGCACCGGGTAAACACTTCTGTGTGGCCTGACTCCAATATCAGCACTTGATTTTAATGATAACCACAGCTCCGGTGTTCATTCTAAATTCCTTAAATGTACTTAACAACCTGTTTATGCTTGGAGTGTACCAAGTTTATGGGGATAGCCAAATGAAGCAGATAAGTATATTATGTAAAACTGTATTCTGAAATACTTAATCTGGCAATTAGTATGCATCTGGAGTAAATTTGTAGACTGTTATGTAAAGTTTTCATGCATGGTAAAGAAAGAACATTTATTTTAATTTAATTTAGAAGTACACAATTATATAGGAAATACAGAGGACTCAACAAAGCAGTCACAGACTGGGCATTGTTTTAGCAGGTATAGCCATCTTACATTCATTATTAATATTTTAGGCTTTCAAATTTCTCTTGGATGCAAGTTATGTGCTGTTGTAGCCATGGATCAGCAGCTGCTACTATTAAAATTATACCTCCATTGAGTATCTTAAAACTATGTTTAATACAAGGGCCATATTTTCCCTTTATACAGCAAACCACTTTCTAGAACAAAAATGAGGATTCAGAGCCTTTGTGGCATAGACATTATACTTGTATCTACCTATCTCTCTATGTATACATTTATTTATTTCTCACCATTAGAGCTTCCAAAAGTACCTATTACCAGAGTATCTGACAGCATTATTTTTTAATTTGTACTATTTTCCTCAGCATTAAAAACTATTAAAGATACTGTCAAGCTATATTTTTTGCTGTAAAATTATTTCCATCAAAATTTATAATAATTATTTTGAGGCTTTTAAACACATTTATTTTCCTTTCTAAATGCTTTCCTTATTTCAGATATTTTCTGTACCTGAATTTTTATGATTGCTTATGAGTACTGGCATAAGGGCACTGACTTTTTAACAGCTCTGAAACATTAGAAAGCTCTGCACTCTATTACAAGAACTTTACAAGGAAAATTGGATGCAGGAAAGGGAGGATTACTGGAAATCTTTATTGTGCTCCCTTCTTAGACCTAGAGTTTTAATGTTAATAAAAATACAGTTGGTTACACAGTTTCTCAACTAAAGTGGTTTATCATTCAGATTCACCTAGGGATATTTGGAATGTGTTCTATGAACAGAATCAAAAAGCAAACCAAGTCTCCTGCGCATATGGCAGCTTCGGCATATAAACTTACACGTATAAGCTCCTCTCCTTATTCCTTTACATTCTGTCCAAATTATGCTACTTTTATCCTTTATAACTGTGTCCAAATAGAATCATTGGAATTTATCAGCGTTTTAAGGAAAGGTGAGGGAGGTGAAATTCTTCAGTTACTGTTTCAAAAACACATCTGCTAGCCTTCTGTCAGCATACTGCCTTCTCACAAGGCTGCATTTGAACAATGCACAGAATTATACTAGATCGCTTTTTCCAGAGGATACAGGTTTTAGAATATTCACGAGAGAACAAATGAAGTGAAGGGGAATCCTGAGTATGGACTCAAATAAGGTATCATGGGTGTTCATTCTAGATTTCAGAAATAATCAGATTCTTACCTTTTAGTCAGGAATAAGTATCTAGAGAAAAACAATCATTTTCATGCTACACAACCACTAAACAGAGAGATAATTGTGTAAATGAACATACCACTTTGAATCCCACTGTGCCAAGAATACTCTCTCAAAAGTGCAGCTACATTTAATGGCACAGAAGCTGTGTAATTTACCTCAAGGGACAAAACAACTTTGATACAAGAGAGGAAATGTTGAAGGCTTAAAGGACAGAATGGTGAATTCTCTTTCATTAAGAAATTGGCATGCATATAATGTAAATCTCCTGTGGGTTTACATAACCCCTGTTCTCAAATGGATAAAAGTATGGAAACTCCTTTGAATCAATGAAGAATCAAAGAAAATAGCATCTGAGGCTATAACACATCAGAGACAGCTCATCAGCAGCCTTGATGTATGACTCAGAAACAAAAATTAAGAGTTGCCAGTTTAACTTCCTATTTCATTCACCTAAATAAGCTTTATGCTAATTGCAAGCCAAATCTTTTAAAAAAAAATTAACAACTGTAAAGGTTAGATTCTACTACCCTTATTTATATGGATAGCACCTTTCTCCACATCTAATCCCCTGGATTTCAATGGGGCTACTTGCAAAACAGAATACTACCTAACATAGGCACGAGGTAACAGAATCTGGCCCAAAGCTAATAGTAAATAAGCCATTCTGAAATGCAGATCTATTTCCATGTTTCCAGTTCAGGACCAGATTATGATTTGTTACAATGGTAGAAGGATAACTTCAGTGGAGAGATTCCAGATTTACTCTAGTTACAGAATCAAATCTACAGGATGAAATCTATCAGATTCAAATGATTTATAGATGTTAAAACCAGAAAGAAATATTCTGATCATCAAGTCTGCCATCAGAGTTTATATTACATTCACCAATGAATCATTTAATTCCCCAGGGCTCTAGGTTTGATCAGCAAGACATAAAAGTTTTGGGAAAGGACTGAACTGAATCCTAATACCATGATTCTGCAAATGTCAGACTTTAAATACTATTTTGCAAAGTCACAGAATTAGTTCAATTTTCATGAATTTGTTTCCATAAATAACATCCTTGTTGTGTACAACTGAGACTGGGCTATAAATATATATTGTCTATCCAAGGAAGTATCTGCTATTCAGACAGGCTACATCTAAACTACACCCCTCCATTTTTTTGAGGAGTACAGGATCTTTTGAAATGGGGCATTTGTGTCGAAAATGCCCCATCTAAACTGCTGTTTTTTTCGAAAAGCCCTGTTTCGAAAAAAAGCGGCGCCCACCATTATGCAAATGAAGCACGGGCTATTTAAATCCCGGCTTCATTTGCACTTTTTGATACGTCTAATTTACATCCCTCTGCCGACAGAGGGGTGTAGTTTAGACGTAGCCACAACAATGAAGAATACCAAAAGAGATGTATGTTGTTCTTCATCCTAGAAACACAAATAATCCCACACTAGTCCTTAGTTACTGTGAGTCAGAGAAGCTTTTGAATATCACCAAGGGAAATTAATGAGCCATTATGTAGAATTTATTGTGGAAAAAAAATGCACTCAATAAAATGTTTAGAGCCCAATCAATTAAAAAAATGAGCAACAAAGATGTTTCTTATACAATGATGTTTCATAACCATTGTTATGGTTTTGCTAATCTATGATGTCATTGTTATCCTAAATCAGTGCATTTTTCTGAAGCCATGTGACATCTTGGTGGTTCTACATGGAAGTGAACTCCAGTAACTATTGCGGAAAGTTCTGTATTTAGCTATAGTTGATTGTTTTGTATTATTTGTTCTAAGTTTTGAAAATTAGGACTTTTCACTTATTTTGAGATAACTCATCTCAATCAATTAGTCATCATGCAAGCTTTGGTACAGTCTCTTCTAATGGCAAGGGAATATAGAGCCAGATTAGATTATTCCGTCTCCTTCCTGGATTTAAGGAGAAGCCCCTTTACAATAAGTTTCCAGTAGACGTGTATTAATACATACACAAAGAGCACTACTATGTAAAATCAAATCTTAGTACCAGAGATTTACATTAAAAAAATGCTTTTCATTTTCATCTACCTGCCTTGATTTTGCAACTATAGACCTCAAAGATACCTAGCTTCACTGAGGGTTAGGAACCTAATTACCTTTGAGGATCTGGGCCAGAGGTCATTGCTATGCTTCACATCCATTTTGAACATAAACTTGCTAATGAGCAATTTAGCAATTCCAAAGCTGAGTTGATAAGAACAAGCCAAAGTGACCTTTCCCATTGAACATTTAAATGGATAGTTTTTAACATTGTCCGTCATAAATGGATAGCTAAACCTACAGCTTGATTGTTATAGAAGTAACCTTTGACAGAAGTCCCCAAAATTGTTAAATTGCAAATAACAGAACTGGTCTCTCTGCCACTTCTGGAAAATGGTAAGTAGAGCAAGGCTGTTTAGCATGTGAGAGCATGCTAAACCCAACAGAAGAGGAGATCATATCTTCTGTTCTTCCTGCATGCTCAAAGTCCCCAAACTGTTCTGCTACTGTGTATCTTCTGTCAAGTCATTTGGAAAACTTGAACCATGAAACTAACTATGTGTCCTTATATCATCCTTCTGAGTACTATGTGAGGATATTAAAACATTACTGAATGTATCCTCATAATAATGTGATCAGGGCCACATACAGGGCAGACAAAGAGGGCAAGTGCCCTGGGGCCTAGTGATTCAAAGGGGTCCGGGGCTACCTCAGTAGTGCCAGCAGAGGCTGGGAGTCCCAGATCATTTAAATCCATGCAGCTCTGAAGGATGGGGGTGAAGTGCTACTGTCTTGGTGGCATCGCTGGCTGCCCACCCTGCTCCTTCCACCTGAGGCCCCACTCATTCCAGGGTGCAGAGGTGGGGCTCACACACATACCCTTTGCCCAGGGGCATGGGGTGCCTGTCGGCCCCACGGACTGCGATGAAGGAAAATATTACCCCAGCACAGATGAGGAGCGGAAGAACAGAGAAACTAAAATTAGCAAGATCTAAGAGCTGAAGTGCCTGAATTCATATGGCAAAAACACTAAATGACAATCATTCCGAAATAAAATTGTATTCCTCTTTTGACAAATGAATTTTGACCAAAGGCAACTGACTTTCTCCTCTATAATTTGAGAGGAAAGAATAAGGAGTTGGTATTCTTCCAAATATCATCAAATCCTGATGCCAAAATCGGACATCACTCCCAGTAGTTTGTGCCACACTAACACTCACTAGTCTGTGAGATCACTAGTCTGTGATCTTGGCTACGGCTACACTGCAGCTCTTTTCTGGGATGTCGTATCCTGGAAAAGCTATGCTGCATCCAAGGAACGTGTCTGCTTTAAAAAAAAAAAAAATTCGGAAAAGCGGACGCGTTCTTTCGCCATCCCTGTAAACCTCATTGTACGATGAAGAAGGGATGTGCCAAAAGAGGAGGTTTTTCTGAAATTTGGCACCATGTAGAAGCACCAAATTTCGGAAAAGGCTCTTCCGAAAGAAAAGCGGAAAAATATTTTTTCTGACTTTCCTTTGTAATGTAGCCACAGCCCTTCCAACCCCCTTCCCTCACATGCTGTCATCAACAATAAAATAGTTAGTGATTGCTGATATTTAAAACATTGTTACTCGGCTTCAGAGTTAATACCTCAGGGTATATCTACACTGCCTGGCTATTTTGAGATACCAGATGTATCCCGAAATAGCTACCCTACGTCTATACGAGCCGCCCGTTACTTTGAAATATTTTTAGTGGGCTTTTGATCAGATATTAATAATAGACTCATAACAAGAAGTACTTAGCATTTACATGTTACTTTCATCAGTAGATATTCATGAATTGTTCAAAGGAGATCAGTATAATTATCTCTATTTTACAGCTGGGAAAACTGAGGCACAGAAAACTAAAGTGATTTTGTCCAGCATGCAAGCACTAACAAACCCTGGATTAGAATCTGAATTTCCTTGAGTCTGAGTCCAGTGCTCCAGCTTTTGAGTCACACTGACTCTCTCAGTTTCTATAGATTTTACTAATCATTGGATCCCTTCCTATACTTGTCAATCAGTTTGTATAGAAAAATGGGCACTTCTTTATGTTAAGCAAATATGAAACAGAGACAAGCATCTTTTATGAGCAGAAAAGATTATTTTTATCTATTTGAATGTTGACAGAAAATAAACTTGCCTGGATAAAACAATCTGAACCAAACATTAATTTGTGACTCATTGAAAAAACATTATTTACAGTTCAGAACATACAGTACATCCTTGGTTGACCAGCCCTCACCGTGCTGAGTTGTTGGATAAGATAAAAAGAAAAAAGATAGGCTTTGATCTTTTGATTAATTGCAACTTTATGATGTCTTATCACATACATTGTTAATGGAACTAATAAATAGGTGATACTGAAAGCATATTTCAAACCTAATTCTATGTCAAAGTTTAAAATCAATTTACGAATAAATGACAAACATAAAAAACTACAAAGGAGCTGATGAAAGTTAAATTTAATTCCAACATAAGATCGCTTGTCTTGATAAGCACAGCACTGATTTTTACATCTGTGTTCCATTATTTTTATAATGATTTTTTAAAATATACATTTAACTATTTCCATAACCAGTTATGGCATCTTGTAATGGTTTAGCTGTTTCCCTAAGTACCGCTGTTCTGG
This sequence comes from Rafetus swinhoei, assembly GCA_019425775.1. Lineage (NCBI taxonomy): Eukaryota > Metazoa > Chordata > Testudines > Trionychidae > Rafetus > Rafetus swinhoei. Next base: position 58,470,260 of record CM033449.1, read on the forward strand.
TCTGAAGTTAGAAAAATGTAAAATGGATTGGAGGATTCATTCATGCTTGGATAGCTACTGTACACTAACACAAACTGACAGAAAAAGCAACTATTTTTAATGGGAATGGAATGCTTACCTTGAAATGACTTGAATCAGCCTAATATTTAGTGTATTTTTTATAGAACTGGGGAAATGATTTGGGCTGAAATATGAAACTTGTCCAAGCCAGCAATGTCTGAATGTTCAGAACAGAAATCAAGTATTTGTAAGCTCAACTGGGTCATGATGCAAACATTGCACAGTGTACCTCAAAAATAAGGCTAGATGTGTCCTCAGAAGAACCCCAAACTCAGTAAGCCAAGAATGAATTTCAGCCAAAAGAACTTTATTGGGACCAGACAAACACCAGACTTACCTGGATTAACTACTTCTTCAGCCCCAAACACACAACCCCAAAGCAACAGTCAGCCCAAACTACTGAGTTTTGGTGAGCTGAGGCTGGGATGCACACATGTGTGATTTTTTAAATCATATACAAATCATATATCAAAATATTGTCACCTAAAAGGACCACAATTCTTAGTGAATTTGGCCAGAGGTTCTGGCTTAATTTTGTAAATTTTTACTTTAAAAAGAAAATAACAATAAAAAGTAAGATTATAGAAGTGATTGAAAAACTGACGGCTTTAATCTGATGTTTGGTTTGTAATTAAAGGGGGGAAGGTTTAACTCAAATTTCTGAGGCTTTTAGATTAGGGAATAAAAAGAAAATTAATATGCTAACACCAATTCGGTATCAGGAAATATTAGCGCATATGTTTTGGACAGTGCAATATTTGTCAAGAAAGCCAGAAAGCATCTACAACCACTAGATAAAATACTTATTATAATATGGCAAGTTACTCTTTCCAAACATTGCAAATATCTTAATTGAAAGCTGACCATTGTAAAATCAAATTTTCATTATTTTCATGGAAATAAACTGATGCAGTGTATGGCACTGGAATAGCTTTTTGAAAAAATCATAGTGACTGTGCTTGTAACTGTTTAACATTGTATTCTTACATCAGAATCATGAAGTCAATCTAAATATTTTAAACAACACAGTAGACAATATTCAGCACTGTAAGACCTAGTGGAAAAAATCCTACAATCTCTGTAGTTGTTATAGTAATGAAGTTGGTTTCCTGTTCACTACATGGGTAATTAATGAAGAATTTGGCTGAACTGCACATACCAGTCAGCTAAGGTAATATTTTATGTACACATTTCACCACTACATAGCCCACAGTACAGAGTTTGTTTTCTTTCTTTCCGTGCTTCTCAAAATTGAAAAAAAATCAGGTCACTAGGCAACCAAAATATTGGGCTATAAACTACAAGCACATTGCTGGAGCTATATGTAATTTCATTAATTCTTGAGATAGGATGTGCTGTCCATCTGAGATAGTGAAAATTTAATTATATTCCCTGAATAAATTTCATACATAGCAAATGAACAAATCAATTAAACATGAACATTTTAAAATTCTTTTATCCCATTTGTGCTTAAATTTAATGAATTTTATATCAAGCCATACCATTCTCTCTTCATCTAAGTCCTGTTTGTAATTATTGGCTTTTTTAATGCATTTCACCTTTCCTTTGTCTATAACTTGCTGACAAATGAGAATGGAAATACTGTCAGTTTAGTCACATGGCATTTTACAGCTTAATGCTTAGGTACTATGCGATAATGGACTTCTTCAACATTCTGTGCTGAATGATTTTTTAAAAAACACCTGGCTGTATATATCATTAGGGAGTTTCCCTAATAAGATCATATACTCAGAAAAAACAGGTGCCTGGCAGTTATGAAATTGAACCTCTAAAACACACAGTCACAAGGGTCCTTCGGTGGTCTTTGACCAAGAATGAGGATGAATGTTGATTTAGGGCTTTTTGCAGTTTGCTGGTTCACAGCCACATCCTATTTTCTTCTGCTAATCCTGCACGTGTACAGTGAAGTGATGCTATCAAGGAGCAGTACCAGTGCTCCCCAATAAATCTGTTCCCTTGCCCCTGCCTGGGGGTGCCAATGTGAGATGCTCCTTGAGCTCGGCCCTCTCCTGCCACACCTTTACTTGGCTCGGCATGGTTCTATCCTAATTAGCTCAGCATTTGGCTCTTTTACAAGGATTGCTGAAGGAAAGCAGGCTATTCAGAATGATTAACCCTCGTACAAAAGAGATTCCAGATCTGAGCAGAGTATCACAGAAGCTTAGGGTTGGAAGTGACCTAGGCAGGTTGTCTAGTCCAACCCCCTGCTCGAATCAGGACCAACCCTAACTAAGCCACTGTAAAGTCAGCATATACATACACAAACTGAAAAACTATATACATTTAGTCACACTTTTACTGGAATACAAGAAAAGAGCACCCATTCAGTGCCCTGGATGCCCTGGGGTGCAAATATACTTATCAAAAATAGACATGTCAAATATCCCAGGTCAAACTGTGAACTCAAAATAACCTAACGCCAACACAAATAAAATTAACCAACCTATCCAAACTATTCTCATTATCAATCATCTCTTTACAGTCCATGGAGAAAATGAGGGCCCTGCAGAGTGTTGTGAAAGCAAATAAACTCTGGTATTTATGAACTCTAAACATAAATTTAGAGTTCATAAATGGTGAACTCTAAATGGTGAAGGAAAATTCCAAAGGTCCAAAGACCTAATGGGGTGCACCCAGCCAACTGCACCCTTCCTCTTGTGCCAATAGTGTTCAGCAGGCTCAGGAGCATCCAAATTCACAGGTGTGGCAGTGTGTCATGGGGAAGGAAACAGGTAGAGATCTTAAGCCTTTAGGACTGTCAGTATGCTTGCTCTCACTCCAGGACTTAGAACTCTCTTCTGTCTCACAGTAGCAACAGGCTCTCTAACTCTTAGCTTGCTCCTGCGCCATTCTGAGTTCTGCTCCAGCTTTGCTCTCATCATAACTTCACTCCTATCCTTCACTCCTAGACCTGACTCCTTTGGCTCTGACTACTGGATCTGGTCATCCCATCACAGTTCCTGATAATGCATGTTGGGAGGTCAGAGTCTAGAACTAAAATGTACTTTCTGTCATTCTGCCAAAGTCAGCAGCTCATATGTTCCCAACCCTCCTCTCCTAAAAATGCACATATTTATAGGCCCATTGAAAGGATCTGTGAAATATCTATCCCACATCAAACAACCTCATTTAATTGTAATAGAATACTATCTAGGATGGAGACCCTGATCTCACCTCCCAAATGCCATTTGGAAAGAAGGTTTCTCACAGAATGAATGGAGTAGCTGCTGAGCAGCAGAAGGAAATGGATGATGCAGTATTCAGCAGAAGCACCCTGTTGGTCACAACTATCCAAAGCAGTCATTATCTATTTCTTTGCTAGGCAACAGGCATTCATTCTGAAGGCAGCCTGTTTTCTGGGTGGAGATGGGCAGCAGCGTATGACAAGAGGAATTCCAGGATATAAAATAATGTGGGGTTGAATCCAAGAGGGCTTTATAAGCACTCCTACTGCCCTGTTTAGGCTGCACATCATTTAGGCTGCACATTGCTGACCATCATTTCTGTATGCTGTAAAGCAATAGAAGCAACTATAATCTCGGTGTCTATATTGCCTAAGTACTGAGTACATTATTACTTGCTGCATCAACTAATGTCTCTAATCTGAAAAGAGGCAGTGTCATCTTCATTCTTCAGATCACACATTTCATTCAGGCTATTTCTTTCCAGTTTTGGTGGCTGTTGGAAGAGATGCTGTGATCCTTTTTGTCCCCTTTCAAATATTTCCTTTCAGAATCACAAGCATGACTTTATAAAAAGCTCTGAGATGTCTTATGTATGCAAAAGCAATTTTCATTGTTTCTGAGGCTTATTTAGAGGCATTGGAATGTTTGGTTGCAATAATATGCTGAATATTTAAAGAAAAAATAAAAAGAAATAATTGTCATTGTATTTTATTTTTGGACTAAATGTAGGGTATGAAGAAAATGTTGCTATCCCATCTGAACATACAGTGTGTTTAGAGAAGAAAAATGGAAAAGAAGATTACATTTGTCACTCAAAAACACAAGAGCAGTACATTGTACACAGAAAAACCTTTTCACTTGCAATTCTGTACTTGTCAAAGTCTATATATATGCTTGTGGAAATCCGATAAATGAAAAGTTCCCCTTTCTGGTTTACATAAATGCCAATGACCCCCAAACATTAAGGTAAACGAAAAAAAAGAGGCAATAAAACTTGATTCACACATACAGAATGGGAAGCGACTGTCTAGGAAGGAGTACGGCAGAAAGGGATCTAGGGGGTATAGTGGACCACAAGCTAAATATGAGTCAACAGTGTGACACTGTTGCAAAAAAAGCAAACATGATTCTAGGATGCTGTGACGGAGCGCAAAGGCTCCGCCACTGGTCAGATGCGGCAGCCAGGAATCCCGGCTGCCGGGCCCCTCCCCCACGCCCGTGCGGCACATGCTCGCGCCAAACGCCGGGCATTTTAAATGCCGGCAGGGCGACTGGGGGGGGGGGAGAGGACGGCCCTCCAGAAAACGGGAGGGGAGCCGGAGGCAACGGGAGACGTACCCGACCGGCAGGACGAAGAGCCGGTGGGTCCATCTGTGGGGGGGATCAGCTCGACCCTCCGGCTGGGAGAGGAGCAGCCCACGGCTGGGTGACGGGCTGAGGCGGCGCCTCCTGGGGAAGCAGACGGCGGCCCGGCTGGAGACTCCGGAGAGCCAGGTACCACGACCGAAGAGCATGGGCAGGGTAGGAAGGAACCCAGGGCGGGCTCGTCCCATGGGGCTGGAGACTTGCGGAACGGAACTCCACTCCAGCCTTAAAGGGGCAGTGTCCGCCGCCCCCCTGAGGGCCCTGGGTTGGGGCCCGGAGGTGAGGGTGGGCCCGGGCACCCCTACCCTCTCCCCTTTCCCCAACCTGCGCATCAAGGGACAGCTAAGAGGGGCGACGTGACATTGCGGGGCCGCGACAAGGGGACAGCCCACCTGTGACACTGGGAGGGTCCCCCACGCCAGAGGGGTGTGTCCCCTAGGGGGGCCCCGCGGACAAAGTCCCGTGAGGCAGAGGCAGCACAGGTGAAGGTGGGTGGAACACCCGATACGCCCCGGGGACCAGGTGGCGTTGGGAGGGGCCGGGGAACTGGATCCCCTCCCCTTGTCCTTCCACTCACCTGCCCGGGGGCAAGAGGAAAAGCGAGGCAGAACCGGAGGTGAGGGTGGTAAGTGACCCCCCTGGCGGTGCGCCCCCCGACAGATGCATTAACAGGTGTGTTGTGAGCAAGACACAAGAAGTCATTCTTCTGCTCTACTCTGCGCTGATTAGGCCTCAGTTGGAGTATTGTGTCCAGTTCTGGGCACCACATTTCAAGAAAGATATGGAGAAATTGGAGAAGGTCCAGAGAGGAGCAACAAGAATGATTAAAGGTCTAGAGAACATGACCTATGAAGGAAGACTGAAAGAACTGGCCTTGTTTAGTTTGGAAAAGAGAAGATTGAGGGGGGACATGATAGCAGTTTTCTGGTATCTAAAAGGGTGTCACAAGGAGGAGGGAGAAAAATTGTTCTTCCTGGCCTCTGAGGATAGAACAAGAAGCAATGGGCTTAAACTGCAGCAAGGGAGGGTTAGGTTGGACATTAGGAAAAAGTTCCTAACTATCAGGGTGGTTAAGCACTGGAATAAATTGCCTAGGGAGATTGTGGAATCTCCATCTCCGGAGATATTTAAGAGTAGGTTAGATAAAAGTCTATCAGGGATGGTCTAGACAGTACTGGGTCCTGCCATGAGGGTAAGGGACTGGACTCTATGACCTCTTGAGGTCTCTTCAGTCCTAGTATTCTATGGTTTTTGGGGAGTAGCAGTGGAGACTGGCAACATCTGAAAATAACTAGGAAAAGTTTAAAACTTAGGCTATATTGAACATTCAAAATTCCCACTGACTTCAGTGGGAGCAAGGAATTTAAGTGGAGTCCTGCAGAGATGTTGAGAGTCAACATAGGGATATAGGCAACTCACTGCTCACTCAGTTATAATGACTCACCCCTCCAGCACAACCTTCAGTGACTCACCCCACAGATATGCTGCAACACTCTGTCCCTGGGCAAGACCTGGGTCAGATGTTGCCCTGGTACAGGTATTTCACTCTCACTTTCAAAGCCACAAATTTGTAAAATGGTACTGCTTGACTAGGAATCTTCCTACTGTTTTGTGGAGTTACGGACTTTCTAGGCTTCCAGTCTGCCCTTGATCCTATGCCTGTTCCTGCCCCAGCCTTGGTTCAACCCACTTCATTACCCAGCTCCAGCCTTGCATCAACTTCCTGACACCCTGGACCCCTGGACTGACTCCAGCCTGGTTTTGGTCTTCTTCCTGATTTTAATTACGACTCTGATTTGACTTGTCTATGAGCTCTCATTCACAACCTGATCCTGGATTGCTGTTTCAGTGCTACCATGTGCCCAGTCCCAATTCTGTGTCTGGCTCTGATCCTGGGTGCCTGTTTTCGACCACTACTCCAACCCTGGTCACCTCAAACCCAGGGTCTGACAAAGATCTTTCCGTATTTTACCCTGAGAAGCCTCCAATGAGTAACAAAGTTCTTTTAATTCCATTTCAATAAGATTTTAAGGCATTTTTTCATGGGCCTAATGGAGGCTTTCCCATAAGCCTCAAGCAAGGGACCCTCCAGTCACCATCTGTCTCCTGAAGTGGCAATACCATACTTTGCCTGTACTATCTCAGCACTCTGGCATAGGTCTGCCCTTTCCACTTGTTGTCTTGTTATACCTGTAGCAGTGATGAAAGGGGTATGCTGGCTCTATGGATCTGTCTCGCTTTCCCTAGCTACACCCAGTCTTATGGGGTCATTATACTGCCTTACTCCTTTCTGCTGCCATGCAAGCTGAGAGACAGTTTGACCCTCTGTGAATAAAATATTCAAAAGTTATTTATTTTGAGACAGACTCACTTTCTTTAAATGTGTGGCTACTGAAACATGCACACACATGTTGCCAACTCTGTATATCTACCCAAATGACACCCTCATAAGACCTAATCACATCGGCCACACCATCAGGGGCTCTTTCACCTGCACATCTACTACTGTGATATATACCATCATGTGCCAGCAATGCCCCTCTGCAATGTACATTGGCCAAACCAGACAGTCTCTAAGCAAAAGAGCAAATGGACACAAATCAAACATCAACAAAAGTTACATTAAAAAAACAGTAGGAGAGCATTTCAGCTTCCCTGGACACTCAGTAACAGATTTGAAAGTTGCCATATTTCAGAAAAAAAAAATTAAAATTGAAAACAAACTTCAGTGTGAAACTGCAGAGCTGACCCTCATATGCAATCTTGACATTATGAGATTCAGAGTGGCTAGCTCACTACAAAAAATACATTTTCCCTCATTTGGTATTCACAACTTCTTATCAATTCTTAGGAATGGGCCACATCCACCCTCTTTAAACTGACCTCATTAACATTGGCCCTTTGCAGAATAATGTACAAAAGTTATCTTTGCATGTGCACATATACCTGCTAAACTGAAGTTTCCATTTCATGCATCTAATGAAGTGGATTCCAGCCCATGAAAGCTTATTCCCAAATAAATTTGTTAGTTTTTAAGATGTCACAGGACTCCTCATTGTTTTTGATGAAACAGATTAACATGGAAACCCCACTGTCACCATTGTAACTATCGATGTAAATGCATATACATTTCACTAATGCTTTAGCAAAATGCACTGCCTTGATTTTGGACAGACAACAGTGTTTTGTATGATGATATAATATAACAGTGAGTCATTACCACTTTAGATTAATAATACACACAGCATTTATTCTTTGCCTTTCGTATCCTTCCAAGAATTAGCTGGAAAAAGTTCCAGAATAGATCAGTGCATTACAGAATGTATATCAAATGAAAATGAAATCCTGACAGAGATTAAAATAGGGAGTATTTCCTGCTACAAAAATTCATGTTAACATTATGACACTTGCCATTTACTAGTATTTTAGAATCTACCAACCCGAGAATCTAAAACACTATGAACTCACTTTGTGATCTCAATGTTATTTTAAATTTTCTCTGCTACTCTAATTACATAAGGCTTGTTAAGTATTTAGTTAGTTATTATAAATACTAGGCTTACTTTGTGCATATTTTTTCTTTCAAGTCACCACTTCGAGTATTTTGGTTTATAATTTTGCTCTCTGTTTAATATTCTTGTTTCAGCAACACAAATGTATTTTTGTCAAGCTTTGTTTCTGTTTCACACCTCCTTTATGAATGTTACTGAAGTATTTTCCATAGAGCTCACCTCATAATCAGCCCTCTAAGGACCCAGCCAATTCCTACATCAGTTAGGTAATTTGACAGCAAGTTGAACACATTTGCCAATTAGGGCTGCAGACATTTTGCTAGGTCAACTTCCAGCCTTATTCAAATTCTTCTCTTGAGTTTGTAGAATAGAAAAATAAGAATGTCTATTCAGATTGATGTGATGCTGTGTAAATAACATTATTCTTCCTGCATTGTTATAAAATGTTTAAAGGTGAAAAAGCACCCTTATACTATGCGAAAAAAATCTTAAATATTAAACTCTGCAAGAGAAGAGGTTAAACCAATCACTAAGGCTACTCTATCATGAACTATATACCTGTAATCCAGCCAAGATACCCTCGATGAACTGTGTGGTGGAAGGCGGCGAGAAAAAGGGTGGGAGATTATCCTTTATGCAACCTTCATCCCTCCACCAATTGTAGATTTGGCCAGGGGCTGATTTGTGCCTGGCATAATTTAAAGAGGCTGCAAATTTGCTCTGATTTACACTTGACTGCTCTGCCCCCTATAGGGGCTATTCAGTGCACTGAAGTATTTCCTTATACAAGAGGTATTCTCAGCTGACCATGTAGACCAGGTTCAAATCTGCTTTGTGGAATTGGAGTGGTGTTAAACATATTTTGAAGAACTAAGGATCCCTTTCTTTATTATGATCAGTACTGCTAACACTGCTATCGTGAGACGTATGTACCCCACACTGGCCCAACAACCAAAGGTTTAACACAGGCGCTATAGGCCACTGTTGATTGGAAGCCTCCCAGCAACTGGGAGGATAAGAGGAGTGGGGTGGCTACCAGAGAAAAGAGCAGGCTAGAGAAAGGTGCTCTAGCCAGAAAGCCACAAAAGAGCTGTTTAGAAACAACAGGACAGGAAGCAGGAGATGGATGGATTCCTGCTATCAGTCAATCAATCAGTATAAGGAAAACAGAAAGAAGTTCAAAATTCTGTCAGAATTGAAGAATCCTGATCCTGCTTATCTAGCTTGAGAGCCCTGAGCTGGAACCAGTGCAGTGGTTGGGACTTCATTCCTCTCCTCACCTGGTGGACATGGGAGTGAAGAAAAAGTTTTCCGATTTCTGGACACTAGAAATAGACCTATTTCTCCATTAGGGACTGTGTGAGCCCGGGGGGAGGGAAGTGCCATAGTTGGCCAGAGGGGGCATCAGTATACTTAGTAGGATCCTGCACTGACACTTTGAGCTAAAAGATCCCATTTTCAATTAATCATAATTTTTCCAAAATATAAACATTGTGGCTGACATTTTCCATTCTCATTGTCAGCTATAGGCTGATTTTTCTTTTTCTTTTTTTAATTCAACTAAAATAGTTAAGGCATTTTCAAGAACAAGGCTAGGGGAAAAATGCATTGCAAGAACTTGAAATTTTGCAGAGGCGTGTCATTTCTGTGCCCATAAATGCTTTAAAATTGAGTCACGCTACAATCTTCAGGAAAATACTTTGCATATGCTCAGTAGAAACAGATTTTAGCAGTCAAATTCCCCCAAAATTCTGTCCAGGACTGACCAGAACCTCTCCTATTACTGTAGATTTTGAGCTGTTCTTATCCAGTACTCTTCTTTGTAGTATCTGAGAATTAGATTCGCAAAGGGTCTAGCTTTTAGATATCTAGAAAATCACAGGAATGTCCATGCAATTCACAAAGCCTTTGTTTGATTCCTAGACACTTTATACAATGCGAGGGAAGAGGTGAGTGCCTAACAGTACATCTACACAGCAACATTATTTCAAAATAATTAGCATTATTTCAAAATAACTTAGTCCGTGTCTACACAGCAGGCAGTTATTTCGAAATAATGTTGAAATACTGTCAAGCTGGAGGACTTCTTATGCCAACTCTTGTAACCCTCATTGTATGAGAAGCAAGAGAAGTCGAAGGAAGAGTGATCTATTTTGAAATACGTGCTGTGTAGACGCTCCCAATTTCAAAATAAACTATACAATTGATGTCACTCAATTTGCATAGCTTATTTTGAGTTAAGCCCTGCTGTGTAGATGCATCCTTAGACTGCTATTCACAAAAGCCAGCACATTCTAAATTAACTGATAGGAGATGCTGATAACAGGGGTATGAGCTAAACCCCACCAGTCTCTCCGGTTGTGATTTTTAGCTGTGTACCCCCTCCTGGAGTTAAGCACCTAACGCATTGGTTTTTTCAAGAAGCCTGGAAGGGAAGGGAAGGGAAAGATTTCCTTCATAAATTTTTGTCTAGTCCTCAAAAATATCACCTGACTTGTGAGAAGCCCCTGGTTCATCTCCTCCTCCCCAGCTGCCTGATGAAAGGAAGGGATTTGTACAGGAATTATACCCCATCGTAAGTGAGTTTCCCTAATGATTGTACTATAAGATGTTCTACTGTGGATGATCCTTGCTCTCTCCTGTTGAAGCTATTCCACTGCAAATAAATAATTCATAAAATCATAAAATACCAGAACTGGAAGGGACCTCGAGAGATCAAGTCCAGTCTCCTGCCATCACAGCAGGACCAGGGGGATCTAAAATATTTATTGGAGCAGGGGGACTGGATCGTGGACTTCCCACCTGCAAGATGTGTACCCTCTACAGGAGGCTATGAAATGGTTCTTACATTCTTTTGGGCCTAATTAATATTTATTTGTGTATCCACAGCCTAGCAGAGTACATTTTTCAACATGGGAAATGAGCATGGCAATATTAAAGTACTTATGTTGATACATTCCATAGACAAGTCAGTAGTCCTTAATAAAAATATTCTGTATACAAGTCTAGTAGGCTATTTGGTAGAGATGGATAAAACTCGGTAAATTAGCATTAATCTAAATGATTATGCAGAATTAATAACCAAAATTAAACTTTGTGAGGTTCAAAAATGTAGCATTTTTTACATCGAAATGTGTGTTTTTCCAAATGCTGAGTTTAATTTATGAGCAAAGATTACAGTCCTGTGTGAAAAGCTGTTTTGTTATATTTCTAGCAGGATTTTTTCAAGAACCATATTTATACAAGATCTGGTTATTTATCTGCATTGAACCTTCAGATTTTAGTGTTGTTCCAATTTATGACAAGGAAATATACACATTACTTTACAGAACAATCCACTTTAGTTCACTGTAAATAATTTATCTAATCATTTTTCTTTTGCTTTCTGCAAATTTTCAATGAAAAGACTGTGTTATTCTCAACTATATTTTTTGTTTTAAATTCACAACATTATTGGCAAATAATTCTTGGTCTGCACTATTCTTGGAATTGCGAATTTCAAATATTAACAATTGAATATAAAATTCACTACTGATGCTATATTTTATTAAGCCAACACACCACTTATGCAGCTTGAATTACAGTCTTTAGTTTTTTATACAACATAAAATACTAAATTAGAATGTTAAAAATCAAAATTATTTACTCACTAGTAGTCGGCATTTCTTACTTCTATGATTTAGAAGTATAACTTTCACTATGAATCAACCCCAAATGTTCAGTCACATTGCTCATTTAAAAAAAAATTAAACCCGTTTAGTCATTGAGTATAGTTGTGTTGATGAATTCTAGGCTAATGTTTAAACAATCAGTAAATAATATCCCTAGTGTAGCTTTCTCTCTTTATATTGTATTACGCTTTGCAACATATTCAATAGATTTTTTAAAAGTATCGTAGACTGTTTTATAAAGCAATATGTATATTTCTTTGTCATAAATTGGAACAACTTGTAGTGTAACTATAAAATAGCACAATTATCAATGTCACACACACAGTTTACTCATTTATATAGACTGTACTATGATGTCAAAAATATCCTAGTGGCTTTAGATACCCAATTACTGTTAATTTTCTTACATTCATTGATTCCGAGGCCAGAAGGCACAATTGTGATAATCTGTTCCAAACTCCTTTAAAACAGAGGCCATAAAACTTACCCAAAATAAATCCTAGAGCACGTCTTTTGGAAGAAACAATCTTATCTTGATTTTAAAATTGTCAGTGATGGAGAATATACCATAATGCTCAGTAAATTGTTTCAATGCTTTGTTATTCTCACTGTTAAAAATGTTTATCTTACTTCAATAGCAGGAAAAAAGTCTGAGACATAAACCCTTGTATAGAGACCTGGTATGAGCCATAACCTGCTCAAAAATTTGGCAAGAACAGGGCTGATATTACAGAAATACACATTCCTAAGAAGTGCTAAATATAGATCACTCACCCCAATGCATCCCAGTATGGAGTGGAACCAGAATATCCATGTGTGACGGTGTGTGCATACCCCTCACTGAACCAGGAGGGGTTAAAACACTGTGGGCAGAGGAAGTCCTGCTCCCCAACCCAGACTGGGCATGCTTCAAATGCAGGAGCAGTATAAAAATGAGTATCTCAGCACATTCTGGTTGGGTCACTAGAGGAGAAGGACATCCAGCAAAAGCAACAGAAGTGCTCCAGCCAAAGACTCAGATAATGGGAGCCAGAGACCCAGGAGTCCACCTTGAGCTACCCGCACTGCGGGAGCCCCAGGGAGAGGTTCTTCAAGTGGAACTGGAGGACTCAGAGGCCACATGGAATGTCCCTGCACCAACTCTGGTAGGAAGTGACCCAGGAAGGGTGCTGGAGTGTATCTCCCACCTAGGTGAGCTTGGCATCTTGTGGTTAGATTCCCTGCTGAGTGAGTGAGTGGTGGAGCATGGAGCACACTGCCACTTATAGGGCCCTGGGTCAGGGCCTGGAGGAGTAGGGTAGATCCATGTCCTTCTGCTGGGGCTGTTGTCCCAAACTATTGAATCTGGCCATTTGGCTGCACTGCCCTGAACTGAGGGCTAGCCCTATTGACTCTAGCCATTAGATTGTACTACCCTAGACTGAATGTTGTTTTTATAAACTGAAGAGATTGCTGATAACACAGCAGCTGACTAGGCAGCGCCCACACCCCAGGGTACCTGCACCTCCAGGGAAGAGGTGTGAATATGCTTCAACACTCTATATCAAAGATTGTACAAAAATATTCCCCAAGGATAACAGAAACAAGCTTACCCCCTCCTAAAAAGATAAGGTCAGAATGACAGTACAAAACTTCTTTTATGAAAGAATAAACATGGAGTGTCTTTTGCTATCCTCTGGGGGAATAGAAAGTTCCACCACTGACTGGGCTGTGTCCATTGTTATGGACATACATGTAACAATGAGTGATCTGGTAGAATCTGGGATACTAGTACTGTGCTTCCTCAACAATAAACTTGGCTGGGTATCTTTGCACCTTAACAGATCTTAGAGTCATTGGGTGGTTAGTCTTATTTAAGTTTTCCCTGTTTGTGTATCCAATTGTTGCCTAGCCATTTGTCCATGACCTGGGAGATCACATTCAGCTGATTATCAGCCATAGTTCCCAAATCTTTTTCAGTCGTGGCTTCCTCATGTAGAATTTTATTTTGAGACCTGTCAGTTAACCAGCTTTTAATATATTTAATGTAAGTCCGTTAATTTGATATTATTATAGTATTTAATCAAAATGCTATGTGGTACCATATCGAATGCCTTACAGAAATCTAAGTCTAATATATCAATGCTTTCACCATTACCATCAATATTTTGTAGGCATCTACGTCCACTATGTAACATCAGAAATCTTCTCATATAATCACAACGGGCTTCATTTAAAGTCATTTAAAGTCCATTGAAATTAATGGAAAGATTGCCATTCATTTTTAGAGCTGATTTGGAACTTTTTTTGCCCCCAAATGACAATTTGTTGAAACCAAGACTATTCACAAAACAATATTTAGATCCTGTTCAGGGAGCTTACTCCTTACACTTTTATTTGCAAAGTACTCCGATGATAAATATAGCATACTAAGAAAGAATAAATTCACATTGTTTTCTGCCATTTCCAAAGTATACTGAGAATATTGCAAGCTAGGGGTGCACCACAACATTCTATTTAATTTCAGAGAGAGAACCTTTCTTCAAGAATCTAGGTTTGTGTTTTCTGGTAAGAGATGGTAGCTTCAGACAGCAACTTAATTCGTTCACAATATATGAGGCAAGATATTAAAATGTACCCGTACCTGTCATAATGAGAATGCTCTTTTCATCTCCAGGTATTCTGCTCCATTTAGCTATGAACACACCAAAACCCCTTGTTTCCAAAGGCACAGGTGACATAAGGAAAGGTGATGATATACTGAAAGGACCTATTGATGGGTCAGTGGTACATGCAGGGGATTCAGCCCCAAGAACACAAAGTGAGAGCATGACACTTGGTTTACCATCACCCTATAATAAAATGCTAAATTTGTAGCCAACTGCACAGTCGTAAGAAGAAGCTAAAAAGGCCAGGGCAGAGAGAAAACAAACATAAACATCTCAGTTCAGTAAAGAAAGAGGATCATATCATGCACAGGTGCTGATTATTTTCTTTCTGGGTGGATGCTCCACCTCCAGGCTTCACTCCTCACTCCGCCCTTTCCCCCCAGTGCACCACCCTCGCCCCAGTTCTTTCCCCCCCACCCACTTCACCCTCTCCTTCCAGCATTTCCCACCCATTGAGAAACAGTTGATTGGCTGGTAGCTGGAGGATTTTTTGGATAACCACTACATTTTTTTCCATGGTGCTCCTGGAGGATCCACTGAGTTGGTGCCTATGAGATTGTGGCCTCTTGCTGTGAGTTGTGGATGGGATACAAACAGCACAAATGATAGTCAAATCCAGACAAGTAATCCAGAATAGAGGTGGTGACTGGAGAGTCTATGAGGGAATATTATCTCTCACGGCACACAAACACAAATAGTTTGAAAAAAAAAATAGGTTACAAAACTGAGCTCTTTAATGTTAGGGAAATGCCATATTTATGGCTACCTTTGCTACAGTAATTTTGCCTCCTTATTCGCTTGTCGTGAACATGGAAGGTGTGTGGGAGAAAAAGTGTATGTGATCATTTCAATTAAGGGCTATAGGATAACACAGCTTTGTCATGAACCTTTGGCTTTCTAGTTTGCTGACAAAAATTGAAAATGTTTGAGGAAAGCAAATATCCAGTTTTCTGTCAAAATATTTTTTGTAGATTTCCCCCCCAGTATTCTATTCTCCCACAATAGGAGGTGGATTGCTGGGTTTTGGATTGATGGGATTGCCCCAGACAAATCTGTCTTTCTCTCCCTCACACTCCTTTGTTTGGGAGGACCTCCTGTCTTGTTTGGTATCCTTAGACAATGAGCTATATAAACAATCAAGGCTATGTGCTGGATCTAGGGTTTTATCAATTAGAGCCTGATCTGGCTTTCTCTCTTCTCCCTCCCTGTTTCCCCAACTAAGCTGCACTAGCAGCTCCCTGGTGTTCCACTGTGACGGGGCAGCGGGGATCGCGGAGGCTAACCCCGCGCCCCGTACTCCGGCGCCAGGTAACGCAGCCGCCAGGAAGCCTGACAGGCTCTGCCGAGCCTGTTCGGTGGCGGCGGCTGGCGCATATGCCGTAGCCCTCCCTGCGAGCCACGCGGGGGAGGGCCCGGCGGCCCAGGGCGCAGGCGCCGGCGTCCCCAGCAAGGGGCGCCGGTTTCAAAAGCAAGCTGGGCCGGGAGCCAAGGGGAACGGAGGGCACAAGGACGCGGAGCCGAACCGAGCCCAGAGGGGCCAGCCAGGAACGGTGTGGGGCCCGGAGAGACGCCTGGACTGGCATCGAAGGACCCACCCAGCCGGACAGGGTGAGCCCCATCTCCTTCCCCAAAGGACTCGACGCAGCCGACAGGGACCGGCAGGGTCGGAGGAAGTAGCTCAGGACGGGGTCAGGATACCCCGGGGACCGGTGAGTTGCAGCTGTAGCCCCCCCGGTCGGGCAGCGCGTTTAGGATGCCTACCCTTAGGGTCCTGGGCTGGGACCTGGAGAGGGGGAGGGCCCAGGTCCCCCTCCATCCCGGACGGTAACAGGAGAGCTAGTGCAGTGTGGGGTGCCGGAACGAAGGGGTAGAACCCCGCAAAAGGGCCACCGGCGACCCCGGCGAGGCGCCCCGTAACACACTGCTGCTGCTGCTTGGGTGCAGGCATGATCAGCAGCTTCTACCAGCTGCCAAAAGTTTCCTGTAAAATCCCTGAGGGAATTGAAATGGCTTATTTTTTAACTGTTTAGATCTCCACCATACCAGAATGGCATTTCATGGGACAAAGAAGTGGCATTGCTATAGCCAAAGGAAGTATCCTTAGATGAATATCAAAGGACTAGTGCAAACAATGGAGATGTGAGAGCTTCTCCATGAACAGATCACATGAAGCATTTATGTTGTAATGTCTTAGGCAGTCTAAATATAGGGAATGTGACTAGGTCCTCCTATAATTATGTTTTGAAGCACACAGGCCATTTCTTATATCGTATGTATGTATAGTTATGTGTACAGTGAGGCTTTGATCTGTGATTGGGGCCCTCAACAAGGTGCAACAATACAAATTATAAATCATCAGAATTCAGAGGTAGTATCAGGCCACAAGGAAAGTGAGGTTAGTGCATGAATTGTGATGAAGCAATGGGACAAGGCAGTGTGGAACAGAAGGCCCTCCATGTGGCTGCCGAGATATTTTCAATTTTCCTCACAGATCTTTGCAGCCTCAGTCCACAGTAGAGTAAACCTTCATACAATCCCCTGACCAAACCCGAGGAAGAGAACTTTGCACGATTCTCAATGTAACATTTTATTTCCACCCCTGGAAATAATAAAAAAGCGGTATTAGGGCCCTGATCTTTTTTAATATAATATTTTACCACATATTCATAATGGCTTCTTGGTTAGAAAAATTAAACAGATTAATTATAACAAATATTACCCTGCTGTTTTCCCCTTTTCATCTGAACTAAAACAGTGGCAGATTAACAGTGAACTTAAGGAAGTCACAAAATATAAATTAATTTTCATGTTTTTGAGTATTGCAAAGTTTACACAATATTTCAGCTGCTAAGTAGCATTCACATTATTTTCTGTTATCACACAATACAGCAGTGATGCATTTTTTTGTCCATGATCTATTTAAAAATAAAAAATCAATGTTCATTTCTATAGATAAAGAATTATGGGTGTGATAATCTTAAACTCAATTCCATAATTAACGGTAATATTTTCTGGTATCTCCCTCTCCTCTGCAGCTGGAGATTCTGCAGGGCAAGAATTATATCTCAAAACACTAACAGGAGCATTTTCTCTAATAAAACATGCATAAGGAAAACAACTACAGTATTCAAGTGGTAAGTGAGAAAAAGCTCCTGTTAATGTTAAACTGAAATTTTATATTGGGGAAAAAAATCTAAGTGAAATATTTCAATGAAGTCAAAACATTCTGACCTCATTTTAATAGAACATTCTGACATTTTTATTACAAAAGTAACTTTCTTTTTGAAACATTTTGCTTTATATTGTACATTTTAATATAATGTACAAAAAACAAACAAATTGGAAAAATTTACATTTTATTTTAACAGTATTTTGTTTGAATTGAAAAGATATTGTTTTGAACATTTCATTTTGTAGAAATTTTGAAGTTCTTAGTTTTTGTTTCAATTTTTAATTAAAACGAATTCAAAATAAAGGAATTTTTTATTAAATGGAAATTTCCAATTCACATACAGCTATCTCTAATTTGTAATTGTACTTTGTCAGGGATGTTCCCCACTCTGGCGCTCTGAGTGCAGAAGGTAGAGGCCTGCAAGAGACCTTAAATAACTTGCCTGTGTAGGCTCTGTTTACAAAAATTTCCCAGAGTCACAGATGCACTGGCTCTGAGAAAAACAAAAGCTGCCACCATCATGTGATTTAAACTAAAAAACCCAGGGAGGAACACTTGAATTCCTTCCCCAGGGTACCCCAAGCTTTCTTGCCACAGGGGAGCTTGGAAAAACAAAGAGAAAATAAACTGCAGTCTCTGATAGCTGACCTCTTAGTCTGAGGCATGCATACACACACACTGACATACCCCCTGTTTCTTCCCAGGACACAAGACTCAAATCATCACCTTAAAAAGGGTGATTTTATTAACAAAACAAAAAATATACTTGATAAAGCATACTTAGTCTCAAGGTATTACAGAGCAACTGAATAAAACAAGTTAAAGTACAGAGAACATCTTTGGGTATGCTTTTAGATAGTGAATGGGGGAGGGAAGGCATAGATTCACACAGAGAAGTTTAACCAAACAACCAAAACAAAGAAAAATACCCTGATATACCCTGATAACGACTAAATATATCTTTACCTTTAGTCACGATCCATGCTGATCTATACTTCAAGTCGCAGTTCACTCCCATGTCCAATATTTCTTATAGTCATGGTAATTCTGATTACTGCATCTGCTCCCTCCAGCCCTTAGCTTAGAATTCCTTTTCAAAGAGAGAAGGCAAGTTATCTAAATACAATTCAAATATCAGCACTGTATCCAAATTGGTTCTTCTGGTCCCGTGCCAATACCCTTGCTAACCCCTTAGTCACCAGGTGCTGGCCAGCACTCCTCCTATCCACCACATAATTATTATTAACATTTAAGAACATATTGATGTTATGGTACATGAAAAGCAGTTACTTGTATAAGGGAACTCTTCTGTACTACATCATAATTTAAAGTTGATATGCAACTATTTTAGTTATATAAAAGAACTGGCAGATGACTATTATAAATGCAAATTCATTACCTTTCCTTATTGGTGTATTTCCTTATGTGTTAGGGTAGAGATTCAGCTAGTACATATTAATGTACTTGCACTGAAGTCAGTGAAACTACACTTCTATCTACCAGCTGAGGATCTGACCCATACTGCTTATTAATTTTTTTTTCCATATTTACCCTGGACTTGTAGTTTTTGTAAAGAAACAAATTTAGACCAAGAACCACCAAGTCCTCTGTGCAATTAAAGGAAATTAATAGTGAATATTACACCCAATTAATCTGAAGATATGGTCTTTGATAATGCACCACAAGAAATTTTTAAGAAACAACTGCCCCCAGAAATATGCTTTGAAGTTTCTTGATAGACTCAAACTTGGCAATTCATTTAAACCAGCTCATGTGAACAAGAATCAATATTAATTAGACTTGAATGAAGAATGGGAAAATGTATATTAAATTAATCTTGACAATTCAGTTCCTTACTATGTCGGCCAAAAATATGGCTATCATATCTGCACTCTTTCGGTTGACTTTGCTATGAACAGTTTTTGATCACAGAAAGTTTGGGAAGGAGCTATTTTAACAAACCTATACAAACTGCTGTACATGAACTAGTGCACTGTTTTGTAAACTTTTTAAGACCGTGGAACACCAAACAATAATTTTTTTTTTTTTAATGAGGAAGTCCAAGGGTTTTTTTGTTGAGCAAAAAAAAAAAAACCCCGACCAGACGACACTTTTACTTCTGACGACAATATTCACTCCCCTGCACAACGATAATACATATCTTTTTAAAAGTATCTTTTTTAATCTAAGTTTCCCAAATTATATTACAATAACTTTAAATAGTATATTGTGGTATGTTTGTGACCAGCCTTCAACTATAAACAAACACACACACAAATACACAAACAAAACCTGGCAATCACTATCCATTAAATAAAAAAAAAGTTGTCAGGCAAACAAAAACAAATAAGTAACATTGTGTCCCCCATCATGGAAGCTTCTGACACAACCTCCAAGTTTTCCCGCCCTCTCCCCAGGCAGGGACTGGGCTGGCGTCACTCACAGCAGCCTGGGGAGGGGTTAATGATGTCACTCATCTCGCTTTCCCCATCCTCCCCCAATCACAAACTTAGCCCCAGCTTTCATTTTGAAAGCTGAGCAGTCCAGTGCTAAGGGACAGCTCCCTCTTTTTTTTTTTTTACTTTTTCCGGGTCCTTTGAGCCCGCCCCTTGAGCCTCCAGACCAACGCGGACCGTCTGACGCAGTGAAGTGCACTTGTCCCAAAGGTACAGAGAGTTGCTGCGGGAGGGGCAGGGAGGGCAGGAGATGAGTGCACGCCCCGAGGGTGGGGCTGGGTGGATATAAGTGGGAGGAGTTTGGGGAGGTTGCCGCGGGCTGCGCTGGGTGTCTCTCACACAAATCCGGCGGGGCAGAACAAAAGCGCAGGGATTCCCCTTTTAAGGCGGCTATCTTCTCTGCGGCACACCTTGGACTGCCTCGCGGCACACTGGTGTGCTGCGAAACACAATTTAAGAAAGGCTGAACTAGTGTATTCACATTCAAACAATCATATTAATGTGTAAGTTCTTGTCTTGCCATCCTGCACATACATACTCACACAACTTGCTGAAAATGACAAGAGAAAACTGTGACTACAATATCTACAAAGTATCTGTCTTATTTTCTTAACATATCTAGTCAGAACAGAAAAAGCTGTTAAATGAAAATCTGCACTTCAGATATAGATCCAAATATAAGTCTCTTCCTTTCTTCAAAAAGTGCATAGAAAAATATTTTAAAAGTCCTTGAATTTGCAAGACCTGTGTATTCCTAAACTTTTATGCCACAGAAGCCACTAGGAGACCTTTAGGATCCTTCAGAAGGAAATACAGTATATGCATTTAGGACATTACTATTTATTATTACAGACATACAAAGAGATTCAGATGGAATAAGAACTACACCTAGTTTTCACTCATTGCTTGCTCTGATACTGAAATATAAAACCTTCATGAGGTTCAAAGAGTTTTTCATTATTTGTGCCCATACAATTGGTGGTTATAGCCAGGTCTGGAAGCAGAACTCTGAAATAACAAAAGAAAAACTGTTATGTTCTTGTGAGATTTTCAGCCTATTTTTGCATGCTCAAGTGGTTTATATAGTTTGGACAAAGCTCACATAAGCATCCAATTTTGGCTATTTATCTAAACTAAACTGGACACCTTTTGAGATTCATCTTTCTGTAATATTAGTTTTCCTTGTCTTCTTACAATACCCTTCATATACAGCCAATAACTTCCTTTAATTCAACTGAATACTGCATTCCAATCTTTATATTTATATTGCTGCTAACGTGAATGCCTGCAACTGTGAATACATTCTAGTTATTTTCAGACAACATACTATATTGGTTGTTTATTTGTAATGTTAGTTTACATCAGATGCCAATCAGAATATCAGGGACATACTATCCTTAGTCTATGTGGTTAATACAGTTTGTGGGGAAAACCCTACAAGCCAGTTTTCCATTGGAAAATGCTTATTTGAATGAACTGAAGCATTCTTCAGCAATGTCTCTCTTCTCAAACTTTTGATGGAAACCAGTCAGGCAGGTTGACCTACTAGCTCCCTGGGTTTAATAACACATTTTCCTGCCCATCTCCCCAGCTGCCTGATCGCCCTGGGACTGGACACTTTATAAGCATTCCTTTCAGTTCCTCTGAAACAGAATTCTGTGAAAATCATTTTTGCATGGAAATTTGCATGGAAATTTTTGCATATCCAACTTTCACTCCTGAACATGTTTTAGGAAATGTGGAGTTTTCCTCAAGATAGAAATTCTGGTTCCTGCAGAGCTCTACTGCTGACTTTCAGTCTTTCAGGTCTGGAATGTTTGTTCATTTTATTTTGACAAGCATTTTTTTAAATCCTAGTGCCGTACAAAAACATCTTAATCAGATTTATTTTGTTTTGGGGGAAATGTGCAACCATGGCAATAGGTCATAATATGAAGATGCATAGCTGTCTTGTGAGATCAGTGTTCATGGTGATCCTCTCCAGAGGTAAGTACCTTTTGGGCTACGTCTAGACTGCAGGCTTCTTTCGGAAGAAGCTTTTCCGGAAGAGATCTTTGGAAAAAACTGCTTCCGAAAATGAGCGTCCACACTGCCAAAGCACTTCGAAAAAGCGATCTGCTTTTTCGGAAGATAGCGTCCATACTCAATGGACGCTATCTCGCATTTAAGCTGTGATTACTTGCAGTGGCCTCCAAGGCACCTGTGCTTTTTCCTCTTTCCTCTTCTTTCAAAAGAACTCCCTCTTCCCCTTCCACACACGCCTTTTTCCGAAAGAGCTCTTTTGGAAAAAGTGACGAGGAGTCCTGCGGCACCTTATAGACTAACAGATTTATTGGAGCATAAGCTTTCATGGGCAAAGACCCACTTCATCAGATGCATGTAGTGGAAATTCCAGAGGCAGGAATAAATATACAGGCATAAGAAAAGAGTACCAATCAAGAGTAAGGCTAGAGATAACGAGGTCAATTCAGTCAGGGAGGATGAGGACAGTCTCTACGTAAAAGAATAAATGGACACAAATCAGATTCAGGAATAGTAATATACAGAAATCTGTAGGAGAACACTTCAATCTCTCTGGACACATAGCAGCAGATCTAAAGGTAGCCATCCAGCAACAAAAAAACTTCAAAAACAGACTTCAAAGAGAAACTGCTGAGCTACAGTTCATCTGCAAATCTGACACCATCAGCTTCGGATTAAACAAAGACTGTGAATGGCTAGCCAAGTACAAAAGTAGTTTTTCTTCTCTTGGTGTTCACACCTCCACATCAGCTGCTAGAAGTGTGGGCCTCATCCTCCCTGACTGAATTGACCTCATTATCTCTAGCTTTACTCTTGATTGGTACTCTTTTCTTATGCCTGTATATTTATACCTGCCTCTGGAATTTCCACTACACGCATCTGATGAAGTGGGTCTTTGCCCACGAAAGCTTATGCTCCAATAAATCTGTTGGTCTATAAGGTGCCACAGGACTCCCCGTTGCTTTTGCAGATTCAGACTAACACAGCTACCCCTCTGATACTTTTGGAAAAAGGCTTCTTACTTGTAGAAAGAGGTTTACCAATGTCAGAAAAACCCCTCTGTTCTTTCAATTTTCTTTTGAAAGAATGCGATTGCAGTGTGGACTAAGTGAAGTTTTTTTGGAAAAATGGCCAGTTTTCTGAAAAAACTCTGTAGTGTTGACATAGCCTTGGACAATCCCAGAACAAAGTTTAAGATCTAGATTTCTGTTTGTATCTCCAGATGATATTATGGCTTGTGACTGCTTCATGAACCTATATGGAGTCTAGTGCTGTCTGGCAGGTTTGTTCTTTATTGTTGTATAAGGTTTTTAAAGTCATCCATAAATATATATGATACAGAATATGCTGTCTCATATAAAATCTAGGAACTGCATTTTTATTCTATAAATCTAGAGACTTTCTGGTGTTATTTACATACCTCACTGTATGTGTTTTCCCCTAATATGTAGCAGTATGGTTTTCCTGTTTCAACTATCAGTACCTTTGTGACAGAGTGTTAACCCCACACTTCCCCTGAAAGGATGAAGGCAGACTAAGAAGTGGACTAATTAACACAATAGGCTATAGCTGAGGAGAATCAGGTGTTTAAGGAATCCCCTGATTGAATATGGAAGCCCATCTGAGGAGGAATAAACTGGGCTGGGACCATAAAGATATGAAACTGGAAACAGAAGGGGCCATTGGGAAAGTCTGCAGTCACTCCCTGGGACAAGGCATCTGTGGTTGGGCTGACAAACCAGAAAAGGGGAGAAGCAGTGGTGAAATAGCCACTGTGTCAATGGGACCTGTGCTCAGGGGTCCCAGTCAATTTGGAGGCCATGGAAAATGGGCACTCCCTCACATGGAGCAAATCTGCCTGCATGATGCTCCCGTCTGGGAGTGGGGCTGGATCACAGGGGCTTGCCCTCTCTGCCCTCCTGCCTTATGCTCCTTTTTGGGAAGCAGAGAGGGGGTACAGGGGCTTGCCCCATTCTTCCCACCCAGCATTCCTGTCAGGACAGAAGCCCCAGTGACCTGACCCCATTTCCCTGATAGGATTGCTGGAAAAGGGGACACTGCAGGTACTGTGGAGGAAGGAGACCTCACTTACTCTGGTCCAGGACCCCACAAAAGTATAATCCACCTCTGGGGAAAAGCCAGGAAGGTTGGATACAATTCAGAGAACAGTAGTAAATTCTAGAAAAGAACAGACCTTAATTGATAGCTAGAGGGTCCCTGATCTAGAACCTGAAGTAGAGGGTGGGCCTGAGTTCCCCTGTCAGTCACTGAGGGAGTGGCACTACAAAGCAGTGAATAAAAAGATTGTCTAGGATAGTGTTTCTCAACCTGTTTTTATAAAGTGCCCCCTTTAAAAAAAATAAATTATAAGTACCCCCAATACCTACCGTTTTCAGACACACAACCTTTTTTTCTACCATTGCAACACATTTGTTTAAACAACTTAATTGTAGCTGGCGGGCGATGACATTTTGGGGTGTAAAAAGTACAAAAATAATAAAGCGCTATAAAACTTAAAACAAAAATTAAGTTTTCTCCAAATTTCACTTGTGTTCACATACCCCCCAGAGTACCCTAAGGGTACTCATATCACTGGTTGAGAAACACTGGTCTAGGACTGCCTGTGTGGAAAGGCTTTCTTTTTTCCCAGCCTTGGAAGGAGAAACGATTTGGTGGCCTGGCCAGAGAACCAAGAGGTGACAGTGGTTCCTGGAGTAAAAGACGAGCTGCACACCAGAGACAGATGAAGAGATGCCATGAAACCATGGGAAGGGGCATCAATCTCATGAGCCAATCCCCAGAGTTGCCTGGAGGTAGAGCTATTCTTCTGTCATGGTGTTCTACAATTTAAAGAATTCTTGACTGGTGGGGAAGTCCATCCCAATTGGAAGATATATTTCTTTAAACACCATGGCTATGTCTAGACTACAGGGTTCTTTCGAAAAAAGTGGCCTTTTTTTGGAAAAACTTCACCTGCATCTAGACTGCCGCCACGTTCTTTCGAAAGTAAATTGAAAGAACGCAGCAGTTTTTTTGACAGCGGTAAACCTCATTTTACGAAGAACACTTTTTTTTTTGAAAGAGCTCTTTCAAGAAAAGGCGTTCTTGAACTAAACAGGGCTTTTTTGAAAGAGAGCATACAAGTTGTGGCTGTCTAGACGACCTCTTTCGAAAGAAGCATGTAGTCTAGACGTACCCCATAAGCCCACCAAGGATTAATTTGATTTTATATAACATATGCAGGTAACACTAGATATTAGGTAATTTCTAAGTTAATTTTATTTGGAGACATAAAATAACAGGACTCTCTTTTGTACAAAGAGTTGATTTATTTATTTAAAAGACATATTGTCTGGAAAATGTGTCATTTTAATGTACGGTGTTGATTTTTCATACTTCAGTATGCGTGTTAGTGTGAATTTCATCCTTAAGGATTAATGTCCTCATATAAATTAGGAAATATTATTATGTTTTATATCTTCTAAACATGTAATTCATGTCTTATTAACAAAACAAACCAATTTGATTTTATTAGCGTGTCTTTTTTCACAATCCTTTTCATTTTACTTGGTCTTTGTTTTAGTAATCCAAAGTGCATCTATTTAGTTGTCTGAAATGCAATTAAAGACTCTAAGATGCATAAATGAGGATATTAATTTTTCCAATATAGGGAAAAGAACCCCAAAACAAATAAAAAACAAAGCTAAAAAATCTAGCTATTAGATTATTACATTAGTGGTCAGAATATTTCAGATAAAATATATACAAAACTATAAAAGGGAAAAGAACAGATCTATTTATTCATCACAGTCACTTCCCTGGTGAAAACTTAATGTGAACGGAGGACTCATTAATGCTACAAGGGGGATTTAGGTGGCCCAATGGAATATAAATCAAGTCAGTGCAGTAATTCAGTAACTATGTATGTCACCAAAGAATCAGTACTTCATGACCAATCAATTTATTGCACTATTACTCTGATGTAACGTTTTATTATAATGTTTATTCTAATTTTATAAATTACACTTTACATCATCTCCTTGATGATGATTACATGCACTTAAGTTCTGTACTATTCTTTTTACTTACCACAAATGATCCTTTCATAAGCATAAATGTCTCAGATATAGTATAGCACTTATGTTGCCTATCCATGTGGAAAAATGCAATATTCCACCTGATCCTTAAACAAAAAATTGGAGCAGATGAAAAAAAGCTGTTCAACTACCCAAATTCCAATTCTTAGGCAAATCATTCAAAAAGCAGCGACAGCCTAGCTTAAAACAATGAGTAGTCCTGTGGTATGTCATGGTACATCTACACTGCACGGCTATTTCAAAATAAGCTATTCCAGAATAGTTTTTCCAAAATAGCTTATTTCAAAATAGCACATCTACACTGCAGGGAAGTCTCAAATAGTTGAGAATGAATAGTTGAGAATGAACTGTACTGCTTCCAACCATTCCTCTCTAAAAGGACCCACTGGGGTAACTGCTCTTTCCCCCAAACAAGCCTAGGCTCCCAAAGCTTGGATGCCAGCCCAAACTCAGAAGGCTGTGCTGCAATTAAAGAATCCCTTAGTCCAAGCCCCATGGGCTGCAGGGGATTATTTGCAGTGTAGACATAACTTTAGTCAAAGAAAATCCAGTTTTCTGTGACTGAACTCCTGATACAGGAGTGGCAACAATTAATTAATACTTTCTTTTCAAAATAGGGACAAGATGGAAAGGAATAAGTGAGGTGGGCAAAAAGGATGTGGGTTGGGAAACTTTTGGTTGGGTAAGGGAGCAGAGTAACTGAAAAAAACAGCATCCATGCCTGCTTCTTGCAATTCCTTTTGAAATAAATCAGGTGGTCTTTATAATGCAATATATTTTATTTGATTCCCCATCCTCAGTCACAACTATACCTTTCAGCTAAAGCATTTTAACTACATGTATATGAAGCTACTCAATTCAAGATTCTCTGTATTCACTGAAGATTTAGTTCACTACAAATAAATACTACTTCCGTACAAAAGAATCTTGTAAAAGTCTGTAGAAGTGCCATAAATTTAGAGTTAACTTCAGTGGGAAAAGGCTGGCCCCATGAGTTTCAGGGGTCAGAATTCATACAATGGAAATAGTTTTCCGATAACATAAGTAAGTTGCTATTCTTTTCTCTTAAGTGTAACTATATGTCAGGGACAGCATGAAAAAAGTAGGATTCTCAAGTATATATCATAAGCTTTGTTTCATGGTCTATGATTGTTTCTTGCAGACTGCTGTTCAAGCAACAAACTGTTCTATAAATCAACCACTGGAAATCCCAAGTGCTTGATTCAACAGATCTATCTTCTTTGGCTTTCTGAGGACTAATTCAAGAGAAAAGATCTGGGACTAATTCTGCCCTCAATTATACAACTTTAAATCCAAGGAGTTCCAGGATCTTGAGGTAATCTTGAAATAGCAGCTCAGTAAAATCATAATCCATGGATTTGTTTGGAAGCATGAGCGTTTTTATTAAGAATAAGATGTACGTGACTAGAAATCTCTTTTTAAAATGAAGGAACATTTACTGTTTTGCAATTTATTGTAATTTGTATTTCTGTAATTAAGATTTAGTGTGAAAAAGATGTGTATATTTACAATTCGAGGCCCCAATTCAGCTAAGGCCTCAGTTCAGCTAGGTATTCAAGCACATGTCTAATTTTAAATTTGTAGGATGCATCATTGACTTCCATGGGAATATGCATGCATTTAATTACCTTCCTGAGTCACATTATATGTGTCTTAGTCAAAGTTCATTGAAGTCCAGTGTCTCATTTTATGTCAATGGACTTTGGATCAAGCCCTAGTTAGGGGGCTTGACTATATGTCCTGCCCTGTGTCCCTGACTACATGTCCTGCCCTGTGTCCATCTGTTTTCCCACTAGCATATATTTTACAAAGTGTGATTGAAGGTGAACTCCAAATTCCAGGAAATTCTGACACCAGCAGAGTACAGGACATTTACAGATGCCTCCAAATTTACTGACTTCAGTTTGCTAGACCCTGCAAACCAACTGAAAATGCCTTAAAATTAAAAAAAAAAATCATACAGGAACAGAAGGGTAACATTCATATTGTTTACCTTCTGCGGAGGAGGCACATGAATGAAAACTGCTAACCTAAAATTGTTAACCTAAAATTGATATTAATAATACTTGAAAAAATTGTTTTCAAATATGCTTTATTTAAAATTCTAGTTATGGATGAGATATAATGGGTTGGTGAGTCATGCAGCAGTAAGTGGAAGGCGGATACAAGGGTTACTGTTATATGTATGTATGACCTGTAATCACTAAATACAGAAATTGACAAGGTAACTAGCCGTGTAAGTTCCAAACTGATTTTCAAAGTCATTTGTGGGAATAAGTAGCTTGCAAAGTACTTCAGTTTATTACACCTGAATAATTGATGGAATTCTCATTTCTGTTTCCAAAAATACTTGGAGTGCTCAGTTTTCTGAACCTCGATTTTCTGTATTTTGTGTTTGAAGCTATTTTTGTTGGAAACTGAAGGCAGGTAGTAAGGATGGCAGAGATTGTACCATAGAGTCAGCATATTTTGAGTAAAAATAACATTTCAGTAGCATGAAATATAATCACAGAACCATAAAAGACAAAAAAGATCTGTTAGATCATGTAATGTTTCTTCTGCACATACAGAAATAAGACATACATCTTGGTTACTCTTTCTCTAGTTATTAGCCTTAAAGAGATCAGGTGCATAGATTCCAGTCCTCTCATCTGTTACTTTGGACATAGGTCATATCACCACGGATACCAGCTTTCAGAGCAGTAAACCTTCTAATGTCTAGCTGATACTGAGAGTGAGGGGGAAGGAAGACACAGACTAGCTTAACCATATGGAATATTGTAATTTCATAGCCTATGCCACCTAAGAAAAATCAAACCAGGACCAGGGTAAAATACTGTCATTGGAGATGCTGTATCTGTTTATTTATCAATTACAGCATAGGAGCTGTTTTAGTTGCTGAGTCAGAGACAAAACCGGTCCAGCCTTTGAAATATGTTGAATAGAAGAGAATTTTCAGACATATTAATCTTTGAACTTTCCAGTCTGGGAATGTTGTTCCAGTGTTTATTTTGTGTGTGAATCATTTTGTTATCTACAGTCCAACTGCTTGTTATATACCAGATCAAATATCATTGACATTTATAGTAAACTTCCTCCTCTTTGACCTCCAAGATAAAACACTCTTATTCACATACATAAGCTGTTGTGAAACACCTGCCATATTGGTGCTCTGACTACATATCCTGCCCTATGTCCATCTGTTTTCCTACTAGCATATTTTACAAAGTGTGATTGAAGGTGAACTCCAAATTAGAGGAAATTCTGACACCTGCAGAGTACAGGGTATTTACAGATGCCTCCAAATTTACTGACTTCGGTTTGCCAGACCCTGCAAATCAACTGAAAATGTCTTAAAATTAAAAAAAATCATACAGGAACAAAAGGACAACATTCATATTGTTTACCTTCTGTGGAGGAGGCACATGAATGAAACCTGCTAACCTAAAATTGATATTAATAATAATTGAAAAAATAGTTTTCAAATATGCTTTAGTTGAAATTCAGGCAACATTTAATGCTAGAAATACAAGCCATTTCCAAAGAGTAAACACCACTGCACAATAGTACTGCAACTGCTACAATTCACAGAGGAATCTTCTCAAAGAAGGTATAATTTGCCTACTGGGTTTTTTGCCATCTATTTGCTCAGATTACTCCCATATGGTACAACTTTCAGAGGAAAGAAAATGAGATTTTCTCCTAGGGACAAATAGGCTTAGAATTTCACTTACTTAATTTTATTGGCAGAGTATGTCTATATTTTGTTGACATCAAACTGGAAGTGGTTTCAGGCTGAAGAACAGCATATACCATCTGCTGAGGTTTTGGGCTTTTTCTTTCATATCTGCCATATCAAACCTGGCTAGACCAACATCTGAATGGATATTCATTCCCCTAGAATAATTTTACACTAGGGTTGTCTTCCACATAGCCTAACACAAAGCTAACATTTCCTGGGGCTCTAGGTGATACTGTGATATAAACAATAATAGCAACTGGATCTGCATTATTGTCTGAAAACGTAATAAACCTCAAAATACAAGTTTCATTTTATAGAGAATGCCCACAGGGTAAGTGGTATCTGTGGATTTCTTTACATGCCTATTTGAGGAGGAATGGGGGCCTGTTGGTCTATGCCACAAGGGACTCTGCAGGGTTTTCACTTTTATAATCAGAGAACAATAAAAGATGGAGAAGATCTGTTAGATCATATAGTTCCTCTTCTCCATATACAGAGATAGGACATATACTTGGTTACTCTTTCTCTAGTTATTAGCCCTTCATGAGAGCCGGTGCATAGTAGTAAGCACATGTCATCATTTTAGAATAGTAATATGAGGTTATATTGTTGTTATTTTAGCATCAAATATATGGATAATAATACTTACCTTTACAGCACCTAACACCCTTTGATATCAAAGCATTGCCCTCTTTCCCTCCCTTCAATCTTCTATATGTCACACACATATTTGTTCTACCTTGTTTCCATTTAGAGCCTGATCTTTTAATGAGAAGTGAGCAGGGGGGCCCTTGTGTCTATACATAACCCCTTAACTTCAATGGGTCTCTGAATGGGCATGAGGATAGACCTGCTTGCACTTCATCACCACATCAGGTCCTTAGATGGGGAGCTTTTCAGGGCAGAGACTGATTTACAAAGTGCATAGCACCATGAGCCCCCAGTCCCATCAGAAGGGTACCTTAAAAATCAGGACCCTAATACCTCTTCCCAAAGGAGGAAATAAAATATGTTACATTGAGAATAATGCAGAGTTCCACATGAATTGTTTCCTCCTCAGGTATGGTCAGGGGGTTGTATGAGGGGTTACTCTGCTATGGACTGAGGCTGCCAAGATCTGTGGGGAAAACTGAAGATATCTGAGAATCCACAGGGAGGGCCTTCTGCTCCATACTGCCCTGTCCCATTACGCCATCACAATTCATGCACTAACCTCATTTTCCTTGTGGCCTGATAATAGCTCTGAATTCTGATGATTTATTATTTGTATTGTTGCAACCTTGTAGAGGGCCCCAATCACAGATCAGAGCCTCACTGTACATACAACTGTACATACATATGACATAAGAAATGGCCTGTGTGTTCCAAAACATATAATTATAGGAGGACCTGGTCACATTCCCTATATTTAGGCTGCCTAAGACATTCCAGTATAAATGCTTCACGTGATTTCTTCATGGAAAAGCTCTCACATCTCCATTGTTTGCACTAGTCCTTTGATATTCATCTAAGGAAACTTCCTTTGGCTATAACAATGCCACTTCTTTGTCCCATGAAATGCCATTCTGGTATGGTGGAGATCTAAACAGTTAAAAAATAAACCATTTCAATTCCCTCAAGGATTTTACAGGAAACTTTTGGCAGCTGGTAGAAGCTGCTGATCATGCCTGCACTCAAGCAGCAGCAGCAGTGGAACACCAGGGAGCTGCTAGTGCAGCTTAGTTGGGGAAACAGGGACGGAGAAGAGAGAAAAATCCAAATCAGGCTCCAATTGATAAGATCCTAGATCCAGCACATAGCCATGATTGTTCATATAGTTCTTTAGGAAAAAGGCATGTGTGGACATGGAAGAGGCTTTTTTTCCATTGCCAACCATGGCTCAGCTACAAGCCGCTCAAGACCTCCCTGGCCCTCACAGGGAGCAACACCAGGGCTCCCAGGACCCTGCCAGGGGAGCAAATAAAAAAGGAGTCTCATAAAAAGTGGAAACTAGGACAAATTACAAAGGATGAATGTAAGCAAACAATATAGGTGTGCAGGGGCAAGATTAGATCAGAAAAGGCACAAAATGAGCTGAAACTAGCTACAGACATAACGGGAAACAAGAAGACATTCTATAAATATATTAGAAGCAAGAGGAAGACCGAAGACAGGTTAGGCCTTGAAGAGATCTACACAAGAGACTGGCTGTGCTGGAGCATGGAAATGCAGGCTCTGTACTGTGTGACTTAACAGTAATACTTCAAATGCATCAGAACTGTCTGATCCATCCGGTTGGAGCATCAATAGAGGTTGGAGGAAGTTGAAAGACTGAACACCTGTACATGAAACTTCAGTATCACATAAAGAAAATGTTACATGGAACTCAGCTAGTAGATCAGCACTAGCTGAGAGTTCAATTGAAAACTTATTCTTGAGTGAAATAAACACAGAAACTGATAACTGGAAAAAACTGCTTGACCACATATTGAATGTCATTTTTTTTCTTTCTGAATGGGGATTGGCTTTGTTTGGTTCCAGTCAACATATCGGTGACTCTACAAACGGAAACTTTCTTGGTATATTTGAGCTTCTTAACAAGTATGACTCACTTTATCAGGCCATGTTAAGTGTGTTTGTGAATCACAAGAGAGCGGAAAATGCATGCAAATCCATTATCTGTCTACCAGAATACAAAACAAGTTTATTGAGCTGTGTGGGACATTTGTGCAAACAACAATTCTTGAAGAGCTATGACATGTGAAATAGTTTTCAATTATTATCAATGCAACTCCAGACTGTTCTCATAAAGAATAGATGACCTTGGCTGTTAGATATGTTAAAATTGCTGGAAGTACAAAGGTTTCAAATGAAGAATGATTCATTTTGTTTGGTAATTTCACACAAA
Source organism: Rafetus swinhoei (assembly GCA_019425775.1). Lineage (NCBI taxonomy): Eukaryota > Metazoa > Chordata > Testudines > Trionychidae > Rafetus > Rafetus swinhoei. The sequence continues at coordinate 58,503,119 of CM033449.1, forward strand.
AAACTGGAAAAGAAATCTCCGCTCATGTATTAGAAATTCTGGAAGGCTTTAAATTAAATTTTCAAGTCTCATTGGCCAAGCCTATGACAATGGATCCAATATGGCTGGGAAGTACAACGGAGTACAAGCAGTCCTTCTTGAGCAGGTTCAGGTTTTGACCTGCCTCTAGGCTTGTGTAGTAATTTTTGTTGTCAGAAGGGGGTCAGGATGCATTGAAGTTTTAGAATCCATGCTCTTTGCAATATGCATTTTAGGTATTTTTATGGCTGTTGAAACTGAGTTGTTGACAAGTTAAATAGCTGGTCACAAAAGGAGTCAATATCAGACCTACAACAGGAACTAAGGTATCACAATCTTATTTCCTTGCTCCTACTGCTAGATCACATTCAAATAAATTGTTAATCAAATGAAAGTATCAGAAGGACCTGTCTACCAGACATATTAACAACACTTGTCAATTATATTGCACTTCACAGTTTCAGAGTGTTAGCTAAACAACAGATAACAACAAGATGATGGAACAAACAACTGCAAATCTATGAACTAAATTCTTCTTTCTCAGTTGCACCAGTTTAACTAGAAAATAAGATGAGAGATGATTCTGCCTGTGCTTTTAAAAAGTGACTGTGGAAAGATTATTACCGTGAGTTATTGGAAAAATTAGGTATGCCTTTGCTTTGGTTGTCTTTTATTACATCAGTGAAATAAATGTTTCGTAATTTTTTTTCCATATTGCCCATACATTTGAAGTAAGAGAAGTGATTGTGTACCTTGTGAGATAGGAAGCAAGTTTAAAAGCAAACCCTTTACAGACAGACAATGCAGTGCACGGAGAATGACTAAAAGTATAACTAAAAATCAAAATGTTCCTTAATTATTTATGGTGAAAATGTTAATTGTTTGCTGCCTTGTGTGTGCCATATAACAGGATTACTTAATTAGGCTGTGAAACTACTAGCTCTCGAAAGGTGCAAGCTTGGAATAATTAAAACTCTGACAGAGTGTTAACAAAACTTTCCTACAATTTGTACTCAGAGAATATTACTTTGAATTTCCTTCTCTCTCTCTCTCTCTCTCTCTCTTTTCCGTGAACAACACTTGATTTTTACCATAAAGGAATAAAGCGGGGAATAGGCTTTGGCTGACTGCTGCTATCATGTGAGACACATTATCATGTGGATTTGAATGTATTGTGGGGGGAATGAAAGGGCTACATCAGTCTGAGTGAGTTTCAGTGATCCTCTCAAAGCCTTATTTGCATCTGCCAGCACTAAACCAGACAGCAGGAGCCCTCAGTCCTGCCAGGAAATAAAGTGGCCTCTAATTGCTTATATGTTGCTGGCAAGTTCTTCAAAAACATCTAGATCATGCATAGTACAGTCCAGCCCCCTGAGAGATGCCATTGCCACATGTCTGCCTCTATGAATGGCAGTAGAAAACAAAATGAAGTTTAGAAGGGAGGAATATCAAAGAAGAACAGAGTTAAAAACAGGCCCTCATTCTTATTTACATCAAGTCCTCTTCATTGCTTTCTGGCACTATAAAGGCACAATAAAGTGGATGTAAATTACAGTTTCATTGTGTTTTAAAACTTATGGCTCCAAGTGTCAGAGCCTAGATCTACAGACTTGGATTCATGGGGTTCATGCTGCAGTGCTAAAAGCAGTTGCATAGATGTTACATCTCGCTCAGACATCAGAGGTCTAACACCAGTCTGAACCTGGATGTCAACAGCACTGTTTATAGCACCTTAGCACAAGCCCTATAAGCCTCAGTCTGTGGACTCAGGCTAAGGTGCAGTGGAGCCTTTCCAAAAGTATGCGGGGAGAGCAGGAGCTTGTGCCCCTCAGAGGCCCTACCCACTCCTCTTTCCCCAAGGACACACCGAATAACTCCTTTTCCTATGAGGCCCTAGTCCTTCTTCCCAGATCCCCCCTTCTCTTTCCAAGTTCCCACCTCTTCCTGCTCATCCCCAGAGTCCTGCCCCTGGCCAAGCCAAAAGCTGGAACAGGTCTGGGAAGCAGATCCTCGTCCCCAATGTGGGGGTCCCTGAAAGCAACCTGCTGTCTACGTCCTCACCCCAGGCTCCCCACAGCTGTCTTCACAGTTATTTCATTGACCCATCTCCTGCTGGAGTGCAGAACCTCAGAGCCACAGCCTGGCCATGGTAAGAACAGTGCAGGCATCTGTGGGAAGCCATAGCATGGACCTTCTACATGCTTTAGGTGGGGAAGTCCCAGAGGGGTGGAGACATGGGCTGGGGGCTGTTTATCCCTCCTTTATTGCATGCAGATGGAGGGTCTGCTGTCCTTATAGCTGCCTGCAGGGCTCTTACCATTGCCAAGCTGCAACTCCAAGGCCCCAGCCCTTGGCTGGAACCAGTTCAGGGTAAAAACATGCAGGCAACTGTGGAGAGCTAGTGTGGATTGTCCACTTCCATCTGCCCTAGCAGGGAGCTTGAAGGGAAGAGGAGGGGAAAGGGGCAGGGTCCATCATGGTGAAAAGTAGATGGGCCATGATCTGCTGCCCCTCTCTTGTTCTGGCACCACTGCTGGACAAACTGGAGAAATAGTCTTAAGTAAACAGGATGAAGTTTAATAAGGACAAATGCAAAGTACTCCACTTAGAAAGGAACAATCAGTTTCACACACACAAAATGGGAAGTGATTGTCTAGGAAGGAGTACTGCTGAAAGGGATATAGGGGTCATCGTGGACCACAAGTTAAACATTAGTCATCAGTGTGACACTGTTGCAAAAAAAGCAAACATGATTCTGGGAGGCATTAACAGGAGTGTTGTGAGCAATACACAAGAAGTCATTCTTCTGCTCTACTATGCACTGATTAGGCCTCAATTGGAGTATTGAGTCCAGTTCTGGGCACCACATTTCAAGAAAGAAGTGGAGAGATTGGAAAAGGTCCAGAGAAGAACAAAAATTATTCAAGGTCTAGAAAACATGAGCTATGAGGGAAGACTGACAGAATTAGTCTTGTTTAGGTTAGAAAAGAGAAGACTGAGAAGGGACACGATAGCGGTTTTCAAGTATCTAAAAGGATGTTACAAGGAGGAGGTGGGGAAATTGTTCTCCTTGGCCTCTCATGATAGGACAAGAAGCAATGGGCTTAAACTGCAGCTAGGGAGGTTTAGGTTGGACATTGTGAAAAACTTCCTAACTGTCAGGGTGGTTAAACACTAGAATAAATTACCTAGGGAGGTTGTGGAATCTCCATCACTGGAGATATTTAAGAGCAGGTTAGATAGGCATCTGTCAGGAATGATCTAGACAGTGCTTTCAAGGCACGGGACTGAACTAAATAACCTCTTGAGGTCCTTTCCAGTTCTAGGATCCTAGGATTCATGATTCTAGGTTCTGCACTTTCCCCTTGTTCCATAGCCAAAGAAAGCAGAATCAACAGGTACCTAGTATGTGTGGCTGCAGCCCTGCCACCCCCCCAAAATGGCACTCTTGGCCAACCCCACCCTATGATTCCTAGGCTCGGATATTTGGTGCCACATATTTTAAAACACAATGTAGACATACCCTTAAATCTAAAGCAGTGTAAATATGACTTAGTATAAACGAGAATCAGGATTGTATACTTTAAATACAAAGTGAAATGACAATTGAGTGATAGGTATGTGAAGAAGAAATTTTGGGCAGAAAAGAGCTTGTAAACATTAAAAAAAAGGAAGTGAAGGAAGAAATCATAAAAAAAGATGAAACAAGACAAAATAAATGAGAGATTTGAGTGCCTGGCTTTCATAAAGAAGAGTTGTGTGATTGGTCATCCCATTCAGATTGCATTGTTTCTGTTCCCTGACAGGCTAACTTTGATTAACAGAAGAGACACTTGTACTACATTACTTTGATTCTCTCAGTGACAGTATGGAAGAACTCTAAAGAGATATAAGTGGTCACAGGGAATTTGAGGAGATTTTTATACCTTTTTTTTCTCTTATGTTTTCACAAGAGAGATCACTATATTCTGGCTAAGTATAAATATGCAAAATTTAAAAAATACCTTAGTTCCTTACTAACCGTGTGAGAGACAAATACACTAGCCAAATTTATAAGCTGCTTAGAAAACTCTACATTTTCTCTTTTCACATTCATACAAATTAATTGTGTTGATATGTTTGGGCTTATTCCTGTTAGCCAAGGACTTAGTCATATAGCCTTGTCTGTCTCGATATGTTAATTGACTTACTGTCTGGCAGACACCACTTCAAGAGACGGAGTGAGTGGGGAACTGCCAACTAGAATCCTCTTCTGTGTGCAACAATATTTCATATACCTACCAAGTGCATTGGCTAATTTGCTATTCTTTATTTATGCCACCATAGTAACCAGACATAGTAATCACTAAGGGTATGTCTACACTGCCACCCTAGTTCGAACTAGGGTGGCTAATGTAGGTATTCGAACTTGCAAATGAAGCCCGGGATTTAAATATCCCGGGCTTCATTTGCATGTTCCTGGGCGGCGCCATTTTTAAATGCCCGTAGTTCGAACTACCTGCCCGCGGCTACACGCGGCACGGACTAGGTAGTTCGAATTAAAGCTCCTAATTCGAACTACCATTAAACCTCCCCTGCAAGGGGACCTAGTCCGTGCCGCATGTAGCCGCGGGCAGGTAGTTCGAACTACGGGCATTTGCAAGTTCAAATGCCTACATTAGCCACCCTAGTTCGAACTAGGGTGGCAGTGTAGAGATACCCTAACAGTTTAGAAGTGACAGGACTCCTTACCCTTTTTTTTTCAGATACAGAATAACACAGGCTCCCCTCTGAGTTTAGAAGTAGTCACGTGTAGGCTGGAGTTGTCATGTATCTTTGATTAACCGCATTGATGACCTGGGGTCTGGATGGACAAGAGCACATAGAACATAAGAATGGCGATACTGGGTCAGAACAAAGGTCCATCTAACTCAGTAAGTTGTCTTCTGACAGTGGCCAATGCCAGGTGTGTCAGAGGGAATGAACAGGTGGGAATGTCTCTTAATCCTCACCCTGCTGTCCATAGTCCACGTACTTAGCTTCTTCCAAAGAGATGTCCCTGTGGGTGCTCCACTCCAGGTGTTGGTGAGACCCTGCACCTTTACTCAGAGACTTCTACAGCAGTACTCATACCAGTTGCACACACATGGAGCCTGCCTCCTCATGCCAACCCTGTCCTAATAGCACATGTGCATGGCTGGTCACTCCAGTTCCTTCTCTACTGCCTGAGACAGAGCTCAGATGAACTCAGAAAATTTCCTCCTGGTCATGAGTGAGAAATAAACAATACTGTCATGCACAATATATGGGGTTACCCCAAACTCGACTATTTTGCAACTGCAGCAAACAAGAAATGTCCCGAATTTTGTTACAGAGTAGGACTAAGGGAAAATTCCTTGGGGGATAGGTTCATAATCCCATGGAACTGGTAAGCTACTATTTCCCCCAATACCACGTTTAAACAGGACGTTGATAAACATATGGATAAACTATGCCAGGGTCATACTGGCAGCCCCTATGTGGCTCAGACAGCGATGGTACTTCTTCCTTTCCAGGATGTCAGCTTGCACACCAATTCTGTTGCCCCTCTGTGAACCTCTTATCACAACAACACAGCTGACTACTCCGCCTCAGCCTACCTACATTACACCTGAAGGTCTGGCTCCTCCGTGATTCTCTCATAATGTTCAGAACAGGTGTAAAGAATGCTCTTACATAGAAGAACACATTCTACATGCATCAACTACCTATATAAGCGGACAAGATTCATACTCTGGTGTACTACAAAATAAGCCACTCTCACTTCCACACCTCTTCCACTGATACTCAACTACTTGTTAGAGCTCAAAATCTCTTGACTCTCTCTCAGCTTCCTCAAAGTTCATCTTGCTGCAGTTACAACATTTCATCACAAAATTGGCAACACAGTATCTTTGCTCATCCCATTAATAAGCAGTTTCTTAGGGTAGGTCTACACAGCAAAGTTATTTCGGAATAACAACCATTATTCTGAAATAACCATGCAAGCATCTACACAGCAATTCGTTATTTTGAAATAATTTTGAAATAATGGACGGCTTATTCCAACTTTTAGTAACCTCATTCTACAACGAATAATTCCTATTCCGAAATAGTTATTTCAAAATAAGGCATGTTTAGGTGCTCCACTTCTCCTATTTCGAAATAGCCCCTTACCAGGACCATTCTAAGTTATTCCTCCTCGCGCTCTAAATCAAGATAGCACAGCTATGTTAGGGAAGCCTGGCTTGATTTAATTTTGAGGCTTCCCTGCAGTGTAGATGTGCTATTTCGAAATAAGCTATTTCAGAATATTCCAGAATAGCTTATTTCAAAGTAAGCGTGCAGTGTCGCTGTAGCCTTAAAGGCCTTCAGGCCATGTACCTGGGCATTAAATCACCTAGCCTACCCTGATTTAGTCTTCAAAATCTTGACTCAAAAATCATTCAAACCATTTGTAACATGCTCCTTTTTACACCTCTCCATGAAAACTGCATTTTTAGTGGCAATTACTTCCACCAGATGCACAGGAGAAATCAGAGTGCTGCTGGCAGATCTACCATATGATATTTTTAAGGACAAAGTCACCCTCCAACTCCCTCCAAATTTCTTCCAAAGATGCACTCATTCTTTCACGTCAATAATCCTGTCCATCTACCTATGTTCTTCTTCTATAAACTGCATGCAAATTCCTTTGAATCCATGATGTGCACACTAGGTGTGCATAGGTCCTTGTCCTTTCACTTGGACAGAACGAAACCCTATTTGTCTCCATTGCAGAATGCTCCAGGGGTACATCCATCTCTACTCAGAGACTTTCCAACTGGATTTCGGGTTGCATTCACCTCTTCTATCAATTGCAAAACATGACTCTTCCTTCTATCAGGACTCCCTATACCAGATCTATGGCAACCTCTGTGGAATTTCTATGTAACGTTCCCCTCATATATATCTGCAAGGCTGCCACTTGGGCTTCTGAACATACTTTTGCAAAATATTATACTCTTACCCAGGGTCCCATCACTGATACATATATGGGTTAAGCTGTATTATCTACTGCATTCCTACCAGATCCAAAGTCACTACTTCCATGAAAGACACCACTTTTCAGGCCCCTGAATTGGAACATTCACAGGGACATCTCTCTCTCGAAGAGGTTACTCACCTGTGCAATAACTGACATTCTTCAATTTGAGCATCCATGAGGGTGCTCCAATACTCACCTCCTCCCCTCTACTTCAGAGTTGTGGTGGCCTCTTTTGCAGAAAAAGAACTGAGACCAGTCATGCATACATTATGTTAAAACAAGACTGGCAAGTCAGACAGGCTCTATGCTTGCATGACCAATTCAGTACTGTGTAGAAATCTCCAAGGGAAGATGGAGGGGCACACTGAGACCTTGGGTGGAGCAACCACAGGGACACTCATCAGTTATTGCCCAGATGAGTAACCTCTTCATACTCTGGAACTGGAGCAAAGTGGCTTTAAACTTCATTAATCAAGGGTGTCAATAGGTGATGATTTTATGATTTGTTTAATTGAATGTGTAGGTAGTTAGATACAGGAGAAATGCTGGTCACTAGTTGCAGTGCAGTTACCTTTTGAAACTGTGCACATCACCAATAAAAGTTACTTATTGCTAGAGTCAATTACTGAATATCTTTTTAAGTGTAGAGTTACTTCCCACAGAATTTGCTTCCACAAGCATAACAAAAATATACATGCTATCCTATGTCTTCTATGTCTTCCTACCTTCCCCTCGTTGCTCCTAATTATGGTTAAATAATTAATTGTTGATTTATTATTTTAAAGTCAACTTCCTCTGACTATTCCTGTAACTTGCAACTTCACTTGCAATAACAAACCAAGGAAGTTGAGTGCTTCCTATAAAGATATTTCAAAGTGATTTCCAAGTTACAGTATAAGAATTTTTCATGTGACTAGATAGGTTGGGAAGCTGCATCCAAGTATTCCTTCCCTTCCTGCATGCATTTATAGTACAGCTTCCAACTTCTTTCTCTTCATAACAGCAACCTAGGCAAAGGCTGCCTTGACTAGCTGTACTGCAGAGGCCATGCACTTTGTCTCTTATGTGAGCAGGTTTGAGCATGTGTGCTTCTCCAGCAGCCCCCAATGACCAATTAAAGGAAGAGCACTGATGGTAACTTCAGTAGAACTTGCACATTCAGCTGTTCCAGGAAAAAAATGGTGACATATTTTCTATACACACAGAACCAGTGGTTAATGCAGGAAAAAAGCCAGCTACAAAAGGAAGTGATTAGATTTTTCCCTTATCCAAATACCAGAGGCACTATCATCACTGAAACTTCAAGTGATCTTTGCTAGTATTGGGACTTATTATTTTATATGCTGAGGTCAGCTGTGGAACCTCTCCTACTTATTCCAATGTTCTTTTCCATTTACTAGGTTCCCTTTGAAGTATTCTGCAGCACAATACTTACTTAGATTGCATTTATTTGATTCTGAACCACCTTAAGATTTGCATCTAGGATAGAGAATATTAGAGTAGGAAATATTTGTTCTATCCTGAACAAATATTTCCCCTCTTTCCCCATCCCCAGACATTCAGAAAAGGGAGGTGAGAAGATAATTTACAATGCAAAATATCTTAGATTGCCCCTAAAGCAGACTTTAGATGGACAAAGCAATTTTCCCCATTTCAAAAGTCGTAAGCGTTGTTTGTTGTTTAATACTCAAAGTAGAATCTAATACAATGGGCTGTAAACATGGATTCCTGCCATGAAGTAAATGACAGTTTCTTATTTTCAGTCAAGTGAAATGATGCATTAAATCAGGGGGTGGGGAACCTAAGGCCTGGGAAACCGGAGGCTGGATGCAGCTCCGGCTTGCCTGGCCCTGGCCCCTGGGGCTTGGGACATCCGCCCCTCTCCAGAGTTAGGAAGCTTGTGCTGGTGCTCCAGCTCTGCCCAATTCCCTCCTGGGGCTGAAGCACACATAATCTACTAGCCTGGGCCCTGCTTCTTAAGCCACATCAGTGAGGATGGTTTTATGCGGGGGGGGGGGGGTTTGTTGGTGGTGGTGATGGGTTTTTTTGTTTGTTTTGCTTCTCACTTGTGGGTGGCCCCGACTGATTTTTCTGTAGTTCAGCATCCCCCCAACCCAAAAAAGTTTCCCCACTCCTGCATTAAATGGTAGCAGGTTATTTTAGCCAGACACAAATCTTGGCTTTGAGATATTAACTACCATCCATTCCTGTGATATTGTTTCAGTAACAGATGGACTCCACTGGCTAAATGGGTGCCTTCATGTCAGGAAAAGAGTTATTCTTTAAATAAGTCTGTTTTTAACAGGTATCTCATGTAAAAAGGTACCACTGTGGTGTGCTTCCCCAAGCAGTTTGATATGAAGTAGCTATGCAACATTTTACGTTAATACACTCGGTCTGGATCTGCAAAGGCATTACAAAGCTGAATTTATAGGCACCCTGAAAAATCACTGGAACAACACTGTGATTGGCAAAATATGTTAGGCACGTTGGCTCCTCATACAATGAAAGGGATGAGACAAGTGATTAACAATGTGATCCACAAAAGCCAAGTAGTCACGGAGCTACATAAGCTAGCCAATGGAAAATGCTGATGAGCGAGGTGTATCCTAAGCCCTATTTCTCTCATGGAGATAGGTATCTATGGCCTTATTTACACTGGCAAGTTACAACGCAGTAAATCAGTTCATAGTGCTGTAATCCTGAAGGTGTTCACGCTGACAAGGTAGTTAATGTGCACTAACTTTACAGTTGCTGTGCTCTAGTAAACCATCTTGACAAGAAGGAGACAGTTTGCTGCATGCTGGCTATGGCATTGGGGTGCCAAAGTGGATGCTGTGGTGTATTACAGCACTGTGACAGGCCCCTGGTACCTAGCCCACAATGCCTGTTCTCACTCTCTGGTCATCAGTTTGAACTCTTCTGCCCTGACCTCAGGAGAAACCCTAAAAACCCACCCTTTACCTTCCTTTGGAATTTTGGAAGTCCTTTTGCTGTTTGCTCGGTGATGTATGCTGTGCTCTCAGTGCATCTTTCCATGTACCAGGAGAGCCCCTACTTGGAGCCATACACATGTGATGGACCTGATTAGCATTTGGGGAGTGAAGGCAGTCCAGTCATGGGTGCGTACCCGCCATAGGAATTATGATACGTATGGGCAGATATCAAGATGCATGTCTGAAAGGGACCATGACCTGGGTGCACTGAAGTGCAGGGTCAAAGTAAAGGAACTGTGAAAGATCTACCACAAGGCGTGGGAGGCAAACAACCATGCCAGTGCTGTGCCCACAGTTTGCTAGTTCTACAAAGATCTGGATGACATACTTGGGGCTTACTCCACCTCCATTCCGAAGACCCCTGTGAATACTTCGGGGCCTCAGGGGCCATCCCAGAGTGGACCGAGACAGGATGAGGAAATTGTGGATGTGGGCACAGAGGGAAAGGGGGACAACTTGGCATCCACAGCTGCTTGCAGTCAGGATCTATTTTTTTACCCCAGAGCACACTAGTCAGTCACAGCAGTTGGAGGTTGGGGAAGCATAAACAGCAGAGGATATACCTGTGAAATGGCTTTGATTTTTGAAAGCACTAAAGCAAGTTGTTGAGTGCAGTAGGGTTGCAGAAAGCAGGCTTGAGTCTATGTATCGCTAGTACCAACACAGAGCTAGTCAGAGGTAGAAAGGGATGTTGATGGACTCTCTTACTTCACAGCAATCAGCCTCATAGATCTCTTTAAAAGTGTCATGCGATTGCTGGGCAATCCACCTCCACAGGTTCAGCATCATAGCTGCTGTGTTCTTTGTTATTTTTATAAGAAGCACACAGGATCTTTTTAGGAGAAAGGCAACATGCCACATTTATTAAGAATACAATAGTAAAGCAGCTAGCATATGCTCACATAGACACACACATTCACGCACACACACACTGTCCCACCAATCTATGTTATAGTTAACAGTCCAAGGTCTGGATCACTCTCATGGTCAGACAGATTGATCATGGATAGGGAGGAGTGGAGCTCTATCGGTTGCAACACGATGGTCCAGGGGAAGTCTTGGTAGAACAGAACCCAAAAACTATGTCAAAGCTGCTGTTTTTATAGCAGTTTTTCTTCATTGGGATTAGCAGTTTTGAACCATCATGCTGTAATCAGTCGCCGTTTGACGAGTACTCGTTTTCTTAATTTGTTCTTCTAAGATCACCACTGTCTTGTCTCAATTGATAGTGCTTGCCTTATCTTTTAGAGCCATCAATCTGCCCTCCATCTACATCTCCAAAGTGGTATAGAGCAATCTCCTGGCACCTTTTTATCTGTCCTCAACTTTTCCCTAGAACATCTGGTTCAGAGATAACCTTCACACTTATCTTCTAACACACATTCCTTGTTCATACACACAAAACAAGGTTAATTTCTTTGTTACACAGAAACAACATGAACATTTATGCAAGACCATCAAATTACAATTTAAAGAAAGCAGTCATCACAGTCTTTTACTTATTTCTTAATACTAATTTTAAAAATAAAACAAAGTGCTGACCATAAGGGTCTATTCCTGCCTTAGCATTAATAATACACACAAGCAGCCTTTTTACTGCATATGTACTAACAGCACTAGGCTGTTCCTTTCTGCAAGTCCAAAAGGATGACTGGAAAAGTATACTCCGGCACATTACATTGCATAAAGTTATATTTTAGATACATGGCTACATATTGTCCTATTATAGGTAAGAGTCCTATAAGATTTTAGCCACATGTTAGAGTACTCACATGGGATGCAGAAAATCCAGGTTCAATTCCCCTCTTTGCTTGAAGGGGAGAAAAAAATTGTCAAGGGGAGTATTTCCTAGCTCTCAGAAGAGTGTGCTATCCATTGAGTTATGAAAATCCCTGGTGCAGGGCTTATGATATTAAACGCCCCTCTAATTACACACTACTGCAATGACGTTTGTATAAAATATGCCGTGTAAGGTATCATTTGAAAACTAACAACACACTGGTTATTAGTAGCTCTGTAAAATACACATGATAAACTTACATATCAAGTTATAAACTGCCTCCTTATAATGTTAACACTTGTTTAAGATATAGACAGCCTAGCCTGGTTAAAGGAGATAAACTGGTGTGTCCTAGACAAAGGAAAATGAGTTTACCTCAGTTTACACGTTCGTCATAAATGAAGCTACTGAGGTAAACTAGTTGGGTTATCTTGAGCCCGAACTCAAGCAAGACAGAATTAATCTGGCTCCTGCAGCCCACCGAAATATAGGAGACTGAATTCCAGGGTTCTCTACCTAACTTTGAGAACAAAGACAATTCTTTGGGAATATAAGAGACAGAGAAAGAGAGACCCCCATCATTACATTTCCCCTAAAAAGACAAGGGTAATCAGCACATCATACTTCTATGGAAGGTCTTGACAGAGAGCCAGTGAGCCCTGCTAGACACAGAATAACTTTTTTAAGACATTTACTCTCACAAAGGCAGATTGATTTTTAGACTTCTAGATGTGTATTTAGATGTGCTTTTATTTGCATGTAACCGGATTTATTTTTATTTCTTTCACTTGGCATCATTTAAGGTTTCTTCTTAAGTTTGTTTTACTTTTAATCTAAACCAACCCAGTGAATGCTAATCATTGTTAATTAAGTTAATGTGGCAAGCTGCTGAACACTGAATTTAAAGGAGCAAGCAAACCTTATTCTGTCTCTGAGGCTACGTCTACTCTGTTTTTTGTGGAAGAGGAAATGCAAATGAAGTGCTCATTTGTAAATCTTGCACTCTCTTTTGCATATTCGCTTCCGATCCTTTTTTTGCGGAAGAGATTTTTTGCAAAAAAACCCGCAGTGTAGACGGGGCCATTTTTCAGGAAAAAAAACCTTTTGCGCAAGATCTGTTAACCTCATTTTTGCGCAAAAGGTTTTTTTTTCCAAAAAATGGCCCAGTCTACACTGCGATTTTTTTCACAGAAACCTCTTCCACCAAAAGGATCGGAAGAGAATATGCAAATGAGAGCATGAGATTTGCAAATGAATGCTTCATTTGCATTTCCTCTTCTGCAAAAAACAAACGGTGTAGATGTAGGCTGAGTGTTCCACTCCAGGGAAGCTGATTTTGGGGAATTTGGGACTGGGGTTTGTGTTGGTTCACTCGGCTAGTGGTAACCAAAGCTGGTGGACATCAGAGTGTGGCTGTAGTGTAACAAGTAGACTGTTTGAGTCAGAGTTGCTGAACCAGGCTGCTTAACACAGGAACATTCCCCTGCATGCTTGCATGCTGTCTGGAAGTGTCTAAGCAGTAACAGAGCATTTAAAGGTTATAGGAGAAACAGTGAACAACCTCGCAGTGGTTTCAGTTTCACCTCAGCAATGACAGGTTCCTTCAATCGTTCCTGGTGAAGCTCTTCTACTTTCTGAAGGGGGGACAGGGAAACTGGATTTGGAGGGATGCTGGAAACCAGATGGCAGCTCATACCAAAGCCCTTCAGCCTCATTGAACACTGACAAATGCATAACTGGGCACCAGTGTAACTCACCTGTGTGTTAGCGCCCCTGCTTCTTGACAGTCTGCCTTGAGGTTTTCACTGATGCTCATGAACTACTCCAGGCAGCTTGGCATCTAGGTCTTGTATCTTGTGCGTAGATGCCCCAACCACTGGACTAAGCAGCCATTCTCTCTCTCTCTCTCTCTCCCTCTCTTCACTCACACACACACAAACACATTTTAAATATTTGTACAGTAGACTAGCCCTCTCCTGAGAAGTGAGAGAATCCTATTCAAATCCTTTCCCCCCCTTTACATTATTAAACAATCACCATCAAACATGTGCAGCCTACTTAGGATCATTCTGTCCGTCATGGTGGATGGCATCATGCTGAGTATTTGGTAGTGAAATTCCAGATCTGGCTCACTCGTATGAGTCCACACATCTTTGAGAGTGGCGGTGTGCACCCCTTCCCATGTTGATGGACAGTCTAAGAGCCTGGTGTACTGGGGTGGTTTTGTCCATCTCGATGACATGGCCAAAGAGCATGCAATGCTGCTTTTGAATATAATGAGTTATTGCATGAAGGCCAGATCTTTGCAAAATTGTGACATTTCACACAAATGCAAACTACATTGGATTTTGCACTGTCAGCACACATGAAATGTCTGCTTGTAAAAGCATTCAGGCTTGTGACCCATACAGTAGCATAGGTAGTACACAGATTAAATAGACACTGAACTTTGTCTCACAGACAAAATGTTTTTGCTCCATGAGCAAGACATAGTTTTATGCAGGAGGTAGTGAGGCCTAGTCCCCTCCTACCTGAGGAAGGCCTGGACTTTGGGTGTTCCTCATCTCAGGCAAGTGGCCTAATCACTGAGCTAAAAGTTAGAAAAGGTGGGCATCATCACCACCACTTCTTGCAGCCAGATTTTTGAGAAGGACCCAATCTGGTAAGAGGCTCCTGAGGACACCAACTGGACTGAGCCTCCTGGATAAAATGGGCCCTCCTCCTCCTATCTCCCATGGGTTCATGGATTAATCTGGGGCTAACGCAAGAGATAGGGGATCCAGACACTTAGACAAAGACAGCAGTGCACAGGTCCAGAGGTCAAAACATAGGTGGCTAAGGAACTTTTATGCTCAAATTTGGGCACAAGGTGGGTGCGTCTAGACTGGCAAGATTTTGCGCAAAAGCAGCTGCTTTTGCGCAAAAACTTGCCAGCTGTCTACACTGGCCGCTTGAATTTGTGCAAGAGCACTGACGTTCTAATGTAAGAATTCAGTGCTTCTTGCGCAAATACTTTGACGCTCCCGCTCAGGGATAAGCCCTCTTGCGCAAGAATACTTGCGCAATTTTTTGCGCAAGAAAGCCCAATGGCTAAAATGGCCATCGGAGCTTTCTTGTGCAAAAGCGCATCTATACTGGGCACAGATGCTTTTGCGCAAAAGCACTTTTTGCGCAAAAGCATCCGTGCCAATTTAGACGCTCTTTTGCGGAAATACTTTTAACGGAAAAACTTTTCTGTTAAAAGTATTTCCGCAAAATCATGCCAGTCTAGACGCAGCCGGTGAGTTTAAGTGCCAACAGAGATAAGAGGCAGCTGAGCAGGAGTTTTGTGGGGTCATAATGGCACCTAAAACTTGGTCATAGACAGGGTTTAGGTGGCCAAGTATCTTCGTAAATCATTTGAGACTGTTTATACCTTTCTAATGCATTCAGCTACGGAAATGAATTATGGTTGCATCAAGTAGGTGATTACCGAATAAATATTCAGTATGAAATTAATCTGAGTGGATAATCTATGTGGAAAGCTTCACATTTTGGCTATTGCCTAGCTGTTTTGCAACTGTTCTTAGCCTGCAGTATGAAAAAAATGAAGAAATTAACATGTTGGTTTGCTTGTCTCTCTCAACACTGGTTACATTAATCTGCACCTTGCTGAATGAGGTGAAAGTCTGGGTTTTTTAAACTCTTGTATTTCATTATTACTAGTAGCAAGCATTACAAATATTCATAAAGGCTTCACAACACAGCATACAAGAATTACAATGTTAATTTTTAAATGAAACCCAAAGGCAAGTTTAATTTTAATTTCATGATGAAAGACTTCAGAGGCTTGTCTCAGGGAGGGATGTTGATATTAAATGTTATTTAATAAAAACTGATGAACACATGGAATAGACTTTGTCAATGAGAGTTGTCAGTTTTGCTTCTTTTCCTCACAAGCTAATAGAATGTAGTTCGTATCCCATCTCTAATGATGCAAGAATTCTGGCATTGCACATGAAGCCACAGTCTTAGTTCTGCAGTATTAGGCAATCATGGAACTGTGGTACATTAAGAAGAGATGAACAAGACCTACCAGACTAAAATACTAAGTTGTTAAATAAAATGAGAGAATGCTTAAAAGTCATTTGATTTCTTGGAGAGGACTTTCAGTGAAGAAAGAATCCTCTATTTCAGAGGCAGAGATAAATTAAAATTAGAGCAAATAATGTAGTAAAGAAACACTCCAAATCAGTTAAGCATTAAGACCATAAGAGACTTAAAGTGCATTTTAGTTCAATTTAAACAAGGATCAAAAACAGAATTTACAATTCAAGAACCTTCAGATTTCAGAGGGCAGGGTATTGGATCAGTGTCCCTGGATTTAAATTTTCTCCTTTGATTTTGGTTCTAGTTTGGATCAAGAATATTGTAAGAAAGTCTCCATTCTCTGAGCACAAGAACATTGGCTCTAAATAAGGACATGTCTACATTGTAGCTGGGAGCATGTTTCCAGGCCATGTCTACACTAGGAGATTATTTCAAATTTACTAAATTCAACTTCTGGGCACCCAATTTTACAAATTCTAAGTTCCATGTCCTCATTATAGGGAAGACTCAAATGTAGTCTAAGGCAGGCTTTGTTAATGTGGACATGCTACCTCAGACTCAGAACCCCAGAAAGCACTCTTGGGAGCTGTGGGAGGCCTTCTAAAGGCCAAATAGTTCAAATTAGCAGCACCGGAGTGTCTACACTAATGTTATTTCAGACTTACAAATTCAGAATTAGCATCCTCATGAAAAGTAGGACTACAGAGTTCAAATTCCATGGCCCCTTATTCCGGAAAAAAGGGCTTAGTAGTGTGGATGCAGGGCTTACAAATTTGACCTTGGGAGGGTTATTTCAGAGTAAGGCCCCAGTGTAGTAGAGAGACAGCACTAGCTTTGAGCTATCATGGTAAAACTCGCAGGGTAGTCAGATGTTGCATAGATGGCAGTTCAAGCTGGCTGCCCAAGTACACATCCGAGGGATTGGACAGGTTTATACTCAGGTGCTAACCTGAGCTGCCTCCAATCCTGCCCCAACTACACTTCTGGTTTTGCCATGTGAGCTGTGCTTGAGCTGGTAGGAGGGCATCATTTTCCCAACTGCAGTAAAGACATACCTCAATGTCCAACATCTCATAGAAAGGGTTTGATAAATGGAGGTATTGATAAATCCAGACTTAAACTATATTCCTCTTGTGACAGACTGCTGGCTAAGCCAGAACTCTGCCACTGTAGCCTGGCTGAAGAGGCCGATGGTGACAGCTGAGCAAGCCCAGGCCTGAAGGGCTATTAGAAGCAGATGTGGGCCTCACTGGCAGAGGGCTATATAAGACAGAGGAAGGAAGCTGGGAGGGGGCAGGGAGGAGCCAGGGTATTGTTGAGTGTATGCCCAGGCAGATGGAGGAGCTGACTGAATTGATTGTAAGCTTTGTACATAGAAGGTGGTGGAAACTAACAATAAAAGCACAGCTGACTGCTCTAGAAGCATCTCTGACTGATTTGTGGACCAGAAGGTGTCCCAGACCAAGGGGCCTGAGTGGGGACTTCACCACACCCCTTCAAACATAAATGCTAGCATTCCAGATCCAAATACTGATTCTTTGATGCATATCTATTTCCAATACTGCCCCCGAGTATGCAGTACTAAGTGTAGTAGTCATACAATGTACCTGAGGCAGCGATTCAAATGAACATGTCAGTGCAGCCATCCATTTTGAATGTATATTGCATTCTTTAGCAAACATTTCAGAAGGAAATGTTCAGGGTTAGTTCAATTATTCTTTCAAATGTTCCCAGTACACACTATGCCTATTACTATGACCATAAAAATAGATAGCATTCTATTGCAAATGCTCTATATGGCATTATATTATACTTCAGTGCTTTAAAAAGTTATTTGCCCACCACTACATGTTTGCAATTTCCACTGAAGCAATATGAGGCAACTTACAGGTATCAGGGTCCAGAATGTGAACAGGATCGACTGTTGGTATGTCATTTGTTTGCACATTGACTAAATGGTAGTGGAAATATTGATTGCAATTTTTCCTACATGGCCTTATTATGCCAGCTGCTTATTTTTATTTAAATTGACTTTGTTCCTCTGGTTACGTAAACTACTTCTATCATTCGCATTACTTATTTTTTTTAAAGAGGAAGTAGCATAATTTTTATTTTAGTAAACTCAGAGGCCCCATAAATGCCCTATAATATGACATTTTCCTGCTGCAAAAGCCAATTTAGCACCAGGTCTCAAAATTAGCATAAAGCAATAGTCTCATCTTTCAGCTGAAATGGTGGGTGCCCTCCCTAACAATCTGGTTTATGGTGAACTCACTTTCATTGCTCTATGCCAAATTAATTGATTTCATAAAAGTGAAATAAGGACATAAATGGAATTAAGAAAAAAGTGTACTATTTTTTCCCTTTCAGTCTGTTCTCATCCTGTTGGAACCCTGTACATTTTATGAATGTGAGATAGCTAGTGCACATGAGCCTCAGATATCAGCAATGCACTAGGCATGTATGGTAAAGATTGTAATGCTTTAAGTTCTTGGGTGGCAGAGATAATAACCAGACAGGTCTCATACAATGTACCACCAGAGAGATAAGAATGTTAATGGGATCACAAAGTGGTTGCACAATTTTTGAATAATAGGACATTAAGTTATGCAGATACTGCACCTAAAGAAAGAAAGATGAAGGAAAGTCAAAAATAGAAAATCAGATTTTATCCTTCCTGTTTGAAAAGAACACTTGCTAACACTGAAGTTATTAATTATAGCATTATACCAGGGCAGAAGCCATTTGCGTCACTACAACTAAGGTAGTGTCAGCATTTCTATTATAAACCCGTTTTCAAAGGTTTAAAATATATCTATAATCATTTATTCAGGGCTGAAACTTTGCATTAAAGGTATAACCTGGACATTTCAAAATGTAGCATATTGCTGTGTTAAATCCACATTTTTCTCTCTCTAATTTAAAAAGCAATTCATTTTAATATTAAAACTGTTCATGCTTCAGTGGGGCTTTTCAATGGGCATGCATTTTCCCTGAGTTGCCTTGTGACTTGATTGTACAGACAAATGTAAAACACAACAAGGAGAACCCAGCCCAAACAAAAAATGTTGCATGTCTTCCACTTTAGATCATAGACAATTTTCTATCAAAGATACCTCCCCAAATAAGCTTTAGGACCCAATCCCCCTTACACAGAATTATTCCAACAACTTGCAATGCCCTTTCTTCTCTGATGTCTTTGATATGGCCACATAGCTCCCTATGGGCTCCAATAATCCATAGGAACATAAGAACAGCCATTCTGTGTCCAACCAATAGTCCATCTACCCCAGGATCCTGTCTTTTGATAGTGGTCAGTATGAGTTACTTCAAAGGAATAAACAAGATAGGACAATTTATTGAGTTATCTGTCTCCTGTCATCCAATCCCAGCTTCTGGCAGTCAGAGGTTTAGGGACATGTATTTATTTGCTTTCTCTACACTATTCATGATTTTATCAAACTCTACCATATCTCCCCTCATCTGTCTTTTTTCTAAGCTGAGTAGTCCCAGTCTTTTTAGTGTGTCCTCATGTGGAAAATGTTCCATGCCCCTAATCACTTTTTTGCCTTTCTCTGTACCTTTTTCAATTACAATATGTCTTTTTTGAGAAAGTCAGACAAGACTGCATGTAGGGCTACAGCTACACTGTAGCCTTCTTGTGGAAAAGCTTATGCAAATGAAGTGTGGCATGGAATATTGATGCACTTCATTTGCATAATTAATGAGCAGCTGATTTTGCACAAGAGGCTTCCTCATTTTTTTCAGGAAGAATGGCTCTTGTGCAAGAGGGGGGTTTTGCGCAAAAAGGAGCCGTCTACACAGCTCCTTTTTGTGCAAAAGCCTCTTGCGCCATGCTTCATTTGCATAAGCTTTTCCTCAAGAAGGCTACAGTGTAGCAGTAGCCTGGGATTCAATGTGTGCACATACCATGGATTCCTAAAGCAGCATTATGATGTTTTCCTGACAATTGCCAGGATCACCTAAGGAAACTTTTTAGGAAAATCAGTATTGCATCCTACATTCATCTGATACAAAGGCTGATTTAAGTAATAGGTTACGCATCACAGTTAGTAATTCTGTAGTTTCATATTAGAAGTCTCCCAGAATTCTTGGGTTAATACCATCCACTCCCAGTGACTTCTTATTGTTTCATTTATTACTTTGTTTAAAAAAACCTCTTATGTTGAGATTTTGATCTGGTTCAGTTTCTCAGGTTTCTCACCTAGACAAATGGCTCAGGTATGTGAATTTTCCCCACATCCACTGCAGTGAAGACCAAAGTGAATAATTCAGTTTGTTTGTCTGCAACAAGGTAGCCGTCTTTGAGTGCCCTTTAGTACCTCAATCATCTAGTAGCCCTAAGGCTTCCTGATGTGTTATTATTCTGTGTCTTTAGCTAGTTGCTCTTAAAATTCTTTCTTGGCCTGCTTAATTCTACTTTCACACTAGAATTGCCAGAGTTTGTTTCCATCTATTTTCCTCACAAGGATTAGACTTCCAAATGTTAAAGGATGCCCTTTTACCTCCCACCACCTCCTTTACTATGCTGCTTAGCCACAGTGGCATTTTTTTGTTCTCTTGCTGTTTGTTTCTTTTTTTTATTTTTATTTTTTTATTTTTTTTATTTTATTTACATCTCATTTGAGCTTGTTTTAAAGTAGTGTCCCTGGAGCTTGCAGGAATTTGCATCATTTTGACTGCTCCTTTTAATTGCCATTTAACTAGTTTTCTTATTCTTTTGGAGTTCACCTTTTTGAAGTTTACTACTGGCTGGACCTCCTGATCCAGCACCCCTAGTACCTGATCTGTTCTGGAAAAGGGAGTTTGTCGGACCAGGGGTGATTGGGGGTGGGGGGAGCCAGCCTCCTGCTGGGCTCCTCTCTGCAGCCACTGGATTCAGCTGCCCCTGTCCCCTGCAGCTACGCTGGCCCCACTAGCTCTGAGGACTCCAGTGGCTCTGCCAGGCTTCACAGGCTCTGGTGGTCCCACTGGCTTTGCTGCCCCACCAGCTCCAGTGGCCCTACCGAATACAGGCTCCACAGCCCTGCCAACTTTGCTGCTTTGTCAGCTCTGCAGGCTCCAGTGGCCTCACTAGCTTGGCAGCCCCATCTGCTTTGCTGCCCTGCAGACTTCCAGCCCTGGCAGCTTTGTTGTCCCATGAGCTCTGCTGCCCTGCTGAGCCTGCCGGACGGCTCTGCTCCTAGCCACCAGCAACTGGGGGCCTCTGGTCCAACAACATCCATGGTCCTGCCACACCATGGATGTTGCCAGACCAGAGAGTTGTGGACCACAGAGGTTCAACCTGTACTATGGTGTCTTTTTTGATATTTTCTCCTCTACAAGGATGTTTCATTTAATTATAATATAGCTGCTGTTATTAAGCAGTTCAGCTATTTGCACCACTTAGACCAGATCCTGTGCTCCATAACCAGCTGAGGTGGGCTAATTTCAGTGATTGTTGTGGAGTCACTTTATAGTTTGGAGGCATTTATATAAGGGATTTTTCTTGCAGTACACCCTTACTAATCTGCACTGCTCTCTGTAACTTTCCATTCCTTTGTGTGTGATGGGGCTGGGAGCTATATACTTGAACTCATTCTATAGCCACATAGCTTATAATTCAGATCTTGAAAACAAAGTGAAAACATTGTCAGCAATTGTTTTTATGGACTGCCAAAATAAGAACAAAAAATACCTTTTAATTTCTCTATGGCCTGTGAACTTGTGGGTCTACTGACCCACAAACCTTGAAAAATAGGCAGTGGCTGCAATTAAACAGGCAATCGTCATCTCCTAAACTACAGTCTCTTTCCTTTACTGCAGTGCTTTTGCCTAGAACCTAGCCTTCATTCCTGCCTACCTTCCTAAAACCCATTTAAAGAAACAGTACGCATATCTTTACAGTATTCACAGGTAATACTGATGGGCATCAGCAGGTAGCTATTTTTTTTCAGCTGAAGATTTATTCATATATTCCATTTTCCACCAATTTGCTGAAAAACAGCATAATAAAGTATGCAATTTTACAAAACACTTCCAAAAAGAATGCATCCATGTAAAGACTAGTTGT
This sequence comes from Rafetus swinhoei, assembly GCA_019425775.1. NCBI lineage: Eukaryota > Metazoa > Chordata > Testudines > Trionychidae > Rafetus > Rafetus swinhoei. The sequence goes on from CM033449.1 coordinate 58,525,099, forward strand.
TAAAAAATTCTCTCTCCATAGCAGCCCAGTGGACTATTGCTTTATCTTGCTATGCTTTCTACTGCACTCCAGACTTGCATTGTAATGCAGCCAATTAAATTTTGTTACAGTATATTTTCTACCCCTGTGCAATCCTTATATCTTTTTCATCTCTTTGTCAGCTAATAGAAATAGAAATTATGTCAGGAGCTCCTTGCAACGGGTGCACACATACGCCACCCGCCCACAGGGCAGGTAATCATACATGTTACACTTGACGCAATAAACAGGATAGCCCCCACTCTGCTGCTGGGCTTCTGTCTCCATTTTTCTAATGAATAAGTTTAAGTATAAACTGGGATTCTTTTTAAACCTCTGGAATATAGATTATTATAAGAGTTATGTTTTAAAGAAGGCCAGAAGTCACTAGTGCCCTCTAACCTCCCCTCTAAACTCCTCTCCAAACTCCTGTTAGCAGTTCCTGTTAAGCTCCTGGTTGCTGAGTCACAGGCTTATATAGCTCTGGTAGCCCCTTCCCCTGACTGAGGCTCAGCCAATTAACAGAGGCTTCTAGATTTCAAACCTTTTAGAAGCTCCTTCAAGCAAACAAACAAACCAACCTATCCCTTAAATCGGCTTCCGTACCTAATGACTGGAAGGTAGCCAACGTGACACCAATATTTAAAAAGGGCTCTAGAGGCGATCCGGGCAATTACAGACCGGTAAGTCTAACTTCGGTACCGGGCAAATTAGTCGAAACAATAGTAAAGAATAAAATTGTGAAGCATGTAGAAGAACATAATTTGTTGGACAAAGGTCAACATGGGTTCTGTAAAGGAAATCCTGTCTTACTAATCTATTAGAGTTCTTTGAAGGGTTAACAAACATGCGGACAAGGGGATCCAGTAGATATAGTATACTTAGATTTCCAGAAAGCCTTTGACAAGGTCCCTCACCAAAGGCTCTTGTGTAAATTGCATGGCCATGGGATAAGAGGAAGGTCCTTTCTTGGATTGAGAACTGGTTAAAGACAGGAAACAAAGGGTAGGAATAAATGGTAAATTTTCAGAATGGAGAGGGTAACTAGTGGTGTCCCCAAGGGTCAGTCCTAGGACCAATCCTGTTCAACTTATTCATAAATGATCTGGAGAAAGGGGTAAGCAGTGAGGTGGTAAAGTTTGCGGATTATACCAAACTGTTTAGGATAGTCAAGACAGAAGCAGACTGTAAGGGACTCCAAGAAGATCTCACCAAACTGAGTGATTGGGCAACAAAATGGCAAATGAAATTTAATGTGGATAAGTGTAAAGTAATGCACATCGGGAAAAATAACCCCAACTATACGTACAGTATGATGGGGGCTAATTTAACTCGACAAATCAGGAAAGAGATCTTGGAGTTATCGTGGACAGTTCTCTGAAAACTTCCACACAGTGTGCAGCGGTCAAAAAGGCAAATAGGATGCTAGGTATTATTAAGAAAGGGATAGAAAATAAGACCAGAATATCTTACTGCCCCTGTATAAAACTATGGTACACCCACATCTTGAATACTGTGTACAGATGTGGTCTTCTCACCTCAAAAAGATATTTTGGCCTTGGAGGGTTCAGAAAGGGCAACTAAAATGATTAGGGGTTTGGAACGGGTCCCATATGAGGAGAGGTTAAGCGACTGGGACTTTTCAGTTTAGAAAAGAGGAGACTGAGGGGATATGATAGAGGTGTATAAAATCATGAGTGGTGTGGAGAGGGCGGATAAAGAAAAGTTATTTATTAGTTCCCTAAATAGAAGAACTAGAGGACACCAAATGAAATTAATGGGTATCAGGTTTAAAACTAATAAAAGAAAGTTCTTCTTCACACAGCGTGTAGTCAGCATGTGGAACTCCTTGCCAGAGGAGGCTGTGAAGGCTAGGAATATAACAGAGTTTAAAGAGAAGCTAGATAATTTCATGGAGGTTAGGTCCATAAAGGCTATTAGCCAGGGGATAAAATGGTGTCCTTGGCCTCTGTTTGACAGAGGCTGGAGAGGGATGGCAGGAGACAAATCGCTTGATCATTGTCTTCGGTCCACCCCCTCTGGGGCACCTGGTGCTGGCCACTGTCGGCAGACAGGATACTGGGCTAGATGGACCTTTGGTCTGACCCGGTACGGCCGTTCTTATGTTCTTATGTTATGTTCTTATGTATGTACATTAATAGGACTTGTTATTTGGTGCTGTCAAAATACGGCTATTGCTTTCTGGAATTTTAAATTAAAAAACCCTCCATTGCAGTTATTTTCAACAAATTATTACATTATTTTTATAACAGTTAAACAGATTTAAAATTAATTAATTCCCAAGCAGCTCAGAAATCTGAGTGGGGTATTTCAGTCAATAAAATAAAATGATAGCCCAATGTGATATGTTAAAGCAGTAGAGGTAACTTGCACAGTAGCCAAGCTTACAGTTTATTTAAAATACATTACTGTTCAATATTACTCAATCATATACTACAACAGAACACTTTTGTGCACTGTTTCATAAAAGTGTCATAAAAATGTTAACATCAGAGATATATTTAGCCTTGTAAATAACCAAAGGTTGAAAACAGCCCATGCAGAAATAATTGGTCATTAGAATCACTTCACAGCACTGGCCAGTATAGAAGTATACAAGAAATATCTCATATTTTTTATACATTGAAACATACATCTATACTTAATTATTCTCTCCCTCTAAGAGCCAAGAAGCAGTAACAATTGTTTCTATAACACCAACAATATATAGAGATACTTCAGTATGGTATGGTGTAAGTTTGTTGACCACAAACTACTCAAAAGAATTAAACTTATTTTCTCTCCACTTCCAGTTCCCTGGGGCCCCTATATCTTTCAAAAATTAATTTGCTTCCTTGCTTTTAAACCTGAATTTCTTATAAAAGGTCATTAAAACACAGTGGTTTTTTTTCCTTCTGCCGTTCCAAACCTGCCTCCCCACAAAAAATATTTTGTGTTCTCAGTAGCATAGTGAAATTTGAGAATAATTACTTTTTAAAAAAATCTCTAATTTAATGTTAAACTGATGGCATTTTAAAAACAAAAATCTGGCAGTATAAACCATGTCGGATGCAGATGTATTGAAAAGTAGCTTAGCTACTGTGCACGTTACCTCTACTATATTAAACCTTCTAAGCAGTGCCAAGTATCACATTAGAAAATTCCTGTGGGATCAGATTGGGATTCTTGACTTGTCATTTCTAAATGTTGAATTCTGTTTTTCTACAAAAGGCAGTAATTGGAAATTTTACAAAACAATAGCCAGCATGGTTCTGTGATTTGATAGGTGCTTTGGAACAGCTACCTGGTTAAGAATGAAGGAGAAATGTTTCTCTTTGAGTGCAGCTATTCCACTAAGAGCAGGAGTGTGCTTGTGTGCACTTCAAACAGGTAAAGCTTTGCAAACATCATCAAGTGTCACTTCATAAGCATCCATATACTGTGAAAGTTCTCTGAGTACCAAAATTTCACTATGGAACTCAGCTGAAAGTATTGAGTGTCACCTGATCTATTATTTGAAAACATGAGAAGTTGTGAATATGAAGTAACTTCAGAATGTCAGGTCAGGCTTGTGTAGCAAATTAGCTCATGCTATCATTTAATTGTGTTATTGTCGTGCTTAACTCACATATGATGCATGTGTGATGTAAGAATATAAATAGGATAGAATTACAGCAATATAAGACTAATAAGTATTTAGGAGTGATGAGTGTGCATTAGCTATACAAGTAGGCTGCGTCTAGACTGGCATGATTTTCTGCAAATGCTTTTAACGGAAAAGTTTTTCCGTTAAAAGCATTTGTGGAAAAGAGCGTCTAGATTGGCATGGATGCTTTTGCGCAAAAGCGCTTTTGCGCAAAAGCATCCATGGCAAATCTAGACACGGTTTTGCGCAAAAAAGCCCCGATTGCCATTTTAGCCATCGGGGCTTTTTTGCGCAAAACAGTTCTTCGCTGTCTACACTGGCCCTCTTGCGCAAGTATTCTTGCGCAAGACAGCTTTTTCCCGAGCGGGAGTGTGAAAGTATTTGCGCAAGAAGCACTGATTTTATACATTACAAAGTCAGTGCTCTTGTGCAAATTCAAGCGGCCAGTGTAGACAGCTGGCAAGTTTTTGCACAAAAGCAGACGCTTTTGCGCAAAAACTTGCCAGTCTAGACGCAGCTGTAAAGTAAGGCAGTAATGCAAGTTATACAGGATGAGACCTGCAAGAATTCAGCTTAGTCACATTAGGCCTCTACCTTAAGATGACCTGACACGAGTAGGTGACATAAGAATGACAGTTTGCCAGTAAGATTACAAGATTACTCAGAGGAATATGCCAGGAAGTGATGTTCTTGCAAACAGACCATGATACCCATCTAGATTCATGGCACCTGATTGTAACATTTCAGAAATGTCTTCTTTGACTGCAGGTCACTTTGGAAACATGGTTATGTAAATGGTAACTAAGAACAATCTATGAAAAATGGTGCACATCACAATGTATGGGGTATGGCAGGACAGATAAAGAAATTGAGGTTGGAATCATCATGCATATGCATAAGGTGTTAGGCATGGTCAGAACAACAAAATAAAAGGGTTTCTGGTATAGAGAGGTTAGAAAGACCCTGTGGAAAACCACAGCAGGAACCATTCTCTAGCAATGACCACCTGTTTCTACCTTCATCAGACTTTAACATATCTTTGACTATGTCTAGACTATGCAGTTTTTCCAGGATACTGAAGGAATCCCAGAAAAACTCTGCCGCGTCCAGGGAATGCGTCTGCTCTTCCGACATTTTTTGCAGAAGAGCAGACATGCTCTTTCAGAAGCCCTGTCTTCCCCCTTCCACAAGGAAGCAGGGCTCTTCCAAAAGAGAAGTTTTTTCTGAAATATGGTCCAGTGTAGACCATACAAAATTATCTTCCAACAAAATTATCAGGAAAAGGCACACAAATTGTAAAGCACAATTTACTTACCTTTTTCCAATAAAACTCTAGTCTAGACATAGCCTTTAGGTATGGGAATGTCTACATATAGGCATGCCTTATTTTGAAATAACAAGGTGAGAGTCCACACTACCAAGCCTGTTATTTTGAAATAATGGGCCTCTTATTTTAAAATAACAACTCCTGCTTGTGAAGAGAAATAAGCTTATTTTGAAATAGTTATTTTGGGAGTTATTATTTTGAAATAACTTATTTTGAAATAACTGATAGTGTAGACATAGTATATTTGAGAATGAATATAGAATTAGCTAGTGCCTGGACTCTCTTAGGGCATGTTTATGCTACAGTTTTGAAATAACAGGAGTTATTTCAAAATAACAAGGCAAGCATCCACACATCCAAGCCTGTTATCTTGGAATATCAAGTTGGTTATTTTGAAATAATAACTCCTGCTTGTTGTGAGGAATAATGCTTATTTCAAATTGTTATTTTGAAATAGCATTAATATGGACATTCAGCTGCTACTATATTGAAATAATTGGCCTCCAGAAGCCTCTCTCAGCTGCACTTTTGACCACATCCTTGAGAATTCCACTGCTCCCCTTCTCCTTCAGACTTTGAAGCTGCAGGCTGAAGGGAGAGGGCTTGTGGCACCAGGACAGCCCTGCTAGCCCTGAGCCACACAGCACTCTTAGTTGGAGCCATGTCCAACCCCAGCACTCTCTCTGCACTCCCCTCTTGGCTGCCAGCACTCCCACAGCAACCTCTGATACTCCTGAACCCTGGGCAAAGAGGGCATCGACCTGAACTGGTGCGGAGATCCTGGATCTCATCGAGGTCTGGGGGGGGGAGACCAAGATCCAGGATCTCCGCAGCGAGAGGCACAGTCCTGAGGTCTACAGTCGGGTGGCTGCTGGGCTCGCAGACAAAGGGCACAGCAGGACCCTGGACCAGATTTGAATAAAAATCAAGGTGATTGGGCAGTCCTACACCAAGGCCAGGGGAGCAAAGTTCCCACTCTGGGGGCAGTACTACACATCTGCCACTTTTATGAGCAGATGGATGACACCCTGGAAGGAAGGGCTGGTCACCTCCACTCCCCATTGTCACCGATTCTGGCCAGCCTCCATGTGGCTGGGGTAAGGAGGAGGAGGAGGAGGAGGAACAGGCTAGCCAGGACACCATACCTGCTAGTGAGGAAGTCATCATCAGTCTGGAGCTGCCTCCCCCCACCCCAGGATGTCTCCCAGGGCTTGGATGATCCCAGTGAAGGCACTTAGGTGAGTTCCATCACTTTTCCGTATACACACATGGGGCAGGCTATGAAGGGGTGCATGCTCCTCTCTTTACCAAGCCCCATGATGCTCTCACACAGGAACCCCTCACGCCTTCTCACAAGGTTCCTGCACAGGCCTGCCTTACTCTGGACCCATGGTGGGACACCTTCCCATGACAAGCCACCACTTAGGAGGTTGGTGTCATGGAAATTCATAGAAGTGCCACAAATGGCACAGGGTAATGCCCACACTCTCAGACAGTATCTGCACCTGGTCAAGCACAGGGGATGTTCTGATTGCTGAGGTATAGGTGGGTGAGGAGACTCTAGAAGCTCCTTTTTAGGCAACCAAAGACACACTCCACAACCATATGGCACCTGCTGAGCCTGGCATTGAAATGCTCCTTGGTGGGGTCTAGGCTTCCCATGTAGGGCTTCATGAGCCAGGGGAACAAGAGGTAGGCTGCATCACCAAGGATGCACATGGGTATGTCCACATCCCTGACCCTGATGATGCGGTCAGGGAAAAAAGTGCCAGCATGCATCCTCCAGAGAACTCAAGCCTGTTCCAGAATATGTGGATGTCATGTGCCTTCCCAGACCACCTGACATAAATGTCCATGAACTATCCATTGTGTCCTATGAGGTCCTGCAGCACCATCGAAAAACTACCCCTTCCTGTTGATGTAGTCCAAGGCAGGGTGGTCAGGGGCCAGGATGGGGATGTGGGTGCTAGTTGGAACGAGTCTTCATGGTGAAGCGAAGTTCCATGGTGTCGAGGGAGTTTAGTGGGATTTGTAGCATCAGGAGCACTAGGACCTGGGTGAAGAGGTCCTCCGGTTCGGGGTGGTCATCATCCTACTGGAGGAGAATGAGGGCAGTCTGGATTAACTACGCCATGAGGCACAGCATAAGGGCCATGAGCATGGCACTGCTTTGCAGCAGCTTCAGCTCCATGGTGTCAGTGCTGTGGCATCTGCAACAGCAACCAGAGCACACGGCATGAGTTTGGTGTCCCACAAGGGAGTAGGTAGTGAAGGAGTGGTATGTGAGACCGATCTGCAGAGAGGAGCCACTTTAAACATGTGTCTCACCTAGCCTCAGCAAGCAGCTACAAGAAGTGTCTACCCGCATGATGCCCTGCCTGGAATGCTTCTGGGGGGCTATAAATCTGATGCAGGCTCCAATCAGTGTGACGCATTATTCTGAAATAGTTATTTCAGGAGTTATTATTTTGAAATCAGTTATTTTGAAATAATTTCGTAATGTAGACATGCCCTTAGGGTTTTATATATTTTATATATTTGTTTGTGATTGTAGCTTTAATCATCTGTTTAGTCAAATTTATAATGCAGATGAGACTTGATATTAGTGACTGTGTATATTCGTAGTCTTCATTCTTTCTGTGTTCCTAGAGTCTTCAAACCAGATTGATCTTAATACTGTAGCAATACAGGATATGGAAACACTGTGATTTGCCATAGAAGTATGAATTTTAAATAGAGGCAACATTTGGCTGAAACCTGGTCAAGTGTACCCTTTTGGAGAACATGTTCAGCAACCCCCCTTCAGATATTTTGTTGAAGGAGGCAGCTATAATTCCTGCTGGGAGCTTGATGGATGACAGCTGATCTTGCTGCATCCCTTTCCCAAGGAGCAAATAGTGGGATTTTTAAAAATAAACACTGGAGATTGTTTGAACTGTGCTGCCCCTCATAACCTCTAGAATAATGGAGTCTGTGGTCACTTCTACCGTTATATTTTTTTTTCCAAGGCAGACTTTCCATTGGTATAGGCAGATTCCATTCCATTTATTGTATATGACAGCAATATTATACTGTTAAACACTTCTTGAATTGTTCCCTCCAACCCCACCCCCTGCCATTTCATTCATGTTGCAGTCATTTGAATGATCAAATTCCTTACAGGAATTAGGACTGCCTTTGAGATACTGGAATTCATCTTCATGCTTCTAAACTATATTTTATGGATTAATTTTTGTTATATTTTGTCAGAAATAAAATATGCCTCAGAGATAGGAAGATCAAAGAAGCTATGTGCCTTTCAACATTAACATAGGAAGACAAAATCACCTCTGCAATTCACACGCCTGGATTCTCCCACTAGGTCTGATCCATAGAGCGGAGAAAGGACAATGGAAAGTCAAAACCACTTCACAAAGCTTCAAAATAAATAAATAAAAGTAGAAGGATAAAGAAGCAGTTAAAAAAAACTATTATCAAGGAGCCACTACGGTCATAAAAAAGCCTGTTAATTACATTTCAGGTAGTTTATATACCTATAAAAGAGTGCTAGATATTATGCAAGTTAGAATCAAATAGTACAACCCTGTATAACACAAAGTGAAATTTCTCCTTAAACATAACCAGATCAGAATGACCAATGAACCATGGGTTTCCCTTCCTTTTGTTTCTTTTGCTTGTGTCCCTCCTTACCTATCACCAATGCTACAAACTCTTCTGGTTTTGCAAGATAAAATTCTGATGAATCTACAAAAGAGAGATGAAGGATGCTAAGGTCAAATACTTATTATTATTTTCTTATTATAACTTTAGGTAGCAAAATAGAACCTCATTCTGCTGACTCAAAGAATCCACAGCTGTTCAGATCTGAAATACATTTCTATACAGTTGGAGTCTGGGTTAGACTATATATTATCTCATTAGCATCTTTCAATGAAGTCTTTACAAAAAGGAGGAAAAACAAATGATAGAAAGGAAATATAGAGTTAAAATCAGCATGTTTCTATACTTAAATTGTCATATGGACTCTCTGTGACTGATCTGATACTATTTTTCACTCTACACTGTCATTTTCGTGTGGCAAAGTGACTGTAGAATTCTAATATTCTGATGTGGCAGCATTTTACACAGTATTATGTACCACAAGCCCCGAAAATAATGCATTACCCCCCATCCCTCCCACCTGCCCTTGGTGTCTTTTTATTTGCCCTGTGTTTTCTGAGCCTTTAGGGTACATTTTGGTCATGTTTTGAAGCCTGTCTCGGCAACCATCAGGCCTAGCAATGTGTTATTTTTAATGAAAGCTGGGATTATCACGTAATCACAATCCTGTAGGAGCTGGGGCTTTGGAAAAAAAATCATGAGATACATGATAATTATGGGGACTGCAAAACTGCTTACACTGCTTTATTCCAGTGTGAACAGTTCAAAGCTCTAGAGAATTAGGCTTGCTGCCTCTCTCCAGATAAGAGACTATATACTCAGTTGATGTAAATTGGTGTTGCCCCATGGGCTGAAAGCATTTTAACTGTGACCATGCTTAGACATGACTGGGCCTGATTCTCATTTACCCTAAAACTCTTTGGTAACTTAAAGGGGCCTTAAAGAAACTACACATTTAGTTTATGCCAACTTTAGTGTCTCTTTCGTAAAGATGGATTCTTTCTGTTGCTTTGATGGATGAGTTACTGTCTCTTTGCACTGCCAGAAGGGTGTAACAGAACTGTAGTGAAAATGAAAATCAGGCCCGATAATGATTAGCAAGATTCTAGCGTGGTTCTATTGCATTATAATTCTAGTCACGTCATAACTGCTGTAAAACCATGCTAGAGATTAAGACTGAATAGCACAGTTTTCAGGAGGAAAAAATCTCTATTGTAACATACTTACAGCTAGCAAAGATTCATTCCTAGTGAGGGCAAGTCAATATAAAGTCTTAGAAAAGCTGTGACAAAGTAGCACTGTTGTATATTTAGCAAATATTTACAGTTATGCAATGTTTCTTATTCCCATTGTGTTGAGTCATGTTCCTCAGCAACACTGGAAATCAAATGACATTCATACCCCTTTTAGGTGCTTATATGTAGATCAAGGCTTTTAGGAACACACGTTTGAAAATATTGGCATTGGTATAAAACTATACAAGGATAACCAGGGAGTCATTTGTCATATGACAAATACATGCCAATACAATTCTAGCTAGTAGTCTATCTCACCCAGTTACAAAAAAGGAAAACAAAATCTGATAGTAACTTTTATTTCCGCTGAGTTGAGATGGGAATACAGACATTTGGGGACTGGATGACTCGATGACCTCTCAAGGTCCCTTCCAGTCCTAGTATTCTATGAAATGGTTAAATAGGCTCTAAATTCAATGAGAGGTGAAGATTCTCAGTACTTCTGAAAACTGGACTGAAAATGAGGAACCTAAATATAGATTCAGATACTAAATTTAGGACACACAAATCTCAAATTGTGGGCATCAAATTTGAGTATTTGGGCTTAATTATTTAGCTTGCTTTACAGAAAAAGATCATATATATATATATATATATATATATAATTTGATGAGCACTATGCATGTGACTTACCTATCATTAGTCACATGCTCAAATTTGAGCCTGCAGTTTTGTATTTATGTGCCTTAAGTTTAACATCTGCATCTATATTTAGTCTCCTATTTTAAGCCTCAATTTTGAGACATAAGATAGGTACTTATAACACTTGCTGCAAGTGTGACTACAGGGCTCTGGGAGTATGGGTGAAGGAGTACAGATGGCATTCTCTTCAGTCCTTCCTGTCAATGGTAGAAGCCCAGGCAAAGACAAGTGCATCCTGGAGGTGAATGCCTGGCTGCAAAGATGGTGTCGCCAGGAGGGATTTGGCTTCCTTGAATATGGGATGCTGTTCCAAGAAGGAGGACTCTAAGCAAGGATGGGGTTCACCTTTCAAGGAAGGGGAAGAGAGTATTTGGACACAGACTGGCTAACCTAGTGAGAAGGGCTTTAAACTAGGTTTGATGGGGGTAGGTGACCAAAGTCCACAGGTACGTGAAAAACATAGAGACCTGGGAGATGGGTCGGAAATTGGAGGGAGCATGGGCTATAATAGCAGGGAGATAAAGGAGGGGCAAGGCTGAACTGGGGGCAAAATCAAATCAGTATCCTAGATGTCTGTTGACAAACGCAAGGAGTATGGGAAATAAGCAGAAAAAACTTGAAGTGCTAGTACATAAACACAACTATGATATAGTTGTTATCACGGAAACTTGGTGGGCTAGTACACAAGATTGGAATATTGGCATAGAAGGGTACAGCTTGCTCAGGAAGAATTGATAAGGGAAAAGGGAGGAGGTGTTGCCTTTATATATTAAAAATATATGTACTTGGACTGAGAAGGAGATGGACATAGGAGACAGACTTGTTGAGAGTCTCTGGGTTAGGTTAAAAGGGGTAAAAAAACAAGGGTGATGTCATGCTAAGGGTATACTAAGCTACGGCTACATTGTAGCCTTCTTCCAGAAAAGCTTATGCAAATGAAGCGCGGAGTGGAATATCGCCACACTTCATTTGCATAATTAATTAGCAGCCACTTTTGTGCAAGAGGCTTTTGTGCAAAAAGGAGCCACGTAGACGCAAAAACCCCCGCTTGCGCAAGAGCCGGTCTTCCTGAAAAAATGAGGAAGAACAGCTCTTGCACAAGAGGAGTTTTTTGTGCAAAAAGGAGCCATCTACACAGCTCCTTTTTGCTCAAAAGCGGCTGCTAATGAATTATGCAAATGAAGCATGGTAATATTCTGCTGCACGCTTCATTTGCATAAGCTTTTCCAGAAGAAGGCTACAGTGTAGCCATAGCCCTATAAACCACATATCCAGGCAGAAGCGGTAGATGAAGCTTTTTTTAAACTTGCAATAAAATCATCCAAAGCACGGGTTTTGGTGGTGATGGTGGATTTCCACTATCCAGATATATATAGGGCACAGATTATTCAATAAGTTTTTGGACTGCATTGGAGATTTTTTTTTATTCTAGAAAGTTGACAAAGCTACTGGGGGAAGCTGTTCTAGATTTGACTTTAACAAATAGGGAGGAACTGGTTGAAAATTTGAAAGTGGAAGGCAGTTTGGGTACGTCTAGACTTCAAGCTTCTTTCAAAAGAAGCTTTTTCGAAAGACCTGGGAGATGGGTCAGAAATTGGAGGTGTGGATGCTTTTGAGGTGTGGATGCTTCTTTCCAAAAAGAGCATCCACACCTCAAAACTGGATCAAAAAAAGCAATCTGCTTTTTTGAAAGAGAGCATCCAGACTGCATGGACGCTCTCTCAAAAGAAAGCCCTGATTGCTATTCACAGAATGGCCACCAGAACACTTGTGCTTTTTTCAATTGCCTCTTCTTTCAAAAAATGTCCCTGTTCTGCATCCACACATGCCTTTTTTTGAAAGAGCTCTTTCAAAAAAGGCATTCTTCCTCGTAATTTGAGGTTTACCAATGTCAACCCCCCTCTCCTCTTCCCCCCGGCCCCACTGCGTTATTTGGATTTAATTTTGAAAGAACATGATTGCAGTGTGGATGCAGGTGACTTTTTTCGAAAAAAAGAGCAGGCTTTTTGGAAAAACAATGTAGTCTAGACATACCCTTTGGGTGAAAGTGATCATGAAATCATAGAATTCATGATTCTAAGGAACTGTAGAAAGGAGAACAACCAAATAGAGACAATTTTTGGAAGGCAGATTTTAGTAAATTCAGAGAGCTGGTAGATAAGGTCCCATTGGAAGCAAGACTAAGAGGAAAACAACAAAAGAGAAATGGCAGTTTTTCAAAGGGTCCTTATTAAGGGCCCAAAAGCAAACTATACCACTGCGTAGGAAAGATAGAAAGTATGGTAAGAGACCATCTTGGCTTAACCTGGCTTGATCTGGACAAACAGGAGAAATGGTCTGAGGTAAATAGGATGAAGTTTAATAAAGACAAATGCGAAGTACTCCACTTAGGAAGGTACAATCAGTTTCACACATATGGAATGGGAAATGATTGTCTAGGACTGAATAAGGCTAAATGGGATCTAGGAGTCATAGTAGACCACAAGCTAAATATGAGTTAACAGTGTGACAGTGTTGCAAAAAAAGCAAACATGATTCTGGGATGCATTAATAAGACTGTTGTGAGCAAGACACGAGAAGTCATTCTTCTGCTCTGCTCTGTGCTGATTAGGCCTCAATTGGAGTATTGTGTCCAATTCTGGGCACCACATTTCAAGAAAGATGTGGAGAAATTGGACAAGGTACAGAGAAGAGCAACAAACAATTATTCAAGGTCTAGAAAACATGATCTATGAGCAAAGACTGAAAGAATTGGGCTTGTTTAGTTTAGAAAAGAAAAGACTGAGAGGGGATATGATAGATTATTTCAAGTATCTAAAAGGGTGATACAAGGAGTAGGGAGAAAAATTATTCTCCTTGGCCTCTGATGATAGGACAAGAAGCAATGGGCTTATATTGAAGCAAGGGAGGCTTAGACTGGACATTAGGAAAAACTTCCTAACTATCATGGTGGTTAAACTCTGGAATAAATTGCTTAAGGAGGTTGTGGAATCTCCATCACTGGAGATATTTAAGAGCCGTGTGGCTAGGCATCTATCAGGGATGATTAGACTGTGCTTTATCCTGCTGTCAGGGCAGGGACTAGACTTAATGATCTCTTGATGATCTCTCTCTTCCAGTTCTGGTATTCCATGATTCTATAAGTATGTGGAGTGCTTGTTAGCCCCTTTTCACTATGATTAACCAGAACCTAAATACAAATATTAATTTTTATTTATTCTTTCTATTTAATATATGCTCCTGAAAGCCTAAAATGGCCTGTTGGCATATTTAGGGTATGTCTACACTGCAACACTATTTCAAAATAACTAACACTATTCTGAAATAACTTAGTCTGTATCTACACAGCAGAAATAATGTTGAAATACTGTCAAGCTGGAGGACTTCTTATTCTGACTCCTGTAACCCTCATTGTATGAGGAGTAAGGGAAGTCGGCAGAAGAGTGCTCTATTTCAAAATAAGTGTTGTGTAGACACTTCCTATTTCAAAATGAGCTATTTCAAAATAAGGTATGCAATTGATGTAGCTCAATTTGTGTAGCTTATTTCGAGTTAAGCCCTGCAAGTGTATACACATCGTTAGAAATATGCCTATCTAAAGAACTGTAAACATATCCTTCATTAGCAAAGAAATAAAGGATTAGCTTCTGAAACAAGGTGATATTTTTAGACCATACTATCTAGTGGTTAGAACAAGGGATTGGAAATAAGAAAGCTCTGTATCTGACTGCAGCAGATTCACTTTTTAATTCCAGAGAAATTACCTATCCTCTCTTTGTTTATGTTTACTGGTCTACAATATAAGTACATAATATACAGAGACTTCTAGTGAGATTCAGTTATGTGGTGAGGCTCAAGAAATTCAGATGAAAAATATTATATGGAATATATAGCAATTATATTAATAAACATATTTTCTTTTTCTTTTGTCTTCTGTTTGAATGGACTAGGATCACTGCATCAAGTAGCAGATAAAGGTGACAGGTAGTTAATTACAGTTAGAACTCTTGTGAAGTGGCCATATTTTTCCCCAGGTTTTTCCTGTGTATCCTTAATTAAATCATTATTCAAATCACAGTTTAAGTTCAGTTAATCCAAAACACAAGTCTGGTGTGGAATGAGGAAATAAGATCCTTTTTTTTACACTGGCTCACCAGCAAGATCTATCCCCACATAAGAATTAAATGTTTTGTCCATGATGACTCAAGTCCTACCATCTCTTCAAAAGACCACAGAATGTGTTTATCCTAACTGAATGTTATTTATTGATTTATGGCATGAAAGATGGTTGATTATGAACTGAATGGAGGCCATAAATAAGCATTTCATATGTACATTTTAAAAAAAGTGAACTCAAGCCATAATCACAGAAAGGAGTATGATTTCCCCATTATGGCTTATGAATTACACCATTCTGAACCCATTGATGTGATGTTTTAGAAATAATTCACTGAACAGACTTTTTGAAAGATTCTTTTTTGTCAACCCTGGGAAGTGAAGTAATCTATGGACTATAGTACCACTACAGCAGTGCAGATTTCCCTGAATTGACCTGCCAATTTAGTTCAATGCAGATAAAGACAACCTAGTAGCTACAAAAAGTTTCTGTTAGATACTGTTTAATTCTTTGATTGTTTTCTGAGGCCATCAAGAATTACAATAATAGTTACTACAATGTGAGCCACTAGCAACTGGAAAGGAAGGAGATATGATTATTAGTTCATTCATTTTATACAAAAGCCTTAATAACTTGAAGCTCAATCACCCCTCTGTTAATCCAAGTAGAAGAATTGCAGAGTGCATAGTTCTGGCTATAAACATGATGGCTTCTCAATGGTGGTCTCTCTTTATATTGTTGTTGTGGAAGCCCCTCTAAAGGAACTCCTTGTGAAGAGGCAGGCAGAGGGAGCTTGGGGCAAAAAAAATCATCCTCAGCCTGGAGGGGATTTTACAAATTAATGTTGACCTTATCAGAGGGATCTCTTCTCTTTGGGAAATGAGAAGGAGAAGGTGTCACCTGTAGACAAAGGTTCTAGAAACATGGCTTTTTTAAGGAAGTCATTAGGACTGGAAATTGTGTAGAAGTACAGGGACTCCACAGTGGCAAATGATTCCAAAAACATCTGCAGAAGTCTGAATGTTTCCTTTTTGAAGGGACAAAGGTCACCTCTTAGGCCCTTAACCCTAGAGAATTATCAGGGAGAAGCTTCCCGACTTTATTCTTGAGGAGTTTTGATTCAATAATACGAGAATAATACACTGAAGGGAATTTTGGCCCTTGAATTTGGTTTATTAAAAAGTGTATGAGCATTGATAGAGATGAAGATGCAGCTGATTTTGATATGATTAAGGGAAACAATGCTTTATTGTATAGCATATTTGACATCTTCAGTTCCAGGAGAGTTGAAACAAAACCAGGTAGCAAAAGTCATTATGCTAAGCTTTCAAATTCTCAATTGCCATTTGTTTTTGAAAAGGATTTTAAATGAGCATTAACATTTCACAAAACTTGCTCTCTCTACTGATATAATTTATTTCTTGTAAGAACAGTTACTCATACTAATTAAGATAAATTGTTTCTAATTAACTGAAACCTGGCATTTGTGGACTGAATTCTAAATTCATTGCCTGCAAAGAACACAAGAATCAGTGTCAGATAAACGTTATTGATCCTGCAACTCTCTGGCTTGATATACTAGCTTTTCATTACTTGTATTACTATTCATACTCTAACTGCTCAGAATACTACCATTAAAGTGAAAATTCACTTGATAATTGAATGTGATTGGATGCAAGACCACAAATGAAACAATTATTTAGAGAGGGTTTAGTTTTGGGTGATGTTGCACTACTTTACTGACTGCAAGAGACAAGGAGAAGGCCACCAGCACATAGAAAATGCTGCCTGAAGCAGCAGGTAGATGGGTGGAGCTGTTGTTACAATAGCCTTTGATCATCCCTCCTTTAATCATTTACAGACACTACATCACACAGATCCAGGGTATTTCTTATCCCTTTCTCTTCATCCTGTTTCCCATTCCTAACCTAATCACATCCTTACTCTTCCCTCCTAATTCCAAACTCCCTCTCCCTGATAGGGACCATGTGTATTGTGATATTATGGCAGACTCTTTCTCTACCAAGCTCCACCTGGATTCTCTATTCCAACTCCATGTGCTCCAGTGCATAACTTCGGAGAACTTAATAAGCCTGGGAAAGCAACACAACTCAAACTTCTGGATCCTAAAACTTAATTTAATCAATACGAGCTGGCTTGTTGAGGAAAGGGCATTGGCTGTGATTATGTGAGCTTATTCCAAAAAGGAGTGTAAATTAATGAGTAAGATTGTTTCTCATCATTATATTGCCACACAGAGGAAATAGAATGTAAGCCTCCAGCTCCATTGAACAGCTTGCTTGGATCAGGAGTCCAGACATGGGGGGCAGGGGTCTCAGGCTCTGCGGGTTTGCTTATAAGTCCTAGTGAGGGGCTGAAAAGGGACAGTGTCTTGCTACGCTCCCCAGCATAAAAGACTCATGGTAGCACTTTCCCCTCTGTGCCCCTGCAAAAACTCTAATTGCTAAATGGGGTGTTCCTTCATGCTCCCCCTCCCCCCGCCTGTCTCCCTAGGTGAGTCTCTTCCCTGCAGGCATCAGTCACCTATGCTCCCCAAAGCAACAATCAGTTGATCTGAGCCAGCATAAAAGTGGGAGCATGCTGCAAGGAGAATTGGGAAAGGAATTATGGCTCTCAGTGTCACCATTTCCCTCCAGAACCCCACGAGTGCCCCTCCATCCCCCAATACCACATGGCTGTGAGGAAAGACTTGAACTGACCTTATTTTCTAAAGAGGTGATTGAGTTGATTCAGTTTGTGACTTAGGCTGAAGCATGAGCCGTTCTTTGCTTTTAATTGTGTGAGGCCGATAGAAGTTCTAAGTCCTGCTGTTACAATAAATGCCCCTTTTTCCAAGTACTTTCTCCCTGGAGTTTGAGGACCCAATTAAAAATTGGAGTAAGCCAGAGCAGTTTCAATGACTTCAAGTTAAACTGTATCCCTGTCACCACTTGCTCTGCTGAACACAATCCTGTTGCTCTCACAATAGACAGTACCTTCAACTTTGCCTTTCTAAAGTGTTCCCTTTTCTAAGGCAGTATTGTTCAAAGACTCATTTGGCCTAGGTTACCTGTACTCTATTACTTGGTGGTAGCTATCCTTCCTAACTACACAGTAGGGTTTTTTTTTCCCCTCCAGAATTCAAATAGGCATGAAGATGTTCAGAAAATCTCAAGCAATTCCTGACTACATGGAAAAATATGTTCAGCTGTTTGAGTTGGGGTTCAGCTGTTACTGGAGCGAGCAACCATTGTGCCAGTATTAAATACTCTGTACAATTTTTTTAAATAAATCTTTATTAAGTCTTGCAATCCTTAGGCAAGCAAAGCCTTCATTGAAGTTCATGGAATATGTAAAAAGCAAAAGTAAAGATAAAGGAATTACCCCTTTATTTTTGACTGCAAAAATCAAGAGAAACCACTACAAAGTATAATGTACCATGTTCCACTAAACACATTCCAGATAAATCAATAACTTAAAGCATTTTGGAGGCTCATTACTCTGATAACTAGCAATTTATAGGTTACCTGTAAAGACTATATGTTATTTATTGCTAAGTAGAACAAATATATATTTAGTCTGGACATTAACAACTAAATGAGATAAATACAGACAAAACAAACATATTTGGTATACTAATATATAATTAATCATCAGGTAAGGTTTTTCATGAAACAAACACAGAAATAATGGCATTTTCCCCTAATCTAGTCCCTCAGGAGTGGGAGAAGAATGTGTATGCCATTAAGAGCTGGTCCTGAATATATTGTAAAATTTATATCTCCTAACAGACATTCCTCTTTTTCATATGTAGTATCTATTCAAGCCAGAAAACAAAGAACATAAAAGTTTCTTTCTTCTGGATAACTGAAGGATTTCTGTGGTGTTAAAGTATTTTTATAGCAACTGAAAATTATGGAAAACAGTAGTTTAAAAATTAAATACTGTTCTCTTTTTAGAGATTAACACATAACTCCTAGAACAGTACTGGCAGTACAACAAAATGCAAAACAAATACTCCTTTGAAGGTAAGATGGTTAAAAGAACACTGATGGGAAATGTGAAACTCTAACACATTCAGTTGTTAATCCCTTACTATATATTGGATAATGTTTAAGGGCTCAGTTGTGAGATATCTTATGATGTTGTACCGCCTTACTCCCCATTTGGTCTATACATGTGAGAGAGCTACCTGCACAAGGCCTCGTGCCAAGGACAGGGACTCAATAGGCAGAACCTTGTTTCAGCCCCTCAGCATACCAGCCATCCCAGCAGAGCTGTTAAGAAGTAACCTGTACTATATATGGAGGGAAGAAAGCAGTGAAACATGACTGCTCACTTGTTTACAGTAAGCCTGTGCTTAAGCTTCTTCTTGAATTCACATCTATTAGCGTGCACACCAAACCCCTTTCAATTCCATATGTAAATGTATACGGAAAAGCAATGGAAAATGTGTATCAATCTACTAATAGAAGAAACATTGAAAAATGTAGCATTCACTTTCTATAAACACCCAAAATGGAGTAATTTATCCAGAGAATGCAAACCTAAGGACATTCCAAAGGAAGCCTTTTAATCTTCCTTCCCCACACAACTCCCTCGGTTGCCGACTTGTCCCGTATGTATCTTCCTGAGTAAAAGGACTGAATACGTGATATTGTCATGTAGTGTTCTTGGAGGCTGACATACCTGTTCTTTCCTCTAGTAATTTGGTGATCGTGCACAGAATGTGACACGTTAATGATCACAAGGTATATGCAAACTATGACACAGCAGAACTATTGGTGTATGTTCCTTATAGACTCAGGGCAAATTTTTGCCTAGCTCCTACAAAGTATGCAAAAGTATTGGAAAATATCTCAAGGTCAGCATCAGGCACAAATGCAATTCCTGTGCTTTCCTGAGGGTGAGGGACTGGTTCTTGCCTCACTTTGGGCAGTGAAAATGTGTTGAGCCCAGGATCCTCCTCCTAGCTTTCCAAGTAGCAGAGCATCCACCTGAAGATGAGAGAGCCTCTTGAATCAATGCAGGAGATGGTGCAGCAGGGTCACTCCGTATATACTGTGAGACACTAGGGAAGACTTTGCATAGAGCACCTAGAGTCCTTTCCCCCTGCCCCCCATCTCAAACCAAGGCCTAGTAGAACCTCAATTTTTAGAGTTCTCTAGTTTATCAAAATGTCTATTTCAAAGAGTCTGAAACATACTACTAAAAAGATTTCAATGGTCACATTTGGTTCATTGCAAATAGGCACAGACTGCATCATATAAGCAAATGATACCAAAATCAAGGTGCTATTCTTTGAATCTTGGTCACTTGATTTCCTAAAGAACTGAAATAGATTTGTGGCTTCACAAGCAATTGCCTATTTCAAACTTAAGAAAAGTTGTCTGTTTGCTTAAATGTACAGTGCTAATGTGGCTTTGTTCTTTAGCAAACTCAGAAATCCAGGATGACTATTATGATAAATCCATGTCTGAAGCCATTATGTAGTGTACAAACAGCTTTTATTTAAAATAAATATATATTTCAGTGATGCTGTTATTTATATGTCAAATATAAAACATATTAATAGTCCTACCACTCACAGTGCTTTGTCTGGCTTGAATGAATGTTTTCGCTTGAATGCACTAGCAATGAAACAAACAATTGCTCATAAACAGAAACACTGTATGATCATACAGCCTCAAAGGATCTCTGTAAAATACTGCTGTTCCAAAAATGTGAAAAAAAATCTGCCTCTCCTATTTTAATTTTTTTAGGATAAAGGGATAAAATGGTAAAAGTTAAAATTAGGACCCACTCTAAGGGGAAGAAAGGAATCACTGAAAACCTTGGTTTCTAATTTCCAAAGATAACATAATTTTATTTTAATTTACGAAGAAATTCAGCACTTCCTCTAACAGTCAGTTTTGCTTCAAATATTCTTTTTTATTCAAATATTATGCAGGTGTGAATTTAAGACAATTTTTTACTACAAAGTAAAATGAGGCCAATTGGGGATGTCATAGCTCTTAAATACTAACACAAATGGATGTTCCATGTTTGTGGAGGTTAGAAATTAAAACCCAGGAGGCCATCAGTCTGTCGCGTGAGAAGGCTGTTAAAAGATTTCTTCACAATCATCTGTTCTGTCATTAAAAGTATTACCATAGACTGTTACGTAAAGAAAGCATTATTAAGTTGTCTAAAATATGTAATATATAATATGTAG
The DNA here is from genome assembly GCA_019425775.1 of Rafetus swinhoei. Classification (NCBI taxonomy): domain Eukaryota; kingdom Metazoa; phylum Chordata; order Testudines; family Trionychidae; genus Rafetus; species Rafetus swinhoei. Next base: position 58,546,018 of record CM033449.1, read on the forward strand.
AGTAGACTAAATATTCCCATTAAGACCCTGACTCAGCAAAGTCCAAAAGGCTATGCCTCACTTGAAGCAAATTAATTCATTGACTTAAATGGGACTATTTACGTGCTTAAAGCAACTTGCTGAATCAGGGTCAAACACAGTACTAATTGTGTTTTACAAAGTCCCAATACATCAATTCTCCTTCATCAAGGAAACACATATGCACTTTAAACTGTCCTAGGAAATTGTTGAATAAAATAATGTCATAAAGATATTAATTCAGACACAGTCTTAGAATAGATATGTTATGCATGATTATTAAATTTAATTAGTTTTAAACAGACTCAAGGTACCAAATATAAGTGATGTTCACAGAGCAACAAAAACCTATACAAATTTCCCAAATTAGCTATTGTCACTGGATTATTGCTATATCCATTTGTCAAGAGACAATCAGCAAAAGTTGGGCTAAAAGGGTACGTCTAAACTACATTCTATTTTCGAAAGAGGATATGCAAATTCCAATCTTCTTCCGATCTCATTTTCGAAAGCAGAGCTTTTGAAAGTGAAAGTAGTCTGGATGTGGGTTTTTGGGAAAAAACCCTTTTTTGGAAAAAATGCATAAACCTCGTTTTTTAAGAAAGAGCGGGGGTTTTTTCGGAAAAGAGGTTTTTTTCCAAAAAAACCCTGCATCCAGACTACTTTCACTTTCAAAAGATCCGCTTTCGAAAGTGAGATAGGAAGAATTTGCATATCCTCTTTCTAAAATAGAACATAGTCTAGACATAGCCAAGATGTTTAGTGGTTAGAACATTCATCCTTGTGAAAGAGATAAGTGACAGTTTTTCCATTGGTATGTTTTTGTTAATGGTAGGTAAAAGTAAAGAATCTGCAGAAGCAGTCAGCAAAGTATAACCGCCTAATGAATAACAAGTCAAATACCTCCTATCACATTTAAGTTTGTACATTTACTATTTTTAATATGAAATAAAGTGGCACAGAATAGTTTAAAACTATGGTTTTATGTAATAACCAGAGAACATGTAAATTCTGCTTCCCTTCCTCGGGAAATACTCCCATAGACTTCAGTGGGAACTTCCCAAAATAATGACTGTAAGATTTGGCCTGTTAGTTTCATTTTCAAAAATACTGACTCCATATTCTCCTCTTAGGCACCCATTTAGCAATGATTGAAGATTCTTGTTTAGATTCTCTTTAAGAACTACATTGTTTTTCTGCTGTTTTAAACTGTATTAAAGTGAGTAAAGTCTTCGACTTTATTTTTTGCCAGAGTGGAAAGACACTCCCTAAGGAGTTCTTTACATTGTAGTTTACAGGTATTAAATTCACTTTATTGTCTCCTTATCATTTTTCTTCATAAAAAATAAACATTAAAGATAGAAAACACCTTTTATTTATTCACTCCAACTTTTGCCAGTGCAGAATTATTTGCTGCAATATATTTCCAGTTATTTGTCTAATTCAGTTTTACATTTGCCAAGCTATAGGTCTACAATTTCCCTTGAGATGCTTCTGTATAGTCTAATAGGGTATGTCTACACAGCGAAGTTATTTCGAAATAATAGCCGTTATTCTGAAATAACTGTACTAGCATCTACACAAGCCAACCACTATTTCGAAATTAATTCAAAATAGCGGAGGGCTTATTTCGAACTTAGTAAACCTCATTCCATGAGGAATAGCACCTATTTTGAAATAAGCGCTGTGTAGACACGGAATAGGGGCTATTTCGAAATAGGGGGCCTCCAGCCCTTCCCAGGGTGCCCTGCTGGCCACTCTGGCCCCAACCAGGAAAACGCCTCTCCTCCCCCCTTCCCTGGAGCCCTTAAAGGGGTAGAGTCTGGCCACAGTGTCTGTGCCAGCTCAAGGCCTGCCAGCCCAGAGCCAGTATTCGCTGCCCCAGATCCAGTGGCCCCAGCATGAGCCAGGCAGCCAGTGCCAGCCAGCCCTCCACCGCTCCCCGAGCCCAGTCGCCCAGCTCTCAAGAGCCTGCCAGGGGCTGGAGAAAGCGGGCGCCTTCCTGGTCCAGTGCAGAGATTATGGCCCTGATTGAGGGTTGGGGGGATGCCTCCAATGTCCATGATCTCCACACTAGACAGAGGAATGCAGCTATCTACGGCAGGATGGCTGCCAGCCTGGCCACCAAAGGCCACATCTGAACCCAGGAGCAGGTTCGGATGAAAATTAAGGAGCTGTACCAGGCCTATGCCAGGGCCACAGGGGGCAGCTCCCAAACAGGGGCAGACCCAGAGAGCTGCCACGATTTTGACGCCCTGGACAGCATCCTGGGGGGTGGGACAGTCTGTGCCCCCCAGGTGGTCATCGACCCTGGGGCAGAGGGCCCTGACCAGGGCTTGGAGGAGGAGGAGGAGGAGGGCCAGGAGATGCAGGAGCCTGGAGGGAGCGTGCCGCACAGCCAGGATCCCCGAGCCATCCCAGCGGACCTGTCGCTGGTGTCATCCGGGGAGGAAACAACATGTGAGTGCCATCACTGTCCCTTTATGGGGAGGGAAGGAGACCAGGGACTGCACACATGGGCCTTGCTGACTCCAGAACACGCAGCAACCTGTGCATGTGTGGGCATGTAGTCGGCAAGAGTAAGTCTCAGGTCCGACACTGGGTTCTCAAAGTACAAAGGATGCCACACAGGTATCTGTCAAACATAAACAGTTTATTATCTGACAGCTAACAGTTGTGCCCCATAGATGGAAGAACAACATAAAAAAGAAGCGGCATATCTTACGTCCCTTCCTGCAAGCCTGGGACCCCGGGTAGGCTGCGGACGAAGTGGGAGGTTGTCTCAGCTTCCGAGGCGCCGGTACCCAAAGCCCATCGGCGAAGTCCAATTTGCTAGGCTCTGAGGCAGCCTTAAATACAGTTTTCCTGCCCTGTTTGGCAGTTTGGAAATTTCCAGGGCTTATTCATTAGTGCTGATGTAGAGCTTAGCTGTTAGTTATCTATCTGGTTCTGATCTGGATCTTCTTGTCCTTTGGCCCTGTTTATGTGATCAGTACCTTAGGGTAAACAGAATTGTTTATGCGTTCTTGCCCTTTACCCTTATCTCATACTTGTTCTTGCTATGCTGGCAACAATACTTATCTTAAGTGGCGTATGTTCCCAAAGACTTGCTTCTGGCTCATCAGATATAGGGAAAAGGGAAAGGGGGGAAAGAATGCAGGCCTCACCACCCCTAAACTATCACGTACAAAGTTCTTCTGCACTTGACCACTACAGGGCATGTGGCCCCAGCTGTCTGCCACACAGGGGCCTTGGCCTGTTAGCCACATGCGTGTGTGAAGAGACATGACATGCTCCTGACCCCGGGGTGGGACACAGCAGGACGCCCTCCCCTCCACAAGCCCCCTCTACACAGAGGCAGGGGACATCTCCCCTCCCCCACGCACACCCACACTATATACAGCACAAGGGCATGGGTGAAGTCCTGGGGCAGCTCCCACTCCCGGGGATAGCAGGACATCCCAAACATGGCCTCTGTGCAAGCAAATCAGCTCTGATGGTGTGGAGAACTGTTGTCCTCGCCTTGCAGAGGGGGGGCTGGGCTTCACCCACTGTGTCCCCAGGGATAACTGACCACTTCTCTTGTTTCTCCACAGCAGCACCAGATGTGAGTGCAGGGTGCACCACACCACTCGGGACATCCGCCTGCACCTGAGAACTCTGCAGGCCCACCCGTGCAGTGAAGGGGTACCAGCAGGAGCACCTGGGGGCACTGCAAGCCTTGCACTGCACCATCGACCACTGGGTGCAGAAAGACCTGCAGCTCCAGAAGGAGCAGCTTGCCCAGAGACGTGCCATCTGTGAGCACCTGCTGACCCTGGTGCAGAGCTTGCTGCCTCCTGCTGCTCCAGGCCCTGCTGCCTCCCCAGCTACCGCTCCTCCTTCCACTCCTTCTCCCCCTCCCACTTCTTCCTCCACCCCCTCCCCACCCCCCCGGGGATGTCAAGGCCCCTTCACCTGCGGTGCTGGGAGATAGTTGGGCTGGCAAAACCCGCAACCCTGAGCTCTGAGCTTCTCTTCCCCCTTCCACCCCTTGCCTCCCGCTGCCAGCTGCCTCCTCCCAGGTTTCCCCCTCCCCTCTCCCACACACCTTCCTCCCCTCTCCCACCTTCTTTCTCTAGTCTCACCTCAGTTTCATTCTCCCCCACCCCAGTTTTGTTCAATAAAGAGACTTTGTTGTAATGATCACGTCTCTTTTATTATACAGCAGGAAGGAGGTTAGTGAGGGGTAAGTGGAAGGACGTGAGGGAGGAATGAGGCACACGCCCCCACTGGGGCACACCAGGGAGACAGTTACTGCCTGCAGAACATGCTGCCAGCCTCACAGCAACACGTTCAGGAGAAGCACCAGAGTGCCCAGGGGCGGCTCTGGCTCCATGCTGCAGAGTGCTGTAGTGTCCTGAGTGAGGGCAACCAGACCACGCAGAGAAAAAAATGTTTTGCTGTCCTTCAGCGGGGTAGGCAAGCAAGCAGGGAAACCTTAGAACCGGCTATTGGTGGGGGGGTTCCTTTAAGCACAGGTCTCAGATAGCCTCAGGCAGCAGCCACACAAGGTAACTCCTGACCTGATGCCCTGCCAGAACTGGTTCCAGCTGGCCTTAAATGTGATTCAGCATCCAATCAATGTGGACGTGCTATTTCGAAATAGCAAAACGCTATTTCGAATTGAATTTCGTGTCTAGACCCGTTATTTCAAAATAAGATATTTTGAAATAACTATTTCGAAATAACATTGTAGTGTAGACATACCCTCAGGCTACGTCTAGACTGCAAGCCTCTTTCGAAAAAGAGTGTCTAGACTACAACCAGTACTTTCGAAAAAGCAAGCCACTTTTTCGAAAGAGAGCACCCAGGCAGTCTGGATGCTCTCTTTCGAAAAAGCACAGTTTGCATTACATAGCACCTTTTTTCGAAAGAGCACTTTCAAAAAAATGCGTTCTTCCTCATAAAAGGCGTTCTTCCTTCATAGATTTCCACGGTCAAAAAAACTGCCACGTTCTTTCGATTTACTTTCAAAAGAACTCAGCAGCAGTCTATACACGGGGGAAGTTTTTTCGAAAAAAGGCCACCTTTTTTTAAAAAAACCCTGTAGTCTAGACACACCCATAAAGAATAGCTTGTATAGTCCACAGCGGAGTATCCTGGAATACACTGGTGAACATGGGGAAAGCAGGGGAAGGAACACATCAGAATTTTTATTCTACCAGTTATGACATTAACTTTTTGATATTTTCTAAATGTTCATTATTTAAGTGAATATAACCCCCCCTAGTATGCCAGTTTCTCAGTTTGAGTACAGCAACACTTGAGCATCTATGGGAAAATCTGGCAAGTTTAAAAAGAAAACATTTTCACATATGATCACCAGGATCCTGAAACATTTCCAAATGCCTGTTACATGGGCTGTCTTTAACATTTTGCAATTTTGATCCAAGTAAAATTTCAGGTCCTAGTGGTATACACAAAGAAATTGTGTAACTATATACAATCCATTGGTAAAGTGTAAAATATACATTAATCTTCAGTTTTCTTTCCTGTAATGTATAAGTACTGTATTTTTCAAAAAATAAAATAACTTCTTTGAATATATATTAGGTAACGGTGTCAACATTCTTTCATCAAATAAGCCTCTTGTGCATTTTTAAAACTATGTTTTTTTCTCCCCTGACTTGGCCTATTTTCTATTCATTTTTATCTGAAAACAAAAAGTGCAAAATCTAAATTATGTAATCTATCTTTAAATCATTTATTATAAATCTGCTTCAAACTCCAAAAGAAGATAATCTGCTCATAATTGCTTATATAATTGTTTTCATATTTAATATAATTTCCATATCACAGTAGCATTCCAAGATAAAGATCATGCCAACTTAATGCTAGTGATTATATTTTAGGAACAGATGAAGTGACATCAGTCTTTTGCCGACTCAGAATAAGCCCAATACTTGAAATAATACTTGACTAATTATAATAATTTTTTTTTCTGTTTATGTAGTAAAACTCATACTGTATAACAAATCTACGTAGATTTATGATTTTTTTTAAATAATGGCAACATCCAAATCTCTTAGATGTTTTTCAGTTTTATATAGAGCTCAGACAAAGACCTCATACATCACAAGTATTGTCAATCAGATATGATATGAAGATTTGATTTTGTTTAAACAAATGTTGCCAATGGTAAATTAAAAACATAAAGATTGTTGTAGCTTAGAAATGTGAGTAATTTTTTTTTAACCAAAATTCTTAGTAAGCTTATTATATAATATAGATAAAGGGCTAATTTATTCAGAGCTATTCTGTGACTCAGCAGACAATGAATTAACGGTAATTACCAGCATAATGAGGGAGGCTTATTAAATTGGATTTCTGGTAGTTTATAGAGTTGTCAGACATTTGAAATACCTGGCCATAGAAGGTCAAATTGATAACTTGCCTTTGCTGAAAGTATTAGTACAATTTTGTCTAAGTATTGCTTAGTTTTCCAATTAGTAAACATGTGTGGTAAAGCAGACAAATGAGAAGTTGAACAATGGTCCATGAGTCACCTGTTTTGAAATACTATGATATGATTAAACCAGTTGCATTTTCTGCTTTTTTCAACAACTTTTAAGATATCAATAGTGCCAGAGATGTCTTCACGATTACCTGCTCATGCAGAAGTAGAAGGTAGTACTTTGTTCCTTATGTAACCAGGAAGAGTATGAGAGAGTTTGTGTTAATACCAACAGAAATTTTGCAGGCAGTGGCATTACTATGCTCACTAAGTGCAGAATTATTACGGGTGTCATTCATGGTTGCCCAAGCCATGAAATACCACCTTGAAGCTACACCATAATCAGCTAGGAGTGAGCTATTATTAGCAGATACACTGGCCCCTAAATACAATGAGCTTCCTGTTCATCTGAAGAAGTGGGTTTTCCCCATGAAAGCTCATTATACTGTATCTGTTTTGGTTAGTCTCTAAGGGTATGTCTAGACTACATTGTTTTTTCGAAAACACTGCCCTTTTTTTGAGAAAAAACTTCACCTGCATCCACACTGCAATCGCGTTCTTTCTAAATTAAATTGAAAGAATGCAGGGGGGGGTTCAACATTGGTAAACCTCAAATAAGAGGAAGAATGGCTTTTTTGAAAGAAAAGGCAATCGAAAAAAGCACAGGTGCCCTGGTGGCCATTCTGTGAATAGCAATCAGGGCTTTCTTTCAAGAGAGCGTCCGTGCAGTCTGGACACTCCCTTTCAAAAAAGCAGATCGCTTTTTTGATCTGGTTTTGAGGTGTGGATGCTCTCTTTTGAAAGAAGCTGTTTCGAAAGAGCTCTTTCAAAAAAGCTTCTTTTGAAAGAAGATTGCTGTCTAGACGTACCCTAAAGTGTTACAGCACCATGGTTTTATGATGATGATTGTTCATGGTGAAACATTCAAACAGACTTTTTTTTATATTTAGAAGTCTATTGAGTGGTGATGTTATTTCATTTTCAGTTTTAAGTGAAATTAAGATACCTTAAAAAGGAGGGACAAATTCCTAATAGAGGAAGATGTAATCTTAGTAAGAGATTGACTGGAAGTGGCTATAAGCAAGTGGGTTATGCCCACGAAAACTCATGATACTATCTATATTTTTTGTTAGTCTCTAGGGTGCTTCAGTACCATTTGTTGCGGGGTTTTTTTAACGTTTTTTTTAGTTACAGATTGACATGGCTACCCCTCTGAGATTTATAAGCATATATGTTAAGCCTCTGAGTATGCACAGTATGATAGATGTTTTTAAAAGCCTAAGAAGAGGCAAACTGAACTGAATGCTTGTGGATTTAGCAAATTGATGTGACATTTCTCCTGACAAACCTGACTGTTTAGAGCCCCTACAATCAGAGATGTTTGTTCTATGTATTCATGAGAACCTGGAAAACTGGAACCTCAGCAATAGAGGATCCTGCCCTGAATATTTTTTACCCTTTTGCTAATAGCAGCCTGAGCCTGCAGAGTTCCTGGAGCTTCAGAAAAGGACGCTTAATGTAAAACAGAGCATTTTCAAACTTTACATTGCATCTTCCTAAAATGTCACAGTACTATGGCTTGGGAGATTAAGGTCATTTCTAAAGGGTCATATCAACAGGTGCAGTTTTATACTTAAATCGCATTTTTAAAATAAGAGATATTTGTAAAAACAAAATCAATGAATTTAGACAAGATAATGAATTGCCAATATAAGGGTATGTCTACACTAGCCCCCTAGTTCGAACTTAGTTCGAGTTAACGTTTGACTGCCGCGTGTAGCCGCGGGCAGTTAGTTAGGACTAAAGGGATTTAAAAATGGCGCCCGGATGGGAAGATTCAAATAAAGCCTGGGATATTTAAATCCTGGGCTTCATTTGCAACTTCGAATGCCTACATTAGCCTCCCTAGTTCGAACTAGGGGGCTAGTGTAGACATACCCTAATGCACTTACATGAAATACTCTGAATCTTACAAATTTACAAGTTATTTTAAAATAACATTAAAAACCCATCTTACATCTGGCCTGGTATGTATCTAAACCATGTGTTTTACCCTTAATCACAAGGGTCATCTTTTTATGGAGATCTTTGCTTATTCTGGGAATGCAAGGCTTTTTCTTTTAGAAGCTTCTCATAGAAGCATGCTAAAGGACACCTTCCTGGAGCTGTGTGAGTGGCTTGCCCCTGCCCTCAGGTGACATGACACCCACATGAGACCCACCATCCCCCTCCTGAAGTGGGTTGCCATCGCACTTTGGAAGCACACGACATGCCAGATAGCTACCACTCAATTGGGAACCACTTGGGTGTGGGGAGATCAACTATTGGGGCAAAGTTCACGCAAGTCTGACTCTCTTACTATTGTTTAAACGCCGGGGATTTAAACGCCGGCCGGGAGCAAGGGCGGGGGGGAGTGCCGAGAGCATCCCCCCCCGGGAGCAGACGACGGGTGGGACCCAAACCCAGGAGGTAAGCCCCGACTCGGCGGGCTGGCCCTGGTGGGGAGAGGAAGCAGCCCAGGGCAGGCGAAGGGTGCCTGCGGACTGGCGTGTTTCGGCTACAGCCCCCGCCAGTCGGACCAGACAAGAGCCACATTCGAGTCCTTAGGGCCCTGGGCTGGGGTCCGTGAGAGGGGGCAGGCCCGGACCCCCCTCTCCCCATCAAGGGAAGCGAATCGCCCGACGCCTTAAAGGAGACCCGGCAAATTGCCAGTATAATTGACTTGGACGCCGAGAGGCGGTCTTGAGGGTGGCGGGATCACGAGACAAGAGGGTGGAATGGGCCTAACGGACCGACCCTCGCGGGTGACGGGGGAGGACACGTTTACAGGTGGTGGAGAATGTGGGCAGCATGACGCCCCGGACGGAAGGGGCGGGTTGGCGTTCATTACCCCCTTGCATCCCATAAGGTCCAGGAGCAGCGAGATGGACCCCGCGAAAGTACTAGACTGGCTGATGGAAAACCAGCGTCAACACCAGCAACAGCAGACCGTGCTCCTGCAACAGCTCTCCACGCAGCACTTGGAGCAACAGAAGCAGCTGGTGCATGACCTGGCCGAACAATTTGAAGCACAGCAGGACCGGTGGAGACAACAGTACCCACCGCCCTTGCTGACAACCCCAGGGCCCGCGGTGGGGGAAGGAGCAGGCGGGCTCCTGATGGCCCCCGTCCGGCTGTCAAAGATGGGGCCGGACGACAACCCTGAGGCATTCCTGACTACATTTGAACGGGTCGCGTCCGCCGCCCGATGGCCAGAGGATCAGTGGGCGACTATATTGGCACCGTACCTGACTGGGCCCACCCAGATGGCTTATCGGAGCTTGGGCATCCGAGATGCGCTCCACTATTATACAGTTAAAGAGGCCGTGTTGGACCAGCTCGGCATCAACCCGAGCGTGCGGAAGAAGTTTGGAAGGAAGCGATCTGCGACAGGGGACTGGCGCGGGCCGTAGCCAGAGACTAAGAGAAGCAGCCTGGCGCTGGCTGGGCGGGCAGCAAACAGGGGCCCAGGTCGCAGAGAAAGTGGTGCTTGAACAATTTTTGAATATCTTGCCGGCGGAGAATGTGGTGAGTGAGAGACAGCATCCGTCGACCCTGGAAGAAGCCGTAACCCTCATGACAGATTACGAGGCGGCCGAATCAGCCGAGGGGTTAAGGAAGACGGACCGCCCCACCCCGATCCCGAGGGGGGAGACTGGGAAGCTAACCCAACCCCGGGGACACCCCGAAGAAGCCCTGGGGCGACGAGTTGGGAGGCCAGAGACCCGGAGGTTAGCCCCAGCCTGGACGATGCCCAGGAGACGACCCCCGCCTAGGCCTCCCCAACAACCTGCCACCGGGGAGACGACCACGGGAGAAACAGCCCCGACCAAAAGCGCGTGTTTCCACTGTGGAGAGGAGGGGCACTTCCAATGGGAGTGTCCCTATATGGATTGCACCTATGCCCAGGCCTTGGCCGGGGGCCATCCGCAAGAGGGGGGAGCAGTGGCGCGGATCACGAAGCAGGTGCGGATCGAAGGCCGGTGGGTGGAAGCTCTGATAGACTCAGGCTGCAGCCAAACGATTGTCCGGGAGGATCTGATAGGAACCTGGGGTCCCCGAGGGCCACCGGTGATGGTCCAGTGCGTCCACGGAGATGTACACCCGTACGCGACGGCATGGGCTCAGATAGTGGACGGGATCCACGAAAGTTGGGTCTTCGTGGTAGTGGCTCCTAAGTTGGTTTATCCAGCCCTCCTGAGACGCGACTGGGAGGGGTTCCGCCGAGTGGTGTGCGGATGGGGACGGCCACTGAAACCAGAGGGAGCCGAAGGCATGTTGGGTGAGAGAGGGGACCACCCCGACCCCCCCGAGGACGGTGAGAGGAGGGCTGCGGACCCCCTTAGGGGGGAGGAACCACCGCTCGACGAGCACGCCCTGGACCCCTGGGACGGCGACTTCCTCCAACAACAGAGGGAGGACCCCACCCTACAGCACGCCTGGGCTGCGGCCGGAGGACCCAGGGGCACGGAAGACGGGAATGCCGCCCGCCAACAAGGCCCGTCCTTTGAGGTACGTCAAGATCGGTTGTACCGGGTAACGGAGGGGGCGGAGGAGTACGGGACCCTTAAGCAGCTGCTAATCCCAACTCGGTACCGCCTCCTGCTGATGGGCCTGGCACACGCCAACCCCTGGTCGGGACATTTGGGTTACGAAAAGACCGTGCGTAGGATCCTCCAGCGGTTTTATTGGCCAGGCGTGTACCGGGAAGTCAGACTTTTGCCTATCCTGCCTGGAATGCCAACGGGTGAGCCCAAAGGGGGTCCCTAAGGCCCCGCTCGTACCCCTACCAATCATAGGCGTTCCCTTTGAACGAGTGGCCATGGACATAGTCGGCCCGCTAGAAAAGACAACCGCCGGGTGCCAATATATTCTGGTAGTCTTAGACTACGCTACTCGGTACCCGGGGGCGGTCCCCTTGAGAACAATGACCGCCAGGGTGTTAGCAGCCAAATTAGTGAGAATTTTCTCCCGGGTGGGGATACCCAAGGAGATTCTCACAGACCAAGGGACGAATTTTATGTCCCGGCTCATATCGGAGCTATGTCGACTATTACGAATCCGTACTTTACGGACGTCCGTTTACCACCCCCAAACGGACGGCCTAGTCGAACGTTTCAACAGAACCTTAAAAAGTATGCTAAGGAAGTTCACAGAACAGGACCCCCGAGCCTGGGACCGTCTGTTGCCAGCCCTAATGTTTGCAGTAAGGGAGGTTCCCCAGGCTTCAACCGGGTTCTCTCCCTTCGAGCTCCTTTACGGGCGACAACCCCGAGGGATTCTTGACATTGTGCGAGAGAAATGGGAGGACCAAGAGGCAAGGGTGAAGGGCTCGATCCCCTATATCTTAGAGCTCCGGCAGAAGTTAAGAACCCTCGGGGACCTTGCCCGGGAGCACCAGCAGGAGGCCCAAACCCGGCAGGCCGCCCACTACAACATCGTGGCCCACCTGAGGACCTTCGAGCCTGGAGACCGAGTCCTGCTCCTGTTACCCACTCAAGATTCGAAGCTGTTGGCGAAATGGCAGGGACCCTTCAAAGTAGTCAGATGGGTGGGGGAAGTCGACTATGAGGTGCGCCTGACCGGGCCGCGTAGGAAAACGAAAATCTACCACGTCAACCTCTTGAAGGCCTGGAGGAGCCAGGAGGGGCTGGCAGGGGTTAACATCGAAGCTGACGTTGACTTGGGCCCCGAAGGAAGAGCCTCCACTGCAGCCCCGAAGCCCAGAGTGGGCCGAGAGCTGACACCGAGCCAGAGAAGGGAGCTAGAGCAGCTACTCCAAGCCTATGAGGCTGTGCTAACCGACCAGCCAGGATATACGACCCTAGCCTACCACCATGTCGACACCGAACCCGGGAAGACGGTAAGAGAGCCCGTTCAACCCCTGTCAAGGAAGGTCTGGGAAACGGTAAGAGAGGAGGTCCAGAAGATGCTCCAGTGGGGGGTGATTGAGGAGTCCCATAGCGACTGGCGGAGCCCAATCGTATTGGTCCCAAAACCAGATGGCTCGGTACATTTCTGTATAGACTTTCGAAAAATTAACAGTATCTCATGCTTCGATGCCTACCCCATGCCGAGGATCGATGAATTATTAGATCGCCTGGGCCACGCCCGCTACCTGTCAACGATAGACCTGAGCAAGGGATATTGGCAAATCCCCCTCACCAACACCGCGAGGGAGAAAACAGCCTTCTCCACGCCCTTCGGGTTATACCAATTTATATGTATGCCATTCGGCTTACATGGGGCGGCGGCCACGTTCCAGCGGCTGGTAGATAAGGTACTAAAAGACCATCGATCGTACACCGCCGCGTATATCGACGATATCGTCGTATACAGCGAAACCTGGGAGGAACACCTGAAGAGTCTTCAGGCCGTCCTGAAGACGTTGAAGGAGGCGGGGCTCACGGCAAACTCCAACAAGTGCCGGTTCGGAGAATGAGAAGTGACCTACCTCGGTTACACGGTGGGGCGAGGGCAGGTAAGGCCCCTAGTCGACAAAGTAGAGGCACTGCGGGAATACCCGCCACCAAAAACCAAGAGACAGGTCCGTCAATTCTTGGGGCTAGCTAGCTATTATAGATGATTCGTACCTCACTTCACCTCGCTAGCAGCCCCCCTAACAGACCTGACCCAGAAAGCACGCCCTAACAAGGTGGTGTGGACCGAGGCCTGCGAGAAGGCCTTCCGGACACTTAAAAACAGTTTGACCGAGGCCCCCGTACTAGCACAGCCGGACTTTGACAAACCCTTTGTCGTCCAAACAGATGCGTCAGAGGAAGGGCTGGGGGCCGTCCTGTCCCAGGAATGGGAAGAAAGCGAACATCCGGTAATGTATATAAGCCGCAAACTGTTCCCCGTGGCGTAGATACTCTACCATAGAAAGAAGCCCTGGCAGTAAAATGGGCGATAGAGACGCTCCGATACTATTTGTGGGGCGGCCGGTTTACGGTAATGACAGACCACGCCCCACTACGGTGGCTACAAAATATGAAAGACTCAAACACCAGGATCATGCGCTGGTATCTCTCTTTGCAGCCATACGCGTTCGACGTGGTCCACCGAGCCGGAGCCAAGCACGCGAATGCAGACTTCTTCTCCCGAAAAGATGGCCCCGAAGAAGACCCGGACCAGGGGGTAAAGGGACCTTTAAAGGGGGAGGTGTGTGACGGGCCAGAGGCGGCCCGCACTGGGCTGACCGCATGTTTGGCGGCTCTCGGGGAAAAGCCGGGAAGCCCCGAACAGAGCGAGCCACGAGCGGCCGCCCGTGCGGCTCCTCCGCAAGCCGCAAACCGCTGCGCCAGCTGCTCGGCGGTGGCGGCGGCGGCATGCCAGCCGAGCGGCGGGAATTCCTGTGGCGTCACCAGACTGGTGGCGTCCTGGGCGACCTGCGCCGGGCCGGGCGTGCTCCTGCCACGCCCGGGCGGAGCCGCCGCGGGCCACGGTGCAGGATTTCGCGCCAGCCGGGAGCAAGGGCGGGGAGTGCGAGCGTCCCCGGGAGCAGGCGGCGGATGGGACCCAAACCCAGGAGGTAAGCCCGACTCGGCGGGCTGGCCCTGGTGGGAGAGGAAGCAGCCCAGGGGCGGGCGAAGGGTGCCTGCGGACTGGCGCGTTTCGGCTACGGCCCCGCCAGTCGGTCCGGACAAGAGCCACATCCGAGTCCTTAGGGCCCTGGGCTGGGGTCCGTGAGAGGGGGCGGGCCCGGACCCCCTCTCCCCATCAAGGGAAGCAAATCACCCGACGCCTTAAAGGAGACCCGGCAAATTGCCAGTATAATTGACTTGGACGCCGAGAGGCGGTCTTGAGGGTGGCGGGATCACGAGACAAGAGGGCGGAACGGGCCTAACGGACCGACCCTCGCGGGTGACGGGGGAGGACACGTTTACAAGCAGCCTCATCAGGGCCCACATTGAGGTGGAGAGTGCCTTTGGCCATTTGAAGGGGAGGTTCCGCTGTCTCCTCACCTGGGCCTCAGCAAGAGGAACATCCCCCAGGTAGTGGTGGGAAGTGGGGATGGAGCAGGTTGCCTTCCCTCCATGCTGCATATAGGCCAAGTCCAGCAGTAGCAGCATCCCACAGAGAAAGGACTTCTATCCCCGCCCACTGGAGGAGAGAGGGGAGGGTGGTTGGAGAGGTGGGTGTGAGTGGCAGACGTCGCTTGCCAGGGAAGGTGCTGCTGGGGTCCCCTCCACTTCCTCCTCCCCCATGCAAGGGATCGGTGTCCTCTGCCTTGTAGTGCTTCCACAGGAGTGGAAGCTGTTCTGGGAGTGTGGGCATGACTGTATGCTGTGTGCAGCACTGTTATGTGTGTGTGTGTCCATGACCTTATCCTCCTTAGTGGTGGCTTGTGGTGGGAAGGTGTCCCACCACGGAGTTGAAAGCAAGGCAGGCCTCTTCAGAAACCCAATGAGCAGGAGTGCAAGATTCCTTTGTGGCAGCCTCATGTGGCTGTCTCCTCGGGACTGGCATGTCATGTGCACCCACGTGCACAGGCTGCTGTGTGACTCCCCACAGCCCACGAAGGCTGAGCGAGGAGCATGCAGCCCCTTGCTGCCTGATGTCTCCCCCTTCATGTGTCTTAGGAAAGTAATGCAATTCACCTGATGGGCCTTCTCTGGCTTCATCCGAATCCTGGGTGACATCCTGGGAGGGAGATACCAGCTCCAGGGACAGGATGACCTCCTGGCTAGCAGGCACCATGTCCATGCTGGCCTCATCTTTCGCCTCCTCCTCCTCCTCATCCATGGGCCTGCACTCTGGGAGGCTGATGATGGGCATCTCCAGGCCGGTGTCAACAACAAGGGGTGGGGGAAGGGACTGATCTCTCTCCTAGGATGCGGTGCAGCTGCTCATAATAGAGGCACAATTGGGGTGCTGATCTTAAGCAGGAACTCTGTTCCCTTGCCTTTGTGTATGACTGCCTGAGTTCCTTGATTTTCATGTACACCTGCTCCTGGGTGCACATGTGACCCTTCTGGCCCAGGCTGGTGGCCATCCAGCTATAACCTACAGGATGTCCACATCAGATGCAGGAATTTGGCATTTAGTCTCCTCTCCCCAGACCTCAGTGAGATCCAAGATCTCCACACTACATCAGGAAGGGGCCTTCCTCTTCCACCCATGGGCAGGAGCTTCAGAGCTGGCTGCCGGCTCATTTGCAGCTATGGGGGAGAGGGGTCTGCCATGACAGCAGGGAAGGCATAGCAGGGAGCTGCAGTGTGGCACAGGGCTGTCAGGGCCTGCATGGTGCCACAAACTGTTTCCCCTGAGACTGCACCTTTAAAGGCTGCAGAGGATGGGAAACTATAGAGTTTTGATGGTTGTGGACAGAATGGCCACCAGCAGGGGCGGATATAGGGCAGGGCGAGCGGGGCGGCTGCCCCGGGCACTGCTCTTCAAAAAGCCCCGCGCATGCGCCGTGGCAAAGGGGAGCCCCGCAAAATTGTGCTGCCCTGGGCCCCGCAAAATGGTCATCTGCCCCTGGCCACCAGGGTAGCTGTGAGAAGTGCTGGGAGCCAATTATTTTGACATAACTATAGCTGCCTGTCCACACACACCCTATTTCAAAATAACTATTTCAAAATAGGCACTATTGCTCATGAAATGAGGGTTTATTATTCCAGAATAAGAAGCCTATTTATTCTGAAGATATTTCAAAATAACGGGTTTGCTGTGTGGATGCTCACCTTGTTATTTCAAATAACGTTAGTTAATTCAAAATAACCCTGCAGTGTAGACGTGCCCTAAGACTCAATATTGTATAGCTGTTTCTATGCGCTTTTTATCTCTGCTTCCCAAAAGTCATTTTTGTAAGCTAATTGTTGATGTGTCAATAGAATTTTAACCTGGCAAATGTTACCTTCATTTTGCCGTATGTTTTAACAAGATACATTCTTGCAAGAAAGCATGACTTACAGTATCTTGTTAAACTTTTGGGTAGCGTGAAAACTTCTCACAAAGCAAGGCCATAAAGAATGGATTGCTAGTTCTTACAAATACACCATTGTGGGATTGAAAGTAAGAGAAATATTATCAATCAGTGGGGAAAAAAAACAAACAAAGTTTCAATTGATGTTAAAAAAAATCTATATTATTGACTTCAAATTTTACAGTATCTAAGATACTCAACATTTATGTTCACTGCCAGAGATGTTGCAGAGAAAATTCACAATCTTAGAGATTTGATGAAAAATGGGATTAAAAAAATCAGTGGAATTTTTTTCAGTTTTTGAGCAGCTACACATAATTTGAACAGTGCAAACATTTGTTTTCTTCTGTAACTGTATGAAAACCATCCAACTTTCCTCCATAATCATTCAGTTTTGTTACCCAGTCCTCCATAGTGATGCATCTTCACAGATTTCATCTGTTTAATAGGCAGCTGCAAAACTTTATAGCCTTTGGCTAGCCCAGATCTATACTACGTCAATCAAGTGTGTGATGATATGATTTGTGACTAACACCTGTGTGGACAAAAGTCCCTAGTAAAAACATAGTTTTACTGGCAACATTTGCCTTTTGGCACCATGGATTATTTCTCTTCTGCCAATGAAAGTTTGCAGTTTTGCCAGTATAAATTGTGTTCACACTAGGATTACTTTGCTGGTGTGGTGTACTGGGACAGCTATGTTGGCAAATCAGTGCTAGCGTACACCTGACCTTAGTCACTCCTATGGAGAGTGCTGTTAAAAGGGACAATCCAAAAGTCAGTGGGGTGAAGTTTCTCTCTCTCTGACCACGTCTTCACTTGCCACATTGGAAATAGATCTTCTGGCATTCGATTTAGGAGGTAGTAAAGACCTGCTAAATTGAATGCTGAGGGCACTCCCGGCCAGTGCTGGTACTCCTTGATTCATGAGGAGTAATGAAAGCCGACGGGAGTGTTTGTTCCCTTTGACCTCCCACTGTGAACACAGCACCAAGTTTGGTTTAAGGTATGTTGACTCCAGCTACATTATTTATATAGCTGGAGTTGTGTACCATAAGCCGACCTTCCAAGTCTAATATAGACCTAGCTTCTGTGTGTGTGCTGAATGGCACAACTGCTGCTTCTGAGAAGTGAGAGAATGGCAGTCTTAATCCACCTATGACATGTTTACAAATGAGGATCTCAAGGGCAGAGCACATCGTTTTCAATTTGTGACGATCCGTTTGGTTGCCGCTTTACTACAAACTGTTCAAAGCCAAATCCAGGAACAAAGGAGAAGCGGCTACAGAACATATAAAGTTATTTGATTACAGCACTTCCCCCACACAGCACTTATTTTGAAATAGCGCACTCTTCCTCTGACTTCCCTTACTTCTCGTACAATGAGGGTTACAGGATTCGGAGTAAGAAGTTCTCTAGCTTGACAGTATTTCTACATTATTTCAAAATAACTGCCTGCTGTGTAGATGTGGACTAAGTTATTTGGAAATAACGCTAGTTATTTCAAAATAATGTTGCTGTGTACATGTACCCTAAGGGATATTAATTTTCATGCCAAATTAAACAACCTTAGTGTTGGCACTAACAAATACATTTATATCATCTGAAATGAGACTAGTAGCCAAGAGAAGATGTAGGGCTCTTTATTAAAAGGATTTAAACTAAACTTATTATAGCCACAATATTCAAAATGATTGAGAAACATCTCACCCCACTCCCTCCAGCACAAGCAAAACAATATATATAAATTCAAACAAACACACCACCGATCTCCTAAAAATTAATTTGATCTTGTTTTCTTACATGAACTGAAGAAATAAATATGTTCTAGTGCTCACATCTTAAATACCAGGAAAATTACAATGAAGATTAAACAGAATCTTCCAAATCTGATTCTGAAAAGTAGACTTTGGGTACGTCCTCATTTTTTGAGGAGTAATGTTAGTTCGAACCAAGGGCTTTGGTTCGAACTACCGCGTTCCAGCGCGCACTTCCTGGTTCAAATCAGCTGTGATTCGGACTAGAGCGCCGGGTGAGATCTTGCTAATGAAGTGCGGGATATTTAAATCCCCGCTTCATTAGCAATTTTGGTCGCCTACATTTGCATCCCTAGTCTGAACTAGGGAGCAAATGTAGATGTACCCTTTGTCTTACTGAGGGTATGTCTAGACTAGAGAGCTTTTCCGGGATTCCGGAGGTATCTGGGAAAAGCTCTGCTGTGTCCAAGATACACGTCTGCTTTTCCGAAAAAAAAATCGGAAAAGTGGACGCATTTTGTCAGCATCCCTGTAAACCTTGTTTTATGAAAAAGAAGGGTTGTTCCAAAAGAGCGGAGGAGGGGGGAGGGTTCGACGTTAGGCCGCGTGTAGACTGGCCAAATGTTGGAATATCCTCTTTTGGAAGAAAAGCGGAAAAAGATAAGCAAATTGCAGTTCACAATTTGTGTATCTTTTCCTGACTTTTCTTTGTAGTGTAGACATAGCCTGAGAGAAACAGCACAGAAGGCACAGCTTAAGGGATGAGAGGGAGACTTTAAGCTACTTTTTTTTACCACCCAAATTCTGGCTACTGCAGAGGGCAATCCCGACATGAATTAGAGCACTCAAATAATATTTTCATTAGGTATTATTTGTTGAACACCAAAACTTTACTTAGTCCTATTTTTAACAGAAGATATGGAGCTTTCCCCAAGCAGCTTTGAAAATGAGGCTTCCAAACTGCCTATTTGTCATCTTTAATATTGGGTAGACACAGCCATGCTCAGTCAATAAACATTACTTTTTCAGAATTGTCAGCTTGGCTTTGGATCAATGTTTCCATATGTGCAGATAGCTATGAGCAAGGTAAAGACCAAAGTATGCCACCACCTCAAAATGAGAACAGCATACCTTGCTGGTCAATTTTCTAGGGCTATTTGTGAGGACTGAAATAATTTCATTGCTGTATAAATATTATACCTAGATCACAGAAGAGTTAGCCTATAATTGTTGCAGTACTGTAAGTATTATATTTTCATTGAAAGCTTTAACATTTCAACTATTGTGACCTAAAATTAGTTTCTAATTTTTTTTCATGGACTTGCAGTCATTTGGCCATTACTCTATTACAAGCTATATAGTTTTGTTTTAATTTTGAATAAAGAAAAATTCTCTGTGATCTATTCCTGTTTTACAATATCTACATTTACATGTTCACAATTTAGTAAAACACTTAATTTCTTCTAAAACATCTGACGTATCCAAACAAAAATTTATTACTTTGAAGGTGAAAGGCAACAGTTCTTGTGATTAATTGTATAGGAGTCACACTTACTTATCAAACTCCAGCACTGTCTTGTAAGAAAGAGACTCCCCAATCAATGTACTGTTCAAACTACAACTTTATAGGGCAACAAAACTTTCTAATACTTAAAAAAAAATAGAAATACAGTATGATGTCCAGAATGGCTCACTGGGTTGAGAGCAGGATGGGGAGTTGTTCTCTGAATCAAATCTAGTTGAACTCAAATACTTTTTTAAGTTCAATGACTCTAGCTCACGTTGGTGGCGACCCATAATGGATACCATCAAATGTTTATTGACTAGCAGCCTGTGTGAAATGAATTGGTGATTTTAGTTCAGTTTTCAGTGGGTTTTGTTGACACCACACAAACACCACCATAGTTAATACATTTATGGGAAAGCCTGTACAGCAGATGGGAGGTGTGATTCCCAACTTGGGTGGACATACATGAATTAGCTCTGCTTCAGCTAGTGTGCTCAAAATAGCAATGTGGCTATGGTAGCATGGGTGGAAGCTTGGGCTAGCCCCCTGAATCTGTACCTAGTATTTCAGATAGAGTTGTGCTTATGTAGCTAGCCTCAGCTGCCACTACACATGCTGCAGCTACCATGCTGCTTTTAGTGTACTAGCTTGATCAGAGTTAGCACATATATGTCCATCCAAGAAGGAAATCGCACTTCCCACCTGTTGTGTAGACAGCCTAATAAGCCAAGAACTGAAATATATTGTGTGAAATATATTATATTGTGTGAAATATATTATACTCAACATTAGGCCAAAGGACCTAAGGATTCAGGAAAATATTCAATGGCTTCAGTCTTATTTAATATGGTCACCACATTTTAACAAGCACAGGTTAACCCTGCTTGAACCATGGCGTCGTTGGGGAACCGAAATACCACAAGTGGTCAAGGCTGCTTTCATTATGAATCATATTGTGTCATGAAATAATCTTCTGATCTGGAAAATGGGTACTGAGATATTTTCCACCCTGTTGATAGTAATTTTATGGTCACTAGAATCAAATAGACCATTTTGTGTTTTGGACTGGCAAAACTTATGTAATCAGTCTACTTTTCCTATAATATCTAATTTTTGTGGTCTTCTCAGGTAACCCTTTGATCCTCAACACATGAAAAAAGAATGGTTAGAGACATTGTTTTCATTTTCTTTCAAAGTAATCAGCATTGTACCCTCTACACCAGAGGGGGGACCTAAGGCCCAGGGGCCAGATGCAGTCCCCAATTTGCCTGGATCTACAGATATAACATGTGTCCATTCATGGGTTGGTTCTATATTGAGCTTCTGGTCATTTCTTAATTTTTTATATACTGAGAAATATACAATATATTGATCAGTTCAATCCTCTCTCACATACTTTTCTCAGCAGAGTTTTCCTCACTTTCACTAGAAATCATTACTGTTTAAATGTGGATGTTTATTTCTCAGTCACTCTCTGTTTTCCTTTTTTACATGGCACACATTTATTTTATCTCTGCGTGGTTTGTTTGTTGTTTTTTACACCATATGCCCAGTCTCGTGGTATTTGTGACACATTGCATTTTTTAGGATAGTGCATACAAGCATGCAGTATTTTCCCATATGTTACTTTAATACTTCCCATGTCTGAAAATGTATTTCATTGGACTTTTCTTTCCTTTTAAGCTACATAATTGATGCTCTGTTAAATTGTATACAGAAATGAACAGTACTAACTGTATTAAAAAGAACCATAACAATTGTATTGCTTCATTACTAGCTGGAAATGGTAAAATTATCAATAATATCAATAATAATGAAAAAATGTTAAATAAATATTTCTGTTCTATATTTGGGAAAAACAGATGATGTAGTCATATAAAGTGATATCACTGTTTAATTCCTCTAGTATCCCAGATGAGGATAGTTAAACAGCATAGAGGATGTTGAACAGCTACTAAAAGTTTTTAAATAATTTGGTCCAAAAAACTTGCATCCAAAATTTTTAAAAAGTGCTTGCCAAGGAGCACACTGGACCGTTAGTTGATATTTTATTAAATCTTGAAACTCTGGGGATGATTCAGTAGATTGCAAGAAAGCTTATTTTGTGCCAATAATTAAAAAGGGGAAATGGTATGATCCATTTATAGGCCTGTCTCTCTGACATCAATCCTATGCAAGATAATGGAGCTGTTGATGAAACTCAATAAAGAATAAAAAGAGGATAATATAATTAACACAAATCAACATAGGTTTATGGAAAATCAATTCAGTCTGACTAACTCGATTTGTTTTGGATGAGATTAAAAGTTTGGTTGATAAAGATAATTGTGTTGATGTAATATCGTTAGATTTCTGTAAGTCATCTGACTTGATACCACATGATATTTTTTCTAAAATCTTAGGGAACCTTTGAATGATATATTATAAACTAACAAGACACACATCACATAAATTAAAAACTGACTAACTGATAGGTAATGTAATTGGAAATATGTAATAATCATACAATGGATATGATGCTACTGTGGCTCTGCAGGGTGTGGGTGTTAGTCAAAAGCTATATTATATATATATATGCTTTTTTGTGATATGAAAGAAAATATGAAATAGTCACTAATAAAGTTTTCAGATGATACAAAAACTGGAGGAGTGGAAAATAATGAAAAGACAGGTCACCGATAGAGAACAATCTGGATAGCTTGATAATCTGGCCTCAAGTAAATCAATGTTCATTGGTAAATATAACTGTATACGTGTGGTATATGAACATTGCCTGCTATGGTCTACCTGTCCACGTGCATCCTACTAGTAACAGATTGTGAGTTTTATTTGAATTAGGACTTGTTGAAATAATTCTGTTTCAGAGAGGCACACCAAATTGTTAATATGCATCAGCTGAGTGCATGTGGACAGAGCATAGTAGAGAAGGCTAGTGAGGAGTAGATTCACTAATTGTTCTAATTAATTTAAATCTAATTGTTCATGTTGTAGACAAACGTAAGTGAATCTAAGCTTCTCTTGTTACACAAAAATAAATTTCATGGTCTCATACTTACACATGCTCATTAAGTACAGTAGACTGTACCCCTTAAACTTTGAGACTCCTTATTTAAAATAACTGTTAGAGGTTATATAGATGAGAGACAAAAGCATTATGACTATGCTTTGAGAACTGATTGCAAATGCTTTTATTTTCTCATATGATCTCTATATAAAGTTACATAGTACAAGTCAAAGCAAGAATTTTCTTATTGTCAATATTCTCATCTCATAAACAAGCAGTTTTTTCTTTGATGAACAGCAAACCTTTGCAAACAAAAAGAATTAAAAATGAGGCATTATGTAGTTATGGTAATGAACAAAGCATAGTAGAACACAGGCTATATGGCTTCAGAAGTGCTAACAGCAGTAACAAGATGGAGGAATTTTGATCCATAAATTTAAGCAAGTATGCAAAAGAAGCACTGAAGTGCAAATAACAAGGCACCACTTTACTGCCACTCTTTTACCATAATACTAAATGATTTAATAACTATAATTAAATTATTGAACTTGGAGAAGCTGTTAGAGATCCACTTACTTTTGTCTTTCTAGCATATGATATAGTTATGTAAGTTTTATGAATTTAGGTTGAGAAAGTATTTATTATAGCTATAGGTTAAGTAACAAGTTTTGATATACTTTGAGGATCGCCTCTCTAGTTAAATTATCACCTGTTTAATTTAGCAGCAGGATTTTCACTGTTGGCAGTTAAGGTTGCTTCAGAATTTGCAGCAGCAACTAAAAGTTGATGAATTATGAGAAATTTAGATTTGGGTCCAGCTCCTCAAAAGATATTTAGGTACACAGCTCCCATTGATTTCAATACCTTTGAGAATCTGGGCATTGGGTTTGTTGACCTCACTGTTTGGTAAAACAACAAAACACTAAACTGGCCCACTTGGAAAATTAGGGCATGGGAGACCAGCCCATTTTGCTACACAGGTGTTATGCCAGTATACTTTTACTGAAGTGAAATCAGTACATATGGGGGATAAACAGTACTCCACAGTACAGAGTTCATCCCAATGATTCTTTTCTGCTTCCCAAATTGTACTGATTGGACCCTAGAGTCAATCTGGAGAATTGACTTTCAGGTGCAGTCACTACATTCAAAAGTGGCTGGTGTATGCTGGCTTGTGGTTCCTCTGCAGTTTATTTAGCTTTACTATAAATTAGGGACTCTTTATTTTCAGCTGAAAAATTCCACTCATCCAAAATTTAAGGTATAAAACAAAAACATTTTTAAGCAATGAATTCAGTGCTCATTAAAATGTGAGAGCTCATTAGTGAGTCCAGGGGACTGAAGCTTTCTGTTTATAAACAAAACACTTTAATGTGCCTCAACAATGACTTGGAAGAAAATTTTGAAAAGAGAGACAGAGTAATTCTGTTTCCATTCAATCCATGCTTACATTGCCAACAAGGGTACCAATTAGTGGCAATTGTGGTTCTGGTTTTTATGTTGTGACACCTGTGTTCCTGGAAATATTATGAGACAGACATGGCAATTAGATGGCAGTAACATTTCTTCACTACTGAAGTGAAATAGATGTAAACCAATCTCCTAGCAGGGCTCATTACCCTATTATCAATTGTCTGCACCATCCACAATCCTGTGAATAATAGTTTTTAACAATTAAACAAATAAAACAGTAATTTCAAAGCGTAGAAAAAATTCAACATTTACTACTTTCATTGTGTTCCTACAGTCAAAAATGCCTTTCACTTCAAGTGATGATAGTTTGTAGATGATTAACCAGTTTTATAGTAACTTTATTTAAGAAAGTGAATTTTTGGAAGGTAGAAAAGTCTGAGGTTTTAAAGCACTACCATGTTAGCTTTTTACAAACTAAATATGGTAGTTCCAAGATGTTGTAGCACACAGTCTAAATACATATTTGCATCAACCAGACTGACACCACGAATTATGATGATTCCCTAGGAGTCATTACATAGTGGTACATGAACTCCCAGTGCTTTATATGACAGCTACCAAAAAGCAGATAGAAGGCTACATGGTGCCTGTAAGCCACAGAGTGCACTGGAGGAGTGAGGGCAGTTGTAATACAAAAGGAATATAAGAAGCATTGTGGCGGACTCAATCACAATTCATTCAGGGGTTCCAAGTATCTGATTCAAATCCCTTTGAGTTCCATAGGAATATTTTCATTGATTTTAATAGGAGCAGACCCAAGAAAGCATATATTCTATCCCAAGCTCTCTAGCTCTCTTTCCAGCTAGGTTTTATCACCATTTAGGCCTAAGTATCCCTATATACGCCATCTTTATTTCTTTATGGGAATTGCCTGAGTCCCCTCAGTTGGGGCTCACTCTATAATCAGATTGGCCACAGGCTCTCCAGCCCACCAAGCAAGCCACTCTGTTAGAATTCAGACAAGTTGTACCCAGTCCCATATATCAGAATGCATCATTCTAACAAAACAAAATGCAAACACTTACAGTGCCATGCCCCATATCCCAGCTGAGTATCAGAGAGTTTTAGCAAAATATACTCCTTAAGCTTTATTTACATATTTTAAACATTAACATAAAATAAATGTGTATGCTAATTTTGCCTCTCAGTTCACACATACCAACTTTTCTTTAAATAATGTAATCCTAAATGCATCAGCTCATTAAATATCCCATGCCAAATAATGAATGTAATGGCTGTTATGTGTAACCACCAGACAGACAAAGAGCCTTACAATGACAAGTACTGGGCTTGGGTCAAGTTGAATTCTTTCTATCACTTTCTTCTGCCCAAGTGGTTGATGCAGTGGTGGCTGCATGCCTTTTCCCTGACAGCCACCAACATCTCTTTATACTATGTGTACTGCAAAGTGAAGGTCTGATATACTACAGGACACAGTTCAGCAATTTGGTAGCAATTTGGGATGAAAAGCCTCCACCAAGCTGCACTCCGTGGACGAGGAGATGATGGAAGCACTGACTCATGTTCAGGGAAAGGGTCAGGTTCAGAATAGGCCTGAAAACACCTCAGTGCACCAAGGCTTGGGTAAGGTTTGAATCACACTTTAAAATTAAGCCCAAGAAGACCTCTAGTCAGGTGCAATCATATTTCTTATTGTCATCCAAATTGAAAGAAAAACCACTTGTCTATCTATTATTTTTGCTTATTTGTAAGATCAGAGAACTAACGGAACAGTTTGTTAGATTCACTAATCCAGTGTTGCCAGTCTGATTGCTAGAGAGAACTTTTCTTGGCTAGCTTTTCTATATCATCCGCTGATCAGAGAGAAGGCCTAAGCAGACATTCTAAAAATGGGAGTGATAAAATTGTTAAATCCGGAAAGAAAAGTTATCTCATAAATACAAGAGAAGTTCCTGTTCAACGTAGGGAACAGAAAAAAAAAGTGTACTTTTCCAAAAAATAAGCATAATACCCATTTGCTGCCTTCCATTTTGAACATTTGAGGCCTAATTCTCTAGGGCTCTGTACCTTTGAATTTGAGATCAGTTTACAGCCACTTCACATTTACTTTCAATTGGTGTGAATGACTAAGATGCAAAGCAGATGAAAACCAATTTGTCTTTTTATGAAAAAAAAGGGAAGTGATAATTTTATATTGAAATGTTTGCACTCAGAAATCTACCCAATTAGACCCAGAGCTACATGTGTATCCTGAAGTTATTTCTGCTATATTAAAATATAGTACTATAACATGGAAAATTTAGCAGAACACGATATTAAAAATATAGAACAGGTATAAAATCAAATGGAAGGAAACCCTTATGGTTAGTTCAGTCCAGATATAGTATAATTTTCCAAGAAGAAGAAAATAAATTTCTAAAATGTACATGAATATATTTGAATTGTATTAACAAAAGGATACTTGATGTTATAATGTATGGAACTAAGTTAATATCCTTGTAAATAGTTGTGAACCTGGTGCTTACTACATTCTATGTTTTTGAAGCAGTCAGAAACAATTCAGAGATACAATATATATATATAGCTCAGCTTTGCATGTTTGTATACTTATTAAACATGGTTACTTAAGACCAGCTGTGCCTGTGTAGATTCTTAATGTTCTTTCTGCTGAGCATAGAGCAAGAGACACAACAGGGGATCAGAACCACTGTGCCTGCTGTTTCCCAAGTAATCAAGAGTACTTAATTGTTAAGAAAGATTCCCCTCCTGTCTTTTTGCCCTATGTATACTGTATTGCTGCCGAAGAGAATTGAACTGGAGCCCTTATGATCTTGATTGCAGAGGAATGCCAATCGGAGATGTGTTAACAATGAGCAACAATATGGGTGAAAGATATAAGTTTCTATGGATTTGCAGATATCTAGTTTTAGACAAAAAGACTCCCTAACAGTCATTACAGGATAGGTCTGATATTGTGACCACAATTGGTATGAATGAGCAGTTGAGTACAAATTTCACTCTTAAGAGGTGCTTGTAGGTGGAAGAGCTATTGATGTGCACTTTTTTCCTTTTTAAGCCAGAAGGTTTTAAACATAGGTGTGCAAAATTAAGCACCTACATCTATATTTAAGCACCTAAATAAATACTGTGCTTTTCAGAGGTTCTGAGCACTCACAGCTCCCACTGAAATCTCTGTGGATGCTCTTCCCCGCTGAAAAATTAGACCTTTTTTTTTTTCAAATCTCATAACCACATAATTGCTTGTCTCATTGTTCCTGTTATTATAAATGAGTTAATCCTATAGGGCTGGGTTCTTGTGGCTCACATGGACTGGAGCTTGCACTATTTGTGGAGAATGGGATTGGCAACTCCTTGCTGCTTTTGCAGGGGAGATGAGGACATCAAGGCCATTAACTATCAGAAATCTGTCAGATCCTTCATGATGGGATAAAGGAGGGGTTCGCTAGTGAGTACTTACTGGGGTAGTGCTCATGCAGAGGCAAATAACATTTGCTGTATTTTGGTTAATATTAGGCTCTGATCTACAAACTCTTAAACATAGGGTTGACTTACTCAAGTGAGTGGATACAGTTGCAGATAGTTATTTTCTTTGGTAGAACCAGAACCCACTCTGATTTCTGAAAAATAGTGATGAAAATACTTGCCTTGCTCACAAAATCACTATGAAGTTTATTTAATGCTTATAAAGCACTCCACGGACCTTGGATTAAAGACGTTACATGTGCAAATTATTATATTCACAACTTTTTCATCTGAATATAACAATATTTGTAGTATTTCGATAGAATCTGAATATGTTACTACTGTTTTATCCTTTAGGTAGTAATCTAATACATCTGATAACATAGCTATATTTACTTTGAGAAAGTAAATTTGATTTATCTCTTCAGAAACCCCATTAATTTTTCCCCATCCATGATGATTGTTTGCATTCCACAAAGGTTTGAAATGTGCTGTTGCTTAGACCGGGGGAGAGGAGGGAAAGAGAGAGAAGGAGCTTGTACGTTGATAGAATGCATGGCGAATTTCCCCATTAGGATTAATCTTGCTTTGGCTATATTTTTGTGAAGACTTTATTTTAATCTCATTTATTTTGTTTTAAGACTATGACTTGAAGCTTTATTTCCAAGCAAGGCTGTTCAATTTTAATTCCACCCAAGTAAATACAAGCGAAAATAAACTTCGGTTTCCTCTAAGACAAAATAACCTTGGGGAACACATAGACTAAGTCTGATTTTTTTTAAACTGTCAGTCATTTGACACTGGAGTCCTTCCAATAATGAGGAGTCACAGAAGTATTATGCTAAATGCAGCTGCGGTCCACATTTCCTCTTACTTTTCCCCCAGAGCCCCTGACTAAAAAGTTTAATTAAATCAGACTGGGATTCCCCTCTACAATGTCAGCCTGGTATGATGATAAATGTGAGTGGCTTGCCAGCAATATGGCCATTCCTTTAATCCCTCTATATTTTTCAACAGCCAAAGAAACTCCAACAGCCCCTGCACTTAATGTTTATTGATGCAACACTAATGCTTATAGATACTGTACTCTTAAAAAGAATAACATGGTAGGACAGACAATGAAAAAAAAAACCACTAGAGCAGTGGATCCCAACATCTTCCAGCATACAGGCCTCTTTTGAATCTATTAAAACTTTACAGACCCCCCCAAACAATATAGCTCTGCCTGCAGCCCACACATCCCTCAGCCTGCACTGCTTCCCAAGCAGTGTCCCTCAGCCCACTTGGGAAACAGTGTGGACTGAGGGACTTGCTGGCTGCCAGCATGGAGCCTCTCAGCTCTCAGCCATGGGAGCTGAAAGGCTTGGTGCTGGCAGCCAGCACATCCCTCAGGCCGTGTTGCTTCCCATGACTCAGGAAGCAGCCCAGGCTGAGGTACTTGCTGGTTTCTGGCATGGAGCCTCTTAGCTGAGCTGAGCTGAGTCCTTCAACACGTGTTGCTCTCCACGGCTGAGAGGCTCCATGCCAGCAGCCAGTATGTCCCTTAGCCCAGGCTGCTTCCCGAGCCATGGGAAGCAACGTGGGTTGAAGGTCATGCTGGCTGCAAGAGGCTCCATACATTTATTTTAATTTCTATTTTAAACTTTCTGTGGACCCTCTACAGTATTGTCATGGACCACCAGGGGTTCAGTGACCACAGGTTGGGAACCACTGAACTAGAGCAATGTTTCAGTTCCCATAGTCTCAAATGTTTACTTGCATTATGTCATTATTAACGTGTAACCTGAGTTGTATACAACACATTTATACAATGTATACACATTTATACAATGTATACAATTTATACACATTTATCCCATTCCCCAGGTTCAGCCCATACCGATATAACAAATATTTTCTCTGGTATACATAACCTCACTAACTGGAGAAAAAAGCAACTATTAAAATAAATTGCAAAGTTATCATGGGTCAGCTTCAATAGGCCGCTGACAATGTTTGCACAATATCAGTGAGTATAAACCTTTGTTCAACCAACCATATGGATTTGCATGCACAGACATTTGTGTTTTCACACCACCAAAAATACAACTATATATTTCCATGTGTATTGTTGGTACATTCTAAAGAGTCTTTGTGAATTTCATCCAACCAAGTATATAAAAGTTCAGAGACTCTCATTCAAGTTTTATTATTTTTTAGAAAAAGCATGAGTAATGTTATTTTTATTAGTAGTAGTAGCAGTAATATCGTGTCCAAAGTCTCTAATCTGGTATGGGGCTTCAAAATAATAGATATTGTACAGACATGTAGGAAGACAGGATTGCTGCCCTAAAGAATCTACAGTTTAAGTTTCCAATCATGCAAACACATGTGTACTGAACTGCACAGGCCCTTTAAATCAACATGACACATTCATAGCAGATTACCACATTAAAATTAATTTGGCTGCTACTGTGTCCACTCACGTGAGAAAGCCATCCCTATACTTGAGAGTTTGCAGATCAGGGCTTACTATAACCAAAACACAACTAATGTTCATGGTAAACAATGGCTGGGAAGAATAGAGGGGAGCAGTAATAGGAACACACATTACTTATGCCAGCTATGTATGAACATAACTTGATAAATGTTTGGGAGGGGTTGCAAGTACTTTGGAGGATAGGGTCATAATTCAAAATGATCTGAACAAACTAGAGAAATGGTCTGAGGTAAATAGGATGATAGGATGATGATTAATAAGGACAAATTGAAAGTACTCCATTTAGGAAGAAACAATCATTTTCACACTTACAGAATGGGAAGCAACTGTCTAAGAAGGAGTACTGCTAAAAGGGAGTTAGGGTCATAGTGGACCATAAGCTAAATATGAATCAGCAATGTGACACTGTTGCAAAAAAAGCAAACATGATATGGGATGCATTAGCAGGAGTATTGTGAGCTAGACATGAGAAGTCATTCTTCTGTTCTACTCTATGCTAATTAGTCCTCACCTGGAGTATTGGCCCAGTTCTGGGCACCACATTTGAAGAGAAATTGGAGAAAGTCCAGAGAAGGGCAACACAGATGACTAAAGATCAAGAAAACATGAGCTACAAGGAAAGGCTGAAGGAATTGGGCTTGTCTAGTTTAGAAAAGAGAAGACCGAGAGAGGACATGATAGTGGTTTTGAAGTACCTAAAAGGGTATTACAAGGAGGAGGGAGAATAATTGTTCTCCTTGACCTCTGAAGATAGGACAAGAAGCAGTAGGCTTAAACTACAGCAAGGAAGGTTTAAGTTGTACATTAGGAAAAACTTCCTAACTGTGAAGGTGGTTAAACACTGGAATAAATTGCCTAGGGGGATTGTGGAATCTCCATCACTGGAGATATTTAAGAGCCGATTAAAACTGTCAGGGATGACTAGGCAGTGCTTGGTCCTGCCGTGAGGGCAGGGAACTGGACTTGATAACCTCTCAATGTCCCTTCCAGTTCTAGTGTTCTATAATTCTATGATTACTTGGTAGAATTGGAACTAGATATATTCTTTATTAGGGGGGCTGTGCTGTCTGCTTGGTACACCAACCTCCTCTTTCTGGGGGTAGGTGTCTGGCCAGGGGGAGAGTGCAAAAGTCTGCTGGGGGCAGAGTGTCTGGCCAGAAGGGAGGGGGAACGGGCAGGGGCAGGCTGGGGTAAGTGTCTGGCCAGGGGGAAGGATGCAGGAGCAGGTATGGGGTAGGTGTCCAACCAGGGGAAAAGGGGCAGCAGCAGGCTATGGGTGCAGGGTCTTGGTAGAAGGGGTGAGTGAGGGGTTGGGGGTGCAGGGTCTTGGAAGAGCGGTGAGTGAGAGGGCTGAAGGTACAAGGTCTTGGCAGGATGGTGACTGAGGGGGTTGGGGATGTGCTGTCTCAGGTGGGGGGGTAGGAGTGAGTGTGGTGGGGTTTCGGCCAAGGGGCATGTGAGGGGACAGAGGATGCAGAGTCTTATCCAAGGGTGCAGGAACGGGGAGGGGGTGAAGCTCATAGCTCACAGCCCCCCATGTGAGAGGGGAGGCCTCATGGTTCTGCCCGCCCCAGGGGAGGGGCAGAGAGAGGGCATGTGGCTCCTGGCACCTCCACAAGAGGGAAGAGAGCGTGGCTCCCAGCCCACTGAACCAGGTAGGGAGGGAAAGGGGGGCTGAGGGCAGAGGAGATGGCAGGACACAGAGTGATGTGTTGATGTCATTCTGTCATCTTGAAGGAAATTTTTTTTTAAGAGAGAAAGAGAGATGGTCCCCATTAGTTCATTTACCTCTCAAACTAAACACACAATTGTGTATTTATCCTCACAATATGCATGGGAGGTAGGGAAAGAAAACTACTACAGATGGAAAATTCATGCAAAGAATATTTTACTGAGTTGCTCAAGGTTAGACAGGAAGTCTTTGGTAGAGCAGGCACTTGAAGCCTGGCTTCTTCACAAGATCTAGGTGAGTGTTCTAACCACCAAGACCAACATCCTTTCAAATTTATAAACTATAAAGAAGGTGTGGGGAACCTTTTTTTTGAATGGGGGAAGCTGATCCACAGAAAAAAAGCAGCCAGGAGCCACACACCAGTGTTTCCTCTAAGCTGTGCAGAAGCACAGATTCACAGTTGATTAATCAGCCCCGCCCAATCAGAGGCTCAGGGCTCCCTGCATGGAGCTGACTGGGGGTCTGGGCTGATTAATCACCTGTGGAGCTGTGCTGCTGCAAAGCTTAGAGGGATCACTGCCCCACAAAAATGTGAAGCAACGGAAAAAAAAACCACCTCACTGACTCCCCACATTCTCCTTGCGCACCGGACTGTAGAGGGGCCCAGGCTGGTAGGTTTTGTATGTTCCAGCTCTGCAGGGTATCAGGAGGTAGGAGCTGGAAGTCCCACCCCTGTTATAAAGCATTATAAATCATTTTAAAAACATAAATAAATAAATAAATAAATAAATAACACTCTTCACTGGTCCCTTAGCCCAGCCAATTCTAAATAGAGTTGAACACTACCCAGCGTAGATATTGGCCTTTTTAAAATTTAGGGCCTTCTGATTTCAATAAAAGCTGTGAATGATTAGTAGCTCTGAAAACTGAACCAAATACATATTTAGGTTTCTTGCATTAGGGAAATCAAGTTTGAAAATCTTTGCCTAGGTAACATTTTGTATGCGTGATTTAGGTACAACTATATACCTATAATTGCATGCAGACAATTTTGAAAATAGGTCCACCAGTTGTAAGTACTACTCGCTAAAATATATTTAAAACTGCAGAGCTGCTTGCTTATTTGCAAACAGTTGATGAAACTTGACTATAGTGAAAATCTATTTATAGTAAAGTACTAGTTTTAATGAATAAACCTTTTCTTGTAGACACATTTTTCTGAAGGTTGTGACGGGGCTCTAATACCATGCTAGCACCAACTGCTGGCCATTTTGGGGATTAGCTCTGCAGGTCAGTAATCCTTTCCTGATGATGTCTCACCCACCATCACAGCTTCTCTGTGACCTGCATCAGTCCATGGATCACAGCATCTTCTTCATGACATGGTCCTCCATCTGTGCTCTCCACTTCCAAAGTTTAGTACATTTCTGAGGGCCACCTCCCAGTGGCCCCAGCACCTTCTTCTTCCTTACATCAGTCCTAGCAGCCAGTGAGGAGTGCCCTCTCATTCTCCCAGGCCTTGTTAGTAAATTCTCTGTCCATGGTTCTACTAGCTTCAGTCTACCTATTAAGAATCTAGTTCTCCCTCCTTGAGCTATAGGCTGTGACTGACTCTGCTCTGCTCTAAAAACCCTATTACATGCCATTCCATTAATTTCCATTAATTCCAACATATATTCCATTAATTTATCTAGATCTTTTTTGAACCCTCTTCAACATCTGGTCTTCACAACTTCCTCTGGCAAGGAGTTCCACAGGTTGACTGTGTGTTGTATGAAGAAATATTTTCTCTGGTTTGTTTTAAATATGCTACCTATTAATTTCATTTGGTGACTCTTAATTTTTGTTTTGTGGATGCAAGTAAATAACTTTTCCTTATTTAGTTTCTCCACACCAGCCATGGTTTTATAGACCTCTAGCATATCCCCATTTAGTCTCCTTGTTTTCTAAGCTGGAAGTCTTATGAATGTCTCCTCATATGGCTGTTGTCCCACACCCCTAATAATTTTTGTTGCCCTTTTTTGAACTTTTTCCAATGCCAAGATATCTCTTTTGAGATGAGGCATCCACATCTATATGCAGTATACAAGATGTGGGCATACCAGGGATTTATATAGCAGCAAAAAGATATTCTTTGTTTTTATTTTCTATCCCTTTTTAAATGATTCCAAACATTCTGTTTGCTTTTTTGACTGCTGCTGCACATTGAGTAGAAGTTTTCAGAGAATAATCAACAATGACTCCAAGATCTCTCTCTTTTAATTTCATTTGATTCTACACTTTCTTTAATATACAGCATGCTCCTCCACCAGCTAATGTTCCACTCCTGTTGCAAATCCAGGGAGTGGGGCACCATTCCTGCCCTTCCTTTTTTCTTGCAATGTATATAAATGTGCTCAGGCCTGCTGATGGGAGCAAGGTAGGCAACAGCCCCATGGTCTGGTGATTCAAAGAGACTTAGGGCTCCCCACCATTGCTGCTGCTACTGCAACAGTGCTGCCAGCCGGAGCCCCAGGTCCTTTAAATCACTGCCAGAGCCCTGGGTGACATGTGGGTTGGGTAGACCCCAGCCCTGCCACTTTAACCAAAGGCCCCGCACCTTCCGGGAACATGGAGCTGCCCCCAACACACTTGCACTGAAGCCTGGCAATTCTGTGGCCTTCCTGAACATGCCCTATATTTTCCAAGCAAAAAACAAAGCAGTTTCCTGCTTTCTAAAAATAGAAGATGACCAGTTGCATTTAAAAGAACTAGACTATGATAAAATGAACAAACTAAATACCATCTCTGTACTATTACAGAACAGGGCTACCTTGTTGTCAGGTTATATACTGATCAGCCATTGAAGCAAATCTTTCTGGGCTACCATAAATAGGCAAATCCTCATGAGTATACTTATATTCAAGATTCAAAAAGAATGAAGATCATACGTATCAATATCCTGTTAATGAAAATACGTCTTGTCACACAAAAAGGATTGTTTTCACTGCTCCATTGTCAACCCTTTATTGATCAAGCCAGACAACACTAGCTTCTGTTGCTTTTCCAGACTCTTGGCAGGCTCTCCTCACATCTGCACTCCTCCATTTATAGAAACATAGATTCCAAAAGCTGTCAGGGGATGGAAATAATTTTGAAATCCAAAGTGAATACAAATGGGTTCCCTGTAAAAAAAAAAAAAAGCCTTCATTTCTGCAATATGTAGTAGACTTGCTAACACAGCAACTTCTATTTTATACTTCCCTACTCCCATCAGTGCAGTAGAGAAGACTGAAAGGGCACATCTACACAGCAGGGCTAAAGCCAAACTAAGCTACGGAACTTGAGTTATGTTGATTGTGATGCTTAAGTTGAAATAGCTTATTTTGGCTTTTGCTGCTGTCTACACAGCAGGAAATCCAAGAAAGAGCACTCTTCCTTTGACTTCACTTACTCCTCATAAAATGAGGGTTACAGGAGTTGGAGTAAGAAGTCCTCTAGCTCACCATTATTTTGACATTATGTCAAAATAACTGCTGGTGGTGTAGACACAGATTATGTTATTTTGGAATAATGTCACTTATTTTGAAATAACAGTACTGTGTATATATATCTGAAGTGACCCAGAAGGAAATTCTAGGGTTTTTAAATTAATATATTTAAAAGGGTCAGAAATGGAAGAGAAAAAGGGATTTCGTTTCACAATTATCACATAACAAAACAATGTGAAAGAGATGTTTAATGATAATGGAAACTCAAAAACCTATGTATGTACTAGTTTCAACTTTTCTTCACTAGCAATTTTCTACCTTAGCAGGTGTTTCCAGTTTTCATTAGAACATGCTGTTTTACAGGAGTGACTTCTGAGAAGAACATCTAAGAATTACAGATTGCAGGAATTGCAGATTGCAGGAATATTAGCAGTCATGCAATCCATTCATTCTCCATAATAATTTTGAGTTCCCTCTCTCCTGCTTCCAAATGAGTAGAAATTAGAGTTCAGTACAGGTGTGATTAGAGCTCTATTATCCTGAACTGGTTGGTTTAAGCCTGTCAAAGCCCAAATGTTTGCTGGTTCAGTTGGACAGAAATAAAATTGTAATTTTATGTATGATGTTGAAAGCATCACAGAAATTTCTAATACTTCAATAAAAATGGTGTTTTATTAAAGCTGCATTCTTCTATAGAATTTGATTTTTGTAAAATGTTCCTGCAAGAAGACCACACCAAAAAATTGGCATCCTAGACAGTCTACTTTAAAAGAAACATTTGACTTTTCCTGTTCATTCATATCATCGATATGATTTGGCTTGAATGCTAAGCTTAGTCACATGATAATAGAGGAGTATGCAGGTGTGTGTGAGGTGATCTTGTGCAAGTATTAGCAGAGGCCCATCGCCACCAGCTCACCATATTATCCAGCTGACACACTTCAGCAGTGTGCCAGGAGACTATATGCCTAACATTCTGATGGAGATAAAAGAGGTTATCACTAGAGGAACACTTGGAGTAGGGCACGATGAATAGCAAGAGTCCTCGTGGAGATGCTTGTGGTGCACTTTTTAGTACTCTATTTAGGCAACAAACTTCAGGAGTTTATGGAATATACTAAAGCCAGTGCAAGAATCAAGACCCAAGTCATAGATCTGGTATTTTTTTCCTTGACATGACATAAGTTGGGCAATCTGTCAGGTGTGAATAAACATTGAATGCAATGCTCAACCATTATGTATCGGATGTATGAACATCCCCTAGAGCAATATGTCTCAGAACATGCAGAAGAGCCTTTTTCAACACTGTGTGACTGTTCTTTGTGCAGTAACATGCAGTCATTAATGAGGAGACAGTCACCTTGATCAAAACAATCTCATCAGAATTCAAACAGACATTTGCTTAAAACTTGGAGAGAATCACATTTACAATAAAAATACCCCAGAATACTGAATTCCTGAATGTGGCCCACATGGAAACACTGGTGATTGCTTCACTTTCATACTTCTACTTGAAGAACAAAACTTTCTGTCCGCTGAAGGCTGTTACTGATCCTAAATAGCAGGGCACAAGCCACTTTTATTGTTTTCCAAAAATAGCAGTTCCAGATCAGCACTGGGTAGGGAAGATCACAGTACAGCATGCCCCTGGGAATTGTGAGGGTACTTTAATGTAACCTCACACTCTCCTTAGTTGGGGGTTAGCACATGCTGACTCAGTCCCTGGAATGATAACACTGCCACACACAAAATATATTGATATTGTAAAAGGTTTATAAAAGCAACTTCTTTTCTCCTACTCATGCTGCTGATGCCACTGTTCCCAGACCTTACTCTCAGGTTTACTACCTGAGTCAGAGATCCTTACCTTTGGAAGAAGCCCTGCCTTTTAGGGGCTGTTTGTGGATGTTCCACATGCAGAAAGCCAAGCAGCACAATAGCTTTGTTTGATGGAGGGTAAAAGAGGCCCAGATTACATATTCTCCGCAGCACATTAGGAAAGCCTGAGCAGTAACAATGAAAGCACTCACCTACACATCAATGTGCATGTATGGATGCAAGAAGTAACAATTTGCTTGCAATATATTAGAGGAACTGCTTGCTGTCAATGAGTGGTTGAAACCCTTCTCTCTTCTCATGGGGCAGAATTTGATGAAGGTACTGAGTGATGGGACCATCTCACACATATGTCCCGTGGAATCATGAAATATGTTTTGGAAAGAGAAATATGGGTTCATTGTGTCCATGCTCTGCAAGATCTAAGACAAGTTAAACTGTCCATCATGTTCTTTGAAAACTTCTGCTGCACGGTATATTTCCCTGTCAGTAGATAAAGGAGGGAATAATGAGGTGAAAACTCTTCACAGAATAGACCATCCCCATGAACAGCACACTTCCTTACAAAGTATCTCCCTGCATGACTCCATTCCAACCCAGAAAGACAGTGGACAGTACTTGACCTATTCAGATGGGCCACTTACAAACAATCTTGCTGTGGGACTAGTCAATGTAGATGAGATTGTCATAATTTTGTGATTCAATTCATATGCCTGTTGTGGAAGAATAGACCGTACCTCTGGGTTACAGACAGCACTGATGTAACATGGGAGAAAGACAGCCAGTTTTCTGCCCCAAAATGGAAAATTGTTTAATAGATTGTGTTTGGTTAATAATTTCTTTTACAGTAACACTTAGGGTTCATCGACATAGCACCCAAACCTTGAAATAAGATACACATTTTGCACTATGCAAATTGTGTAACTTATTTTGAGTCTATTTTGAAATAGCTTATTTCAGCACAAAATTTCGAAATAAGGCACTATTTCGAGCCATCCCTTACTTTTTCTACAATGAGGTTTACAGGGATGGCAAAATAGCATATCTGCTATATTTTGAAATAGCGGATGCATTCAGAAGACATGAGGTAGCTATGTCAGGGTACCTCTGGTATCCTGAAAAAACGTTGCTGTGTTGACATACCCTTAGAGGCCTCAACAAGGTCTGTGATACTTACAGAGAAAGACAATGCCTGCCACAAAATGCTCAGCATCTTAAAGTAAAAAACATGAAACAAAAATAAAACAGAGGAGAGGAGAGAGTTGCAGGTGAAAGAAGAGACATGAACAAGATCATGCTTTAATGTAAATTAGCTTTGCAAACTGTAGATGTAATAAAGTGATTATAAGCAGTACTGTTAGCTTGCTACTGGCCTCGCCTTTGGAAAAGACAATTTCCACAGAAAACAACTGAGAACAAAAACCGGAGCAGTACAAACCACAATATAGAATTTGGTTTTGGATTTTACAGAGGTTTTAACCTGTTTTGCCCAGCTCACTGCAGTTTTCTTCTAGCCAAGAAGGGGAAGTTCAGATTTAATTTGTAGCTAGAAGCCACTATTTTCCACACTCACCCACCAGTTGTAAAAAATATTAACTGTGAAATAAAAATAAATTCCTCCTTCTGTGAGCCAGCACTCCCCGTGCTTCATTAAATTTACGACATGGCATGATCAACAGGTGATGCAGAAGTGAGTTTGAGAAAATTAATTGCTATAATTGCCTACTCACACAACCAATAGAGAATCAATAGTAGTAGTCAGTGGAATTAATCAGAAAGAGAAAGCATGAGATGAATGAGTGAATAATTCAGTGAAGTCCCTGACTCTGAGTCACTTTTTCCCTTAATGTAGATAGCTAGAGTATATCATAATAGAATCCTTTGGTGTTTTTTATCAAGCTCTTAGGCAATCATCACTGTATCATATCCCCTAACTTTGAGAGAATAGGAAGGAAAAATTAAAAAAAGAACCCACATACTAGTTTCATTAATAACAGAAGGTATTTTAGCAGCACTGATGGTTTTACAAGAGCTATGTGTCGACCACTAAAGACAATACTAGTTACACCTGCAGCAATTATCACTGTAAAGTGAATGATACAAGAGCTCATTCTGTTCCCACAAGTGTATTTTAGGAAATTCTACTCAGAGAAATGAAACTTCCCTTTTCTCCAGAAGTACAGGCCCCACCACCAAGATGCTCCACCCCCAAAGAGGGGGAGGAAATAGAACAGGTGCTCTGATCTTTGGACATTGGATATTTGTCTTTGGACATTCAATGAATTAAGTCATCAAACTTGCATAAATCACTTCTTTTTACTTTTGAGAGTAAAGTGTGGAGCATTTTACCCCCTACTGCTTTTTAATAAATAGTCATTTTTAATTGTACAATATAGTGCCTCCTTGCTAAGGGAAATGGGGCATTATAATAATTAATATATACAATAAAGCCATGAAGCTAAAAATACTACATAACCTATATAAACTTAACTAATAAGCCATAAAACAAATAGAGTATGAGTGTAAGAAAGGGTTGTTGCTGCCAACAGAGGGAAAGTATTCATTGAATGGAATATTTACTCATTTATATGTTTAAGCCATTCAAATGGTGTCTGGTCTTTAAGTGGACCCATTGCTGTTTTTAATTTAATGCTTGCAATCAGTGCGCCCTCTGTTTTATCTTTCCTGAACCATGTGCATGAGAATGCTCTTTGGTCACTCAAACTAATCACCACACCTCCAGAAGGGAGGAAAAAGATGGTGGCAGGTAGGCAGGGTTCAATAGGGTATACTGATGGTGGCTTTTCTTGACTAACACATCACAAGAGTTATGATAGTGAGAACTGAGGCAACAACTAACTGGCAATGAGCAGAAGAAGGTGTGTTTGAGGCTTCCCAGAGAGGAAAATCAGGTTAGTTGGAGCTATATGACAGGAAGGACAGAGAAATAATAAGTCAGATGACAAAGATGCCTGCCTAATAAAACATATAACATAGGTGATGGCTGTGTGCATTGGTTCAGTAATTTCATTTCACTGTTGAAGAAGAAATATTATAAAAATTGCATTTTTCCTATATTTGAATTATGCTATTTTAATTGAATTAGGAAATAGTTTGAGTTAATAAGGAAACAAAGTACAATGAGACTACAGCATTTGGACTCACTTATGCATGTCAGTGGGCATCCTTCTTTTCACTACATAACTTAAAGTGTTATGAAACTTTATTCTAATTTCTTGCTCTCATTAAAGCCATATCTTGGGTTCCTCATTTCCTTAGCCCCCTGCAAAAGATTTTTAAGAAATGAAAAATCACAAAATACAAGACAAAGCTACTGACCATAGTCTAGATTAGGAGAATTCCTTATATAAGTTTTGCAAGTGAACTTTCAATTACCACATTTTCCATTATCTCTAGGTCTCCTGTAGAATGTGATAAATAGGAGTGATTTTTTTAAGTTTCTAGGGTTGAAGACTTCTGTGAAGGAGCATGACCAACTCCCATTTCATGTCAAGAGGAATCAATCAGTTACCTTTCATCTGTTTTCTGTGCTGGAAACTTGAACCTGAAGAAACCACAGTCTTTTTAACAGTGCATATTGTATTGTCATAGGCTGAGTTATATGCAACCCAAGTTTGAACCTTATGCCAACTTCAGTAACAATCAGAGTTTTCAAATGCATCCAT
Organism: Rafetus swinhoei; assembly: GCA_019425775.1. Classification (NCBI taxonomy): domain Eukaryota; kingdom Metazoa; phylum Chordata; order Testudines; family Trionychidae; genus Rafetus; species Rafetus swinhoei. Next base: position 58,586,827 of record CM033449.1, read on the forward strand.
CACCATAGTACCTGAGAGTAAATGGAATGGACTCAAGCTATGTGACATGATGTATATATACTGGCTGTGATGTTATGCAGATGTGTGCAGATAGGTATATGTATAACAATACCCTCTCAATAATCTCAGGGAGTAGCCGTCTTAGTCTGTAACTTAAAAAAACAACAGCACTCAGTCCTGTAGCACTTTTGGGCATGTCTACACTAGGAAATAAATTTGAAATAAGTAAAATCAAAATAATAACTCCCAAATAACAAAATTGAAAAATCAACAATGTGTTGCTACAGAAGGTCGTCACTCTGGGGAACGTTGACAGCATCATCGATGGCTTTGCTGCCATGGGCTTCCCCAATTGTGGGGCGGGGGGCAGAAACGGCACTCATATCCCCATCCTGGCCCCCAGCCACCGTGCCTCAGACTATATCAACAGAAAGGGATACTTCTCAATGGTGCTGCAGGCCCTGGTGGACCACATGGGCTGGTTCATAGACATCAGTGTCGGGTGGTTGGGAAAAGCACATGACACCCACATCTTCCAGAACACCTGCCTGTTCTAGAAGATGCACATTGGCATTTTTTCCTCAACCACACCATCAGGGTTGGGGACGTGGACATGCCCACAGTGATCCAGCCTATCGCTTGCTCCCCTGGCTCATGAAACCCTACACAGGCATCCTGGACCCCACCAAGGAGAACTTCAATGCCAGGATGAGTAAGTGCCACATGATTGTGGACCATGTGTTTGACCACTTGAAGAGGAGGTTCTAGAGTTTCCTCACCCTCCTGGACCTCTGCAAGTGCAACATCCCCTTCATGGTGGTGGCCTGCTGTGTGTTACACAACATTTGTGAGAGCAAGGGGCAGAGGCTGAAAAGCTGTACACAGCTTATGAGCAGCCAGATACCAGTGCAATTCAATGAGCAGTGCTCATCTGGGAGGCCTTGATGGAGAGTTTCAGCCAAGGCCATCTGCGAGACTCTCCCCTCAGGCCTCTCCAGAAGGGATCCTTGCATTGCCCATGTGTGCATTTCCCCCACCCCCCCCACCCCTTCCTTCCCTTGCCCTATCTTCCTACCTTTCCCCCTCCCCTGCAGAGCAACTAAAAAAGGTAGTTTTTAAAGCAAACAAGTGTCTTTATTTGGGAGATATAAAACAGGGGAGGGACTGGAAAAGAACCTGGAATGGGGGAGGGAAGAGGAGTGGGAGGAGGGTTCAGGAATGGGGCTGGGACTTGTGCCTTCCTTGGTCAGTTTTGGAGGCTTTGGCCGCCCTCCAGGTCCCACCACCCCGTGTTTGGAAGCCCCAGTGGCCCCTGGGGGGCTAGAAGGGGAAGAATGGTGGTGGAGGCAGGAACTCCATCACCAAGGTGAGAGAGGGAGAAGCACATGCCCCACTCCTGGTGCTCATCATCAAGCCCCTGGATGAGGGACTGGAGGCAGGCCATCTGCTCCTGCAGCAGGTCTTCCCATGTGTGTTTCATCTGGTGGATACCGCAGAGTGTGGGGGGGGAGGATGGTGTGGGAGGACATGCCAATGTCCTATTGGTGGACATGCCAAGCTTGCCAAAAGATACAAAGGCAGTTGTCCCAGGAGACACTGTGCATGACGCCTAGCCCTAACCTCTGAGCCACCACTGAAGGTCCCGGTTCAGATGATGGTAATGTGCTTCGAGCAAAGCCATCTGTTGCTGACAGCGGGCATGGATGTCTCAGGGGACCATCACTACACCCACTGTCTAGGGACAAGGAGGCATGGGAAGATGCCAGCCTGTGGGTGGGGTGGGGGGACACCTCCTTATGTGTCCCACACATGCCAGGTCCAGTAGTCTCTAGGGATACAACTACACAGCAACATAATTTTTAAAAAAATAGCGTTATTTCGAAATAAATTAGTCCACGTCTACACAGCAGGTAGTTATTTTGAAATAATGTTCAAATACCATCAAGCAGGAGACTTCTTACTCCATTTCCTGTAACCTTCATTGTTTGAGGAGAAAGGGAAGTCAGAAGAAGAGAGCTCTATTTTGAAATAAGTGCTGAGTAGACGCTCCTGATTTCAAAATAATGTATTTTGAAATAAGCTATGCAATTGACATAGCTCAATTTGCATAGCTTATTTTGAGTTAAGCCCTGCTGTGCAGATGAACCCTAAGGTGCTACAGGACTACTTGTTGTTTTTAATACTCTCTAATGTGTGGCATACTGAGAAGATAAAAACCTGCTACTAGTTGCAACTCAGGGAGAGCTCTTTCCCTCCAGTGCCAGAGGCTTATGTATGTAGAGCTAAAAGACCCAGGTGCTTCTCCTGACACTCCTGTTAAGTGCTGGATTTATTTCGCCTGTATCATCTCACCAGCTCTCCCAAATGGTTTCATGAAGAGCAGGGGAAAGAGGTGAGACCTCTGTGGGATCCTGTAGTTGGAAGTTCTTGGGGAAGAGGAGCAATTGCCATCACCTCTATTTAGACCTGCTGGCAAACACCTATTGGAGCTATTTTAGTGGTTTGCTGGTTTCTCCCGTCATGTGGGCACATCCGCAACATCACCTTGCAGTCAACAAAATTAAAAGCTGGGGGAAAAGAAACATGAGCATTGAGATATGGCAGCAATCTTTTGCTGTTAGGTATAAATCCAGTGACTGTCAGTAGGACTTTGGTTCCTAAGTACCTTTTTTAGGGAAGGAGGGGTTCTTTTTCAAATAGGAATCTTGTCAGGCTACTAGCATGTGTCCATGGTGTGCCTCTGTTTTAGCCTATTGTGAAGCATGCCAGGATGCTGATAGATATCACAATTTGTTGGAACTTGCTGGTCACAACTTTAACTCTATCTTTTAGGTACACATGTATACAAAATAGATAGGGGGGCGGGGGAAGGAAGAAGAGGCTATTGTTTGATTGATTTACTGTTTAATGTCTTTCATGTCTGGCTGAATCTCATTTTCTCAGGTGTATTTTAGTACTCTAATAGCTGAATGAGGATTTTGTAGAATAAAATTTTTAAAATATTTTGTTTGATTTAAAGTGTGCCTCTTCTGCAGAATAGATATGAAAAAGTCAAAGTTCATATTTCTTAGAGACTAGAAATAAACTCTCCTGACTATGAACTATTTTTAGTTTGCAATCCAATCAATATATATTAAAAATTAGTGCCCGGAGTCCATTTTGAACTTAGATTAATTCAATAGCATTTTATTTATTTTTCAAAGCTCATATTAAAGTAAAGCAGCAGTGATAGCAATATACTCACATTTTAAAATCTATATAAACAAAATTATCTCAACAGCAGAATCTGAAAATTTGGTAAGTTTATGCTTGGTGAAATTTATTAAGTTTGTAAAGTTTAACAATTACTGTGCTACCAATCTGAAAGCTTCTACCTAGAGAACATTTCAGTCTCCCGCCAAACAACTATGGTTTTATCCAGCATCTTAGCGAGCCCTCATAAAGGGGGTGGAGAGAAGAGTGACTGTTCTAGGCTTTAAACATATATAATTTATTGCTAAGTTTTGTCCCACTTATGATGATAGTTTTAAATGTAATTTCACCATTATGATGTGTCTTGTCAAAAGCAGAAAGAATTCACCAGGAATGACATGTCATTGAAGATAAACCTTACCAAATGTAATTTCTATCGACAGCAAATGGAACAAAGCAATTGTTCCAAGCCATAGACTTACATTTCAAACCACCTGGCAAACTTAATCTATTATGTCTGAACTGTTGTGCAGAAAATATGTTGCAGATTTTTCCCTTCTACTTTGTTTACACTCAGCAGGTTTATTTTATTTTTTTTAATAAAAATGTCACAATGTTTTGGGAAAAGAATATAATATTGTTAATGTGTGGGTGAGATTTGTTAGAATCATATTAATTGAATGTGATGGAGTCCTGTGTGTGTGATAAAACTGTGAAAAACAATTCTTGAGAACAAAGTAAATAAACTGTTTATGAAATTACATTTCAAGGGTAGACAGCTAGTCCGTTTAAGTAAACACAGGGTGTTTTTTTTCTTCTTCTCAGTTTTAGAGAACACTTGTGCTTCTAAATAAATTGGTTATTACTGTCAAGCTGTCTAGAGTGGCTTGGAATCATGAGTGCCAATCTCAGGGCAGATAGTAAAATACAGCATACAAACACCAAACTGGTTGTATTTAGATTTCACCAACCAAATATCAAGTGTGAACTCATAAAGCACTATAGTAGCCTGAACATGAAATCACAGACAGTCCCCTGGGGTATTCCAATCTATCTTGCCCCCCATGCAAGCTTGCCTCTCTGATAGGCAATCCTTTACAGCAAAGGTTACAACAATATTTGGGTTAATTCCAGTCCCAAAGGATCTCAAACCAAACACAATACTTGTAGCCAATCTTATACTACTACAGATTTACTAACTAAGAAAAAGATACAAAAGAATCATTGCTCTGGGGTGCAGCTGTGGATGAGGGGTTCAGTATGCAGGCTGCCCCGAGAGAGATGACTATCCCTGCCCTCTCTCACCACAGCAGCCCGGACAGGATTTGGGGGGGGATACAGGACTCAGGGCAGAGGGTTGGAAGGTATGTAGGGCTCAGGGCAAGGGGTGGAGGTGCAGAAATCAAGCAGGTGTGGGGACTGAGGGCAGGAGCGTGCAGGAATCAGAGCAGGAGGTTGGTTTTGTGTGGAAGGGAGAGGGCTCAGGGCAGGGGTTTGAGGTGTGGAGGACTCGGGAGTGTGGCCACCACTCGGGTGGTGTATTCACAGTGCTGGCCGGAGCATTGGGGACCACACTGCTCAGGTGTCAGATCCCCTGGGCTAGCTGGAGTGGCGGGACCACACTGCCCAGCCGCCCAAGCTTTAGGGCTGTAGCCTGGGTGCACTGTGGCCACCCAGAGACTGTGGGGTCTTCTTGGGCTCACCAGGTCTGGGGCCTCACCTCCCCATCACCAGCTGTCTGGCACTGGGGCCAAGGGTGGAGGGGGAGTGGTTTGGACTCCGGCTGTGGAGCATCAGGGCCAGAATGGGAGGGGTAGGTCAATTAGGAGGAGTTCCTGAACAGATGGATGGATAGACAGACAGACTCACAGACAGACAAACTCTTGCAAACATATAGCAGACTAAAGCAGATAAACATACACTCACATATGAATTACAGTCTTAGGTTTCAAAAGGTAATTCAGGTTGAACCTCTGAAATCCATGACTCTCTCCCCTGGAGGACAGGAGCAGAGGTCCACTAGAAGTCCAGTGGTAGAGGGAGCAGCAGGTTAGCTGCAGAGGAGCCAGCAACAGGGGGGCCTACAGCAGCCGGGAAGCCCCAACCAGGCTGGCACTAGAGGGGTTGTTTGTGACTGGGTGGCTAGAGAGTCCTGGCCAGGCCAGCTGCGGACAGGCTGGTGGCAGGCAGGAACCCCTAGCCAGGCCAGCAGAGGTCGGGGGGGACGGGACAACAGTGGCCAGGAAACCCCAGTGGGGCTAGTGGCAGCAGGGTTGGTGGCAGCTGGGGAGACACAATCTGGCTGACAGGAGGGGGACAGGGGAAGGAAACCACAGCCAGGAACTCCAGGCAGGCTAGGAAGGTGGGTCCGAGTAGCAGGAGGGACAGCAGCCAGAAGCCCTGCTGGACGGGAGCAGAGCCCTCAGAGCTGGTGGCTGATAGTGGGGCCAGTGGCCAGCAGAGGAGCATAACATCCTCCGGTCTGGCAAACTCCCTGGTTTGGGATTGCGCAGGTCCCACGAGTGCCAGACTAGGAAGGTCCAAACTTTCTATGTCTTCTAGAACTAACCAAAACTAAGCAGCTTGGGGATCCCTTGCTTGTGCTTAGAAATATTGCTCTCTCCAAATTCCAAGCAGAATTCCCTTCCTGCAGAATTCAAACTGATGGAATAAATGTTGCTGTCTGTCTCCTCTCTTCTTGGGTGTTTGTAGAGGGCAATCAGCAAAGTCTTTGTCATCTGCGGTTTCACAATGGCTCATGTGGTTTGAATAGGCCTTCCTCTGTTCAGGAGCTTCATTGTACATTCATTATAGCTTTTTTCCTGTTTGGTGAGTTACACAAGTACAGAGGTTTACAATGCAGTCAATATAACTTTATCCCCTGGGCTTCAGATGTTGTGAGATCAATACATGGAGAATTCTATAAGCACTTCATCAAGTCTAAAGCACTAAAGACGTTCTTCTCAACTTAACCTCTGTTTTAACAATGCTAGTACACGGATGAGCCAGACTTTCAGATATGCATTTGTCCCAGTTCAGGGAGACCTAAGAACTTTGGCATGATCTGACATCTGATCTACCAGTATCACAATTCTTGCTTGATTCAACCTTATTTTATTCAGTGCAGCTAAGCAGCATGAGGTATTATTTTTGTGAGGATTTTTATGATCTGTAGAGGAAAGGGAGCTTTTTGGGGAGATGAGTCATTTGCTCAAGAGCCACTTTAAAATGCTAACTAGAGCTGTGAAGAGGACAGAAGATCCCTTTTTGCAAAGCATGTTGAGAGAGAAAAAATTGGCTTCATTCTGAATCAGAGCAAAGCTGCAAAATGTGAAAATTCTCTCTGAAGGAAAATTGCACAAAAATAATTTTTATGAAACTTTTTAGTTTTGACAGAGACATTTTATTTTTTAATTTTGATTCTTTATTTTGTAGTAGAAGACTTATCTGACATTGCCTGGGTTTGGGATGGGACAGCTCACCGTGACTGCTGGCATCTCCCTGGGTTGGCCAAGAGTAGAGGGTGTACATGTACCCTAGCATCAGCTTTTTCCTGATACCAGCTGTGGGGGGCACACGTGCCACTGGCTTCACCTTGGGGCAGGCCCAGAGACAGCCGGTATCCACATATGCCTGCCAGCAACACTCCCCAGGCTCGGCTTCAGGGAGGGGATCCATGTAAGCCTCCCAACAGTGCTCCCCGGGCCCAGACTGGGGGCTGGTGGGAGCTACAGAGGCCACACAGGCTGCTCACCTATGTGCCTAGAGGATGCCCTGGAGGCAGTAGGGGACACGTAGTGGCTGGCAGCTACTCCCTCAGGCAGGCCAGAGTGTTGGCTCCTGCCAGCCACTGGCTTCTCGCTGGGGTGCTTGTTGCCTACCTGTGGTCATTCCACAGTATAACTCCCTCCTATCAGACCTCTCCATTTCCATTTTATGAGGAACAATGGAATTCCATGCACATCCCTTTATCCTGGCACAACCAACCCCTGACCTTGGTTTAAGTTAGGTTAAGAGGAAGCTGCATAACAAATGTTGTGGTCCTAGCTCTAATTGTTTTGGAGGAGTTCTTGAACAAACAAGCTCACATACAGACAGACGCACATTTCTAAAATATGCAGATATATTATTTTACATTACAATTTTAAAAAATCTAACAAGAAGTGAGTGATTTCAAAGTGAAGTACTGAAATGTTTAATTTTCAACATGTCAAAATCAGACATTTTGATATTATTGGGACTTCCCCTCGTCCCTCGTTTCCCCCCAAAACATACATGTCAAAATTGATCCAGTTTTGCAAAGTGTTTTGATTTTGATGGAACAGCATATTCTCATGGAATATGTTTTCACTGATGTTTCTCTGACCAGCTTTACCCACTATTTGAATGGGGATAGTTTCCTATAATATCCTATGGATGTAATGCAGCCATGTCTGGCCTGATCCAAACCGTAGTGAAATTAATCCGGGTCATTCCGTGAACTAACTTTGATCTTTAAATAGGCCACATATAAAGTTCCTTTGGCATCCTTATTTCTGATTTTTTTAATATTGAAACCTCGCTGGAGTTGAAGGTGATAGATGGAGCTTGAGGTAGATGAAGCAGAAAGGCAATTTATAGGAGAGGGTTGGAGACAGCCAAGTGAAAAAGAGAAGAGAAGCGCAATGAAATCCAGTTACCCTTGCAACACTTTTTCCCAAGTGGGGCTAATAAAATAAAGTGCCTTTTTTTTCTCAAATATTATAATTAAGGGAAGTGGAATCAGTTTCCCTTTGCCATGACCCACAGTTCTGATGGGAACCATCAAAAGTAAGTATTAAATAAGAGTCCAACACATGGGCATTACATTGTTTCAGATTCTTTTAGGCTGTGTCTGTAAGGCAAGGTGAAAGCACATTATCAGAGCAGCATAGGGGAGATTGCAATTCTGTTGTACCTTTTCTATGGCTAAACAGAGTATTTCTTTCTTCAGGACTGTCAATCTTTCATAAGCAAATTTATTTTAACAGATATGTCCTTCTGGAAGAAAAAATGTTATGTTTTATATTTTAATCCCAATCACAAACACTTGCCACCCTTCAATTGCTTTCTTTAATGCTACTAATCGCTTTCACAGATATAACTTCAGCCTTGTCAGTGTACGTGCACTGGTGTATCAGACCACAAATGGTATTCAGTTTTTGTACTAACTAGAGCTTCTGTTGAAAGCCTCCAAAATGGGTCAATATGGCTATGTGCTATTGTTTTGGGGCTATTTCTATTACCAGAAAGATGTAATCTTTCCCAAACTGCAAAATACTTGGTTAAGAGAGACACTATTGTTTTCATGTGCATATGTAAGGGTACATCTACACAGCAACATTATTTAGAAATAACTAGCATTATTTCGAAATAACTTAGTCTGTGTCTACACAGCAGGCAGTTATTTTGAAATCATGTCGAAATACTGTCAAGCTGGAGGACTTCTTACTCCAGCTCCTATAACCCTCATTGTACAAGGAGTAAGGGAAATAAGAGGAAGAGTGCTCTATTTCAAAATAAGTGCTATGTAGATGCTCCCAGATGTAGCTCAATTTGCATAGCTTTTTGAATTAAGCCCTGCTGTGTAGACACACTCTAATTTTAGAAAAAACCCTAAATCTTAAGGCTCTTCAATATCTTCCTTTACCCCCTTCAAGTAATACGGACATAGTATCCTCACAGTGTTGCCCTATGTTTTTCATCTGCCCTATCACAGACTCATATTCTGCTGTATGTGATGGGAGGACGGAACAAAACAGTCTTGCAAATTCAAGTCCATACTCCCAAAATAATACAAAACGCAGAGCTTGTTTTGTCCATCATGGTATCTCCAGGTGTTTCCAACTGTGTCCTTTCTGGACCAAACAGAATCTTGAGTTACAAACTTTTCCCCTTGTGACTCATATGTGTTGTCTAATCCATATTTAGTCATCTTTCAAGGTGGATATTTAGTTATTATTCCATACTAAGGTACCCTAGTATCTGTCTTTCACTTTTTTCCCCAAGGTCCACTGAAACTATTTCTCAAAACAGTTGAGCCAAGGTTTTCCATGATCTTTCATGTCTGTAAAATTATGAAATTGTCACTGAAATTATTTCCTAACTCTCAAAGTAGTCTTGTCAGAGCAGATGGTTATCTATCTAAGAACAAGTGGTTTCTAAAAAAAAAAAAAATCAAAGAAATTATAAAATATATTTAGAGAATAGGCTAATCAAGAAACTACATACAGGCAAATGTCCTTGGGATAAGAAGTGCCAGAACAGAATTTGACATTAAAGGGTGATGGGATGGGAGAAAACTAGCTTCTTATATTTGAGCCTCAGTGAAGTTGAGTGAAGGAAAGGGACAGTCAAAATAATAAAACTTGAATGAGCTCAAAGTGTTTGACTGGATTGCTCCCAAACCATTTTCACATATCTGAACATGAAAGAAAGATGTCTTGTGTCATCTGTCTCTGAGTTCCCAAGTTATAAAACCTAGGAAAGAATGGGGTTTTACAAGGAAGCAGTTTCCTCCCTATCACATTATACCTATAGCAGTGGCCTGAGAAACAACCTATATTTGTTTCTCAATTGATTTCTTCCCTCTTTATGTCCAGCAAGTACCTCTGTGTAACTCTGTAATAGGGGATGGTCACAAAAGAGATAGAGAGCATATTCTCTAGAGACCCTTGTTGAATAATTCTGGGAGATGTGGAAGTCTGCCATCATTTCCTGACAAATGCCAGTCATTAATTCCTTTTGAATCAAAGAATGTTGGGACTAGCGAGTCATTCTGCCTACTTTAAATCCTAAGAATCTAAACTGAAAGGTGTTTTAATGCCATTTCAACTCGGGCCAGCTTTTTCAAACTTAGATGGACAATATTTAGGACCTACACCTCTTTGTCAGAGCTGTAGAGTGCTGAATGTATTTCTGCCAGTGGAAAGGGGATACAATTATACAAAAGGCAAGATGGAATCAGTGTTTCATAGTGCACAAATGGAGTCTGTCAGGTAGGAAGTTGTGGAGATGTAAAGTAGCTGCAATCTCCAGTCTACCAGAGCTGACAATGCCAAGAGATGTGCTAATTCAGATTAGTCCCCTAGCATGCTTGGGGGATTGTACACACAGACAGTTATTCCACAGCAAACTGGTGTGAATCTACCTACCACTAGTTTACCTTGCACTAAATGTCTGTGTCGATCCAGTTGACATGTACTAGCAGTTCCTAAGTGTGCTTCTAGAGCAAAACACACGAAGAAACTGTTTGTATGTATCAACAGTGGTAGCTGGAAAGGCAGGCTTGGAAATAGAGTGCAAGGAAAGCGCCTACTATTTGTTCTTACTGCATTCAGGGAAACAGGACTGTGTACATTCTTTGTAAACAAGCAGGATTGTATTCAAGAATTACTTCACTTGAATAATCTGTATCTCATCCTAATGGAAACAACATGGCAAGGCCCAGAATATTGAATGACTGTTTAGGTCACAGGGCAAGAATGAATTTGTAAGAAGGAATAAGATTGTACAACCTTGAGTATCATTAAACTATATAACAGTTTTCTAATGTTTAACAATTGATCTATTGACAATGAAGTTGGATTTCAATGGAAATGCTCCTAGTAACTGCTCTGCCAAACCTTCAAGTGTAAATACCACTGGTCAGTTGTATATCATTATTAAGAACTGGAATAATAAAACCAATTACATCCTTTATAGACTGGATTAGGATTGGTCAGTTTAATTATAGTACATGAGCTGTAGACTGACTTCTCCAATCTTCTAGCATCATATTTGCTAAACATTGTGCGCTTGTACATTTTAGTTGGGATTTATCACACTGGGTATTTTGTTGTTGTTGTAGCTGTTCATCCCAAATAAATGCCTGCTATCAGAATGCTTCTTTTTGGCATTTTCTATATCCTAATCCATCTTTTGTTATTAATACTATAATTCAGCTTTAGATGCCAGTGATTTTTTTATTTGTAAGTTATTTTAAAATTGTTTTTTTACCTAGGATACAGAGATGGAGTTACCTTTAAATGTTACACACTGGTCAATTGTATTATCCAATATAAAACATGCTTCTACAGATTGATGTTTACACTTAATTCAGTTCTGAGTGATAGTTAGAATTAGAAGGAAGGAAGGAAGGAAGGAAGGGCATGGGCAGCTGAGGGTGGACAACTCACAGCAAACAAGACAGAGATTTGAATAAAGGGCAAAGACGGCCATGGGGAAATGGTCCAAGGAATCAAAGCAGCATTGAAATGGACACAGCAGGCAGCTGCTATCTCCAAGATCCCTGGGCTAGGGCCTGTAGTAGAGGGTGGGATTGGTCCTCTCTCCCGCCTCCCCCAACCTTCCATTGGCCACTGGGAAAAGTAGCTGAGGCATCCCAGAAGGGGGAATTGAGCTATACTGACCCATCCAAAGGGCTGGAACAGGAAGGGCCCTGAGTGGGCAAAGACACTGCCTCCAGGAAGGAAGCCCTGTCGCCACTGCTCTATGGCAGAGTGGGAACAAATTGAAAGTCATTACAGAGGCCCTGTTAGACTTGTACTCTCCAAAGGGTTTGTTTATTTTGGCATTCAAACTGCATGTGATTTGACAAGAGGACTGAATCACCAAAGAGTTTCCATAAGCAAGGAGAGTGTACAAGCACACACATGGCCAGGGGTGCTTGCGAGAGATGAGTGCAAAGTTACGTGTGTATGAAAAATTTATCAACAATGACTCCAGATTGCTTTTCCCATCCCCTATCTTAACTTCCAGAAAGCTGCCTTTTCAAATGTGAAGGAAAAGGGAAAATATCTACGACTAGCCTAGTAAAATACTACTCTCATGTCTTTATGGAAATCTCTGTGACTTTATTTGTCTGTAAATGTAACAATTATGAACTGAATGGAAGCTCAGTGTAGATACTGACACCCTTTCTTTTAAAAAAGAACACAGAGGACAAAACTGGAACAATTTGCAGGCAGGTATACTGTTTAACTTCTTTTATTTCTTGCAAAATGCCAGTAGACTCTCAAAGTAATAGCATTTACCGAGAAAGAAAATAGGCAATAAAAGAAATGTATTGCCTTAGAAAAGGCCGAATTTGAAAAAGCCTTCACCTTTTCATACTGATACACAAGCTTTTTGTATGCTTTGGTACTAAATTTTTTATTTATTTATTTTCTTTACAACAACCTGGCATGTTTGAGAGCGGCATGAACGGAGTGGATTTTTTAAAGTTGTTTGACAGCTTTCACATCCATCTGAATTCAGTTTAATGGTTATATATAATTTGTAATTTTTTTTTCTGTTTTAGGCTAAAGTTTGTGTATTTAAGTAAAGTTTTCATGCTATATAACTCTTTTACTTCCTAAAAGGCAAAACATTTTCCTGGAAGTTCTAGTATTCTTCCTTGAACATTTTAATATTTGGAGCCTACTGAAGGATAGGCTTCAATAAATAAGTAAAAATAACTTCAGTAAAAATAAGAATCACAACCTGAGGGATGATCTAGATAGTGGTTGCCCCTGCTGTGAGGGCAGGGGTCTGGACTTGATGAGGTCCCTTCCAGTTCTAGTATTCCATTATTCTATGCTTTTGAGTCTTCATCTGTCACTAAAGTACACTTTAAAGGCACATTTTTAAAGTTCGGATAAAGTTGTTTCTCCCACATACATGGCTGGTATTTTTGGATGAACTGAGATACAGAATGCTAAGAAACTAAAGAGACACTTTCTATGACATTACCAGCCAATTGTGCACATTCAAGAGATTGGGATGGCATGGAGAAACATCTGAACTTTTGCGTGCATAACCAGAAAGAACTATTTTTGAATATTACTGATCTGTAGTCTAAGTCCAAAGTAGTTTCTTTTATACTAAAAGCAGAACAAGATGCAGCATGTACTAAAAATAATGTAAACCTTGCTCCTCCAGCTATGACTAAAACACTATTTAAATAACATAGCTCTGATGCAAATCTTTGACTCTTTTGAGATTTCCCCTTCACTAACAACTTAGATCACTATATTAGATTAATCATAGTGTTAAGGAATATCCTATGGGTATCTACAGTAAGCATTCCATTCCATGTATGACTTATTTTTGATTTTGAGACAAAATGACATTTAAGATATGGTTTCATCATTTTAAATGATGATTGTGATAATAATTAATGGCTGTGCTGAGCAAGGCTTGTGGGTGTGAGACATCCTCAAATGAAATTAAATAAATAGGTAGCTGGTTTAAAACAAACAAAGGGAAGTATTTCTTCACACAATGCACAGTCAACCTGTGGAACTCATTATGTTATGAAGGATGTTATGAAGGTAGGATTTTAACAGGGTTAAAAAAAGAACTAGATAAATTCATGGAGGATAGGTCCATCACTACTTATTAGCCAGAATGGGTATTGAATGGTGTCCCTAGCCTCTAGCCTCTGTTTGTCAGAGGCTGGAAATGGATGGCGGGAGAGGAATCACTTGATGATTACCTGTTCTGTTCATTCCTTCTGGGGTACGTGGCATTGGCCACTGTTGGAAGACAGGATACTGAGCTAGATGGACCTTTGGTCTGACCCAGTATGGCTGCTCTTATGTTCTATGTAAATTCCATTGCCCATAAAAATTGAGGGCATTCACTATAAAGAATTTCTGAGTACCTTGTCATACTGAGCACTCAGGCTTTGATCCAAAGCTCATTGTAGACTCCCATTAACTTCAGTGGGATTAAACCAGGCTTACGGGCAGGTATGTACTTATTCACCACTTTTTCAAATATCAGAAAAAGATAAAGGAAAATTTCCAACAAAAATGTGTTTAAATTATGTTAAGGCCTGTGTGATAATTCTGTAAAAGAAATGACAAAATACATTGAAATGCACCAACTACCCTAGAAAGCCTAAGGATAGGTCTGCAAAGCAGTATGATGGCAGTGCATGTAGACATGCCAGAGCTAGTTTTGATTTAGCTAGCTTGAAAAACAATAATACCAGAGGTGAAAGTAGGCTGGTGCACCCTGGTGAGGTGCTACAGCAAGAAGCTGGCTGGCTGGGGCTCTTGGCTGCAGTGGGAGGGCCAGGGAGCTCCCAGCCCAGCTCCTGGCTTCCTGTATGCTACTGTGCTGAGAAGCAGGCAGCCAGGCAAGTTAGAGGGGTTGGCTAGGGGCACGACCCCCCCTTCTGGAATTGCTCCAGCCCTGAGCCTCTTCCTCCATGCTACTATTTCAGAGGGGGGTGGGATCTGCAGCCACACATACTGGGTCCCCGTTGCTTTTCCAGCTTCTTTTGACTGGGGAATGAAGGGAAAGTTCACTGCCTGCTGAATTCCTCCTTTGCCCCTCCCCAGGCAACCCGAAGCAAGAGTTAAGCATCAGGTTAAGACACGAGAAGTCATTCTTCCACTCTGCTCTGTGCTGATTAGGCCTCAGTTGGAGTATTGTGTCCAGTTCTGGGCACCCCTTTTCAAGATGGCACTCTTGGCCAACTCCACCCTCAACAATGGCTCCTGCACCCCTCCACATCCTCAGCCCCATGCCCTAACTCCTGCATCCCACACACCAGCCAGCCCTCTGTTCTGAGCCCCTTATGCACTCCAATCCTGACTCCTGTACCCCCCTGTTCCTGGGCCCTTCCCTAACTCCTGCACTCCCCCACACACTCCAACCCTCTGCCCTGAGCCCCCCACATTCCACCCCACACTTAAATTTCTTACAGGTGCTGTTGTATTGCAAATCCCACCCCCACCTTAAGGTCCCTACTGGGGAAGGGTGGTAAGACAGCTCCTGTAAGAAATTTAAGTTACTTTCACCCATTGAGTTCAGTGGAACTGAAGCACAGGCTTCAGTGTCTTTACAGAATAATACTTTCTTGAATTGGTGCCTTAAAACACATTTTGTACATATATGTGAATTTTATTTCTTCCATTGTTTGTGTCATCTTAATGTTCCCTAAATGTAACTTTAAATGGATGAAAATAGCTTTTGTAAATATACTATCATATAAAACTTACCCTCCTCTGTATTTTTAGAATAATAAAAAACCTACATAATTAATTGTACTTCTACTAGAAGTGACATTATCACCATATTCATAAATATCCACAATACAAGGAGTTGTATAGCTTTCTTTCAGCTATACAACTTTTACCTTTCAGGGTTGTATAGCTTTCTTTCAGTGATGTGACAAAACAGTCTCATCATGGGCGGTATTTATTGCCAATGTCTCTAGAGAGATGATTAAAACAAGAGAAGTGCAAATGAGTAGGCACAGAAAATCCCTGTTCTTCTTGTTTCATAAGCTTGCCTACTTTAGTTTAAAGTACAGTACATTAATTTGGGATCTTTGACGGTTTTATTCTTCAAAATCTGATTTTGTTTTCTTATCATTCTTGTGTTTGAGACTGTGATTGGAGAAATAAACAAAGCTTCAACTCGTAGGCACTCTTTCTAAACCCCACTACAGATAAATACCTGGTACACTATTCACTTACCAAGTTAAATAAAGAGCAAAAATGATGGCATGGCCATATTTTTTCTTTTAGATGAACAAAGAACTTTTTGATTTATTGTTATTCTTTCAGAAGGACAGGTGACATTTCCTGCAACACTGACTTTAATTCATAATCCCCTTTTGGCAAGCCAAGGAGAATTACAATTTGAACTATTTTCACAGTTAGGCGCTCTACTAGCATGAAATGCTGTGGAGAGCTTCACTTCAGCCAAAACAGTGAAAACCTTCCATTGCCAATTTTCCCTTTGTGTTTTGAAGTTGGCCTCTCAGCACAGATTTGATTCACACTGTTTAAAAATAAATCTGGTGTCTGCAAAGCAGAAAATTCAGCTGTGTTGTCATGGTATCACTATTTCCATTTTTATGCTCAAAGATAACTGAAGCTCCTAAAGTGAGCTACAGTTTGCTGCTTCCTTATTAAAAGGCCTTGGTGATTTGTTTTCTTTTAAATGTACACACCATCTTACATTCACAATAACAGGATTTATTCAATATTTCTTTTACGGAAGTATCTAAAAATGCCCTGAGTAGCACCTGATTTTTATTTCTGAGAATATATTAGTAGTTCTATATACAAAGATCAAAATGTCATTGGTCTTAAAAGCATGTATGTGCATTAAAATTACATTAAGGTTCACTTTCAACATAAAAACAATTCTGTGGCACCTTAGAGATTAAAAGATTTATTAGGGCATAAGCTTTTGTGGGTAAAACCCACTTCATCAGATGAATTGGATGAAAGTTACAGAAGCAGGAATATATATAAGGAAGAAGTTGCTTGCCTTAATAAAGCTAACCAAGTCCGTGTGGAAGTAGATCATTCATAGCATTTGGACTGGAGATGTGAATATTCAGAGACGGGAAATTGTCTTTGTAATGCGTTAACCAGTTGAGATCCTTATTCAATCCTAAATTGATAGTGTTGAATTAGCGAACAAATTCCCATTCAGAGGTCTCCCTTTGTAACCATTTTTTTAAATTCTTTTGTAGAATGATGGCTACTTTCAAATCCATTACTGGTTAATCATCAGATGATGAGCTGGTGAGAAACCAAGTATTTTAGAATAGAAAAAAAAGGTACCTGTCAGTTGTAGGACTAGTGCTAATGAGGCTAATTAAGTGGGCTGGAAGTGACCTATGCTAGCCTTTTAATGCTTGTAATCCTGACATATATAAGCAATTCAGGAAGAAATTTTTCATCCTGGTTAGTATTAGCAAATGTACAAAGATAGATATTAATACAAATATTTTAAACCTCAAAAATGCCTCTGTGTAGGTTGTGGTTTTACTTTGTGTTGAAGATTTGAGTCCTCTTTTATCCATAAGTTTCACCCATCTCTATAACTAATCTTCCAAATGGGATAATGTCTTTGCTCACTTTGCATTTATTGAGACTGATTCTTTGCTCACTTATGTTGCAGTAAATCAAATATTACTTTAAATCAACTCAAGAGAATGTTTGAAAAATCCAATCCACTTTATTTTATTATTATATCTTATATGGCAGGGCAAATTTTAAATATCTAAATATGGGTAATTTATGTAGAGTTAAAAGATCACTGGATAATCTAGACATACATCACCTATTTCAGAGCCTGGGCAATGAGCATTTCTTACTTTTACCATTTAACTTTTTAAATTAAAAAACAATAAAATACTATTACATATTCAAGACATCTTTATCATCTTCATCTACATATTCTGAGGTAGCTGGCATTTTTGGAAATTAACAAACTGGTTTCTAAGTCTAAAAGTCTTCTCTACAATCTCTTTTATTTTTCCTCACAACCTTCGAATCAATGGCTAAGTTTCCAAGATCACTGTACCATGTTCTTCTCCCACTCCACATATGCTTCACTGCCTTCATGTAATGGTAAGAGGGAAGATTTTTGCCTGAAGTTTGGAAACCTACTTGAAATCTTTTTTTAAACTAGGGTGACCAGATAGCAAGTGTGAAAAAAATAGGGACAGAAGGCAAGAGGCAAAAGACTTGTATATAAGACAGAGCCCCAAAATATCAGGCTGGCTCTATACATTGGGGCATCTGGTCACCCTATTTTTAACTGCTCAAACTGCTTATGTGAAAGCTCTTAGACCTGGTTTACACTAGAGCAGAAGGTTGATCTAAGATATGCAACTCCAGCTACATTAATTACGTAGCTGGAGTTGACATATCTTAAATTGCTGTCCACACAGTGGGAAATCAATGGGAACAAATGCTCCCATTGGCTTCCCTTACTCCTCGTGAAGAGCAGGAGAACCAGCACCAACAGGGTGTCCTCTGAGTTCGAGGACATCTTCACTAGACATGGTAAATCGAACCTTGGAATATAGACTGTGGCAGTGTAGACATGGCCTCAGGTAATAAGAAGCAGTCAGAGATAAAAAGTAGAAGTCAAATCCTAGTGAGGTAAATAGAAAGGAGCATAAACACTGTCAAATTAGGTGTAAAAATGTAATAAGAAAAGCAAAAAAAGGAGTTTGAAGAACAGCTAGCCAAAAACTCAAAAGGTAATAAAATGTTTTTTAAGTACATCAGAAGCAGGAAGCCTGCTAAACAACCAGTGGGGCTCCTGGACAATCGAGATGCAAAAGGAGCACTTAAAGATGATAAAGTCTTTGCGGAGAAACTAAATGAATTCTTTGCTTCAGTCTTCACGGCTGAGGATGTTAGGGAGATTCCCAAACCTGACCTGCCATTTGTAGGTGACAAATCGGAGGACTTGTCACAGATTGAAGTGTCCTTAAAGGAGGTTTTGGAATTAATTGATAAACTTAACAGTAACAAGTCACCGGGACCTGATGGCATTCACCCAAGAGTCAAATGTGAAATTGCAGAACTATTAACTATGGTTTGTAACCTATCCTTTAAATCGGCTTCTGTACCCAATGACTGGAAGATAGCTAATATAACGCCAATATTTAAAAAGGGCTCTAGAGGTGATCCCGGCAATTAAAGACCGGTAAGTCTCATATCAGTACCGGGCAAATTAGTTGAAACAATAGTAAAGAATAAAATTGTCAGACAAATAGAAGAACGTAATTTGTTGGGCAAAAGTCAACATGGTTTCTATAAAGGGAAATTATGTCTTACTAATCTATTAGAGTTCTTTGAAGGGGTCAACAAACATGTGGACAAGGGGGATCCAGTAGATATAGTGTACTTAGATTTCCAGAAAGCCTTTGACAAGGTCCCTCACCAAAAGCTCTTACGTAAATTAAGTTGTCATGGGATAAGAGGGAAGATCCTTTCATGGACGGAGAACTGGTTAAAAGACAGGAAACAAAGGGTTTGAACAAATGGTAAATTTTCAGAATGGAGAGGGGTAACTAGTGGTGTTCCCCAAGGGTCAGTCCTAGGACCAATCCTATTCAACATATTCATAAATGATCTGGAGAAAGGGGTAAACAGTGAGGTGGCAAAGTTTGCAGACGATACTAAACTGCTCAGGGTAGTTAAGACTTCAAAAAGATCTCACCAAACTAAGTGATTAGGCATCAAAATGGCAAATGAAATTTAATGTGGATAAGTGTAAAGTAATGCACATTGGGAAAAATAACCCCAATTATACATATAATATGATTGGGGCTAATTTAGCTACAACTAATCAGGAAAGAGATCTTGGAGTCATCGTGGATAGTTCTCTGAAGATGTCCACACAGTGTGCAGCGGCAGTCAAAAAAGCAAACAGGATGTTAGGAATCATTAAAAAGGGGATAGAGAATAAGATGGAGAATATTTTATTGCCCTTACATAAATCCGTGGTACGCCCACATCCGGAATACCGCATATAGATGTGGTCTCCTCATCTCAAAAAAGATATACTGGCATTAGAAAAGGTTCCGAGAAGGACAACTAAAATGATTAGGGGTTTGGTCCCATATGAGGAGAGATTAAAGAGACTGGGAGTTTTCAGCTTGGAAAAGAGTAGACTGAGGGGGGATATGATAGAAGTTTATTAAATCATGAGTGGTGTGGAAAAAGTGAATAAGGAAAAGTTATTTACTTGTTCCCATAATATAAGAACTAGGGGCCACCAAATGAAACTAATGGGCAGAAGGTTTAAAACAAATAAAAGGAAGTTCTTCTTCACACAGCGCATTGTCAATCTGTGGAACTCCTTGCCTGAGGAGGTTGTGAAGACTAGGACTATAACCGGGTTTAAAAGAGAAATAGATACATTCATGGAGGTTAAGTCCATAAATGGCTATTAGCCAGTATGGGTAAGGAATGGTGTCCCTAGCCTCTGTTTGTCAGAGGGTAGAGATGGATGGCAGGAGAGAGATCGCTTGATCATTACCTGTTTGATTCACTCCCTCTGGGACACCTGGCATTGGATGGACCTTTTGTCTGACCCAGTATGGCAATTATTATGTTCTAGTCACAGTGAAAATTTTAGGCTCCAGTTCACCAAATCACTTAAGCCTACGCTTAACAAGGAGCATGTTCTTAAGTCCTGTTAAAATCAATGGGACTTAAAACACATACTTCAAATTATGCACATGCTCAGGGCCTTAACATATACAGTATTTCATTAATAAGGGAACAGGTGCTCACTTTCAGGTAAAAAAAAAATGGTGCTAATAACTTACTTTCATATTTATGAGACCTAACTCAGATGATTCTGAATGGAAAAGCTGACAGACCCTTAACTGCAATAGTGCTGGTGCTGTTTCTATTTGGTAGGGGAAAAGAGGATACATTATAAATTTGTGCAAGAGATTGTAATTTTTAATTAGTGTTCAATTTAAAACCATAATTGACATAATGTGTGATAAAACTCAATTTTATTATAAAATCATTCATGTGGAGTGCTTGAGACTAAAAATAATTAATTAAATTCCATATTATAAATTTAGTAGTAATCTTAGTTATTACCAGGAAAACCAATTAACATCTCACTTCAAACTCTAAAAATAGCTCTCCCTAAAAACAAATGTTTTATTAAGTTATTCTTCTTGTTATTTTGTTCGATATGCTCTTGTACACAATGTAAACAGTAAATGTAATTGAACAAAACAAAACAAAACTATTCATAACATGTGCAGATTAATTGCAAGACAGGAGCCTAAGTATTTCCTTTGGCAAATTATCTACATGCCAGGATTAGACTGTCTAATGCTACAACAGAAATTAAATTGAACAACATTTAAGTAGGGAAGTAAATATTTTTGACCAACTACAGAGGATTCATTTCACATGTTGGTATAGAATGGTCATAAAATTATATTCACAAGTATCAGAAATTATATTCCTCACATTGGTCTGCAAAATGATCTTATCTGTGAAATTCAGATTTAAGTTCAGATTTTAAACCTCCTTCTCCCCCAATTTTGGGAGTGTTTGAATCTTAGGTTCTCGTTCAATCCTATTTCTAATTGGAAATGAATAGGGCTATTCAAGAGCAAATTTTTAACATGAAAAGCTTTCTGCATCTGTAGTCTTGTAATTTACTAACCTAGTCACTTCATTTTATCAATTTTAAAGGAACTTGAATGATATAATTATTATTTTGCTAGCACATCAAATCCAAAAGCAACATAATAGATAGATAAGAAAATACAGCTGAAAACCCTTAAGAAATGATATCACTTGACAGTAAACTCTTATTTCAGTTTTGTAACTAGCACACAAACAATAATTGTTCCTTATACAAAAAGTTGACTGTGATGGAGCTTATACATAAGGAATTAAAGCTACACTTGGGAGACTGTGCAGGAGGCAGCCAATCAGGAAAGAGATTATAGGAGCATAGGAGGCAGCCAGTCAGGTCCAGGCTGTGCCGTATAAGAAAAGTTGATGAATAGAGTAGTGTCAGTTACTCTGTGGAGGTCAAGGAGGGAGATCTGGCTGCCTTGCAGGAAAAATAGTAATAGAGATGTAGCCGTGTTAGTCTGGTCTTGCTGAAACAAAAGACAGGACTATGCAGCACTTTAAAGACTAACAAGATTGTTTAACCTCCCCCCCCCCCCCCCCTTTAAAGACTAAACTAAGATGCTAACTACCTTACCCATTACAAAGATAGCTTCCCCAATTATCACCCCTAATATTATCTTATAGACACTAACCTTCCCCCCTCACCCTCCCTCTGTTCTAAAATCTGATTTGTCAATTTTATATGTCTTCACTTTTTTTTTTGATTGTATCCCTTTGGTATATATGGTCATGCCAATTTTCTTCCACAATTTGATCTGAGGAAGTGGGTCTGGCCCACGAAAGCTCATCACCTAATAAACCATCTTGTTAGTCTTTAAAGTGCTGCATAGTCCTGTCTTTTGTTTCTGCAGGAAAAAAGTAGCTAGCACCTGGGACAGAGCAGTGCTGGGCAGGATCAGGGAAGCAGGAATGAGTCCCTTGCTGTCTGCTAACAGAGGTTCTGAGACAAGAGCAGAAAAGGTGCTAGGACTGTGGGGAAGTGGTCCATGAAATAAACTGCAATGATGGAGGGATTATAGCACATAGCTGCCCCCTCTAGGGTACTGGAACCAGCAGAAGTGGGTGAGCATGGGTTTTCCCCCTCCCTTTACTACCATTTGTCACTGAGAAGGAAGTGGCTGGACAGTGGATTGCTGGGATTATCTGAGTGGGGCAGGCTGGAGGGCTGTGTCCAGAACAGAGCCCCGAGTTCCTGGGAGTGAGACAGGTTGATGAACAGAAGTGATGACAATGACACATCACCACTAGCAAACAGAGCTAATTCCCACAACAGTCGGAAGAATGTGCCACACTGGTGAGTTGAACATTGCCACAGCAAAGTCTTGTGAGGAGCAGTGGTTTTGGAACCTTGTGCAGCAGAAATGTGATGGGACTTTATAGGCCTTTGATGCAGAGCATAAGGTCAGTCTATTGAGGGGGAGAACGTAGCCCCCTCATGAAATAAAAGTAACACTGCTTGTTTTTATAACACCAGATTAACAGAGCTACTTGCTGAAGTTGTAATAGCAACTGATGTGCAGTAAAAATGCCCTTAGGAAGATTTACAAAGGTATTTAGTGAGAAAACAAGACTTCCATTAAATAAATGTAACCCCCTTTTTCCTCCCACAGTTATTTGGGAGCAGGTCACACTCACATGTGTACCAGGGCACTTGATATTTTTAACATGAAAGGAGATCCTGAGTACCTCAGTGGTGATGTTGTTTAGTTGGGGATTCCCTATCCACCCCCTTGCTGCAGTCTCTTGCTCCTAAAGAATATGCATAAGAACATAAGAATGGCCGTACTGGGTCAGACCAAAGGTCCATCTAGCCCAGTAGCCTGTCTGCTGACAGTGGCCAGCGCCAGGTGCCCCGGAGGGCGTGGACTGAAAACAATGATCAAGCGGTTTGTCTCGTGCCATCCGTCTCCAGGGACACCATTTCTACCCCCTGGCTAATAGCCTTTTATGGACCTAACCTCCATGAATTTATCTAGCTTCTCTTTAAACTCTGTTATAGTTCTAGCCTTCACAGCCTCCTCTGGCAAGGAGTTCCACAGGTTGACTATGTGCTATGTGAAGAAGAACTTTTGCTTATTAGTTTTAAACCTGCTACCCATTAATTTCATTTGGTGTCCTCAAGTCCTTATATTATGGGAACTAATGAATAACTTTTCTTTATTCACCCTCTCCACACCTCTCATGGTTTTATATACCTCTATCATATCCCCCCTCAGTCTCCTCTTTTCCAAACTGAAAAGTCCCAGTCGCTTTAGCCTCTCCTCATATGGGACCTGTTTCAAACCCCTGATCATTTTAGTTGCCCTTTTCTGAACCCTTTCCAAGGCCAAAATATCTTTTTTGAGATGAGGAGACCACATCTGTACACAGTACTCAAGATGTGGGCATACCATAGTTTTATACAGGGGCAGTAAGATATTCTGTGTCTTATTTTCTATCCCTTTCTTAATAATTCCTAACATTCTATTTGCCTTTTTGACCACTTCAGCACACTGTGTGGATGTTTTCAGAGAACTATCCACGATAACTCCAAGATCTCTTTCCTGATTTGTAGTAGCCAAATTAGCCCCCATCATATTATATGTATAGTTGGGGTTATTTTTTCCAACGTGCATTACTTTACACTTATCCACATTAAACTTCATTTGCCATTTTGTTGCCCAATCACTCAGTTTGGTGAGATCTTTTGAAGTTCTTCACAGTCTGCTTCTGTCTTGACTATCTTAAACAGTTTAGTATCATCCATAAACTTTACTACCTCACTGCTTGCTCCTTTCTCTAGATCATTTATGAATAAGTTGAATAGGATTGGTCCCAGGACTGACCCTTGGGGGACACCACTACTTACCTCTCTCCATTCTGAAAATTTACCATTTATTCCTACCCTTTGTTTCCTGTCTTTTAACCAGTTCTCAAGCCATGAAAGGACCTTCCCTCTTATCCCATGACCAGGGCTTGACAAACGGCGGCGAAATCTACTCGGCAGCCCAGCACTGCGCATGCGCAAGACCCGCATTGCGCATGCGCACGACGCCAGTGAACGGGGCGACCGGCTGAAATCTACTCACCACGGGCGAGTAGAAACAGCGATTTGTCGAGCCCTGCCCATGACAATGTAATTTACACAAGAGCCATTGATGAGGGACTTTGTCAAAGGCTTTCTGAAAATCTAAGTATACTATATCTACTGGATCCCCCTTGTCCACATGTTTGTTAACCCCTTCAAAGAACTCTAATAGATTAGTAAGACATGATTTCCCTTTACAGAAACCATGTTGACTGAGCAATGGTGGTGCCTCCACCTGGCTGGCCCTGTACACTCTTAATGGTGTGCCTTGGGAGCCTCTAGGAATAAAATTATTCCAGAAATAATCTGGATTTAACTCCAAGACAACAATTATAAAGAATATACATCTAATTGATTGCATTTGAATTAACACGCCTTTACTTAACAACTTGAAACAGGTTTGAACAGATTAAAAGTAAACAAAATCAATTAACAAAGTACACAGAAATAAAGGGAACTTATCTAGCTGGCATTTGCAGTGCCACCATTTATCCAACCCCAGAGTGTGCACTTCTCTAAATTCAGAGTCCCAGACACTTGCTTGCATGGGTGTGCTTGAAGGTCTGCAGCTGGAGTGGAGACAGCCCTGTGCAGGTCCTGTGTGTGTTAGTCCAAGCTGAGCAGCCAGCTGAAAAATCCCTCTGCCACTGGAGCAAGCCTCCACCAAATGCCAGCAGCTCTGGTTCACTGAGCTGGTCACTTTTTTGGCCCAGAGTTAGTTTATATCTCTGAGGTCTGTCCCAGGCAGCACTTTCCCAAAGAGCCTAGTTACTCACAGTTTACTCCCGTGTGTAGGTTTATTTAGCCCTTCTCAGACACTGCCAGAGTCTTCCCCTCTAGGGACAATTAGCAGCCCTTGAAGCAGCCTGCTAGATCAAAGCCCCTAAGGCTCTCAGTCCCAGGCTTTAGCTGCAACACAACAGCTCCTAGACTGAACAAAGGCTCCTCCACAGCAGCCTGGTTCCTCTCTCCCAAAATGGAGATCCTCTCTCTCTCCCCCAAAATGCCTGGACAAGCCCCCATTTCCTCCTTTTATCCCAAGGGCTTATGGGAGTTGTAGTCTCTAGGACTAGATTGCAGCAGAAAGGATCCTCCCAGAAAAGGTCAGAGGCCCCTTCAGTAAGGGGACTACATACAAATATGGAGATTTTGAAATTATTTTTTTCTTTCACATCAGAATGAAACCAAAACCTTTCAAAAAATTTTACACACAAAAAAATCAGACCAACCCATGCAAGGTTAGCCCTGAGCAGTGTGATATGAACATTGACCAAGGACCACAAGCACTTGCTACAAAAAGTGGTTTTGTCTCTATTATTTAGCTGATTAAAGTTGCAGTAGAGTTTATAAAGTTACTAGATTAGAAACCTAACTGCCACAGATTTGAAATTTCTGCAGCCAAAACACTTGAAGGGTTACTCTGTATACCATGGGGTTTTTCTCAACCAAAGTATAATGCTGACAGGTGGAACTGAACGTTTTGACCTCTGGAGCTTAATGCATGGGCCTCTACTGTTATCTACACAAATTTCTCTATCCCTTCCACAATTTAGGGATACACACATTTACCCAGTTCTTAGGGCTCAAGGTACAACCCTGTTAATTTACACACCCACCCTTACCTAATTCCTAGGGCTCAGGGCGGAACTTCCTGCGGGTTTGCAGGATCTTTAGCCACTGAAAGAGCCTCAGACAGTTGTATTCTTATTCTCTATTTATTGACAATTCCCAAACAAGCAGAACACACATGCTAAGCACATAGTGTCATGCTCACCAATCCTGATACAGGCAGGCAGACTTCCCCTGTTGGCCAGGCAAGATCAGTTATCTGGTTCTTAGCTGCTTCACGTCACAGTCATGCAGAAAATCCTGGCAGCTCTGGTCTTAGGCTCTGTCTTGGAGGTGAGTTCTTTCAGGTCTTCCCCCTTCTTCTTGATCTTCCTTTCTTTCCTTCTGCTTCTATTACTTTTGCTCTTCTTGCTGGTCTCCTTCTTGGACCCCAGTTTATATAGTGAAACCTGAGTCCTGCTTAGCTATACCTTAACCAATTATTTTAGTATAATTTTACTAATCAATCATAACATACTGTAAAAGAATTACCTAACCAATCATACCCCACCATCTTCGTTGATTTACACCTAGCAAAATTAATTATACAGCAGACAGAAACAGTTACAAACCAGACAGAGATCACATAGACAAACAATAGGAAAGTGATGACAATAATAATAGTGCGGATTCTACAACCTCAACTATTGATAAGCAGTTTCTTACCAGACAGAATGGTGTTAACTAAGTTTCCTTTACCCATCTTGAGATCTATTTCTTTATCTGTTGACAGTGGGGGGCTATTAGGACAAGGTCTCCTTCTCACAGCCTAGTGTGACAGTAATTTAATGCAGTTTAGATGGAATGTGAGTATGTGACTGCAGACTTTATAGCTAATGGCTGCTGCTCTTCAGTCTAGCTGCAGAGGAAGGGTTTGGTTCAGGTCTACCAATATGGCTACAGGCCTTCCAACAAGGTTACAGAAAAACCATATTGTTACACTACTGCTTGAGCTAAAAGCCAGCTGGCTCTCAGCTAAGGCTGTCGAGTAGACTCATTCTTCCCCTCTGTAAATGGTCTGGGTGACACTAGGTGAGACAGTACACCACACCCAGTAGGTGTGTGGGTTGCATAAGCACTATAACACCTCCATTAGCTGGGAGAGGTGAGGAAGAAAGATTAGTTCATAGTTTAGTGGGTCTATTTTTTAAATAAGGCAAACCACACTTGCAGATGGAAGAAACATTTGAGTTCAATCCCCAACCTAAGCCGAGGTGAAGAAGGTAAATGGTAAGTTCCTGCCATAAAGAGAGTGGAAGTAGAATCTCTGCATTTTCTTTAAGTGGGGTTTCCTAAGTAGTGAGTGTAATGGGCCTCGAGAATGGCTCATCCAAGCCATTTTCACTCCTCTCACTCACTCAGCTGGCAGGGTAATGCCAGGGCCAATTGACCAAGATTGCTCCCTCCCAAAGCTATCAGTGGAAAACCATCAGAGGCAGCAGCACCACTTAATCAAATGAAAAAGGAAACAGACAGAGCCTCACTACAGCTTGAATAGAAACCAAAGACTATGTGTTTTCAGTAAAAAAAAAAATTAGGAAAGGACATTCAGGATTGATCCACTGAGGAGAAGCCCTTGTGGAGGGAGGTGCTTCCAAGAAAATTTTGGATCCTGATTATGATAAAAACAGTCATCTCTATAACTGAATCTTTGAGAGAAAATCTACTTTATTGGATAGGAAAGGTAACTATTAATACATTTAGATGAGGTTTGAGTTTTATATTTGCTTTGTATTGTAACCATTTGTTTCCAAACAATGAGTAGTCCTGAGGCACCTTAGAGACTAACAAAAATATATATAGAACCATGATGAATTGGAATGGAAATATCAGAAACCAAGATATATATATACATATATAACAGCAGAAGAAGTACCCGTCAATTGTAAGACCTGTGTTAATGAGGCTAGTTTAGTGGGCTAGATGTGTCCAAGACACTCTTGTTTCCACTGAAACCTTTATTTTTTATTTTTTATTTTTTTTTATTACAAGTGCTGTTGTTTACAGGAGCAGTGGTTTCAGGTAAAACTGGTAAACTGGGGCACACTGCACTTTTAGGTATAGAGAATCTGGAATTTCTATGAGTAGCCAGTGTCAGGGGTAGATAGCCCAGGAGAAGGATTTAAAGAGATTTGAGGACTACGTTGTAACTGTTGTTAACCTGCAAGTAGAAATCAAGGTTGGCATAGTAGCCCAGAGGAGGGTACTTGAATGGTTAAAAGGCTGGTGGTCCCAAGGAGCTGACATGCAGCTATCATAATAAAGACTCCATCTTGCTGTAGGCAGTGACTCTCATGCCTGGATTCTCTGTGATGGTTCTCAGGTTTCCTATATCTTATATGTTCAAGAATAGACACTGGACAGAGTAGTTGTTGTATTCAAAGTGGCTCCTAACACATTCTGCTCTTGATTGGACTAGACTAGTGCAATCTCACAAAGCTAACAAAAGCATTTGCTTCCTAATATTTACTCTGCTGTAATATTTTAAAAATAAGCATTTTTCCAATATATATTTACAAATCCTGGGTTAACTTCCATGATGGGGAAAGAAAAGCCTTCTTATCGTACTTTTAGTGCACTGCAAGTTCGCTTGTAGTATATTCAATGTAAGTATATTACAAATATACCACTTTATCATAAAGATTTCTATGCCAAGTTCCAGTCTGGAGTGAATTTTATTGCCAAGTTATAAACCTCAGAAAATATGAGTTTATAATGGGAATGCTGACAGACTCCTAACTCTACTCACTAAAGTACTTCTGGAATGATTTGCTGTGCTATACAAAGGCCACTTATTACAGAAGAAAAGAGACAACTTTAAAGGGCTCATTTGGGTGGGTGGGGTTTGTGAGTAACAACAAACTCGCCATTGCACTAACTGGGCACTTTCAAATCTGCATGGATCAAAAACCACTTTTTAAATTAAATTCAGTTAAATCCACTCTTTTTGTCTTCTTTGGGGATGATGTCTTACTGTTATATCCTTAGCCATTTTCAACGGGTAACATTTATTCTGTGATGTGAAGCAATGCGTATAGAAGAGAATTCTGTGACAATATAGTGTGGCCACTGCTTTTCCTAACAGCCTATTTTGTGAACCTGTAAACCAGCAGTGTTCTTTTTTCTGTGCAACCAGTAGAAGCCAGAAAGTTTAACTGCAGCTTTGATTTGGGGAAGGAGGGAGGCTGTTGTGGAGCAGAGGACTAGAGCTGGTACTTCAGGCTTGATGCCAGATTTTATTCATGTACTTAGGGAAATAATGTATAAAGAGTTTAGGGGTTTGTGACAATAAAACCACTGATCCTGCTCTAATACAAAATTTAACTCATTTCAGGATTGTTCAACAATTTCTCAGGTTTTTTTTCTTAATTTTATTTTTTTTTCTCTGTTTTCAGTGCATAAAGGATTTATAGAGGGCATAAGGAAGTGTAATGAATAAGCTACATAAATGTTCAGTTTCGCACCATTTACATTAATCTAAAAATCTATTTAATATTTGAACTCCAAAGCTGATCCTCCAACTACAGTTGTTACCAATTTTAATTTTCTAGAGCTTTGTATTCTCTACATAAACCAGCATTAGGAGATGATAAATCAAAACAGAGTACCTTGGAATGTAATTTCCCCAACCACTTTTTTATATTTTGTAAAACAGATTTTAAAAAGAAAATGTCTATAACCTCTTGATGATGTTATAGTTATCCTTGTCTTTCCTCTTTACCTGCATAGTAATACATGTATTTTTCCCATATGATGGCTTCAAAATCTATAGGTATTATAAAAGTTGGTATTGAATTACGTCCATTACAATAGTCCAATTAGACACCTTAAAGGATGAGAGTATTTTCAAAGTATTTCATAGCCCATCAGGTTTCTGCATCTGTAGTCATCTTATTTTGCGCTGTAGATAAAGAGTTTTAACTGTATAAACACTGCAGCAAATAAATACACCATTGCTAATGATGTCAGAAGACAGAAAGTTTGGGGGTACACAAATACTGGTGATGATCCAATTTATTTAGCAGCTTCCAAATGAAGTGGTTTCTTTTAGTAACGAATATGGTGTTAGACATTCAACAGTTGTCGGAACTGGAATTGTCGCTGACAATGCTGCATTTGGCTGCTGACAATCTCTCATCATACAGCTTCACTATCCTCAGGCTAACCCAATGGCTTGACTATTGGATAGCAGAATTGCATTAGGAATGTTGGCTGGCAGGTGATGGAGCTTGAGCCCTAGGAAGGACTTTGAATGTGATCCAATGCTCAGATCACCAGTTTTCCCAGGCTGAACTGAGTACACACAGGGTGAGTAGCAGAACCACTAATCCATTGGCTTCAGACCAATATAATGTTTCCCTGTGTTAAGCAGCATCACTCTTCTGCTGTTGTGAGGATGTTACAGGCAGGATGGTTGAGACGATCAGGGGAAACCAAATGTTACCACTATAGGCAGGCTTCTCAGCACACTAGTCCTCAAGACACCCACAGTGGGCCTACTTGCCCTGCCCTGAATTCTTTGCAATGTTGATGTGGTGTGAAAAATGATCTGCCTCTGGTGTCAGAAGTCTGTCTTTAATAACTGACCAAACTATATTGTTACCGAGGGTTTTCAGAACCCAAAGCAGTGATAACTTTACTGCTTCTCTCCAGGTGGCACCAGGAATAAATTAATGAGAACACCATTCCTTTGTCTGATAGATGA
Organism: Rafetus swinhoei; assembly: GCA_019425775.1. Taxonomy (NCBI): domain Eukaryota; kingdom Metazoa; phylum Chordata; order Testudines; family Trionychidae; genus Rafetus; species Rafetus swinhoei. The sequence goes on from CM033449.1 coordinate 58,617,347, forward strand.
TTGATACAAAACTATTTCTTATTAGGTCTGAAAAACACACATGCTGTAGTAGTGGTTTAGAGCATTTAAAACATTTATACTTACTGAAGTCTGAAATGATTTGGAGTGATCACTAGCTGGACTTTTAGGCTACGTCTACACTGCGCAGTTATTTCGGAATAAGCTATTCTGGAATAGTTATTCCAAAATAGCTGATTTTGAAATAACACGTCTACACTGAAGGGAAACCTCAAAATTAGTCCAAGGCAGATTTCCCTACTGTAGATGTATTATCTCAATTTACAACTTAGAATGGGCCTGGTGAGGGGCTATTTCGAAATAGCAGAAGTGGAGTGTCTACACACGTCTTATTTTGAAATAGCTATTTTGGAATAGACATTATTCTTCAAAAAATGAGGTTTACAGAAGTCGGAATAAGCCATTCATTATTTCAAAATTATTTTGAAATAATGGAATTGCTGTGTAGACGCTCGCACAATTATTTTGGAATAATGGCCGTTATTCTGAAATAACTTGCGGTGTAGTTATCTAAGTTAACCCTTAGAGGCTCTCCTTCCATCCAGCTGATGGGGAATTTTAGGTATCAGATCCTTAGCCAAAGAAAAGTTTCCTCCGACTGCACCAAAGCACATTTTTTAACTCAACTTTTTTGTAATTTTTTCCAGATAAAGCACAGAAGTCATAATAGCCCTTAATTGGCCAACAATTTGCCTAGCAACAGCCAGTAACACTTCATTATTGTCCTTATCAGCAAACCATTTCTAGTCATAAAAACAATAAAATGTACATGGCAGAGGCATCCAAAAGCAAGGTTGGCCGTCCAAATATCTATTTTCATATAACATTAACTCCCTGTCCCATCCTCCCATTCTAATTAGCAAAGCTGCAAACATGCAGCTGCACAGTCATCCCTCAGAGCCTCAGATAATTCCTATCTATGTGATGTGTTTGTTTTTCATCTGGTAGTAACTGAACACATAAAATGGCTGACTGCAGTATTGTCAAATTCTGGGGGTACACACAGGAATGTTAAATTTAGGGGCTATCGTGTATGCCAAGCATCAGTGTGTAACCAGCCTTCACTCTTGTGGCAAGCATGGCCGTAGCCATGCTGTACTCTATGACCAGATTTTATGGCAGTCTGAGAATTCTGCACTTCACTGAGGCTACAGCAAATGGGCTGGACAAGCTCGGGATCCAATAAGAACATTGGAATTACAAATATGGGTGGGATTTTGAAAAGCACATTCCATGGGTCTAACATTGCTCCTGCCAAAATCAGTGAGATTTTTCACTATTGATGTCAATGGAAGCAGGCATCCACTGACTGGACACTTTTGAGAATCCTTCCCATATTTCATTGCTTATCAGAAGATATTCCAGGCATTTTCTAATATCATGTAAATTAAATCAAATGGCATCAGAGAGTAGGTGAATTTTCAAAAAGTTCCTATGACTTAGAAGCACTAGTCCTTCTGAAAATTAATGGTACTGTACTTATGTTCCTATACCAGTGAAGCATTTTTAATATCCTACCCTATATCACTGTTCTTTACTGTGTTTGTATCAACAAGTGTGTTAACACTTGTTTGCTACGTCTAGACTGCAAGCCTCTTTCGAAAGAGGCTTTTTCGAAAGATACTTTTGAAAAAGCCTCTTTTGAAGAAGAGCGTCTAGACTACAACCAGTAATTTCAAAAAAGCAAGCCGCTTTTTTGAAAGAGAGCACCCAGGAAGTCTGGATGCTCTTTTGAAAAAGCACAGTTTGCATTACATAGTGCCTTTTTTCGAAAGAGCACTTTCAAAAAAAGGCGTTATTACTTGTAAAACGAGGTTTTCCGCGGTTGAAAAAACTGCCGCGTTCTTTTGATTTACTTTCAAAAGAATGCAGCAGCAGTCTAGATGCAAGGGAAGATTTTTTGAAAAAAGGCCACTTAAAAAAAAAAAAAAACCCTGTAGTCTAGACACACCTGTTGTCTCTAAAAGGATATAACTATGGGTAGCTGCAGCCATATTCACAGGGTTTTTGGGGACAGAAAGCTATCAGATGTGAAAGTCGGGCCTTTAAAAGGGTTCAGGAAGGAGCTAGATGGATTCATGGAGAATGGGTCCATCAATGGCTATTGATTTATACATGCTCACCTCCTCTCAGATTTCAGTCCAACTGGCTTGCATATTATTCTGTGTCTCTCAATCATTCTTAAAGCTAGAAACAGTAGGAATTGTGGTTTTAAATATGTGTGATTCAATTGGACCTACATTGGAGTCCATATTCTAAAGCTCTGTGTCATCAAGTGGCTTTTGTGGTGATGCTTATAAATGGGAGGGGAGATACAAAGAATGGAATTTGTTCACTTGCTAACAGTTTAATATTTGGTCTTCTTCCAATTTGCTCTGTTAAATATTTTAGTCGTGTGATAGCCAATTATTGGCAAGGTTTAGTATGGGACTTGGTAGGGTTTTATACTATAGTTCTGGCCTCGGGTCAAGGCTGGAAAACAAGGTATGTGGTTATTAACTCTATGTAAAAGTTAATATGTTAAAGTCAAAGGTGATATCATTATATTAAAATAAAAAAAAGACCACTGTTTCCAAAGTTTGATATAAGCTGACCCAAGATGATGTTGTTAGTTATGCAAATAAGGAGTTGGGGGAGCCAAGTATTTACACATACAATTCCTTATTGACTTCCACATATTACATGCAAGATTTTAGATCCCTTAAATGCCCCCTTTCTGAAGAATGAGTAGTACTTTCATTTTGACAACCTGCAAGTGTCATAGCTCATGGCAACCGCATCTTATTTCCCCTCAGTGGTCCACCAAAGGCACCCGTGGCAGGCTGTCACCTCTCTTAGGGTAGCGACACATATCTTTCTCCTTTCTAATTGGGTATCTCCAGGCTCTGCATTTCCCTGCCTTCACTCTATTCTTCCTAGACAAGTTCCCCCAAAACACCTGCTTGCCTTTATTTCAAAGACAATTAACAGATCTAATGGCTACAAAGTACCACACAGTGCTTCCCTATGCAAGCCTATTTTATTCCTATGGTAAAAAGCACTATAGAGAAAACATATTTTAAAAAACATTGACACACATGCGAATTAGTTTTACCAAAAAGTTACCTTCCAGTACTAACATGGATTCTGGCAGGAACAATCTTTCAAACCATCACGCAAGGGGATTCCTTGTAGTTATGAGTTCATCACAGCTTCAGCTCAGAAGAAGCATGCTGGTAACATGTTTGTCTGCTTATTTTGCTCCTGATAAGAGACCTTTGAAGTGTTAGAAGGTGAACACAGAGGTTTCTACCCCAGGAAAAGCTTGAAGAGGGGAGAAACACACTTTATATGTATTGTTCTGACAAGTCCTTGGAAGTTCCCAATATCTTCAAGAGATTGAATTAATCAGTCTCCTAGGGAAAATTTCTATATATAGGCAATTCCATATCAGCCCACATGCAATTGCATTTTTATCAAATGGATCCAAATGATGTTAAGCTTAAGGGAATAAAGTTTAACTCAGTTCAATAAAGATCATCTAGGCTACTTCAGGATATCAGTCTGTCCACAAGAAGTTTCTCCCATTAGCTTAAGAATTTGTACTTATAATGAAGAATCTATCATTGTTGATTTTATGTGACTTTTTATTTCTTGTTACCTGAGGTCTTAAATTCTGGAAGCCTTCTTTTGTTCCCCTTAAATCAGCTTGTTTCTGGGTACATATGAACCTGTCCTTTTTTATGTCATAGATTTTATAATCAAATGGTTCGCCTAAATCCTCTAGTATAAAAGATTACCTGGGGACAGACTATTTGTATGAAGAAAAAAGTATTAGTTTGATATCTTCACAGAAAGTTTGTTTAGCTTTTTTTCCCTCCACTTTAGCTGGATTCTTTTTGTTCTCTCTAAATGGTAAGTGTCAAGCTTTTAATTGCCAGAGTAAATAGGAAAGGACACAGGTAAAACCTTACCTCATGCCTCTCTGTAATTTAAATACATTTGAATTAAGAGTGTTCACTCTGACCTATACCTCTGGGAATGATTAGTGTGTTTTAATCTGAGTGGTATATTTAAGCGGCCATCACACATCATTCAATACTTTAATTTACTCAGTCAAGTGCAGATTTGGCAGCTAGGGAAAGTAACATTTTCTGCTGTCCTTTTTTGAATCTTTAATTATGTTAAACAATTGCTCCTCAGACTCTAGGCTCTGAGTCTGTTAGCTATGAGGTCTGTTTGATCTGTGCTAATGAGCATTTCCAACAATTCTAATCATTTCACTATTATTTTTGTTAATAGTCTAAGGTCAATATTTAAAAGACAAATTGCTGTGTATTAACTACACAATGTGGAATTTTTTCTTTTGTAATGACTGAGACAATGGCAATTTGCCAGTAACCAGAGAGCTTCTGCTTTAGTATTTCTTCAAGGAATTCCTTCACAGCTGTGGACAGATTTTTCTTCTCCAAACCCTTTTTAGGATTTCTCCTTACAAACATCAAGGCTCAAAGCCCAGTTCATTGTGATGTTTACATTAAGTTGTTTTAGTCTTGCAGGGGAATGGAGTACTGGGGTTTGTTAATTTGCAGTATATTTAAATTGAGATAAATTTTAGATTTTTTCGGAAAACTTTGATAATGTTACATTCAGCATCTTGAACTGCTTTCAGGTAAAGATATGGCTTGACTAAAGCAAAAAGCTTTTGTTCTTCTCTAAACTCTGTGTGTATTCAGATAAGACCTGTAATTAGGTTTATTTTTAAATATTGGACGGATGCGTCATTGGGAATGAATTTGCTAATCATCTGCAATTTTTTCCCTAGAATGATGTTAAATAACTAATCTCTGAATTAGCATTTACTGGCTAACATTTTGACTCTCTCCTCTCTCCAATCACTTTTTGTTTGTTCACTGATCACTTCCAAAAGTTGTTGAAAAAGAAGTGAGTTGGGTGAATTCACTCAGTCCCTCATGGATGTTTGGTCACATTATAAAACAACCACACAAATTAGCATAATGAGCATTCTCTATGCCAAGACTTGGATAGTTTAGTAATGGATTAAGTATGCTGGCAAAACTGTAAATTCCTTCCTGCATTATGTTTGGCTGTAGAAAGCGATATAAAATTTTCACTTTCGTGAGCTTTGAATTCAAATAAGAGTTTTAAAACAGGAAAGAAGTCATGAACAAATTAGCTCAACAATAAAAATCTGTAATACCTGAGTATTGGGATCGTAGCTTTTTGACTTGTTACTACAAAAGTATCCCTCATTTTTTCCTTCTCTTTCTTCCTTGCCCTATAGATTAATATGTATTGAATAATTCTCTATCACTCAAAAGTATGTTTATTTTTATGACTGAGTCGTCTTTTCATATGTCAAATAGCTAAACCTTTAGAGCAGCCACGATAGTTCCAACAACAATTCTAAACACACTCAGAGCAAGGCCTTGTGGGTAGATCTATATCAGGGGTGGGGATCCTCAGGCTTGGAGGCCACATGCCTCCCCTGGCCTGGCTTGCCTGGATCCAGAAGCTCAGGGCCCCCCATCCCTCAGGATTGGAGAGCCCATACTAGTGCTCCAGTCTCCCCCTGCACCTCCTGGGCTGGAGCAAACAAAATCTACGAGGCTGCTCCCCCCCCCCCACCGGGCTCTGGTGAGGGAGGGGATTGTGGGGAGTGTCTTTCTCCTTCTCAATCGGGGCCCACGTCAGTGAAGGTGTTGTTTTTTTCTTTTGCTTCTAACTTGTGTGTATCCCCCAACTGATTTTTCTCTGGGTCAGTGGCCCCTGACCCAAAAAAAGGTTCCCCACCTCTGATCTATAAGATACTCCACATCAGGTATGTACATAGTGATGGCTTAAAATTGTTGTTTTCAGTAGGGCAGAAGCTCATCACTGAGGTGCAATGGTGATAAGGATGTCCTCTATCTTACTTTGCTACCTTTATCTGTCAAAGTGTGCAAATGTTACCATTTACTTTAATAGGAATGGGATTAAGCCATCTTTGGGCACTGTTATGCTGTAGGTTCCCCTCAGGCATACACCCGGCTCATCGTCGGGGCCTATTGGCACTCTATGCCCGACACCCAAGTGTTCCCCGACTCCCAAATGAGTCTTTGACTCGGACAATCTTTGTCTCGCAGTCCACAGTTTGTACTTACTGGCCTAGACAGGCCTCACTATCTGCCAAATTCACTGGCAGAGTGGAAGGGGGACGTGGGTCCACCCTGTCTCCAGGTCCCGACCAAGGACCCTAAAAGCAGAGGAATGGCTCCACTGCCTGGTTGGTGGGGCTATTCCCCGTAACTCATCAACCCTTGGGGGTTATCGGTGCTTTCCTTACCCTATCCTGGGTCACTTCCTTCACTCCATCTGGTTTCCTCTCTAGTTGGTCACCCGACCATCAGGTCCTGGTCCTCGCTGCTCCCCTGAGGTGTCTAACTGGTCCTCCATCTCCCCGCAGCTTGTCGGGCTTCCATGCATCCGGCCAACCCCTGACTGCTGTCACCTTCCTCCCTTCCTCTTCTTTTGTCTGCGGCCCATGGCTGCCATTTGAATTGGCGCACTGGCACCATCATGCCTGTCGCGCCGTGGTCCCACCCCCAACGTCTGGCGTGCGGCATCGGCCCTCAACACTTCCTCCCCCACATCTGGGGGAGTGGCTGCAGAGCAAGCCACACAGGACCAGCGCGGTCGGCGGCCAATGCCTCCTCCAGCCGCCGGGGAGGGCGGAGCTCCATGGACTCAGCGGCTGCTGAGCCCCACGCCCCGTCACATGCACCTTTGTAAATCCCACCCAAAGGGCCCAACCCTCTTAAGCAGATACTTTCAAAATGCTCCGAGAACCACAAAACTGGCATGTCTGACACTTCCCATGAGTTGGGACACACCTCTCTAGCACTTGCCTTGAGAGGGCCTTGACTGTGCCTGCGACAGGTCAGGTCCCTGACTTCACTAGACATTGGCAACACACAGACACACACTTTACATTTCACTGTCCCTCACTCAGGCTAGCGATAGGCACATACCAATCTCTGAGTCCTCGAAGTGTCCTCTGCAGTGTCCAGTCCCTGATACACTAGACATTCACAGAATTACCAGGCCCACTGTTCCTGAAGGAACTTAGATTGGTTGTAGAGAAAGTCAACATAAAAGTTTAATTAACAGAGAAGAGATTTAAAAGTTAGTGAACAGAAATATTAGAAACCGGAGTTTACATGTAAAATAAAGTCATAACACACTTCTGCAGTCAAAACTTCACTCACAAATTGACCTGATATCTAATAAGCCACTGCTTACACCATTCTCACTGCATTTTTCACCATTTTTCCACCAGGATGGCCAAGACCTTCCTTTCATAGAGTCCAAGTCTGCTGACAGCTCATCTACCCTATAGAAGGGTGTCTGGACATCTTTCGAAACCCCCAGTTATAGCTCCTCAGACTTTTGATCTGCACCTGAAAACACCCCCACTGTTTACATCTTCATGTTAATTTTCCTCCTGAAGTGTCTTAAACTCTTCATTAGCATTTGACTCAGAATGTGAATACATGTCTTTTGTAAGATATGCAATGGTCAGCGTGTCAGAAGAAGTCAGTCTCCAGCTACTCTATCTCTGAGCATATGTCTGCACTGCAATTAGATACCCATGGTTGGTCCATGCCAGCCCACACTCACAGGGTTCAGGCTAAGACATTGTTTAATTGTGACATGGATATTCAGGCCTGGGCAGCAACTTGCTCCCACCTCACAGGGTCCTCAAGCCCAGGCTAGAACCTGAACCCATCTGTCTACACAGCCATTTAATAGAATCTTACCATGAATGTGTGTATTATAGGCTGTGCCTCCCCAAACAGCCCTGCGTGGCCCTGCCCATGTTCTGACCAGAAGGCCCCCTACTACTTCTCCTTCTCCCTTGACCCCTGCCCAGGCTCCTCTTCAAGGAAGCATGCTAGGGCGAGGCTCTGGGACTAGGGTTAAGGTGTCCTGTGGCCAGGACTTCTGTTAGCTTGGGCCCCAGGCTGATGGGACCACATCACCTAGTGCTCAGGGAGCAGGCACTAGGGTTGGAGGGCTGCACACTGCCCACCCAAAGCAGGGAGATCTACTTGCCCGCATGTCATTTGGGGGTTGTGAGGGAGCGCACCACCCTCCACCTCTACCCCCAAGCAACTGGTGCTTGGGGGCTGAGAGAACTGGGGGCTCTGGATTCTAGCAGGAGAATGGGACAAGACCAGCCATGGGCTAGCCTCTCTGAGCCAACAGGTCATCCATCATCCATGTCCTTGCTTAGCCTAAGCCTAGGAAGCCTGAGTCAGCTAGCATCAGCCAGATGCTGGATTTTAATTACATTTTAGATGTACCTTCAGTGACCTGCCTTTAACTACAAGACCTTAAGAACATAAGTACATAGATATTGTTTCTCCTTATGTATTGTCCACATATCCATTTTGGAAAGACTGATGACCACTGTGACCCAGTAGAAACTTTCTTTTGTGAATTAGAATGTAAATACCAGCCTCTGGGGGTCCCTGCAACCTATACGCCTCCTGTGAGCTCTGTCAGTTGGCATCTAGACATACTGGAGTCACACACTGTCATCATCTTGATGCTGTTCTCTTCACTTCTTCTACCATGTACTTCTGTTATAAAAGCCAGGGATTGCTCAAAGTGACACTGGCTTGTGGCAATAACAGAGTCCTGAAAAGCTAACTTAGATCACTGGAGTGAAAGGGCTTTCTGAGCATTCCCTTTTAGAAAATACACCCATTACAGTGAATGATCCCCTCACTTGGGATTGAATACCAGAAGACTTAAGTGATATATTGCTTAGAGTCTTCAGTACAATGATCATCTAGCTCATAAGCAGTCAGAATTCTTATTGAAGTTAATAGGACCTTTGCATATTTAAAACCTGCAGGGTTGGACCCTCTGTACTTTAAAATCTTCACCGTCCTCTATGTGCAGTTCTTCTGTCATTGTGGCTTACTTGTCCATGGAAATCATTGCAGTAATATCAGCAAAGTGATTCAAATGCCAATATCCTTTTTCATCTCAAGAGGGATCAGAATGGTACTGCACAAGTGATGTCTATTCATTCAGAAAACCTTACTGAGTGGCTGTCAGATGTAAAGTGCTTGGCCTATCATCCCTCATCAGTTTTGTAGAGTCATTAAACCTTTGTATCATTCCTGGATTATTTGCTGAGCCTTACAGAAAGATGGGTTTGCAGCTGACATTTTTGTTCAGTGATAAGGGCTGTAAAAGAATGGCTGAAAAGGGATTAACATTTTTTGCATGCAACAATCACCCTTGTCCCATTCTCAGTTACAATAATGGGCATATGCTAGGGCTGTCGATTAATCACTGTTAATCATAAGCATTAACTCAAAAGTTAATCAAAATTAGAAAATTGTCAAACTCTCAAACTATATTGAAATTTATTAAATATTTTGGGTATTTTCTACAATTTCAAAAATAGTGATTTCAATGAACACCCAGAACACAAAGTATACAGTGCTCACATTATATTGCAAATATTTGCACTTTAAAAATTATAACTGTTGCATAAAAAAGCCTGTGCCTGAGCTTACTTGATTTATACACATGCATTTTCTGAAACTACACTAAACTGTAATGTCTAAGGTTTTAAATTGCAACTCATTGTGATCTTTGTAATATTTATAACTCTCAGAAATAGGAGTTAGTATAGGATTTTTGTAGCTGTTACTGCAAGGTATTTATATGCCAGATATGCTAACCATTTGTATGCTCATTTCTGCTTTGGCCTCCATTCCACGGGACAGCTTCCATGCTGATGATGGTTACAAAATAGTGACAATTACATTTTTGACTGAACTCTCTTGGGGAGAAATGTCTGTCTCCTCTGTTTTATCTATTTTCTGCCATATAAATCTGCTGCAGATTTGCCAAAACATGAAGAAGGTACCAATGTGAGATTTCTAAAAATAGCTACAGAATTTGATAGAAGCTGAGAGGGATATGTCTTAAAAGAGCAACACTTCAATGTTGAAACTACAGACCCTGAGCTAACAAAGAAAACCAACCTTCTGCAGTGGCATATGACTCAGATGATGAAAATGAACATGCGTTGGTCTGCACTGCTTTGGCTTGCTAATGAGCAAAACCTGTCCTCAGCCTGGGTCCATGTGTCCTGGAATAGTGGTTGAAGCATAAAGAGACATATGAATCTTTCATGCATCTGGCATATACAATAGTGCCACCCAAATATCTATTCTTTCTTTTAGGTGACACAAAAAGCGGACAGCATTATCCCTTGCGAATGTAAACAAACTTCTTTGAGTGATTGGCTGAACAAGAAATAGGACCGAGAGCAGTTTTAGGTGCTAAAGTTTTACATTGGTTTATTTTTTAATACATTTTATGTACATAATTCTACATTTGTAAGTTCAACTTTCAAAATAAAAATATTGGAGTACAGTACTCGTATTAGGGGAATTAAAAAATACTATTTTTACAGTGTAAATATTTGTAACTAGCAGGTGAGGACAGTTGTTGACCAGGCAACATCATTTTGTCTAGATTACACTTATAAGAAAGTTCAAGAAATTAAATATATGTAATTGCAAAAAGGAAGTAAAAGAACAGTTTTAAATTTGTAGGATTTCAACTTCAAATATTCTTCATTGTATTGAATAATTACCATGCATAGTAAATTTGAATCTGAAACTCGTAAAGCTTTCATTCCTCTTTCTGTAACTAATTTGAATTATTTTGTGATTTGTAACACTAAAAGTGTTCTTTACATTAAAATGACACTTGAATAGGTGACTCAATTTTAATTTTGTTAGCAAATATTTTAATTAACTCTAATCATAATAATCATGACTTTTTTCTAATGGAAAACAAAAATAATTATTTAACCCTTTCATCCAGCATATTCCATTGTTAAAAGTAATCCATTCAGCTAATTTAAGTGTACGTTTAGCTTTTCTAAATAGTTCCTAATTTGTTCTTTACCCACCAAGGGCTGTCCATCTTCATCCCATCTTGCATCACATAGCGCATTAGTCCGGGAGCCAACCTTGTCCGTGAATACAGAGGCAAAGAAAGCATTGAGTACTTCAGCTTTCCCCACATCATCTGTCACTAGGTTACCTCCTTCATCCAGTAGGGGCCCCACACCCTCTCTGATCACCTTCTTCTTGTTAACATGCCTGTAGAAACCTTTCTTGTTATCCTTCACATCCTTTGCCAGTCGCAATTCCACTTGCGCTTTCGCCTTCCTGATAACCCCCCGGCATTCTCGAGCTATACATTTAAACCCCTCCCTGGTCATTTGTCCAAGTTTCCACTTTTTGTAAGCTTCCTTTTTGTGCTTAAGTTCACCAAGGATTTCCCCTGTGAGCCAATCCGGTCTCCTACCATGTTTGCCTCTCTTGCTACGCACCAGGATGGTTTCTTTCTGTGCCTTCAATAAGGCTTCTTTAAAATACTGCCATCTGTCCTGGACTCCTTTCCCCTTCATGTTAGCATCCCAGGGGATTCTACCCATCAGGTCTCTAAGGGAGTCAAAATCTGCTTTTCTGAAGTCCAAGGTGTATTTTACTACTCTCTTTTCTTCCTTTGGTCAGGATCCCGAAATCTACCATCTCATGATCACTAAGTGACGCAAGATGGGATGAAGATCGACAGCCCTTGGTGGGTAAAGAACAGGTTAGGAACTATTTAGAAAAGCTAAACGTACACAAATCCATGGGTCCAAACTTAATGCACCCCGAGGGTACTGAGGGAGTTGGCAAATGTCATTGAGAAGCCTTTGGCCATTATCTTTGAAAAGTCGTGGAGATCGGGAGAGATCCCGGATGATTGGAAAAAGGCAAATGTAGTGCCCATCTTCAAAAAAAGGGAAGAAGGATGATCCAGGGAACTATAGGCCGGTCAGTCTTACCTCGGTTCCTGGAAAAATCATGGAAGGGATCTTTAAGGAATCCATTTTGAGGCACTTGGAAGAGAGGAAAGTGATTAGGAATAGTCAGCATGGATTCACAAAGGGCAAGTCGTGCCTGACCAATCTGATTAGCTTCTATGATGAGGTAACTGGCTCTGTGGACATGGGAAAGTCAGTGGATGTGATATACCTTGACTTTAGCAAAGCTTTTGATACAGTATCCCACAATATTCTTGCCAGCATGTTAAGGGAATATGGATTGGATAAATGGACGGTAAGATGAATAGAAAGCTGGCTAGAAGGCCGGGCCCAGCGGGTAGTGATCAATGGCTTGATGTCAGGATGGTGGTCGGTTTCTAGCGGAGTGCCCCAAGGTTCAGTTCTGGGACCGGTTTTGTTCAATATCTTTATTAATGACCTGGATGAGGGGATGGATTGCACCCTCAGCAAGTCTGCAGATGACACTAAACTAGGGGAGAGGTAGATACGCTTGAGGGCAGAGATAGGGTCCAGAGTGACTTAGACAAATTGGAGGATTGGGCCACAAGAAATCTGATGGGGTTCAACAAGGACAAGTGCAGAGTCCTGCACTTGGGACGGAAGAATCCCAAGCATTGTTACAGGCTGGGGACCAACCAGCTAAGTAGTAGTTCTGCAGAAAAAGACCTGGGGGTTACAGTGGATGAGAAGTTGGATATGAGTCAATAGTGTGCCCTTGTAGCCAAGAAGGCTAATGGCATATTAGGTTGCAGTAAGAGGAGCATTGCCAGCAGATCCAGAGATGTCATTATTCCCCTTTATTTGGCTCTGGTGAGGCCACATCTGGAGTATTGTGTCCAGTTCTGGGCCCCCCACTACAAAAAGGATGTGGACGCATTGGAGAGGGTCCAGTGGAGGGCAACCAAAATGATTAGGGGGCTGGAGCATATGACCTATGAGGAGAGGCTGAGGGAGTTGGGTCTGTTTAGTTTGCAGAAGCGAAGAGTGAGGGGGGATTTGATAGCAGCCTTCAACTTCCTGAAAGGAGCATCCAAAGAGGATGGAGGAAGGCTGTTCTCAGTGGTGCCAGATGGCAGAACAAGGAGCAATGGTCTCAAGTTGTGGTGGGAGAGGTCCAGGTTGGATATTAGGAAAAACTATTTCATTAGGAGAGTGGTGAAGCACTGGAATAGGTTACCTAGGGAAGTAGTGGAGTCTCCATCCCTAGAGGTGTTTAAGTCTCGGCTTGACAAAACCCTGGCTGGGTTGATTTAGTTGGGATTGGTCCTGCCTAGAGCAGGGGGCTGGACTTGATGACCTTCTGAGGTCTTTTCCAGCTCTATGATTCTATGATATAAGTGCTAGAATTGCTTATGTAAAATTTGGTATCTGTTGGTTAATTGTGAAGTATGACTTTATTTTATACAAACAAATCCAAACAAACATACTCTTCAAAATGTATAATAGACAAAAATATAAAGTGAGTGGACTATACTTTGTATTCTGGGTTGTAATTTAAATCAGTATTTGAAAATATAGAAAATATCAGAAAATGTTTTTTAAATGGCATTTTATTATTTAAGTGTGATGAATTGCCTGGTGTTTACAGCATTTATGTTACCTGAGCAAATCCACTACTAGTATGTATATTTATCATACTTTCAGAGTCTATCAAGTCAGGAGAGAGAAAAAAGGTAAACACATTACATTCTTGTCATGATGTTTCTCTGATGTGGGACAATTAAAAACTGAGAGTGGAGTGGATGCTAGCTGATGAGAAAGCAGTTGGTTTTCCTCTTACTCAGAATCCCAAGGGAAATGAGCCATAACGATCTATTAAAATTATTCTGTTCATTTCAAAAAGGAAATTGCTAGATTTTGCAGCATATTGTCAGTCTTCTCAACAACCCTCACAATGATGTTGATGCTACTAGTTTCTATCATAAATGCCTTTGTTGAAACAGAGTTGGGCTATTCAGTCAGGAGCTTGAGTTAGATGGGCCTTGTCCTCCAGTTTTACCCCTCCACTTTTCTTGGGTGTGGAGGGGTAAAACTGGGATAAAGCCAGGCCTTCCAGCCACCCAGCATCCCCTGGGCAAGCATTTATTTGCAGTTTCCACCTCTCCTGGCCTCTGATAGGTAGTTGAATGATATGGCAGATTCTGATTGGCTGAATGTGTCCCTTAACTCATAGTAAAGAGAATCTCTTTGCTCACTTATCCTGACTGGATACTTTTTAATCCACCTACCACTACCACTGTTTTATCTTTTGCTTTTCACATAAATATAATAGGCTCAATGTAGTTCTACATGGGTCTAATTACTTTGTTTACTGAAAATACACAACATGCAAGGTCTAGAGACATATACATATTACTTCCCTGCTTGGGTTCTGGCAGTTTCTAAACCACAGAAGAGAGAAAGCCACTACCTTATTTCTACACATTACAATCACCTCCATTCCTTTATAATTGCTATTTTAAGTGTTGCTAGTCTTCCAGAACTGCTACAGGCCTTGCCCAATCACTCTTCATAGTTCGGAAGTCAATTCTTATGTGGAGAAAATGCCAAATGGGTATTTGTGAGCTTTTTTGACTTCTGAAGAACCAGTAATTTTGGTAGTTATAGGATTTATGTTTTTGTTAAAAAGTATGCTGGCCAAATACTGCCAAATTTATCAGTTTTCTGAACAGCTGTTCAATTTGATGCTCATACTCTGTATTAAACACTATTCATAAATATTTGCATGAAAACATTTTTAGTAGCATAAATGTTTGGGGAATTTCTTCATGAATATCCTTATTTGCATGAACACAAACAAACTTAGTATTTAATTATTTCATTTTCTTCATTTGATGTTTTTTATTGCCCTGTATATTAAATTTCAGCATAGGAAAGAGAAGTAGTATCATGTAATTTAAGTTATCCTTCACATACAATAAACTAATTGTCAATGTCAATCAATCATTTTGAATCATTCAGGTAGTGAAAATTGTTCATACTATGCAGCAATTACATTGACATGACTTGATAGAAAAAACAACACATGTGATTAACTAGCAAAAATGTAAAGTTCTTAATTTAAAAGTTTCTGAAGTTTGTTGGTCATAACAAAATAGGACTAAAGGTATAAAGGATGAGACATTTTAAAACCCCTAATGTAGCATTGGTAAGAGTAGCTGTTCTGTGATTCCTAACTTAGCCCATTACTATTAAATGTTCAATCCATGAAATAAGCTGCTGGACAACTTTTTTTGTTTGAAAATTACTGAGCTGAAGACTGTGCTCCATAATTCTCAATTTTGTAACCACCAAGAGAAAAATATTATAGTGGTTTAACATGACAGGTAGATTAATGGTACAGGGAATTTCATTAAATCTTCCTTATTTCATTGACAAGAAAAGCACATTAGGAATCATTGTTCCTGCTCTCAGATTTTCTTGTGCATAAATGAAAGAAGCAGGGGCAGAGTATTTGATTTTGAGTCTAACTTCTCATCCCAAAAGACACGCATTCAAGAGAACAAAGAATGTGTGAAATTTGCAGTTAATGTAGTACTTAATACTCCACTGAGATTTGATCCACATATTAAGAACTGATTCAAAAATTGTTTTATATCTTGCCTATATTTATGTATTAGTTATTTATATTATACACTTCATTTTAATTATGATTCACTAGACAAAGTAGCTAATATACCATTTTCTGAGCCTTTAATCAAACACTGTAATAACAGCCAACACAAGAAAAATACAGCATAAGAAATTTACATTTACTAATTGCCTGCTGTTTGAATTTCAACCATACTGAAATTAATCAAATGTGAGAAGAAAGTAAATAGAAAAAGCAAGTATAAAAGAGCTGCATAAAAGTACTTATTAGGGTACTAGAATACTCAACATATTAGTAAGGGCAATTAGCCCCTTTCAGCATTAGATGAGTCAAATCCCGCTTAAATGATGTGACAAAATGTTATCATTTCATGTCTGTATGGTAACATATTAAAAGCAGTCAGTAGTCTAAGCCTATTTTCTAGTAGTCAGATGTCCAACATGGTAAAAAGCACCATCAGAACTGGCAAATCTTTCTGAATTTTCAGCAGGGGGCCAAAGAGGAATCCGATCACTTATTGAGGCACAATGACACTGATCCTTCAAAGTGCTTAACTTCAAGTACAGAGAGTCCATCCCAGAATAGTCAAGCTTACTTGCATGCTAAAATTATGCATATGCTTGAATGCTTTGCAGGAATGGGGCCAAAGTTAGAGAGCTTGAATTGCTGTTCTACTTCTGTGGATAAAATAGAAAACTTTGATTTCCATATATCTGTTTGGTATTTTACTTACACGCGCACGCGCACGCGCACACTACTTTTTAAAATAAATGGCATTCTTCTAAGATAGTTCCCCCAGAGAACTTTTGACTCCCCTCAGAGAACTGATGGGCAGGATTCCCTGGGATGCTTACATGAAGGGGAAAGGAGTCCAGGAGAGCTGGCAGTATTTTAAAGAAGCCTTATTAAAGGCAAAGGAAAAAACCATCCTGATGCACAACAAGAAAAGCATATATTGTAGGCGACCAGATTGGCTTACCGGGAACATCCTTGGTGAGCTTATACACAAAAAGGAAGCTTACAAGAAGTGGAAACTTGGACAGATGACTAGGTAGGAGTAGAAATATATTGCTTGAGAATGCAGGGGACTTACCAAGAAGGCGAAAGCGCAATTGGAATTGCAACTAGCAAGGGATGTGAAGGATAACAAGAAAGGTTTCTACAGGCATGTTAGCAATAAGAGTGTGATGAGAGAGGGTGTGGGGCCGTTATTGGATAAGAGAGGTAACCTAGTGACAGATGATGTGGGGAAAGCTGAAGTACTCAATGCTTTCTTTGCCTCTGTCTTCACGGATAAGATCAGCTCCCAGACTAATGCACTAGGCAATGCAGTATGAGAAGGAGGTGGACAGCCCTTGGTGGGGAAAGAACAAGTTAGGAACTATTTAGAAAAGCTAAACATACACAAATCCATGAGCCCGGATTTAATGCATCCGATGGTACTGAGGGAGTTGGCAAATGTCATTGCAGAGCCTTTGGTCATTATCTTTGAAAACTCGTGGCAATTGAGAGATCCCAGATGATTGGAAAAAGGTAAATGTAGTGCCCATCTTTAAAAAAGGGAAGAAGGACAATCCAGGGAACTACAGACGAGTCAACCTTATCTCAGTCCCCGGAAAAATGATGAAGGGGATCCTCAAGGAATCTATTTTGAAGCACTTGGAAGAGGGGAAGTGATCAGGAATAGTCAACATGGATTCATGAAGGGCAATTCATGCCTGACCAATCTGATTAGTTTCTATGATGAGGTAACTGGCTCTGTGGATATGGGAAAGTCAGTGGATATGATATACCTTGACTTTAACAAAGTTCTTGATACGGTCTCCCACAATATTCTTGCCAGAAAGTTTAAGGGAATATGGATTGGATACATGGACTGTAAGATGGATAGAACGCTGGCTAGACTGTTGGGCCCAACGGCTTAATGTCAGGTTGGCGGCCAGTTTCTAGCAGAGTGCCCCAAGGATCTGTTCTAGGACCGGTTTTGTTCAACATCTTTATTAATGACCTGGATGAGGGGATGGATTGCACCCTCAGCAAGTTCGCAGATGACACTAAGCTAGGGGGAGAGGTAGATAAGCTGGAGGACAGGGATAGGGTCCAGTGTGACCTGGACAGATTAGAGGATTGGGCCACAAGAAATCTGATGAGGTTCAACAAGGACAAGTGTAGAGTCCTGCACTTGGGATGGAAGAATCCCAAGCATTGTTACAGGCTGGGGACCGAATAGCTAAGTAGCAGTTCTGCA
The DNA here is from genome assembly GCA_019425775.1 of Rafetus swinhoei. Taxonomy (NCBI): domain Eukaryota; kingdom Metazoa; phylum Chordata; order Testudines; family Trionychidae; genus Rafetus; species Rafetus swinhoei. The sequence goes on from CM033449.1 coordinate 58,635,119, forward strand.
GAAAAAAACCTGGGAATTACAGTGGATGAGAAGCTGGATATGAGTCAACAGTGCCCTTGTAGCCAAGAAGGCAAATGGCATATTATGGTGCATTAGGAGGAGCATTGCCAGCAGATCCAGAGAAGTGATTATTTCCCTTTATTCAGATTTGGTGAGGCCACATCTGGAGTATTGTGGCCAGTTCTGGGCCCCCCACTATAGAAAGGATGTGGACACATTGGAGAGGGTCCAGCAGAAGGCGACTAAAATGATTAGGGGGCTGGAGCGCATGACCTATAAGGAGAGACTGAGGGATTTAGGTTTGTTTAGTCTGCAGAAGAGAAGAATGGGGAGGGGGGGAGGATTTGATAGCAGCCTTCAACTTCCTGAAGGGAAGTTCCAAAAAGGCTGGAGAAAGGCTGTTCACAGTAGTGACAGATGGCAGAATGAGGAGCAATGGTCTCAAGTTACAGTGGGAGAGGTCTCAGTTGAATATTAGGAAAAACTATTTCACTAGGAGGATGGTGAAGCACTGGAATGGGTTACCTAGGGAGGTGGTGGAATCTCCATCTCTAGAGGTTTTTAAGTCCCAGCTTGACAAAGCCCTGGCTGGGTTGATTTAGTTGGGATTGGTCCTGCCTTGGGCAGGCGGCTGGACTTGATGACCTCCTGAGGTCTCTTCCAGCTCTATGATTTTTGATTCTAGGGCTGGGTAAGCTCACCAAAGTACCAGATCTGCCATGCTCTGCACACTGCTTAAAGGAGACATGCACCCTTTTGGGGAGGGTCCTCCATGTGATGCCTGCACTGCTAGTATAGCCCAGGTAGCTCCCATTCACCAATTTCCAGACAATGGGAGCTGTGAGACTTTGCTGGGCACAGGGGCAAAGTGTGAAGCTTCCACTGAGGGATGCGTGGCACAGAGAAACATATGCTGGCCTCTATGAGCAGCATGTGGGGGCACAGCTTGAGGGTCCCTCTGGGTGGCTGGCTGGGAGCTGCCTAAGGTAAGCACCTCCCAGAATCCCAGGTTACTGACCCAGATAACAACCCTAACCCCCTGCACTCCTGCTTCAGCATCCAGATGCCGAATCCCCTCCAACACCCCAATACCCTGTCCCAGGTTAAAACTCCCTTCTGCCCTAGGTCACAACCCAAACTGTTGCACCCCTGCCCTAGGTCACAACCCCTTCCTTCACCCAAACTCCCTCTCTGGCCTAACCACTCTTCCTGCACCCCAATCTCCTTCCCTGAGCTCCCTTTTGCACCTAACCTCTCCCAAACCCTCACCTCCTCCATTAATATCCTAGAGTGCCTTTGACCACTTACCAAATTTTTGGAGTGGACCCCTTATCAAAAATTATTGTACACCTCTGTCATAAGAGGTACAATTTCATTGTTGAATCTAGGGTGTAGGTGGATGGAGATCCTTCAGAACTGGTCAAATACTGAAAAACGCAAACTGCAAATGTATTTATGATATGAGCAGGGCTTGACAAACCACGGTGAAATCTACTCGCCAGCCCTGCACTGTGCATGCGCCAGACTCGCATTGCGCATGCGCATGCCACCGATGAACGGGGCAACCAGCAGAAATCTACTCACCACATGCAAGTAGATTCACTGATTTGTCGAGCCCTGATTATGAGCCCCAAGTAAATTTCATAGATAAACTTCCAAGAACCTCTCTAGTGCAGCACTCTCTGGTCCAGCAACATCCGTGGTCCAGCATGATTTTAGTTAGCTGGATGTCCACTTATCATGGGTTTGAACAAGTTTCCCTTGATCATATAAAGTTTGTTTACAGCCACCAGCTACCTGACTCTCAATGTTCTGTACTGCTATTTAGCTCTAATTTGCTGTTAAACGTCTTCTAAAAACCCAGTATAAGCTGTGGAAGTGTTGGTAATGCTGATAGACCATATTGACCCCCCATGGTTCAGCAAATTCTCTAGTTTGGCACCAGTCAAGTCCTGAGCTGCTGGACCAGAGAGGTTCAACTTGTATTACCTTGTGAGTATTCATGTAATCAGTCTATTCACTGTTCATAGGTATTTGGGTATTCATGAAAGGTAAACAATCCCAAAATGGTCACAAAATTTGGACATGATATGCTTTACCAAAATATTTATATTTGCTATTTTTTTCATTACTTGCCTATTTTAAAAGCTTCAGTCATAGAAAACAAACAATGCTATGTGACTTAAGTGACCAAATACAAATAGGCAATGCTGGATGTGAACCATTAGTCTGAACATTATACATCCAAACTGTGAACCATTAGTCTGAACATTATACATCCAAACTGTTCAGTAAGCACAAACATAATTATTACATTCAAAGAAACCTGGTTGCTTTAAACAAAACCATGCTATTCCACTACTACAGACTGGAATGATGTTACTAAATGCCAATAAATCAAAGCAAACACAATACCTTTGTATGGTCTTTTTTTCCTATCCATCTATCCTGAAGCAAATATTGATCAGCTTATGATTTTGTATGAGAAATTTTTACAGAGAATATCTTTCATGTAAAAGTGGGTGAAAATTGGTCACCTTGGCAAAGTTTTTCTTTAAAATTTGGACTAGTCTGAACCAAAAATAAAACCAGGACAGGGAAAGTAAACTCAAAGATATGAAAGTTGAACAAAAATTTTCATGTATCTTTTGAAGAGCAGAATAGCTGAGTGATTTTTTAGTGAAAAAGTTTTCTGGGAGTATGCACTGAGCACTAGGCAAGGCATAATTACAAAGAAACATTAAAATAACATTTTTAAAACTCTGAAAACCATAATCATTCCACAGCCTCACGTGTCTTTCTGTTGCGTTGTGTTTGTTGTGCCCAAAGCCACACTAGTAAATGTGAATACTTGTAAGAAATGTGGAACTAACATAAGACGACATTAACAGTCTCTCATGGTTTACATTATTTTCATGAGTATTTCTGAGCACCCATAAGAACAATACATTCACCTCAGGACAAACACAAAAACATTTTAGTGTTTTGTTTTGACATGAAGAATATTGCAATCTGTTTACCATGAAACAAAAATATGTACTATCAGACACAGTAATTGGATTTATGCTTATCTTTTGCAGTTTGTTGCAATTTAATACTCTCAATTGTAAGGTAATCAATACAGAACAAAACAACTGTATAATCACAATATCTCGTGTGATATACAGCACACACAAGCTACTTCTGCTCCCACAGCCACCATTCTCATTGCTGTCAGGAAACCTTTCCTCAAGACTGCCCATTGTCAAATAAAGCTCTGGGAAGCAGGATTATTTTCTTATGGAACTTTTTTCCCAGCACACTTTTCAAGGTGGAAAGGGAGAAATTGGGAGGGGTGTCCTTTAAATTTGGTATAGTCAAGCAGCTGATGTTTTAAAAATACTTATTTTGAAATTTTTATTGTTTCCCTGAATGTTCCTTTCTCACTCCTGAGATAATGGCACATTTTCATACCTTATTTGAACCAGACTTTTCATCTCAAGGACTCTGAGCCTTGTGGACCAGATTGAGTGAATATCATTGGGATAAGGAATTACAGGCACAAGATGGGATCCATAAAAGGACTTGGGTGTTGTAATGCTGAACATCATGGCATCTAATTTTTAGGTGTCTAGAAAATCAAAGGAAAAATACAGACATCCATTAAGCTAAGTTAGGCATGTAGGCTCTTGGTACATTGAATAAGAGAGAGGTTTCTGATCATGTGATCCACCAAAGCCAGCACCCTAGGCAGTGAGACACACAAGTTAGTCAATAGTAGGAGACCCCGACAAGAGAAAGATGTGCTAAGCCCCTCCCATCTCTCTAAGTACAGGCTGCAGGGAAGAACCTAACTCTGCTTAATGATCCTTAAATGGGAACCTACTGCCTACAGTTAGGCAACTTCAACACTTAAAGCATTTCTTGAGGGAATGAGTTAGGTGCCTGGCTAGCTACATACATAATGACAGGATAAGGAAGTACCCATCTTTTTGCCAGTGATTAGAGCAATCATCAGGGATGTCACAGATCCAGATTCAGGAAAGGATTTGAACAAAAGCGATTCTTCCTTTCTGGGAAGGGGAACTGAAGCTGGTTCTCCTGGTGGAGAGTGTTCTAACCACTCGACTATTGGATATTCTAATGAACCATGCTATCAGTCCTTCCTTTTGATGCTGTTACACCGACAGGGCTATATCTAGAGACCTATATATTCAAATCCAAGTTACTTGAACTGCTCCTAAACTATATGGAGAAGATAGGAACACAGCAACTGTTTACCTGCACACAATAAAACTGAAGATAGATTAGCATACCCTTCCTTTTTATAGTTGTCATAGGAACAGTTAATAACCCCTAATAATTGGCATGCCAGTCTTGTACAGCTATATGTCTAGAGGTACATCATAGACTAATTCTGGTTACTTCAAAATCATCTATATACAGACATTCTATAGACATACATATAAGCATGTATAAGGGAAATCATTGTTCACCAATATAAAATCTTTGAGTAGGATACACAACAAAATGGACAAGGGTGATCCAGTGCATTTAGTTTATTTGGAGTTTCAGAAAGGTTTTTGACAAGGTCCCTCACCAAACACTCCTAAGCAAAGTAGGCAGTCATAGGATGAGAAGGAAAGTCCTAACATAGATTGGTAACTGGTTAAAAGATAGGAAACAAAGGGTTGGAATAAATGGTCAGTTTTCAAGCGGAGAGAAGTAAATAATGAGTGGTTCCTCCAGAATCTGTAATGGGGACCACTGCTTTTCAATATAATAATAAATTATTTGAAAAAGGGATAAACTGTGAAGTGGCAATGTTTGGAGACAATACCAAATTACTCAAGATAGTTAAGCCAAAGCTAGCTGCAAAAAATTAGAGGGATCTCTCAAAACTGGGGGACTAGGCAAATGTCAGATGAAATTCACTGTTGAGAAATGCAAAGTAATGCACACTGGGAAAAATGACGTGGTCTGAATGATCTATTACCTTCAAGAAAGAGACCTTGAAGTCATTGTAAGTAGTTCTAAAAAAAATTGCTCAATATGCTGCCGCAATCCATAAAAATCTAGTAGAACATTAGGGACCTTTAGGAAAGGACTAGATACTCAAACAAAAGATCATAATACCACAATCTAAATTCACAGTACTGAATTTAGATTCAGTACAATTCTAGTCACCCCTTCTCCAAAAAAGATACTCAAATTGGAGGAAAAACACAGGGGAGAGCAAAATAAATGATTAGGGCCATGGAGCAGTTCCCATATGATGAGAAATTAAAAAGACTAGTCCTGATCAACTTAGAAAAAAGATGCCTAAAGTGCAGAAAGTGAATAAGGAATTATTATTTACCCTTTCACACACAAGAACCCTGGGTCACTCAGGGTACGTCTACACTGCCAACACTATTTTGAAATAACTAATGCTATTCCAAAATAACTTGGTCCGTATCTACTCAGCAGGCAGTTATTTCAATATAGTGTAAAAATATTGTCAAGCTGGAGGAATTTTTACTCCAACTCCTGTAACACTCATTGTACAAGGGAAGTCGGAGGAAGAGTGCTCTATTTCGAAATAAGTGCTGTGTAGATGCTCCCTATTTTGAAATAAGTTATTTGAAATAACATACACAATTAACGTAGCTCAATCTGCGTAGCTTATTTTGAATTAAGCTCTGCAGTGAAGACGCACCCTCAATTAAATTAATAGGCAACAAGTATAAAACGTACATAAGGAAGTACTTCTTCACACAATGCACAGTCAATCTAGGGAACTCAGTCCTGGAGGATGTTGCAAAGGCCAAAAGCATAACTGGGTTGAAAAAAAGAATTACATAATTTCATGGAAGATAGGTCCCTCAAAGAACAATTAGCCAAGATAGTCAGGAATGCATCCCCATCTATTGGGTGCCCTAAACCTCTAACTGTCAGAATCATAGAACTTGAAGGAACCCCGAGAAGCCATCAAGTCCAATCCCCTGAACTCATTGCATGACCAAGCCCCATTGACCATCCCTGAGAGGTATTGTCTAACCTGCTCTTTAAAATCTCCAATTATGGAGATTCTATAAACTCCCTAGACAATTTACTGCAGTATATAACCACCCTGACAGCTTCTTGTCCTGTCATCAGAAGTTAAGGAGAATATTTTTCTCCCTACTCCTTGTTTTTCTCCCTGCTCCTTGTAATAATCTCTTAGGTATTTGAAAGCTGTTATGATGTCCCCTCTCAGTTTTCTTTTTTCCAGACTAAGCAAACCCAGTTCTTTCTGTCTTGCCTCATAGGTCATACTTTTTATCATTTTTGTTGCTTTTCCTTGGACTTTTTCCAATGTGTCCACATCTCTCCTGAAAAAGGCACACAGAACTAGGCACAATATTCCAGTTGAGGCCTAATCAGCATGGAGTAGAGTGGAATAATTACTTATGTCTTGCTTACAACACTTCTGCTAGGGCAGGACATCAGGTGATGGCTCATTTGATAAATTGTCCTCTTCTGTTCATTCTTTCTAGAGCATCAGGCATTGGCACTCAGAAGACAGGAGCCTATGCTATTTAGAGCATTGGTCTGATTGAGTGTGATCATTCTTATGTTCTAATTATATTTGTTAAATCACAAAAGCAATTTATATTTAGTCTCATATTTGTGCATATAGCTCACAAGTTAGGCTGAGGAAATTTAAAACACTTATAATGAACACTTCAGACTGATCATTTACATAAAATAAGCAAATGGTAAAGATCTTAGGTGTAGTTGGAACAAAGGAGAAGAAGAGGAATGTACTAACCATAAGAATTCTACCCCAGAAAGCCTTCTCATGTAAGAGAAACCATTTGGTATGTTTAATGTTTCAAACCAGGAAATAGAAAAAGTCAAAACATTATAATCTGTTTTTTAAACCATATCCACATTAGTAATTTGATTGAAATAAAAAAAAAAATCAGTCTTAAAATAAGTCTTGAACTTTTCTCAAAACTCCAACATAAACAATTATAGAGTTGTCTTGCTAGAAAGCACTATATCTATGAACATCAATTGCAAATGCCAGATGAAAAAGAATGCATTTAATCTAAAAATTGAAGCTGGGATTTCAACAGCAAAGTAATTGGAAATACCATTGTGTGGGTGATATTGAAAAAGAGAAACACAGCACAGACAGGCAAGTCTAACCATTTTGGTGAGCTATTTTTGCATATTTGAATGCTGGAGGATCATTAAGTTATGATAGATTAACAGTTAGGGAAATAAAGATCAAGAAAATGAGAGGACCTTGTTTAGATTCAGGAAAAAAAAAAATCAGATTTCACTAAAAATTAGATACATTCATACAAAATGTACTCATTTCTGAATGGAATGTCTCAGCTGTTCTTTAGTTACACTACAAAGCTCTAGTTAGAAGGGGACCTGAAGAATACATTTTATAATTTATCTATAAACAGAATAGAAATCAATGGGAATTTGAACAAGGCATGAATAACAGCGCTACTATTCTTTTTAAAATGTGCTTTTGTAGTTATCTTTTATTATTTATACAATACAATTCTGGCTCTAGAGTCACAAACAATATAAAATAAAGTTATAATTTCTCACTAATATCACCTACAAGTAGCTTCCAGTCTTCTTAACTGCCTATTTTTTTTAAACCTGGGAGGCCTGCCAACATACTCTGAAAGTCAATAGCCTCAAGCTTTGTTGGAGAGAATTTTAGAGTCCATGTGGTCACTTAATGTTCTGGGCAGTCATTGTCTTCAAGTACCTCTTCTGATCTCAGTGGTATGGTCACACACAGTGGTGTTAGGGATAATTCCTCATTGCCCTTTATCTTGTGTAATCATTCACACCTGGTCAAGGTAGCCGCCAAATTAGAAGGGGAATATGTGGCACAAACTCACTCCATTTGCACAGGTGTAAAAGGGAGGGCGGAATCCAAGCTCCTTAAGACTTCCTAAGTCACAAGCAGCCTTTTGAAATGCACCTGGAAATTATTTAGACTAATAGATTATAAGGGCTTAGTTTTGTTCCACTCCAATTGATTGTCCCTTCTGCATCAGTCTGCCTTTAGTGCTATGGTGAGATATTGGTTCAGTAGCTACTAGTAGGGGAGCATACTACCTATCAAGTTACTAGTTTCACATCAGTCTTCAATTCAGATGTGTTACTCATTTTATAATAAGAAATGTTCTTTTGTGGTACAATATGAAATCAGTCATCCTTTAATGGATATCAGTTGAGTTTCTGGTAGCTGCCTTGGCTAAGCTGAAGCAGCTAATGTGGAAATGGTCCCAAACAGAACTTTAATAATTCTTATTAATAAAATTGTTGCAGCATTTATCAAGCAAAAAAAAAAAAAAAAAAAAAGCCTTAAGCAATGATCCAATGGCAGAAAAATGGCTAAAATGAACCAATATAGTCTAATAATATTCCAGCTTGTCTTTATCATTGACCTCGTAGAATATATACATGAGTACTGGCTCCTAATAAATGGGAATAATACTGACAGGAGTTCTGGGAGGATAAATGGTATATGATTAGATACTACAGTAATGGGGGCCAAGAAACACCTTAAATAATGAGAAACAGGAATGTCTATCAAGAGGATAGGAAGGATTTTCTAGCAGCTTGATTGGACTTGAGACACTGATCTTGTACAAGTGGCTTAAATTACCCTGTGGCTTAGTTATCCATTTGTAAAATGGGAATAATATTTTTCTGATGAAATAAATCCATTGATTGTGAGGCACTCAGATACTATGAAGAGAGAGGACACATAAGAACTTAGAGAAAGGAATACTTAGAATGCACAATATGGTTTGGCATAGAAAACCAAACTTTCTTCTTGCTGTTATATTGCCTAATCCTCTGGTTCCACGATTGCTTCTCCTCCATATGGATATGATGGCCTGAAGGTATCCCCAAAGGATCCATCCAGAGAAGGAGTAAATGCTGTTTAAATTACATGATATTTGGAGCTGTGCCAATTTTACTTCAGGTTGACTTTCTGGACCTGTGGAAAACATACCTGTAGCCACACTGGGTTGGACCAAAGGTCCATCTGGCCCAGTTTTCTGTCTTCTGAGAGTGGCCAGTGCCAGGTGCCCTGGAGGGAATTAACAGAACAGATAATCATCAAGTGTTCCTCCCCTCTATCAAGCATTTCCAGCCCTGACAAACAGAAGCTAGGGATCACCATCCCTGCCCATCCTGGTTAATAGCCACTGATGGACCTATTCTCCATGAATATCTAATTCTTATTTATTTCTTATCTTATCTAGTTTCTTTATCTAGAAAGGGGGCAGTGTTTGTCCCACAGAGAACACTGAGAAATCAGTGACTGGGAAAGGGAGCCTGAGTTCCAAAGTAGAAAGTGGATGAAAAAATTCAACTATGTTCATGCCAATTCTTTGTGTGTATGTGTGTGTTAAAAGGTTAAACTCACAGTATTCCTCCTTTGAGGGCCAGTTTTTAGTATAACATTTAATAACATGATTTAAAATGTGCATATGCTGACTGCTATTTCATAATGAAAATGACATTACCAATGAAATATAAAGAATAAATATGGGTACAGCTCAATAGGGGTTTGTGTCTGCCTTGTGAGCGATAAAATATTCTTTTCTTGCAAGTGTTCACATCTCTCCCATTCTTCAAGCCCTTCAGCTATAAAAAGCCGCAGTCTGATTTAATAGCTTTTCTTGCAACCCAAAATAAGTGTTCGAGTCTTTAATATGTGGCTTGGAACTACTATTTTGTTTCTGTCATTTAGTCATGTCAATTTCTTCACATCACAACAACAAAGCTCAACCAGGCCATCACATGCCAAGTTTTCTTTTACAAAAGAAAATAATATACTTCTATTCTCTGCTGTAAAAGGAAAGGGGAAAAAAAACAGGCCCTAACTACATTAAATTGGAGAACTACAGGGCAGGCCTACAAGGAAAAATGTGCTTGCAATCACAGCAAATAATATGTATGTTTGCTTGTGCTTCATGTCTGGCCCATTTCCCTAATTTAAATTAAGTAAAACTGTTGTAGCTGTAAAAAATCTTTGCTTTTGCACCAAGAGCAGCATTCTATTGTTTTTTTGGGGGGGGGAGAGGGGTGGAAGGTTTACTATCACTATTTCGTTTCCAGCTTCCTGCTCAGGGTAATTACTGCAGTATTTGCCCCTTCCACTAGAAAATTGGGACAGCACTTCTCATTGAAGTGGGTGCCAATACTATTTGATGAACCTATTGGCAGGGACTGAGGTTGTACAGAAAATCTGCTTGATGTTCAGAGACTACATCCATTTAGAAAGTGCATAGTCAGAATTTAGTAATCTCAGTTGACCTAATAATTACACATGCACAAGGCTGATTTGTAACATTTTTCTCTGATATTACTCTGCTAATCTGTATTTCACAAGATACACATTCCACAGGAAACATTCACATTATGGAGTATCAACTCATGCAGTGCACAAGTTGTGCTTACTGCTTGCTCTCTTTAGTTTGAAAGTTTGTATTTATTTGAATAGTTGGACTTGGATGTTTCTTTCTTCTCTACATAAAGTGCCTTATAGACAAGAAGGAGCTGTGGAACTAAGATTAAGGCATAAAAACACAGAGCTATTTGTATTTCTGAAATAGATATAGTCAGCAAAATGGTGACTATATTACCTTTACTGCAGCTGTACCCTGGACCAACTAAATCTTCAGATTTGGTATTATAGCTTCTTATGCAAACTGCCCCCATTCCCCACAGACCCAGAAAGCCCTATTGCAGTGCTACAAAGCATGCTCAGTGCATTACAAAAAAAGACATAATGAATAGAAAGTTGTAATTAAAGGGGGAAAGTGTACACTTATATGTGGAGAGGGAGAGAGTGCTAACCACTTCCTCTTCCAAGAATTGTCCGACAAATTTGAATCTGAGAACTTCTGCACACAGTTCAGACTTCCCAGATTTTAATCCTACAAGGGACCAATTTGATCTGACCTATTATATGTATCATCTGAGCTAAGGAATTAACTTCCATAAATGGTAGCAGCAGTAGGCTGGTATCCTCCAGTGCAGAAGCCACCAGCAGGGAATGAGACATACACTTTACCAGTATGGTGCCAGTACTTGTAGATATTTAAACAATGATAAAAATCTGTAACAAGATCTGTAACAAAGATCTGTAATTAGCACATTAGAAATAAGTTGGAAGAGTAGTTAAAACTCAGAGGGATATATTTTCTTAGCATAATTTTAACAGATTGGATGAACAGGCTGAATGGTGTGCTGTGAAATTTAATGTATCTAAGTTTGAAGTAGATCACTTGGGTAGAAATAATCCCCAAACTCAGTTTTCTGTAATGCAAATGGCACTGAATTATTAATAAGCTAGAGGAAAGTTGTGTAGGTGTACTGATAGTTTGGGCATTAAAATGGCTGGTCCAGGGCACATCAGTGATAAAGGTTAATATGCTGTTGGCTTCTATCTCAAGAATATAAATCAAGTAATATTTCTTTTTTCCCACTCTTTGTCTGGTATAGTCTATGTAAATTGTAAGTGCTTCTGGGGAGAGACCTTCTGGCTAAAATGACACAGGTGATTAATCTTGTTTGGGGACACTAAGCACAAGTGCTCTCGTGATTATATTTTGAGACTTGTGATATTTGGTGTTTTTCTTAAAGCCCCAACTCCTCAGTCATATAGTTAAATTTGCTTCTCGGCATTCATTTTTTTAAAGTAAATTTCTAGCCCACATGCTTGTGGAGAACAGCTTGAAAACATAAACCCTAAAGCTGTGATGTCCAACTGGTTCTGAAGCAGTAGTCACTATCATAGAATCATAGAATCATTGAATACTAGAACTGGAAGAGACCTCGAGAGGTCATCAAGTCCATTCCCCTCCCCTCACGGCAGGACCAAGTACCATCTAGATCATCCCTGATAGATATCTATCCACACTGCTCTTAAATATCTCCAATGATGGAGATTCCACAACCTCCCTTGGCAATTTATTCCAGTGTTTAACCTGACAGATAGGAAGTTTTTCCTAATGTCCAACCTAAACCTCCCTTGCTACAATTTAAGCCTATTGCTTCTTGTTCTATCATCAGAGGTCAAGAAGAACTATTTTCCTCCCTCCTCCTTGTAACACCTTTTAGACACGTCCCCTCTCAGTCTTCTCTTTTCTAAACTAAACAAGCCCAATTCTTGCAGTCTTTCCTCATTGGTCCTATTTTCTAGACCTTTAATAATTTTTGTTGATCTTTTCTGGACCTTCTCCAATTTCTCCACATCTTTCTTGAAAGTGTGGTACCCAGAACTGGACACAATACTGCAACTGAGGCCTAATCAGTGCAGAGTAGAGCAGAAGAATTACTTCTGATGTCTAGTTCACAACACTACTACTACTGCTACAGTGAACTAGCCACTCTCAACCGGCCAAATAGCCACATGTGGCTAGTGGCTAGCATGTTGGACATCACGGACTTAAAGGATCAAAAATCAGAAGGGAAATAAAAAGAATATCACATTTTTAGTATATTGATATGTGTATTATTGTTAGGCTAATCTCACGATTGGTGGGTGAGGGCTGATCCATTATATTTGAGTACTTGGATTTGGTGATACGGTTTGGACCTCCCTGGTCCAGCACCCTTGGGATCTGACTGGTTTTAGATGAGAGATTTTGCCAGTCGTATCTTCCCCCATCCCTGCTATTGGTCCCCCAGCCCTGGACCCTGTTGCAGGCCCCTCTGTCCTGATGGTCCCCATCCCCCTTTGCCTGTCACACTGGGCAGCCCAGCTGGGACATGCAGTGCAGCCCTGTTGTTGGCCTGCCAGGCAGTCCCACCAAGGCACTCTGGGTTCTGGGCCCCAGCCCCACTGAGGTTCGAGTCCCACTGAACAGCTCCACTGTGGCACACGAGGCTCTTGGCTCAGCTGGGCAGCCCAGCTGGGGCATGCTGGTCAGCCCTAATGAGCAACACAGCTGGGGTACACCCGGCAGCCCAGCTGCAGGGAGCCTGGCTCTTGGCCCTTCTGGCAGCTTGCTGCTGACAGCCAGCAGAGCTTGTAGGCACCAGCCCTCCACCGAGACGCTGTGGTCCTGCAACATCCATAGTCCTTCTGGACAACGGATGTTGACAGACAAGGGAGTACCATTTTGCAGAGGTTCAACATGTACAGTGTTATAAGATGAATAATAATTAAGTATATTGATGAAATGGTGGAATATAATATTAATATGTAAGAAAAATTGGATTGCTTTATGGAATTTATTAAATTATTGGTGTATTAGTTTTGTTTCTATGATCACCAGCCAGTTTTGCTGGAGATGGGGGACTTTATCTTATTATGTGTTTACCCAGTAATCTAGACAAATAGACCTGCAAGTTACGTTGGGGTCTTTAAGTTCTACTGAAATAAGTAAATAGTAGCTTGTTTTGTGGTCCAAGGTTGATTTATGACTATTCAAAGCGAAGAAGATTTAAGGATTTGATGTGAATGGCTCAATTGACTTATTCCAGTATGTATTCTTCTGTATTCTAGATGGCAAAGGGAAAATGTTTAAAATAAATTTCATTTAGATTACAAAGAAAATGACTGTTGTGGTGTCACAGATACAGTAGGATATTCCAATAGTGGCTGCTTTTTGAACTGTGAGAGAGGATTCCAGGGCACTAAGTCTCACAAGTAGTTTAAGCACCCCTGGGGTCTTAGCAGGCTGAAGCACTGTTTCCCTCCTAGGCACTGACTATTAATCGAATACCCTTGCACAGAAATGGAGTTCCTCAATCCATGTTGCTTGGGCCAGCACCACCCGCAAAATACCCCAATTACTTAAACGCTCCCTCTCCCATAATGGTGTGAAGCCTCTGATTTATAGTTTCAAGTCTCTCAGGAGGGAAAACAGTAGGTGTAAAGTATTCAACATAAAAAAATACTTCACACAAGCCTAACACATTGCTCTTTTATACTTAATCATATAAACCACAAGCAAGTATTTCATATAGAATATAGCTAACCTCCTAAACAAAACATCCCTTTCTAACTCATCCTACTGGGGAGTCAAGACCATCAATGTGCAGCCAGGCAGCATTTCCCTTGCCTCATGCGCACTGTTACTGATTCCTCACTGAGTGTCACTGGCCGGTGTTTATGCACTCACCAGTCCAGGATCCCACAGCTGGAACACACAGGAGCAAAGGAGATTAGACAGAAAAAGGAAGCACTGAGCAGGAGATGGATTTGAAAAACTCATGGAGCCCAATGTGTCAGGTATATGACGGAGAGGAAGGGGTTTAGGGCTAAATGTGGGGTTGGAGGATGGTATGACCTGGAGGAGAGGGGAGAGTAGTAAATGTTGTAACACTGAATGAAGGGAGGGAGCATCCTAAAAGAGGAAAAAAGGCCCCTAGAAAAGTGTCACATTAACTAACTGGGGAAAGGACCACCAGACCTTAATATTTCAAGGCCAAAGTGTTTGTTTTAAGCTCTCTTTAGGTTTAAGTGCCATGTCAGCTTGTGTAACCTTTCTCTCTCCTATTCAGTGCTTTCTCTTCCTGCCTGATCTCCTTTGTTCCTGCGTGTTCCCTTATTTATATACCTGCCTATACCCTTTGCCTATTTCGTTCTGCTCCTAATGAATTTCCACTGCTCCTACTTTTCTCCGCCGCTCTCCAGAGGGTAAGAAAAAAACTGTTTTCTCAAAAGATGAAGTTATTTCATAGCACATTATTGTGACCAAAGCGATGCTGTTAAAAGTTTTTTATTTTTATCTGTCCTAGGAGGATGTGACACAATCCTGCTAAGCTCTGGTGGGTGGATATATACACACCCTTATGTACATTCATGATACATCCATTTTGTGTAATAACATTTCATAATTAATCCATAATATCTACCAGAATTCATAAATTATACAGGCAGATTCTCCCTGGTGGTTAGGTCAGTCATTGTATTTTAAAGCCAGAACAGGGCCATTGTGTAATCAAATCTGATTTCTGCGTAACACAAACGAAAGAACTTTCCTGAATGTATTCCTGTTTGAACTAGAGCATCTCTTTTAGAAAACCATGCAATCTCAATTTCAAGATTTCCAGTGATGAAGACTTCACAACAATATTTGGTAATTTTTTCCCCAAGGGTTAATTACCTTCACTGTTTCTAAGAACCTTCAGGTCAAGAGCCTGGGACTATAAGGATTGTGGGAGACTGATATTTCTGCAGCATCACTGCCAGCTTAGGTTCGTTTGCTGCTGTAGGACACTGAGAAGCTAGACACTGCGTAGGTGCTACCCAGCATTGCCTATGTTTTGGCCCCACACATTCCACCGATTTGCTCATGCTGGTATATAAACCAGGGGTCGTGATGGCAAGCTGTCTTGAGCAATGCTGTGGATCCTAAGGTCTGATTTCTGGACCTGTTTCATTCCTTATTCTGCTATTTGCTTGCTGTTTGTAACCAAGTACTTTACCCTAAATTCCTGGGATCCTGACCTGGCTTGACCCTCACTCTGCGACTTACCTGCTTCCTGCATCTTGGTAACTGACTGGTGCACACAAGCTGCCTGTAACCTGTTAAAATGCGCCTTATTTCAATTCTGAATTAGTCTGGCTCCAAGATTCAATCTTGTTATACCTTTATCTGCTAGATTGAAGAGCCCTCTCCTATTAAATTTCTGTTCCCCATGTGGGCACTTACAGGCATGATCAAGTCACTTCTCAAACTTCTCTTTTTCAGATTGTGCTTTTTAAATCTATCAATTTAAGGAAGTTTTTTCCAATACTATCATAATTCTCATGGCTGTTTTTAGAATCCTCTCCAATGTATCAACTGCACACAGTATTCCAGTATTGCTTTCATCACACTAATCATGTAACTTTTTTTTACTTCTATGTGATATTCCCTTGTTTATATATCCTGTAATCACAGTAGCAAGCAATCTGGGTTTTTCTATATCAGTGACCTCTCCTTTTTAATTATCACTTCCCAATCTCTGCCATCTGCAAACTGTATCAGTAATGTTTTTACATTTTCTTCCATGTCATTCATAAAAATGTTAACAGCACAGAGTTAAGAAACAGTCCCTGAAGGATTCCTTTAAAACAGACATGTTCAGGTTTAATCATTCATTATTTACCATTGCATTTTGAGACCTGCCAATTAGCCAGTTTTTCATCCATTGAACATGATTTCTTAAGCAAAATGTTATGTGCTACTATGTCACATGCCCTACAGAAGGCTAGTATGTTACATGATGATTATTAGCTTTGTTAATTAAACTTGAAATATCATCCAAAATTATCAAGTTAGTCTGATAATATCGACCTTACCTATATGTTAATGGCATTATATTACCTTCATGTCCTGTATCAGCCATTCTATTTTGCCTGGCATCATTTCCAGGTGAACAGGCCTATAATTATCCCCGTCATATTGTTAATGGCATTCTTAGAAATGTTCCACAACTATTTGAAAATTAATATTAAAGGTCTAGAGTGGTCCTTGTCCAGATGTCTTCAAACTTTTGTATGCAAGTTTATTCAGACTTGCTGATTTTAAAATGTTTGTCTTTATGAGCTGCTTTTAACATCCTCCTAAGTTAATATTAGGGTAGAAAATGTTGTATTGTATTAATATATTATGAATACATCCTCTGGCTTTTCTTCAAGTATAGATCAGATATTATCAATAATATCTAGTTATAACAATTATTATTGCTTAATATTTAAAAACAATGTTATGATATATATGGCACTGGACAGAGACGTGGAAGACAAGGTTCCTACGCTGAGGAACTGGCATTCCCAGTGAGACATCCTGACATACAAGTAGATGTCATTGTGAAACATGGAGGGAAGTTTACAAATAGATTATGAGGTTACTTTAGTGGTATGGAACTCATGGTATTTTCCTTAAAAACAATTATAACATCTTCATTTCAGTCTACATATTTCTTCAATGTGAAGAAATTCAATGTGACTAAAAGTCAAAGCTATAGCATAATAGCGGCAATGGTGTCCAGGGTAATATGTATAGATAAATATTTTAGGCAAATTCACCCCACCATCTGGTTTCAAGTTGCTGTAAATTGCTTCTTCTACTACACCCACATTCCACAGGTTTTACCATCAATCCTATACTTTTACCCTCATCTTGGATGGATACTTAGTAGAACTGTCTCAGAGGGGTACCTAAGTTAGTCTGTAACTTCAAAAAACTTAAAAAACAAGTGGTCCTGTAGCACCTTAGGGTATGTCTACACAGCAAAGTTATTTTGAATAACTTTACCAGCATCTACACAGCCTTATTTTGAAATTGGTAAACCTCATTCCACGAGGAATAGCACCAATTTCGAAATTGCTATTTCGAAATAAGCGCTGTGTAGATGCTTATTTTGAAATAGGGGGCTTCCAGCCCTTCCCAGTGTGCCCTGGTGGCCACTCTGGCACAACCAAGAAAACTCCTATCCCTTCTCCCCCACCTTCCTGGAGCCCTTAAAGGGGTAGACTCTGGCCACAGTGCCTGTGCCAGCTCCAAGCCTGCCAGCCCAGAGCCAGCAGTCGCTGCACCTGACCCAGTGGCCCCAGCATGAGCCAGGCAGCCAGTGTCAGCCAGCCCTCCACTGCTCCCCAGGACCAGTCTGCCAGCTCCCAGGAGCCTGCCAGGGGCCGGAAAAGGTGGGAGCCTGCCTGGTCCAGTGCGGAGATCAGGGACCTAATTTAGGTTTGGGGGGATGCCTCCAACGTCCATGATCTCCACACTAAATGGAGGAATGCAACCGTCTACAGGTGGATGGCTGCCAGCCTGGCCACCAAAGGCCACATGCAAACCCAGGAGCAGGTTCGCATGAAAATAAAGGAGCTGCAGCAGGCATATGCCAGGGCTACAGCGAGCAGCTCCCAACCAGGGGCAGACCCAGACCCCTGCCCCTATTTTGATGCCGTGGACCGCATTCTGGAGGGGCAGGATGGTCCGTGCCCCCCAGATGGTCATCGACCTTGGGGCAGAGCTTGCTGCCTGGTGCTGCTCCAGCCCCTGCTGCCTTCCCAGCTACCGCTCCTGCTCTCACTCCTTCTCCCCCTCCCACTTCTTCCTCCCCACACCCCCAGGGACGCCGAGGCCCCCGCACCCGTGGTGCTGGGAGACAGTTGGGCCGGCGAGACCCCCCAACCCTGAGCCCTGAGCTTCTCCTCCCCCTATCTCCCCTTGCCTCCCCCTGCCAGCTCCCTCCTCCCAGGTTTCCCCTTCCACACTCCCTCCTCCCCTCTCCCGCTTTCTTTCCCCAGTCTCACCTCAGTTTCATTCCCCCCACCACCCCAGTTTAGTTCAATAAAGAGGCTTTGTTGTAATGAACACATGTGTCTTTTATTGTACAGCAGGAAGGGGGGTTAGGGAGGGGTAAGTGGAAGGACGTGAGGGAAGAATGAGGCACAAGCCCCCAATGGGGCACACCAGGGAGACTGTTACTGCCTGCAGAACATGCTGCCAGGCTCGCAGCAACACATCCAGGAGAAGCACCAGAGTGCCCAGGGGTGGCTCCGGCTCCATGCTTCAGAGTGCTGTAGTGTCCTGAGTGAGGGCAACCAGAGCACGCAGAGAAAAAAATGTTTTGCTGTCCTTCAGCGAGATAGGCAAGCAAGCAGGGAAACCTTAGAACCGGCTGTCGGGGGGGGGATGGTCCCTTTAAGCACGGGTCTCAGATAGCGTCAGGCAGCAGACACACAAGGTAACTCCTGACCTGATGCCCTGCCAAAACTGGTTCCGGCCAGCCTTAAATGCGATTCAGCATCCTCTCATTGTGGATGTGCTATTTTGAAATAGCAAAACACTATTTCGAAATGCATTTTGTGTCTAGACGCGTTATTTCAAAATAAGATATTTCGAAATAATGCTGTAGTGTAGACATACCCTAGAGACTAACAAAAAATATATAGATATTATCAGTGAGCTTTCATGGGCACAACCCATTTCTTCAGATAAGTGAAGCAAACTGTTGCCCTTCTAATCTAGTATCCAATCACCGTGATCGGCTATGTCTTGCAGACAAAGAATACTTAAGATCTTCATTTGTGATACACTTTGTTACTTCTGAACCAGACTGCTCAAAGTCCATTAGCAGAATAAAAGTTGCTAGCAGATTAGGCTGATGGAAGACAAGGGGTATATATGACTCTGTTGCTTTCTAGTAAAATGATTATCATGTGATGTTTTGATAACAATTCCCTTCATCTTTGTTCTACTATGGTTACATAATTATGTGTGAATACCTTACGAATGGTCTTTGAAGTAATGTAATCACTTGTTTCATCCTGCTGAACTAGCATCTACACAAATCAGTGTAATGATTAATTGCAAATGTGGCACCTACACAAGATGGTTAATAGGGGGGAAATGTAATATTCCTGACCCTACTTTCAGTTGTCTCTCATACCTATTAGAATCTCATTTACTCTTACATTGCTATGTTAACAGGGAACAACACAGTACCAAATCATCTGACATACGCAAGTGTTGCTATTAGAATGCTGTCTAACTAAATACATTTAGTTAAATAAACTTAGTTAAATAAACTGAGCAGGTTAGATAGTGCTAACAAAACATTTAATTTAAACACTCTTTCTATCTGAGGGCAGCATGTGAAGGAAACTAAATCCATTTTGCCCTTTCATGGAACTCATTCTCACACATTTGTTAGTGCATCACCAAAACAGAAACAAAAACAAAAAACCATCCCCACAGAAATTACAGATATAGTCTCAGCAGTTCATTGTCAAAGAGTGGGGACTAATGCCTTCATATATGGTTCTGTTATCTCACTAATTAAAGCATTGCCGTTCAAACAATGGTTTGTTTAGTTTTTAACTAATTAGTAGAAATTGTATCAAAATTAAGCTAATTCTCGAATGTCTTTGAACCAGAAAACCAGAGTGGGCCAACTAATAAATTCATACCCAGTATAGCAACTATTGTAAGAGTATAGAAGTAAAGCAGTAGAACCATTTAGATTTGCAATTTCACGTTAATGCAAGTTTGACTCTGCAAAGTTCAGCAGAATAGGAGCTCTTGGATCCAGCTCAAGTGGAACAATTTTGATTCAAAATGAATGAACTTTGGCAAAGAAAATAGACTTGGAATAAAGTTAAATGGCAGTTACCATCAGAAAAGTGGCGCTTCACACATTACATCTTATTAAACAGATCTTGTCATTGTTATATTCACAGCATAAACAGAAAAATTAGGTAAAAAAGCAAATACTCTTTTTCAGGAAAGTTATAGCATGAAACTATTTAATTTCTTAGAACTCAGAATGACAACACACAAGAAGACAAAAATGGAGACAAAACAGGCTGCTCCCTAATGGTGTATCTACACAACAGCATTATTTCATAACTGACATTATTCCAAAATAACATGGTATGCGTCTACACCACAAGCCTTTATTTTGAAATAATGTCAAGCTGGAGGACTTCTTACTATGACTAATGGTAACCCTCATTTCACAAAGAGTAATGGAAGTCGAAGGAAGAGTGTTCTTCCTTCAACTTCCTGCTGTGTAGACAGCACCAAAAGCTGAATTAAGCTATTTCGATTTCAGTTATGCAATTGACATAGCTGAAGTTACGTAGTTTAATTTGACTTTAGCCTGGCTGTGCAGACATATCCTAAAAGAACGGAGCACAATTAACTCTACCTTATTGTAGACTGGCTGGCTGACTGTACGCTGCTTTCTAACATTGAGCTAAAATCATTTCTGACTTGTTCATCAACAGAATAGTTAAATTTGTTTTGCTTAAACATTATTACTTGTTCTAATGCACAAGTCAGAAAGCATACATGTTTACATGTTTCCCTAAGACTTAATTCCAGATTTGGTATGAAAGTTCTGTTGGTTATGGCATATAACATTTTTAATTGTAGTTAGCAAATTTCAGATGGAAGGCAGTGAGGCAACAAATACATAAAAGGGGCAATGCAAATGTACAACCAATGTTCAAATCTGCTGGAAAAATCAACTTTGTTCATTTTGCCATTTTCCAACATGTTTTAAATGTTCCGCCAGCTCTGTAGTTGTGTGTGAATAATTGATTTGCTAAATCAGAATCACAATTATTGAACAATTCATTTAATTCTGCTCTTTAGAATGTAGCCACACTTTTAGTTTGTGAGTATGAGCATTACCAACCAATGCTGGGAAAGAAGCTGTCACTGAATTTTAAACACTCATTGTCCTGAGAGAAGAAACATATGCATTAAAGACGCTGTGATGTTTTGACCTTATTTTCTGGCCTATGTCAATTTGTGGCACAACCATATCATTAAACATGTTTGTTTTATGTGAATTCCTTGGGTTTTTAATGTTTATCCATTGAGGTGAACAAAACGACTCTTTTAAAACTGTGAGGATCTCCTGGGCAAGTCAGTGGTAGCAGCTGTGTGTTTGTGTGACAGAAAGACCGAGATGAGGGATAATGATGAGGGATTGTGTATGCTAGTTACAAGAAGGGAGTGAAATTATGAGGATGATTTATAAACCCCTGAAAAATAGGCTGATAGTAGAAGCGCTGACACAATAGTAACTATAGTGACCCAAGTAATGCTGCTATAAGAATGCTCTTTTTCTATCTGCTTATAACTGTCAGC
The DNA here is from genome assembly GCA_019425775.1 of Rafetus swinhoei. Classification (NCBI taxonomy): domain Eukaryota; kingdom Metazoa; phylum Chordata; order Testudines; family Trionychidae; genus Rafetus; species Rafetus swinhoei. Next base: position 58,656,730 of record CM033449.1, read on the forward strand.
TCAAGTTCTAGAGTCATCAATAAGGCTTCAATGTAATGTACCTAAACCCCTCAGCATGTGAATTTGGTCCCATGGTAGTAAAGGGCTTTTGGACTTTCCTGATTATAGTGCATATGTCAGGATAATTGCTTTGACAAATTTGCTGAGGTAATCCCAGACTTGTTTCAATGTCCATCAATACTGAGTGTGGTTTTCTACCATTATGTAACAAGGCCCAGACATGCAGTGAGCCACAGATCACTGGGCGCATGTTCATTATGTGCAGTTAGTGCCCCATACATCACTATGTAGAAAGAATCTATTAGACCGGAACAGTTTGGACTCTTCCTCACTGTGCTGAGCCATTCTGTCTTCTGGACCCAGGCTACACGTCACTCTGTCATTTTTATTTGTGTATGTGATCCTAAATTGAATTAAAATTTTATAAATTTTAGTTTAATTTTTCAGTGTCAGCTCCCCACAATATTTTATGGCACAATAAAAATGCATACTGAATAAAAATGCATTTGTTTCAGAGGCCATGTCTAAACTACACCTCTCTGTCGGCACAGAGATGTAAATTAGATGTATCGAACATACAAATGAAGTGGGGATTTCAATATCCTGTGGTTTATTTGCATAATGGCGGCCGCCGCTTTTTTTCCAAATGGGGCTTTTCTAAAAAACCCGGCAGTTTAGACTGGGCATTTTTGACAGAAATGCCCCTTTTCGAAAGATCCTGTATTCCTCAAAAAACTCTTTTTACTGGAGATGGGACATTAGACACTAAGAAGAGATGCCCCTTAAAATGAGGTGTGGATGGTGGTCACCTACTCTCATGTCTGGGCCATTAAACTATAAGTTTGGGCAACATGGCTATGTATTAAAGTTGTGTATATAGGAAAGAGATGCTGAAAAATATGCAAAAATGAGAAGTCCTGTGCCAGTTAGAGACTAACTGATTTATTAGAGCATAAACATAAGATGAATCGGAATGGAATTTACAGAGGCATTGGTATGTATAAGGACAACAAAAAAAAGAGGGTATTTGTGTAAATGAGGCTAATCAAGTCAGGGTGGAAGTGGGTCATTCATAGCCATTGATGTGGAAATGTGGCTATCAAGGGATGGGGAAATTGCCTTTGTAATGCATTAACCAGTTAAGATCCTTATTCAATCCTAAATTGATAGTACTGAATTTGCAAATGAACTCTAGTTAATCTGTCTCCCTTTGTAATCAGGTTTTGAAATTCTTTTGTAGAAGGGTTGCTACTTTTAAATCTATTACTGAATGTCCAGGGAGGTTAAAGTGTTTCCTTACAGATTTATGTATGTTAACATGTCTGATGTCTGATTTATCCTTTGGCATAGAGACTGTCCAGTATGGCCAATATGGCAGGGGGGCATTGCTGGCACTTGATAGCTTGTATCATGTTAGTGGATGTGCAGGTGGATGATCCCCTGATTGTGTGGCTTATGTGGTTAGGTCCTATGATGATGTCATTTTATAGATATGTGGATAAATTTGGGAACTGGGTTTGATTCAATGATAGGTTTCTGGGTAAGTGTTTCTGTGGTGTATTGTGTAGTGTCTGGTAAATATTTTCTTCAGAGTGGGAGGCTGTCTGCAGGTGAGGACTGGCTTGTCTCCCAAAATCTATGAGAGTGAGCAACCAATATCCAGAATAGGATGTAGATTGTCAGTGATGCACTGGAGAGGTTTAAGCTGGGGGCTGTAAGTAATAACTAGTGGTGTTCTGTGGTTTTCTTTTTTGGGTCTGTCCTGAAGTAGGTGACTTCTAGGTACAAATCTGGCTCTGTCAATCTGTTTCTTCACTTCCCCAGGTAGGTATTTAAGTTTTAAGAATGCTTGATAAGGCTCTTGTAGGTGTTTTTCTCTGTCTGTGGGATTGGAGTAGATACAATTGTATCCTAGGGCTTGGCTGTAGACAATGGATCATGTGATGTGTCGGATAGAAGCTAGAGGTATGTAGGTAAGAATAACAGTCGTCAGGTTTCTAGTATAGGATGGTGTTTATGTTACCATCATTTATTTGTACTGTCATGTCCAGGAAGTGGATCTCTTGTGTGAATTGTTCCAGGCTGAGGCTGATAGTGGGGTGGAAACTGTTGAAATCCCAGTGGAATTCTTCAAGGGCCTCCTTTCCAAGGATCCATATGATGAAGATATCATCAATATAATGTAGGTAGAGGAGTAGTGTTAAGGGATGGGGCTTGAGAAAATGCTCTAGTTCAGCCATTAAAATGTTGGCATATTGTGAGGCCATGTGGGTACCCATAGTAGAGCCACTGACCTGAAGATATAAATTCTCCCCAGATTGGAAATGGTGTGTGAAGAAAAAAGTTATAATGCATGCAACCAATAGCTATTTCCACATTTTCATCAACCAGAAAAAATGGTAAAGTTACACAACATTACATTGATATTAGTAAGAATTTCATAGATCGAGCAATATAGAGCCCAAAATGTACCTTTTCTTGTTTTTAATCCCCACCTGTGCCCCTCCACCACACCTGTCACAGAGTGGCTAGTCCTTAAAGGGGAGTGGAGCATAGCCTTACCTGTGACCAATCATCTTCCTCCCAGCTGAGAAGGGTTGCCCTAGTGGGGAGGTACAGAAAGTAGATTGGCCCTGGGAGAGGATGACTCTTAGGCAAGTGATTAGTACATGGAACATATGGGGAATTGGTAGACTCCTGCTAAATGCCCTTGGCTGAAGGCAAAATGGCAAATGATGACTTTGTGTTAGTTGAAAGAAATAAAGTTTAAGTCTTGATGAGGGAAAAAAGCCCACAAAAGGCCCCAGGTATGGTGTCAATCTTTCCTGTGCTGAGTAACAATGCATGCATGCAACTAATAGCTATTTTTACCTTTATTGAATGTACAATTTCTGTCATGTTCTTGGCAAGATCCTCCTGAATAGCAGTTTGGTGTTGGTATCTTTTTGTTCTCTGCTGAGGAATGACATGTCAGGACTCTAAATTGTCTCAAAATAGACAAGGCCTTAACTATTTGATGGCCCATACAATCGCATGACATTCTTTTTTATGACAGAGTAATTTTGTTCAGTGGTGTCAGTTTTTTACTTGTTACTTTCCCTGGCTTGTATCAATACCACTTCTAGAGCTAGCTGTATTGAATGCATGAGTGCATAGTTCAAACATTTTGTCAATCTGGATAGGCCAGAATAGGCTTATATGATAGGTTGTGATGAGGTAATGAAAATTCTTTGACAGGCTTCCGTCCATGCTATTTTGTTCAGTCTTCTTGAATAAATCTGGGAAAGGAGACAAGATGTCACTGAAACCATTTACAAAACAGCAAATGCTTTTTATTGTGTTATTATGCTCATGTGCTGCCATACCTGATAGCAAATACACTGTGGCATTGAATCCTATTTGCACCATTGTGCTCTCTTTGTGATGAGACAAAATCCAAGATGGACATTTATAGGTCAAGATGTGTGAGTAATTATTCATAAATGGAGCAGAAGGACCCCCTGCAATCAATATGTGCATATTTAACAATAAAAACATATTTTGGAGAACTCTGCATATCATTGCCTTTGTGAATTCACAGAGTAGTGTAGAGCTATTCAGACATGGACCTAAATCCTGCCTTATTCTGTTCTGTCATAGCAAACATAATCCAAACAACGAGGAAAGGAACGTAGCTGTTCTACATGAAGAGGGCAGAATGTGGTTATCCTGTATAAGGAATCTACACTGTCCTGCATGCTGTATGCTGTGTGGGCTATCTATTGTACCTAGGTAAACAAACTGGGAACATAAGTGTAACTAGGGTACCCACTCATATCTGGCCAAAAATCCATGTTGAATGCAAAGATGCTACAGAGATTGTGGCTGCTACATAGACCAGTGTTACTGCTCTACTCTGAGGAAGAGAATTCATTTCTTCTCACTGACCCCCCCATAGAACTCCCCTGTGCAAAGTTCATTTACATAAGATAGCACTTCTATGGCATCCATCATAAGCACATGTTTATGCAAACTTATAAATAAAAAGGCAGAACAATGTGGAATATGTGTAATGTCAATGGAAAGCATATTTTTGCCTCTATGACTTGGTCAGGCTTTCAAGAGCAGATGGACTGTTGTTAAAACTGGCTGACAATGGTACTAAGTTAATAAAGAATGACCATAGTGGGTCATGCCAAACGTCCATCTAGCCCAGTATACCGTGTTCCATCAGTGACTCAATGCCAGGTGCCTCAAAGGGTATGAACAGAGAAGGTATTAGATTAACTGGACAACAAGACATAAAACTTCTTGAAATCTTTTTTTTTTTTTAAGTTTCATAAATTCCTTGGAGTTCAATCCTCTCTTTTTTTAAAACCCTTCTCCCACTTCAGCTTGCATGAAAGGAAGGAGAAATCAAAGCTTGCCATTTATCTCCATAGCTAAAATTCCAGCCTGGTGCATAAAACTTGCACTTGAAATTGATAAGAAAGCTGTGTAGAAAATAAGTATTATTCCGTGGTTAAGGCACTAGTCTAGGACTTAAGAAAGCTAGGTTCAAGACTTTATCGTGCTACAGAATTGTTATATGACCACAGGCAATTTACTTAGCCTCTTTTTCTCAGATCCCCATCTGTTAGGGGGAAAAAATGCAATTAGCATTTCCATACCTCAGAGGGATAAATACTTCAAAGAAGGTGAGGCACTCAGAAACTACAATAAATGAAACCATAATAAATACCACAGATAGAAACAATCTAATCTAAATTACATGAAAATCAGATTTTCTCAGCATGTGTGTATATATCTATACTTTATTCCTGCTCAGAGTAGGACCCAGAAAATTAAACTACCAAGAGTACAAAGCATTAACTAGAAGAGTCATAAAATGTAACCAAAAGAATTCCCTTTTCCTTATGAGAAGTTGTAATGCAGATCACATGAAAAACATATTTGCACTGAGCCATCAAAAGGTAGAATACAGAATGAAAGTACAAAGGAACATCAAACTTGAGATTTTGTTGTTTCTGCTATATGCCCATACACAGCCATCTGAACATCACCAATTTGGGTTGTACAAATTCAAAATCTGAATCCAAGTTTTACAAATGATCCCCATCTTTTATAGAGAAGTGAACTATAGCTTCAGAGCTAAACACATAAACTCCAAAGTTTTTAAAATGTAGATAGACATGGATCCTAACTTTTTGGTTTGAGCCTATCTCACTGATTTACATTACTTTGTCTAGACAATTCATAGCTAAGAAAATAACACCCAGAAACTGTAGTAATAAAGCTGTACTGAGAGTAATAAACAAATAATGGGTACGTAGATGTATCTTCTATTTCCTTTTAAAAGAAACCAGGAAACATAATATGCATAACAGTCTGACTGCAGGTGAATTGCATTTCAAAAAAACCTTACTAAGCATTTAAGGCCAAACTTTCCAAAAGCCACCTTAGTGTGTAAATGCATCCATTTGTGTACACAAAGTCCTGCCTTAGAATATGAAAATTAGTGCATAATCATGAAATTTGCCATTACAACTGTGAGATTTAACACAAGAAAATAAATGTGCTTGCAAATATTTTTAAGCGCAGTTTAGGAAGTTCTTTGAAAATATGGTTAGCAACTATAGTTTCTATCAAAATGTTTAAAATGATAATATACTTGCTTTAAAAGTGAAAAGGGTGCAAAACAAAGTAGATTCAAAATATTTGCTTCCAGAAAACAGTATTCACACTGTAGTTCTAAATTTATGTATGCAGAAATAAATTCATATGGTGTAGAATGTTTTACAGACCATTCAGTATGTGTATATAATTACATAATTTTATTTAAGTAAGAAAAAGCCTTCCAAGATTAATATACATGATGCTTCCAAGTAGGTTAAAGTATATTGTTAAACTTCTCGTAGTTTCCCCATACAAACTCACGAGCTACATATTCCCTGGTTTTGTTCTGCAAGAACTATCTTTTGAAACAAAGAAACTTTGATACTTGATTCAATATTGGTATAATTATAAGCCAGCATGTAAATACCCAATAACAAGTGTGATGCATGCTTTTAAATAGACTTACCTTCCATTTTTTTCTGTCATTGTTCACTCAGCTTGCATGCCATGCAGCCCTTGTGTACCCTTTTCATATCCAAAGCCTCCAGCACTCATGTTGAGAAAGACAAGGTGATAAAAGTTTCCAATAAGTAAGACCATGAATATTTAATAGGAAGACTTTTGTTTAAAACATCTTCCTGATGTAATAATGCTATGTGGCTCCTTGCATTGGGCTACTTGAGCCTCAGAGGAGGCAATTTTAACTCAGTGACACTCTACATGGTGCTTTATGTGGCAGAAACTGTTTAGAGTGAAATATATAACTGGTTCAATTGCTCATAACTGGTTCAGTTGCACCATTATGAGAGAGGGGTAGGGTCAGACTTTTTAAGGTGTTTAGGCCTCTAATAACCCCTTTTATTTTGAAATAATAAGTGGAGCATCCATACCACCAAGCCCGTTATTTCGAAATAAGGAGCTGGTTATTTTGAAACCTGTACTCCTGCTTTCCTCGGGGAATAAGCTTATTTCGAAATAGCTATTTTGGGTGTTACTATTACTAATTTAGTTATTTCAAAATAATTTCCTAGTGTAGACATGCCCTAAGATGCAGATAGATGCTTAATAGGATTTTTCCACCTATCTTCCACTGAACTCAAGTCATCATTCAAATACTCAATAGAAAAGAAATTTATTATCTTGTCAGTCATATGTGAAGTGAGTGGGTAGTCTCAGTACAGTTCATGGTGAACAATTACATGTGGTAAATTCAACAGTGAGGCCAAAGATAGACTGAACATGATAAAATGAATGACTTTCCCACAGACACTGGTGATCCCTGTAAGAGATGACTCAGAGGGTATGTCTAGACTGCATCCCTCTGTCGGCAGAGGGATGCAGATTAGGCAGGTCGACATTGCAAATGAAGCGGGGATTTAAATATCCTGTGCTTAATTTGCATAAAAATGGCCACCATTTTTGCCAACTCAGCACTTTGTCAGCAAAAAAAGGCAGTCTAGAGAGGGATCTGTCGAGAAAGAAAGCCTTTTTCGACAGATCCCTTATGCCTCCTGCAAGGAGGTTTACAGGATCTGTCGAAAAAGGCTTTCTTTCTCGACAGATCCCCCTCTAGACTGCCTCTTTTTGCCGACAAAGTGCTGAGTCTGCAAAAACGGCGGCCATTTTTATGCAACTTAAGCACGGGATATTTAAATCTCCGCTTCATTTGCAATGTCAACCTGCCTAATCTGCATCCCTCTGCTGACAGAGGGATGCAATCTAGACATACCCAGAGAGATTAGCAAGGAAGCTTGCATTGCTACTACCAATCATGTACCAATTATTTCCAAAAATGTATATTTTAGACAATTTTTCAATACAATGAATGTCCATAGAAGACATTAGCTTTTCTTTAATAAAGACACCTTCACTAACCACAACTGTATGAGAGGTAACAAACCGATTATGACAGTGAGGCCTTTCCCAAGAAATGTAATAGGAGCATAGCTTTTTGCTTTTGATTTCCCTTAACATCCTCAATAGAACAACAACTTTTCAAACAGCATGGCAATTATTTTGTTTATTTTTATTTCATAGAAATACATAATCTTTGTAAAGTGCCTGTGGTACTGAACTAGAAAGTGAGAAGGGAAACTAGAGCATGAGAAACTAGGAAGGGAGATTCAGGCAAAGCCAGGAAAAATACTCTTTCAGTGTAACAGGACTGCTAACAGATTGGTCCCTTATACTTTTCAGGCAGGTTTACTCTTTTAAAATGATTCTTTAACAGATTTGTCTCCAAAGTATTGGGATGGTGCCAAAGCTTAAGCTGTAGGAAGGTCTAGAAGAGATTGATACTAAATACCCAGTCCTCAGAAGGCAAGGTAGCCAGCTGGAAAGTGGTGAGTACGTGTAACTGAATATATGATTTTATTTATATTTATTTTTAGTATGGCATATAATCAGCAAAATTTAAACAATAGCTTTATATACACCTATATAGGTAAGTTGGCCTGACCAACTGATGTCATGTATTGGTGAGTTAATTGATACAAACTGACTGGAGTCAGAAGACTTCCTGTCCATGAAGGTTAACTTTTCCTCTGCTCCTAGTCAAAAAGGACAGGAATGTCACCTTGTCAGGAAAAGCAGGATTATAAATAGATAAAATGGAACAACTAATGTAAAACATGCCTTAAAGCGATCTTCTACAATGAGGAGTTTGGTACAAACTCAAAGAAGCACATTTATTCAGACTATGCTATGCAAACCTTTCGTTCTGATCCTGTGGAATATTGACACTTTTGGATAACTCCTGTGTGTCCTGTATGTATCACACAAGGATGTTAGTGTAGAATCTATCTCCATGGGGTCTTGAAGACAACGGACTTTGAAGCCAATCAGAATTCTGTGGAATCAGAGAGAACCCTTGTCCCTAATTCTAAACCAGTGTTTCTCAAAGTGGTCAGTGAAACCACTTTGAGGCTACATCTAGACAGCAGGGCTATTTTGGGATACCAGAAGTATCACAAAATAGATATTCTGGTCTTCAAATGCAACCTTTATTTTGTTAAGGGACTTGTCAAAATAGTGCTTTATTTTGAAATTTGGCTCTGTGTAGACAGTGCCAAATTTTGAAATAAGTTATTTTGAAATTACCTCAAAATAAGCTACACAATTTGTGGAGAACAAATTGAGTAGCTTATTTTGAGGTAAGTGTGCAGTGTAGATAGACCCTGAGCAACCTGCTAACTGGCTGCTTCCCGCGGCTCCCCTTGGTTGCAAATGGCAAACCAGAGCCAATGGGAGCCATGAGGCTCCAAGGCCACAGAGACAGTAAATAAACACACGGGAGTGGCCAGTTAGCAGGTTTCTCAAACTGTTTTTGTGGACCACTTAGAGAAACACGGTTCTAAACTATTAATTTGATAGAACCATATTAAAATATTGTGTTATTGTAACTTCAAAAATGACTCACTAATGAACCTATCCTATTTCTCTTCAGACATGAGTACTGTAAATAATAGCTGTTTTCACAAACACTGGTTGTTGTATTATTTGTGTTGTGAGCTACCATATGCAAGCCATATGTTGAATAAGGGCAATAATTTGAACCATTTGCAGGGAGATTGCATTTAAATAGAACAGGGTTTTTGAGTTTTTTTAGATGAAAAGAAGTTAGATTCACTAGCACAAAGCAGACCATCTGCTTTTATATATATATGAAATGTATTATATATATGTATATAATAACTAAACCCTTAAAATCTTGTTAAAGCCACAAAGTGACAGAAGTGGGAAGAAATACATTGTTTGGAGTTAAAACTGCTGGTGGGAAAAAACACTGCTGTAAGAGAAATGGAGAAAATGATTAAATCAACAATTCTACTGTTGGCGCCCACCCTTTCTCCATGCTCCTGAAACCACCTCCTTGACCCTATCTGGTATCTTTCTACCACTTTCAAGTTTTTCCTTGCACTACATGGCTTTTCCACTTAACTCACTGGAACAGAAGTTCATTCTAAGCATATAAATGAAACAAATAATTTCCTCATATTGCTTTTGGCTTTTTCTCATTGTCTCTGGTGTATTTGTGGTCTGTCCATGTACAGTTCAATCCTGGAAGTGTTGAGTTTCTCCTGTGTGATCTGAATAGCTTCCTATATCATTGAAGTTAGAGTGAGCTGAGGGATTCTCAGCATGGCACTTTCCATGATCTTCCCCTTACTTTGTAAGTTCCTCGGGGCAAGGAACTTCTTTTCATATCATTCTGTAAGTGTCAAGTGCCCTGTACATGTAATAGATATAATGGCAAATAATTGGGTCACCTGACAGCATTGTGCATAGGATTCAACCTGACAGTTAGATTAGGTGGGTCTTATTAGCTCTATCCCAGTGTGTGTCTAAGACAGAGACCACTGAGTGAATGGATATTGGGCTTAGCACTGAAAAACACTAGGAACAGCTGTGTGTGGGAGGAAATCTAGGTAAGAACATAAGAACATAAGAACGGCCGTACTGGGTCAGACCAAAGATCCATCTAGCCCAGTATCCTGTCTGCCGACAGTGGCCAGCACCAGGTGCCCCAGAGAGGGTGGACCGAAGACAATGATCAAGCGATTTGTCTCCTGCCATCCCTCTCCAGCTTCTGACAAACAGAGGCCAAGGACACCATTTTATCCCCTGGCTAATAGCCTTTTATGGACCTAACCTCCATGAAATTATCTAGCTTCTCTTTAAACTCTATTATAGTCCTAGCCTTCACAGCCTCCTCTGGCAAGGAGTTCCACAGGCTGACTACACGCTGTGTGAAGAAGAACTTTCTTTTATTAGTTTTAAACCTGCTACCCATTAATTTCATTTGGTGTCCTCTAGTTCTTTTATTTAGGGAACTAATAAATAACTTTTCTGTATCGGCCCTCTCCACACCACTCATGATTTTATATACTTCTATCATATCCCCCCTCAGTCTCCTCTTTTCTAGACTGAAAAGTCCTAGTTGCTTTAACCTCTCCTCATATGGGATCCATTCCAAACCCCTAATCATTTTAGTTGCCCTTTTCTGAACCCTTTCCAAGGCCAAAATATCTTTTTTGAGGTGAGGAGACCACATCTGTACACAGTATTCAAGATGTGGGCGTACCATAGTTTTATACAGGGCAGTAAGATATTCTGGGTCTTATTTTCTATCCCTTTCTTAATAATTCCTAGCATCCTATTTGCCTTTTTGACTGCCGCTGCACTGTGTGGAAGTTTTCAGAGAACTGTCCACGATAACTCCAAGATCTCTTTCCTGATTTGTCGTAGCCAAATTAGCCCCCATCATACTGTACGTATAGTTGGGGTTATTTTTCCCGATGTGCATTACTTTACACTTATCCACATTAAATTTCATTTGCCATTTTGTTGCCCAATCACTCAGTTTGGTGAGATCTTTTTGGAGTCCTTCACAGTCTGCTTCTGTCTTGACTATCCTAAACAGTTTGGTATCATCTGCAAACTTTACCACCTCACTGTTTACCCCTTTCTCCAGATCATTTATGAATAAGTTGAACAGGATTGGTCCCAGGACTGACCCTTGGGGGACACCACTAGTTACCCCTCTCCATTCTGAAAATTTACCATTTATTCCTACCCTTTGTTTCCTGTCTTTTAACCAGTTCTCAATCCAAGAAAGGACCTTCCCTCTTATCCCATGGCCATGTAATTTACACAAGAGCCTTTGGTGAGGACCTTGTCAAAGGCTTTCTGGAAATCTAAGTATACTATATCTACTGGATCCCCTTGTCCGCATGTTTGTTAACCCCTTCAAAGAACTCTAATAGATTAGTAAGACAGGATTTCCCTTTACAGAAACCATGTTGACTTTTGTCCAACAAGTTATGTTCTTCTACATGCTTCACAATTTTATTCTTTACTATTGTTTCGACTAATTTGCCCGGTACTGAAGTTAGACTTACCGGTCTGTAATTGCCCAGATCGACTCTAGAGCCCTTTTTAAATATTGGTGTCACGTTGGCTACCTTCCAGTCATTAGGTACGGAAGCCGATTTAAGGGATAGGTTACAAACCACAGATAATAGTTCAGCAATTTCCCATTTGAGTTCTTTTAGAACCCTTGGATGAATGCCATCCGGTCCCAGATTTGTTAACATTAAGTTTTTCTATTTGTTCTAAAACCTCCTCTAATGACACTTCAATCCGGGACAGTTCCTCAGATTCATCACGCACAAAGGGACGGTGCAGATTTGGGAATCTCCCAACGTCCTCAGCCGTGAAGACTGAAGCAAAGAAATCATTTAGTTTCTCCGCAATGGCTTTATCGTCCTTGATTGCGCCTTTATAGTTCGATCGTCTAGGGACCCACAGGTTTTTAGCAGGCTTCCTGCTTCTAATGTACTTAAAAACATTTTGTTATTTCTTTTTGAGTTTTTGGCTAGCTGTTCCTCAAAATCTTTTTGCTTTTCTTATTACATTTTACACTTGATTTGACAGTGTTTATGTTCCTTTCTATTTATCTCACTAGGATCGGACTTCCACTTCTTAAAGATGCCTTTTTGTCCCTCACTGCTTCTTTTACATGGTGGTTAAGCCAGTGACTCTTTTAGGTCTCTTGCTATGTTTTTAATTTGGGGTATACATTTAAGTTGGGCCTCTATTATGGTGTCTTTAAAAAGTTTCCATGCAGCTTGCAGGGATTTGGCTCTAGTCACTGTGCCTTTTAATTTCTGTTTAACTAACCTCCTAATTTTTGTGTAATTCCCCTTTTTGAAATTAAATGCCAGGGTGCTGGACTGCTGAGGTGTTCTTCCCACCACAGGAATGTTGAATGTTATTATATTATGGTCACTATTCCCAAGCGGTCCTGTAACGGTTATTTCCTGGACCTGATCCTGCGCTCCACTCAGGACTAAATCGAATTGCCTCTCCTTGTGGGTTCCTGCACCAGCTGCTCCAAGAAGCAGTCATTTAAGCCATTGAGAAATTTTTTCTCTGCTTCTCTTCCTGAGGTGACATGTATCCAGTGTATATGGGGGTAATTAAAATCCCCCATTATTATAGAGTTCTTTATTTTGGTAGCCTCTCTAATCTCCCTCAGCATTTCAATGTCAGTATCGCTGTCCTGGTCAGGTGATCGGTAATATATCCCTACTGCTAATTTCTTATTATTGGAGCATGGAATTACTATCCATAGTGATTCTATTGAACATGTTGATTCACTTAATATTTTTATTTCATTTGATTCTACATTATCTTTCACATACAGTGCCACTCCGCCACCCAGCCGGCCTGCTCTATCCTTTAGATATATTTTATATCCCGGTATGATTGTGTCCCACAGATTTTCCTCATTCCACCAGGTTTCAGTGATGCCTATTATGTCAATCTCCTCCTTTAATATTAGGTACTCTAGTTCACCCATCTTATTAGTCAGACTCCTAGCATTTGTGTAGAAGCACTTTAAAAATTTGCCACTGCTTATTTGTCTGCCCTTCCCTGATGCATTGGATTCCTTTGTATGCGGTTGTTTGTCTGCTCTGGCCCATGGTTTGCCCTCTCCCCTCCTCTCTTTCTGACTACAGCTTAGAGAATCTCTATCAATGGATTCTCCTCTAAGAGAAGTTTCCCTCCGATTTACGTGCATCTCCGCACCAATCGGCTTTCCCCCATCTCTTAGTTTAAATACTGCTCTCTGGCCTTTTAATGTTTAGTGCCAGCAGTCTGGTTCCACCCTGGTTTAGGTGGAGCCCATCCTTCCTGTATAGGCTCCCCCTCTTCCAAAAGTGTCCCCAGTTCCTAATAAATCCAAACCCCTCTTCCCTATGCCATCGTCTCATCCACGCATTGAGACTCTGAAGCTCTGCCTGCCTACCTGGCCCTGCGTGTGGAACTGGAAGCATTTCTGAGAATGCCACCATAGAGGTCCTGGATTTCAGTCTCTTTCCTAGCAGCCTAAATTTGGCCTCCAGGACATCTCTCCTACCCTTCCCTACGTCATTGGTACCTACATGTACCACGACCACCGGCTCCTCCGCAGCACTACACATAAGTCTATCTAGATGCCTCGAGAGATCCGCAACCTTCGCACCAGGCAGGCAAGTGACCATACGGTTCTCCCGGTCATCACAAACCCAACTATCTATGTTTCTAACGATCGAATCACCCACTACTAACACCTGCCTCTTCTGAACTGGCATTCCTCCCCTCAGAGGTATCCTCAGTGCGAGAGGATACCACAACATCCTCTGGGAGGAGGGTCCCAACTATGGGATGGTTTCCCTCTGCTCCCATTGAATGCTCTGTTCCTTGAGACTTTCATCCTCCTTAAGAGCACTGGGGCTCTCAGACTGGAGGTGGGACAGTACTACAGTGTCCCAGAAAGTCTCATCCACATATCTCTCTACCTCCCTTAGCTCCTCCAGTTCAGCCACCCTGGCCTCCAAAGCCCGAACTCGGTCTCTGAGGGTCAGGAGCTCCTTGCAATGGGTGCACACATACGCCACCCGCCCACAGGGCAGGTAATCATACATGTTACACTCGACGCAATAAACAGGATAGCCCCCACTCTGCTGCTGGGCTTCTGTCTCCATTTTTCTAATGAATAAGTTTAAGTATAAACTGGGATTCTTTTTAAACCTCTGGAATATAGATTATTATAAGAGTTATGTTTTAAAGAAGGCCAGAAGTCACTAGTGCCCTCTAACCTCCCCCTCTCAACTCCCTCTCCAAACTCCCTGTTAGCTGTTCCTGTTCGCAAGCTCCCTGGCTTATATAGCTCTGGTAGCCCCTCCCCCTGACTGAGGCTCAGCCAATTAACAGAGGCTTCTAGATTTCAAACCTTTCAGAAGCTCCTTCAAACAAACAAACCAACCAACCAAACAGACAAACACAAGCTCAGCACACAGCAAATAACTCCCCCGCACACAAACACACACTCCAGACAGCCACTTACCACAAGGGTCCCGTTTTTACTCCTCTTTTACCTGGAGAACTCCCTCTCCAAACTCCCTGTTAGCTGTTCCTGTTCGCAAGGTAGAGGTTTGTGTTTGAGGATTTACTTTAATTGTTAATTTAAATAACAAATAGGGGTAAGCCTGTGTGACTCCATGGAAGTCACATCTTTGAAACAAAGGCAAAATGCAAGTAGTCATGAGTTTGATAATGGCACTCAGACAACAGCAGCAAGCCCAGATTGAAGCCCAGTGAGAACAGTGTCTGGCCTGGGTGCAGTTTGTGAAAGAACAGCAGCAGCAGTTCTGTTAGCAGTAGCTGCAGAAGCTGAGTAACTCAGTGGCTCTGCTCTGGTGACTGTTAAATCCTAGCTTTCCTGGGATCATCAGAGGGCCTGGCTTACCTGATCACTTTTGCATGGATAGCTATTGCAGATCAGTAGGGAAAGGAATCCTGGTGTTTCCATCTGGTCCTTTTTCTAAAGGGATACATTCAACCTGTCTATAGAGTTCTGGATAAGGATACTGCTACAGATGGATCATGAGCTAAGTTATTTTGGATGGGTTGGGGATTTCAGAAGATAAATATCAGTAGAGATTTTGAAATAAACCATAGTTCTTGCTCCTTCATCTGATACTGGACAGAATGGCTAACCTATAGAATTAGGCTTGAGACCCTTAAAGTGGGGAAGCAGTGGACATACAAGGTATGTCTACACAGCAGGGCTAAAGCCAAAATAAACTACGCAATTTGAGCGTAAACTATGTCAATTGCGTAACTTAAGTTGAAATCGCCTATTTCAGCTTTTGGTACTATCTACACAGTAGGAAGTCCGAGAAAGAACACTCTTTCTCCGACTTCCCTTACTCCTCGTAAAGTGAGGATTACAGGAGTCAGAGTAAGAAATCCTTCAGCTCCACATTATTTTGACATTGTCGAAATAACTGCTTGTAGTGTAGATGTGGACTATGTTATTTCGGAATAACATCAGTTATTCTGAAATAACATTGCTGTGTAGATGTACCCACAGATATTGGAGCAATAAGTGGAAAATCTCCCCTAAAGAGTGCAGGCCTAGATGTTTTGGAAACAACTATCTATGCTGGTAAAGAAAGCAGGATAAACTGAGCAACAATAGGAAACCGAACAGCCAGAAAGATCAGCATAGCCACACCCAAGAAGTGAAGGACAGTCAATTAGAAAGATGGGAAAACTTCGACAGAAAAAAAAAAGGACTTTAGGACCGTAATGGTCATTGAGAAAAAGATAAGGATGCAAAGCCTTGGGTTTTACCAAAGACAGTATGCACTTACTGATCCACTTAAAGAACTGCTGTGTGTGCAAGGAGCATGGAACGCATTCAGAGTGATACAGCTGGTCATTTATATCATGAGCCATAAATATAACTGATGTTTCTATTGATTTTTTTTTGAAGAAAAACACCATTTTGAAATACACAATGTTCCTTTTCAGAGTTTCCAGGTTTTTTTAAGAAATGAAATTAAGTGATATTTGTGTGAACATTTGATCAAATCAGTTTGAATCTAAACACAAAATGTTCAGGTTTTTATTTAGTTTGTATTTTCTCTCATTTTCTTAATGGAAAAGAACAGGAGAAAAAACAAAGAAAACAAAACTTAAAAAATGTTTTGCCAAAAAAATGAAAAAGTTAGAGAAAATGTTCAAACCCCACAGATTTAATTTCATTTGAAAATTTTCATAGAAAAGAACTCACATTTTTCAACTAACTGTAGGAGTTGTGCTTACTTTTCCCAAGTGCTACAAAATCATGAGTATAGCATGTCCCAGGTGACAACAAAGTATGGCTACTGACCTTATTAAATCACATCTGTGTCAGTTTCTTTCCCAATAGTGGGAGGAATAACACAGCTCATGGACCAGTATCTGAATGCACCAATCCATCTGAGGCAATCCAAGAGCAGAAGACATGTCAGACTTTAAGGGACATTGGCAGAGGTTCACCATACCAGCCCCATCATATGTGGCAATGGTATATTTCATTTGTAATATGTTCCGGGCAGATCAGAGATTCAGTAGAGGTAGTGTGTGTGTGTGTATCTGCGTGTGTCAGAGAAAGTGCACCAAACAAGCCCTCCTTTTGAAGATCAGTATGCATTTGATTATCAGCATTACTTTGTGTTTGCTCACCTCCTCTGTTACTATACTTTCTGTAGCCACAGGGATCAACACAGTAAAAAGCATGCATTAAAGCAAGTACACCCTCCCTTTCTTTATGCATTCCTTGTGCCTGTACCATACTTGCACAACTGAGGAGTAGGATTCAGAGGTTTGTGGGCTAGCCTCATCCATTTTAAGTAAGTCCTTGGTGGGTTTTGACATGCTCAAAGCCATGGACTGAAGTATGGACAGACTCATGGTCTTTTACGGAGGGAGCTAAGTGGGAGCACAATATTTTTGAGATAGTACATTTTGCATCTCGCTCTCTTGTGAGCAGTCCTGGATGATTTATCTCAAACAGTTCTTTTGAAAAAAAATCAGGCTTCATGTCACAGATGTTTTTAATTTTAAAAGAAAACACTCTCTTGGCTCATTGTTTCAGACCAAGAGAATGGAACAGTTAAAATCATCTTAATTTTTAAAGCTGTCAGTTCTGCAACCAGGGCCCCAGTTTTTAATGATTCCAAGCACAAGGCAATATCTTTCAAGAATCTACCCTAATACCACTATACAGATTAGGAATTTGAGAGTATTCCTTCCAGGGAGAATTCGAGAGGGTTTCACTATTTAATATCATATTCAAGGAGAATAAATTATTCCTTTGAAGTATGCAAAGCATCTTGTCTTTCCTATTGTAATATGGTGATGGTCTTCTCTTTGAATTGTAATACATGACAACAATTTCCTAAAGGCTGAAGCCTGTTAGACAGAGTGCCAACTTATTTCGAGCTAGGCAAAAATGTATTGGTTTTCAAATACTGTATAACAACCCTCAGGATAAATATGAGCTAATGGAGATGAACTCAGTTGCATATATCTTTAAAGATCTTTGAGGCAGATGTGAACTGTCACAACATTTTTAACCAGGTGATTATAAAGCCCATAGCACCCAATGTTTTGGAGGGAAAAAAAGGATTGATACATGAGAAAGGGAACATAAATTAATGATGTTCTGCCACTTGACTCACAGCCTGCGTCCACAGCCTGCTACATTTTGGATGATTTCCTGGGATTCAGAATAAATGACATCAAGTCCAAATTCTGATCTTTTCCAAACTATTGTTCCACAATGCATTTTAAGACTGAATTTCAAGGAGATTCTTGGGGGTAAAAATTATTTTATTGGTATATGTTATTACTTTTATGTCTTTTTAATTCCAAAATTCTCTAAATTTCCAGCAGAATTGGATCAATAAAGATAAATGTCATCAGATGCAAACAGTGGAACCACTGAACTGCAGAGAAAAGCAGCTTTGATTCATTTCTCTTTCCTTTTTATAAGACCATTACTAAGATGAATACTAACCATGTGGTTTTTCTAAACCTGAGTACCATATAGTGCAAGCTAATGCCATCATGAACATTGTTGACCAGGTATCCATTGATCGAAACTGAGAGGAGAATCCTGGGTTCCAGGTTTGTATGAAGCATTAATTTAGGAGTAAGTTGTATCAATTAGCCACAGTCTGTAGCAGAAGTTACTTTGAAATTGTGCCACCAAGAAATATGCGAGGAAAGGCCGTGAGGAGGAAGATATGCAAGTTGTGACATCCAGTGGCATAGTGCAACTTGCTCCCTGCTCTGCCACACCCTCTGCAGTTCAGTGCAGAGTCTGGACCATGACCTACAACTTTCTCCCCTCTTCTTGGATGCAATTTAGATTCCTCCTCTGCCCAGGCTTTCATAGAGGAGCAGTCTTTGTACTTCTCAAGTACAAAATTGTTCCCAGTCAGGTGAGTCTGACATATCTTTGTCTCTCCCACTCCTGCACATTCAAACTAGTGAAAGTGACAATCTGCTCCTTACTGGGGGAAGCAGCATTCCTCCAGTTGAAGTCACTGAGGGGCTGGCCAGTGGACAGAATTTGTTTTATACATAACACTTATAATACTCAGTACTTCAAAGCATTTTAGGAAGTAACATTGTATTAAATATGTCTGGTGCGGTGACTCAACAGGAAAGGTGTGCCAACCAGTATGCCTTAAGCAATAACACACAAAGAGTTTATGGGCCTTAGAACCTGTTTTAATGAGATGAAATATTAGTCATTATGTTGGGATTTCCACCTTCATAAGATTGAAAGATTACTTCTCATCTCTACCCAACTCTTAAATCCATTGTGCTGTCCACATATTATATTTTAGTGGATCTTTTTCAAAATGGGAAGCCCCACTAATTAAAATAATTTCAAATGTTTAAATTTACCAGGCTTCAAGACATCTTTCTTTGGCTCTCTCTGTAACATGAAGGAGCATGCTTTCAAGGTGGTCATACTGGAATATGTGCCTCCAGTTTTGTATGCTATTCCTAGCACTGCAAATCAAGAAATGTCCATAAGGTAGAGATAACAGATACAAATCTGATATTTATTTGCACTTGAAAAAAAGGCTACATGCAAGTACATTGAAATAAGAAAGGAGAATCAGAAATAAAATTAAGCAATGAAAATAAACATGTATACAGGAAATAGTGAATACATTAAAATTTGGTTTTAAAATCAGTTACTATCCCCCGCCTTAGGCCTGGTGAACAAAAATTGAGTTGGTGTAACTACATCTCTCAGGGGCGTGAAAAATCCTGAGTGGCATAGCTAATACAACCTAGTCTGCCAACGTAGACGGCACTAAACCAATAAAGAATTCTTCTCTTTACCTAACTTCCACTTCTGGGGGAGGTGGATTACTTATGAATCCCTCCCATTGCTAATGACTACACTGAAGTGCTACAGCAGCACAGCTGAACCACTGTAGCATTTTAAGTATAGACATAGCCTCAGCTACTGAGGCTATGTCTACATATGCAGGCTTGCAGCACAGTGGCATAGCCAGTGAGGCCACTTGGATGGGCCCTAACATGAGAAATGGGCAAAAATGGGGAGGGAGAGGAAGTGGGGCAGAGGGGAGCAAGCCCCAGCACCCTAATCCCCATCTAGAGTTCTGTGGAGCAAGTGCCAGCTCTGCCACTTGGATGGAGCACCGCAGGCCGAACCCCAGAACTGCTCCCCAACCACAGCACCGGGGCAGATGGAAGAATGCCCCAATGCTCTTATCCTTTCCCTGATTCATTTGCTAGGTGATCTGGAGGTGTGTGTGCCTGAGTGGAAAGTAGATGGGCCACAGCTCACTCAGACTCACCCACGACTACACACTGATGGAGCAGTGAAGCTGTACCAACACAGCTGTACAGCTGCTATGTCAACTGGAGAGAACTCTCCCTTCAGCTTAATAGATGCCACAACAAATGGCAGAAGCTCTCCCACCAACATAGTGTTGTACACACAAACGCTTATGTCAGTGCAACTTGCGTCACCTGGGGGGTGGTTTAGCCTCATCCTGAACAACATAAATTATGCCAACATAAGCTATAGTGTGGATATAGCCTGAGAACTGGAGAAACTACTGGTGTGAAATCTACAGCTTGAACTGATAGTCCTTGAGAGAAACAATAGAATCATTAGTTTATTCATTTAAGCTTTTTATTCTACTTATTAAATAATGCTGAGGCACTGCTTCCATTCCAAGCAAATGTTCTATGCTGATTGTCTTAATTGACATGTTTTCCTTTAGTGAATTTTTGTATTAATGTAGATGAAATATATGGGTATATATAACCCTTTTATTGTCCAACATTCAGCAGTTTTAAAGAAGGTTGGGGGTTTGGTATTCAGAGACTTTAACTTGCTTAGTGGCATGGTAAATACACCATTAAACATCTTTATAACCTTTTACACATAAGGCACACATACACATAAAGGGGGAAAGGATCTCAAATGTAAAGTATTATCTACAGCTTTTCTTTTAATAACATTTTTGTTCCCTTTCACTGGGCAGTTTTTATAATGAATCATTCCCTTGGTTGAAAGTCTTTTAGGTAGTACTAAAGATGTTAATAATTGTTCTTTATTCTTGGGGTGTGGGTAGTGGTGGATAACATAGTCTGGACCCTCAGAGGGATAGCTGTGTTAGTCTGTAACTTTAAAAACAAGCAGCAGTCCTGTGGCACCTTAGAGACTAACTAATAGACTAGAGCTTTTGTTATTAAAGTTCAATCCTGTTTCCTAAAAGACAAAACAAGACAAACACACACAAGGGACAAGAAAAGAATATCAAAAATTGAGTGTTCAGCTTCTGTTGCTGGTTTTGAATTTCACTTCCAACCTCACTGCTCGAGAAACACAGGCAAAGCTCAGTCTTATTAGTTATTTCGAGATCTGGCAAACTTGTACCAGCATTGAACTGGGCTGTTTAATGGAGTGCTTTAGTTGCCTTTTTTTTTTTTGCTACAGTTTACAGCAATATATTCAGTCTTGGCTGGTGTCATGAATGGGAACTGCAAAGGAGTTCTGGCTTACCTGGAGAGTGATGAAAGGATTAAGCTAATGTGGAGATGCACCTGAAAGAGGGGGATTTGGGCATTCAGCCAATGGAATGAAAATAAAGAATTTCAATTTTTTTTCCCCTTTCTTTGGAGCAAGCAGCAGTTTTCCCCAGGTAGCAGGAGAGATGGACTCTCCCAGGAACAGACTCCTTGAAATGTGTGAGTAGGAAAAAGTTTAGATAGTCTGTCAGGTTTTTATTGTTTTCCTTGTTTGGGGATTTGGAAATCATTTCTGAGCTGGTTAATTGTTTTTCTCTGTTCTTTTGTAACAAAGGATTATATCCAAGGGATTCTCCCTGAGTCTATTTCAATCCATGACTTTTAACACCCAGTCATTTACTATGCTTGCAACAGAAGTCTTGTTTTAATAATAAAGTGTTTTCTTTTTGTTTTGGTTAACTGGTATTAGTTGATTTTTGTGTCCTTAAACATACCTACCTAAGAGAAACTATGTTACCCAAGAGAAGCAGAGCCCCATTGTTCTCTGTGGATTATCCCTGTTTGTCTTCCCAACTCCAGGCAAAATGGAGGATGGAGGCGAGGGGCAGACTTTGCCTCAGGGAAGGGATTCCAAGTGGTCTCTTCTCTGTAAGAAGGTTATTTCTTTTTATTTCTTTTTTTATTCAAATTGACACTTGGTGGTAGCAGCGATTTTTTTTCCCCTAAGATCTCAGGGAAACTGAGATTGAAAAAGTTTGTTTCTGGGAGTTACAGAGAGAAGTTCTTACAGAGTTTATTCTGCTAGCTGGGCCCCCATATCTACACTTGAAGTGCCAGGTTGGGGAATTGAACTATGACAGCTGACTATCATAGATTCCTCTTAGAAGGAAAGAAAAAAATGAGGGTTAGGAAAGAGAAGAAATAAACTGGAGAAAGGAAAAATGTGGAGGATGGGGAAGAAGACAAAGTCTTACATCCTAGGTGGTATGTAGGTTTTAGGTGAATATGGTGATGTTATCTGGGTCCTGATCTCTGGGTCCAAGAAGGTCAAAAGATTTAGGGTTAGGATTAAGAAGGTCCAGGCTCCCAGGAGATTATGGGGTATGCAACCAGGATGGTGAACCTCTCTTCTTCCCCTTGTCATGTCTTTGTCAGCTAGTGTCATAGCAACCTCCATCTGTTTGTCTGCATTTCCCCACCAAAATCTCTTTTAAAAATTCAAATACAAAATGTATCAATGGGCAGGGTCATCCATCCTTTTTATTAATAGGTCTAAATACTGTAATTTGGTTCACTAAGTTTTTGGTTTAAAACTGTATTGTTTACAAGGGATGACTGTAACACAAACCTTACATTTTATTATTTTTTTCTTTATTTCAGTTTTTTCTCTCTCTTGAAACTTTATTCATTAATATTTATCAATAACAGGTTATTGAGATACTTCATTAACTATCACTTTTTACAATTTAGCTTATAATTAGGTAAGTGTGTAGGTCCAATTATTGCAATATAACACCTCTATTTTAAGAAATAATCTAGGATCCAACTTTGTTCACAGAATTACAATGACAAACAAATCTGAGTTAACCATATAGCAGAAAATAAAAGAAAAAGGGTACTGAGATATATTTTAAGGTTTGCAATTTTTTTATTCCAAAATTAGGATTTACGAATGCTTATTTGATTCAACATTAAATAGATTACAATTAAACTTTACAGGTGATAACAAAATTGAGTCGTATTTGTAGCTAAAATAGATCTTAAAACTGCTGCTGTAATGTGTTTGAAAGATGTTTAGGAACAAATTGGCTTTTGTTACTTTTTTGACTGTGAAGCCCAGGATGGGTAAGGATGGGGAAATCTGTAATGAGTAATTAGCATATTGTATTCTCTGCAATAAATGTTCCCCTAAGGGATGTCTTCATCTGAGCCATGTGCTCCTCTGTCCCTCTCAGCTTCCCCCAGCCCTTAATTTAAATAATCCTTTACAACCTTTTTAATTTTACATACCAGATCTGCCTTTCCCAAAAGTTTTCCCAGTGCCTATTTAGCCTAAATCCCTCTCATCTATGCAGTTAGATCCTGCCGTTCTGCATATCCACCTGCCCCTGTGTATTGAACTGGCATCCCTTGATGGACCATGGTCTCTCAGAGAATGTTACCATGGAGATCCTGGACTATCTCTTAACTATCAGCCTAAATTTGCAGGACCCTCCCACCCCCACCCCCTGAACCTCTCTTCTATCTTGGCTTATGTCATTGGTACTTGCATGCTTTGCATGCTTCTTCCAAACAAACACATTTAAGGATTTTAAAACAAGCCTTCCCTTGGAATTAGACTATAACTACGCACACACTCCTGGATGACATAGTTATATCAATATACGTTTTTAATGTAGACCTGGACATGGAGACCTTTGCCTGCTTAATACTATGACAAACACACCATTAAAACTCTTTGACTTTTATTACAGATATAGGAAAAAGGGGAAAACAGTTAACAATTGGAAATTTAAAGATTAAATAAGGGTTTAATTTTAACAACCTCCATTGTTCCCTTTAGCTGGAGGAAATCCCCAGGAGGGGGAGAATCTTTCAGATGGTATTAAAGATGGTAATTATTATTCCTTTTTGGGAAAAGAGAAGAAAGAATGTAAGATAGGTTGAAGCTGCTGTTGTTCTTAAAGTCTGGTCCTCTTTCTTAAAATTCACAGCAAGATGAACACCCACAACATTGGAAGCAAAATTTGGCAAGAGGAAAAAGACTGTAACACGAGTCCAAAGCCATAGGGTGGAGACATGAAAACGGACAATGGGGGAGAGAGGACAACAGGGGAGACACCATCCATAAGGCAGCACACTTTATGGACTAAGCTAATTCCCAGTGTGATCAGCAGGAGGTGCTGCAGTGGTGAGACTGTGCATTGTTGCAGAGCCCAAGGTTGGGTTGCTCTAAGGGAACCATGTGCTCTCTGTGTATCTAATAAGGTATTATAGAAATCGTTTTGTTCTGGTCTGATAAAGCTAAGTATTGAATTATCAGCCAGCTTTGGTGATTCTGTCCCATTCTTTCCAATTTTCCCTAATCTCAATGAAACAAAGTTAAAAGATCTGTATACATACAGATATGAGTACAGATCTGAGAACACGACAAGGAGTCCTGTGGCACCTTATAGACTAACAGATGTATTGGAGCATAAGCTTTCATGGGCAAATACCCACTTTGTCAGATGTATGCCCACGAAAGCTTATGCTCCAATACATCTGTTAGTCTATAAGATGCCACAGGACTCCTTGTCGCTTTTGCAGATCCAGACTAACACAGCTACCCCTCTGATCTGAGAACAATTTCATAGCAGAGATGTTGGACTTTGTAGTTGCAAAGTGTTCGTTCAGAACTAGACCATAGGTTATAGTCCAATGTTCATAATCAGGGTGATCCAGATGGGACTGGTGTCTTAGGATTCAAACTTCTCCTGCATAAAGCATGAAGCAGATCTGAGATAAAAAGGGTCAGAGGTTTTGTGTACAGTTCTCTTGACAGCTCAGAGTCCTTAGGCAAACAATAGGAAATCATCAAGTATGTGAAGCAGACCTATTTCCTAAACATCACTGGTGATTAGCTATATGGATTAACATAAGGCAATTGCCTTTTTCCACCATTTGCTGTACATTTCAAAGAGTGATCAATACAGTGATATCTCTATATTTTTCAGTTCATTTAAATGTTAAGATCTCCTCTTGATCTCTGAATTAACAAAATATAGCACTGACATGAAACATTTGGTTCCTCTAGTAACATATATACACATACACACACATTATCTATCATTATTTCCTTATAGGTTGAATTTGGATCATTTATCCTGCAAGGTGCTTAACTCTTTCTGGCCACAACAACAAGGGGTCCTGTGGCACCTTGGAGCAGATTAATTAGGGCATAAGCTTTTGTGGATTCCAGGCCAGGTGATAAAGTGGGTTTTACCCATGAAAATGTATGCCCTAATTATAGATCTGTTAGTCCCTAAGGTGTCACAGGACTCCTCGTTGTTTTTTGCAGATGCAGACTAACACTGCCTCCATTGCATGAGGAGTAACAGTTCATTCGAGGGAAGGGTTTCCGATCAAACTACCGTGTCTACACGCGGCAAGTTAAATCGGGCGACCGGCATTTTAAAATGGCGACTGGCCGCGATTATACTAATCAAGCGTGGGATATTTAAATCCCGTGCTTGATTTGCAACTTCGGTATGCTTCATTTGCCTCCCTAGTTCGAACTAGGGGGCAAGTGTAGACATACCCATAGTGCACTTCTACACTACAAGCCTTTATTTTGAAGTAATGTCAAGCTGGAGGACTTCTTATTCGGACTCATGATAACCTTCATTTCACAAGGAGTAAAGGAAGTCGAAGGAAGAGTGTTCTTCCTTTGACTTCCTGCAGTGTAGACAGCTGCAAAAGCCGAATTAAGCTATTTCAACTTCAGCTACGCAATTGATGTAGCTGAAGTTGCATAGCTTAATTCGACTAGCCCTGCTGTGTAGCCATACCCCAACTGTTTTGCTTCAATTCTTGTAGCGTATACAACCCTTAATGAAACACTGTCATTCTGTAAACAAGAAGGGCTTAAGTTTGGTCTATACTAGCAAATTATGTCAGTAAACCTACATCACTCAGGAGCATAGAAAATTCATACTCTTCAGCAAAACATTTATACTGAACTAACTCTGAGTGTAGACAACTTATGTTGATGGGAGAGCTTCTCCCATTGATGTAAGGTTAGTTTACACTAGAAGTGCTACAGCAGCACAGCTGGGTGCATCTTCTGAAGAAGTTTTCTACCAGCAGGAGAGAGCTCTCTTGTCAGCATAATAAAACCACCTCCCCGAGAGATACCAGCAGAGCACTATCCACACCAGTGCTTAGGTCAAGGTAACTTATGTTGCTCAGAGGCATGGCTTATTCACACCTTATTCATGAGGGACATGAGTTACACCAACAAAACCTGTAATGTAGACAAGCCCTTAGTTACTGCCTCTCAAGGAGGTAG
Organism: Rafetus swinhoei; assembly: GCA_019425775.1. NCBI lineage: Eukaryota > Metazoa > Chordata > Testudines > Trionychidae > Rafetus > Rafetus swinhoei. The sequence continues at coordinate 58,682,783 of CM033449.1, forward strand.
ATTATCAACACCAGTGGAGCCCTCCCATTGACATAAACAGCATCTTCACTGAAGTGTTATAGTTGTGCGAGCTGCAGTCTTTTAAGTATAGACGAGCCCTCAGGTACAGCAGCGTTGGTTCACCATTTTAATATTATACAAAATTGGAGGAAAAATGCAAGGGACAAGCTCTACATATGAGTCAGCAGCACAGCAACCACAGAGGGTGTTAAGTCGCTCATTCCTCTCAATGAGCTGATCACAGATGACAGACAACACCCATAGATGATGAATACAGCCCAAAACCATAGCTCTGAGATCTACAATCTGATCCATTCATGTCAATAAGTGAGCATTCTTTTCCCCTCTCCTCAGTTCTGGAAGGTTTCTGATATGTATCAAGTGCAGCCATTCTTTGCTGCTCACCCCAATCTCAGCAGTGTGTTCTTGGTGCATGCACTGAGCTTGCCTCTTCTAAGCTCACCACTCTGATGGGGAAGCCTTTCGCAGATTCTGGTCCACATGGTGGTAGAGAGAGGAATTCAAACAACTCCAGAAAGGCAAGTCCTTCCAGAACCTTGCTTATCTCATGGAAGGATGGAGTACAGACCCCTCATCAGGGTAAGGACCCCAGATCCTTTCACCTATGTGGGGAGGCAGGGAGTATAGCTCAGACTCTGCAGGCGAGGCTGTAACCCCACTGTTCCCAAATCACATGAAAAGATTGGGGAGTGGGGGTCAGACACCTGAAAAAAGCAAACCCCTCCAGAACCTGACTCCTCTCCCACATAGTCTATAGTCCGCTGCTATAACCATGGAACTGTACAGCATGCCAGGTCAAATTGGGCCTTATGTAGTGACATTACAGATGTGTTTTGGCTGGGCTGCACCACTTCTCACATTACTCAGAATTTGACTCATTGGTAAATAATACTTTTTTTACCTACATATGTGAACAAATTAAGAGTTATTCTCTCTCTTCCTTGTTCCCTCTCCTTTTCTTTTAGCTTTGGTTTTATGCATTCTGTTTAGGACATTAAGCTGCAGAAGGTGTCCATACTTTTTTTAAAAACAAGTTTGGTTAAAAACAAGCATAATGGATTTTTTTCTTGCAACTATCAACAGTTTCCCCCCAATTTAGCAAATAATTTTATCTGCCAGTTGTTCCCTGATACAAACTAATCTGCCTATACCTTGTTCAACAATACCTTGTTCAGTGATGAGTCATCAATGATATTATCTGTTAAGTCAGCACAGCTCTGAGTACTGGTTTATTATTAATTTATGTTCGAAGTTTTAGCTCCAGACCTCTTTATTGGTAGATAAAGTAATATGGATCTAGCATAAATAATTATTTGTAGGTGAGCTTAACCAGATGTCCCTTCCTATCAGAGATTGTAAGTTAGGAGAGTATAAATTATTTAAAAGTATTTCTTTAAATCTGGTTCAAATGTCTGATTCCACTTAATCTCAACAGGTATTGTAAAAACCAAACTAATTTATAGAGACGTGAGTAATGATTTAATATTTGGCAATATTAAAAAGGTGTTTTGCTTCATCCACATCTATTTACAGATCTTGCAAATGACAAAAATGACTTTTTTTTTCCAAAGCAGAGGTGAATGTATTACTTATTTTTGCTGTCTAGATGCCTGAGGTAAGTATAGTATAGCATACTTTGAAAAGATCACCTTGCCAGCTGCTACAAAAATCTGAAAATTCTCTCAATCAGGAAGACTTCTTCCTAAGTGGAATACAGGTTGTTCTGCCCCAAAGTTAGTGTAACTTCTAGACTTTCAGTATTCAAAACTGATTACTCAATTTACCAAGATACTGTAAGTTTAATGAGACATTGAATATCAATGCCAAGCAGAAAGCTCCTGGTTTTCTTCCACTTTATGAAAAATGTCCTTCTAATTAAAAATGTGGTGCAAAATTCTCTCTGATCAGGGTAATCCCTACTGATAGGCAAAACATGCAGCCACCCCATTTCCCAACACCCTACACCAGGACTCAGCATTCAGCCCATGTTCACCATTTGGAGGCAAACAGCTCTGGTAGACTAGAGGACAGAGCAGGGGGCTGATGCACAGCAGGCAGCTAACGAGAAGCAGCACTTTCCCCTTAAAATTGGTGCTTCTCTCAGGCTGACTGTGCAGCTGCCTGATGCTCCTTCAGCTCGCACATCCCTCCCAGCCCTGCTCTAGGTTATCAACTCTCTTGGACCAGACGTCACTACAGTAAAAGGCATCCATCCTGGTAACCTCTTTTCCCCACAGCTTCAGCTCCCTTTCTCCAAAGGGGTAGCAGTGCTGGTTTGCGTGGGACACCAGCAACTGGATGAACAGCCATATTTCTGATTTATAAAATTGACTTATTAGTCATAGATTGGATCTAGTTTGCACACACTGTATTTGCTTCATAGAATCAAAGGGTTGGCAGAAACCTGAGGAGGCCATTGAGTAGAATCCCCCTGCTAAAACCAGGACCAATCCCAACATATGAACTTCATGATCAATGAGATTTTAATGCATGACATGAGTGCAGAATACTGAGATGAAATTCTCAGTGTAGACCATAGAAGGATGATGCATTTACTTTTAACTTTACGCTGCTTTATTTATCAGGATTTTAAAGGGTGAGAAAGATTATTTATTATTGATGTACAAAGAAACTAAAATGGCCAAATTATGCTCTCAGGGCAAATTTCTACTCACTTACTCAGACAAAACTCCTGGCTCTCGGACATAAGAATGGGCAACCACATTACATTGCAGTCAACCTCCGTGGTTAAAAAAAAAATAGAAGAGCTTGGTCCAACACATTGAGAGAGTTTTTTTTCCCTTGATATTTTTTATTCGTTATCTCTGGAAGGCCAAATCTAGCACTCCTCACTGAGACAAAACCCTGATCCGCCAGCTGCAACCCTTCCTGAATAAGAATGACTTAGCTACAGTGATTCATGCTCTTGTCACATTCCAATTGGACTACTGCAATGCACTCTACCCGGAGCTGCCTTTGAAGCATCTTCGGACACTTCAACTGGTCCAGAATGTGGCTACTCGAGTTTTAACTAACACTGTTATACAGAGCAGATTATGCCAGTGGTCTGAGAGCTGCACTGGCTTCCGGTAGGTTTCTGGACACAATTCAAGGTCTTGGTTATGACTTATAAAGCACTAGATGGGTTGGGAGTGGGGTATTTGAAGAACCATCTCCTTCCATACAAACCTGTCCGGAGATTGAGGCCAGCTGAAGACTGCTCCATGTTCTACCACTTATGGAGATAAGGTTGACATCTACATGGAGCAGGGCCTTCTTAGCTTTTGCCCCTAAGCTATGGAATTCTCTCCCCCCGGACATTTGCCTGGCATCAATGCTGGCACTGTTTCAGCACCAGGATAAAGACACCCTATTTGTGTGTGTGTGTGTGTGTGTGTGTGTGTGTGTGTGTGTGTGTGTGTCCCTCCTCCTGAGGTGTCTTATGTCCCCACTTTGGAGTCTTGATTTTATTGTTTTATTGATATATATTGTGTTTTAAAAATTTTGTAAGACACCTTGAATATTTTAAATAGATAGGTGTGGTAAAAATATCTTGAATGAATGAATGAATTGGGAGTCTTCCTAATGAGGACTGAAAAAAAAAATTGGCCTCCTGAGGACAAGATTTTGCTCTTAGCTACACAAGTTTATATCTGGAGTAATTTCCCTTCTCTTCTGTGGAATGATCATACATTTGTAATGGAATAGAAAATGTCCCTATGTCCAATAGCTGATAAATGGCAAACTCTCTCCTTAACAAGATTGCTTGGATAGATATTTTTAGTTGTCATGATCTATTCCTTAAGGTTTGAAGCTGCTCAAAATCAAACACAGGTATGAAGGCTTCTCCAACCCTTCCTGCAAATAGCTACAAATAATAAATGTGCACAGAAGTCAGAAAACAATTAATAAAACCAAACAAGGCCAAATTCACAACAAATATTATCTGTAACAAAAAAAAATTGACCAGGTCTGGTTTGACTTCTCCTACAAACAAGCTGAGTTCTGCTTCTGTCAATATGACTAAACCCAGTGCAGTCCCCTTCTCGAGTGGAATTCTTGACTTCTGTTGGTATATCACATCCTGGCAGGAATGGTTTCTAGCAGAAGTCTAAAATTAAATGCCTTCCTCACACACTGGGAATATCTGCCACTTTTTCTTCCCTAATAATCAATGTATTTTTGTTTGTTTTCTGGTGAGGACTCCACTACTAGCCACTGAATGTTTGTTGTCCCCTTGTTCTTATCTACATATATTTTCTGTGACAAATAATCATTTAAGATACTGCTGTCTCATCTAAATTTCAATCCACCTTATCCTGCTTTAGCTTTGCTAAAAACGCCTTACTATTTCCAGTTTATACAGAAGACAAGAAGATGTGATGTCTAGGTACTGCGATTCTGCATGCTTCCTGATGGAGAGGTCAAGATTAAATATTCATTTGGCGCAGGAGGGCTCCATTCAAATGCACTGACTGGTAGTCGAATAAAAGGCAAGAGGGCGCAACCTCTTTCTGGAAGACTGAAAGACCATTAGGCAAACTCAGAAAGATCCAAGATTTCCCTGTTTTGTATGGACAAATTTGATTGTTATTTTTAGTGTATTAATTCTACCATCTAGTTGTACACTACCATGAGTCTCATCTCTTTAGGTGTGTGTATACAGCAGGGCTTAACTCGAAATAAGCTACGCAAATTGTGCTATGTCAATTGCGTAGCTTATGTTGGAATAGCTTATTTCGAAATTGGGAGTGTCTACACAGCACTTATTTTGAAATAGAGCACTCTTCCACCTCTTACTCCTTGTGCAATGAGGGTTACAGGAGTCAGAGTAAGAAGTCCTCCACCTTGACAGTATTTTGACATTATTTCAATATAACTGCCGGCTGTGTAGTCATGGACTAAGTTATTTTGAAATAACACTATTTATTTCAAAATAATGTTGCTATGTAGATGTACCCTTCATGAGGGAATGTTCTCATAGAATGGACATGAAAAAAGACAACATTAATGAATCCAGTAATTTGTGAAGCAGTGTGTGTGTAATAAAAACAAGATGACATACAAAGAGATGTCATCTTTACTATGTATGGTAGTGCAAGATGTTGTAGTGAGTAATGTTTGTTCTTGATTTATAAGACTCTTGCTTTTAATAAACCTGTGGCCTTCTCTTACAAAAGTGTTCGTGTAATCATGCATTTGTAACTTGTCTTTTCCTATATGGGCTCATCATACAGCTTGTGGTTTGGGTTGATTCCTTCCCTTCACACAATGATTTCACAGCTTTAGTCTAAATAATAATATTCTCTCTCTTTATTATATATAGACTAATAACCTGAGCAAGTAAAAAAAGATGAATTTATAATTCAATTTGATTTTGCAATTCTGTCAAATTATTTTTCATTATCTCCTTATAAATAATAATTATGTCAGTTGCTGCACTGTATTTTTGACAACTTCTTACACTCTACACTGTTTTAAAATTGCATTATTTGCTTTGAAACACTGGTTAATATGTGACTCTCAGAAATGTAGATATTAAAATTCTTTGTGCATTGCCTTTCCATACCCCCACCTTCAATGTCATGTTTTCTACATTAGAGATTGGTAAATAATGAAAGATATTTTCATGAATATTTCTTTAAATGTAAATAACTTCATTTGACTATTTTTTCCCTTGTATAGTAATTTCCCATTAACATTCATACAATAAATATTTTAGCATGAATTGTCACTATAAGCAAGTTGTAAACTCACATGCTTGAAAATTCATGGAAAGCAAATTTTAAAAAGACATTTTCAAGCATTTGCAGCAGAAACTTGATGAAAGGCATTCAGACTCTCAGGAAATAGAAACAATGTCATGTGACTTGTAGTCTATTCACAAATAGACTATGTGAGCAAGAGAAAAATCACTATCTGCTTGTTCTATGCCAGTAAGTCAAAATCAAATAAGTGCTAAAAATATTTGCTCAGAACAAATTGTATACAGTTGTATACTCTGTAATAGGAAAAAGTGACTGAGTTTATTCACACAATAGAAGTTCATGAACACTCACAGAGTACTCAGCGGAGATAAGGACGGGCACAAATGGATCTGAGGAGATGGACAAACATAACGCAAATAAGGTCTGCAAAAAGACTTAGGTGCATTTAATGTGTGCTGGATAATTTAATTGTTTTTTTTAACCCCAGACAGCCTTTTTCTCAACCCAGCCACCATTTCTTCACATGCAATGGTACAAATACTTACAGCTGCCGTGCATTTGTGCTATATTCATATTTGCACACTCCAGTCATTCCAGTGGCTGGATTAGAAGATGAGAATTCATAGAGGAAAAGTTCACTAGTAAAAAATAGTGCTGTGATTATAAATCCTACTATCAATGCATGCATGTGTAAGGTCTTTGCCTACACTGAAAATTAAGCCTGCAATGTCTGAATCTATTAGGCTTTGATTGCTCATCGCTGAACTTTTTGATTCCTTGTTCAAGATCAAGATTTAGTTGCAGTGTATAAACTATTGTCATATTCTTAATTGAAACCCATTGGTTTGAAAGTTTGAAATTTTTTTGTTTTATACTATTGTAATTTTCATGTCTAAACAAGCACGTTACTATCCTAAGTCTAAAACTGTTTTCTGGTTTGGCTACTTTTGGCCCTAAATTGTTTTGCCCATCTCCGCTTTTAAAAAAAAACCCAACACTTTCTGTTTTAGTTTGTTGGATACTTTTAGAAGCTTTTTTATTATATTTTAATGAATTATTTTTTGTATTATGATGTATGGTGCCCTGAGTACTTTTGCAGGTGGCCATTTTAAATTTAAGAATTGCATTATGATTTATTGACCTTCAGAAACATGCTCTTCTCAAAATGAAAAGGAAGTTGCAATACAGAAGAACTTGGCTTTAGAGCGTAATCTTGCAAAACCAAACTCCAGTTCATAGTGGAGGACTTTGAAGTTTCAATCTCCAATGAACATTCTTTCAAGTCCATGGTGTTAAGTATTTATCTACTGTATGTTATCAATCGTGGGAAAATAGATTTTACAGCTCAAAAACACTCACCGCTAAATTGCAAAAAAGAGGCCATAGGCTTATATTGACTGCTGTGTTGCTAGCAAAATGTGTTTCACTTTAAAAAACATCACAATTGATTTTTCAAAGGAAGTTCTACATTGGCTTTGCATCATTCTTCGGCTCATACTGGAAACAGCCAAGTGCAGCCAAAGCTTTTGGCTTCTTCTCAGCTGTTTCCAAAAGTGAGCCAACGGTTGATGTAAAAAACATTCATTTGGCCACCACATGATGTCTGTCTTCAATTCTCCTTGGGAAACTGCCAAGCAGCTTCTCTCAGCTATTCCTGAGCAGTGATTAACACCTGTCTCTGTGATTTTAAGGTTTCAACTGTCTGTTTGAAAACTTTAAAGACAGAATGTACATATAAGAGAAAAAACACATACAGACTTAACACATGCTCTGTATTTAGGAGAGAAAAAAAATTTGTCATTAATAGCCTCTGAACTCAAATACCATCTGAATCACCAGTTACTGTCCATTTCCAGTTTAATTTAAATATTCATGACACTTCATTATAAATATCTACCTACTACATTGAACATCCATTCTTCTTCCCTTCATGCTGGACCTACTCTCCTCCCAGCCAGCCCCACAAATTAATTCTTACCTTAAACCACCTTCTGGGAGAAGGACTCAGTTCAAAGGTCTGATATCACTCTCATCAGATCAGCTGCCAGAAGGCAATTAAAGCCAACCTGGATGATTGTTACCTTTCAGCGAAGCAGAAAAAAGAGGGATCTTTAGGGAGGCAAGTTCCAAATGTAGCACTCCCGAGGGAATGTCTGAGGTAGATTCGCCTGTGCTCTGTTCCTTTGAGGGGCCAAAGAAGACAGATCTGGTTGTGTGTCCTTGAAAGGACTAAGCAGCAATGGGGCTTGCACAAATTGTATGTGTTTGTATTTTTTACATTAAGTTTAAAATGGTCCCTGGTTTGGGAATGTAATGGTTGGCATGCACAGGCAGAAGGGACTGAATTGCAATTATCTAATCTCGCCAAGAGATGATCCTTTCTACCTACAGCTGCTTCAGACTGTTCCAGGAAAAGTTGCCAAAGAAGATTTAATTATTTGCAAGTACAATGGCTGGGAAAGAGCTAGAAGAACTTCACTGGAGTTGGATGACTTTTATAACAGCTAAATGATGAGCACTGAAGAGATTTTGAATCCCAGGCTTTTCTATAATGATTTGCAGTAAAACTGCAAAAAGCTGTTTTGTTTTAGTCGGGGATGTAACAGGAAGAGATGGGACACTTAGGAGCAAAGCAAATGAACAGTCTGGCATGAGATCAGGTTATTGGCCAAAGATGATGTGGGTCATTGAACACTGTTGTTATTTTGTTCATATATCAAGCAAAAGAGACCACCTCAGTTCTGCAAACTACCATAGTTAAAATAGAAACATTTGCACTGGTATCAATAGACTTTTTGCATCTTCTTTGTCCAAACTTTTCTTATCATCAACAAGTCAGACAAGACTGTGGCAGATAAGATCTTCAATGACTATGTTTTAAGATTCCCCAAAAGGATTCATCATGACCAAGGGGCAGAATTTTCAAATAATTTATTTAGAAGGTTATACCACTTCAGTAAAACTGAAACATTTCACACACTCCTATGTTACCACGGGGCATAAAGGAAGTTGAAAGGCTGAACCAAGCTCAGAAAGCTACATTGAGAACCACTCTAGAGGAACAAAAGTCAGACTGAAAGGGCTCCCTAAATAAGACCATCTATGACTATAAATGTACAAAAAAATGAAGCTACAGGGCTTTCAACTTTCTATTTACTATGTGGAATTCAGCTCTTTTCCCAATTGACATTACCTTTGGTTTACCTATGAACTCTGTGCTGGGGATGACAACAATTACTGTGAGATATGTAAACAGCAAATAAGACTGTTACAAGTATGTGGCATTTGTGGACATCTACTAATAAGTCAAATTGCCAAAGCTACTCTTAAGCCCAACAAAGGCATTTGGCTAGTGGCTGCTCAATACTTATACCCACAGCTGCAATTGCTCCTGTACCTACCTTGTTTCCAGGCTTGCTTCTTCCTGGCTCAGTTTCTGACTCCAGGTTTCCAGTTCTGGTTCTGGATCTCGCTTCCAAGTCCAATCACTAAGACTGACCACCACTGCTCTGAGTACTAAGCCTGACCACCCTGGCCCAATCAATGACAGTTTGAGTAGCCCTAACAAACAAGGAAGCAAAGAAGAAGACAGGAGCAGGTTGGTTATGGGAATGGATTCCACTAAAGTTAGCATCATGGCACCATACAGAACCTACAAATGCAAATAAATGTGTTGCATGTGCAGAATACCATGCTGCAGACCAAGGCTTCTTCTCCCATGATACCTTCCTCTCTGGAATGGGCAGTTCTCCTACTGCACAAGTGTGGTGCTGACTGCAGTCAGCTCTACAGTTTTATTATTCTGTTTGAGTGCTTATTCCTGCTATGTCTGCCATTTTTCCCCATTCACCTGTTCCTGGTGGGACTTACCATTTGCCTGCTGACCAGGGAGACATTGGCTTAGGCCTCCCTACTTCTGGCAAAGTTTGAGGACTTTGTTCAAGTCACGGCATTATTTTTTGATGATCCAAGCCATGTTGACTACCAAGGCTGCACTCTAGACTTTGTCACAGGGACACTGTAATTAAGCTGCAGAGTTTCAACATTTGGAAGCTGATACCACATGGAATGAGGCAATGGAGTGCTACCACTTCCAGGTTGGCCTCGAAGATGAGACTAAAGATGAACTGGCAAGCATAGAGTCAGTAGCCAGCCTGGAGGTCTTGCTTGAGCTCCGTTTTAAGACTGACTGACTTACTTTCCAGGCAGTGTTCCATCAGGCAGTTCCAACCCTCACTGGTCTTGCCAGGTCCAGTCTGACAGCACCTGGGGTATGTCTATACTACATGCCTCTGCTGACAGAGGCATGTAAATTAGACATACCGACATAGTCAACGAAGCGGGGATTTAAATATCCCCCGCTTCATTAGAATAAAAATGGCCACCGCGTTGTGCCGGCTCAGCTGTTTGTCGGCACACACCGGCAGTCAAGATGGGGATCGGTCGACAAGGAAAGCCTTTGCTGACCGATCCCTTATGCCTCATGAAACGAAGTTTACAGGATCAGTCGGCAAAGGCTTTCCTTGTTGACCGATCCCCGCCTTGACTGCCGGTGTGTGCCGACATACAGCTGAGCCGGCACAACGCGGTGGCCATTTTTATTCTAATGAAGCGGGGGATATTTAAATCCCTGCTTCATTGACTATGTCGGTATGTCTAATTTACATGCCTCTCTCGGCAGAGGCATGTAGTCTAGACATAACCCTGGTGTCCTCAGTCAGCTGGAACCCATGCAGCTCAGCCAAGTTTGGCTGTGTCTCTCCAACATAGAGAAAAACTGGTTTGTAGCAAGTATCAGGCCTATGATTGTATTGTGCACTGAACTGGGACATTTCACATCAAGCTGCCCTAGAAAACCCCAGTTTGAAATTCTGATCAGGAAATGGCATACCTCAGTCTCAACAGAGCAGACTGAGTTGAGTTGGCATTTTTACCCTTTCCCTAGTACTTTATGCCAATGCAGGTCCACAGAGATTTTTGCAACACTTAATTGCTTTCCTACATAATGTTCATCAGAACCTCTCCAATTCTTGCTCCTTCTCTGGTATCCCCATCACCATTTTGTAAGTTAATCTAGAAGTTCTAGTAGACTCTAGCACTTCACACAATTTCCTAGATTTGGAGTTTGCCCAGCTGCATAATATCCCAACCCAGTGCAAGACTATTCCCCATTCCCTGGAGGCTATTGATGGAGGCTCCTCCATTCAGGCCCCTCCGTTCCGGCCTAGCCAGCCACCAGACATCCCCTTTAGAACTCATCACACCACAAAGTCACCATGAAATTCTCCAATTCAGCTAGATCTATGCACTGCACTATCAGGTTGTTCTCGGCATCCCATGAGTCATCACCCACAAGCCATATATCTGGAGGCAAACCATCACAGTTCATTTTAATTCACTGTAGAGGGCAATCTTGTCTCCCAGAATCTGGCCAGGCCATAGATACTTTTTAGCTCTACCTTTGCCCCAGGGAACTCTGGGACCAAAGGAGTGAAGCTGGAAAGTTATGCTACTCTCCAAAATGCCAGGGAATGTTTGCCAAATAACAGGCTTTTACAGACTTGTTAAAAAAAAAAAAAGTAGCCAGTGTTTGGGCACCACATGTCACAGCTATGGGTACACATTACACTCCATCTTGAAGTGGAGGTCCCTTTAGAGCAAATCTATCTGCTGTCATAGTCAGAGCTACTATCTCCGCAAAATTATCTCAAAGAAAACCTCCAAAACAGGTTAATCTGCCTTTGCACATTTCTGCCCAGTGCTCTGATCTTCTTTGTGACTAAGGATAGCTCCCTGCATCCTTATGTGGGATACCAGGCATTGATACTCAGTAGCCGTTACCCCTTATTAGTGAGCTCTTTCAAAAACTGCACTGTGCCAGGATCTTCAGGATTCTGTACTTTCACAGAGCCTATAATCTAGTTCAGATAGAAGAAGGAAATAAGTGAAAGACCATTTTCTGCACCTACTAGGAACATTTCAAAACTGTTCATGCCTTTCAGCCCATACAATGCCTTAAAGACTTTTCAACAATTCATTTAATGATCTCTTCCAAGGCATGCTGAACAAATTTTTGTCCAGATACCTTCTGAAAATACAGTGTTTCTTGTGTTTCATTAGATTTTACATGTCTTTCATCAATGGATTTCCTAGCCTGGTTGTCTCTGCGACAGCACTCCTGTGAAAAGAAGCATAGTTTGTTTGATCTTCGGACGGTCAATCTGCCTTTGATCAATTGAAGAGGGCATTCACCATTCTGCCCATTTTTATCCAACGACCCTGCCAAAGTATTATAGAACCAAACACAATAAATTTTGCCATAGGCGTAGTTTTGTCCTAGTCTGTTAGCTCCCACAGTCAGTTTATCCTTTTACTCTCTCAAATGACCCCTGTGGAACAGAATTACAATATTTGGCACAAGGAGGGTATGTCTACACAGCAGCATTATTTTGGAATAACTAATGTTATTCCAAAATAACAAAGAGCATGTCTACACTGCAAGGCATCATTTTGAAACAATGGAGAGCTGGAGGACTTCTTACTCTGACTCCTGTAACCCTCATGAGAAGTAAGGGAAGTCAAAGGAATAGTGCTCTTTCTTCGACTTCCTGCTGTGTAAACACCACCAAAAGCCTAATTAAGCTATTTTGACTTAAGCTACACAATTGACGTAGCTCAAGTTGTGTAGCTTAATTCAAATTTTGCCCTGCTGTGTAAATGTGTCGGGAGATATTAGCAACCAAGGCAGAATTCAAGGAATAACATCATCTCCTGAAAGTATCTTGGGTCCCAGTCCAGGTTCTGACTATAAGAACGTAGAATGCCTCTGGATGATTAGATATCTCAACGCCAGATCTGCTAATCTTTGGACTGATTAGACTGACCTATCACCTGGGGGGCTAGAAATGCAAAAGCAGATGCCCTGTTGCACAAAGAAGAGTATCTTGACCTTAGAGAAGAACTCTATGGTGCTTAAGGCATCCAGCTTTGTCAGTGGGTCTGTCAATAGCAATCTAATGTCCATCCATTCATTTTCAGCAGCCCCACAACTCAGTTCTTTCAGGCCCTGGATAATGGAGATGCCCAATCCAGCTCTGAATTCAGGATGGCCTCCTTTATTACAAGGATCATATTTACATTCTAGAGGGTCAATCTTGACTCCAGGTCCTGAAATTATGTTGTGACATAATGCACTCTGGTCACTTTCCCCAGTGGAGTTTAGTATACTGGCCTATATGACTGCATCAAGTAGTATGTACAATCCTGCAACATTTGCTTCTGAAACAAGGCCCCTTGCTTGAAATCTCTTGACCACCTCAAGCAGCCGTGAAACTAAATTTTCAGGATCAGACTGGCTACAATGGATCTGGCTTTGCAAGCTACATGAGAGTGAACAGCTATTGGAGCTGACTTTCAAGGGCAACTATATAGTTATTATGCTTTCACAAAAAGAAGAGATATCTGGGATTCATAATCCCAAGGAGTCCTGTTGTTTTTGAGTGGTAAAGAAACAGTTGTAATGGTGACTGGGGTATTTAAACTACTAAAATCTGGGAGCAGCTACAATTGTAATTAGAGGCTTGATCCATGTGTTTTATTAATTTTGGAAATGCTTTTCTAGGCATATTATTGAATTCTGCTTGGTTACAGCCCGTGACTCCTGGCAGAAGGGTTGCATGTTTATAACTAAAAAAAAAAAAAAAAAACTGTACTGAACCACATCTCTAAAAACTTGGCATAGTTTTTAAACTGAAGTCATACCTTGAAAATTGATTGTAGATATGATGAGTTTTCATGCATACTGTTTCTCAGTTCCATCCATACTAAATATATTGACATCTGATAGTCAAGCTGCATTGTCTTTTTCACATATTATTATAAAGGCTCTGCAAGTCAAATTGGGCTCTGTGTGAACCTATGCAAACTTGTTGCTTTCAGCAATGTTTGACAAATGTAACTAGTTGCAATTTTACAAATTTCTATTGTGGTGGCTAAGAAACATAACATAGCTCACTCGTGGGTGGCTCAGCAGTGCGAACCGGAGCAAGAATCGGTAAACACTGGCTTTTGTTAAAATAATCAAGTGTATTCTTGAATATACATGGTGGATAGATCTATTTGGTCAGAATATGCCAGTTTACATAACCACAATGTAATTTTGGGACAGAACCTCAATTGATGACAACTGACATAGCTCCATTGAAGTCAACACAATGAAAAGCCACACTGATTTATGCCAGCTGAAGGTCTGGCCCAAGTCTCAACAAGATCTACAAAACAAAATACATTTGAAGTATCATTTCTCCAGTGTTTTGGAAACAACCAAATGGGAAACAAAGAACTTATGTTCATTTATTTAGATTTTCATAGTTCAAATAAATAAATGCTTCAAATAATTTCATTTACATTTTCAAGACATCTTCATTTGTTGGCTGAGACCTAATATGGAGAATTCTTGTCTCAGAGAAGCTTATGAAATCTTGTAGCATGGGGCACGGATCACTTGCTGGAGGATTCTCTGCATTTGGGGGTCTTTAAACCATCATTTGAGGACTTCAATATCTGAGATATAGGTGAGAGGATTATTCCAGGAGTGGGTGGGTGAGATTCTGTGGCCTGCATTGTGCAGGGGGTCAGACTAGATCAGTGGTCCCCAACCATTTGAAGCTGCTGGGCGCCAGGGGGGCGTGGCCGTTCGCCTGCCGGGCGCCAGAGGGCGGGGACACTCACGCACTCAGGGGCGGGGTGCGCATACGCCACACCCCCATGAGCCACATGCCTGGGTCCAGCAACCCTATACGCCGCGTGGCCACGGGTGGGGCCGCCCATTCGCAGAAAGCTTGGGGCCAGCATCCTCCAGAGCCGCGCGCCCAGGGCCGGCACCCCCCCATAGCCGCGCGCCCAAAGCCGGCACCCCCCCCCCCCATAGCTGCGTGCCTAGGGGCAGGGAGGCCAATTTGCTGCGCTCCCAGGGCTGGCGCCCCCCATAGCCGCGTGCCCGGGGCACGAGTGGCCAATTCACTGCACTCCCGGGGCCGGCGCCCCCCATAGCCGTGCGCCCGGGGGCCAGAGCACCCAATTCACCGCGCGCCCGGGGGCTGGCGCTCCCCATGCTCCATGCGCCCGGGGCCGGCTCCGGCACCGTGCATGCGCCACGTGCCCGGGGTGGGGCCAGCCCTGAGCACTTGGCGGGAGCACACAAATGCCCCCGCGGGCACCATGGTGCCCATGGGCACCGTGTTGGGGACCACTGGAGTAGATGATCATAATGGTCCCTTCTGACCTTAAAGTCTATGAGTCTATGTTAGGAGAGGTATATCGAAATATACTTCCTTTTTTAACGTGCTTGCTTTTAAGATGCGGAACAGCTGTTTCAGGATACCGGATGTATCCCAAAATAGCTCCACAGTGTTGACGTAGCCTTAGATTCAAAATCAGCCAGCTACAGAGTTCAAACTGTATGCACACAGAACAAATTGCTAAAACACATTTTGAAACAAAATATTTGTATAATTCTGTCACGGGTTGGGCTCCCCCTCAGGCTTACAGCCCATTCATCATCGGGGTTGTCCACCCGTGCACCTTCCCCCCACCCGTGTTTCCCTTCAATTAGTTCCGCCTTAAAGTAGAGTTCGTGGCTCGGTGGGGAGTCCACTGAGTCAGAGACTTGCTGGTTACACGTAACCCTGCGTGAGGGAAGAGGGGGACTCAGGCCCACCCCCGCTCCGGGTACCGACCCAGGACCCTAAAGGCAGCAGCACACTAGCGCTGCCTGGTTGTTGGGGATTCCCCCGTAACTCACCAACCCTCGGAGGTTTAGGCGGATCCGCCGTCTCCAGCCCCCGTCCTGGGTCACTTCCTCCTCCTCGCTTGCCTAGCCCCTCTCTCGGTGCGTAGGGTCGCCTCCTAGGCCGTCGGCTGTCGTCCCGGCCGCACCGGGGTTGTCTGGCTCCGTCTGGGGCTCCTCTCTCCGCCCCTCTCCTGCTCTGCTGTCCTCCCCTCCTGCCCACTCCGGGCACCCTTTGAAGGGCCTGCCCATCATGGCCCTGCCCCACACCCCGGGGCACGTGCTAATGACGTCAGCGGCGGGGGATCCCTCACCGGTGATGTCCAGGCCTCCGGCTACCCCCGTACAGGCAGGGCATGTGAGCTGGGGCGCCGCACCCACTCGGCAGCGTCCCCGGATCCCGGTGCCTTCTGCTGCCGCGGCTGGTCCCGCAGTGTCCCCGCCGGCACCTCCCCCGCCCTCGGTGTGCCGGGGAGTGCGGGGTGCCATGTGCTCCGTGTCAGCAGAGACCGGCGCCCCGTCACAAATTCCATCTGTACTGATCTGCCAAGACCCAGGTTCATTGCTACTCCTGATGTGGCTGATGTCAACTTTAGTACTTAAAGTGGTATAGAGAATGCTGGGGACTGCACAGTAGCACTTTGTACCACTTATATTTTATGTCACCAATACATATATGGTAAACACATACCTATATCACTAAACTCAGCTCTGTGCAAATTAAGTTTTTTGTCCACTTTTAATTTCAACTATTTGTAATTTTGTAAAGTCCTTTTACTTCATGTCAATCAAAAATTGTTTCTATGAAGAGGAAAACCTTTGAAATTTGTGGTTTTAAAATATATTGCACATAGATCATTTCATTGCAGTGGAGAAGGCACTTTATATTTTATTTAAGATTTGTAAAAATATGACTGGGGTTTTAACAATGTGTTAACATGTGCAACTGACATCTCATTATTCCATCTGAGTGTCAATACATTCCAATTCAGATAAGACAGGCTCTTGTTGTGTTTGCCTTGAAGCCATTTGGTGTCACCTAAGCTTCTATCATAGAGATGACATCCTAATATGAAAATAGACACCATGGGTGCATGAAAGCACGACTGCCACAATACATTTGTTCAGATCTTTTTTCTCTGCTGTCTCAAGGCCTCCATCCCAAATCTGATACTATATGCAAATTGGACCATTACAACATTGAGTGGAAGCAAATTGCACTCCAAATGTAGATGTAGAAGATATGAGCGTACTTTTGATTATGCACTTAGAATTCCAAGTCTTCTCTTGAAATGACAGGGCAACAATCAGAACGGATTTTTTTTTTCTGTCTTCTTCTTCAGCTCTATTCCTCACAGATGCCTGCCTCTGGAACTAGGAGTTTATGTCTGAGAGTCAAGAGTTGAGAAGTAAAAATCCAAGTAAATGGGCTCAAGCTGTCAGATATGGGCTCCAATGGGGTTTTTTTGCCTTTACTCAAAAGCCACATTGTACAAGTGCTCAGACACAATAATACAATGTCACATATCAAGCTGTTCACCGCAAAGGATCTGCCCCGTTATCCTACAGCTTTGGTATCAATGCCTGAAAGCATTACTTCAGCAGAGATATAAGGATATCCATGGCCTTTCTCCATAATCTGTCCATCTGACAAATCTGCAGGGCTGCTACTGGGAGATGTATTCACATTTTAATACAGGATTTCTCTCTTGGCTGGGCATCTGTATCTGATGCTCTGTCACAAAGCAATTCTGCAACTTTCTTTCATTAGAATTCAGTTCATCTACCTGCAGGTTGACTCCCATAAATAAGAATGGGAAGAAGCCACCTTAAAATAGAAAGAAAGGTTATTTATATGTGAGTGTAAGTCTTTGGGTATAGCCCTATACATAGTCATACTTTCCCTCTCTGAGTTCTAGTCTCAGAAGGATTTGGGGTTCAGTACTAGAAACTCAGGCAGAGGGAAAGGCATGGATGACTTTGTTAACCTTGCCTCTGACCATTCAGGACTATGACCCACATGGTTCATCTTGATCCACACGGTTTCTCTAGGGCTACATCTACACTGCCGGCTTCTTGCACAAGAAGCCTTTTGCGTAAGAGATCATTCACACTGCATGGACATTCTTGCATAAGAAAGCTCTGATGGCCATTCACAGAATGGCCATCAGAGCACCTGTGCTTTTTCCTCTGGAGCGTCCACACTTGCCTTTTTGCACAATAGCTGTAGCTCAAAAGGGAGTTATGCCTCGTAGAAGGAGGTTTACCTATACCAGCAAAAGTCCTCTCTTCTGCCATTTTACTGCTGATTTACTTGCGCAAAAGCGCATTTGAGGTATGGACGCTCCGCAGGTTTTTGTGCAAAAACAGCCATTTTTGTGCAAAAACCTTGCAGTGTTAGACGTAGCCCAGATGGCTCACAAAAAAGCTCAGCTGCATAGTCTACAAACATAGTCTACAACCAAAATCACCAAAAAGCATGAACTTCATAGATACACTGGATTTATGGGTACCTGTAACCTACTAATGATTGCATAAGATGTTAACTACTCTGTCACCTTGAATGAGCTCTTGCATGCCTTATCTTGAATGCCTTATCTGTTCCATCTTATTTTTAGATGTGATGCTGAATACTTTTCCCAGATTTGAAGATGAGTTCTAAGTCTGTCTCTCACCAGCAGAAGTTGGTCCAATAAAAGATATTACTTCACCCATCTTTTCTCTCTTACATGACTAATTAATAGAGGCAGTGGTCTTCATTTACCATAGCTACTGTAAAAAAATCTTTTCTTTTTGTCTGAAATTTCTTGGAATACTTTTTATAGGTCATGTTGAGCAGGAAGGCACACTAGGTATTGCCAACCTTTCAGTTCATTGTGGTATACTGCCAAAAATGTCACCACAAGTATTAGTTTTAAAAATTCAATATTTTCCTGATCCATTAGGTAGTAGGTGGGCTATGTCAGAACTTACAGTTTGATTCAGTCTTGTACCATGTGTGGTAATATTATACATCGTAACTGCACAAACCTGGATGTGCCCAAAGATAATTTATCATGCTAAACTCCAGATAGCTGTCATGCCAGGGAAAGGTGCTTGAAACTTTGTTGAAGGACTAGCAATGAAGATATCAAAACCCTGATCTGGGGATATTGTTCCCTGTGGGTTAATGGATTTTCTGCTTAGAATCCAACAGTATGAATAAGATTTGTGATGCTGGAGCTTTTTAGTCTGAGAATATAAATCAGGGCCCCCTCTTTCTGCTGAGAGGCTGGTCATAGCACCAGGAAAGAGGAATTTACAAGAGAGAGACAGAAGCATTGACTCCATCTAGTCTAAAATACTGCCAGGCCTTTGACTCGTGGTTGCTTTCCCTCAAAAGGACATAGACTTGATGCCCCCAAACCTTTGCAGGGTTTGTTGGGGGAAGGGAAGGCTCTGAGCTAAGATTTCAGACACTCCAGCCAGATGTGACCTGGGGAATGCTCTCACAGGTTATCAGGGGGAGAAGGGAAGGTGAACTAAGACACTCCCTAAAAACACACAGGTCCCCATATGGCCCATGGGGACAAAGGGAGGGATTTAGAGGACTAGTGTTTAAGTGGTAAGATGCAATCAGGAAAGAAGTAGAGGTTTATGGTGGGCTAGAGGAGAAGTGTTGGGTGCACAAAGGTTGTGGGTGAAGGATATGGGTCAGAGGAGTCTTGGAGAGGAACAACCCACACACAGGGCCCTTAGTGGGCAG
This sequence comes from Rafetus swinhoei, assembly GCA_019425775.1. Lineage (NCBI taxonomy): Eukaryota > Metazoa > Chordata > Testudines > Trionychidae > Rafetus > Rafetus swinhoei. The sequence goes on from CM033449.1 coordinate 58,702,044, forward strand.
AGGATAAAGGACTGGAAAGGTTTGGTGTCCTGATGATAAGTGTGGAGGATAAGGGAAGATGGAAATGCTGTGGTAGAATGAAGAGCTGTAGGGCCAACTGGGTGGCATGACATATGGAGAGACTTCTTTCTTTGGGATGCTTGTACTAGGAGGCAAGACAGGGGTATTGGAGATGGGGTTCATTCAGCTGCAAGCCTGGGCATGGTTTATTGAGTGTCAGATGATCCTACCTACAACAACCACTCTCTCCTGGCTCCTGTCCTATGCGGCTGGCTCAGTTCTCTGTTATGGGCATTGGGGTCACAGAATTGTGTAGATTTAATCCAAAACCCAATTTTGAGTATCAACCCACAGGTTGAGAAACCCTGGTCTAGGGTGGCTAGGCAGTGGTACTCCAAGTCACAGAGAAGGGTGTAAAACAAGTTGTATGAGCCTGGGAGTATGCTAGAAATGGTGACTAGACTCCACACAAAGCAAGTTGACTTGGAAGAATATGGGACCTAGTGATTATGGCAACTCACAACAGACTAAGGGTATGTCTACACTACAGTGTTTTTTCAGAAAAATGGCATTTTTTTCCGAAAAAACTTCAATTGCATCCACACTGCAATTGTGTTCTTTCAAAAAAAATCAAGGTTTTTTTCTGACATTGGTAAACCTCTTTCTATAAGAAAGAAGCCTTTTTCTGAAAGAGCTCTTTCAGAAAAAGGCGTATATGGATGAGAAAAAGATAGTTATTTTGCAAGAAGAGGAAAGAGGAAAAAGCACAGGTCCCCTAGTGGCCGTTCTACCCATAGTAATCACAGCTTACATGCAAGATAGTGTTCACACTGAATAGACAGTATCTGTTGAAAAAGCAGATCACTTTTTCAATGCACTTTCACGTAGTGGATGCTCCCTTTCGAAAGAAGGTTTTTTTGGAAGATCTCTTCCGGAAAAGCTTCTTCCAAAAGAAGCCTGCAGTCTAGATATAGCCTACGTCCCTACATTTGTTACACTTGGTCAAATTGCTTTTGACTGATTTTTTATTTATTTATTTATTTATTTGCTACCTCTTCTGCAACCCATTAAGTTAAATATGTTTTTGTTTCTAATTAGTGGAATGACTTTAATCTGTCTTAACAATAGTAATAATCAAGTTAAGATTGTTAAAGGGTCTGTGTTTCAAGCAATTTCCAACTTATATTTGGGATCCAACTCAAACCAGATGCAGTTTCTTCCATCTGAAAAATCTTATGCACTCTGCCACAGAGACTGGGCCAAAACATTGCAGAAACAACCCACAAGCATCACAGTTTTTGAAACTCTATGTAGTATTATTTAATTTAGTAACAAACTGCTGTATCAAAGTCCATTATCTTTCAGTTATAAAAAACAAAAGCAAAATCAATGCATTTCTATTGTCCCTGACATTTCTTTAGTATTTGGCCACAGGATTAATTTTTGTTTCTCTGAATGAATAGGAACACCCTAGTTTTCATTTAGAAAACAAGAAGAAAAGGATGAAAATTATTATATTCTTGGTCTGAAAGTTCTGTAGTGTCCAGGCACTTTTCATACTGCCATTTTTAATACATTTATCTGACAGAAAAGGTCACAGAGCATTATGTTGGAAAATAAAGAAGGAAAGAAATATAATTGTTTTGGTTGAAAAGTTCAGCAGGGTCTAGACACATTGGGCAGTTGGACGCTGATTTTATTTCACTATCCCATCATAAGTTGCGATGACAGCAAAGTCAGATGGGCACTGCAACTGATTTAATTTTCTTTGCCATGTACTGACAGCAAAGTCGGATCATTTTAAAAAGACATTTTCAGTACACATTCAATAATCTTTAAAATCATTTGTTTGTCATAACCACTCGGAATTTGACACTGGGTCCCATTGGCTTATCAAAATATGTTCTCCTCCATAGCATGCATACTCAAAGTGATTATTCTTGGCTTGCTATTGATTTTACATTTACATTTCAGGGCAGTGTGAAAGAAAGGTCCAGTTTTGAAGAAGGATGAATGGAAGGTTTAATAAATAAAATAGATGACAGATTTTTGTAGCTTCTGAAAGTTTTCCAATGTCCAAATATGATCCCTAGATTTAACTGGCTTAGGGCACAGAAAGTGCATAGAGTTTTACAGGGATTTTCTGGATTGTATATATGCATGATAGTTCACTTCACGGCGGCATATGGAGTCTCTACTGAAAGCCACTAGAACAGTGGTCATGATCATTGCAATATCAATGTACAGGTAATGTTTAAGAAGTTATTTATCTATACTTTAAAATTATTCTCTCAAGGTCTTGGCGTTAAAAAGAGATCACCAGGAGATCACATACAACAGAAATGTTCCTTTAATCAGGAGGTAGCAAATATGTCTCCCTAATTGGTCATTTGTGTCGAGCACCCTGTAATGTATGTCTATTTGAAAATAGAACAGGGGCAGCATGAAAGATTGCAAAATCTAACAGATGTGAAATTTACCAGATGAAATCAACAGTTGGGAGCTTTCTGTTTATGAATGAAAAATAAAGAATTGTTCTGGTCTATATTGGGATGCAAAGAAAACACATAGAAACCTTTACCTCACTGTCAGTATATTACTTGTCTTATAAAAGGGGGCCATAGCTAAGCATAGCTGTAAAATACAGCTAAGATTTTAGGTGATCAATACTCTATAAGACATGAGAGTATCTTGTTTATTAAGTCTAGGCTGTAGAATGTGTGTTATAACTTTATTTTACATGTAACTATCGGTTTCCAATATTTTTACTTGATGCTACTTGAATTTCTGTAATTTGTTAAATAACTTTACATTTCATTTCACTATAAGCACATATATGTTCTCAGTGTTAAGCACAGCAGTGATCTGAGATGGAAATGGTGGGGTACTGTTTCTTCAGAAGCAATGAACTGTAAATACTGCAAATGTCCAGTGGACCAGAGGCAGATCTGATAGCTCAAGGGTTTGAGTGGGGCAAACCATGAACACATAAAAGAACAGCAGGACTTACAAGGTCTAGAGGGGAGTGCTTGTGTGACCAATAGTTGGTAGAGTCGGGGAGCTGACCATGACAGGGCAGATAAGGTTTTTCATGCCAAGGACATGTGGTAGCAAGGTGCCTCACAACCCTGGGTACCCCACAAGAAGCCTCAAACCAGGTACATTGGAAACTTTAACAACTGAGGTTGTTTTACTTTATCAAAGAAATCTCATGGTTTAATATATAGTAAAGAGGAAATATAATGTGTACCACTGTTGGAAAGTTGCAGTTACTTCTATGTCTACAGCACAAGGGCTAAAACTTTAGTTCAGCTCAATTTAATATTATAACTTATTTTATTTTCTTTAAACTTTGCTTCTGTTGCATTTTTCCCCAACAGGTTCCCTATTTTGTAAACCAAAAAGTTAAATTAACATAAAATCAGCTACGCATTTTCTTAAGCAACCCCAGAACCAAATGCTTGAGGTGGATTCATTCTCCACTGTGTACTTGAATTTTAAGTCCAAAACAGAGGAAAGGAAAGAAATGCCTTTTCACTAAGGTAATGGCTTCAAGGCTGCTGTACAGCATTACAAACACACAGCTAAACTTAGTCCTCAGTTCTTTTCCGTCAGCTCCCATGCAAGTCAATGAGGGATGAAAGAACTAAATAATGAATAGAAGGGGCTTGGTACTTCTCTTGCACCCAATACTGAATTTTCAGATCATCTCACGTATTTTAATCCATTCATCTCCACAAATCCTTATGAAATATGGAAGTGCTAGTATCCTCCATTTTGCTGGTGAGGAATGGAGGCACATAGAAGCTATATGTGTTTTGTCCAAGGTCACCCAGGACACAGAATCCTACTTTTCTAAGTCCCAGGTTAGTACCCTAACTGCCGGAACAATTGTATTCCCATCAGAAACAGCTGCTGCTGTGTTTTTACAGTTAAATAAAAGTAGTAATTTATGTTAAACACTCTAGCAGTTTCTATATTCTTACTATGAATGCCAATGTTTTGCAAACAAATGTTTTGTTCATCACATAAATCGTGCATCTCGAGCCCAGAATTCCTGTTCAAGTCCTGTTTTCCATTTGTGCACTGGATTTTTATTCTCAATTCTCAAGGCATTTCCACATTCTATTCTATTAAAAGAGTGCCCCTCTTTTCCTAAAGAAAGACACTCATCTAAGAAATTTTAACTATAATATTGGGAATGCAAATTCTCAGAATTTGCTACAGTCATTCCTCTAGGACCCTGATACAAGGTGGGATAGCCTTTTAAGGACCATGGGGGTTAGCACCAGCAGCAGGAAAAACTGTAGAAAGGGTTAGAGTCCTGTAGAAATCCAGTCTACAGGACTATAACCCTTCCTATAGTTCTAAGAACAGAGCAAAGACTCCAGGAAAGAAGACTGCAGTAGCCACTGTACTGTACAAGGCGCATGGAAATGGGAGTACCTGAGACTGAAGAAAGTCAAGGACCAGTAGAGTGCATGTTTTCTGCCAGTCTCTGTGAATACTGGTATGAAGGAGGAACCCTGCAGCCACTGCTCTGTGCAAAGTATAGGGAGCTAGGAAAGAACCTAGTGAGAGACTTTTAATAAGACCAAGGTGGGTGGGCATTGTCTATACTATTACCTTTTTTGAAGGCAGATTGAGAGCTGCTGGAGTCCCTGCAGTCTCAGAAAGTGGTGGAGACAAAAACTTTTGACATAGTATTAGACATTATTTTGAGATTTGAGGGTACCATATTACTAACACTCATGTTACAGGGTAATTGTAATGGACTCCTAACACTAGCCCAAGAGAGCTAAATTAGGCCAGGTGTGCTCAATCAGATAGTTAGACTGCAAGCAGGTGTGAGTTAGGCTGAAGGCAGCTATTTAAGGAGAGTTTTGTCGAGGGAGGGTCTATGTTAAGCCAGATAGCTAGCTGCAGAGGGTGGTGGCTATGAATAGCTGTAGGAAAGTAGAGGCTGACAAACCCAGATTGGGAGGGGGGAAGAGAAGCTAGAGAAATATGAAGAAGTCCAGAGAAATAGTAGCAAAAAGATAGGGGCATACTGGGAGTGTGGTTGCTTTTTAGAGAGTCCCTGGGCTGAAACCCAGTGTAGAGGGTGAGTGTGGGTTCCCCTGCCAGCCACTGGGGAGGGGCAGAGGTTTGGAAGTACCAACCAGTAGGTCTGGAAAGAATGAAAGGGGAAGACTTCAGTGGCCTGGCCAGAGGGCCAAGCCCTAGAAGGGAAGCTACAGACCCTGTAGTGAGCAGTGCAGTGGAGAGAGACAAGATGGAAAAAGATGCCCACTGGAGGGAAAGTTTGAGCTGATATATAAACCACACACCTACTGGGTGTGGTGTACTGTCCTATGTAGTAGCATTGGACCACTTACAAAGAGAGAGAATGAGTGTGCTCTTTGGCCATAGCTGAGATCCAGCTGGCTTTTAGCTCATGGGGTAGAGGCTCATGCACTAAGCTGCAGCGGTCCCAGGTTCAGTTCTGCCAGTTGGTGTTACACTGGCAGACAGCATCCTGGGATAGTAATTTATTGGTTGAAAAGCATATTAGAGAAGTATTCTTGAGAAGGGCACCCTGAGGGTGGGATGCCTGGAGGACCACCCTAACCCAAAAGGGCAACTGGTTTGAGTTGGTGACCCAAAGACAGTCTCACTTACACATGATACATTTGGGGGGGAAATCCCCGTGTCTACAGTGGCAACACTTCACTATGAAAAACAATGATTTTTTTCTGTCACTGGCAAGAGAAATAGATACAAAACAATCAGATGTCTGGACACTTAAGGGCAAGCTCATGATCTCATGAGAACATTCATCCAGGAAAGCAAAATGGCCTGCTCTCCATGTAAAAAGGAGGGGTCCTTTCCATGGCATTTCAGAGCAATCCTTGGGGACAACACCTTTCTTCTGTGCTAATTCAATGCCCTAGCCAAAAGTGGCATGACCTGGTGGCTTGGGAGTATGTCCCACCATCTAGGATCTATAGTGGCATATTTGGGGGGCTTTGCGCTGTTTTAATTTCGTATTTTCTTTTTATTCCCAGGAACTGTCACTTCAGTGGTGGTTCCATGTCTGGAGTTATTGTGATATGATATGTATGTGGTTCTTACAAGAGAATGTCTTCCCACAGCAAAGTAAAATTCTAGCTCAGATCAATAATGACAATATGAAGGATAGGCAAATGAACTGATCACCTATGATAATTGAAAATCACTAGGTAGGACACTTCCAGGATGAAAGTTGGGATCATTTGACCTCACTTGACTACATTGTACATTTCATGTTACTTTTCTTTTGAAAAATGAAATCTAGACAAAGGCCAAATAATGATGAAATTTAGTGTAAAGATCCATTGAGAGAAAGAAAAGGGAGGAGTGATTCTTCTAGTTTTTTGTTATAACTAAAGAAATCATTATCACATAATGGGCAAAAATGAATAACTTTGCCTAGGAAATTTCAGTGGGACTAATTATGTTAATTGTTAGTCTGGCATCAGTTCATAAACAGAAAAGAGAAAAAAATAACTAAACAAACTACTTTATGGGATATGCTGCCTATCTAACAGGGCAAAGCATGTGAGAGAATCTGCCCTGTGATTATGCTGCTTCCTTTATACTTCAGGAACCCAGAGAGATCAGAGCTATGAAATTAGAGCTCTCCTTGCTCTTTACATTACAAGAAGGCTCCTACAAACTCTTAACATGAAGAATGCCTGCATCACGTGAAAAATGCCTCACAGTGGTAGGCCCTCTCTAGAATAATTCTGGGCAGCCCTAAAAGACTTTTGGGAAACATGGATTACTACATCTCTGTTGACTTTTGACTTTAGTGACTGTGATTCAGTCTTTTATTTGTTTTAACCTCTCAGTAACTCATTTCTTTTTCTTAGCTAATAAACCTTGAGTGAGTTTATTATAGAACTGGCTGCCAGCTTTGTCTTTGGTGTGAGAACTAAGGTGCTACTGGTGACTAGTTATTGAAACTGGATACAACCTGCATATTTCATAGTTTGTACATAAAATATTGACCATTTGTCAGACCAGCTTTGTATGTGGTAAGATAGACTGGAGCATCTAAGGAGACAGTATGTGATTCTATTACAGTACTTTGGGAGTTTTTATTTGGTGTGGAGTTGCTGAAATCCAGCTATAGAACATGGCACCTAAGAGCTCCAGTAATTGAGAAGGATCCCACACTTTTCACACACAACATGACAAAAAATATGAATAATCTCCATACCTGACTTGCTGAGGGTTGTGTAATTTCTGGTGTGTGCAACATGCTCAATTTCTAATATGTACCACCTAAGCAATAGGATACATTTGTCAGTACAACATTGTGGTGAATTTTTGTTTAGAATCATTCATTATTCCATTTGTTCTATAGCTGAAGAGCAAATTGGTGATGAGGAACAAGAAAAGTGGGGTGGGGTGTTGAAGTTTGTTGAAAATAACTCATGGTTTGATCATGAAACAAAATACCATGTAAGTTGAAGCTTCAATTATACTGAGTATATTCTCTTCTCCAGAAGCAGCAACAGGTCTACTGTATCTAAACAGGCTGTGTAAGTAATAAATTAGACCCTACAGCAATGAACTTAAGATGATGGCTGTCATTTCATAGTCAGAGTCTTGCTTTTAGGGTTTATGAGAGAATTGGAACCTATTAAAGAGATGTCCCTCCCTTCCTTTAATCGTGTTTTGTTATTGATGTTGCCAGTTTAATTAGTCTGGGAAACAGCAAGAGTTTGTTACTTCATAAGAATACTAAAGCTATGCATTAAAGTACATGTTCAAGGTCTGTTGAAATGCAGGAAAAAAATTAGGAAATTCAGAGTCCAACACCAAACAGTTCTATATCACTATGATCTGTTTAGATTCTGCAACTGCCGAGGCCTCATTACTCTTTGTGATGTGATAGATTCTATATATTGCCATACATTTAACAGACAAAGTGTTTCATTACTACATCTGTGCTGTGAATCATTGCACAGAAAAACACATTTTCCTTTCTATAGTTGAGTTATATTAAATCTTTAATTTTGATTTAGGGGAGTAAGTCCTATCTTTCCATTCCATCTTTCTGTTTGAAGATAAGAATATTCTATATAGAAATAGAAAGATAAAATAGATAGAAATAACTTGGATAAATCACTATTAAGGGTCACACTTACATTGACAATATTGAGGAAATTATATGATTTTCCTATTTCTTTATACATTTATCTTGAGGACTAAGTGTATTACTAGACTGATGCACTGGTTTTTGTACCTTTGGAGACTAAGTTCTTGCTTAGATTTGAAATGAAAGTGAATTGGGTGCTTCGCCTAAGTCCCTGGTGGGCATTTGACCATGTCCCAAAACCGCTGTTAAGATTGCAGAGACACTCAGACACTACTGTGATGAAGACCATATACCAAAGAGTATAGATTGAACTAAAATTGCCAGTATCTTTTCAAACATTCAGGTCTCTAACACCAGTGATGAGTTGCTAGGGTTTCAGATTTAAATTACAAGAGTAAATCTATTTGAAGGAAACCTGGATTGCATATGTCATAGCTCATCTAGATCTAGCCTGTGCTATGTCTGAATTTATTGCTTCCAGGTCCTTTGGTCTCATGACCTGAACAGCCCTGAGGGTATGTCTACACTTGCACCGTAGTTCGTACTAGGGATGCAAATGTAGGCATTCGAAATAGTCAATGAAGCAGGGATTTAAATATCCCACACTTCATTAGCATGAGCTCACCGGCGTGTTACTCCAATCAACAGCTGTTTCAAAAGTGAAAGTGCGCGCCAGGACACGTTAGTTCAAACCAAACCCCTTGGTTCGAACTAACGTTACTACTTTTTTTGAGAAGTAACATTAGTTCGAACCAAAGGATTTGGTTCGAACTAATGCGTCCCAGCACACACTTTCACTTTCGAAACAACTGTTGATCGGAGCAACGTGCCGGCGAGATCATGCTAATGAAGCACGGGATATTTAAATCCCCGCTTCATTGACTATTTCAAATGCCTACATTTGCCTCCCAAGTTCGAACTAGGGTGCAAGTGTAGACATACCCTAATTGTGTAGCACTTGTGAAAGTTTGTTGCTGGAGTGGGATTTCTTCCATGAGGTTGTCTGGATGGGAATACTTTTATTTTGACATAACATCATCACTTTAATCAAACTTTTAAAAACATTACTTGATCACAAAATTTATGAGAGACTTGAGAATTAATCTTTTAACATTAATTAAGGGAGAGAAGCATCATTCATGATCACAATGCTTTTGTCTTCAAATCAGTATATCTAGAGTGCAGGTGAACCATTGACCCAGTGTCTCAAAGCCCATTGGACCAATAGGAGAATTTATAATGACTTAATGGACTTTGGATCAGACACAGGTTGTTTGACTTTATTTTTTTTTTCAGATACTAAAGTATAGTGACAAGAATCTAAATATACTTTTATAATATTACTTTTCCATGTAATCAGTTATCTATTATAGATTTGAGTGAGTTTGTGCCTTTGTCTGTCCATGAGTCTGTTCATTCAAGAACTCCTCCTAAATGGTAAGATATAGGACCACTTTGCTATGCAGCTTCCTCTTATAATAATTTAAAGCAAGGTCAGGGTTTGGTTGTGTCAGGACGATGGGATGTACATGGAATGTGATTGTTTCTCATCAAACAGAAAGGGAGGGCTGTGATAGCTGGGAATGACCACAGGGAGATAGCAAGCAAGTGTACCCCAGCTGCCCTGACAGCCCTGGAGAGATGCAAAGCAGCCACCAGCAAAACACAGTGGCCCCACCACCCCCAGCTGGACCAGGGGAGAGGTTCTTGTATTCCAATACCCCAGAGAGCCATGGGACTACTGGCAGCCAGGTAGTCTGACACCCACACTCCCAGGGTGCCCTCAGGGAGCAGCTGGAGGCTGGATTGCGTGGCCCTTGCTGTCCCCAGCCCCCTGCACCTGCTCCCCACCCTGACTCCTGCACCTGCCCCCATCCCCCACCCTGATTCCCCCCATAGCTCCCAATCTCCTGCCCTGACTCCTGCAATGCCCTCCCCCCCCCCCCACACACACACCCCATACACATCTCCAGCTTCTGGGTAAATCTTCTAGCAGCTGATATTACAAGAATGCTATGCAATCCCAAACCAAAGTGCAGATGGTCAATGTAATCAGGAATGGCAGAGGTAGTGGTCTGTGAAAACAAGAATGGGCAGGGAGGTTTAAAAAGCAATATTTCTTAAGATGTGGTCCATATTATGAAAATGTTTGAGAACTCCTCAGTATAATGAAAGGCTATTTTATATATGATATTAGCAAGTAAGTTACAGTTAGAGTTGCAATGAGCAATTTCTTGGTGATTGTGCCAACTATTATGAAGTGGGGTTGAATTCTAAGGGCTGTTAATTTTAGCAGGTTTCAAACCATTTTCTTCATTTTATATCTAAGCTCAAATTAACTCATCTACATATGGAAACTATTGTGAAATAAGATAGGGAATGAATTCACAGCACCATAGCTATTCCACTCTAGCTCTTCATTGCACACTAATTCTACATCCAGTTCCTATGTGTGTGTGTGTGTGCTAGCTCATGGATTACATTGGGCTCATAAATCATTTGGGGGGCTTCACTCAAACTTTACAACATGGAGTTGGAAATAATGCACACTAAAACTTGAAGTATAATCTGTATTGGTAACATTAGTCTAATTTTTTTTCAGTCTAAGACATTTATTTTGTGACCATTTGTGAGGAAAGGAGAATGGGACTCCACAAAACTTTTCCATTCATACTGTGAAAATCTTTGTATACAGCAGCATGGGGCACCAGGCTGCCAGGAATGTGTTATGCATCTGGCCACGTGATTCAGGGTACACCTATACAGCAGGGCTAAAGTCAAATTAAGCTACGCAACTTGAGCTACGTCAATTGTGTAGCTTAAGTTGAAATAGCTTAATTCAGCTTTTGTCGCTGTCTACACAGCTGGAAGTCGAAGGAAGAACACTCTTCCTTCAACTTCCCTTACTCCTCGTGAAATAAGGATTACAGGAGTCAGAGTAAGAAGTCCTCCAGCTTGACATTTCAAAATAAAGACTTGTAGTATAGGTGCACACTATGTTATTTCGGAATTACATCAGTTACTCTGAAATAATGCAGCTGTGTAGACATACCCTCAGTGAATTACACTGGAGAAAATAACTCTTGCAGGAACTGAGAATATGGAAGAGAGAAACTGCAGTGAGCAGGCAGTCATAAATACAGGTTTCACCCTAGTAATTGTCATGTGATAATGGTATAGAATGAGAGTTCTGTTTGCCTAACACTAAGGATAATAGTATTATCCCTAGCACTTCAGGACTCTCTCACTGTGCTTCAATTTAGATCTTCTCTCAAAGCCATTTCACCTGATGAGCTTCCTGCTACAGATTTAAAGAAAATCAACACACATCCTCTTAGTAAGCACAAGCTATTGAGCAAAATTCTGCGGCTCTGTTGACATCAATGGAGAGGCGCAGGAATGACTGAGAATAATTTGGCTCAAGACAGTATCTTGAAAAACAATTCCACATGAATTCCAAATTAGAGCAACTGGAGTAAAGGAGTTTGAGAAATAAATGGCACCTAGATTGCATGTATTTTCATATGTGGTTGGATACTGTTAATTCGAAAGGTTCACTTAATTTGAAAGGACACTACTTTAGCTAGACGTGTCACAGATGTTTTGCCTCTTCTCAGAATGATGAAACCTCTGTGAAAGTTTATCTTTTGGACAAATTAATTTAGCCTTTGGGGTGCTAGTCCCTTTGGGAAAAAACACCCTTAAAATATGAAAAATCAAATGCATTCTTAAAATCAATTTAATCTAATGTGGGACCATGTATACAGTAAGCATAATTTTGTGCTGTAATTGTATGCCATCACTCCAGGGCACAATTAAGGGTCTCTAGGGGCCCTAACTCAATTTTTTCACCTTAACATGTTTGCAAGTCTTTAAAGTTTATCATCAATTCTGAGTTTCTTGGTTTATATTGCTGCTTTTGGGGGGGATAGTAGCTAAGTCCTTGTATTTTACCCTAAATTATAAATGTATATAATACCTAACTATGTTTTTATCTATAGAAAGACACTTTCCTATGCTTCCATAGCTATTTGAAGCTGAAGAGTTCATCTTGCTACCCAGAAGGACATAGGATCTGCTCCTGAGACTAGTGAAGTCAATAGAACTCTTTTCTCCAGTTTTAACTGATGTAAGATCAAGCACATAGACTGTAACCTTTACTTAATGTATTTTCATGCATATTAATTCTTTCACTTACTCCATTACTTGATTTTAGTAAGCCCAGAATATCTTCTCCATCCACCATCACCCTGTTTCAAAGAATCTGGTGAGTTCAACAGTAAGCCTATTAATCTTATTTAGCAAAGAATTTCTATTAAAAAAAATCTATTACTCCAAAGGAGAACTTCTGAATATATGGTAATTGTTCATCCTTATTGAGCTGAATTTTATAACTTGGCAGCTGCATGCATTGGATTCCTGCTGATATTCTGCTCTTGGAAGGACTCCCTTTTCTTTTTTCTGAAATTTATTTTATTGCTTTTGGAAAGAATGTAGATGTTAAAAAAAGATTCCTTGTTTCCAAAGAAGGTAAAGAGAGAAAAAGAGAAGATTGGAAATGAGGCTAAGAACAAACTATGGGAAAAAATAACTATGAGAAATCTCCTTTAGTGATTAACTAGGAAGCAAGAAATGAGAGAAGTCCAAATGCAGGGAGCTTTCATTCTCTGCCTAGCTATTGGCTAGGTAAATGGAGCTAGAGCCAGCAGATTGGCTGCTAAGTGCCATACCTGATCTATTTGAACTAGGCCCGAGCTTATCAAAAACCCATGCCTGGTTAGCTGCCCTGCCTTGTCTTGCATTAGTTGTAGATTAAGATTCTGTGGGCCTGACTGTTTTGTCTTTTTAAGGGGCTCAATTGCATGTTTCCTGGTGTGTTTTTTATTTCTTTGAAGCCTCCTGGTATCACAGCTAGGTTAGATGTAACAGGATTCAAGTTTATATGATGATGGGCGATCACTCATTGCCGAGTCTGATAATCTTCCATGGAAGTTGTGGCCCCTCAGGTGGCTAATAAGGCCAGTCCTTGAACCACAAGTTCTATTAAAATGAGGATAGATGTTTCCAGGTACAGCAGGAGACTGTTGACCATGACAAGAAGTCAGTCTCCCCTTCCTCCTGCATCTCTTCACCTCTGCTTGTTGGTGAGCAAATTCAAAATGCAGGGGACCATTGTTTAGGACTTCTCTCCATTTTGAGTGATCCTGGGCGTGTGTCTCCCAAGTGTCAATGTCAATGTTGCACTTCTTTAAGTTATCCTTCAGAAATTCCTTATAACTCTTCTATTGTCCTCCCACTTTACGGTATCCTTCTTTCAGCTGAGAAAACAGCTATAACGGCTTCATTTACATATTCCTATTGAATGGAACTATTTACAGGCTCAAAACTAAGCATGTGCTTGATGGACTAAAATCATAATAGCATTTTGTAGGCTTGAACTCTCATGTTATCAGGGTTCAATTCTTGTCTTTACTATTTGCTTCCTATATGACCATTGGTGAATCACTTAATCTCTGTGCTATCGCTTCCCTGTCCACAAAATGGAAGGACAAATGATTCCTTTCTCCAACCTTAGTCTGTTTTTGTTTTTAGAATCAAGAGCATGGATTCTCCTCTGCTATATTTATTCACAGTGCCTAGCACCATATATCCATGATCTTGGTTAGCATCTTTGTGTGCTACTGTAACATGTCATATTAAAATAAAAAAATGTTTTTAAAATTTACATTAGTAAATTCTATTCGTTAGGGCTTCAAATACCATGATTTTCTGAAAATCTTCAATATACTTATGATACAAAACCAAACTCATTTGATTCTTGCTTTCGTCCCCCATTAGCAGACAAAAATAATTTTGTTTACATGGCACAGCACCCATCTCCATTTGCTTTGATGCTATACAACAGTTATGAAGAATAATTGAAGTTGGGCATTAAATCCTGCAGGAAACACTCAGCCAAAAGTGGCCAAAGAAATACAATATCCAGCCAGAAAGAGGTTAGTTATCTATGGTCACTTCGTCTGATTTGAAGCTGAGCACTATGCTACTTTCAGAGACCAATCCAGCAAAGCACACAATATGTGCTAAAAATTAAGCATATAAATAGTCCTATTTAACTCAATATTGTTGATGTCACTGTGGGAATGCTTAAAGGTAAGCATATTCTTACAGATTTTGCTGATCAAAGTCTTGAAGCATTTAAGTAAAAAGTGAAGCTGGAATTGCTGGCGGACACCAGATTACAATATATTTTTCTATAATGCATGAGTGTCTATATATGGTCAGAATGACACATAACATTGGAGAGGCTCAGAGCAGGTATCAGAAAGAGTTTCAAAACCCTCACATGGTAAAATGAGGAGAAACACTTCACTGTGTACTACAATACCTTAATGAAGAATGAACATGGTTTGTATATAGTTGCATTGTCAAGAGTGGTGGTTTTTAACAGGGGCCCTTATACAACTTTTGAAATACAAGGATTAAATTTATTCCACTTGTGCGATACCCACCACACTAATCAATATTAACATGTCTAGTGAACTAACGATAACTTTAAGATAGCAAAATATATCAGACTGTTGAATACTTGTAAAGAAAGTAGTAAACCCTCCACCCTCACTTAGGACTTCAAAAATCTGGACAAACCACCATAAAGTGTGTCATTAACTAGCATTTCCTAAACAGTGATACCTGAGCCACCAGAAGGTGGTGAAAGGTTCTATATGAGTAGCCAAATCCAGAGTCTGATTAATCCATTACTAGTCCCCGGCCTAGAGTGGCTCTGTGCAGAGGGAAGGGATGAGGAAGACTATGGAGAACAAGTTCACTCCACAGCACTGGTCCTCTTCCATAAGGATTGGCCTGGCTCCACGCTTGGGATATTTCAACATGGGAGGGGAGAAAATGTAATGCCACTTGCCTCAAGATAAAGGGGGCACCAGGTTAAATCTTTGGGTTGCTACAATCTTTTGATCCAGGCTGAAATGCCTAGAACAGGAAAGTAGGCCCAAGTCCATGAGATGGAAGCATGTAATATGAGTGTACGGATGCTCCCTCTCCAACACTTCCATCTTTCAGTTCTTCCCCATAGCCTGCTGAGATTAGACTTTCAATGCGACAGCAAAGACAGTGTAATGTAATGGCAGGTCACAAAAAAGACATATATACAGTTGAAAAGGTCACTTTAGCAAAAAGCTTGAGAACTACTATTGCAAAGAACAGTCCTGAACAAGTAGAAAGGTAAATTGAGGGAAGATAATTTTTTCCATGTCTTACTGTAGTTCTATGGTTATGTGAAATTGGATTTGTGCAATATATTGGAGATTGATTTAGTGGCCTGGTTAATGAGTAGAGCTGGGAAAAATAGAAACACGTGTGGTTTTGGTTGACCAAAAATATTTGAATAGAAAAATTTGCTGAAGTTTTTTAAAAAAATTACACTAGAGTCACAAGGGCTTTGTCTACACTGCCACCCTAGTTCGAACTAGGGTGGCTAATGTAGGCATTCGAACTTGCAAATGAAGCCCGGGATTTAAATATCCCGGGCTTCATTTGCATATTCCCGGGCGGGTGCCATTTTTAAATGCCCGTAGTTCGAACTACCTGCCCGCGGCTACACGCGGCACGGACTAGGTAGTTCAAATTAAAGCTCCTAATTCGAACTACCGTTAAATCTCCTTGCAGGAGGAATAACGGTAGTTCTAATTAGGAGCTTTCAGTCGAACTAGGGTGGCAGTGTAGACATACCCAAGGGGACTCTGGCACTGCTCACAAAATAGCTGAAAGAGGTAATCAACCTCTGAACTTCAAGCCTTCTGGTTAAAGCACTCAGCCAAGATTTGGAAGACATGAGGTCAAGTCTACCATTTGCCTGATATGGAGCAAGCATTTGAATTTGGATCTCACCTCCCAAGCGGGATATTCTTCAACAAATCTCTCAAAGTGTCTTATTGTTCCACTAAATATAAAATAGTTGACTAGTCACTAGAGGAGAGGTTTGAATGTGGGTCTTTCCCAAAGCAGATTTAATTTGATAACTAAAAACCTGAGAGCTTTTTAGTTTAACATGAAACTTGAAAGGTTGCTTCAAAATGTCTGTGAAATAAATGCAAGTCAGTTTTTCACCCATCTTTAACAAGTCACTGAGTGCCTTGGACCTTGCCAGAAGCAGTGTTCTCTCAATAAAATCTCCTTATATTTGAAAGCTTTGGGGGGAGACAGCCTGATGGCTTTAGGAGAACTTTTATTTATTGAATGTATGAGACTATTAATTTCTATATATCAAAGGAGGTTTTCAATCAGACCCAATATTTTCCATTAAGATTAATGAAAAGATTCCAATTGATTTCAATTGTTTTTTAGAACAGGCTCTATATCAGCTGGTTAATATGTATATGCAACAGGATGTAGGAGTTTTCTCCATTTAGACTGCAATAATTAGTCCCAAATATAGAGTTTCTATCTATTACATACATGGAAGAATCTGGTACTCTTGAATGGTCTTATTCCCAGATGAAGAGAGGCCTTCCTTCAGGCCCCGTGCAAGGCTGTGGTTTTCTACTTTCATGCAGTTCTGGAGAATTTGCTCTTAGAGTATGTCTACACTGCAAAGTTAATTCGAAATAACAGCCATTATTTCGAATTAACTTTAATACTGTCTATACATGCAAACCGCTATTTCGAAATTTATTTGAAATAGCGGAGCGCTTAATTCGAATTTGGTAAACCTCATTCTATGAGGAGTAACGCCAAATTTGAAATAGCTTTTTCGAATTAAGTGCTGTGTAGACACTTAATTCGAAATAGGGGGCCTCCAGCCCTTCCCAGGGAGCCCTGGTGGCCACTCTGGGCACAACCAGGAAAACTTACTCTCCTCTTCTCCAGCCCCAGAGCCATGAAAGGGGTAGACCCTGGCCACAGTGCCTGTGCCAGCTCCAAGCCTGCCAGCTCAGAGCCAGCAGTGGCCACCGGGGCCCCTGACCCAGCAAGCCACTGGCAGCTAGCCCTCCACCGCTCCCCAGGAGCAGTCTGCCAGCTCCCAGGAGCCTGCCAGGAGCTGGAAAAGGTGGGTACCTTCCTGGGCCAGGGTGGAGATCATGAACCTTATTCAGGTTTGGGGGGGATGCCCCCAATGTTCATGATCTCCGCACTAGATGGAGGAATGTGGCCATCTATGGCAGGATAGCTGCCAGCCTGGTCACCAAAGGCCACATGCGAACCCAGGAGCAGGTTTGCATGAAAATCAAGTTGGTCCAGCGAGACCCCGGGCCCTGGGCTTCCCCTCTCCCTTCTTCCCCTTGCTTCCCCCTTCCAGCTCCCTCCTCCCAAGTTTTTCCTTCCCCTCTCCCACCCTCTCTCTTCCCCTCTCCCACTTCCTTTTCCCAGTCTCCCCAGAGGTTCATCCCCCCCCCAGTTTTGTTCAATAAACCCAGTTTCTATTTTTGAAAATACGTGTCTTTTATTTGACATCAGGAAGGGGGGCTAGGGAGGGGTAAGTGGAAGGACGTGAGGGAGGAATGAGGCATGAACCCCCGGTGGGGAGGACTGGGGTGTCTCTGAGGGCTCTGAGGGGTGGACGCTCTCCTGCAGGGCCTCCTGGCTCCTGACAGCCCCTCGATGGACCCTCCCGGATGGCAGCCTGCAGCAAGTGCATCCGGGCTGATGTCAACGACCCCACGAGATGCACTGGCGTGCCCAGGGACAGCTCTGGCTCCATGTGGCCGAGTGCTGTGGTGTCCTGAGTGCGGGCACTCAGGGCACTCCAAGACAGGACTGCTTTGCTGTCCCTCATCGAGGTAGACAAGCAAGCAGGGAACCCTGAGAACTGTCTGTCCGGGGTGGGGGAAGGGTCCCTTTAAGCACGGAGCTCAGTTAGCCTCAGGCAGCAGCCCCACATGCTAAGTCCTAACCTGATGCCCTGCCGGCACTGGTTCCGGCCAGCCTTAACTTCGGTTCAGGGTCCACTCAGTGTGGATGCGCTATTTCAAAATAGCAAAACGCTATTTCAAAATAGATTTTGTGTGTAGATGCGTTAATTTGAATTAGCTTAATTCGAGTTAACTATTTCGGATTACGATAATTTGAAATAGCGCTGTAGTGTAGACATACCCTTAGGGTGCATCTACACTGCCCCGCTATTTCAGAAAAACTAGTGTTATTCTGAAATAACAATGTAAGCTTCTACACAGCAATTCCGTTATTTCAAAATAATATCGAAATAATGGGTGGCTTATTCCGACTTCTGTAAACCTCATTTCACAAGGAATAACTCATCTTCCAAAATACCTATTTCGAAATAGTTGCAGTGTGGATGCTCCACTGCTGCTATTTCGAAATAGCTCCTCACCAGAGATATTCTATGTAATTTCTCCCCAGTGCTTCCTGGAGCTCTAAATCGAGATAGCGCATCCACATTAGGGGAGCCTGCCTCAGACTAATCTTGAGGCTTCCTTGTAGTGTGGACACTCTATTTTGAAATAAGTTATTTCAGAAGATATTCAGAAGCTTATTCTGAAATTAGTGTGCAGTGTAGACATACATTGTATATGCAGTGTTGTGAAGTAAACTCTGATCAGTCTCTGCTAATAACTTTTTGGTACTGATTTCCTGGGAGGATTAAACAAGGGTGTTAGAACATGCCTTGTACAGTATATTTACTGGTGTTCTGAAGGTTTTGGTTATGAAAATACTAATGCATTTTCTGAGGGTTTTTTTGGGGGGGTTTTGGGGTTTTTTTTAAAGAATACTGTTTTACCTAAAATGAATTGTAAGGGCTGCTATAACTTTGATTTCCTCCCCTACTCTCCTTCCAGATATTTATGATTAGCATGGCTAGAAGCAACATTCCTCTCTCAAAGGTTTTTGTTGTTTTGTTGCCCCTCATCCCCCATGCCCAAACTTGGAAAAATTAGAAAGGGGAAGCAAGAGACATAGAGTTTTGTCAGGGTAACCTTGTGTCATGTTTCATTTGCTAGCGTTTTACAATTGCTCTACTTTTATCTAACAGAATGGGAACATTTTGTTCCCTTTTAGGATTAAAAGTTGAACTTTAAATATGCCTCCTTGTAGATCCATTACAATATGGTATTTAATTATTTGATATTAAATCTCCAGTTATACACTAAAAATGTACAAATTTCCACATCATTGGACATATTTAGCATTTAACTTTTTATGGAATTTGGCAGAAAGTAATTCCATTGTCCATAGTCGGTTAGTGTATCAGTCCAAATCTCTAAAGTGCTCACTGGTCTGTGTCCAGCATATCTAAAAAAAAATCACCTAGAGTTCTGAGATGAGAACTATGGATCAGAACTTAATTCCTCATACAGAACAGAACTTTCTACCACTAACCCAAAGCTTGTTGATACAAGAGAGAAAACTTTCTTTGTGACCCCATTAAGACTAGAGAATGAACTCCAACTGGAGCTAAGGACCATCACAAATCTCACCACCTTCCAAGCCACATGCAAGATACACACAACTTCTCTAACACAGAGCAAAGTGATCCTTTTTATAATATGTATTTTGAATGCTCAACCCCTCCAAAACACTGTGCGTTGTACTAATTCTCCCACTAGGGACAGGAGAGGAGAGAATGAACACGTGACAAAAGATACTCATGTCACTTAATGCACTGCTCGAAGGTGCCCATATACTATGGTGATGTAAACAGTCTAAGATACCACTAAAAAAGTATTAGACTTCTTTATGATAAGTTGTCTTTTTGTCTAAAGGTATTGCGGGTATGATTTACAAACAGAATCTGCCACCCATGAATTGTAGTGGGACTGCTTCTGAAATAAAATGCTACTGGGTGAGTAAGGGCTTGTTTATACTTGCACGCTAAATTGGCACTGCTGACATCGATGCAGCAGTGTTGATTTAGCCAATCTGGTGAAGACATGATGAGTCAATGGGAGACAGTGCTCTCCCATCGCCTTCAGTACTCCACCTCCAAGTCATCTGGAGAGTGCTCTCCCATCAACATAGGATAGGTTAGATAACTGCTTTAGGTCAGTGTAAGCTACTTTACTCAGGGGAATGATTTTTTTCATATGCCGGAGTGACATAACTTACTGTAACGTAAGTGGCAGTGTAGATGAGGCCTATGAGAAGAAGCTGAATCTGCCCTTCAATCAACAGCCATGTGTCATGCATTTCTTTCAGCTAGATTTGGCATCCCTGTATCTTGATAACAAAAATAACAATTTACATTTTAAAACTATTTTCCCTAGAGTAACTGATACTTCATATAAATCTGCGATTGATGGTTCCATATCAATCCCTTAGACCAATTTCAAGATCTCTTTGGAAGCTAGCTGGTTAAAAACAACCACCCTGAATACTATTTGTTACAACTTAAATCATATATAAATATTCATTCTGAAATTCTAAACTTTACTACTGATTTCACAGACAAAGACTATTTGAGATACTATTGTGCATAAATATTTGTTTCAGAAAACCTAAAATAGATTTAAAAAATACAATTACAGTGTTGAATATTCTGTTGCAGCATTGGAAATCCATAGACAATAATATACTCCTAATTTGAGAAACAGTGAAATGGGCAAATCTAATGTCATTGACTAAACTGAATTACATGCAAAAAGGTATATGTGCACCTTTAAGAACTGTGAAAATTAAATTAGATTTAAATGTATTTGCCTCAAAGACTTGTATGCATGCTAACGTAGTAATTTTTACTAGGCACAGGTTTTGACACTTTATTTTTGCTTTTCCTGCAGTCTTGGCAAAGGACTAGAATTAGGGGTTGACCTTTAATATGTGCATGTGTTAGTTTTTTTTAACAGTGGTTCTCTTTCCAGACTACTGGACTCTTTTCAGGAATCTGATTTGTCTTGAATACCCCCCAAACTTCATCTCACTTAAACTACTTGCTTGCAAAATCAGATAGAAAATTACGGAAGTATCACAGCACACCCTTACTGAAATATTGTACTGTCTGATTTTTACCATATAATTATAAAAATCAATCTATCACCTGGAATACAATCATTGTACTGAGACTTCAGTGTGTAGTATAGAGAGCAGTATAAACAAGTCATTGTCTGTATGAAGATTTTTATACTGACTTTGCTAGTGCTTTTTGTGTAGCCTGTTGTAAAGTATCCCTAGGGCTGCGTCTAGACTGGCATGATTTTGCGCAAATACTTTTAACGGAAAAGTTTTTCCGTTAAAAGTATTTATTTGCATAAACGTCTATACTGGCATGTGCCTTTGCCAAAGATTTGCTTTTGAGCAAAAGCATCCGTGCCAGTGTAGACGCTCTCTTGCGCAAGAAAGCTCCGATGGCCATTTTTGCCATTGGGCTTTCTTGTGCAAGAAATTAACATGGCTGTCTACACTGGCCCTCTTGCACAAGAATACTTGCGCAAGAGGGCTTATCCCTGAGTGGATGCGTCGGAGTTTTTGCGCAAGAACCACTGATTTTGTACATTACAAAGTCAGTGTTCTTGCGCAAATGCTCGCGGCCAGTGTAGACAGGCGGCAAGATTTTGCACAAAAGCAGCTGCTTTTGCGCAAAATCATGCCAATCTAGATGAAGACTAGGAGTATACATACCCCTGGTTGAGAATGACTGACTGGTTTATAACACATCTGTCTGTTAACCCAGTAATGTGATATGAAGGGAAAATGAGAACTTTTATATATTAGTAAGAAACATACATCAACCAGTATTTATAGTGGGGCAAAATTTGGCACATTAGTTAAAATTCACAAAATACTTTAATATGTACTTCATTAAAGGACATACACATTAGCATGTCTGTCCATAGACGCCTACATGCTTTTATTTATGACTTGTGATAGCTGTCCTGCTACATAAGAAACGCATTGTGAAACAGGAGAAGTAATTTTCCTGCCACTTATTTATAGCCACCACTGTGATTAAAAAAAACAACAATAGAAGAAACAAAATCAATCCCAGCATTTGGGAGAAAAACTCAATACTTATTTTGTAAACATTATGAATTGGTATAGGGATAGTTATTCCACTTCATTTCCCACACTTGTTAGATATTATTCGGAACGGTGAAGAATTCTCAGTGGTTCCCAGATGCATTTCTTTGCTAGATGTCAGATATTGTAGGACAGCTGCTAATAGCTATTCAACTTTAGCCGTTTCTAATGATGTATATAATCCAAACAGTATTCAGGGCACGTAACTTGAGTGTACCTTGGAGAGAGCTAATAGCTCCCAGCTTTGGCAAGGAGGGACTATTAGAGCTCTCTAAAGATGTGAAATACACATATTTGAAGGAACACATTGAGATGCACTGTCCCCCATTTCTGAAGCTTCTCCTGGGCTCCGTGCCACAAGCTCAGTTCTGTTCAAGTACTACAATGCTTCAGATAAGAAAATATCAAACTATTGATCTGCTGACTGTTAGTTTCTCAGAATCCATTCCCTTTTCCAAACCGGTAGAGTATAATTACAAAAGAAGGATTGAAGGAACATCGTTGCCTTTTCTATGGCAGTGCAGCTTTCAACTCTGGAAGAAAACATTCTCTAACAGGATAATGGGTATATGCTCATGCTCTTAGAAATGTTTTGCAAATCTATGTACAAGGAGTGCCTCAGCTGTGAACATAATATGCCATAAAAAAGATTTCTGTAGGAATTATAACTTTTAAACATAAATTAGCTATAATTTCAAAGTGTTACCCACAACATTTCAGACAGCAATGTTGACTAAAAAGGAAGATCTAGTCTAAAACAGACACTTAAATGCTTGTATACGGATAAAGTCATTGCTGAAGTAAGAAGAGTCAGCTTCCATGAATCTGAGCTTTTATTCTTCTCATCCACTAATATGGCCCAAAGTCCTCTTGTTGTCCGCTGGGAAACTAAAGTTAATAAAGAAAAAGTTGAAGAGCTCCAGTCCTCCTTCTGAGTAGATCCTAAGAATCTGGCAAACTACACTGTACTTTTCTGAAGGATTTTAACATCTTTATTTTCCTTCAATGCCAACAAATCAGATATTAGTTGATTATAAGGATGCACCTTACTGTTTATTTGAATGAAAATAGACAATGTGGGAGAAGTAACAAGGCAAACAAGAAGAAACAGGAAAAGGGAATGGCATAAGACTAAGATTGCTGAAAGATTGCCTTGAAAATATGAGCTTCCCTATGGAGATAATTAGCTACATCATACACTAAATTGCTTGAAGTGTGTTCAGGGTGAGCGGATCATGTGATTTGGGGTGTGTGTATGTGTGTGTGTATATATATATATATATATATATATATATATATATATACACATACATATATGCGCATTGGACACTTATATGTAAGAATTTAAAATATTACCAGAACAGGCAGTGTTCAGGAAAGAGTGGATTCTTCATTTTGTAGACTGTCTATGCAGTCTGAATCACATAGTGTGATCTCTGTGACATAGGCATGAGAAGTAAGGGTGAAAAGGGTTCTGCTCCATAGCAGCTCCCAGCCGTGGCCCCTAAGGGGGCTCAGCTCAGCAGTCCCACCCTAAAAATTGTTCCAGCACTACTACTCTGCAACATTGAAGCAGAGTAAATTACCAAGTTAATGGGAATGTGACAGTGAGATGTCATCATGTTGATATGGGAGCATCTGAAGTCATTGTTAAGATTTTGTGCTAGAGTGGGAGTTTGAAGCTGGGGTACATAATGCTGTCACTGTATGCACACCTTGTCATGTTCAGGCATGGCTAGGGGTTGTGTGGATACTGCAATTAGCTCTATAGGGTGGCCTCCAAGCTTCACAACCCCCACAGTCCAAGGTCTAGAGTGAAGGCACTTGCCCTAGTGCCCTTGGGGCAATGTGGCCTAATATCCAGAATCAGCAAAGCAACCCATCCCTACAGAGCAAGATGGCCTAATAACCAGAATCAGTAAGGAACTATAACTAAGGGCTGGAAGCTCAGGAATGGAGGTACCACTCATTCACCTACTCTGGGTTGCTTCCTATGATAGCTGGTGGTGCATCAGTTCAGAAAGTCTCAGGAGCTCCATGCTCCTCAGAGCAAGCTGCTCCCTGTTTTGACAGTTGGGGCTTAGTCTGAGCCCCTGGATCCTCAGCTCCCAAGGGGAGAGTCTGTGGCTGTGTTCTCAGCAGGCTCTTCCATCACACATCTTTCCTCTCCATCATCCCTCCCAAACTGAGCTGAACTACTGCCTTTTATACTGAGTCAGCACTTAGAACAGACAGACATGCCATTAAGCTTTTAAGGCCTCACTTTACTCAGTCAGGGGCACTCTAAAAGCCTATGTAACTATTACATACCAGCAGATAGACTGGGAAAACGAATGATGGCAGGATGAGTTAGGGACTTCATGTCTTTCATAGCAAAAGAGAGAAAACAAGAAGAAAGACATAGAAATGAGTCCCAGTTAGGAGACCTCAATATCCATGCAAAAAATAATGTAATACAACTTCATATTCAAGTCATTAAAGGCTTGTTTGCACATTTACTGAATTCTAGGTTATAGCTACAAGAATGTTATCACTGGGATGCTTGGAAATATAATGCATATGTTTAGCTAGTTATATTACAGAATGATAAAGCTATTCAAAGAAGCTCCAAACGCATTCTGCTTCTATATCCCAAGGACAAGCAAATGTCAAGAAGACAGACCATGTGCAATATTCATGTTTTAAATAGAAAAGGAATGCAGTGTGATATCACAGCAATAAATCTAGCTAAAGAGGGTTCTACCAACCCCCGTGATCTTGAGGAAAGAAATGTAATTGAATAGAAACACTTATGAAATAAGTTTAAAAGAAACACCTATGAAATGCAAACTTGCAAATGTTTGCTAAATGCAGAGCTCCTAATGTCACTTCCACAGAAATAGTAAAATGCTTTATGTACCAACATGAATTCTGATGACCTTGCTACACTCATAAGCAGAACCCTACCAATTCATAGCCATCCAAAATGTGTCATGGATCATGACATCTAGTGTCCTCCTGTGAAATCTGGCGTTTTGTGTGCTTTCACCTTATATTATACAGATTTCACAGGTGAGACCAGCGTTTCTCAAATTGGGAGCCTGACCCAAAAGGGAGTTGCAGTGGGATCACAAGATTATATTAGGAGGGTCACAGCATTGCCACTCTTTCTTCTGCGCTGCCTTCAGAGATTGGCAAGCAGAAAGTGGTACTTGTAATGTTGGCTGGGTGCCTAGTTCTGAAGGCAGCACCCTGATAGCAGCAGTGTAGAAGTAAGGATGGCAATACTATATTCATGTTGCTCTTACTTTTGTACCTCTGCTTTCAGCGCTGGGCACCTGGAGAGTGGCAGCTGCTCTGCAGGCAGCATGCCATCCCATCCCATCCCATCATTACTTCTGTGCTGTTGCTGCTGGTGGAAATACTGACCTCAAAGCTGGACTCGTATCCAGGAGCCTCTGCTTTCTAGCTGCCCACCTCTGAAGGCAGTGCTGCCATAAACAGCAGTGCAAAAGTAAGGGTAGCAGTGCCACTACCCCCTTACAACAACCTTGAGATTCTCCTATAACACTTTTTAGTCAAGACCCCCAACAATAACAACACCAAGACATCCCAAATTTAAATATGTGAAATCATTAAATTTACCATTTAAAAATCCCATGACCATGAAATTGACCAAAATGTACTGTGAGGCCATTATGTTTAGAGTACCCATATTAATGGGGAATCAATTATTGGCAGTGCACCAGCAAAGCCTCAACCAACTCTAAGAAAAAATTCTTGTTTCTCAAGTGAACAATTTTTAAGTATTTAATAGTGAAGAATTGGTGAGTGTCTTATTACGTTAAAAATATTTTGAGAATTAAACTTTTTGGAGCAAGAACAGAAGTATTTGAACTTTTTTAAAAGCAGATTTTCATTTTCTGTCAAATGAGTAGAGTTGAAAGAAATTAGGATTGTATTAAAAAAATAAAACTTTAAAAGTTATATGGATCTTTCCTACTACAAAAACAAAGGCCTAGGAGGGCAATTCTGGGACTAGAGAAGTGCTTCCCTTTCTCACCAAGGGAACCTAAAATCTATGTTGGGTGTCTCTGCCTACACTCTCAAGGTTTGCAGGGAAATGGGGATCTGAGAACTGGCCCCCTGCTAAGCTGGAAGGTATTAGGGTCATGTGTGAAAAGGCCCAGGGAAGCAGGATCAACAAACTGAATTGAGCAGTATGGCATTGCTATTTAGAGGGACTCTGGATTGGGAGCTCCTGCTGAAATGGGGAACAAGCTAAACTTCAGAAAGAAAGAGGGCTCATTTGAAAGCCTGACCAAAGAGCTGAATTAAAAGGCCCAGAGCTGGACCTGGAGCTGAAGACCCTGGGGAGGGCAAATAGACTGTTAGACTCATTAATATTCCCAGAATGCCAAACAACTCAAGACCTGCCAAACTAATTTGATAATTTATGCAGGGATAGGGGAGAGGAGGAAGAGCTTTAGGAGTGCAAACAGTACTGTAGCACTGTACACAGCTCTAAAGAAGCCGTCCAGGTGAGTGTCCACCTCCACCATGGAACACATTATTGCCAACTTGACTTTCCCCTCTTCTGCCTCTTCCCATTCATAGGCCCCTTGCAGGGGATCAGAACATTAGGGAATATAGTACTACAGTACTCGTCCTGCCCCAGAAGTCCCCCATGCCAAAAGATCCATACAGAAGGTTTTATCTGAGGGAGGGCGGTGGGGAGAGAAACCATCAAGATACCAAAGTGTGTCTATGAAAATATTTTGGAAAAGAAACAAGACTTTTATGTATGAGTTTTAGTTAATGGCAATCATTGAAGGGCCATTATGCACCAATCCACATGTGCATAAAGAGCAAAAGAAGCTGTATGCAATTTTCAGTCTACCAAAGTTCACAAGGCTTTTTTTCCATGCAGATGAGAAATAGTATTGAGAATAGTGCCAGAAGGCCTATGTTTAAGGGTGTTTTTATTTAAAACGTCTGGCATGCCACAGAAACCTGGTTTCAGTTCCATCACGCAAGGTTTTCTGCCTGTTGCAAAATTACTCTCCCAATACCTCCCCACCTAGTGTTGATGGGACATTGTCTTTGTGAAGACAAACCCCTGCTCTCCTAACTTGGTTTTATTTCTAATTAGTCCTGGACTACCTTCCATATGTACCTTCTATTTGTAATGAGCCTTTTGCAAGCTGTGTGAGGTACACGTCTCATCACGCTGTCGTATAGTGGTGGTAGAAGGCTGCAGCCGCAATAAATTACCAACTGTTGCCAAAATTTGGCATAGAGAAAGTGAATGAAACAGTTAAGATTCCTATAATTAATCCAGGTTTTAGTGAGTATTTTTTCCAAGAACTTTAACATTTTTAATTTTTATTCTGTAATGGTCACTTACTCTGAAAAATAAAATATAAATCTGTGCTTTGAAAAATATATCTGCAAGCAAGCAGCCTGCAGTAAGAGAATCAAGTGAACAAATATAGTCTCAGATGTCTTCAGTATTTGGAACTCCAAGTAAAATAATCTTCAAAGGCATTGTTTAGATGAGTTTTAATGTTTCCAAAAACCTGAAGCTGCCCTGTAGGCCAGTCCTGTATGGTACGTGAGATAAGCCTATTAAAAATATGCAACACATTGATACACTAATAGGCTGATTCTGAAACTGGTTTATTGCAAAATCTGGTTTCTGTTAGTCAATTTCTCCAGAAAGCAATGTTTTAACACATGATACACCAGCACCAATACCTTTATATTTCCATATGTGGCAACATAATTTTAAGGGAGAAACTAACAGGGGGGCAGAAAATAACTGGAAATGCATATATGCAATGAGAGGAAGAAATTTGGAAATCAATAATGATGGAGATCTAGGGATAGTAATGCAGATTTCATCAAATATGAGTTTGTCATGTGATATGCCAACAAAAATGAGTAAACTATCATGCTACAGAATCAGGAAATGATAATCCCTTTGTCCCTTTTAGAAGGACATCAGTAGCAGAGAGAATTTTTGTAGGGACTTCAGAAATGAACTAAAATTAAATTAGGTACTACTTACTCAAAGTCATTTTCACAGCATTTTTCAACCATGTTGGCTGAGATTCTCTTTTGGTGAGAACAAGACTGCTAGCTGCCTGCCTCCCCACATGAAGGATGTCGGTGTCTTTCAGTGCCCCAAGATGTATTAACCAGTCTTTTATTCTTTACCTATAAATAGAGTTCCCTCCCCTGCTATTCACCTCTTCCTGTTAATTTATTTTCTTGAGATCCCCACAGTCTCTGCTATGCCATTTGACTTGGTATGCAAGACAACTTCCACTGTAGGCTCCACAATTTCTAAGTCAAATCTATAACTTTATGCACCCTTCTGCCAATTGGCATCAAAAGTCACAGTACTAAGGGGAGAAACATAAGCCATCTACGAATATTCCCTAAGCTCTGATTCTCTTACCATATGTGGCTATTAAAAAGTTTCATAGCACTTGCCACAAGAATGTGAATATTAATTATTGGGCATGTACAAATACCTAATTCTGACTTTCTGCTCCTTTCCGTGATAATGTAATATGAACTTACTGTTCTAAATTTGTTGTGCAATACTGCTCATCAGGATAATGCTACATATCAAGCCAGACATGAGTTCATTTCAGTGAAGAACAAAGAGGTACCTGTCTAAATTTTAATGCTTTTATATACTTCACAATGACAAGTGTCATGCTAATTATAATACTGTAATTGCACATTTCCAGGAAGGACATCTGCAAACATCTCACCAGCCATGTGGAACAGTAAAGGCATGGATAAACCATTATCTTAAATTTAGTAATGTTACAATTTGGGGCAATTTTACCTGTATCCCTCCTATCAGCAATCCCTCTAGAAACCAAACCTAGGTTTTGCGCTCCTCAGCTATCACCTCTCTTCGGTGGAGACCCATGTCATTCTCTCTCCTGACAGGGTTTTTTCTGGGCTGTGCAGTTCCTTTCCTATCACCTCAGCAAGCCAGATTGCCTGAATAGGCAAGCAACTTGCATTATGCTTTCTCTCTGCAAGCTCTGAATAGTGCAGTTGCCAAAAAGTCACAAGTTGCAATTCAGCTCTTTTTAGCAAGCACGTGTATTCTTTACAACAAAAACATATTA
Source organism: Rafetus swinhoei (assembly GCA_019425775.1). Classification (NCBI taxonomy): domain Eukaryota; kingdom Metazoa; phylum Chordata; order Testudines; family Trionychidae; genus Rafetus; species Rafetus swinhoei. The sequence goes on from CM033449.1 coordinate 58,731,294, forward strand.
AAATTATTAAAGGACCTACACACATGCTAAGAAGCTGATCAACAGTCACCTCAATTCCATCTTTGGGCTCTAGTAGGTGTCAGTCATTCAAAGCCTCTGGTTACAAATTCATAACTGTCTCAGATTCAGAAACAGAACAATCAGTGGGACGATTCATGTCTTTCTTTACATGACTATGGCCCTTGATGGCCAATGCCTGAGAACAGATTATCAGTAGACAAATTCAGGGCATACCTTCAGAAGGCAGGGTTTCTGCATAACCAGAGGTAAGGAATTTGCATTGTATTTCTCAGGAAATCTGCTTCACACATATTGTATCAAAAGTCTTTTCTTGTTTTTTCAGCATAGTCCTTTAGGGTACATCTAAGCTATTATTATTATGGGCCGGAACTGTATGTAACTTCAGTATAGTCTAGATGACCAAGGCTATGTCTAGACTATGCTTTATTTTTGATAGAAGATATGCAAATTTCCCAGGAATTTGCATATCTTCTTCTGATCTCACTTTCGAAAGTGGGTCTTTCGAAGGTGAAAGTAGTCTGGACGTGGGGGGATTTTTCAGGAAAAAAAACCTTTTTTGAAAAACCACATCAACCTTATTTTTTAAGGAAGAGTGTTTTTTCAGAAAAGGCGTTTTTTCCCCCTCAAAAAATTCCACAGGAATTTGCATATCCTCTTTTGAAAATAAAGCATAGTCACTCTAGACATACCCTTGGTCATCTAGGCTATACTGAGGTTACATACAGTTCTGGCCCATAATAATAAATAAGTTTTGTGTTTACAAAACAAATAATATATATTTTTGTATTTACAAAACAAATAATATATTTGTTTTGTATTTGTTGTATATATGTTTTGTACAATGGATACCAAATATACTTGAATTTTTTATTCAGCGAAGTTGCAGGAAATTGCCAAGAAATTGGGGGGGTGTTAAATATGTCTAATCACTACAACCTGTTCAGAGCAATACTGTTTATATTGCATGTTTAATCATAGCATGCCTAGCCCTGAAGCGGTCCATACAGTTTATGGTATAAGTTCAATATAAATGTTTCCTTTATTTAAAAAAAAAACATCAGAAATGTTGAACTGTTGTCAGGTAGTTATCTGGCTCTTTATTCTAGCCTTTCCCATGGATTAAAAGGATTACACAAAACACTTCAAGTAAGATTTGGACAGTTGCAAATACCAAGTAACAATTATCTTGTTTGAGCATCAATCAAGAAGGTATTAAGCAATCAGATAATGTCCCCAAGCTCTTCAGAAATTAAATCCCTTTATGCTAGTTCACACTTGCTACCAACAAAATGCCAGACATAGAAAACTGCATGAGATTGTAGTAGGCTGTTTAAATATTATGAACCATCCTTTCTAATCTAACCCTTTGAATGGGCACCTTGTTCTCCAAATAGTTTAATGCTATTATGATTCTTAGATTATTATCATTTTGGATATTATGAGTGTCTTATTTAGTTCTGTAGGTTTTAACCAATTCACCAAAATTGTAGGATTTACTCTATGAAGCATAGAATTCATTGTTGGAACTGAGTGCCTGGCTGGCATTTAACTACATGCTAGATGACTACTAACTCTATTGGGCAGGGACCCTGTGGAGCTTCTGGGAGCCTGGGGGGCTGCCCTTCCCTGCGCCTTTTGTGCGAGTGGCGAGCGGGGTGCGGCGTCCCTGCCCCCCGCTCATGATTTCCGCAGTGTGCCAGGGAGCCCAAGCTGGTTGTCATAGGGTAAGGCTGGAAACGCTCCTTAGGCCTCTGGGGCATCCTTCCCTGCAGCCTCTATAGTGATGTAAGTCCCAGAAGTTTTACCTCTAGGATGATGCCACAGTATTAGCCAATGCCTTTTATAACACCCTGCTATCATTCTTGGACAGCCATTTTTTTCTGAATAGGGTAGTGATAGGTCTAGAAAGAATATATGAAAATCAAGACATTGCCTCTGTCTGCTAGTGGCATAAGTAAAACTGTTGTTGTTCATAATTTATATTGTGCTAAAACTTAGGCACAGATCAGGATCCCACTGTGTCATAGCTGTACAAACAATTAAAGAAGACAGACACTGCCCCAGACAGTTTGTAATCCAGGAATATGACAGGAGACAGCAGATGGATGAAATAGACCAGAGTGGAAAGGGGAAATTGGTAAAATGAGACAATAAAATGTGCAAAGTTTAACACAGTAAACTAGCTATAACAAAAACATAAGTTGGTGTCTCAGTTCAGTTCCACTTGCTTAGCCATTTTCAGATGATAGTGGTTTTAGTGGTTTCACTTGTTACTATTTGTGTTAAGGTAGTGCCCAGAGTCTAACCAAAATCATAGTCTGATTATGTTTCACAATTTTTTTCTTTTGGGGAGAAGATTAATTTGTTAGAGCATGATTAAGTAAAGAGAAAGGAAGAAAGGAGATGTTGAAGGTAAGCAGGGGGCAAGAAGAAAGGAGTAAGCAGACATGAAGGATGGGTGAACTGAAGCTGAAATGCGTTGACTGTGCAGGAGTAAAAAAGACAATCAGCACAGAGGAAAAGATATCCAGAGAAAAAACTGGGAAAAGGACCAAAATTAAAATAGTGATTTCACACACAAATCAATCCCATGTGCAAATTTCTCAGTCTCAAGAATGCTGGAATTTACAGATCAAAGCCATGGTTGCACAATTTTTTCAAAACACTTACATTATTATTATTATTTTATTTTATTTATTGCTATTTTAAAATAGAACCTTCTCATTAAGGGAGTTAGTATATGGCTTGGGGGATTAGCACACAAATCTTTTCAGCTCTAGCTTATCAATTCAAAATATGCATATATTGTTAATTAAAATTTACTGAGGGTAGGTCTATGCTAAACTGGAAGGTCAGTTTCAGATACAACTCCAGCCACATAAATAACATAGCTGGAGTCAACTTACTGTAAGCCAGATTTCTCTGGTGTCCCCTCAGTGGGAGGTTGATGAGAGAAATTCTCCATTCCACTTTGCTTATTCCTCGTGATGAGGGCACCCTCAGCATTCAATTTAGCAGATCCTTACTAGACCTGCTAAATAAAATGCAGGTGATCAACCTCTGCAGCATTGATCCTCTGTTTTAGTATAGACATGACCTGGGACAAACCAATGATCAAACATCATTAAGGCCAGATATTGCATCCTTTAGACAAGGGCAGAATTTCAGGAGGGTAGGTGGGGGACCAGCCATGCGCTCCGGGAGGCAGCTTGCCTTTCATCCTGTCCCCTGGACTATCAGGGAGTGAGGTGAAAGTACTTGCATTCCATGCATGCTTCTCACACCTGCCTGGCGAGCTGCCAATGCCTGAACTTGTAGAAAATGTTCTTCTTCAAGTGTTCTGCAAGTTTGTCTTTTTATTCAAAACTGCATTGTTTTATCTTGCTATATTTGTTTAATGTTGCTCATTATCAAATCACATTAAAATCCTAACCAACAGTGAAGTTTCTTTTGATAACCCTTTACATGATAATGCAACACAATGTCTGCAAAAATAAGAAAATCATATGTTCAGAAAGAATTATTATAAAAGGTCTATATCCCTACATCCACAAGCAAGAACTAGGTAGGATCTAAAAGGATTCCCACTGACTTCTATGGGCCTCATCAAGCTACCTTTGTATCTTTTGACCTGAATCCTAATTTTTTATCAATTGGATTCTTAAATACAGTTTCCTGTCTAGGCCAAGATTCTTCCATCTTACTGTCTACCACCCGAGATAGTTTTTGTTCAGTTTTGAATCATGTTAAAAAGTAGATCCTTTGAAATTGGATTGAGATTAGCTAACGCTGTAGGTATTTAACAAATGCTTGTTCTATGTCATAAACCACAGTTTGTTTCAAGCTGTCAGTAATTACAGTAACTGCTAGAAATAGTTTTGAGGTGATTAATACTTTTCAAAAAGTATATGTAAGGTACTGCTTTTGGGTAAGGAAAAATGAGGAGGGAAATTCAAATTAATTTAGAGGCACTTAGGCACTGATAATTAGAGTTGGTATGAAAAATATTAATTGATTTGCTCAACACATTTTGTCATATTTTTCTACTGTATTATTTGACAATTTTTTTATCATTTTATCGTTTGCTTGTAGCATTCAAGGTTCCTCAAAGTTAAAAAGAACCCTCAGTGAATATAAATATTTGAAGCTGTCGACACATATACATAAGTTGTGTTATAAGGTAACATTGAAGCTGACTTCAGGGACCTGGAAAGCAAAATAAAAGATTAAAATGCATAAGACTCAACACAGGGAGAGCTGTCAATAGGCAATGGGGTGAGAACAGCAGAGAAGTTATACAATCTAAGATCATGAGGTCACTTATTTTCACACTGTATGCATCATATTAGCACCTTTATATGTTATGGGGTCACATTCTCAGTTTATGTGAAACAGCAATAACGGCACTGGTTTCTTTGAAACTGGCTTCTAAACTTTATTATGATTATGTTAGCATGGGATTGGAGGTCAGCGTAAATAATTTGGGCAGAAAGTAGTTCTGAGATTATATTTGAAGGAGAGTGTATGGAATATTGGATCAAGAGGAACAATAACAAAATACGTGGAGGCATTTCTGGAAGATTGATAAGAAGGGTATATGAAGCAAAGTAGAAATGACAAAGTGGAGGACACAAAGCATGTAGGTTGAGTCAAAGCTGAACCAAGGAGAACAATGCTGAACTGTAAGGAGCAATTTTTTTGGCAGACAAATGAACTAGATAATATTCTATGAGTCTGAATAACATAATATTTTGTTGTAAAACATCTCCCTAAGTTTCTTGTATTTTGTTTTTAACTGAAGATTCTAAATAAACAATAGCTAGTTTCCCTCCAGATAACAGTAAAAAGAGCCTTGCTAATGGTGATATGAATAACCCATTTCTACACTGGAAAGACTGTGATTATAAAATAACATTCCAGAAATGTAGGTCTTTATTGTGGAGAGGATATGATCTCTCATGGAAAGATAGTGGTATGTATGTATTCTTAATTTAATACTTTACTGTCTTGGGGGCAACATTATGTGTCTTGGTGCACTATAATCTTCTCAAAGAATCCCCTTCAGGAGTCAAGGATATAAAAAAAGGCATTTGAATGCCAGAACCCCATTTGCCAGCATACAAAGGTAAATATTGAAAGCATTGCATAACATACCATTGTACTTCAGGAATTAGCATAGGGTCAGTGCAGCAGACTAAAAGAAGGTATTTGGGGGGGAGCACAATGGATAGTTTATGCTCACATCACTAGCTGGAAGTAAAAACTTCCCAAGACAACGAGGTATTAAAGAATCCAAATCCCCGATAAGCAGTTTCACTAACCACATCTCAGTTCCAGTCAGAAAAAGAGTTTCTTTTACTTGTGCATCTTTATCTTAATTTTTATTTGCTGAAATCATTTTGTTCTTAAGTTATTAATATTCTCTGAGCCTGCTTATACTCCATAGCTACTGGATGACCCTGGGCATATTAGCATTGTTGAAACAGAGACTTGGATTTCTGTTGAAGCATGGAAATACAGTAACATAACAACTAAAAGGCCCCCTTAGTCAAAAGGCCCTCGAGAGTTGTTAATTTAAATATGATTTACCATTTTCCTTGTGTATGTTTTAGCATCTTATCTTTCATGATAAATTGCACTGCGGTTTTTCATAATTCTTCCATACAGCTGTTAGTCATGGAGTTTGGAACAGTCTGATTAAGGAAGCACTGCAAAAATAAAAATGCTTGAAGGAAAATTAGATGAAATCTGTAACAAAGCTTTATTATTATCAATAACCTCCCATATCTCCAGTGCACACATGTTGAAACCACACAGAACAAATTACTGTCAGGACAGAAAATTAAGTTGGAAATACAATAAGTCTGTGGCATGAACTGACAAAAAACCAGGATGTTCAAAGTTAAGGCTGGCTCCATTCATGCATAAAGTCTATAATAAGACATTAAATAGCACAGCTGCTCTTAAGGAGAAGATTGGCAGTTGTATCCTTACATTGTCTGGCTTTTTGTCAGTTTGTGGCACAGACTTTGGACCAGATTCTGGCTACTTCTGTGTCAGTGGCAGTGTTTTCCCCAGGAATTGAAATTAGGAGGGGGGGTTTCAAATTTAGGGGGGGGGGTGTCAGGGCTGATGAGGGATGAGACCGTGAGGGTGAAAGTGGGCTGTATGGCACCATAGTAAAAACTGAAAAATGTTTCATGACCATCATATATATAGTAGCCCAATGTCTGTGAGTCTGTAACGCTGTAGCAAACGGCTGCTTGCTCCGCTTGCTCCCCCCGCCACGGCCCGGCTGAGCAGCGCAGAACTCAGCCGAGCACCACGGTAGGAGGGGAAGGCGGCGGGGCGGTGACGTGCATGGCGGTGACGTGCGGGGCCCGGCCAAATGAGAGGCAAGAGGGGGAGGAGAGCTGACAGAGGGGGGGGAGGCAGGAGGAGGAGGAGGAGGAGAGAGAGACAGACAGACAGACAGACAGACATGAAGGAGAGTCCCGAAAAATCCCATTGTATGACAGGTTATTGGCTAGTTTTATTAGATTTAACTCATGTTTTAAAATCACACAAATTGAAGTTGGCTACTCAAGCCTTCTATGAAGCACTACGTCTACATCCTTCCTGGTTTCTTGTTATAATTTTGCACAACTCTGTTAATGAACTTCTCAAATGCAATGCATTCATCTTCGGTGGCTTCTCGTGTGTCCAGTACTTCCATTCCTTCAATTGATATGCTCATTAGTTCATTCACATTATCAGGCAGAAGGCGACTTCTTTCAGAACATAAAATTCTATTCAATGATGAAAAAGAACGCTCAGCTGTAGTTGTTGTGACTGGGAGTAGCAAGAGATGAATTCCTATTTCTTTCATCCCAGGAAACATAGCACAAAGATCCGGTCGAGCCACTAGTGATGATAAAAAAGAAGTTGAAGTCAAATCTTCATTCATTCATCGTATGATATTCCACTCTGTGTTCAAATTCTCTATTCTGTCCTGAGCACATGGCAGCCCCATTGCTGGTAGTGCCTCACTCCACTCAACTGTTGGTGTTTTATAGGACAGGCATCTGTAAAAGCTATGTAGAGGCTGAGTAGAATCTAGAAGTCGCTGTTGTAGATTTTTAAGAATCAAGTCTGTGTACTTTTTCAGTTGTCTTAACAAACACTTCTTGTCCTCTTCACTTAAGGATTCAATATAAATGCCTTCATTAGTCAACTTCTGGACTGAAATCTTTGCTTCTTCCAGTACTTTTTCAATGGATAGCTCTCTGATTGATCCAAATGTAGCTTCTATTGCTGGACAAAGATCTACCTATTCTGTTCATTCCCTCTGAAGCACCTGGCCTTGACCACTGTTGGAAGACAGGATACCGGGCTATATGGACCACTGGTCTGACCCAGTATGACCATTCTTATGTAAAAATTAATTATAATAAAAAAAATGTTTAGTACAGAAACTCCCCAACATAATGATCTCTCAAGATAGCAACGATGTGAGATAACAACCTTGGCAAATAATACATTTTAAAAATCTTGGCCTACTAGGAAACACATTTATATAAGTTTCCATTCCCTGTCACAAATCTAGCATTCTGGAGCAAAGTCACTAAAATATAGTCCAACAAACAAATGTTTATTTAACATGCCCCTCATTTTTCCCTCCACCTCACCCCACTCACCGGTGTTGTCCTTGGTCAGTGGAGACTCAGAGTTCAGATGTGCTTTCACGTGAGTACACCTCCCAGGTGGGGGGCAAGAAGGCACCTTGCTTGTTCCTCCAGCTGCTCACTGTTTGCTCTGGCCACTGTTGTTCATTGTGCCACCGTTCACTCCATTGCTCTGTTGCCAATGGCCCTGTGCTGTCACCTTCTGCTACCACCTGCCACTGTGACCTCTGTGAGTTGGTCTCTTGAGGTTCCACCCAGCTCTCAGTGATTTCAGCTGAGCTCTCAGTGGAGGAACCTCCCTTCTAGTGCAGTCTGGGCAGTCTCTTACACAAAAACACTGTCCCCACAGGAACACTGTCCCCATAGCAGGACTAAGCACTTAGATCTGATTATCAGTGATTTCAGCTGTAGTGGTCACTTAACAAAACAAAAGACTATATATGGAGCCTAATCAGCTCTGTCTTTAAACAGTGGAGAGGGGCAGGTCAAATAGTACTTTTGTGACTCAGACCATCAAGCAAAACACCTGTCCCCACCCTCTCTCTTGATGCCCTCAATCAGTACAGGTTAAGTACAGTTCTACTGCCCTTTACTCATACAATAAGAACAACATTTCATTCTTCCCCCCTCCCCCCACATTCAAGTGATTTATAACCCAACCCCAGCCAAAATCTATCACTTGGGCAACACAGCTCTGTTTGCAGGATACCTAGGTAGATTAGGTGTGAATGTAAATACAGTCTGGTCCTGAAGCCTTTACTCCCAGCTCCCAGCTCATCACTAGCTGTTAGGGAGAGCTCATTTTGACTTTGCTTACAAATCATGATTTGAAATTATTAGGTTGGCCAACATCATCAAAGTGAATGCACTGACATTGTCATAAAAAACAACAGCTGTATAAGAAAGCTAGTCTATGATCATACTTTTCAAATCTATTATACTTTTTCAGATACACATTTTATCATACACTGTATATGCTTTTAAAGTGTGTATTAATGTTTCAATTTCAATTCAAACTTCCAAACAATCACTAAATTGGCATGTAACTAGTTCACAAAATTAGGGGGAGGGTTGGGGAAATTTAGGGGGGTATACACCCCCATGGGGGGGGGTGTAGGGAAATCCCTGGTGTATGGGAAAAAGAGGGGCAAAAAGGTTCAAAAAGGTCCTCCTCTTCTTCCCCCCCCACACAATTGCCTATGGAAGTGGCAGCCAGAATTCTCTTGTTCAAACAATCTTCAAACAAGGAATGTTAGTGCCATCGGTTAGTCTAGAGACCCCAAAAGGAATGGGAATGTATGGGATTAGAGGAGGTATAGCTGGTAGGTGTGGAGAGAGATAAGTAAGGAGCTAGTATTCACAAATGAAATCAACATGTCTACACTGGGGAGTTATTTTGAAATAACAAGGTGAGCATCCACACTACCAAGCCAGTTATTTTGAAATAATGAGCTTGTTGTTTCAAAATAATAACTCCTCCTTGTGAAGAGGAATATGCTTATTTCAAAATAGTTACTTTGGGAGTTATTTCTAAATAACTTGTTTCAAAATAACTTGGTAGTGTAGACACAGTCTTATTTCCCTTGGATATGGAAAGAAGGAGAATTTAAAAGACTATTCAGACTACAACTAATTCAAAATAGTAAATGAATTAGACCTAATGGACACTTTGGGACTTCTCATATTAATATGTATAGAAATGCAACTGTGATGGAAGGACCTGATCTTACATGCTTTACTCATTCAAGCAAACTCTCCTCAGAATAAGGAGCTCGGAAGTGGTAACAAATACTTATTTTTAAACAAGTCATTTACACTAGTTCAGGATTTTTTCAATCTAATGGTTCACTGCAGACAGAAAGGAATTAGAAAGTTTTGGAAATATTATTGAAGGAAAAGTGAGAAGACTTGGTGAAAAATAGAATGCTAACACTTTGGACCAGGCCCTTTATCTGTGTGTTCAGAAATCCAAATGGAAGGTTTTAATCAATATATTAATGGTTTATAGGAGAAAATAGGAGAAAAAAGTAGACTTGAACTCCAGTTGTGACATATGGTTTGGTTTAACACATCAATCTGTAATTTCAGGGATCCCAAAGTTTGGGATGGTAGGCCTGAACCAAAACTCAAGATTTTTTCTGTAGGAATGAGGTATATCTGGTTGAGAAGTCACTACTGTGTCTAGAGAACAAAGAAACAGAAACAACTTAAACATAAGGCAGAAAAAATGAACATGGGGTAGAAAATATGTAGACGGCAGAAAGTGTATCTGAATGTACTGTAAAGACTAGCAATGATCAAACAAAGTACAGAATTACACAAGAATATCTTATCTGACAGCTGATGCAAAAACTAATTGAATAAATATTTTATTAATACTGTTCAAACGTATTATAAAGCTGGTTGAATAATGTAAAAATCATTAATTAAAAAAAATTAACCAAAACTTATTTATTCAAAATGCTAAATGAATACTATTTATCCAGTTCTATCAAAGAATTTATCCTATTTAAATAAAGATCATTTACAGTTTTCTGGGTGGGGAATCTAAAGAAAAAACAAACCCACATCTACTGCACAGTGAATCTCAAGGAAATCTGCTGGTCTGACATCATTGTGTGGTTCCACTTACTGTACAGATTGACAAGGTTTGTCATCAGCAAGAAAATGATAACATCTTGAAGTTGGTTATTTTTTTTCAAAATTAGTTTGTGGAAATACAATGTAAACATTAGAAATGCAGTGATTGCACACTTCTGTAACCAGCCTCTGAAAAATTTCAGACCAATTTAATACTATCCCCAGGATACTACAAGAATTTCTGAATATCTGCAGAAACCATATACTATATATTAGTGGAGGCTAATACACTCAGGATTATCACAGAACATATCCAGCCAAACTCTGAAGTCATTTTCACTAGCCCAAATAAAACTGAAGAAAATGGTGTATGTTGAATTTGCAGTGGTATAATTGATATCAGAATATGGCTTATTAAGGATGGCAGTTTAAGTAAAGCAGGAGTGGACCTGGCTCCTGGCTTGCCTGGATCTAGCCCCCAAGGCTCGGGACTCCTCCCCCCAGCATTGGCTTTACCTCACTGCTCTGATTGGCCATAATCACAGCCAATAGGAGCAGCATGAGGTGGTGCCTGGGAAAGGCAGGGCACATAGAGCCATATGTGTCCCTTGGGTGTTGTGCCACGTAAATATCCCCCATCACCCAGGGCCTGCACCTCCTCCACACTCCTGCACCTCCTTCCCACCCAGGTTCCCCACTCTCAGCCCACTCCTGTTGCCAATCACCCTCCCAGAACCCCCCACTCCAATACACTCCAGCACCCCTATCCACTCTTGCACCTTGCCTCCCACTCACACCCCCATAAACAATCCTCACCCCAGTCCTGCACCCTATTCCTGCCCAGACCTCCCACCCCAGCTTACTCATGCACCCTACTACCGTCCCAGGCTCCTCAACCCAAACCTGCATTCTCCCTTCACCCAGACCCCACACTCTGCATCTGCTTCCTGGATGCCCCCACCCACACACATTGAACCCCTAATTTTGGCCCCACCCCAGAGCCTAGGGCAGGACATAAAATCTACTAGCCTGGGCCACCCTAGGATCTGGTGTGCAAGGGGGATATGGTCAGGTTTGTTTGTTTATTTATTTGTTTGCTTGTTTGTTTTATTTTGCTTCTCATTTTTGTGCAGACCATGACTGCTTTTTCTGTGGGATAGCAGCCCCCAACCCAAAAAAGTTTACCCACTCCTGAAGTAAAGTGTAATAGAATCATAGAACATAGAATAGTAGAACTGGAATGGATTTCAAGAGGTCATCTCATACAGGTCCCTGCATTCACAATAGGACCAATCACCATCTAGATCATCCTGCTCTTAAATATCTCCAATGATGGAGATTCCACAACCTCCATAGAAAATTTATTCCAGTGCTTAACCACCCTGACAGTTTGAAAGTTTTTCCTAATGTCCAACCTAAATCTCCTTTGCTTCAGTTTAGCCCCATAGCTTCCTGTCCTATCATCAGAGATTAAGGAGAATATTTTTTCTCTCTTCCTTGTAATGCACTTTTAGGTACTTGAAAGCTGTTATCATGACTCCTCTCAGTCTCCTCTTTTCCAAACTAAACAAATCCAGTTCTTTCAATCTTTCTTCATATGTCATATTTTCTTAGACCTTTAATTATTTTTGTTGCTTTTCTCTGTACCTTCTCCACGTCTTTCTCTGCACCTTCTCCACGTCACCGTCTCCAATTTCTCCACGTCTTTCCTGAAATGTGGTGCCCAGATGTGGGCATAATACTCCATTTGAGACCTAATCAGCACACAATACAGCAGAAGAATTACTTCTCATGTCTTGCTTATGACATTCCTGTTAATGCATCTCAGAATGATGTTTGCTTTTTTTGCAACAGTGTCAGACAGTTGGGTTTTATTCAGCTTATGGTCCACAATGACCCCTAGATGCCTTTCTGCGGTATTCCTTCCTAGACAGTCTATCCCAGCTTTGTATGTGAGAAACTGATTGTTCCTCCACAAGTGGAGTACCTTGCATTTGTCCTTATTGAACTTCATCCTATTTACCAAACTTGGACAATTTACCAAGTTTGTCCAGGTCATTTTGAATTATAACCTTATACCCCAAAGCACTTGCAAACCCTCCCAGCTTGGTATCATCTACAAACTTTTAAGCACATCTCTATGCCATTATCTAAATAGATCATGAAGATACTGAACAGAACCAGTCCCAAAACTGATCCCTGTAGAAACACACTTCTTATGCCCTTCCAGACTGACTGTGAACCATTGTTTACTACTCTGTAAGAGTGGTTATCAATCCACCTTATAATAGCCTCATATAGGTTGTATTTCCTTAGTTTATTGATAAGAAGATCATGTGAGACTGTATCAAATGCTTTACTAAAGTCTAGGTATATCATGTCTACCACTTCCCCCTTCCCCACAGGACTTGTTATCCTGTCAGAGAAAGTTATCAGTTTGGTTTGACAAGATTTATTCTCTACAAATCATTCTGACTGTTACTTATCACCTTGTTTATTTTCCAGATGTTTGCAGCTGGTTTTTTAAATTATTTGCTCCATTATCTTTCCTGGCACAGAAATTAAGCTGACTGGTCTGTAGTTTCCTGGGTTGTCCTTATTTCCCCTTTGGAAAGGGCAAATACAGTTCTCATCTATCAATCTTGTGAAATCTCTCCCATCTCGCATGACTTTTCAAAGATGATAGCTAATGGTTCAGATATATCCTCAGTCAGATCCTTGAGAATTCTAGGATGCATTTTATCAGGCCCAGGTGACTTGAAGACATCTAGCGTCTCTAAGTAGTTTTTAACTTTTTCCCCCTATTTTATCTTCAAGACCTAACTCCTTTTCTCCAGCATTCACTATTTTAGGCATCTAATCACCACCACCTTCTTGGTGAATACTAAAACAAAAAAGTCATTAGGCACCACTGCCATTTCCACATTTTCTGTTATTTTTTTTCCCTCCTCACTGTCCCTGGCCTTCTTTTTGCTTCTAATATATTTGTAGAATGTTTTCTTGTTAGCCTTTGTGTCTCTAGCTAGATTGAGCTTATTCTGTGCCTTCACCTTTCTAATTTTGCCCCTATGTACTTGTGCCATTGGGGGCATGTCTACACAGCAGGGCTAAACTCAAAATAAACTATGCAACTAGAGCTATGTCAATTGTGTAGCTTAAGTCGTGTTGAAGCAAAAGACTTCTCTGTGTTTAGGTGGCTAACAACCAGCTTTATTGATCAATAAGGCACAAAGTGAGCCAAACGTGACCCCGGCAGAACCGGGCCCAGTCAGGCTCTTGAACACAATCAATTCTAGTATTTTATACCCTTAACCAAACAAGTCTGACGTCAGGGCAAACAATTACAGAAATCATCAATTAAACTTAGAAGAGAAAAACTGTTATCAGCAAGAAGAAACAGGTAACAGGGAGTGAGAGCTCCCTCTCAAAACAGCTCAATTAACACATTCCAACAGCTCATCCTTCTGACCTTTCTCACATGAGGTGAAAGAGAGTTCACTCTCTAGTATACGTGCAGAAGCAGGACACTTAAATGGCTTCTGTTATACAAAATGGCTTCTAGCTAAATATGAAATGGTTTCCACAGTCGAAATAACTTATTTTGACTTTGGGCATATCTACACAGGACTTATTTCATAATAGAGCATTCTTTCCCCAACTTCCCTTACTGCTCATACAATGAGGTTTACAGAAGTCGGAGTAAGAAGCCCATTGTTTCAAATTTATTTTGAAATAACAGGCTTGCTGTGTAGACACACACTACATTATTTTGGAATAATTGACGTTATTCTGAAATAACACTGCTGTGTAGACTTGCCCTTGCTTATGTTCATCTTTTGTAATTTGACCTAGTTTCTGCTTTTTATGAGACTCCTTTTTTATTTTTAAATCAGTTGAGATCTTGTGGTTAAGCCAGCGTGGTCTCTTGACATACTTCTTATCTTTTCTGTGCAGTGAAATAATTTGCACTTCTGTCCTTAATAATGTCCTTTTGAAGAACTTCCAACTGTCTTCAATAGTTTTTCCTCACAAACAGGGAGGAACTAATAGGGGAAGTGGAGGTAGGTGACAACCTGGGAAGCAGTGATCATGAGATGGTAGATTTCAGGATCCTGACCAAAGGAAGAAAAGAGAGTAGTAAAATACACACCTTGGACTTCAAAAAAGCAGATTTTGACTCCCTCAGAGATCTGATGGGCAGAATCCCCTGGGGTGCTAACCTGAAGGGGAAAGGAGTCCAGGACAGCTGGCAGTATTTTAAAGAAGCCTTATTGAAGGCACAGAAAGAAACCATCCCGACACGAAGCAAGAGAGGCAAACATGGTAGGAGACCGGATTGGCTTACGGAGGAAATCCTTGGTGAACTTAAGCACAAAAAGGAAGCTTACAAAAAGTGGAAACTTGGACAAATGACCAGGGAGGGGTTTAAATGTATAGCTCAAGAATGCCGGGGGGTTATCAGGAAGGCGAAAGCGCAAATGGAATCGTGACTGGCTAAGGATGTGAAGGATAACAAGAAAGGTTTCTACAGGCATGTTAACAAGAAGAAGGTGATCAGAGAGGGTGTGCGGCCCCTACTGGATGAAGGAGGTAATCTAGTGACAGATGATGTGGGGAAAGCTGAAGTACTCAATGCTTTCTTTGCCTCTGTATTCATGGACAAGGTCGGCTCCTGGACTTCTGCTCTAAGTGACTCAAGATGGGATGAAGATGGACAGCCCGTGGTGGGTAAAGAACAGGTTAGGAACTATTTAGAAAAGCTAAACGTACACAAATCCATGGGTCTGGACTTAATGCATCCGAGGGTACTGAGGGGAGTTAGCAAATGTCATTGAGGAGCCTTTGGCCATTATCTTTGAAAAGTCGTGGAGATCGGGAGAAATCCCGGATGATTGGAAAAAGGCAAATGTAGTGCCCATCTTCAAAAAAAGGGAAGAAGGACGATCCAGGGAACTATAGGCCGGTCAGTCTTACCTCGGTTCCTGGAAAAGTCATGGAAGGGATCCTTAAGGAATCCATTTTGAGGCACTTGGAAGAGAGGAAAGTGATTAGGAATAGTCAGCATGGATTCACAAAGGGCAAGTTGTGCCTGACCAATCTGATCAGCTTCTATGATGAGGTAACTGGCTCTGTGGACATGGGAAAGTCAGTGGATGTGATATACCTTGACTTTAGCAAGGCTTTTGATACGGTCTCCCACAATATTCTTGCCAGCAAGTTAAGGGAATGCGGACTGGATAAATGGACAGTAAGATGGATAGAAAAATGGCTAGAAGGCCGGGCCCAGCGGGTAGTGATCGATGGCTCGATTTCAGGTTGGCGGTCAGTTTCTAGCGGAGTGCCCCAAGGTTCGGTTCTAAGACCGGTTTTGTTCAATATCTTTATTAATGACCTGGATGAGGGGATGGATTGCACCTCAGCAAGTTTGGATGACACTAAGCTAGGGGAGAGGTAGATACGCTTGAGGGCAGAGATAGGGTCCAGAGTGACTTAGACAAATTGGAGGATTGGGCCACAAGAAATCTGATGAGGTTCAACAAGGACAAGTGCAGAGTCCTGCACTTGGGATGGAAGAATCCCAAGCATAGTTACAAGCTGGGGACCAACCAGTTAAGTAGTAGTTCTGCAGAAAAGGACCTGGGGTTACAGTGGATGAGAAGCTGGATATGAGTCAACAGTGTGCCCTTGTAGCCAAGAAGGCTAATGGCATATTAGGGTGCATTAGGAGGAGCATTGCCAGCAGATCCAGAGATGTCATTATTCCCTTTATTCGGCTCTGGTGAGGCCATATCTGGAGTATTGTGTCCAGTTCTGGGCCCCCCACTACAAAAAGGATGTGGACGCATTGGAGAGGGTCCAGCGGAGGGCAACCAAAATGATTAGGGGGCTGGAGCATATGACTTATGAGGAGAGGCTGAGGGAGTTGGGTCTGTTTAGTCTGCAGAAGCGAAGAGTGAGGGGGGATTTGATAGCAGCCTTCAACTTCCTGAAGGGAGGTTCCAAAGAGGATGGAGAGAGGCTGTTCTCAGTAGTGACAGATGGCAGAACAAGGAGCAATGGTCTCAAGTTGTGGTGGGAGAGGTCCAGGTTGGATATTAGGAAAAACTATTTCACTAGGAGGGTAGTGAAGCACTGGAATGGGTTACCTAGGAAGTAGTGAATCTCCATCCCTGGAGGTGTTTAAGTCTCGGCTTGACCAAGCCCTGGCTGGGTTGATTTAGTTGGGATTGGTCCTGCCTAGAGCAGGGGGTTGGACTTGATGATCTTCTGAGGTCTCTTCCAGCTCTATGGTTCTATGATTCTATGATAGTCTTGCTTCCCATGGGCCCTTATCTACCAGCTCCCTGAGTTTATTAAAATCAGCCTTCTTGAAATCCATTGTCTTTATTTTGCCTTCTACCATTTCTTAGAATCATGAACTCTATGGTTTCATGATCACTTTCACCCAAGCTGCCTTCTCCTTTCAAATTCTCAACCACTTCTCCCTCTTTTCCAAAATCAAATCTAGAACAGCCTCCCTCTCCTCCAATAGTCTGGATATAGGTGCTGGTAGAGGAGACTGTAGCAGTGTTGGCATAGGTGATGCAGACTTTCCTAACTATATTTGGTGTACTAGGACTCCCTCTTACAAAGTATGGCACTATTATCTAAAGGTCTGATCCTGAAAATGCAAAATACAGAACAGAGTGTAGCATTCTGAGTGTACTCCCAGCAATTTGGGTGCTTGAAAGTAAGTACTTAAAACATTAACCCCAAAGTGCATTTGCCCTGGATTCTGTGACATCTTACATTTTCCATAGTGATGGCTAACTCAGTGATGGCTTCTGTATTTTTAATTAATTATGGACAGCTCTAATTTGTCCTTAACTGTTTAACATAACAAGCCATTAAAATCTTAGCAGAGTTTTATTTCTGTTTTGGTTAAAGTAATAATTGGATTGTTCTATAAATAACATAGTAAGCACAACAAACTGGAATGGCTACCCTTACCAAACTAAACAGTTAAGATGCATAGTCTGTGTATGGAAATCCTTAGGGGTGTGTGGCTTTTGTGGAATTTTTTGTCTTTTGGTTTTATTTTGTTTTGTTTTTTTATGGGTGACAAATATTAAACTGTTTTTAAATGTAATGTCATAACCACTTTTTAAAATATCAAATGAGACTAATCCTTTTTATGCATTTGCTGCTCTACAAAAATTTTCCTTTTTCAATCAAAGCCTCTAGGAATTATATGGATTTAAGAAAGAGGGGCATAATCTATTTTCCGTTTACATATAACTGAAAAATGGCTATACTCTTTGTTAAAAAATGGCTTTGTGTGAGTTCCTGAAAATAATAGTTAACGGCTTGGATGTTATGCACTTTATCATTTTAAGGGAAAGCCGTAAACTAAGTCAGTATGGTTTGACAACAATGTTATCTGTGCATTTGAAATTAATTAAATTACTGAGAACTTTAGCATCTTAAATCAGTGAAATATACAGAAGAGAAAAAATGGGCTTTTTTTGTCTAATTTATTATGGTGAACTAGTTTTATTCCTGGACTCTGTGAAACGTGATGTTGCAATTAGCAGTCATCCAGTCATCACAGATTTGCTTAGTTTTTTTTTCACTCCAGTGCCATGATAATCCTCAACAATCTGGGATCAAAGTACTACTTGGGCACTGTAATATTTACAATTGAGATCATATCGTTCATCAGATAAGAAGGACATTATCTTTGGAACACATTTGGCACCTTTTGCTTAGTACTTCTGAGCACTAACAAAAGCTACATTAAAACTTAATTTGAACAGAACTTAGAGAAAGACATATGAAAAGATTAATGTAGAAAGCACTTTAATTATGTTTGTGGGGATCTTTCAAAACTAGCCTGACTTTATGGGTATCCATATTTAAGAAAAGCATATTGAAAATGTATTCTAAAGGCAAAGACATTAAGATCTCAGGAGCAGTCACATGTATGCATAGTAACATGGGGGGAGTGTTTTTGATTAAACTTATATGATGCTTATCATGTAAATGTGTGCATAGAATCCCCATTTGCTATAGTGGTTAGTGAAAGGCACTATCAGTCACAAGTCGTGGTTTTTTTTTTCTAGATTAATGTCACCTTAGCTATAGTGATCCCTTCTATTTCTCAGTTCCTCCTGCAAAGTGGGAATAAGTGCCTTTATGTATCTCATAAGGGGGTTGTGAAACAAGTAGCTAATGTTTGCAAAGTGCTTTAAAAATATTAGTGCTGGGCAAAATCCATGATTTTTTTTCCACAAAATTTTATGGGACATTGTGTACTCATTGGTTTGGGTAGATTTTACTTCAAAATGTGAAATTTAAAAGGGCCAATTTTTCAAATGATCTCCTAGCAACATCCATTTAAAGTTGTATTTGCTCTAGTTCCATCATCAGAAGTGATGCTACAAACAAGGTACTACCTTTTTATTCTGTTTTGAAGAATTCTGTGTAAGTTTGAAAGCTTGTCTCTCTCTCCAGCAGAAGTTAGTCCCATAAATGGTCTTACCTCACCCAGCTTGTCTCCCTAATACCGTATTGCTCCCAGGATTTCAACAACACTGCATATTATATAATTTGTATTCAGTCATGTTCACACATAATCCACAGTGCTCTGGTTTGGTCATGCCACAGAGCTAAGTGAGGAAACTAAAGGAGATATATACTCAGTATTATAAGGTCTAATATTTAGACACCCTATGTAATTCATGGCGGGGAAGATAAACACTTAAGCATTAGATTAACAGAAGACAACAAGATGAGAGGGAAGCCGCCTATACAATCCAGTAGGAAATACCAAGGAAGGGAATGTAACCTAATCCCTAGCTTTGAGACATAGAGAGGCACCTCTGTCCTCTCTGAATTCACTGCTGTAAATTGTTTCATGGACTTAGTAATCTAAATCTGGTCAGCCCTTTCTTCTAATTCCCCTCCTTCCACCTTATATCCTACATCACAGTGATTAACATATTTACCTGATATGTGGAGAATCTGCTCCTGCTGTCTTCTATAGTCACAAAACCCATAATGCACATCAAGTCTTGCAGAAGACCATCCCTGGCATCCTTATCATCACATCTACTTGATGTTTTCTTTCAGGGAAGCACTAGTTGCCTTCTGAGCCTTTTCAGGCTTTAGTGGATGGGCTGTTATCTTCTCCAGTGTTTCACAGAATATATTTTTACAGTATGCAACTGAAAGAAGATAGGTAGACTTGCATGAATGCCTATATTCTTATGGATGTCACTTGGAAAGATTTGTTTGGAAATCTAATATGAATGTGGGAAACATCTTGATCTTCCTAAGCACTAATCAGGTGGCATGTATGTGTTACCTTAATATATTAAAAAATAGTAATAGCACCATTTTCTTATATTTCCCTAACAAGCACAAATACAATGAGAGGACAAAAGCAACGAGGGCACGTCAACACAGCAGGGCTAAACTTTAAATAAGCTTCGCAACTTGAGCTATGCTAATTGCATAGCTTAAGTTGAAATAACTTATTTCAAATTTGGGGACTTCTACACAGCACTTATTTTGAAATAGAGCATTCTTCTTCCGACTTCCCTTACTCCTCGTAAAATGATGGTTACAGGAGTCAAACTAAGAAGTCCTCTGGCTAGATATTATTTTGACATTATGTCAAATAACTTCTTGTGTGTAGATGCGCACTCTGTTATTTCAAAATAACGTTAGTTATTCCAAAATAATGGGGCTGTGTAGATGTACCCTAACAAATCCATGATAAGAAAACAGGAATCGGCAACCATTTTATCAGCCTAATGATTAAATATTATAAAACATTATCACTGAGTATTCTCTATGTATCTTCTCCCCAACAACTGAAGTGCAGAAAATAGATCTAGTATTGTGTGGTGTCTGTGATAATGAATTAGCTTACTGTTGTTCAGACTGGACTTCCTGACATTGCTTCTCTAGGTCTCTTCTAGCCTGCTACATGTTTCTCCCAAGAACTCATAGATGCTCCATGGTCCTTCAAATTTTAACCATTTATAATGTTTTTGGTTGATAGAAACAACACTTTTGGTTTTGGACTGTGTCCAGTTTTTATTTATTTAAATTGGTAGCATGTGTTTTTTCTATCATAACATTTCCATATCTGTCATGTATCTGTGTTACTGATGCAGTGAAATTCTTTCCCAAACAGTTAAGATATGATTAGCATATTTTTTGCAGGAAATGTATTTATAACTTATTGGCCTCTTGTAATCCTGCCAAAAATATTCAGTCCACTCTGATTCCCTTTTTAAACTGTCACTTTGGAAAAATTATTTAAAAATAAACTTGCTGCTATTTGACCTAGGCCTGGACATTCTAAGCAATCTTAATTTTACTATTTTAAAATTAATTAACCACGGATATTTCATTCCAGTTGTGCATTTGATTGTTGGTGAGGACCTGCTTTGTATTAGCTTGCTAGCGAAACTAACTGAAAAACAAAGCTCACATGCTTTCACCAAAGTTAGACAATGAGTCACTGACTCCAATGGGATTAAAACCCAGAGTCTTCCTGGCTCCTAGTTCCCTCATAGGCGGCTGCTGCTTTCTGTAGGAGGGCAGAAAGAAATCTTGGAACACATGTGGAGCAGAAGTGGACAGCAAGATATTATTTGCATTCTGGGATTGCTGTAGGGAAGATGCCTTTGGCCTAGACTTAATGGGGGAAACTATATTGTCAGACAATTAATAGTATTTATACACTCACAATACAGAAAGGAGGAGAGCATGAGTAGTCTCTTAAATAATTCTATATATGTTGTTTCATTTATTGGCCAATGGACATTCTGTTGTATTAATTTAGATGCAATAAATGGGCCAGAGGCATTAAAAGAATCTAGTCAGTGCGCAGTATTAAACAGCATTAAACAAGGTCCTCATGTTTGTTGGTTTGTTTTTGTCCATACCAAATTTTGGCTCACTGATTTCTGCACCTATATGTTCTAGTTTATCAAGCAGGATCCTAATATAGTCCTTCAGTTATATCAGTAGGCCTTTTTGCTTAGAGCAGGGGTGAGAAAACTTTTTCTTGTCAGGGGCTACAGAAAAAATCAGTGTGCAGAGCTCTGTGTGGCCAAAAAATCAGTCACAGGCCACACACAGCCCTGCAGAATGGAGGTGCAGAGGAGAGTGTGCCTCCCCTAAGCTCCTGCATGGGGGCAAAAAGGAGAGGTTTCAGGATGTGGGAGGGGACTCCACAATGGAACAGAGGGTTGGGGTGGGGGATAAAGCGTATGGACTGTTGAAGGGGGAGCCATGCAGGAACAAAGGAGTTTGGAGTAGAGAAGTGAGCTCAGTGCAGGGGGCTGGGGTGAGTGTGTTGGGTTTAGGCTGGAATTAGAGTGTTGGAGTGAGCTCAGAGATGAGGGTGGGAGTGCAGGCTCTGGGAAAGAGATTGGGTTTGGGAGGGGGGTCAGGGATGGGACAGAGATTTGGAGTATGGGAGTGAGAGATATGATTGAGGATGTGGGCTCTGGGGTGGGGCAGGGAATGAGGGGCTTGAGGTGCAGGAGGGGTGAGGGGCCCTTACCTCATGTGGCTTCTGTTGGTGGTGCAGAGGGGGTACGGCATGCTCTCTGCCAGCCATGGCCCCATGACACTCACAGGAACAACTGGCACATCCCTGCAGGGGTGCAGGCAATTGTAGGCACTGCCCCCACAGCTCCCATTGGCCACAATTTCTACAGGCAAGGACAGCATGCAGAGCTTCTCTGATCAACAAGAGCCAGTGTTTGCAGCTCTAGTCCAGCTGTGGGTGAACCCAGGCTCAGAGTTTACTCTCAGCTGGATGAAATTAAACAGAGGCGAGATCTGGTCTGCAAACCAGTTGGACTAGACTAATGCAGCAGTCTTTCTGTTGCCTTATTATACTTGTTCCCATTAACATTTGTTGTTCTCTAAGGGTATGTCTACACTGCAACACTATTTTGAAACAACTAGCGCTATTTTGAAATAACTTAGTCCGCATCTACACAGCAGGCAGTTGTTTTGAAATAGTGTAAAAATACTGTCAAGCTGGAGGACTTCTTACTCCGACTCCTGTAACCCTCATTGTACGAGGAATAAGAGAAGTCAGAGGGAGAGTGCTCTATTTCAAAATAAGTACCGTGTGGACACTCCCTATTTAGAAATAAGCTATGCAATTGATGTAACTCAATTTGCATAGCTTATTTCAAGTTAAGCCCTGCAGTGTAGACGCACCCTAAGTTACTATGACATCCTATAAACTTTCACATATTTTTACAGTTGAACTCACAATTAGAGTAAATTTGTAAGCCTGATTATCACTGTGTAAATGATCTATTAGGGACCACACCACTTTCGTTTCTTGCATCTGATCATTCTGTGCACTTTATTATATTATAGGGATTGTACAAACACTTTGACTCAAACAAGGTACAAGTGTTTGTTTAATTAACCTTTTAACAAACTTGTGTTTATACTGATTCATGAATTAGCCAAAATCCATGGAATTATCCTTTTTCTCTCAAGGACTCCAAATAACTAGCATGAGAAGTTTGAAAGTCAAACATACCAATTTATGTTTCCAAGCCATCTGATTAGTAATATGTTCTATTACACTTTCTTTTCCCCAGTATTCTGTCAGTGTTTATACCCAGTTTAGCTGGTCTTTCACATCTGCTTAATCCCACTCCAATTACCATTGCAATGTTTGCAGTTAAAATAGGAGTGGGTTATTATGGTGAGTATGTCAAATGTATGTCCAAAATAAAATCCCACTCAGAGTCAGTATGTCTGTTCCAAATATTATTTTAATGTTATAACAATGATGGCTTCCATATGATACTGGAGATGATAAAAAAAGGGCTGGGGAATTAATTGTCTGGAGCAGACCTTGCTCCTTTCTTGTTAACAGAAAACACTTTAACAGATTTCTACTCATAAGGAACTCTTACAACAACAGAAGAATCTGGGAGTGAAAAACAAAGCTGTAAGTGCTCTGAGATCTACTGATGAAAAGTGCTATGTCTAAGCCAGGAATTATTATTAATGTTCAGGAGGGATACCTCTGAATCACTACTGAAAATAACTACTTTTAATGCAGTCTGTTCTTAGTAGAATGAGTCATTTTATCAGCTAGCCACTGCCCAAAGTGAAATTTCTCTGTACTGTAAAAAGTTGGTTATTATGATTCTTTTGAACTGTGCTACTTCGGGGAAGGTTCAATGACTTGGCTTCTTTTTGAAATGGAAAGCATAGCTCTTCTATGGAGCATAGGAATTTGTTTGGGATCGACAGTATTCTTGGCCTCATGCCACAACAGTAATAGCTAAGCCATAATAAGATTGTAGCCAGTGGAGAATGGAAAAAAGATTTTCTTCCTATAATCGTGCAGTAGGCTTGATGACCGTGATGAGATTCCCAGGGTACAACCTGAAACTGAGAGACAGCTGTGCCCCCTTAACTGTCCAGCCTGGGCTGTCTTTCACAATGCTTTGTTAGTAACAAGCATCAAAACTCTTCTGCTGCTGTGATCGTTCAGTCAACCACATGCAGGTACACACTTAGCTAAGTAGCATGAATGCTCTCTAAAGGTATGTCTAGACTACATGACTCTGTCACCAGAGCCATGTAGATTAGTTTACTAGACATACCCAAATGAAGCGGTGATTTAAATAATCGCCGCTTCATTTAAATTAAATTGGCTGCCGCGCTGTGCCGATCAGCTGTTTGGCGGCACAGCGCAGTAGTCTGGACACTCTGCGGTTGACATCAAAGGCATTTGTCGACCACCCCGGTATGCCTCGTGGGATGATTAAATCCCCTTAGTGCGAACTAACTACACGCGGCAGTCAAATGCTAACTCGAACTAAATCCTTAGTTCAAGTTAGCTGTTACACCTCATTCCACGAGGTGTAACAGTTAACTTGAACTAAGGACTTAGTTCGAGTTAACGTTTGACTGCCGCATGTAGCCGCGGGCAGTTAGTTTGGACTAAGGGGATTTAAAAATGGCACCCGGACGGGAAGATGCAAATAAAGCCCGGGATATTTAAATCCCGGGCTTCATTTGCAACTTCGAATGCCTACATTACCCTCCCTAGTTCGAACTAGGGGGCTAGTGTAGACATACCCTCAGGCACTCATGAACCATACACAGGGACACACTAGCATACTCCCCCATCCTTGCACTCCAGAAATGAACTGTCTTACAGTGCTCGAGACTTTCTCTTGAACAATGCAAGTTCTTTAATTAGTTTATCATTTTGTCTGAGGATAACGGACAGGCACCAGCCCATGTAATCTGAGCAGATATTCCAACTCATTAATATGGATAAATGATAAAATAAGCTTATTAACCATAAAAAGGTTTCAGGTGATTATAAACGGTTGGCCTATACGTCAAAGACAGGTACCTGAGAAAATAAAAAGTAAACATATATTCTAAATCCTAAACCTTCAAACTAAGCAAGATTTGAATCAGACAGCTTTTCTCACCTCACTGGATGTGACAGGTGGGTTATAGTTCTTAACACACAGGCTGAATTCCCTTCTCAGCCTAGGACCAATCGCCCCAGTTCAAAGTCTTTGACCTACCAGAGATCTTGAGGGTTTCAGTGTAGGTGGGGGAGGAGAGAGATGGTCTCATGATGCCACTGTTCTTTATTATATACTCTCAATTCATGTTCCAGAAAAGATACTGCTTAGACATTTTCAGGAGGGCCTTGCTAAGTCACAGAGTTGAGCAATCCTCATTGTGTGGTGCTTGCACAGCTGTCTTAGGGTATGTCTACACTGCACCAGTAGCTTGAAATAAGATAAGCTATTTTGAAATAAGATCAAAATAAGATACAGAATTTGGACAGCTCAAATTGCATATTTCAAAATTTGCACAGTCTACACAGCCCTTATTTCAAAATAAATTGCTATTCTGCAATGTCCCTTACTCCTCATAGAATGAGGTTTACAGGGGCGTCAGAATAGCAAACCCATTATATTTCGAAATAATGAGCATACTCAAAAGACGCAGAATAGCTATTTTGGGATATCTCAGGTAATGGCTGCAATGTAGATGTAGCCTTACAGAATTGTAAATCTCTTGTTTACAATCCCCTACTGGTCAGTAGCTCACAATGGTCACAATGGCTGCATTTCCATTTATTAAATGTACTTGTGCACTTGTGAACAAAGATTTGTAGGGATTTTGATATTTTAGCTTCACTGATGTGACTTAACAAACTGGGTCCTCAAAGATGTAAGAGCAACCTGTAAATAACTGAAGTTGTCTTCTCTTATCCATTTATTTCCTGGCATAAAAGAGGAGAAACACCACTTTAATTGTTGCCAGGCTTCATCTTATAAGGTAAATTGAGAGAAAGAGTGAAACAGTGATCAGGGTTTCTAGATAAAAGGCTGATTTTAATGGTCAGCATTTTGATAAAAATGAGATCTAGGAAAGATGGCTAAGTTGTAGTTGTGACCATCAAATGAGGCTGATTGACCAAATGTACAGTGATATTGATCATGTGTGGTGAAGCTGAAAAGAAGCCTATGTCAGCACAGTGAGAGGCTATTACTGTTGAAAGCTATTACTTGTGATTACCCAAGATGCACTCAAGGGAAACTAAAACTTCAGTGCTTACTTCAAAGCAAATTGTGTCTTCATCCACTCATCCCAGAGGAGAATAAAAAACAAGTAAGTAGCAGAACTATCACTATAATTGTTCTAGGTACTTACACCTCCCATTTCCCTCCTATCCACCAGACTTGTTACCCTGTTAAAGAAAGCTATCAGGTTGTTTGAAATGATTTGTTCTTGACAAATCCATGGTAACTAATACATATCACATAATTTACCAGATGTTTGCAAATTGATTCCTTAATTATTTGCTCCATTATTTTTCCTGGTATAGAAGTTAAGCTGACTGGTCTGTAATTCCCTGAGTTCTCCTTATTTCGATAGATGGACACTATATTTGCTCTTTTCTGGTCTTCTGGAATCTCTCCCATAGTCCATGACTTTTCAAAGATGATAGCTAATGGTTCATATATCTCCTCAGGGAGCTCTACGAGTGTACTAGGATGCACGTAATCAGGTCCTGGTGATTTCAAGACATCTAACTTGCCTAAATAATTGTTAACTAGCTAATGGCAAAATATCTAGAATCTAGTGCAGGGGGTGCATGAGAATATGAATTAGACCACAAGGAACAACCAGATCATCTAATCTGACCTCCTGTATTACAGCTCACCCAACCTCACATTAAGTCCAACAACTGAAATTAGAGGTATTACAGCTCTCATGAGAGTAAACTTGTATGTGCCACCTGCAGAGAATAAGAAGGACTGATGTGCACCAATGTCTGATGCTCTTGCCTTGTCAAGAAATAAAGAGATGATCCTGGGAAGTGACTTCCAGACCACACTGCAGAGGAAAATGGAAAAAAAAAACCAACATCATTTCCAGTCTGATGTGGGGAAAAAATTCTGTCCTGACTTCACACACTCTTTATACTGTTAAATTGAGAGAGGGGCAGATGAAGTCTTGTGCCTGTGCCTCAGTTACTTAATTATAATTCCACAGAGGAGATCAGTGAGCTGAAAAGAAAAGAACCAACTATTGGGAAAAAAGCAGAAACTATGAAGTGAAAGAAGTCTTAAACTATGTTGAGTTGGATTATAATGGGCCAGGGTTCAAACTCCCTCCCCAGTTCCACTTATATGTGTGTGTGTGGATATATTTTAATATTTATCACATATATTTAACATATATATTTAATATTATAAATCAAAATACACAATCAGTGAAAAAAGACAATGTAAATAAATGTTGTTTCTATTTAACATTTGTGACAAGTTAAGTCCTGATGAAAGGAAAGAAGGAATCACACTAATCTAAGCCAGCAAAACAAGCAATGCTGGGCAAGCTCCCCTATACAATTCTGCTTATGCATCTCAAACTTACCTAATTCACTCTTGTTATTGCTCTCCTGGGCTACATTAAGGAACATACTGCAGCTGATTTTTTTTAAAGGGGTGGTTTTGTGATGTACACAAACAGGAATGAGAACATCAAAACTCATTCATAATGATCTTGCACATCATGGAATGAACATGGAAGCAAAAGGCTACTGCATTATTGACTACTGTTATGCTATTATTTCTTATCTTTACAGCTTCTACAATGTACTTATGTTCTTTACAGTTAGGAAGACAGCTAGGTTAGCTTGAGTTTACAATCTCACTAGACCTCATATAGATGCAGGAGGGTGAATAGAATACAATGAAAGTGCATTAGTGTGGTAACCAAGTAATCACCTTCCTAGTATAATACAACTGAAACAAAAGCAATGTGTCAAAAAGAAAATGTAATTATCTTAAAATATCTGACAAAGAAAAACTTACTGTAAAATAGACAAAAGTTAAATACACTGATTTTTTGACATCAAAGAATTGGTTGAGGTTTCTTAAATGCTTTCCTGGTTAAGAAAAAACATGCAAATGCACAAAATGACTACACTTAAATCACTAATCATCTGGAAAATAGAAGTTACCAAGGAAGTATATAAAAGTACTAATTACTTTAGCTGAATCACTAGAACATTTAGGGTGACACCATAAAAACTAAACTCAAAGTTTAATTGAGTCAGTGCTGATAATTCGCACACCTTTACTGTCAATGGAATTAAGAGTGGTCCTAACACTTCACTATTGAATCCAATTTTAATACTGTGCTGTACCTGGCAGTGAATTGAAATCATTGACATGTTGATTTGCAAAAGTTGGGTATGTCTTCCAGACACACAGTTCACCGACTGCTCTTGATTAATTTGCTATTTTCTGTGAAGAAAATAAAACCCTTGCACGCAAATTCCCTCGATTCCTCTGCAGAGGAATATAGTCCCACTCCTCTTACTTGTCTCTCACAGCCTTGCTACAGAGTAAAACTTGGTGAAAATCAGGTAGGAAATCTTTTTTTAATCTTCCTTTTTAAAATCAAAATTCATCAACATTCTGTCATTTGAAAAAAATGACCAGTTCTATAAGTGATTGAAAAATTTAGGGGAGGGATAATCATGAATATTTTGTTGAATTTTTCCCATTTTTAATTTGAATTTCCTAATTTTCACAAATTTGGTAAATTTTCAGCTAGGACTATCACAAAGGGACCTTCCAGCTGCATGGCCATGCATGGAACTTTGTTGGAGTTCATTGAGGTATAATAAGTTACTTTCAGATTCATTAGCAGGATTTGTGCAAAGCTAGATCAGTCTTATTTTTGCTCCCAAGATCATCTTCCTCATCTGATGTTCTGATTATATCTTTGAATCTCTCCTATGACTTACCTTTTTTCTTCACACCTACTTCTAGTTTCTCCCCCGCCTCCTGCCCATCCCACTTGTCCTCTGGATGGTGGCTTGAGGACTTTGGAGGCACAGTAGTACATATTTGTGTCATAAAAAGACTGCCTAATGTTTTTCAAACCCCTAGTCTGGGATAGAAAATTACTGTTGTTAAAGGGTGACAGGAATGGGTGCAGCTAAACTAGTGCTGAATATGATTTAACTGCAAAATTTTAGCCACAGTTTCGGAAATGGCGCTAAACACAGTTTAGCTTCAGTTAAACCTGCAGTCAACCCATATTCCACATAGGTTCAACTGTACCAGTTGATGACATTCTTTGTCAGCAAAGGGTAATTTCACTAGAGTTGACAAGTCATGTCTTCAGCGTCCCAGCTAGCATTTCCTCTCATCTCAATCTCATCTCATTTCCTCTAAACTGGCTCTAATAACGTAAGATTTTGTATAACCTATTGCTGAACTCATAATGACTGTCTCCTTTGCCCACTCGATAGATGCTGTAGCAGCTTCTATAGCTCATTATTGAGAACAACTTGACATAGACTTTTCATGAAAAGCTCCATATGAAACAAACTCTATTCTGTCCTGTAAAAGAAAATTAAAGGTCTCTCGAATTGGGTATTAAACTCTTGCCAAAAGAATTCAGTATTTTTCTTAATTTTATTAAATATTTGGATTGTTTTAAGAGATTTTCTTTAGGCTTTGGCAATTGGAAATCATGTGTATTAAATTAGGATGGCTAGTCAGATTACTATTTTTGCAGTGTAATAAGAGGGGACAAAAATGTATTTATGAACTGACTGGGGTTAGAGAAAACAAAAAGAAAAATGTCAGGACTAGTTATTCTTCAAAAAGTTGTGTAAAGCCCAGCATGTCTAGGAAAGTGGATTTCTTCCCAAAAGGAGAGTAACCAGGATTGATATGTTTATTGGTACTGCATTTACACTGAGGCTGTGTCTACATTGGCAAGATTTTTGTGCAAAAGCAGCCGCTTTTGCGCAAAATCTTGCCACCTGTCTACACTGGCTGCGAGTACTTGTGCAAGAACACTGACATTCTAATGTATAAAATTAGTGCTTCTTGTGCAAATACTCTGACACTCCCGCTCAGGGATAAGCCCTCTTGCGCAACTGTTCTTGTGCAAGAGGCCAGTGTAGACAGGCAACGTTAATTTCTTGCGCAAGAAAGCCCGATGGCTAAAATGGCCATCGGAGCTTTCTTGCGCAAGAGAGCGTCTACACTGGCATGGATGCTTTTGCGCAAAAGCACATCTCTTGCACAAAAGCACATGCCAGTGTAGACGCTCTCTTGCGCAAATACTTTAACGCAAAAACTCTTGCGTTAAAAGTATTTGCGCAAAATCTTGCCAATGTAAACGTAGCCTGAGAGGAATATACTAATTTTGTAGTTTACTGTTATTACTAAGGCTAACAACTAGGCAAATGTCAGGGGACAGTTGACCCTTTATTAAAATTCTCAGAGGGGTAGCCGTGTTAGTCTGAATCTGCATAAACAATGAGAAGTCTTGTGGCACCTTATAGACTAACAGATTTATTGGAGCATAAGCTTTCATGGGCAAAGACCCACTTCGTCAGATGCATGTAGTGGAAATTCCAATGGCAGATATAAATATACAGGCATATGAAAAGAGTACCAATCAAGAGTAAGGCTAGAGATAATGAGGTCAATTCAGTCAGAGTGGATGAGGCCACTGCTAGCACCTGATGTGGAGGAGTGAACACCAAGAGAGGAGAAACTGCTTTTGTAGTTGGCTAGCCATTCACAGTTTTTGTTTAATCCTAAACTAATAGTGTCAAATTTGAAAATTAATTGTAGCTCTGCAGTTTCTCTTGAAGTCTGTTCTTGAAGTTTTTTTGTTGCAGGATGGCTACCTTTAAATCTGCTACTGTGCGTCCAGGGAGATTGAAGTGTTCTCCTACAGGTTTCTGTATGTTACCATTCCTGATATCTGATTTGCGACTGTTCATTATTTTACATAGGGACTGTCCAGTTTAGACAATGTATATGGCAGAGGGGCATTGCTGGCACTAGCAATGCCCTTGTGCCATATACATTGGCATATATTACATTGGTAGATGTGCAGGTGAATGAGCCCGTGATGGTGTGGCTGATGTGGTTAGGTACTGCAATGGTGTCGCTGGTGTAGATATGTGGGCAGAGTTGGCACCAAGGTTTGTTACAGGATTAAAATTAAAATTCTGTGAGTATGGTTGGTTGACCCCCTCCTCATGCCAGGAGGGAGAGAAGGAGCAGAGGAGGAGTCATGATCATGGGGCTGACAAGCTGTCTGGCTAATCAGATAGCTCCAGACCATAGCCCATGGGAAGTAACCAGCACCACAAGCCAATCTGATTCACCACCCTGGGGGAGGGAGCCAGAGCAACACCTAGTTGGGTAAGGAGCTGCGGAGGGGCGGAGAAGGTTGAGGCACAAGAGGGAAATGCCTGAGGGTACAGTGACACATGTGAGGAGCTGGGGCTAGAACTATCTTTGTGTTTATACATTTGAATGGTGCCTTGTACAAAAGGGCCTCGGGTCTCACATTGGGATTCTGATGCAAACCACATTTATTATAATCACTACAACCAGGTATTGCCAGCAGAAGCTCCTATCAATTCATTTGGAGTGTGGCAGGTATGCTGATACATTTTTAAACATTCAGTAATAGGTAACTTTTTCATCTACCTATGTGGAAGAGTCCAGTAATAAAGCACAGAAGTTACTTTGTGCCCATACTGTACACAGAATGTTAATATTAGTTGCCTTCACTTTCATGTCAATTTTATATGCTGCTATAGCAGACATTCAATAAAACACCTTACCAGACCATCTTCCATTATGAAGATAACATTCAGAATACAGAGTGTGTGTTGTATCATGATCATAATAGTCAATAAAATGAGAATAGATATGGTACAACATAAAAATTAATCTGTCATTGCCAAAATCATATGGATTAGAATCGAGCAAAAGCACCATACAGCTGAATAATCTTCTTTATTCTTGGAATTTATGACCAACAGGGACAGTACTCCAAACTGTCACAGATTGCATAGCCACATATAAATATTCTCTAACTCCTTCAAGCTATGTAATACAAAACTGAGGAGGGTCATAAAGTGCTGGAAGGAGACCAGATGGATAGAAGGAAAGTTAATAAATGTCTACTGAAGAGTAAGGTTATGGTGTCATCTTATGTTGGAAGCCTATTGAGAGTTAGTGTCTGGGTTGTGTGGATCATCTGGTGAGCCTTTTTTTTTAAGTCCATCCTCATTGCTGCTGACAACCTTACATTTTGCCTGTCACTCAAGAAGCTCACAATCACGGATGAGAGGAAGAGCACAAAAGAGGAGCTTGTTTCTGTAAGGTACTTAGCACATTTGTAGGCATAATTAAAATAATAAATGTTGAGAGGTCTAGGGGTTATTGAAAGTTTAAAAAAAGAAGGAAGAATTCTGATGCTTATCTAAACAAAATGATTGGACGACCTCCCCCCCCCCTTTAATTCCTTCTCACATGTACCAAACTTTAAACTGGTTGGATATTATTAAAACAATTTAAATTATTTTTGCAAATATAATTGTGGATTTCAGTGGCTGTTATTTGGGAGTTATATTATTTATTGTTTGTTAATATTTTTGAAGTTGCCTGGTATTTACAGAAATATTTGTGAATCTTTAACCTTTTTAAATTTAGCACTAATTATTAGTAATCCAACAATTCATATTAAGAGTTGATTGTTTCATATTTGCAATTCAGTGCTTTTATTTTAAAAGTTCAAGTCATTCAGTCAGGGAGCTGAAACTGATTTTGGTAACACTTTACATATAGTGAAGTGCAAATGACAGAATAATTGAAGCACGTTAGACTGAAATTTCTTTGGTTAAATTATTGGGCAGATATTTACAAATATCAAATACATTTGTTGAAAACAGAATCAGCTCATGAATGTTTCAGCAATAGAAAAAAGAGAGACCCTCACAAAAATATCCACAGAGAATAATTTAATAGAATTATAGAACTATATGGTTAGAAATTACCACAAGGGTCCCTTTGACCAGTTTTACTTAAACACAACACTTCCAAGATCATCTTTTGATGATCCCTTGTTTTTTTCTAAACCAACTAAGAGTCAGATGAAAAATGATGGTATTCATATCTACTAGGAGGGAACAGGTTTGTTGAGGAATGTCAAGCAGTCGATGGTGTTGCAAAATTTTCTATTCTTGCCAGCTATGGAGCTGATATCTATGAAGGATCACTCTGTAGGAATGATACACAGAAAGAAGATTTTTCCCTTGAATTCATACAGACATAGAAAGTTGTTATTTTTAATTGTTTTTAAATTACCAGCCATGAAAGTTATCACCCAAAAATATGTGTTTCTTACTCTTAATTAATTGAAGGGATTTCTGAATAGAAATTATATTTATTTTGTAGTGGAAAATGATTCTGACCATTTATCTTCTGTTATGGCTAAGGTACAGTAGAGTCCGGATTATCCGACCTTCGGTAATCCGACATTCCGCTTTATCCGACAAAGCCGCGGACCATTGTCAGCCGAGCGCAGCGCAAGTACGTGCCCCCAAGGCCAGCCGCCCTGCACTGCTATGCCGCATGCAGCCTCCCCAGCTGAAGAGGCTCCAGCAGTCTCCCGTGGGTCGGAGCCTCCTGACAGTGCCACTTCGTCCCCATCCTTGCCTGGCCCCTTCCCTCCCTGCAGCTCCCGGCCGCGGGCTGGGAGAATGGCCCCACTCGCTGCCCCGTCGCTCTCTTGGCGCCACTTATGCTGCTCCTGCCGGCGCTGCTTCGTCCGCATCCCTGCCTGGCCCCTTCCCTGCCAGGCAGGGATGGGGACGAAGCGGTGCCGGCAGCTATCCCTCCCTTCCCGTGCTCCCTATTATCCGACATTTTCGGTAATCCGACCACCTGTCGGTCCCATTTAGGTCAGATAATCGGGATTCTATTGTACATCACTAATCTCTTCAATCTCCAGGCCTAGTAGGTTGTTTCATGGAAGTCAAACATTATAAGACTAATAAGACTAATAAAGGCAGAGATCCCACAAAAGATTTTAAAAAAAGTGATTAACTGATACCTCCTGGTCAATCCCTCTGCAAAGAAATGTTCTCAACTTGTTCAGAAGCACTGTCTCTGATAGCTCTTATAATATAATTCTTTTCCCCAGTGATTTTAGTGCTGTGATAGGTGCATGTCACAAGAAAAGTGGTACAGTGCAACCATTTTTCTCTTCTCAATGATAAGCCAACCAGGTGTTTAATCGGGGTGTCACTCATTTCATGTGAGTTGCTCCCCTTGGCTACGTGCCGGCACTCCCTGCTATGGCAGCCCTCTTGCCATATAGCTCTCTAGCTGAGTCTGAGCCTCTTGAGATCCAAGAAGGAACTGCCTCACTCTGACCCAGAAGCTTCCTTTTAACTGGCTTGCTGAGCCCTTATTGGTCACATTATTTGCTCCACTCTATCTTTCCTGGAGGTCTTTTCTATGGTGTGCTGGGTGGGGTGTAGCAAGGCCACAAGCCTCTAGCAAGGGGCTTTGGGATTGGTTCATGCCATCACACTCCTCCCCTTCCTAATGGTGGTAACTGTACAAAAGGCACCCACCTCTTGTAGCTGATTTTTGCCTTGCCTCAGGAAAGGCTTCCCTCTCCCAGACTCCTCTGTCTGGAAGGCCATTAGTTGTAGTCTTTCTGTACCCTGATATACCATGGTCCTTTCTCTCAGAGTCCTGGATACTGTCTCCAACTGTGTCTTACAGCCATATATCATTTGGAGCAAATGGTCTCTTTCCTGCACAATATACTGGAGATCTTGCTGGGCCCTGATTGGTCATGTACTTTGTGCCACTCTGTTTTTTTTGGAAGACTTCTCTATGGTTTGCTGGGTGGGTTGTGGCAAAGCCACAAGCCTCCAGGAGTAGGCTTTAGGGCCTGGTCCACCCTGTCACAAGATGCTTCAACTGTTTGTTGTTGTTTTTTTCCAGAATCCAAACTTAACATCTTGTTCCTCTGTAAAAGTATCTATCCATCAACTGACCTGATAGAGTCTCTGAAATCATCTTGTCTCCAAAACCACTGCATCTATCACAGTCACAAGTTTCTATGTGTTCAAGACTTTTTTACACTTGTTACTAGACGTTTATAATTACATTCTAAGCTACCTTAAAGATTTAATATTGGCAAACTGAAAGGCAATGTCAGTAACATAACCTTGATCTAATTATTCTTCTCCCTTTTCATTGGATATTGACACAATCCACATCACGATTGCAATTTTGTGCAGAATAACATAAAAACAAATAAATGCTGCAAGAGCAGATAAGTGCCACAAATGTAAAACATTCATAAATGATTACATATTCAACTCAAAGGATGCTCACTAACCTGGAAGCACTGATGTCAGCAAAGCAAATGCTGTCACTCTGAAAAGATATGCAGAAAGAGCATTACTTGGATGGTGAGGGAGCAATGATTGCAAAAACGTTAGAATAAATGTATAAACTGGCTGGTCTTTTAAAGGAGAATTGAAAAGTATTTTTAAGTATTCATTTAACAAACTATTTAAGATGTCTAAGCTGCAACATAATCTGTGTGTAAACATTCAAAATAAATACAAAACAAAATAGCTTATCTACTCACTGAGACAGGAAAAACCTTCAGCAGAAGCAAGCTAAGTGATGCTTTGGGTCTGGCTATATGGCAATCAAAAATCTATGTGTGGCCCATGCCAGCTGAATGAAGCTAATGGGGCAGGAGGTATGGGGCTGTTTAACTGTGGTGCAGGCATTTTGACTCAGGCTGCAGCCCAAGCTCTGGGACCCTCACAGCTCACAAAGCCCTAGAACCAAGGCTTCAGTCTAAGCCAAAACATCTCCTACACAGTTAACCACCTCCTTGAGCCTGGGTCAGCTGTCATGGGCCAGTCATAGGTTTTTAGTTGCCGTGTAGATGTACTCTCTATGAGCCTGTACATCTAAAGGCCCTCTGATCCTGTTGTAACTTGGAAATTCAGAGTTTGATTTCTCTGTCTAGGTTTGGGATTGAAGGAGGAGTAAACTTGTCACCAGCTCACCCCGTAGACAGAACCAAACAGGCAAGAAACTCAGCCTGGCCTCTCAGCTCCTGACCTAGCCATCACAGCCCACTATCCCTGAAACAACTGTGTATCCTCTGATGGGGTAATACAAAACTCCTTTTCTGCACAGATTTTGACTTTAAAGCTATGTCTACACTGCAGCGCTGTTTTGGGATACCAAAGGTCTCATGAAATAGCTATTCCACATCTTTTTGAGTGTGCCTGTTATTTTGAAATATAAGGGGCTCACTATTCCAACATCCCTGTAAACGTCATTCCACAAGAAGTAAGGGATGTTTTGGAATAGCGATTTATTTCAAAATAAGTGCTGTGTAGACAGCACCATATTTCAAAATAAGCTATTTTGAAATTAACTCGAAATAAGCTACACAACTTGCGTAGCTCAAATTGCGTAGCTTGTTTTGAGCTACGGGTGCAGTGTAGATGCACCCTAACTTATTTAAACTGAAATATTACATAGTTCTAACCCTGTAACCTCTGGCCTGGCTAGGGAAGAGCAAAAACAATGGAAATACTGCAACTTTGTGAATGGGTTTGGGAAGCAGAGCAGGCACACAGAGTGATTTGTGCTGCACAGCCAAGCCTCAGAGCCAAACATGGTTGTGGGTCAGCGATCAAATGTCCAGGCACTGGCAAAAGAACTGTACTGATCCTTTGGGTTAAAACTCTACTTCAGGATTATCAGGAGGTAAGAGCCATTGCCTACCACCTAGGCTACATGTTTCCCCCCATACCTGTGTAGTTCTTCTGTGCAATGACTTTTTACTAGACGTTTGCATAGGAAATCAGAATCGCACCTATTTTTAGTAAATCGTTCATGGAATGACTGCTCAAAAGCAACAATTAACACTGTTAAAAATAAAATTGCATTTGCATTTCTGATGCACAGTGATGGGTAATAGTTTAGATAAAGGATTTGATCTTTCTCCTATGGAGTTAATTGAAGTTTTTCAATAGAACTCAAAGTGAACATGATCGGTGCCAGAGACATGTAGCACATGCATACAAAGGTGTCATCAAGACAGCAGAAGAAAGGGCAGGAACATGCTGATGTTGTAGGACAGTCTGGATTATTTGCTTTTGTGGTTTTGGAGACGTAAATAGAAGCAGCTACAGCAGAGATCTATAATTAGGTTTCATGCTGATTCTGGAAGTTGCTTATTATAGATCTTTTATAGTAGATAAAACCACCGTTTGAAACTGTTGGCTTGAATTTTCTTGGGCTTTAATGTAAAAATTAGTATTTTCAAGTTCTGTGGTTTAAGTAATGTCATCATTTGTGTGCCAGACAAGTAGAAGCCGTTCTTTGACTGCAGGCTTTGTAACATTTTAATGATATTTTTGTACATTTTTTTCAACCAGAATGTTCTATTGGCCTCATATTTTGGAGTTCACAATGGTTTACATTAAGAATTGAATGAATTTCAAATCCAAACTCTGGCCCTAATTATGGCTGTTCCACCAGAGATGCATGGGCTGGGGAGAAGTCACAAAAAGTCCTTCCTCTGTCCTTTGTAGCAAGGGTAGCCAAACTTTTGGTCCTTTTAGCCACATATGATAATTTTCAGAAGTTAAAGAACCAGGAGTTGGAACTTGATGAAGCCCTGAACCCTGGTAGGTGTACCCCTTAGAGTTGAAGCCTTCTCTCCCTTCTGGATATAAGCCAGAGATGACATAGGAAGGGATGTGTTAAATTTTTGCCTGGGTTTGCTAGACCCACTCCTTCACATGGTAACTCACGGTCCCTCCCTGTACAGTAGCTGCTGAAGCCAACGAGCTGGGAGCTGCAGCCCTGGAGAGATGCAACAACAAACAGTTGGGAGTGGCAGGGAGAGACACTGCTTTTGCTACTGCTTCTCCCCGCAGTGCTAAATCAGTGGTTCCTCCCTAAAGCTCCCAACTGTTTGCCACTGTCTCTCCACATGGAGCTAACACCTGGGGGCTACAGGGAGAGGGCATTTAGAGTAAGAAGAAGGTATGCCTCCCATCCTCCCCCCATCCTCAGGGGCATCAGCTGTCTCTGGCAGAAGACCCTAGTGTCATGACCTCACTACTGGGCAGAAGCCTCAAGACCCCCTCAGCCTGGTAGGCAAATAATGGGGGAGGTCTGGGAGGCTCCACAAGATATACTTGAACTGTAAACGAGCCGCATGCAGCTTATGAACCACAGTTTGGTCACCCCTGCCTTATAGCATACCGTCACACATGGCAATAGTCCTGGAATATGGTAGATGTTATTCTGAAAGGGGATGGATTGCAAGACAATCATGGACATTGTTAAAACCAATGATGGTATCAAGCACCCTCTGTCAGCTTCAATGGAAGGGGCAATTAAGAACCTTTCTGTACTAAATCATTGGCAGAAAAGGCAGGCTATTGCCAAAGGCACTAAACCCCATGGCTCAGCTTGAGCAGAGCTAATCCCGCCCTCGTCTACATTACAAAATTATGTCTGCCTAAATTATGTTATCATATAGTCACCAGTTACTGTATCACTTGTGCACATCCACACTATGCTCCTTTGTTAGTAATGTGCTTTCTGACTAGGAACATTTATATCAGTGTATGGTGCAGTGCGCTCTGGGTAGCTATCCCATTGTACAATTCATCCAGCAAAGGGTATGGGAAGTTTTGCAATGGCTGAAATGAGTCATGCTCATGCAGGGGTGACTTGGAGAAGAGGTTCCCATAATGCATCATTCTCCATTCCATAATATTTTGCATCTCTTTTCAAAAGCCCTACAAACCCGCACATCCCTTCTCACTGTCTGCCATCTGTGGCAGAAGCATGGATGCTGCACAGCTTTGTATTATTGTGACGAGAGTATTTCGAGCACAGGACACTTAAACCTGTTATGTTTGCAGAGCTGCAAGAGGAAACGTGGGGAACATGATGATACCTTGGAGGCTATATGTAGCCAGACAGGCCCCTCCCCCCCGCCCCGTCACATCCATCTTGTTTGCTCCTCTGAGGTGCCTGAAGAATGCAGGGCAGAGAAGGAGCAATAAAATCAGCATAGTCTTTGAAGCCTTGACAGAGGCCCGGATATGCTGGCTCATCTGACCCTGGGTAAGCTGCAAACATAGATACGAAAGAGGGGATCAAGCCAATAAACTAACCTCGAGGCTGCGAGAACTGCCTTGGCTGGCACCTATATTGATACGATCACACACAGTCGTCCCTGGGAGAGGAATCTCCCACTGAGAAAAGAATGCCCAGTACTCCCAATTTAGTTATCTCTCTTACAAATGTAAATTAAGTTCACAATTCCCTTGTAAGAACTGGCATCACAAAGACAGACCAGCACCATTTGGCATCACAGATAAGAAAGAGAAATACGTGACCCCATGGGTATAAAGATGGAGCCAGCAGCACACTCACTTTGAGTGCCAATCCACCCTTTTCCTGCTGGTAGGGATAGGTGCATTGCCTCCCAAGGTTCCACGGGGATGCCCACCTCGTATTTCATCTTTCCGAGGAATTGAGGGACCGATCCTGGCCTGACACGCTGGGATCGAGCGACGCAGAAGGGGGTAAAAATTGTACCCGTATGTGTCCTTTTGTTTTAGTGCATGCATAAGAATAGAGCTCTTTAAAGATTAAGCTGTCACTTGGTACCATAATTTCTATCTTCCTTTTCCTTTTGTAACCATTTTTTTAAGAACTATATTTGCTAGCAGTTAAGAAGTAGAGCAATAGCCATTGTAACCACATGCTTTATAAGCCTTTTAATAAACCTGTAACTGGTTAAGCTTTAACCTGACTCCTTCAGTTGCTGTAATAGAACCAAGCACAATTTAAAAGAACTCCAGCCGGTCATAAGGGACAGATACAGGCGGAGCTGGGCGTTTGGATCGTGTTGCTTCCAGAGGACAGATCCATGGGGCATCTCTCAGCCTTCCCTAGGCTGCCCGCTGCGAAGGGATCGTGTATCCTAGCAGTCAAAATCTGAGGTGTAATAAGCTCTTCCTGTAAACTCTGGGGCGTCTGTCGGCCTGTTGGCTGCCCGCTGCGAAGGGATCCCGATCCTAGCGGTCAAAGACACGGACTTTAAACTTCTCGGGGCACCCGTCAGCATCCCTAGGCTTCCTGCTGTGACAGGACCTTGTGTCCCAGCAGTTGAAGACTCGGGTGTAACACACACACACACACACACACACTGCCCTGACCATCGGCTGACAGAATATTACTGTGGGACATAGAAAGAAACAATTCAAGGTTATGAAACAGCTGCAGATGGTGGAGATGTTGATGTTTCCACAGCTTCTCCCCACAGACCCAGGAGATCCAACACTTCCTGCGTATTGTAGGTAGGAGCCTGTTTGCTGTATGTAACCGGCATGGTCAGCTAGGCAGCTTCACTCCAAAATGGAGAGTTGCTAGGTAGTGCTCACCAAATCAGGCAACCAAGAAAAAGGAATTTCAAAAATTCACAGGGCTTTAGAGAGGAGGGGCTCTCTGGTCTATCTGGTCTCTGGGCAGCAGAGTTCATAACAGTGAGCAGAGCAGTTAGGGGGAAGCATTGTGTAACATATAGCATAGACCAGGCCCCAAATAGATTAAGAGGTTTCCTGCTTGAAAACAGAAGGGTGAGGTCATGTAAATGTATATGGACAGGGAAAGCCAGAGAAGGATTTGTGTGCATGACCCTAAGAGGCAGTAGAAAGACAGAACGTGTGCACAGAGGTTGCAGGAGCTCCAAACTTTGTATTTCTGCCTGCTGTTTCTTTCCACTGTGTTCAGAAAAGCAAGATTTTCTGCATGTTTCTTGTGATTAAACAAGATTACACCAAATATTTACCTGACTCATTCCACCAAAGTTACAGAAACAACTTGGCGCTGGCTAACTGCTGAGGACAAAGGGTCACAGTAGGCTAGCTAGTGCTGGCATAGATATCTGTTTACCCTTCTGTTTATTCAGAAACAAATCCATGAGCCATAAAAATGGAAGCCAACAGGAGTAAATGCAAAAGATGCTTCAGAAGGTAAAGTACTGCAGTATTGAGGTTTGTGAAGTAAAAAAAAAGGGGCCCAGCTGGCTGGTGGTGTGTGTGTGGAAATGATTGCTCCAGAACCAAAATGTTCAAGAGATGTCCCCCTCCTCACTGTAGAAATGTTTAAATGCTTTTAAATAATGTTTGCCTCCAAATAAGGGCATTTCCGCACTGCCTAAGAGATTGGACTCTGGAAGTGTGAAGATCATTGCACACCAGAGTGCAGTACTTCAGTTACACCATGTGGAAGCTAAGCGTGAACTAAAAGGTTCCCAGTTTTCATTGAGGTAGCCCACTGTGAAGAGGTGTATGTGCATGCAGACTAGGGACCCTTAGTTCACATCTGCAGCATACACATAAGAGAATTACAGGATTAAATTTTGCGTGCCCTTCTATTGGTATAAACTGAGGGGGGGGGGGAAGAGGGATGAAGTGCAGACAAGCCCTCAAATGCAGCATAGGAGGCATTCTGTATTTCTTATTTCTGATTCCTATGAATCACATTTCCTGTTGAAATTCATGTTACCGTGAATGTATTTGTTCAACTTAAATGTTGTTGAAGCTCTCATAGTCGTGAATGAGATGACAAACATTACACTCCAGCTCCAAGTTATCAAAAGTCTGTGCTTGAGAATCAGCCCAGGTTATTGTTTCAGTCCAGTTTATTCTTGCTCATTTTTATTGGATGTAAAGACACAATGTTCCAGGCTTTTTATTGCATTCAGCCATAATAATGTGTAAGTGTATTTTCCTACTGCTATATGCTCCTAGCTACATGATTTTTCAGATTCCTTAGAGATTATGTCTATTCTTGAATATTTTCTGTTGAGACTGGTTCAGGTAAAACAACTCTGCTTTGACTCATTGTGTGCCTCAGTCACGTTATTCACATGATTTAAAAATGTTGCTCAGTTTTCTAAACCGTAAGATCCTTTCCCAGAACTAGGCTGCTTCCCTCCTTCACAAGGGTTTTCTGATTTGGGAACAGAACCAGATATCTTTTCCTCACCCGTCAGTCTCCATCTTATACAAGAGCCAAAGACAATCACATGCACCTCTGGAGGCACAGATCTCTCCAGAAAGCAGAATGTGGGTATGACTAAGACTCTGTCTGCCTTCACAGTAGGAGGAGCAGGTTGTACACTTACGCAGTTTAAAGTGCATGCATCTGACAAAGTGGGTCTTTGCCCACGAAAGCTTATGCTCCCATAAATCTGTTAGTCTATAAGGTGCCACAGGACTCCTCATCACTTTTGCAGATTCAGACTAACACGGCTACCCCTCTGGCAGTTTAAAGTGTGATAGTGGTCAAAGAAGCCAAGGTAAAAACAGCACCTTTTTTCATAACAGATCTGTTTGGGATGTAATCAGACTCCTGTGTATTTTGCTGACTAAAATGTTTGAGGAGTTGGGGTTTTTTTTCACTTTTTACTTCTGTCAGTGCTGCAGAGACAGCTCTGCTAAAAGAAAGTGAACTGTAC
Source organism: Rafetus swinhoei (assembly GCA_019425775.1). Taxonomy (NCBI): domain Eukaryota; kingdom Metazoa; phylum Chordata; order Testudines; family Trionychidae; genus Rafetus; species Rafetus swinhoei. The sequence goes on from CM033449.1 coordinate 58,773,527, forward strand.
CATAGTCCTTATTCAAATATTTCTAAAGGCTTAGCCAAATTATGGCTTCTGTAACTTTACATTTGTACATTCTCATGGAAGATAATGAGGTTCTAGGGGTGTAAATGAGGAAGAATTTGCTGGCAGAATATCTAAGGGTACGTCTATACAGCATTGTTATTTTGGAATAACTGACATTATTCCAAAATAACATAGAAGTCCGTTAGCTCGACATTTTTTTCAAAATAGAGGCTCATAGTGTAGATGCACACTTACTCTGACTCCTGTAACCCTCATTTTACAAGGAGTAAGAGAAGTCGAAGGAAGGATGTTCTTCCTTCGACTTCCTGCTGTGTGGACAGCACCGAAAAACCGAATTAAGCTATTTCAACTTCAGCTACGCAATTGACGTAACAGAAGTTGCGTGCCTTAATTTGACTTTAGTCCTGCTTTGTAGACAGACTCTAAGAATGCCGCTGCTGCTGATAATAATGAAGATGATGCGCCAATCCACAAAGAATACAACTTGAATTTCAGAATCTATATTGAATTTTCAAGTATTTCAAATTTTTCTACACTCCTGTTTTTACTTGTATATGGAACAAACAAAATATCAGAAATAAATAGATCACTATAAATATGGAAATCCAGTATACAGTTTTTTTTGGTGTCATATCTAAGACACATTTTAATAAATTGTAGCTCTATATGAGTTACAGAAAAGTTGTGCATATGATTGGAACATTCTTAAGTAGTCGAGGAAAGGCAGATCTATTAGTGCTAATATGCTGTAAGAATGTGTCAGAGATAAAACTTCAGCTTCTGGGGAATTTGATTTTGTAAGATCCTCTAGTAGTGAATCTTATCATCAGAACTCTGGAATATGACAGCCTCAAAAGACATGCTGCACTGTAGTCTTCGGGATGATTAAACAAGAAGTTGCATTTTCCATGGATATACAGGTGTGAATATTCAAAAATATCTAAAATGTTTTACTTTTGGAAAAGATTCTTTTCATACTTTAATTGTAGGTGCAGGACTCATCAAGCATGACGATTAGGAGCTAATGCCTAACTTCATGAAGAGAATGATGCAGAAGGTTTTGTGACTGTTTTTTTTTTTTTTCAAAAGAAACAGCTGCTGTTCCATATTAATCATGCTTTATGGTTAAGGAGAATTACTCAATTTAAAATAAAATACTAAAGGAAAAAAAGTCTTCAAACTTTAGACTGTTTAATGAAAAAAATCCAGTGTTTAATATTTTCATCCTTTTCCCCATAAATCTCTGTTCTGTGGAGAGCCATCACATAGGTTCTCCAGAGCAATAGAGACAATATAGATATAGAAAAAGCAGATGTCCTGGCCTGGCTACCAGATCATATTGGTTGATGTCCTGCAGGGAAATCAGGGTACTGATCAGCAAATCCCAGATGTTATATGCTTACTGACTGTCCATCTATAGCTCCCAGATTCCCTACATTAGCAACATAGCTGTTGCCCTTGTATTTCCTCTGGCTGCCCAGCTCTACTGTGATTAGATGCATGATGTGTTTATCCCCTAGGCCTAGATACTATAAACTTCTGAAGGACTTAAATGAAATGGGTAATTTTCTCAACTCTGTTATTTTCAACTGAAGTCGAGGTCATTCTGGCCCTCACTGTTCACAGTATCTGTTCCTTAATGCAGAAGAGGAATCAGTGCAGCTTACAAAGGATATTCATTTTCAAGGGGCAAATACAGTACACATGGCATACCGCATATTTATCCTAACCCTCTCCCTCCCTGGCATTTGCTATCCTCCTTTTTTCTCTGAATGACTGCACGGAGTGTTGTCAGTGTGAAAGCACTGAGATCTTCTGATTCCCAGCCCTGTGCTTTAATCAGATATAGGATTTCTCAAGTCATTTTATAATGTGATTTATAAGCATTTTTCTTTCTATAATGAAAATGCCTAGCCTTCAGAACTGTTTAGAAAAGGTAAAGTGCATATTGATAAAGTAGACATATATAGCCCTTTGTTTAAAGTTTACAAAATATATACATTAAAACAAACCTTTGCTGGCACCCCGGGCTCTGATGTATTTGAATTGTCTCGAGGTAGTTTCTTTCATAAGAAACATTTATTTCCCAAGTGATCAGAGAACATATTATGGGGGGAAATGTGAAGTAATTCACTTGGTAACTTTCAAATAGCCTGAGTCAGTATATTTGTAGTTCTGAATATTTTAGGGGAAAAGAACTATGGTTAAGATGTGTCATGACCAGACTGCTGTAATTTAAAATACATTTCAGTGTGAAAGAGTTCACACCATTTTAAAATGATTTATAGTATTCTACATGTTTGTAAGTAGGCATTTTCTATGTTCTTTGTCACTTGGCTGTACAATGAAGACCTGGTTTTAATCAAGTTAGGTGTGTAGTTGCATGTACAAAATGTGAATGTGACTATACAATTGATATACACAAATTGTATGCGTAGTCCCCTTACTAAAGGGGCCTCTGTTTTTTCTGGAAAGACCCTGTGTGCTGCAGAGTAACCCGGAGAGGAAAAAGGGGGTTACATGTGGTACATACCAATAGGGTAGTTGTGTACGATAATGTACCTTATTATCCATTTCCAGATTTATGCACCTTACATCTGCAGTCTTTTAGCACGTAAGCTTTGAGAGGCAGGGGACTTTGTGGGTATTATTAGGATGATGTTGATAATGATCTTGTCGCACTTAGTACTCAGATTAGAAACATTTGCACTCCTAACTTACTTAACGTTTTCCTTAGAAGAAATAGTATGCCAAAATGAACAAGAAGAAAAGAAATTTCCCTTGCCTTTGACATTCACACTTTCACATCAAAAGCTATGAATGGGACACATCCAGCCTTCTTAATTAGCTGCATTAACATGGCTCTTGCAATCGACAGGCTTTTGCTGTGATATTTATCTTGAATTCTGTCATTTCCACTCCAACTCATTGTTAAAATGGGTTTTACCTACGAAAGCTCATAAGCCTATGTATTTGTTAGTCTCTAAGGTGCCACAGGACTGTTTTTGAAGAAGTAAGGTAGAACATGTCTCTAAATAGAAGTATGTATGTGCATGTACCTGTGTGTGTATGAGACAGATTGATTCACCCTATATTTATATAGGTACCTCAGTGCATTCCAACACATCAGAGTCTAAAATGCTACCCAGGATTATTGAGGCTTTTTGAACCTGGCACCAAACCTTGGCTGAATTTCATGCTGACTTTCAGGGAGGGATTTCTGTTTTTATGAGGAAATCAAACAAAGCTCAGCAGGTGCAGCGGAATTTTGCTTTGAGTTTTGGCAAGATTCAAACACAGCGGCTCTCAGAATCCAAAACCTAAGAAAGGTCAACTGAGCCATCTGTGAACCTAAACCACTGTATTCTGTATGTGTCTCATTTAAAGGGCTGGCTCGGTAGCATTACTATCATGCAAGGGATACGTATTTGTTCACCAAAGCCTCACAGACAACAGGACAAGAAACACTGGACGTAGCGCTCCACTCCTCTCCTCCCTTTTCCTGCCAGAAGGAATGGTGAAGTAGTGTTTGTGAAAATTTTCTCTTTCCTTCCTCATCAGAAAAATGTTTGCTCAATTACTTGACTCAAAATTGCCCAATAAACTGCCGATACCAAAATAGATTTTTCAACATTTTTGGAGAAATTCTGTATGCTTAGCAGTTTCTTTAAAACATTTAAGAGGACTAGACATCTTTTCACTTGATGTTTTCTTGAGTTCTCCCACTGTGGCAATTGTTGTGAAGTCATTAGCCAGGTAACTTTGCCTATATGACTGCTGAGGATATCTTGGCAAAACTGAATGAATCATAAGAATTTTGTTCATGCATTTAAAAATTCCTGTTCTTATAGATTTTTCACTCCCACACATTTCATGTCTAAACAAAACTCACCCAAAACTTCTAAACCTGACATATTTCTCATCTAATAAATTCATTACTGATTTTGGAAACTTGTCTGGGCTTGCTCAAGATTTGGCCCAATTTCCTTGAAAAATATTTCAGGACTATTAATCCATATTTCTACATTCTTGCTAGGAAACAGTCTACCCATCTAATAAGAGATGTTCTTATTAGAGTTAATGAGTAATGATTCTTATATTTCATTGGTACAATGTATTGTGTTGTCTTTCAATATATTTCAGGATCATAGTGCAAATAGAGTTCTGGAATTTGCCAGCATTCCTAGTTCAAGTCAGAATTAAGATAATTTCAATTTTCTCTTTATTACTGTAATATTTTATTTTTATAGCCTGTTTCCAGCCTCTTATGGTCAATTCAGTCTTGAATGCAATTCCCTTGAATTTTATCACCCTCTATATAGTGACTAGTACTCCAATCAAAAAAGGAAACTGCAAATCCTTAGATAAACAGAAGACTAGTCATAGAGCACATTGGGAGCAGTAAAAACACCACAAGTATCTCTCTCCTATATCTCATGTTCTTCATAGATCATCAGTTTTATATAACTGGGGTTGCACAGTAAAGTTAAACAGTTTCAATAAAGATAATGTGTGTTTGCTAGTTTACTTTTAATGTCTTGCAGCATTTATTTTTGTTTGCTTGTTTGTTTTTACAACAACATAAGCATTCTACAAATAAAAAACAGATTGGGCACTAACAAATAGGCTGTGGGAAAATAGGCACTCTTTTGTTTTCCTTCAGCTGAGAAAACCCTTACGCTGAAGGACTTTCCAAAGTGTTTCAGTGCAGAGAAATCTCACCAGTTTCAGTTGGAATCCCCCATTCTACATCCACACTGTGGGGAGTATGTGTTCTTTCTGCTGTAAGACTTTCCATTAGTCCATGGAGAAATACAAAATTGAAATATTAGAAATTTAGGGCCATGATCAGCAACCGCGTTCGATCATATCACTCTTGATCCTTGCATAGCACTCCCACTGTTATCAGTGTACGCTCCATGCATAGCTTGAGGGTAATATTACTATGATTAAGTGCCAACAACACTCTATAATGCCAGAAATTGTGACCCTGCATATACTCTGTTTTCATGTGTGTTAAAACAGCCTTCCTTTTTCACACTTGAAGAACACTAGCTATTCAGCTGAAAAATATATTTTCCCTGAAAGATAATTATTAGAAGAGAAACTTACCTGTCAAGCTCCTAGCTATATGATTTTCAGAATGGCTCTAATACACATAAAGATTAAGCTAACCATTTCTTTCTCATGCCTTGTTATATTCAAGTGGAACTGAAACATGTTAAAATTGCTAGCAGGGTGGCACAGCATGCTAAGGACTGACTGATGTAGAATTTGCTACATCCAACAGAATGTTATTCAGCTGACTTATTCCCATCACATCATCAAGCAAGCACAGCTGGTGTCAGTAGAGTAAATTTGCATATCTAGGTATACAGCACCATGCAACTGGTCTGTTTCTTAGAATTTTGGCCTTAGGCAGAAAAAAATAAAAATAAAAGGATTTCAAGTCAGCTTCCATCACCAGCTTTGAATAATATTTTATTGTACCAGTGATATGAGACAGCAATCTCACGCAGCTTGATTTGGGATCTCCAGCTTCATTGTCCCCTTCCCTGCCAACACAAACACAAAACTTTTAGGATTCAAGAACATGCTATGTGAGAATCCTGCTAGCCAAAAATGACTTTAACATTTAGCACTCCTTGAAAAATTAGTTGTATGATGTCTACATTTGAAACCACATAACAGGCATTATTGGATGCAGGGGGAATATCATACTGGGGGTACGACTACACAACAGGGCTAAAGTCGAATTAAGCAATGCAGCTTAAGCTACGTCAATTCCATAGCTTAAATTGAAATAGCTTAATTCGGATTTTGGTGCTGCCTACACAGTAGGAAGTCGAAGGAAGAACACTTTTCCTTCGACTTCCCTTACTACTCATGAAATTAGGGTTACCATGAGTTGGAGTAACAAGTCCTCCAGCTCAACATTATTTTGAAATAAAGGCTTGTAGTGTAGACGCACACTATGTTATTTCAGAATAATGTCAGTTATTCCAAAATAACAATGCTGTGTAGACATACCCTAAAAGAGGAAACTGGTTTCTTTAATGAATAGGGGAATTTCCATCTGATGATCACTGAAAAGGGTTTTACTATGGAGATCAGGTTTTGAAACTGCATATAAATACAATTAAGTCTTTCAGAAAAATCTTAGCAATATCCTGTAAGTTCTAGGAGAGAGATCTTTGTTCTGAGCGCATATTACGAAATTTTTTTTCAGTTCTTTTCACAGCTCCTTGGAATTAGAGAAACTTTCATCTACATTATTTGTCAAGCAGTTAGAGTTCATGCATAATAGAGAAATTTTTAATATTTGAATTTCAGTAGAGTGTAAAAGCCCCAAAGAAGATCAGGGCACCATTATGCAGGGCACCAAAACATAGGTCCTTATCCCAAAGAGTGTATAGTATATAAAGAAAAGCAAAAAGGTGAGGTGGAATCAGAGGCCCAGAGAAGTGGCATGACCTGCCCAAAGTCACCCAGCAGGTCAGTCAGCTAAACTGAAAATAAAGCCCAGGTACACACACTGTCCACTGAAGCCTAAACTGGAGTACAAGTCTTATGTTCTGGAGTAAATGCGATGAGTCCCTTTGTGAATTTAGTGTACACTGCGTTATGGATTATCTGTCAAACGTTTAAAAGAACCGCTGACGGAAGAATAATGAGAGTCAGCCATATGGTATGTGTTCTCTCTTCTTATGCAGCCTGAGAAGAGAGATTTTTGAAAATGTTTCTATAAAGTTAAATTTCCTAAAGAATGTGAGCACATATTGTTATGTCTGTTAAGGTATTGAATCTTATTTAGGTTTATCCTAGAGACATGCTAACTAGTTCAGCTAAATGACAGACCTTCCAAAGTATGTGGGGAATGGCCCACCCTGCAGGTAGCTCTGGCATTTTTATTCCCAACCCAGCTGTGAAAAGTTTTGGATCCCAAGTTATATTTACCCTGACAGCTCTCCTTGAATATTCAAGGGTTCAGATTGTTATTTTGTAATTTCTGCTTTCAGTTCTTAGTCTCTTGATCAGCAATATACAACTAATCTCTCCTAAATCTCCATCTAGTTCTATTGCCATATAGACATTAGAAAACATTATAAAATATGTTTATAAAATGCACCTCTTAGTGTTTCGAAGATAAATGTTCTCATTGTAGAGAAACCAGGCATATCAAAATCACATAGCTTTTCTTGCCTGGCACTCTATGTTAATATTGTGGCAGAATCAGCATTCTGTTCACAGCAGTTCCAGTCCAGCAGAATGGAGCTGACCAAGCAGACTGGTGCCTAATTTGTGGATGGGGCAGGGCAGAAAGGTTAATTAAACCTTTAGTGAGAGCCCTCAGATAGACACAGGAAAAAAGTGGAAAGGGGGGATGCAGGCAGTGGACGAGAGAGAGAGAGACTGATGGATTGAGATTGATCATTCTCCCCAGCTTGTTACAGGAGCTGTACATGTTATGAAGATGGTGGGAATATATTTGTAAATAAACTGCACAAGGTGTTGGATCAGCACCAGGTCTCTGAATATTTTGTAGAGACAGGAGCCAAGAGGCCTTGTTACATACCCAAATAAATAATCCCAAGTCACAGTCTCTGGGTTTTAGACTTTCTTGGTAAGAGGGTGGGAGCAGTTCACGGAGACCAAAGGATCTCAGCCTACAAGTTTAAGCCATTACATAGACACTTCTTCAGAGCTTCTCTTTCCAAGGCATATTTTTCTTCAAGTCTTTCATGTGAATTGGTAAAAAAAAAAAAAAAGGTCTTGCAAAAGCCCTGGATGGGAGCTAGTGCCTTATATTAGCCTCTAAGGGTGTGTCTAGACTACAGGGTTTTGTCGACAAAATGGACTTTGGTCGACAAAACTATACCTGCGTCTACACTACTGCTGAGTTCTGTCGACAGTAAGTCGACAGAATGCAGCAGTTTTGTTGACGGCGGTAAACCTCATTCTACAAGGAATAACGCCTTTTGTCGACAGAGTTCTGTCGACAAAAGGCGCTATTGCATCCACACTGTGCTTTTTCAAAAGAGAGCGTCTAGACTCTGTCGAAAAAGCGGCTTGCTTTGTCGACAGAACTGGCTGTAGTCTAGACGCTCTTTGTCAACAGAGGCTTTGTCGACAGTATCTGTCGACAAAGCCTCTGTCGACAAAAGCCTGTAGTCTAGATGTACCCTCAGGGCATGTCTACAGTGGGGAGTTATTTCAAAATAACTCCCTTATTTTGAAATAATAAGCAGAGCATCCACACTACCAAGCCTGTTATTTCAAAATAAGGGGCCGGTTATTTCGATATAATGACTCCTGCTTGTGAAGAGACATATGTTTATTTCGAAATAGTTATTTCAGGGGTTATTATTTCAAAATAACTTATTTCACAATAACCTGGTAGTATAGACAAAGTCTAACTGGTCCTCTCCAGTCAGTGGATCATCTTACTTAGTATTCCTGCTTTGGAGAACTCTACTCTGTCATTTTTGCTGTCTTGAATTGTGAACAATTGTGACTGGCTCCTGTGCTTTTCTTCTAAGAAATAAAGCCCTAAGAAATCTACTGAACTTCTTGCAGGGAAAAACAGACAATCACAAATATGGAGAGGAATGGGAAAAGCCAAGGGACTGGACAATGGCAGGAAAAGACTGTTTGAGTTTTTAATGCTGATTCAGCAGAAAGTTCCAGTATGTAGCCATTGGATAGCTGCACAATCATGTATGCACAGCTGCAATTATTGTGCATAAGACTAAACTATTTCTTGCCGTACAGAAGTACTAAGTGTTTCAGATGCGGTCCAATAAGATATACATTTAATGCAAAATATGAAGGTCCTTTTTGAGATGCATCCTAGTTATTAATTTAGCACCATAAGAGAACTACCTACGATTTAAGGGCATTACCACACCTATTTTGAGTTACTTGTGCTTCTTCCTCTACTGTATCTGCCCATATATTTACAGCTATAATTTGTTCCATTTATATTAACAAGAAGTAGATTGCTTAACATTTAGCTTAATCAAACTAATGTACTGAAATTGGTGGTGAATGCCACTTAGCTCTTCAAGGCATAACTAATAGTGCTTTGCATAAAATACCAACAGGAGGCTAAATTTAGAGAAATGGTCTCCACGTCTTTTTTCCCCATCTCTATTTAAAACACTGTTAGCCAGTTAATAGTTCAGAGCTATTAATGGCTGGTTTTCATTACAGCAATTCACACATCTGTTCTACTGTACAGTAGGAAAAATAGTCTCATTTAACTTCCTAACCCTTTTTACCTTTTGTTTTTATGACAACAGTAATTTCCATGAGTAGGATGAAGTCTTTATTAAAAAGCCAAATAAAAATTCCCTGAACATAAATGGATCATTCTGTCATTACAAGCAAATAGCTTAAATGCTGACATTACAAAATGAGATATTATCTAGGATGTCTGTATTCAGGATTTAGACTTTGATGTGCACATTTTTTAGCTACAGCGCAGTTGGAGAATATAACTAGAAGACATAATTAGGGATCCTGCTCAGATTAAAGAAAGAAAAATTAAGTTAAATATAGACCAGGACTGAAATACCAGCTAAAATACTCTTCTTTGCAGCAGTGCATTGTGACACATCCTGATCATCCATCCCATAGTGTTCAATTAGCGGTCGCCTGAGACAAAAATAGGGGTACTTTGATAGTCCAGCCAACATTATTCCTTAGACTATGGAACTTCTGGTGCAAAGTCTATAACCGTCTGACTCAGGAGTCAAAGTGGCCAGTTTGTATCATGGATTACTATCTGTCACTGCAAGTTGCTGTTTCTGGATTTTGATGCTTGGCAGCCTGGAAGCAAAGCAGGCAAGAAATGGGAACAGTACTCACAGCACACTGAAGTACTGGCAAATAAGAGGTTTATTTCCAACTACATTATGGAGCTTGATCACAACAGTTGTAGGGTTGGAAGCAGGGAGACTAATGCCATAGATGCATCCCTCCACTTAACTCCACCTAGATCCTTTCCCCTCATGGAGGTGGATGGGATGATGTGGCCTTACAATGGGCCATGGCAAATTAATTCTATGCAAATCTATATATATGAAAACGTTTTTCCTGCCACGCAACAGAATGACATCATCAGTGGCCACAGAGAGAGGGGCTGACGAGTGTAGCGAGCACAGGCGCAGCCCCCCAGTTGTCATATAATATTAAATCCTTCATGATGCAAAAAATAATAATCAGATAATTCAATGGAAATATGAAATGAGCAATATTTGAAAGGTACGTAAGAGAAACAATTAGGAAAATGTCACATTTATGAAAGGGAAGGAGGTGAGTGTCTGTTAGGTTAACCAGTAGGAGTGGGATTTACTTCTCCACCTACTTCATAGGGGGTAAACCACAAAAATCTACTTCTTTTCACAATTTTCATTTTAATCTGAAGTTATTGGCTTTCTTTGAAGCTGGCATCTCTCCAAATTCACATTGCCAGCAAGGGGTGCTACAAAAAGAAGCAGAACTCTCTTTTTTCTGAAACCCAACATCAACAACTGATTTTTAGGTGCTCAGTGGACATGCTTTCAGGCGTTATGTTCAAGTAGTGTGATGCCTCCTGATCCTGCCTTGGTCCTATGTTGCCTAGTCTTCTCTACTTCTGTTTCCTAACTCTGTCTCTGGCTGCTGGCTTTGCATCCTGAATTTACCTCTGACCCTGGTTATTGGTTTCTAGACAGTGGCTTCTACTACTGGCTTCAGGAACGCAGTCGTCTATGGCAGGATAGCTGCCAGCCTGGCCACCAAAGGCCACATGCGAACCCAGGAGCAGGTTTGCATGAAAATCAAGTTGGTCCGGCGAGACCCCCAACCCTGAGCCCTGAGCTTCCCCTCCCCCTTCTTCCCCTTGCTTCCCCCTTCCAGCTCCCTCCTCCCAGGTTTCCTCCTCCCCTCTCCCACCCTCTCTTCTCCCCTCTCCCACCTTCTTTCCCCGGTCTCACCAGAGTTTCATCCCCCCCTCCAGTTTTGTTAAATAAAGAGAGTTTGTGTTCATTAAAATACATGTATTTTATTTGACATCAGGAAGCGGGTTAGGGAGGGGTAAGTGGAAGGATGTGAGGGAGGAATGAGGCACAAGCCCCCAGTGGGGCAGACCAGGGAGGCTTTTAGTGCTTCTCAGAGTGGAGGCTCTCCCGCAGGGCCTCCTGGATACTGACAGCCCCCTGATGGATCTCCCGGATGGCAGCCTGCAGAAAGTGCAGCCAGGTTCGCAGCAACACATCCACGAGAAGCACCAGAGTGCCCAGGGGCAGCTCTGGCTCCATGTTGCAGAGTGCTGTGGTGTCCCGAGTGAGGGCAATCAGAGCATGCAGAGACAAAATGCTTTGCTGTCCCTCATCGCGGTAGGCAAGCAAGCAGGGAAAGCTGAGAACTGGCTGTCCGGGGGTGGTCCTTTTAAGCACATGCCTCAGCCTCAGGCAGCAGCCACACAAAGTAACTCCTGACCTGATGCCCTGCCGGACCTGGTTCCAGCTGGCCTTAAATGCGATTCAGCGTCCACTCAGTGTGGACGTGCTATTTCAAAATAGCAAAAAGCTGTTTTGAAATGCATTTTGTGTGTAGACGCGTTATTTTGAAATAAGACATTTTGAAATAACTATTTTGAAATTAGATATTTCGAAATAACACTGTAGTATAGACATACCTTAACAAAACATGTAGATGGTATCATGAGCTTTCATGGGCACAGCCCACTTCTTCACATGACTGGATTTTTTCCCCGCTCTGGTCATCTGAAGAAATGGGCTATGACCACGAAAGCTCATGATACCATCTACGTGTTTTGTTAGTCTATAAAGTGCTACCAGACAATTTATTGTTTTTTAATTTTATCTTATTCCAAAGATGATCTGCTGCTGACCTCTACTTCAAGGCGTCTCTAGTGGACAAATGTGCAGCATCGTGGAAGCAGGGAAGAAAAATTCTGAGGAATATTAAAGGGTTGAAAGCTATGTAGTGTCTGTGTATGTGGTGGTGGGACAAACTCTACAGAGTTTTGAGAGGCCAGAAAGTACATTTGAAGTGCAACTTCCTTTTTTTCTTTCCTTTTTTTCCCCTGGGCCTTTCAAATGGTTGGTTATCGTTGAAGAATGAGGTATTTTTGCATTCAGTTCTATGCTTCATGGGATACTACAAGGAAATATATATACTATTCATCAGTGAGTGGAAGCAGTTCCTTTTATGTTCTGTGTGTTTGTCTGGTTGGCTTGTCTTCCTCTGTAGAAAATTAAAACACACTATTTTTGTTCTCTTTTTTTCTATAAGTCACCCTTAATCAGAGGAGTATACATAGTTTTTCAAAAACTCAAGAGAATGCATTTCATTTCTTAATTCATAGTCTCCTAAAAGAGATGAAGATTTCATTGATGAAAGGGTAATAGAACCATTTATCCACTGAGAAGAGAAAACATTCGTTGAATTTAAATATTTTGAATACAGAAGACAGTTTGGTTTTTTTTCTTGGTTGGCTTTTGTTTAGAGCTAAGTGAGTGATACAAAACAACAATCAGTAACACCTGTTTGACTAAAAACTACAAAGTTGCTTAGTGATATTTACAACCCCCTTTTATTCCCTGTTAGACAAATGTTTATCCATGCTAATATTCTCAAAGATAATGCTAATGATTTAGGAAATATATTGCAAATTCTTGTGCAAACATGTAATTTCACAAATTGTTCATAGTGGAAGTGAGAATACTGCCATCTATCAGGGCTCTTAGGGCATGTCTACACTCCAGAGTTTTATCGGAAAAACGGCCATTTTTCCGACAAAACTTCAGGAATGTCCACACTGCAATTGCATTCTTCCATAAGGACAGAGGGGTTTTTCCAGCATTGGTAATCCTCATTCTACGAGGAAGAAGCCTTTTTGTGAAAGAGTTCTTTCGCCAAAAGGTGTATGTGGATGGGGAAGAGGGAGTTCTTTCAGAAGAAGAGGAAAGAGGTAAAAGCACAGGTGCCCTAGTGGCCAGTCCATCCATAGCAATCACAGCTTACATGCAAGAGAGCGTCCATTCAGTCTGAATGCTCTCTTTCAAAAAAGCAGATCGCTTTTTCAATGCACTGTTGCAGCGTGGACACTCTCTTCCAAAAAAAGCTTCTTATGAAAGAAGCCTGAAGTCTAGACGTAGCCTCAGGTCTAGACTGTGTGAACATCTTCCCAGCTCCCACATCCCTGTTGGGGACTGTAAGCTGGTCAGCTGTGGGAGGGGCGCCTCCCCTTTGGGATCAGTGGGTGGTCACTCCAACCCACTACATCCGGATCAGTCTCTGGGGGGAATTAATATATCAAATACCCAGTCCAAGGTCCCCTGCTCTTACCTCAGGGCGGGGTGACAAAAGTAAATAATAACAAAGGCTGCCTGGGTTTGGGCAGGCCAGTAAATGATAGGCTGAGGCCCAGCCTTAGTTCAGGGTGGGCTGCCAAGTCTATGGTGAGAAAGGCCCAGCCCTAGTTCAGGGCGGGGCCGCCAGTAAACCGTTTGTAGCCCGGCCTTCTGTCAGGGCAGGGCAGCAGGTAGCAGTTTATAAGACCAGCCCTTGGTCAGGGCAGGGAGACAGGCAAACAGTTAATAAGCCCCAACAGTTTATCGGCAGGCGGCCACCTTCCTCGGCACTCTGGATCCTCGCGAATGCTTGGTTCTGGGTGGGGATTTCAATACCAGCCTCGAGGACCAGGACCGTGCAGGACTCGAGAACTGCCAGGCCACAGCAGGTGTCCTCAGGGAGATCGTGGACCATCACTCCCTGGTGGATGTCTGGCAAAACCATCACCCAGACAAGACCATCACCTTCACCTATGTCCAGGTCAGGGATGATCGGTCGAGCCACTCCCGGTTGGACTGCATTTATTTATCACGTTTCCATCTGGCGCGAGCCCACTCCTCCAGCATCTGGCTGGCCCCGTTCACGGACCACCATTTGGTGGCTGTTCACGGACCACCTGTTTGTAGAGGCTGGGGCCGGCCTATTGGCATTTTAATAATAGCTTGCTGGAGGACGTGGGCTTCATGGTGTCCTTCCGGGAGTTCTGGCTGGCCTGGTGGGGGCAGTGGCCCACCTTTCCCTTGGCGCGGCGATGGTGAGATGTGGAGAAGGAGCGCGCCTGGTTCTTCTGCTGTGACTCCCGGGGTGCCGATTCGACCGGCAGCTCTTTTTTATTCACCCGAGGGGTCTTCCGCAAGACCTCTCAGAGCTGCCAGAATTCTACCAGGAACTCCTCCAGACCTGGAAGCTGTTATCAGCGACCAGGTCCGTTGTGGCCACTGAGGGAGAAGACCTCCTTGCGGCGCCCCTGCTTCAAAATCCAGCCTTGAGCGTGCAGGTGGCGGAGTCTCCCTCAGTGCACCAGAGGCTGATCCTGGCAGAAACCACCTGGACTACAACAGGGGGGACTGGGTGGATCCCCGAGTGCTCGCTCAGCACATGGGGCTCTCCACCCCTCTAACCCCCCTGCGCCTACTCCAGGAGGTGAAGGTGGCTTTGCCGCAGCCCGCTCTCGATTTCCTGCAGAGAGCCCTGCGAGAGGGTACACCCCGCCCCTCCCTTCATGCAAAAACTCCGTCCCTTCATATTGGGCCCCCCCCGGCCTCCCCATCCTTGGACCCCCAGCCAGCTGCAAAATCTGCAGCCGGTCTGCTTTCGAACTGCGCCTAGAGAACATCTGTACATGCTCGTGTTCCATACAATTCACTTTCTCACCCTCGGTTCCCACCCTGATACCAAGTGGCGGGACTATCTAAAACCCGTAGAAGGTGGGGAATCCCAATGGGCCAGCGTGTATTCCACACTAGTTCTGCAGCCCATCAGGGACATTAGTTGGTGGCTCCTTCACGGAGCCGTGAGCATGGGCGTGTATCTGGTGCGGTTCACCCCCATCCCAGATGCCTGCCCCTTTTGCGGAGTGAGGGAAAACCTGGCACACATGTATCTGGAATGCGCCAGGTTGCAGCCCCTATTCCGGCTCCTCCAGAATCTCTTACTGAGATTCTGGCTGCACTTCTCCCCACAACTTTTTATTTATGTGCACCCTATCCGTGGCCTCTCAAAGTCACGAGACTTCCTCGTCAATCTCCTCCTGGCCCTGGCTAAAGCTGCCATATATAATACCAGGAGGAGGATGCTGGACGAGGGGGTTCTCTCCGACTGTGGGGCCTACTTCTGTTCATCCCTTGTGTCACGTATCTGGGCAGAGTTCCTCTGGGCAGCATCCACTGGCTCCATCAACACCTTTGAGGAGCAGTGGGCACTGTCCGGGGTTCTCTGCTCGGTGTCCCCATCCGGTTCCCTCGTTTTGAACCAGTGACCCGCACCGCCTGCCCCTTTAGTCATTATTTGTCCTCTATGACCAGTTGAGCCTGGGTCTAGTCATCCCTCCCACAAGGCTGAGGGAAGGGCTTTGAGAAATGGTCTCAAATAGGAGCCCACTACAGGGACTGAACCAAAAAAATTAAAAAAATAAAAACATAAAAATCAGTTCAGGTTAAAAAAAAAAGTAAACTCATAAACTCATCTTTCCAAAATGAAAAGTCAAAATGTTTTGAGTAGAAAATGTTAAATGTTAAAATGATGCACTTTGGTACTTCCATTTTTTTTCCATTTTCAGAAAAAAATTGCTGACATCACGCGGACTTCGTGAACTATTTTGTTGGACATAGTATCTCAGCCAGCAGTTGTGCTCTCTCCAAGAAATCACGTATATTTAAAAACCTCTGTAGCATGGATTGGACTTCTCAGCCAATCATATATGTGGAAAAACCTTCAAAGCATGGATTGGACTCCTCGGCCATCTTTGACTTTTTCCTCCCTGACAGATCCTCACATTGATGGATAGCCAACAACGACAGCAGTTGCACCCAGACCATCTGAGAGCAAAGCAGGTGTAATATGTGACCACTGTCATACTATGGTGTGTTGCACTCACATGCACACGTATAAATGACAGTCAAGGAACAAGGCAATAGGTAATCAGACTCCAAGTCTCTTCCCAGATAATTCATGTATATAAAATACATAAGGAGATAAATTCATTACATCCATTGTATCCTGAAAATCGTTTGCCTAGTTTTAGTTTTGATGCAGATTAAAACAAAGAAGGAAGCAGCGGGGAAGCATTCTCAAGACTTACTGATACAAAACTTACTTTGACCTTCACAAAGTTCCCCATGCATAACATCTTGTCTGCCCTGAAGGTTTAGCCACTGGCAAAGTTGCATTGGTGTAAAAATGATTTACAGCCATGCAGCCTATTCTGGTTTGAAATCTGATGTATAATACATTTTGAATGCGTTTTCTTGAAAATCTCACCAACATGTATTCACAAAGCAAATTATAAACCAGGTCTCTTCAGAGAAGAGAGGGCTGGACAGTTGCTAGTAAACAGAGCAAGGTAACATGGGGAGTCAGCAGACTGTTAATTACACATAGTTCAGAAAAGCTTTGCAGAGCCAAATGTCTGAAATGTTTGCTTGGTTCAAACCAGTTCTCTGAATCTCTTCGGAGATGCTTATTATGTTGTGTGTGTGTGTGTGTGTGTGTGTGTGTGTGTGTGTGTGTGTGTGTGTGTGTGTGTGTGTGTTTACCATTCACTTTTATCCATTGATGCTGAGATTTTATTTGGTTGGTTTTGGGGGTTTTTTTTAGAAGACTATTTATTCTGTGTTCTCTTCATTAAATCTATTTAGAGTGAAGCAAGTGATGGAAAAATACAAGACTAAAGATAATTCTGTTCTAAGTACACGAGTTCTGGTTTAAAAGGTTCTACATCAGATATCCCCTGAATGCAGAACCTGTGCTTATTTAAAGTTCCTTTTTTCAAAATCTAAAGGAATAGAGTAGCTTCTGTAAGTCAGGTACAGCTCATCTTTTGTTCCTTCTTCTGACACTTTGTAACAGCTTACACTCAGAGCATGTCTAGACTACATCCCTCTTTTGAAAGAGGGATGTAAATTAGACAGATTGAAATTGCAAATGAAGCCGGGATTTAAATTTCCCGCGCTTTACTTGCATAATGATGGACGCGCTTTCTTTCGAAAAAGGGCTTTTCGAAAGTAAAACCACCGTTGAGACGCGGTTCTTTTGGAAAAAGCCCCCTTTTTCGAAAGAACCGCAATGCCTGGAAAAATGAGGTCCCAGGTTCTTTCGAAAAAGGGTGTTTTTTTTAAAAAGAACAGTGTCTAGATGGCGATTTTACTTTTGAAAAGCCTTTTTTCCAAAACGTGCCGCCGCCATTATGCAAATGAAGTGTGGGAAATTCAAATCCCAGTTTCATTTGCAATTTCAATCTGCCTAATTTACATCCCTCTTTTGAAAGGGTTGTAGTCTAGACATGCCCTCACTGCTGAGAAATATGCCAGCTGCAATGCCTTAATTACTATGCATGGGCTTGGCAGTAGGAAGGAAGGCCTAGTGAATAGGGCTCTGGAATGGGACTCAAGAGAGATGGGCTCATTTCCCTCCTTAGCTACAGCCTCTCTCCGTGACTAAAGTTACTTAACTTGTCTCAGATCCCCATCTGTGAAATACAGATACAGCGTCTTCCCAACTTACGAACCAGTTACAGACCAAGCAATTGATCGTAACTCTGTTTGTTCGTAAATCGGACCCCATAGAGTTACATGCAACCACGCTGTTTGTAAGCACGGATCGCGTTCGTAACTCGGGGTCCGCCATTTATGACAGCTTCGGTCATAACTGTGAACGGTCGTAAGTCAACCATTCGCAACTCGGGGACTGGCTGTAGTCCTTCCCCCCTCATAGGGTGCTGTGAGGATAAAATATCTTAAATATTATGAGATACTAGACTGAGAATATACAGTGTTAGAGTGAAGCTAGCTGTTTTTGTGACACTGTCCGATTATTCTGAATTTTTTTTACCATAGTGGTATTTATTATTGTGGTGTTATGGTGAATAAGTGCCATAAAATCAACATGATTTACACAATCATTTATCATAATTATTTCCAAACAGTATCAAAACGAAGACCTCATTTTAAGGAAAAAGAGAGAATAAAAAAGTTGCCCATCAGATTAATTAAATTAAACAGATTCATTTTTATTCAAATAACTAGCATCAGACATTACAGCTAATAACCATATTTAACAGCTAAATAACAGGGAACTACATTTCAAACACTTCTTAATGTAGGAAGAGGGAAGAGGGCAGAGGAAGGAGAAGGAAGTCTGTCTTTTAACAACCACAGTATATTTATTCTGTCTTTGGCATATGTGGAAATATGTGGACACTTGCAAAAATATTAATCAAGATATTTCCTCCAAATATGCTTAAAACAGAAAAAAAAAAACAGAAAAAAAATAAAATATGTTGTTTGGTTATACTGTCGAAAACACACATCCTAATGGATTTCTTGGGGGAATTAATGGGTTTAGTATCCCTTGGTTTCACCTTGGGCCATTAATTCTCCCTATTGGTTATTAATCCCTAGAAAATGCACTGAGTTGTGATAATTATTGCTTAATTGATGGATCAGCTGACAATCAATTAACTCTTGATTATACATTTGATAGGCACATACAAGGTCCCCTTACGTCTATTCTTCTCTGCAATTTGCTTATTAGTCAGGGTTTGACTAGCTGATCAGTATGAAACAACTTCTCTGATGAACACTTTAAAAATGGAAGCTAAGTTATTCAATCCAAGTGTTGGACTTCTGACCTATATCTAGTTTGTAGTTTAACACATTATAATTGTTAAGACAAGCTTTATTCAGTTTGTTTCAACACTGATGTAGGTGACTAAACAGAAATTCCAAATAGTATAAGCACACTGTGGAAGAAAGCTTTGCATTGTTGTAGCTGAAAAAGTTCAAGAACTCAGAAGACATATTCACAATAAAAAGAAAGTAGAACATCAGATTTAATAATGAAAATGTATAAGGTCTGAGTTTTGTTCAGATACATCAAAATAGTTAGTTATGCATATATCAAACTGAGTAATAGTACAAATTAAATAGTCAAATGAGGGGAAGGGTATTTATTGCATGGGACCTTAGCAAAAATAAGTAGAATAAGATAGTAAATGAAACTAAATACAAAAATAGCATAAAGGAAAAACACTGGTACTAACAGAAAAACATATGAGGGAAGGAGTTTATAGGGCACAGTTTTCACAACCCGTTAAGGAAACATTGAGAGGAGAATGAAACAAGCAGTCTAGAAATATTGTAGGGTTGTATAAATCACTCTAAAAACCTAGTGCTATTGTGTTTTACCTTGTATTCTACAATAGGGATGTAATTTTCTGTTAAATTCTAGATGATGATTCAAAACCTCTAAAAGGGTTCTGGAAGATAGAATTTAAATAAAGATAATAATAAAGTTGGTCTCCCACAAAACATACTTATTGTTGAAATAGTGTCTCCTGGTATTGAAGGACACTGGGGAAAAACGGAAGCTTTAGGACCTATTCTTGTTGTTGTTGTTGAAATTGGTGGCAAATTCACTAGCTACCGTTCTATAGCATTATAACTAGTATAATTTCACTGTATATTGTAAAGAGCCACTGCAAGAAAAAGTAGTTGCATGTTTTTATCACCCTCCCTATATACCTCTCTTCTCACAATGAAAAAAAAAAGTCCAGAATACTCCTTGCTCTTCTCCCACAGACTGTGTAATAGTCACAGTAAAAAATGTTAAAAATCAATGGTGCTTGAAGGAAGGAAATAATTGAGGGAAGTGATGGAAGCCCTAATGCTAGGTGTTTTTAAAACTAGTCCGGGCAAAGTACTAAACGTGTATTGTAAGGAACAATGCTGTGCTGGTTGGAGACTGAATGATTTAAATAGTATATTCCATCTCTAACTTTACGAGTCTTTAACTCAACAGTATGGTCTGTAATTCCCTGTAATACTGGTATGCATTGGTGGAAGGTACAGCTGCCATAACTGCTGATGTAGTGGTTAAAGGTGAGAGCAAAGGAAAGCATGAAGGAAGCAATGGGCTAATACCTTGGTTTCCCACAATATGGTTTAGTCTATATTTTTTCTGTCCCTACTCCCTTCTCCAATCTGTATCCCTGTCTCTCCTGTGACCCTGTCTGTCCTGGGAAGAGTTGCTGAGATATTCTACTGTTTTATTCCCACACATAGGGTATGTCTAGATTACATGCCTCTGATGACAGAGGCATGTAGATTAGGCTACCCGGCATAGGCAAAGCATCAGGGATTTAAATAATCCCCGCTTCATTCAAATAAACATGGCCGGCGCGCTGTGCCGACGATCAGCTGATCCAGCACAGCGCGGTAGTCTAGACACAGATCAGTTGGCTGGAGAAGCCTTTGCCAACCGATCCCTTATGTCACGAGGCTTACAGGATCGGTCGGCAAATGCTTCCCCAGCTGACTGATCTGCGTCTAGACTACCGTGCTGTGCCGGATCAGCTGATCGTCGGCACAGCGCAGCGCAGCGGCCATGTTTATTTTAATGAAGAGGGGATTATTTAAATCCCAGCTTCTTTGCCTATGTAGGGTAGCTTAATCTACATGCCTCTGTCACCAGAGGCATGTAGTCTAGACATACCCATATAGTTTGAGGCCACAGAGGAACATATGGATTTATTTCCTGCAATAAAACTGTGGCATTAGTTGGGATTCTAGGTTGAAGGTATTAACTCAGAAATGAGTGATGTTGTATTGTTCTTGTGCATTACTCAGTCAAGCGTAGGTATATATTCTAGTGATTGGTTCTCCATTTTGCATTAATGTATACACATTAAACCTCTTCTTTTGGCTTCTCTCTAGCCTTTTCAGTAGCGGAGGAGGAAGGCAGGCTATGCTATTATCAGGCTGTTTTGGCATCCACATTACATTGTTTCTGCTCCTTCTTTCCCATGCCTAAGTTTCCATGGCTGCCAAATTTTGAGGTGCTCGTTCAAGCTACATCTACACTGCAGATTTATTTCTGAATGAGCTACTCCGGAAGAGATTTTCCGGAATAGCTTATTTCGAAATAGCGCATCTACACACAAAATGCGTATCAAAATAGCACTTAGCATTTAAGGCCACCCAGAACCAGTTCAGGCAGGGCATCAGGTCATTAGTTACTTTGTGTGGCTGCTGCTTGAGGCTATCTGAGGCTCATGCTTAAAGGGACCTCCCTGGACAGCCATTTCTCAGGTTTCCTGCTTGTTTGCCTACCTCTCTGAGGGACAGCAAAGCATTTTCTCTGCATGCTCTGGTTGCCCTGCTTTTGGACACCATAGAACTCTCTGCTACGGAACTGGAGCTGCCTCTGGGCAGTCTTCAGCTCTTGAAGCTTTTGCTGTAAGTCATGCAGCACTTTCTGGCTCCCAGGCTCTGCAGGAACCCAACCCCCATCCCTTCTGGGAGACCCTCCTTGGATCTCTGCGGGCGCAGCTCCTACAGTTGGATCCCGCCTGCCCTGGCCTGGACACTGTGTCCCACTGCATCTGGCATCTGGACACCAGTGCAGATTGGTGGGACCTAATTTTTTTGGAGCACTGGGGAGACCAGTAATGGCTCCAGAACTTCAGAATGAGAAAGGACACCTTCATGGAGCTCTGTGAGTGGCTCACACCTGCTCTGAGGCAACAGGACACACTCATAAGACCCTCCATTGCCCTCTAGAAGTTCTCCATGCTGGATAGCTACTGATCCATGGGGAACCAGTTCAGTATGGAGAGATCAACCATCAGGGCCCTGGTCATGCAGGTATGACATTCTTGGGCTATTGTCCCACGAAAGGGGTGGAAGGAAGGAATGGGCTTCCTTAGGGAAAGGGACAGTGGGGGTGGGGGTGAGGGTTGGGGATGCAAGCCCACTCCCTGGGAGGTTTTTTTCAATCCCGCCCTCACAAAACCCTGCTAGGAGTTGGGGTGATTGGGGGGGGGGGTTGATACTGGTAGGGGGAAGGGGACCAGGAGGGTGAACTGGGGGAACTCTCAGGGGCCCTGGCACCCCTGTGATTCTGTTTGTTTCCTTCTGCAGGTGGTCAGGGCCATCAACACCATCCTGCTGTGCAGTCATGTGCCTTGGAGATGTGGATGTCTTCGTCGCTGGGTTTGCTGACATGGGCTTCCCCAACTGTGGGGGGGGCTATTGATGAGACCCACATTTCCATCTGTACCCCGACCACTGGGCACCACTTTACATCAACCAAAAGAAATACTTTTCGGTGATCCTGCAGGCTGTGACGGACCACCAGGGACAGTTCACTGACATCTATGTTGGGTGATCAGGGAAGGTGCACGACACACATGTGTTTAGGAACTCTAGCATGTTCCAGAAGCTGCACGCCAGAACTTTCTTCCCCAACCGCACCATCAAAGTCAGGGACGTGGACATGCCCATCTGCCTGGTGGGGGATGTGGCCTATTCCCTCCAGCCTAGGTTCATGAAGCCATACCGGCCACCTCAACCCCTCCAGAGAACAGTACAATGCCAGACTCAGCAAGGCCTGCATGGTCATAGAGGGCACCTTTGGCCGTTCGAAGGCACACTTCAGATGCCTCCTCACCCTTCTGGACCTTGGGAAGCACAACATTCCACACGTGGTGGCTGTGTGTTGTGTACTGCACAACGTGTGTGAGAGGAAGGGGGAGGCATTCCTGCCAGGGTGGCAGGCAGAGGCTAACCACATAGGCAGGGCCTATGACCAGCCACGCACGGCTGCCATCTGGCAGGCCCATTAGGGGGCCATGCACATTCTGGAGGCCCTGAGTTGTTCCAGGATCTCTGCACCAGACCAGGAAGGCGAACATCTTTTCCAACCCCTGGCAGGGTCCTGGGAGCTGTCTGACTGCTCCTTGGAAGCAGTGGAACACTGGGTGGGAGCAGCAGACTGCCTCATCTTCTGGGAAAAGTGAGGCCGGTGAAGCTGCAGGGTGGCTCAGAGCTGTCAGGCCTACTGCTCATCACAAGCCCTTTCTGCAAAGGCTGCAGCTTTAAGGGCTCCAAAGTGGGGGGGAGTAGTTTGGCTGAGTGTGGACAGAGCAGCCACCAGGGCACCCTGGGAAGGGCTGGAGGCCTCCTATTTTGGAATAGCAGCTATACTCTGTCTACACAGCCCCTATTCCAAAATAGATATTTTGGAATAGGCATTATTCTTCATGGAATGAGGTTTACAGAAGCCGGAATAAGCCGTCCGTTATTTTGAAATAATTTTGAAATAGCAGAATTGCTGTGTAGATGCTCACATAGTTATTTTGGAATAATGGCCATTATTCTGAAATAACTTTGCTGTGTAGTCACGCCCTCAGTGACATATATTTCAGCAGCCAGTGACTTGAAATAAGAGAGCATTTGTAAGAGGAGTAGAAGTGGAACAGATGGATGCCTCCCTTGGGGGAAAACTTCCTTTTTGACCTTCCCTTTATCCAATTATCCCTCCTCCTAATTCTTTTCTATGCATTGTACTGCCTCGCCCTTGTTGTGCTCTCTCCCAGTTCCTCCTCTCCTTTATAGGGAACTGGTGGTGACCATATTAACTGAGGGTAGTCTAGATCATTCACATTGAGAACAATAGATTATGTTGGCTATTTTTCATAAAAGAGAACTTTTGCATGGTGGCTCCAGCTTCCCCCAGGGTAAAAAGCAGCTTAAAGAATGCTACTTAATATTGCAAAACACAAGATATCACAAGCATTGGCAACTATACTTAGCATAAGTACTTCCCTGACAGCTTCCAGATAGGGTTACAACAGAAGCTGCATGAATGACAAGTGTACACTTCATAGGGTGTGTCTAGACTACAGGCTTTTTCTGAAAAAAAGTGGCTTTTTTTCAAAAAAACTTCCCCTGCATCTAGACTGCTGCCGCGTTCTTTCGAAAGTAAATCGAAAGAATGTGGCAGGTTTTTTGACCACGGAAAACCTCATTTTATGAGGAATAACACCTTTTTTCGAAAGTGTTCTTTCGAAAAAAGGTGCTATGTAATGCAAACTGTGCTTTTTCGAAAGACAGCATCCAGACTACCTGGGTGCTCTCTTTCGAAAAAGCGGCTTGTTTTTTCGAAAGTACTGGTTGTAGTCTAGATGCTCTTTTTTGAAAGAGGCTTTTTCAAAAGTATCTTTCGAGAAAAAGCCTCTTTCGAAAAAGGCTTGCAGTCTAGACATAGCCATAGAGAAAACATGTAGATACTCTAAATTCTGAGTCTTTCTTATCAGCTTATTGTTCAGTATATCTATTTGCAAAAACAATACTTCTTTTTCAATAAAAGTTAATACTGAAAATTGTTTTCAGTGACAAAAACCTAAAGTTTAAAAGAGCTGTGTATCTAAGTCTCTTTGCCTCTTTCTCTGAAATATTACTTAATACGTCCATAGCTATTTGATGAGCATTGGTGCCTGCAAATACTAAAGTCCCCCAAGCATACTTAAAATGGTAAAAAGAAATAGACCTTACAGAAGAAGAGAGATACCTGTAATTTAGGTATAAAACAAGGAGTAATATCCACTAAATGAATCCAAAAAATTGCAAATCCTGTGAATTTATCAATCTGCTTGTGGAAAAAAATATTTCTGGTGCACCTCTTTTTGTAATATTCCAGGAGAGGAGGCTGTATTACAATGTCCTTTGTGAACTGGGGAAGGATTGGTCCCATCCGTACTAGTGGTGTCCAGTAGCTAAGCAAAAGTTTTGAGATTTTGCTTCAATTTTTTTTAAAAAATCTTCATAAGCAGTGATCTTAATAGGCAAGGGGTTGAGGACCTTATGTGGCTAATGGCATAATGGACAGGTTTGATTTGTTTGTTTTGGGGGAGTGTTTTGGTTTGGTTTTTTGTTTTTGGGGGGGGGGGTTTTGTATAGAAAATAGTATTCATAGACTATATAAGGAATAGTCATTATTTTCTGGGGAACAAAGTTACTTCAATTTCTCTTGTGGCTAAAACTGCATCATTTAAAGTAACTTTAAATGATGACATGTGGGGCCTATACCTATTCTAATAGTCGACAAAATGGCTGTGTGGATGCATTTTTCTAGATTATATGGTTATTTCCTGTGTCTCTTTCCTTCAGTAAGGCACTTCTGGGTTTCTCCAAATTATGTCTACACTAGTCACTTCTCTTAGGGTACATCTACACTGCACGACTATTTTGAAATAAGCTATTCTGGAACAGTTATTCCAAAATAGCTTATTTTGAAATAGCACATCTACACTGCAGGGAAGCCTCAAAATTAGTCTGAGGCAGGTTTCCCTAATGTAGACATGCTATCTCGATTTAGAGCCCCAGGAGGCACTGGGGAGGAATAACTTAGCATGGCCCCGGTGAGAGGCTATTTTGAAATAGCAGCAGTGGAGCATCTACACACGCCTTATTTCAAAATAGTTATTTCAGAAAAGGTGTTATTCCTCGTAGAATGAAGTTTACAGATTTCAGAATAAGCCATTAGTAATTTTGAAATTATTTCAAAATAATGGAATGGCTAGGTAGATGCTCACATTGTTATTTTGAAATAACGCTAGTTATCTTGAAATAACGGTGAAGTGTAGCTGCACCCTTACAAATTAATTGATTACCAAATAAGTTGAGATACTTAAAGACAGGACATATGGGGAGTGTTCACATTTACCAGGCTACAACATTTGTTCTTTATTCATGAATGGCTCTTAGGGTTAAGAACAAATGTGTAATTCAGAACAAAAATGTAACAAGTGTCCTCACTGTTCTTTGCAAAATATTAAGTATCTCAAGTTAACATTTGATCAGTTAATTTGAGGTGAAAAAGTTTAATGTTGACATACCATTTTTGTGGGATAGTCCATACTAATGTCTGGATGACTTTTTCTATCTTGAATTCTTCAAAACAGGCAACACAGAGTACACATTTGTCTAGAAGTACTGCTGAGACTGTTTCTAAAAAGTTCAATGTGTAGACTATTCTTACATAATGAAGCTGATTATGTTCTTTAATGTCTGTGCTAAAGTAGACTCTCCATGGCAGTTGGTTGTTATATTGCCTAATCCCCCTGACAAGTATCTGGTTAACATCCAAACCTTATTGTGCATCAGCACAGTGTGACCAGACAAGATGATTACTTGTTACTTTTGCAGGTCATTTGGATTCTGGGTGTTCTGCTTTTAATACTTCTCAATTTAACAGAATATTCTTTAATGGCTCTTCTTTCTTTTTTTTAACTATCATAGCATTCTCATTATACTAAAAGTTAAGTTCTCTTCACTTCTTTCCTTTCAACGTTAGTCTGTCAGCTGCTGATAGTCATCCAGTGCTAAGAAATTCAGGCTCAAGAATTCTTTTATTTCTTTTTGCTTTGTCATGCAGAAATATGATTTGTCAGCAAAGACAAGTTCCATAATGCTCGCAGGAGGAAGGAACATTGTCTAATTCATTCGGTCTGGTTAATAAAGCCACAGTCATGTCAAGGCTTCATTTCCATGTTGTGAAACCAAGGCCATACCTGTACTACAAATTAGGGGTGTGATTTCATACTCATGTATACATAGTCATGCTAATTCTGCTTGAACTATAGGTTGTATAAGTATAAACAGTAGTGTGACCACAGCAACTAAGGCAATGGCTGCGGCAGCAGCATGGCTTATGCATGACAAGTATGTAGCTACCAGTTTCAGGCAAGCTTGTATTCAGCTCTCCTAAGTCATAAAGCCATTGCTGTTATTTATACTCATGCTAGTATGGGTATGTTTATGCAGTCTGGGAATCACACTCTCATAGTCTGCTAAAGAGACCTAGCAGTCCTTCCACCTGAAGAACATGGCTATGAAACACTCACACTCACACACACTCTCACACTCACACTCACACTCACACTCTCTCTCTCTCTCACACACACACACACACACACACACACACACTTGTCCTTCCATTGTAAACAACGCATTTTTGGTTATTGTATAAAACTTCAAAAGTTTTTTTTTCTTTGAGGGGCCATAATGCCAGAAAGTCTTGGGGAGGATGTCTACATTTATGAGAAGATCAACATTTATGAGGAGTTCAATCTTCTAGCATTTGATTTAGCAAGCCCAATATAGGCCCTAAATTGTATGCTGAGGGCATCCCCCCTTGGCCTCCTGCTATGTGTAGACACCACCATGTGGCTTGGCTTAAGGTCAGCCTACTCTAGCTATGCATTTTGCGTAGCTAGAGCTCCGTTCCATAAGTTGACCTGCATGGTCTAGTATAGACCAGGCCTTGAGACTGTGAATAAGAGACTGTCTTCAAAAGATTTTAGAAGTTAGGTTATATCACACCACTTGTTACATCCAAAAATCAGATAGTGAATTTGTTTGATACCTTTCCTGAACTGTAATTGATTTCTTTGAGGGCAGGCAACAACATCCTTGAAGTCCCTATTCAGTAAGGGTGCAAATAGCTTATTTCAAGTTAATCTTGAAATAGATTATTTCATAATTTGGCGCTGTCTACACAGCTCCACATTTCAAAATAAACTGCTATTCCAAAATATCTCTTAATCCTCATGGAACGAGGTTTACCAGGACATTGGAATAGTGAGCCGTTATATTTCAAAATAATGGGCTTGTTCAAAAGTTTTGGAATAGCTATTTTGCGATACTGAAAGTTTCCTGAAATAGCACCACAGTGTAGACGTACCCTAAGGATGTGTCTACACTGGGCCACTTATTCCGGAAAAGCAGCCGCTTTTCCGGAATAAGCTGTGAGCTGTCTACACTGGCCCCTTGAATTTCCGGAAAAGCACTGACGATCTACTGTAAGAAATCAGCTGCTTTTCCGAAAAACTATGCTGCTCCCGCCGGGCAAAAGTCCTTTTTCCGGAAAACTGTTATGCGGAAAAGGGCCAGTGTAGACAGCCCAGCAGTCTTTTCTCATAAAAAAGCCCGATCGCGAAAATGACGATAGGGCTTTTTCCGAGGGGCGTCTACATTGGCCACGGACGCTTTTCCGGAAAAAGGGCTTTTCCGGAAAAGCATCCTGCCAATGTAGACGCTCTTTTTCCGGAAATACTTATAACGGAAAACTGTTCCGTTTTAAGCATTTCTGGAAAATCATGCCAGTGTAGACACAGCCTAATAGTTTGACAACCGTGAGCGTTTGTCTGAGAAGTCTAGTGAATGTCCTTGAATAACTTGGCTAACCATTGGAAACTATTCCTTATTGCAGGTTCACCATTCTGCTGCTCCCCAAGCATTGTTTCTGAATCTGTCTCCTCTGGATCTGAATATTTGAAGTGAGATTTTAAAAGGGTTCACAGAGAGAAAGATGTGAGGAGAGACAAAATTCAACACAGGTGATGGAGAAAAAAAGGAACAAACAATATGAAGCAAGACAGAGACAAGAGATAATAAAATAGATAAAGAGAAATGTAGGATGCATAAGAAAGTGAGGGTGAAGAAAAGTCAGAGGACAAAAACTCAAAAGGAGAAACTTGTGTAAGTTAATTCTTCCTGAAGAAAGAAAAAAAGAAACAAAGAATAAAGGTATAACATATTGAAAAGATATAAATGGGGAGACGAAAATTGAATTTAGAAGTGTGATGGGTACTATCGACAACCTTTAGTTAAATCAGCTTGTAGACATTAAAGTAAAGGCCAAATGTAGTTGTATAGCAATCTGGACCAACTAATTATTAAAATTCTCTTTTTTCCAAAATAGTTTAATTACATCAGTTGTAGACCACATGTAATTCCATTGATATTAATTTACCATAATTAGCATGTAGAAAAACACACACATGCCAGCAAGAAAATACCTTTTTTTTTTCTACTTTTCACTGTCTGAAAAGTGGCTAGGTGATCTGCTGGTTTTCATGTAGACTGGCTGAACATCTTGGCTATGTCTATACTAAAAAGAAAAGTCTTTTTTTTCGGAAGAGGTTTTTCCAAAATTTGGCCCATCTACATGGGGCCAAATTTTGGAAAAACCTCCTCTTTCAGAACATCCCTTATTCCTCATACAATGAGGAATACAGGGATGCTGAAAGAACGCGTCCGCTTTTTCCGGAAACTGTTCTGAAAAAGCGGACGTGTTCCTTGGACTCAGCAGAGCTTTTCCAGGATACCATTTATCTCAATGAATTCCTTATTTCAATATATGCAATTAGGTATAGATTCATATATGTTTCATAGCTCATCTATAATTAATCAGAACTTGAAATATGGAGGGACAATCACGCCAAAAACATTCTAAAATATTTTAATTCTCCTCCTGACTTTCAAAAATCACTACTAAGAAAAATGTCAGTGTTGAGGATAGGATTCTCTTTCTCTCTCTCGTTTTTTTAAGTGTTCTAATGTAGAAGGTTATTCATTAGATTTTGCTACAAATACAGGGACAACATTTCCAAAACAGCCACTAAAAGTGTTTCCAGGATTTTCTACCCATAGTTATTTGCATCTGCAAGTTTCCAAGTACAATTACTGTGAGATGCGAACAAAGTTTAGTGGCCTAGCAATCAGCCTGCATATTCATGGTGCATGTTGTGACATATTTGAAATATTGGTGTGTAATGACTACTCCTATTCTCAGTGACTGTTTCACTTGCAATACTGTATTTATACCCTCATCTTGTGAAAGTACTTCCCAATACTTGGGAATGAGTAATTCTCTAAAATTAAATTCTAATATATTATATTTCCTTTCTGATAATCTGCCCACCACAAACATAATTTCTAAAGGACATATTCTTCTCCCAAATCTGGAACTTTCCCATGAAAGTTACACAGTGTTCCAGCTTAGCCATAAATTATTATGAAGATAATAGAGTAGATCTGTTTTGTTTTCAACTTTTCATCTTAAATTGATATTTTTCTTTATTTTTCTAAAGGTTTGAAATTATCAGTTACTTTAAAAACACTTTTTGGGTGGAGGGCATGCTAATTCTTTCCATTTGAAATGCCTGTACAGCGATCATTTGATACAAGCCAAAATGAGCTTAATGCTCCTGCCAAAACAAATATTTGAATCGTAGGGTTTTCCAGGTAATGCATTGTTTCCTTGTCTTGAAATGAAGACACCGATCTTATCCAATATAACAATTCCTCTGATGTTCTGTTCTAAGAAATCTGTTCTCTCCCTTATATATGTTGATTATTCCCAAAATTGTAGATGGAAGTTTTATGTATTTATCAAGGATAGAATTTCATGCCGATATGTAATGGAGAATAGCATTTAATGTGTAAAGAATTGAGTTTAAATGTCTGATACATGGGGATTAGATTCACTTTGATTTGGAGGCAAATTGCTTCCCTGAGCACTCTACCTCCCAGTCAGACCAATCATCCATGACTTGCAGACATGAAATATATTCTTTAATTCATTTGCAAGCTATTGAGCTATTTGCAAGAATGACTGCATAAAATGCTAGGGCCTACATTATGCAGGAGGTCAGACTGATCATAAATGTTCCTTCTTGTTTGAAAAATCTAAAAATCTGATAGGGGCTCCTTTTTTTTTTTTTTGTTATGTTTCCTCAACAGGCTGATCGCTCTATGAGGTTGGCCTCAGCCACTTTACAAACCTGTAGACTGGGCTCCCTTCAGCATTCTCCTTGTGCTTCTATGTAGTGTGCAGGGATAGGTTAATGTAAAGCTGATTTAAGGAGACTATACAATAGAATAATTGCTCCTCATTCCCATTGTTCCTAGGACCACCTCTGCCTCTTGCCCATCTCTGCCAGTACGCAGTGCCAATCACATGGACAGGCTATGGAGAGACTTGGTAGAGCTGGGGAAAAGGAGTTTTCTCAGCCCATGAGACTTTTTGAGATGTTGAAAATTCAGCATTTTCTGATAAGAAAGCAATTTGTCAAAAAAAATTCTCTTTCAAGAGAAGGAAGGTATCTTTCAAGTTTCCTCCTTTTTTTGTCCTGACTATTCCAAGCAGCTGATTTAAGGATAAATGTGCTCCTGTCCTGCTGCATTTGCAAGATGCTCTACCAGTGCAGATGGAAAGCAGTGTACTTGCACCTTTGACCCTCTGGCTTGTACTTACAATCAGATATCTAGTCATGTAAAAAGGAGCAAAAATATGGGAGAAGATTGTGCATGAACAAAGATCCAGTATTTATGTCCTTTAAGTTCACACATACTGAATGGTCACCTTGATTAGGTAACATCAAGTTACTGAACCTCCAAAAAAGAGGGGGAATCAATAGACAGACCATCAGACAGACTCTAGCTCTTACAGAACATTAACTGATAGTAGCTTGGCCATTAGTTATCTTCCATTGTATCGTGTGGTTCAGTGTATTTTTAGATCCAAAGGAAATCAGAGCACATCAGAGAGAGAAAACTTAACCACTTTCTTATTTTATTGCAAGCTTGAGCAATGACAGCAATCCAAAGTTTTGCACATTCTACCGCCAGTACAATGGACATAAGCAAGGCAATAATTAGCAAGTATTAAGTAGTTAACACAATCCCATATATTTTGAAAGCACTATAAGCATTATTATAATACAGATCAATGCAATAACTATGAATACAGCACAAGATATAATACATTCTTCTACCATAATTCCTGTTGCAAGTCAATTATTACAATATTAAACATAGTTCACTTACAATTTACCCATTTCCCACTATAGTGCTCTAGACATGAGGTTTGTGGTCTCTTTGGTTCCCAGATGGCCAGATGAAAACGTCGTTGCTTCTAGTTATGATGAGCAGGGTCTGTGGATCTACCCTGTACCCTACCTCCCAAACAGATGTTTGCAAAAGCTCATTTTATAAAGTGAAACTTGGTTGCTTACACCCCTCATTGCCACACATTGCCCTAGCCATACATACTTCCCTATTCTATCAATCTCTCAGACGCTGCCCCCCTTTATGTTCCTTTATTTATTCGGAACCTAATCTACACCATTATCTTAAGTTGTTTAACCCTTTTGTGGCTAGCACTTTTGAGAAATACAAGGTGTGCCTGTCATGTCACCCCCTATTCCTGCAAGCCGCAGCATAATAATTCTGGAAATTTTAGCCATGCTTGTTATGCATGATCACACTTAGCAGCTTCAGCATTTTGTTAGAAATTTACGGTCAGGCCTTTCCCAATAACTGAGGGCAAGAAGTTACATTTCGACATCCTTGTTTTATCCTGAGGCCTGCCTGCATGCTTGCCAGCACTAGACTGTAACAGGGCCTGCACTTAGCCAGACTTATGTCAAGCCAAGGAAGGCCGTGCTCGTGCAGACTCCTCTACACATTTCTTCTTCAAGATTAAATTAATAATGGGTTGAATCACTGAGTAATTTATATGTATCTATATATTATATTCAATAAATTATTGAATTTATATGTATCTATAAAGATATTATTGAATGCAATGTTCTTTGTACTGTGGGTACATAATTTCAATTAAAATCAGTCATTAAAATAGAGGAAATCAAGCTCATCACTTCCTTCCAGCTATTCACTTATATTACCACTGGAAAATACACATTACTTCTTCCAAAGAACTAAGATGGTAGTCTTACATTTTTTACTCAACCTTTTTTATTGTTTTTAATGAGTTAGATCTAGTCATGTGCAGATATTCATTATGTAAAACTTCAGAAGCAGAAAATTCCCCTGACATCTAGGCTACGTCTACACTGGCATGATTTTCCGGAAATGCTTAAAACGGAACAGTTTTCCGTTATAAGTATTTCCGGAAAAGGAGCGTCTACATTGGTCCCGGAGTTACCCTTATAACGATGCGCTTTTCCGGAAAAGCGCGTCTACATTGGTGGCACGCTTTTCCGGAAAAGCAGAAGCCCGGAGCCATTTTGAAGAGGGCAAAGGCCACCAGACCTTTCCGGGGGCGGGACCAGAGTGCCATTCAGACATGTGCTTAAAGGGGTCTCGCCGGACAGCCGTTGGTCTCCTGCTCCCCTGCCTTGGGACCTCTGCCAGGGACTGGCACCCTTAGCAGGTTCAGTGGTTGCCCTCTGAGTTTTGGGGACACCACCCTTTGGCCCCCAACTGCTTTTCCCTGAGTTTAGTTTTTCTGCCCTGCTCTGTCTGCCATGGAGCCGTGGGTGGCCATTTGCCTGCTCGGGCCCCTGTTGAGCTG
The DNA here is from genome assembly GCA_019425775.1 of Rafetus swinhoei. NCBI lineage: Eukaryota > Metazoa > Chordata > Testudines > Trionychidae > Rafetus > Rafetus swinhoei. The sequence continues at coordinate 58,806,572 of CM033449.1, forward strand.
TACGCAGTGCCTGCTGCTCGTGCTACAGGCCGGTGCCATGGTGTACATGAACCAGGAGGCAGGGATCGCATTGGACTCCCTCACCAGGAGGCCCTGGCAACCGTGTGGCATCAGCACCCCACCGTGAGAGGCCCGCCTGGAGTTTCGAGAGCAGCACCGACTGGTGGGCGGCTGGTCCTCGGGTCTGGGGCGACCACCAATGGATCAGGAATTTCCGCATGAGAAAGCGGACCTTCCTGCAGCTGTGCACCTGGCTCACCCCCCGCTGCAGAGAGCCACCACCCGGCTGCGGGCACCCATCCCCATCAAGAAGAGGGTCGCCATCGCACTCTGGAAGCTGGCCACACCGGACAGCTACCGCTCGATGGCACAGCAGTTCGGGTGGGAAGATCAACCGTCGGAGTGATCGTCATGGAGGTAAGTCCCAGGGGAGTGGGGTGGGGGGAGGGTGCTGCACTCCAGGCCCAGGGACAGCCAAGATTCCAGGCTGGGTCGCCCAGGGGTTTGGGCCGTCCCTCCCTTGCACAGGCCCGCTGGTGGGGGCCGTGGGGCGAGGGCCCTGGTGTGTGGGTGTGTGTGAGGACAGAGGGAATCAAGGGGGGGCCCCAAGGGAGCGCACACTCACCCCTGCCGTACGTGATGTATTCCCTTGTGTTTCTCTGCACCCTTCTGCAGGTCGTCCACGCCATCAACAACATCCTGCTCCCGCGAATCATCCGCCTGCGCGACGTGGATGATACCATGGCCGGCTTCACTGCCCTCGGGTTCCCCAACTGCGGGAGCCCTGGACGCCACCCACATCCCCATCCGGGCCCGGGCATCGAGCGGCCCATTTCATGAACCGCCAGGGGTACTGCTCCATTGTTCTGCAGGCCCTCGTGGACAACCGGGGCCGCTTCCTGGACATTTACGGGGGCTGGTCCGGCCGGGCACACGACGCCTGCATCCTCCGGAACTCTGGACTGTTTCGCAGGTTGAAGGCAGGCACCTACTTCCCCCGGCGAGACTTGACTGTCGGGGATGTGCCTATGCCCATCTGCGTCGTCGCGGGCGCCTACCCCTGATGCCCTGGCTAATGCGGCCCTACACGGGCAGCGGACCAGAACCGGGCCTGGTTCAACGACCGCCTCAACCGGGCCCGAAACCCAGTGGAGCTGGCCTTTGGGCGTTTAAAGCCCGATTCCGTTGTTTGCTCACCCGTCTCGAGATGGGTGAGCAGAATTCAACGGAGGTACTGGCCGTGTGCTGCGTGCTCCACAACATTGTGGAGCGCGCGGGCCTTCCTCCTGCATGGATGGCAGCCGAGGCACAGACCTTGGAACAGCCCGACACAGCTGCCGTCCGCCAGGCGCGCCAGGATGCGGTGCGCATCAGAGAGGCCCTGGTGGACATGTTTGCCCAAGCCCCGTAGTAGGGTCGCCTGGGTCTCCCCAGACTACTCCCGCCTCCCCTACCCTTCCCCACCCTCCCCTTACCTCCCCAATTGTAAAGGCCGGGTCAGCACATCGGCCGCCATCGTGACTGTTCGCCGGGTGCGCCGGGCGAGTTAGGGTTTTTCTTTTAGTTTAGGCTAGGTTTAGAGGATTCGGGCCTGCAGAAGGCTCAAGTTCATATCCCAGTCGCCTTCCGTCGAGGATCTCCTGGCTGTTCCTCTCCTGAGGCCCGGAAGGACCAAAGGATTGAGGTGGCCAGCAACACTACCCAATTGTCCTCCCTGCGCCTAGACTATGTTTAATTATCTGTAGTGTGCATCTTTTAACCGTTCTTGCTTGTTTGTGAGCTATGTAAATATAGTTTGTGGTTTACATTTTACTGAAAAGTCTCAGTATTTATTTATGCGCCACAAACCAATGAACACTTAAAAAGGGCCCCCCCCGTGATAGAGTACAGATTTTGTTGTCTGCAGTTTGTAACCCTGTTAAATTTAAGTGGCTAATTGGCATCTCACATCATTTCCTACAGTTACTAGAGTAACACGATAACCAACACAGGAATGAACAGAAAAATAGAAAACTGTTTATTTACAAAGGGGGGAGGGGACCTTCAACTGGGACGGGGGGGCAGTTAATGGGATGGATGGCCCCTGCGACTGCTCCTCCGGGGGGGGGCCTGCACACGCTGGGCAGACCGTGTAGGGGCAGGCTGCACGGGGAGGTGGGCACGACTACGGGCACGACCACGGGCAGAGCAGGGGCAGGAGCAGGAGCAGGAGCTGGGATAGGAGCTGGGATAGGAGGGGGCATGGGCTGTGCTCCGGGAGGGATGGCGGGGGCATGGGGTCCGGCCATGCCATAATGGATGGCATGGACCAAATGTGCCGTGAGCACGTCCATGTTCGTGCGCATCCTCGGCACTCATTTAGGAACGCAGCCCAGCCCTCCTGCCGCCACTGCAGGTCCCCCTGCACCCGCTCGGCAATGGAGGCCTGGATTGCCTCCACGGCGCGCACATGGCGGCGCAGAAGCTGGTCTCTCGGCCGCCGCCTGTGCCTCCGGGTTGGCCAGCTGGGGTGCCGCTGCTGCCGCAGTGTCGGGTCTGGTGCTGGGTCCCGCTGCAGGGAAGAGAAGAAAGGATGGGTCAGTGGGGCAGGCCGTCCACTGTCCCCACATCTCATGCCCTCCACCCCTGAGCCCAGGTGACCCCACAGTTGTGTGGCTTGGGCCCACTCGGTTTCCCTCCTGCCCCGTGTTGTATGTTGGCAAGGAGGACCGCCCCTGCTGGAGTAGGGTCCTCCAGTATTGTAAGCACCGGTCTGTGTCCTGGCCCCGTGGAGGGCGGGAGGGTGCTTGTGCTGCGCTCACCTGTGGAACTCCCTGCCGGTGGAGACTGTGAAAAGCTTTGGGCTAATCGCTGGTGTTTGACAGGAGCGAGATGCATCCCCACGCAGTGCCTGGGAGCACATCTGGCAGAGGCGGTCTGGGCTCTCAGATCCTCGCAGGATATCTCCTGGACGGAACCAGAAGCGTGACTGGGTGGGGGTGTCCCATCCTTGCAGCAAAACTCAGGGCCCTTGTCCTCCCACTATCCTCCCGCAAGGCCGGTAGCCCAGGGACATGCGGCCACAGTGGGGACTTCCTCGGGAACCAGCCAAGGCACCGGGAGCAGGCGAGGGACTGTGACGCTGCGGTTTTCCCAGGAGCAGCTGGCTGTGCCTCACAGCCAGGCATGGGACAGTGTGCTGTTCTCCGTGCTGCACCCTTGGCGGAGGTGAGGGGCTCTGGGCTGAGTCCCTGGGGCCCTGGCCGGTTCCAGCCGGCATCCACCCTTCCCTGGTCCCGCCGCATGTGTGTGAGCAGCACGGTCCCAGGCGTGTCCCTGCAGCTGCCTGCCGTGGCCACGTGCCGCTCGGTCGCCAGGCTGCACGAGGTTGCACGTGCTGCTTGCTGCCTCATGCGACGCAGCGCAGCTCACGTGGCCTGAGTGACATGCTCTCCCCTCCTCCTCTGGGCACCTGGCTCCCCTGCCCTCCGCCCCGCCCTTGGGAGTGCAAACTGCAAAGACTCACCAGTGGGTTCCTCCCTGGCCTCGGCCTCGGCCTCGGCCTCGGCCTCGGCCTCGGAGGAGCTGCTGGAGGGGGCCTGCTGGGTGGTGGCCTCCTCTGCGCCAGACGCGCTGCTGCTGTCCTCTCCTCCCCTGCTCGGTGGGTCGTCTGATGGGGCGCTGGCAGGTGTCCACAGGACGTCCGGGCTTGCGGGGCTGGCTGGCCCAGGAAGGCGTTCAGCCGGTCGTAATAGGGGCAGGCGCCTGGTCCTGCCCCTGCCCTCGCTGGCGGCACTTCAGCCGCAGCTCCTTCACTTTCGAGCGGACCTGCTCGGCATTCCGGTGGGGTGTCCCTGCTGCGCCAGGTTGTCGGCCAGCCGTGTGTAGAGCTCCACATTCCGGCGCCTGAGTGCAGGTCGTGGAGACCCTCCTCCTCCTGCCACAAGTCCAGGAGGGTCTCCAGCTCCCTGGGGGTCCAGGATGGGGCCCGGCGTTATGGCCCCTGGGGGCCTCCTGTGCTGGGGTGCAGGGGCTCACCAGCTGGAGCTGCCATGGCGCGGTCCGATGGGTGGCTGGGCAGCACAGCGCACATGGCAGAGCTCAGGCTGCAGGGTCTGCGGCGCTCCTGCCACGTGCGCCCAGCAGCCTCCCTACCAGGAAGTCCAGGGCTCCTACGGGTCTCGTGGCGACCAAACCGCTTTTTCCGCTTTCTTCTGCTTTTCTGGAAAAGCTGTCTACACTGGCCCTTTTCCGAAAAGCTTTTCCGAAAAAGGACTTTTGCCCGAGGAGCGCATAGCTTTTCCGGAAAAGCGGCTGATTTCATACAGTAGATTGTCATTGCTTTTCCGGAAAAGCAAGCGCCCAGTGTAGACAGCTCGCACCTTATTCCGGAAAAGCGGCTGATTTTCCGGAATAAGTGGCCCAGTGTAGACATAGCCCTAGTGAAAAGCCAGAAGAAAAGACCATGTTTGCATACACATGCCTACTCTGCTCATGTGCACAGCATCATGGAGCCCTTCTGCAAAAATGATCACTTTGGGCTGGTGTTGGATTACAAATCACTTTAGTACCAAGTGCAGAGATAATGAAATGTTATCCCCATTATATGTATAACAGAACTGTACTTAGCCTGTCCTGACTGAGGGTATCACTGTAAACTGAAACTTACCCGTGTAACTGAAATTAATCAGAACATGATGTCATGGCAGCAGTGGCAGAATAAGCCATTGTCACAATGCTCAGAGCCCTCTCCTCCACTGCAAGGGTGAGAGGTGAACTCCCATGAATGCACCTCTGAAGTTTGGGTCTTCACTGGCCAATGACTGTAACTATGAGGGAGGTGCAAGTGGAGAAAGAGAAGAGTTGAAGGAACACTTAGAATTTCACAAGGTGAGAAACTAAAGCAAAGGACAATGCTCTCTGTGCTCCTAGGTGGGTGTTTGCTTAGGGTCAGATGCTCTTGAATTGTTGTGATGTTTTCCCAAATTAATGCTGAGTTCCTTTTTCATTTTTATTAAGTTTTCCTGTGTATACATAGGCTCAGTGTTTGTAAGAGGTTGCCTCTTAGAGGCACCCAAGGTGATGTCAGTTTTCCCAGGATACTGGGAAGGTCCTGTGTTATTCTGTTGGGAGAAAACCCTAGATATTGAACTCAGCCCTTGTTGTTGACTTCACTTGGGCAGAAGGGTTGCAATAGAGTTCACAGTATGTTAATTATGTTTATCCTAGATTAGTTCCTGATCCTACAAACAAGTATTCACATTAGTATTTTTTACATATGCAGCTTGCCGTATGTCTCCATAGGGTGTCAGATCCGAAGTATGTTATCATAAGGCAAGAGTCTTAAGAATATAATGAGTTGTCTTTTGGGATTGTTTGTATTTTTCCCCAATGCATGAACAGTGTTGTCTCAATTAACAGGACATTCTACTTTCCTTGGAATATTTTTCTTTCTCTGGGAGTCCAAAGAGGAATAGGGAAAGCTGTGTTGATACAGCTACAATGATGTACTGAATTGAACTATTTTAATATATCTTTAAGAGTCACTTATTTGCAACAGCCTATTAAAAGTTAGGAGAGAAATATGTTTTATGTTGCCATTGTTTCTTGAGACTAAATCAAAACGAAAGCACCGATCCCACAAACATTGGTATCTTTGGGCAGCTAAGTAGTTGCATTGAGGTTGCCATATGTAGCCAGAGTCAATAAGAGAACTTAATGTGCTGGTATGTCAATTATGCCATTTTTCGGTCTGAGGTTTTCCCTCTTACAAAGGCAGAAGTGGATTAAAGCAACTTCAGTGAACAAGACAAACACTATTCACTGCACTTAAAGCCACAAAGTACTGAATATTCCTTCCATGAAAAGCACAAGTACCACATGTTGTGTCTTCCCTTATCTTCTGCACATTACCATATGCAACAGAAATGAAAAAATGGGGGTTTAGAGCATAACTTCAAAAAGTCAACACCATATTGTCCTTGCCTCAAAAAACTGACCTAAAATATCTTCTTGCATATCTTCCTCCATGCTTCCTGCATTTCAAGTACCAATGCCACACGTACTGCAATAATGTGTCCTAATACCCTTACTGGAATCAGAGTCCAGTTGTGCTAAGAAATGTACATAAAGAAAGTATAATTCCTACAAGGCAGAGTTTATAGTCTAAATTAAAATGCGATGTGATTGGAGCATAAAGGTTAATTGAAAGAGCATTGGAGCAGCTAACAGGGAGTTTGGAGAGGGAGTTCTCCAGGTAAAAGAGGAGTAAATATGGGACCCTTGTGGTAAGTGGCTGTCTGTAGTGTGTGTTAGTGTGTGGGCGGGTTATTTGCTGTGTGCTGAGCTTGTGTTTGTCTGTTTGGTTTGTTTGTTTGTTTGAAGGAGCTTCTAAAAGGTTTGAAATCTAGAAGCCTCTGTTAATTGGCTGAGCCTCAGTCGGGGGGAGGGGCTACCAAGGCTTGATAAGCCTGTGAGTCAGCGACCAGGGAGCTTGCGAACAGGAGCAGTTAACAGGGAGTTTAGAGGGGGGAGGTTAGAGGGTGCTAGTGACTCCTGACCTTCTTTAAACCTAACTTTTATAATAATCTATATTCCAGACATTTAATAAGCCCAGTTTATACTTAAACTTATTCATAAAATGGAGACAGAAAATGGAGACAGAAGCCCAGCAGCAGAGTGGGAGCTATCCTGTTTATTGCGTCGAGTGTAACATGTATGATTACCTGCCCTGTGGGTGGGTGGCGTATGTGTGCACCGTTGCAAGGAGCTCCTGGCCCTCAGAGACCGAGTTCGGGCTTTGGAGGCCAGGGTGGCTGAACTGGAGGAGCTAAGGGAGGTAGAGAGATATGTGGATGAGACTTTCCGGGACACTGTAGTACTGTCTCACCTCCAGTCTGAGAGCCCCAATGCTCTTAAAGAGGATGAAAGTCTCAAGGGAACAGAGCATTCAATGGGAACAGAGGGAAACCATCCCGTAGTTGGTTTCCCAACCCTCCTTCCCAAGGATGTTGCGGTATCCTCTCGCACTGAGGATACCTCTGAGGGGGAAGGAATGCCAGTTGTTAGGAAGAGGCAGGTGTTAGTAGTGGGTGATTCGATCGTTAGAAACATAGATAGTTGGGTTTGTGATGACCGGGAGAACCGTATGGTCACTTGCCTGCCTGGTGCGAAGGTTGCGGATCTCTCGAGGCATCTAGATAGACTTATGTGTAGTGCTGGGGAGGAGCCGGTGGTCGTGGTACGTGTAGGTACCAATGACGTAGGGAAGGGTAGGAGAAATGTCCTGGAGGCCAAATTTAGGTTGCTAGGAAAGAGACTGAAATCCAGGACCTCTACGGTGGCATTCTCGGAAATGCTTCCAGGTCCACGCGCAGGGCCAGGTAGGCAGGCAGAGCTTCAGAGTCTCAATGCGTGGATGAGATGATGGCATAGGGAAGAGGGGTTTGGATTTATTAGGAACTGGGGACACTTTTGGGAGAGGGGGAGCCTATACAGGAAGGATGGGCTCCACCTAAACCAGGGTGGAACCAGACTGCTGGCACTAAACATTAAAAAGGCCGTAGAGCAGTTTTTAAACTATGAGATGGGGGAAAGCCGATTGGTGCGGAGATGCACGTAAATCGGATGGAGACTTCTCTTAGAGGAGAATCCATTGATAGAGATTCTCTAAGCTGTAGTCAGAAAGAGAGGAGGGAGAGGACAAACCATGGGCCAGAGCAGACAAACAACCGCATACAAAGGAATCCAATGCATCAGGAAGGGCAGACAAATAAGCAGTGGCAAATTTTTAAAGTGCTTCTACACAAATGCTAGGAGTCTGACTAATAAGATGGGTGAACTAGAGTACCTCGTATTAAAGGAGGAGATTGACATAATAGGCATCACTGAAACCTGGTGGAATGAGGAAAATCTGTGGACACAATCATACCGGGATATAAAATATATCGAAAGGATAGAGCAGGCCGGCTGGGTGGCGGAGTGGCACTGTATGTGAAAGATAATGTAGAATCAAATGAAATAAAAATATTAAATGAATCAACATGTTCAATAGAATCGCTATGGATAGTAATTCCATGCTCCAATAATAAGAAATTAGCAGTAGGGATAGATTACCGATCACCTGACCAGGACAGCAATACTGACATTGAAATGCTGAGGGAGATTAGAGAGGCTACCAAAATAAAGAACTCTATAATAATGGGGGATTTTAATTATCCCCATATTGACTGGATACATGTCACCTCAGGAAGAGAAGCAGAGATAATATTTCTCAATGGCTTAAATGACTGTTTCTTGGAGCAGCTGGTACAGGAACCCACAAAGGGAGAGGCAATTCTCGATTTAGTCCTGAGTGGAGCGCAGGATCAGGTCCAGGAGATAATGGTTGCAGGACCTCTTGGGAATAGTGACCATAATATAATAACATTTAACATTCCTGTGGTGGGAAGAACACCTCAGCAGGCCAGCACTCTGGCATTTAATTTCAAAAAGGGAAATTACGCAAAAATGAGGAGGTTAGTTAAACAGAAATTAAAAGGCACAATGACTAGAGACAAATCCCTGCAAGCTGCATGGAAACTTTTTAAAGACACCATAATAGAGGCCCAACTTAAATGTATACCCCAAATTAGAAAACATAGCAAGAGACCTAAAAAGAGTCACTGGCTTAACCACCATGTAAAAGAAGCAGTGAGGGACAAAAGGCATCTTTTAAGAAGTGGAAGTCCAATCCTAGTGAGATAAATAGAAAGGAACATAAACACTGTCAAATCAAGTGTAAAAATGTAATAAGAAAAGCAAAAAGATTTTGAGGAACAGCTAGCCAAAAACTCAAAAGAAATAACAAAATGTTTTTAAGTACATTAGAAGCAAGAAGCCTGCTAAAAACCTGTGGGTCCCCTAGACGATCGAGATATAAAAGGAGCAATCAAGGACGATAAAGCCATTGCGGAGAAACTAAATGATTTCTTTGCTTCAGTCTTCACGGCTGAGGATGTTGGGGAGATTCCCAAATCTGCACGTCCTTTGTGGGTGATGAATCTGAGGAACAGTCCCGGATTGAAGTGTCATTAGAGGTTTTGGAACAAATAGAAAAACTTAATGTTAACAAATCTCCGGGACCGGATGGCATTCATCCAAGGGTTCTAAAAGAACTCAAATGGGAAATTGCTGAACTATTATCTGTGGTTTGTAACCTATCCTTTAAATCGGCTTCCGTACCTAATGACTGGAAGGTATCCAACGTGACACCAATATTTAAAAAGGGCTCTAGAGGCGATCCTGGCAATTACAGACCGGTAAGTCTAACTTCAGTACCGGGCAAATTAGTTGAAACAATAGTAAAGAATAAAATTGTGAGGCATGCAGAAGAACATAATTTGTTGGACAAAAGTCAACATGGTTTCTGTAAAGGGAAATCATGTCTTACTAATCTATTAGGCTACGTCTACACTGGCATGATTTTCCTCAAATGCTTTTAACGGAAAAGTTTTCCGTTAAAAGCATTTTTGGAAAAGAGCATCTAGATTGGCACGGACGCTTTTCCGCAAAAACACTTTTTGCGGAAAAGCGTCCGTGACAATCTAGACGCACTTTTGCGCAAAAAAGCCCCGATCACCATTTTCACGATCGGGGCTTTTTTGCGCAAAACAAATCTGAGCTGTCTACACTGGCCCTTTGCGCAAAAGCTTTGCGCAAAAGGACTTTTGCCCGAACGGGAGCAGCATAGTATTTCCGCAAAAAGCACTGATTTCTTACAGCAGGAAGTCAGTGCTTTTGCAGAAATTCCAGCGGCCAGTGTAGACAGCTGGCCAGTTTTTCCGGAAAAGCAGCTGATTTTCCGGAAAAACTGGCCAGTCTAGACACAGCCTTAGAGTTCTTTGAAGGGGTTAACAAACATGCAGACAAGGGGGATCCAGTAGATATAGTATACTTAGATTTTCAGAAAGCCTTTGACAAGGTCCCTCACCAAAGGCTCTTGTGTAAATTACATGGCCATGGGATAAGAGGGAAGGTCCTTTCTTGGATTGAGAACTGGTTAAAAGACAGGAAACAAAGGGTAGGAATAAATGGTAAATTTTCAGAATGGAGAGGGGTAACTAGTGGTGTCCCCAAGGGTCAGTCCTGGGACCAACTTTCAACTTATTCATAAATGATCTGGAGAAAGGGTAAGCAGTGAGGTAGTAAAGTTTATGGATGATACCAAACTGTTTAGGATAGTCAAGACAGAAGCAGACTGTGAGGGACTCCAAAAAGATCTCACCAAACTGAGTGATTGGGCAACAAAATGGCAAATGAAATTTAATGTGGATAAGTGTAAAATCATGCACTTCAGGAAAAATAACCCCAACTATACGTACAGTATGATGGGGGCTAATTTGGCTATGACAAATCAGGAAAGAGATCTTGGAGTTATCGTGGATAGTTCTCTGAAAACTTCCACACAGTGTGCAGCGGCGGTCAAAAAGGCAAATAGGATGCTAGGAATTATTAAGAAAGGGATAGAAAATAAGACCCAGAATATCTTACTGCCCCTGTATAAAACTATGGTACGCCCACATCTTGAATACTGTGTACAGATGTGGTCTCTCACCTCAAAAAGATATTCTGGCCTTGGAAAGGGTTCAGAAAAGGGCAACTAAAATGATTAGGGGTTTGGAATGGGTCCCATATGAAGAGAGGTTAAAGCGACTGGGACTTTTCAGTTTAGAAAAGAGGAGACTGAGGGGGGATATGATAGAGGTATATAAAATCATGAGTGGTGTGGAAAGGGCGGATAAAGAAAAGTTATTTATTAGTTCCCTAAATAGAAGAACTAGAGGACACCAAATGAAATTAATGGGTAGCAGGTTTAAAACTAATAAAAGAAAGCTCTTCTTCACACAGCGTGTAGTCAACCTGTGGAACTCCTTGCCAGAGGAGGCTGTGAAGGCTAGGACTATAACAGAGTTTAAAGAGAAGCTAGATAATTTAATGGAGGTTAGGTCCATAAAAGGCTATTAGCCAGGGGATAGAAATGGTGTCCCTGGCCTCTGTTTGTCAGAGGCTGGAGAAGGATGGCAGGAGACAAATCGCTTGATCATTGTCTTCAGTCCACCCTCTCTGGAGCACCTGGTGCTGGCCACTGTTGGCAGACAGGCTACTGGGCTAGATGGACCTTTGGTCTGACCCAGTACGGCCGTTTTTATGTTCTTATGGAGAGAAGGGAAAATCAAGAGCAATTGTAATAAGAACACAAAATGGCATACTTCTATTCAATACATAGTTGGCAATATAATACATATCTAAAGACCATCAGGGTTCATCAAAGAGGCTGAATCTGAAAGTTTCAGACCAATGCATAGGCTGCTACCATATGAGCTAAGGGAGTGACTCAGACCATTAGTAGAAGTAGTATGCTTTTATTCTCTTCTGGGGATTAAAAAATTAGAAAGGGATTTGACACTCTCAGCTCTCTCTCTCTCTATATATATACATATTAATCCATATATACACACACACACACACACACACACTATAAAGTTGCTGAGTATCTAACTATCAATCAGCTGCTGAGTGTGTGTGTGTGTGTATTAAATTTGTCCAGCATATAATACAATATATTAAAAATCTCCAGAGAATTTAAGCATATTGAAAGAGTATTTGATTATGTTTCAGTTGTTCAATAGCAGTGTTTCTGCAGTTCAGCCCTACCACATTTTGTGCCCTGGAGGTGGGATCACTGTCTTCTTTATGAAGATAAAGGTAGACAGAGTTTCTTTTAGACTTTGAAATCAAAGAGAAAAATCTATTCTGCTCCTTAGGTAATTAGCCTGATGAGTGTCTCTAGAGCCCTATTAACTGTGTCTGAGGCATCTTTCTAGGCTAAAATATACTGCTGCCATGCAAATGGCTAGGTTATACTTCACTGCTCTGGCTAAGAACTATATATGCAAGGCGGAGGAAGGGGAGGAGGAAACAGTCAGTCAAAAGGATTGAAGTAGTCTTTGACCATCATGGTAACTGAAGCAGAACACAAAAGTTAATTATCATCTTTGAAAAGTAAAGACATTTTAAAAAATATTAAATTATGACACTCCCCTGAGTTTCAGAAAGAACAACAAAATACTGTACCTATATGCTGTGTGTTGTTCAATGGTTCTGAACTACAGGGCATCAGACAAAATGGAATACTAACAAGGATGAGGAGCTAACTCTTTACATTCTGATAGTTTGAAGCAGGACATCTCCTGAGGAAATGTTACCTTCCCTTCCAGCTGCCTGAGGTTCCTTTGAAAAAAAAAATCCTTCATTTACACATTTACAGAGGCTTATCCTCCCGGAGAATTGTACCACAGGTCTAGGCATCTTGTTTTATTATGCTTCATATATGAATAACTACGACTTTTAAAACTATATAGTCTCTATGCTTGCTCTGGTAACTGTTTCACAAGGTAGGTTTTTTTATGTGTCTGTTGAATTTTAAGGGGAAAGAGCTATCTTTGGGCCATGCATCCCACACCTACTTATTAGAAATGCAGGAACTACTCAAAGATTCTCAAACAAGAGGGGAAAATAGTTAATGAGCTCTATTTATGTTAAAGAGGATTACTTTTCTCATTTATAAAAACCTTGTCCATGCAGTTTAATTTAGGTTTCTTTTTAAATTTTGGTTTATTATAAAGCTCAAATTCTTATCTCTATAAGAAATTGTCAGAGCATATTGGTGAAGATTTTTTTTTTCTGGCAAGAAACAAAAGTGTTCATATATAATCAGTCTACATTTTTTTAAAAAGGTACATGAGCCTTGTCAGAAAATTTTGTATGAAAATGGAAACAGCTCAGTTCTGCCTAGACTCCCTAGAGATCACATCAAAGATCTTCACATTGAGACCATACTTTGTTCACAATAAATTACACTTCAGTGGAAAAAGACTTATGTTTTGCTGACAAAAACAAATCCCTCAGTATAGTTTAATAAGGGCTGTGCATGATGTTTTTTTATTGGCCACTAGGTTTTGATTGGTGACAATCAATATGTAGAAGTCCATATCTTAAAGAGAACTTCGTAGAAATGTTTTAATTCTTGAACATTTGCCTCTTCCTAGGCTTTCTCCATAAAAGCCAAGATTTTTTTCCCCAGTGAGTAGATTCCCTTTCTGAAGAATCCATACAATGCTGAATCATATTAAAATAATTCAGAGTAATAGGCAACCTGACATATTTTTGGTTTAAGTCTATGCCACTAAACTGACAATAAAATGCCCTTTTTAAAAATGATTTGATATGAAATGGCCATAGCGCACTATCATACACAGTCACATTAAAACTAATTTCTTCCTGTCTGTGCGTTGGCATTCACAAAACTGAAGGAAAATCTATTTTTGTTCCAACCCTTTACTGAGGGAATAAAAATTTAAAATAAAGTCGATGCCAAACATGATTGCAAGAAGTCGAGGTCAATATAAGCGCTACCACTTTTATCTAATTTATAATTGAGTATCCTTTGAAAGCTTTGTTCTATCATGAATTATTTTATAGTGAAGTTTTGGTTATAGGTCTTGATAGCTTATGACCATTTAAATATCATGAAAGCATCATAAACAATGTACCATACATATACAGTGAAAATAACTGGGAATGATCATGTACTTTATCATTCAATCCTTGGGGAAGCTGGAAGTTGTACAGACCAGAGGAAAATGCTGGGGTTTGAAAATGGACCTATCTCCATCTGTCTACAGGACTGTCATTTTTCATAACCTGTGGTACTAATCATTTCTATATGGAATTCAGAAGAAAGGGCTCAACACTACCAAATATTTCTTTGGGGAAAACAAATGATTAATCTTAATAAAACACTTCATGAGTTTTTGGATTTCAACCAAAAGAAAAGCCTACGTCAATCTATAAAACCATGTCAAGACCTATGCAATTTAGACAATAAAGTTGCCATTGTTTTCCCAGCTGAGTGCCACAATGGTAATTTGCCAGGGACTTGTGGAGCCATATTTGTTTGCATAAAATAGCCACTTTCATATTTAATATGTATGGGGGCCTGATTCTGTACCACTGAAGAAGTCATGGAATATTTGCCAAGTACTTCAATGACATCAGAACTGAGATTTTTAGTGGCCAGCAGAAAGTACATGATCCAGATAGAACTGGACAAAATTTTCTTCACCAAAACATTTTCCAAATTCATGTCAATTCTGGCAAATTGTATTAGTTGGAGTGGTAGGAAGAAGATGAATCAGAATCATTGCAATGATTCACTTGACATTTCCAGAATGAAACAGTTTGGGGGAGGGTAAATTTGCAAGAGGATATTGTGCTACTTTCAAATCTGAGGTGGAGGAAGTGGCCCCTTTATACCACAGCATTAAGGTGGGAGAATAGGTTTAACTCATTATTTTAGAGGAGGGGGTTGGCCCCAGGTCTCCCATATCCACAGTAAGTGCTCTACCCAGCAGGTTCCTCATAGCTTATGGTAATTTGTATGGAATTCAGAAAGAAGGGATCAATACTATTTTATAGGCTTCAATCTCTCCTGAATATTTTACTGTCATTATTCAGTGGTCCAGAGAGTGAGTGGCTCTAGAGCTCAGTGGTGTAGGGCAGAATCTCTTAGGTAGGACACTACAGTTCCCATTCCTCTACAAGTAAATATTAAATTATTTTATAACAAGTGGAACAGCTTCAAAAGAAGAGATGAAGAGAGACACTCCAGAATAGTCAATAACCTATGGTGAGGATACTCAGGCTTAAAATCTTTGCTCCTGGGACAGGTATTTCCCACATCTCAGCTGAGTATCCTAACCATTGGGCTACAATGTATGAGGAAAGGAGGGCACCGTCTCCTTAGCTTTGGGAAGCTAGCACTTCCTATGCTTTCATTTGAAAAATAGTCATTTAATGATGAAACATTTGACCCAAAATGAAACATTTTGGCTACATCTACACTGCAGCACTATTTCGGGAAACCTCCAGTATCCCAAAATAGCTATTCCGCGTCTTTTGAGCCCACCCGTTATTTTGAAATATAACGGGCTTATGATTCTGACGTCCCTGTAAACCTCATTCTACAATGAGTAAGGGACATTTCAGAATACCGATTTATTTCAAAATAAGAGTTGTGTAGACAGTGTCAAATTTCAAAATAAACTATTTTTAAATTAACTCGGGGAATAAGCAATGAAAATTTTCATAGCTCAAATTATGTAGCTTATTTTGAGCTCCAGGTCCAGTGTAGATGCACCCTTCCTGTGGCCTGAATTTTTTTTCTGATTCTTCACCTTTTGTCAAAAAATTCCTCTTCACCCTCCCCCCCCCCAAACATGGGGGGACATTTACCCAAACATATTTCCAGAACTTATGGTCTTATGTAACTGCCAACAAACCGGAAAATCAGTTATTCACAAAACTGTAGTCCCAGAATACAGTTCTCCATCATGCAAGCAGCTTTGTGCCTTGGTCAAAATAGAGAAGTTATATGCTTTATCTGGAATTATTACACACTGCACTTCCATATTCAAGATGAACAGTCATGTGCTGCTTTACACAAGACTTTGCAATGTATTTGACCTGCAGACTGCACTTTGGCAAATGCTTTGGGTATATTCTTCTGATGAAAATATTTATATAGTAGGTCTAATCTGAAATCTTGACTCTAGTCTGTATTTTGCAAAGTGTGTCTTCTTCTGCACTAATTAAATCACTGGGCCTACTTCTTAAGCAAGGTACTACTCAAGGTGAGTCAAAATGGTTGGGCTCCAGATATTTTTAGTAACTAATTCTTCACTTGGAGGTCATATACGAGCAGCCACTTTTGAGTATTCAGAATCTGAAATGTGAGTTGTATTGGTTAATTTCCCACTGGACACACTGGTCACCTAGCATGTCCTTATTTTCTAAATGGATGAACATATATTTCCTAAATATATGTTTAAAATATAACTTTTTTCAGTTTTGTGCCATAGGCAGAATTTTAGTAAGCCTTAGAGTTTTTTTCTTTTTCTGATACAGGTCAATGATCTTTAGTTATCCTTTGGAGACAGAGCTTCTAATATATTTTAGATGGCAAATCCTAAAATATTTTTGAGAGCAAATCCTAATATTCAACATACTAGTTGAGGGACTTTGAGGATCCTGCTATTGATTGCTTTCTGTTGCTCTTAACTCATTAGCCTCCAGTTAGGGAAGAGCACCAAGGTTAATTATTAATTCAATAAACACTCAAAAATATGCTAGACATCATATAGACACTTAAGCGCACACATTATATTATATTACTGTAAAGACTTAACATTAGAACTGGTTGGAACACTAGACTGTTTCTTTAAAACCAAAACACAATCATAATTTTCATTCCATGAAGTTGCTGTGAAATGCAACTACTGTTCTCTCATCAGGAGTACTTTCAGTAGTCCTTACTCTGTCAAGTAATTAATATTGGATATAAAGTAGAAGTAATGATAAATTTCATGGAATTATTTTCTTGATTTATGTTTAAAAAAAAACAAATAATCTTTATGTCATCACCTCCAAACCGTAGATCTTACAAGTAAAAGCCTGGGTGGTAGGTAAAAATAACATGCATAATATCATTGAAGGGTATGGGGTGAGTGTTTATTTGGGTAGTTATGTATAAGGTGGACTGAGATGGAACTATTGTGTGGTTATGTATTCAAAATAAATGTTTATTATGAAAGCTATATTGAAAAACAGAAATATAAATTGTTCACCCAATAGAGAATTTGGTATAGTGAAATGCTCTTGGGAAAGATATGAAAAAAGAATGAAATACTAAAATATCCCTCTCATGAAACATAGGGGACACTTACTTTGGGGGAGTTATGACAGTAAGCCAGAAAGGCTCCTTCCAAGTGCTATGAGTCAGCTAAGAAAAAGGGAGAGGGCAGCAAGAATGATGCAAGATACTTGAAATGAAAGGCGCTCTCAGCCTGTGAAAATAGTCAGAAGGAAGAAAGGCCCTGTGGTCTAGCATATAATATTGGTACCATTCTTGTAGTTACAGGACAAACAATCTAGAAGACCTCTTGCAGAGTCTTAGTGTAGATATTCTCCAGGTTGGGGTATTTTCTCTATTTATAATTCCATTTAATTTGAACATCTGAATCTTACATTGGTTTGAGGCAGGGTACATCTTTGAAATGTGAATTTTCTGACTTTCTGTGAGGTGAAGTCAGGAAGAACTTTGCAGCTCACAGTTTAGTAAATCCCTTAAAAAGTACCATTGAGAGATTAGCCATGGTCAGTAGTAGAACAAGAAAAATCATTTGACTAGAAGAAATGGTAGGAAGGGGAAACTTAAAGTGGCAGTCCTCAGTGCCTCATGATAATTTTAAAATGTTCACAGGCCCCATTCTTTTAGGTCCTCTATAACTTTGCTCATATATCCAGAAACCTGTTTCTCTTCTCCAAGCCTCTGCATTTCCTTTGTATTCCAAATGTTACCAGTTCATTTTCTTTTTTCCCAGACTTTTCTAACTCTGTCACAGACTTGGCATCACTCTTCCCTTTCCTTTCTCTCTCTCCAACCAGTTCCATAGATGTCTTCCCTTCCTCTAAGGACCCCATATGTGTTTTCATGTTAAAATTACTAATTACTAATTAAACCTCTTCCCCCTCTTCTTCTCATCATGACATCTGCTACACCATCCTGTATTTCTATTCCTCCGGGCTGGTTAATGTTACATTCCTGTGGCAGTGCTGCTCATATGGGCAGGAGACAGTTCCTTTCTTTTACAATGTGATGGCACTTTAGCAAGTGTAGAAGTTGGATCTGTCCATAATGTTTGGTTTCATAAAAAACATAGAGGAAATTAAAATTGTGTTCCAATCCCTAACAGCAAACGGTCCTGTTAGTGATCCCCGCCCCACCCTACCCCCAGCACTATTTCCCCTAAGGCTTGATTTTTAATTTATATAAGTCTGGTACACTAAAAAATTGTCCTTTCCCTAATGTTTAAAAGATAGTTCTATAAGAAAGGAGACTTCTCTTCTCCAATGCTTCTCTTACTGCCTGGGTAGCTCAGCTTTGCTTCCAAAGAAACAATTACATTTGGCCTACGGCCAATGCTCTTGTTGTAGCAGGCTATAGCATCTACTGTGTTTATGCAACTGTGTTTAACTTATACTTTACAAAGTGAGTTGTTCTAAAGTATGTGCTGTACAATTGGGACTCCTTAATTACTGTTTGTTTCACTAGATCTGTTTTTATGTCTTTAATTACAAAATTCTCTTCTTTTGGGAATTAAAGATGAGCAACTCTTACAATATTCCTATCAAAGCACATACTTTCAAGAATACCAAAATCAATTAATTTACTTGGTATTAGTGCATTCTGAACTGTGTGAGATATCTGGAGGTTCACAAATTCATAATTCAAAGTGCTGGAAGGGCCTTTGATTTCCTACATTACATGTAGCATAGAACTTCCCCATAATAATTTCCAGTGATGGAGAAACTACCAGAGCCAGTTGTTAATTACAGTCACTGTTAGAAGATTTACATCTTATATCTTGTCTGAATCTGTCTAGCTTCAGCTTCCAGCCATTGGCTTGAATTATACCTTCGTTTGCTACAAAGGGCCAGGTATCAAAAATTTGTTCCCTATGCAGGTATTTACAAATGTATTCCTATCATTTCTTAACATTCACTTTGTTAAGCGAAATAGTGTGAGCTCTGTGAGTCTATCATTATAAGGCATGCTTTCTAATCTTTTGATCATTCTCATGATTCTTCTCTGAACCCTCTCCAATATATCAACATCCTTCTCGAATTGTGGGCATCAGAACAGAACACAGTGTTCCAGCAACCGTTACCCCAGTGCCAAACAGATGTAAAATAATCTCTCTGCTCCTGCTCCAAATTCTAAGTATGGCATTAGCCCTGTAGTCATAGCATTGAATTGGGAGCTCATGTTTCTTCACAGTCCAAAGAGGAGGGGAAAGGGCAGAAAGGGATTCATGTTACATTCTATCTTATAGGCAAATCAGGGGAGCTGACAGCCTCCATGTGTCCCTGGACAAGGTGTGGGTGGGCAGGAGAGAGGGGCAGCTCAGGCAGTCCTGAGAGCCATCTGGAGTGCTCAGGGCACTGCTCTAGCAGTGAGTTTAAAGGGCCCAGGGCTCTGGTTGCTGCAGTAGCAGCAGCGGTGGCAGGGAGCCCCAGGCCCCTTGGGGCAATTGCCCTTTTTATTCCCCCAACCCCATCGATGAGCATAAGGTGATATTATACTTCTAAGTATGTTTAAGTATGTTTCCCCTTAAAAACCACTTATCATAGTAATTATCTGTTGGTCATTTATAGCATCTTCCTTATTTACATCCTTTTCATTGCTGTTGTAAAATGCTAAAAACTCAAACTTTCATATTAATACTAAGGAAATATTGAAGTTTTTGATTTGTTAAGATAGTCTTTGAACCATGCAACATAGCTTCTATATACATTACTCAACATCCAGGACTTCAAAGGCTTAAAAAGTAGCCTGGAGAACAAGCAAAATAATCCACCTTTTAACATATATAAAACTTTAAATCATCTGGACCCATTTCTGATTCTGCTACTTGGGGTGAGGGTGAATATTTCAGATGGTTTGTCGAGAAACATTGACTGACTTTATTTTCTCAGCTCTCACTCCCATCCTATGCGAGAAATTCCTTTCCTTAGGTGATGAGTTGATGGAGATAACTTTGACATTATCTCTCTGGAAAGTGTGCACCCATTCTTTCCAGGGGTTACACTTGCATAATTTATGTAACATTACTTAGAAGCACCAGTTTCCTTTCTGAATACTCTGTTCTGGGGAAAGGGCGAGAAATGAGTGAAACATTTATTTTTAGCTTGGTTGTTTTCACGCATATCTTGAAACCATAATTGTGAGGACTGATCATCTAAAAGTAATTTTTTCCCTAGGTATTCAAATTTTGAAATCCAATACATTCCTCAAGGAGACAGTAAAACATGAATACATTTCTAAATAAGGGCAAAAGCCCACTTTAGCATCCAGTCTACAGATCAAGTTGGTAAGTGCTTTCATATTTATTTAAGGTAAAATCTACTCTTGGAGAAATTAACAGATTTCCTTTGATTTTAAAAATAGGCAATTCTGACTGTTTTAGAGAAATTGTTCATTATTTTTCACTTTAAGGGTTTATCACTAGAGTTGACTATCTGCGAAAAGACCACAGTTTTTGGAATGTATTCTATATTCAAATATACTCACTGATTTCTCTACATTTTTTTAACTGAATTGCATACAGTTCACTGCAAGTTGAGTTGCCAGCCTTCCAGGATTGTCCTGCAGTCTTCAGAAATTAAAGATAAATTTTTAGTTAAAAATTAGGTCATATGATGAAAACTCCAGGAATATATCCAACCAAAATTGGCAACCCTGCTGCAAGTATCTGAACTTGTGATTTAGATGTTAACACAAGTAATATGGCATTGTTTCTGTTTCCCTCAGATTGTAAGCTTTGCACACCACACTGACTTTCCGAGAGTCAAATTCCCTTTCTTGTCCAGATAGCCCTTTCTTCAACGAAAGCAGGGCCTCTTTAGTAGGTGTGAGGGCAGGCAGGGGGTTCAAGATCTATGTGCTTCTGCAGATATAGGGGCTGATGCTTCCACTTGCTGGATCTATGCCTGACCCATTCCACTGAAGTGTTCTGGGACTGAGACACAACGGAGGAGCGGAGGAAGGAAGGTACTGATGTTACTTTGAGTCCTTGTGAATACATGTGAGAAAATGTTCACAGAAAGTAAGGGACACATCAAGCGAACCCTGATGAAATCCATCCAAAGAAGCATTTTGAGCTATATGAGAGTCCAATCCAGATGGTGATTCCCACAAATGGCTATTTTCATTCTGAACTCTGAGGGAGGGCTACACCTTGCTTATAGACAAAGGGCAGCTTGAGCATTTGGGTTCTGCAGTTCTATGGTACTGATTTCATGTCAGGTTAAGGATACTGGTGATTACCTAAAAAATGAAAAAAATATGATGTCCTTAGCTACAAATACAATCCACCTACATTATAAAACCTTATGAACCAATATATTAAAATAGCATGAAAAATGTATTGTAAATAAGGTGCTGAAAGTGTATTTTCATCATGGGTAAACAAGAATTTAATGTTCAGTAAATGGTTATATGAGAGGATGTTTAGGCAGTCTCTTAAATTGTTAGGTGTTGGAGATAGCCTCTGACTGCAATCCCAGAAATCGCTTCATACGGAAACTTAAAATCAGACCTTGGTTTCAACTGTAATATCTGAGCATTTGACTTTTATTCCTGATATGAAGGAGAACTCATTTGCTTTAATAATGGAATTAGTTGCTTTAAACTAATCAGTTGCCTTAAAAATGGAATTAGAGGGGCCCCAACGCACAGTTATAGATTTAATACAGTGAGGAGGAGGAGGAGCCTGTTAGCACAGTGAGTTTTCTAACACATTTAAATAATTTATGTATTTTTCTAAAATGATGCAATAAAAAGTATTAAAAGAACACTACACCCTTCTGATTGAATGGAGATATTTTTGCTTGTAAAAACATTGTCAAAAATCCTCAGTTTTAACTGAAAAAGAATTGATAATTAGCTGCCAAGAAATAACAAGAATGGCAAATGTTGTTTAACAGCTTAGTTAAATATTTGTTTTCTCATTAGGATGTTTTTAATGTACTTTTGTGATCAAGACTTTTTGCATACCAAGCTGTTTCTCTCTCAAACACTGTATATATTACCTGATAGTTGTGTATGGCATTTTTATATTTGTTGTGCTTATTAAATTATTGAGTTTATTTCTGCTTCATCTCTGTAAATAACAGTTGGTTCCAGCTTTGAATCATTTATCTTCGTTTATTTTATTTTGATTCCTCTGGCATCTATCCAAAACTTTAGTATGGATGATGAAAATCCCAACAAAAAGAATCGATACAGTCTAAAGGTTTAGGATCTTATCATAAGTCTTCAGTAGATACTAATGTTTTCTCCAGAATCTAAGATTTGGATCAGGCTCGTAGGATAGAGTGTATAGGATATTTGTTTAAAATAGTATCTCTGAATCTCAGTGATTTTCTGACCACACATGTTCTCAAACAGTTTCTTCTACAGTGGCATGTTCAAAAGTAAGGTGCATTTGCCACCTGCTGCCCCATCTTGGCTGCAACCAAAAGATTACTATTATTGCCATTCTCAGTCTTCATGAAAAAAGGACCTAGTGTCCTTTGTTTTATTTGGATGTCTATTATTCCTCATATAGGTCTGATCCCTAGAAGTGATTATTAAGTATCACCTTGATGAAGGTGCAAGTAGCCAGTAAGGATGGTCAGAAATTTGAGAGAATATTTTTCTATTGAAGAGTCCCAACTTGAAAGGATATTTTAGGAAAAACTGTAAGGATGTCTCACTTTATGGAAACATATTGATTTCTGATAGACGTTCATTTCAAATGAAAAAACCATGGTACAGTTTGAACATCTCTTATCTGGCACCCTCGGGACCTAACCAGTCCTGAACCAGGGAATTTGCCAGACTAGAGAAGGTTCCCTGCCATAGCCCCCAGCCACCAACTCTGTCAGCTGGGAGTAGGAGTTGCAGGAGGGACTACCTCCAGCCTCTGCCAGGCTGCCTGCTGGGTTGCTAGGCCCACTGATGCGGCCCTGGCTGGACTGCCTATTGGGCTCCAGCAGCCTGAACTGCCACAAGCTGCCAGAAGCTGGCTCTGGCCTTAGTTGGGCTGCCATGGGCTGCTGAGTGGTCAGGCCCCGATCCCAGCCCTGTGGCAGCCTGCAAGCTCTGGCCCCCTTCTGCCGTGTATTGCTGGGGCTGCCGCCAGCCTCAGCCCTGGTCCCACTGGTGCAGGCTGCTGAGAGCACAGGCTCCTGCCCTGTGGTAGCCTACAAACTCTGGTCCCGCTTCCACAAGTTGCCTGGGGCTCTGGCCCTGACCCTATGCTGCCATAGACTGTTGCCGACCAGATCCTGCACTGCCGGGAGCTGCCCCGACCCTGTTCCAGTGTCACAAACTGTTCGGAGCTGCCAGGGGCTGCTGCCGGCTCCAGCCCTTGCCCCATCCTGCTTCTTCAGCCCAGCCCCTCCAGAAATGCCCTCCTGCCACTAAGCTACCAGGGTTCTCTATTCAAGGAACTTCCATGGTCCTGCCAGACCATGGATGTTGCCAGACCAGAGAATTCCAGTTTTGGGAGTGCAACCTGTATTGAAACAGTTTCAACAGCTTCAGAACCAAACACTGATTTTTCCATTTTGAAATGGATGTTGTTTAGATTCTTTTATATGAAACTTTAAAAAAGTCAAAACTGAAAAAAAATACTTTGACTCAATTATTTTTTTCAGAATTTTGGGGAGAATCTTTTTTTTTTAACTCTCAGTATTCCATGTGACACAATCAAACATAAACAGAGTCCCAGAAAGCTCCAGTTACTGGTCAACCTCTGTTTGGAACTTTAATATGGTGTGTAACTTGCCGTGAATGTAACTACTTGGCATTCTTGTTTTATTTCTTCTCTTCAACTTTCTTGACATGTGGCTTTTCAAAAACTATTTTGAAACTAATTGTATACTATAAATCCATGAATGTATTTTTGATCCAGTATTTCTTTGCAGTTGGTGCACACTTCTGTAAATAGATGTTTGTATTGTGTCCACAACACTCCACCCCTTGGGCTCGATGTGTGCTTTGTGTTGTACTTGACTTTGTTCTAAATTTATATATAGTCTGCCATTTTCTTACTATTGTACTCTGTCTTCATGCCTTGCCGTGCACTTTAAGTGCGTGCACTTCTGTTCTTGAATTTCTTGCTAACACTTTTATTTAGGAAGCATTTTCATGAGAAGTAGCCTTGTTTTACCTGGTTATCAGTTATAGCTAATGAATTAGTTTCTAGTTAGTCTTGATAACTGTTGAGATTTGTATGATTTCTTATGTAGGGTATACAACAACTGTGAGTGGTATCACATGGCAGCTGGCTTTGTATAAAAAAAATGACTTTCCTAAGAGGCATTGTTGTTTTGGATCAAAGTGTTCTTGAGGTTTCTCAATGGCTGTATTTTCCGGCTTGTGGTTTCCTTCATGCTTCCACTGGAATGCATTGTATATCTCCAATGCTTTTAGGCATGACACATGTAGCTGCAGTCCTCGCTTGTAATTCTCAACCAGATTTCCATCCGGATTTAGGTGGCTTCATTTTCCTTTGACACCATTTGAATAAAGGTGTGACACGGGTTATTGGTAAGAGGCTGATCTTTATTTCCTAGACTGTCACATGACACAGATCAGGTTTGAAAAAGGTTGTATTGCAGTTACATGGCAGAGGCTGAGTCCAATGGCTAATATGACAGAAACATAAAATGTGAATAATACCTTACAACAACATGCGGATTTAGTGAAAAGCTCCATAGAAATTCTGTGAATTTGGTCTCTAAATTGAGAAATCCCTATAGTTTTTACTAAACTATCCTGCTGCTTTTTCTTTTCCCAGCTGGTCACTGAAGCCAGTGTAATTTCAGTGTATTGTAGGCTTAAAATATCTCAAAGAGCAAAGCAAAATTAACTCTGTTCATTTAAATGGCTCTTACAATGCCGGTTGGATCAGTCCCACTGCAGTTGTAGCAGATTAGTCATGAATTATTCAATATCAAAATACACATGTGGCAATTGGCTTCTGTTATGCAATATACATAATTCATAAGGCATCTGTTCTATGTTTTCATATTTAAGAGGTACAGAATGGAAAGACAGAATGTGAAATGGAAATATAGGAATGTTTCACTGCATAGCCCTGTGTGTCTTGCTAGCCTGCTCAATAAGGGTTAGGAACAGGGCTGGGCATCAAAAAAACTATTCCAGATTTGTTAAAATCTTTTTAATGGAAAAATTACCAGTGCATGATTTCCCCTTGTGATGCATCGTTCTTTTCTTTTACTCTCAACTAGGCAGAGAGCTAGGTCAGTATCTCTTAGAGCAGGGATATTCAACATGCGGCCTGCAGGCCACCCATTTGTTTGCAGCCTGCGGTGCAATTTAGGTTTACATGGGACTCAACATGCAGTCTGTGGGTGGGATACTTTGAACTTGGCCTCCACTGGGAACACACTCCACAATGGCGAGGCATCTCCCAGGTGGGATGATCATTGAAAGACTCTAGTGGATGGGCTTACTAGAACAGATGGGTACAGGGTGTCAGCATTTTTAGCCCCCAGGGAGGAGGCTTGTAGGAGCATTGTAGGAGCATTGCTTGTGGGAGCACCGGAGCATTGTAGGAAGTGCTTTGTATTCATGCCCGTCAGTGTGAAAGAAGCTATTTGCATATATATTTGGATGTATATGCAACCACATTTAAGTTGTGGACCTTGGCATGTGCTGTGAGTATCATTGTGGCCTCCGGGGCTTCCAAGGTTGAGTAGACCTGCCTTAGAGATAGATTTACCACAGACTTGTCTACAGTGGGACACCCAGAAAAGTTAATCTAAATTAAAGACACAGTATGAATTTGAAGTTCATTACTTAAAATGCACTAAACTCCTGCGTGGATGCTCTTATTCATCATTACAGCATGTGTAGGCAAGTTCTTAATGTACCACTTGTAAGACTTTATGAACAAAAAAGGCATCCTGAGACTCCACCAAATCCAATTGGTAGTGGTTTTAGGTGAAATGTACTGGGGACACAAAGGCTGCTTCCTTTCATAACTACAGAATCCTTAGCCATCCTACCTAAAACAAATTAAAAAAGGCTTTCCTATCCCATGAAAATTTGAGTTCAAAAAAATTTCCCATGACAAAATTGTTTCAATGAATAATCATTTTTTCCATTGGAAAAATTAAGAAAATGTCAGGCAGCTCTACTCATTACCTATAATTTGGACTGAACTCTCTAGAGCAGGGGTGGGAAATAAATGATGGCAGTTTGACAGGGTTAGCCCGTGGTGGGCTGCCGCTGCTATATTTACCTGTGCCTTTACAGGTATAGGAGATTGCAGCTCCCATTGGCTGCAGATCACCGTTTCCAGCCAATGGGAGCTGCAAGAAATGGTGTCTTGGTCCACACCACTTCCCCTGGCTGCCATTGGCTGGAAATGGTGATCCACAGCCAACAGAAGCTGCAATTGCCTATATCTCCGGGGGCGCAGGTAAATATAGTGATGGTAACCCACCAGGGACTAACACTGGAAAACCGCCAATATTTTATTGCCCACCTTGTCCAAAAAGCTGACACAATGAAGCATGGAGGTGCAAGAAGTGACAGATGTATACCCTGAAGTACTTCCAGGCAGAATGAGCAGCTAATTCATGTGTTTACCTTTAAGAACATGGAAAAGCACAATGCCTACACCTTATTTCAGTCCCTGGAATTATGATAGGGCATAGCCAAGAGGTCTGAATCCCCCCCACACACCCCAGACCACCATCAAAGCTAAATATATAATAGCATAATTTTTCTATTTAGTTAAATATATTAGTTAATAAAACGCAATTAACACTAGAAACAGTGGGAGTTTTAAATCAACTCTCTCCCCCACAAACAGAAACATTACTGTGATGAACATAAGCCTCGTCCTACAGGTGGAAAAAATTCAGGTAGCTGGATTTGCATAGCTGCTTATAAACTCGACTGTGAATGTTTGGTGCTGCAAATGGACAGTTATATGATGCCAAACAGCACTATTTCCCAAAAAGTTCCAGAATTTCAGCAGTATTGAGATCACATCCCACAAGTGGAAATAAGCCACCTCAGATAAAAAAGGAATCTAAGGGTTTGCTTCTACAAGTGGGACATTTATGTCTACACAGCATCCCATTCAAGCGAAGGGTCCCCCTGGTAGGCCGCATTGCAGGACTAAAGCCTTGGGAGCATCACTCCAAAGAAATCTGAGCTATACTTGACTGTAGGCAAAACCTTTCAATAACAAATTCCATGTGGTTAATGGGAAAACTGTTTCTAATATTGCTGAACTTCGTGCAGGAGTGATAAGCTCCTTCAATAGACACAAAACCCAATGACCTTTCTGTGAAGTCATTCATTCAAAATAAATTGCTTCAGTGGGAATTTTGTTGATTAATCTACACTAGAGTCTTCAGATAGTTACAGCAATCAAGATTATTGACCTTCAGTGAGAAGAAATCTGTTACTCATGAAGTTGATTGGAAACTTGTTTTCTGAATACTATTCACTGCAGTGCTGCAAACCTAGTAAAGCTGTTACATGGAAAAGAGGTCCCAAATATACTTAATTTAGAATCAGTGGTAATAAATGAATGATTTTATAAATGCTTATGAAAACATTTGAAAAGTAACCCTTTTATATATGTACATTATAAATTGTTAATCCTTAAAAAATCATACATGGTCATTGCCTTTGTTGTTTACAAAGGCAGTGTGTATAAGCTGTTAGCAGTTCTGCAAATCTTTGCTAATATTATCAATAAGATTGGCATGCAAACAAGAAAGTTCTGCTTCTTCCATGATATTAAATTCACTTCCACTAGATATTAAGTGGAGATGAGAGAAAGCAACCTGTCAAATAAAAAAAGGAGTAAGTAGATTAGCGTGCTTCTAAGAATCTCAAAAAGGACAATTACAAAAAAAAATAATTACAAAGAAATTTACAAGCAGTGGCTTTTTTAACCATTTCACAGTTATGTCAATGTAACATTAGTATACCTACTCAGCACATAAGTGTACCTGGAATGTTTAAGGTGAGGCAAGTTGTTATTTTACAATCTCTAATGTATTATTTTCTACAGAACACAATAACCACAATACCCAGAATTGCCTTCGTGTTATTACAATTCTTTAATTTCTAGTTACAAATAAAGTGAATTTCTTTGATTACTAAAAACTGCAGGTATGGTAAGGTTTGTGAAAAATTCTCTATTCTTAAATAACCAGTGTCTCTGCTGTTCTTTCTCCTCTGCCACCAGACACTCCCCGGTAAGAATACATGTTTTCCACATGATTAGAGTAGATAGATTTATAGTGTCATTTCCCATGGACACTTAGCTTTCACTAATATGATTTTTCAGTAATGTTCTTCAGAATAAAAGGAACTAAAATTAATTAATATTCAATGCAGCTTACAGAAGGGTGGAAGATGGTTCTAGTCCATCTTTTGTTACTTGCTCACTGTAGGGCACCCCACCTTTACGCTTCCATGGGCTCAAGGCATATCCCTGTTAATTTAGGCATCCAAACCTTTATCCAGTTCCTAGGGCTCAGTGTGTAATCTTCAGTGGGTTTGCTGTGCCTTTTACCACTGAAAGAGCCTTACACACTTATATCCTTAACTTCTTTATTAGCTGTTACCAAAACAGAATACACATGCTAAGCATTGATGCTCACCTCTCCCTTTAAGGCAGGTAAACTTTTCCTAGTGGCCTGTGAGGATCAGGTCAGCCAGGGCTCCAGCAGCTGCACAGTGTGATTGGCAGGGTGTTGAGGTCTGACAGCTCTGAGCCTGGGCTGTATCCTGAAGTTAGGTTCCAAGAACTGCCTTTTGGAACCCATTTTATATGGTTAACCTTGTGTCCTGCTTAGCTATCCCGTAACCAATCATTTTAAAAGAAAGTACTACAAAACAGTATTTTTCACTAATCCTAGCCCCTTTCAAAACAATTCTTTAACTGACCATATTTTCTTCTATCTTAGCTGATTTACATCTTGCAAAGTTAGTTATGCCATGGTCAGAAGCAATAAATAATCAGAGACCATGCAGATAAAAAATAGAGAAATAGGAACCATAAAGGCAAAGCAATAGAAGTATAGATTTCAACTGGTAGGTTGATAGCATTCTATCTGGCAAGCAACCACTTATGAATCTTAAGATCTTTTTCTTCATCTGATGATGATGAGTACGATTAGCACAGTAGCACCTGCTTAACAGCTTGATATTACATTGTTTCGATGTAATTTAGATGGAATGTGAGGATTTGACTCTGCTTCTTAGCTTCTCCCCGTCCTAATGTAGTGGCTGCTGTTTACTATAGAAAAAGACTTCAAACCTTACATTCCTCTGACACTGACTGGCTGGAGGCTAAATCAGCCTTTGGCATAGTTTAAAGTACCTGTAGGGCTCTCTAAATTTTACTGCACTGGCTAAGGATCTGACAGCACCATGCACTCCACCCTATCTCCCACACCAAAGATTGAGAGTGTGAAGGAATACAGCTTGTTCCTCTGGCTCTGTGCCACCTGAGGATTTCCTCTGACAGGGAGAAGCCTCAGCTGCCAATGGTTTTACTACCATCATAAATATCTTTATGCAGAGACACAAATATGCAAAGCACAATGGACTGAAAGCTAAACTATCTGACTTTACTCTATAAAGTGACAATGAAAAAGAGTCACCTGGCTGCCTGCCAGGGGTCTGTATCTGAGACATTACAAAGGCGTTGTCAAGGATTATCCAGCCCTCTGAATACTACCCCATGCTATTCATCTATTTGAGCACTAATGATACTGCAAGGTGCTACTTTGAATAGATCAAGAGTGACTACAGGGCTCTGGGAGTACGGGCAAAGGAATCTGGAACACAGGTGGTGTTCTCTTCAGTCCTTCCTCTCAAAAGCAGAGACCCAGGCAGAGACAGATGCATCCTGGAGGTGAATGTGTGGCTGCAAAGATGGTGTTGCCAGGAGGGTTTTGGCTTCCTTGATAATGGGATACTGTTCCAAGAAGAGGGACTGCTAACCAGGGATGGGGTTCACCTTTCGAGGAAGGAGAAGAGAGTATTTGGACACAGACTGGCTAACCTAGTGAGAAGGGCTTTAAACTAGGTTTCACAGGGACAGGTGACCAAAGCCCTGTGGTAAGTGAAAAACATGGAGACCTGGGAGATGGGTCAGAAATGGGAGGAAGCATGGGCTATAACAGCAGAGTTAAAGAAAGGACAAGGCAGCACTGAGGGAGCAAAATCAAATCAATATCTTAGATGTCTGTACACAAATGCAAGAAGTATGGGAAATAAGCAGGAAGAACTTGAAGTGCTAATTAATAAACACAACTATGACATAGATGGTATCACAGAGACTTGGTGGGATAATACACACGATTGGAATTTTGGTATACAAGGGTATAGCTTACTCAGGAAGAATAGGTGGGGGGGAAAGGAGGTGTTGCCTTGTATATTTAAAAAAAAATGTATACACTTGGACTGAGGTAGACATGGACATAGGAGACAGAGTTGTTGAGAACCACTGGGCTAGGTTAAAAGGGTAAAAAACAGGGGTTTTGTCATACTAGGGGTCTACTACAGAAGAGGTGGATGAGGCTTTTTTTTAAACAATTAACAAAAACATCCAAAGCACAGGATTTGGTGATGATGGAGGACTTAACTATCCAGACATGTGTTGGGAAACTAACACAGCAGGGAACAGATTATCTAATAACCTATTGGACTGCATTGCACAGAATTTTTTATTTCAGAAGGTTGAGAAAGCTATTAGGAGGGAAACTGTTCTAGATTTGATTTGAACAAATAGGGAGAAACTGGTTGGGAATTTGAAAGTGGAAGGCACCTTGGGTGGAAGTGCTCATGAAACCATAGAGTTCATGATTCTAAGGAATGGTAGAAGTGAGAACAGCAAAATAGAGGCAATGGATTTCAGGAAGGAAGATTTTAGTAAACTCAGAGCTGGTAGGCAAGGTCCCATGGGAAGCAAGACCAAGAGGAAAAACAACTGAAGAGAGATGGTGGTTTTTCCAAGGGACATTATTAAGGACTCAAAAGCAAATTATTCCACTGTGTAGGAAAGATAGAAAGTATGGCAAGAGACCACCTTGGCTTAACCAGCAGATCTTGCATGATCTAAAAATCAAAAAAGAGGCATATAAAAGGTGTAAACTAGGTAATATTACAAAGGATGAAATAAGCAAAAGAATACAAATATGCAAGATAAGAAAGCCAAAGGCACAAAACAAATTAAATCTAACTAGAGACATAAAGGGTAACAAGAAGAAATTCCACAAATATATTAGAAGCAAGAGGAAGACCAAGGACAGGGTAGACCCACTGTTTAGTGAAGAGGGAGAAACAATAACAGGAAACTTGGAAATGGCAGAGGTTCTTAACGCCTTCTTGGTGAAAACTAAAACAAAGAAGTTTGATGCTGAAGACATGCCTAACACAGTGTTCTTGTTGCTCTTCTCTGGACCTTCTCCAATTTCTCCACATCTTTCTTGAAATGTGGTGTCCAGAACTGGACACACTACTCCAACTGAGGCCTAATCAGCGCAGAGTAGAGCGGACGAATGAATTCTCATGTCTTGCTCACAACACACCTGTTAATGCATCCTAGAACCATGTTTGCTTTTTTTGCAACAGCGTCACGCTGTTGACTCATATTTAGCTTATGGTCCACTATAACCCCTAGATCTCTTTCTGCCATACTCCTTCCTAGACAGTCGCTTCCCATTCTGTATGTCTGAAACTGATTGTTCCTTCTTAGGTGGAGCACTTTGCATTTGTCCTTATTAAACTTCATCCTATTTACCTCAGACCATTTCTCCAATTTGTCCAGATCATTTCGAATTATGACCCTGTCCTCCAAAGCAGTTGCCACCCCTCCCAGCTTGGTACCATCTGCAAACTTAATAAGCGTACTCTCTATGCCGATATCTAAATCGTTGATGAAGATATCGAACAGAACGGTCCCAAAACATACCCCCTGTGAAACCCCACTTGTTATACCTTTCCAGCAGGATTGTGAATCATTAATAACTACTCTCTGGGAATGGTTATCCAGCCAGTTATGCACTCACCTTATAGTAGCCCCATCTAAGTTGTATTTACCTAGTTTATTGATAAGAATATCATGCGAGACCGTATCAAACGCCTTACTAAAGTCTAGGTATACCACATCTACCGCTTCTCCCTTATCCACAAGACTCGTTATCCTATCAAAGAAAACTATCAGATTGATTTGACATGATTTGTTCTTTACAAATCCATGCTGGCTGTTCCCTATCACCTTATTATCTTCCAAGTGTTTGCAGATGATTTCCTTAATTACTTGCTCCATTATCTTTCCTGGCACAGACTGACTAGTCTGTAGTTTCCTGGGTTGTTTTTATTTCCCTTTTTATAGATGGGCACTATATTTGCCCTTTTCCAATCTTCTGGAATTTCTCCTGTCTTCCATGATTTTCCAAAGATGGTAGCAAAAGGCTCAGATACCTCCTCTATCAGCTCCTTGAGTATTCTAGGATGCATTTCATCAGGCCCTGGTGACTTGCAGACATCTAACTTTTCTAAGTGATTTTTAACTTGTTCTTTTTTTATTTTATCTTCTAAACCTACCCCCTTCCCACTAGCATTCACTATGTTAGGCATGTCTTCATCAAACTTCTTGGTGAAAACTGAAACAAATAAGTCATTAAGCATCTCTGCCATTTCCAAGTTTCCTGTTACTGTTTCTCCCTCCTCACTCAGCAATGGGCCTACCTTGTCCTTGGTCTTCCTCTTGGTTCTAATATATTTATAGAGTGTCTTCTTGTTTCCCTTTATGCCTGTAGCTAGTTTGAGTTTGTTTTGTGCCTCTGCCTTTCTGATTTTGCTCCTGCATTCCTGTATTGTTTGCCTATATTCATCCTTTGTAATTTGTCCTAGTTTCCATTTTTATATGACTCCTTTTTTATTTTTAGATCATGCAAGATCTCCTAGTTGATCCAAGGTGGTCTTTTGCCATATTTTCTATCTTTCCTACGCAGCAGAATAGCTTGCTTTTGGGCCCTTAATAATGTCCCTTTGAAAAACTGCCAACTCTCTTCAGTCGTTTTTCCCCTCAGTCTTGCTTCCCATGGGACCTTACCTACCAGCTCTCTGAGCTTACCAAAATCTGCCTTCCTGAAATCCATTGTCTCTAATTTGCCGTTCTCCCTTCTATCATAACTTAGAATCATGAACTCTATGATTTCATGATCACTTTCACCCAAGCTGCCTTCCACTTTCAAATTCCCAACCAGTTTCTCCCGTTTTGTTAAAATCAAATCTAGAACAGCTTCCCCCCCAGTAACTTTTTCAACCTTCTGAAATAAAAAGTTGTCTTCAATGCAATCCAAGAACTTATTGGATAATCTGTGCCCCACTGTGTTAGTTTCCCAACATATATCTGGATAGTTGAAGTCCCTCATCTCCACCAAATCCAGCACTTTGGATGATTTTGTTAGTTGTTTAAAAAAAGCCTCATCCACCTCTTCCTCCTGGCCTGTAGTAGACCCCTAGCATGACATCACCCTTGTTTTTTACTCCTTTTAGCCTAACCCAGAGACTCTCAAAACGTCCGTCTCCTATGTCCATCTCCACCTCAGTCCAAGTGTGTACATTTTTAATATATAAGGCAACAACTCCTCCCTTTTTTCCCCACCTGTCCTTCCTGAGTAAGCTGTACCCTTCTATACCAATGTTCCAATTGTGTGTATTATCCCACCAAGTATCTGTGATGCCAGCGATGTCATAGTTGTATTTATTTATTAGCACTTACAGTTCTTTCTGCTTATTACCCATACTTCTTGCATTTGTATATAGGCATCTAAGATACTGATTTGATCTTGCCTTCCAGTTCTGCCTTGTCCCTCCTTTCTCCCTGCAATTATAGCCCACATTCCCTCCCATTTCCGACCCATCTTCCAGGTCTCCATGTTCTTCACTTACCTGTGGGCTTTGGTCACCTGTCCCTGTCGAACCTAGTTTAAAGCCCTCCTCACTATATGCCCTTATATGTAAGTGTAGATGGATCTGTTTTGCACAAAAAAACTCTTTTGCACAAGATCCTTATGCCTCAAAAAAGGAGGTATACAGATCTTGTGCAAAAGGGGAGGGTAGCGCAAAACGGATCCATTTACACTGCTAGTTTTTGCGCAAAAACCTCTTGCTCAAAAAGCCTTGGGCAGAGAATATGCAAATGAAGCACAAGAAGTTGCTAATGAGCGCTTCATTTGCATTGCCGCGTCCGCAAAAAAAGAGGCAGTGTAGACATAACCTTAATCTCCTCTTTTCTAAGCTGAAAAGTCCCAGTTTTATTAATCTTTCCTCCTACGGCAGCCATTCCAAACCCCTCAATCATTCTTGTTGCCTTTTTCTGAACTTTTTCCAGTACCAAGATATATTTTTGAGATGAATAATGCATGGAGTATTCAATATGTGGGTGTACCATGGAGGCTATAAGATATCCCTTCTTCCCCACAAGTATTGTCTACTGCTAATCTGCCAGAAATAAAATCCACCAAGTCCACACATGAATGAATGATAGCACAATGTAGTTTAAGCATGAAGCAACGCCCTCGTCTGTATTTTATAATCGGTGTTCAATGGAAAGGTGGATGGTAAATGTCACAATGACTGTTCTCGTCCTATTTTAGAATAGGTTAATTATCACTATCCGCTTGTCCTGTGACATTATTTCTTTTGTTTATATTTCATTATAGACATCTAACAGTACTGACTGTATTGATATATTTCTTACACAATTCTCCTGGAAAGCCATCACATCCGGGCATTTTCCCAGAGTTGAGTGAGCTAATAGTTTACATAGCTTCTAGTAGAGAAAGATCTTTATCCATATAGTCTATTTGAGGTACCAACAACGTATTTAGGGTAGGACCACCATAAATTGACCAGATAGATTGCAACTGAAATCACCATGAGCTCTGTAAAGGGATTCATAAAAATCTTTGAATTGTCTTAATTTTATCAGATTCCAGAACAGAACGACCATAGTGCAATAGCAAAAAGGATATATTGTTATTGGGTGAAGCCATTTTCCTTTTCCTTAATAAGAGCGTGCCTGCTTTACTTCTCTCCCATATTCATAACACCCCCGTTTAATTCTATTAAGCATCATTCAGTCTGGGGGGACATACATTAATTGTATTTAATTTTGAGAGATGAGAGAGCGCAGCAGCTCATTATTTTGAGTGTCCTTATGTGTTTTTTTTAAACCTAATAATATCCTCAGCCAAAGAATTTATTCTTATCTTTATTCACTAGCCAATTAGCCCATCATAAGACGGGATTTTCAGGTCTCTCCTCCACGTCGGTCTTCTCTCCTGAGCCTCTGGTCTCTCACTCCGTGTCTCTTTCTCTGTCTCCTCCTCCTCCTACTGCCTCCCCCTCTCTCTGAGCTCTCCTCTGCCTTCTGCCTCTCTCTCCATCTCTCTCTCGTCTCCCCCTGCTGCCTCTCACTCTCTCTCCACTTTCCTCTGTCTCCGTCGGGGATACACGCTCATCCAGGCTCCTCCCCCCTTCGCCTCCGGCCGTGGTGCTCGGCTGACTTCTGCGCCACTCAGCCGGGCCGCTGTGCCGGAGCAAGCAGCACAAACGGCATCTCTCTCTCTTCTCCTCCTACTGCCTCGCCCTCTCTCTCTCTCTCTCAGCTCTTGTCCACTTCCTGCCTCTTTCTCCATCTCTCTCGCTTTCTCTTCTCCCCCTCCCGCCCCTCACTGTGTTTCTCTTCTCCTCCTCCTGCTGCGTCTCTCTCAGGGTATGTCTACACTAGCCCCCTAGATCGATCTAGGGAGGCTAATGAGGGTGACCGAAATTGCAAATGAAGCGTGGGATTTAAATATCCCATGCTTGATTTGTATGTTCCTGGCTGGTCGCCATTTTAGAAATTGACTAGCCCGAAGTAACTGCCCGCATCTACACGTGGCAGTGAAACGGGATTCCGAAATAAAGCCCTAACTTGAATTAGCTGGTATTCCTCCTGCAATGAGGTTTACCAGCTAATTCAAGTTAGGGCTTTATTTTGGAATGCCGTTTCACTGCCACGTGTAGATGCGGGCAGTTACTTCGGGCTAGTCAATTTCTAAAATGGCGACCAGCCAGGAACATGCAAATCAAGCGTGGGATATTTAAATCCCATGCTTCATTTGCAATTTCGGTCACCCTCATTAGCCTACCTAGATCGATCTAGGGGGCCAGTGTAGACATACCCTCACTCTCCCTCTCACTGTCCTCCTCTTCCTCCATTCTCCTCTCTGTCTCCTCCGCATCCTCTGTGTCTGCTCCGCTTTCCTCCTTTTGAATCCGGCGCCCTTTCCTGACATCAGAGACGCACGCTCGTCCCAGGTCCCACCCCCTGGCTGTTCCCTCTGGGCGGCACTGTTGCCTCCTGCCGTGGTGCTCGGCTGACTTCTACGCCGCTCAGCCAGGCTGCCACGCGGGAGCAAGCGGCGCAAGTGGCTGTTTGGGCCCTGCACTCCCCATGCAGCACCCCCGTGCTGCATGGGGAGCGCGGACCCCAAACAGCCACTTGCTCCCACGTGGTGGCCCAGATGAGCAGCGCAGAAGTCAACCGAGTGCCATGGCGGGAGGCAACAGTGCCGCCCAGAGGGAACAGCCAGGGGGCGGGACCTGGACGAGCGTGGCGTCTCTGATGTCAGGAAAGGGTGCCGGATTCAAAAGGAGGAAAGCGGAGCAGACACAGAGGGAACAGCCAGCATTTCTGTGTTACAAAGTCACAGACATTGGGCTACTATATATATGATTTCAGATGTGAATTTTGTACAATCTCCTCTTAAGGAAGCCTTTGGTACTTCCCATAAAGTTGTAGTATAGGGGTCTGCACTTGTTTTTCTTTCCTTCAAGAGGCTGATAATGAATGTTTCGATTCTCTGGAAAAATGTCAGGTCCCCTGTTTAATTTCCATGACCAGGCTCTGTGAGAAAAGAAATTGCAGCATGATCAGAGATGATGATTGCCAGCTTCTGCCTCCAGACATGCAGCTATCAAATCTAATCAGCAGTAGGAGGTAGAGTTGCCAGGTGTCCGGTATTGAGCTGGACCATCCAGTATTTTCGCCTCCTGTTCAGTGAAAAAATTCAGAAAATACCGGACACCTAAAAAGTCCGGTATTTTCTGATTTTTTCCCGGCCAGGGGGTGAAAATACTGGACTGTCCAGGTTAATACTGGATACCTGGCAACCTTAAGCAGCTGGGCACAGCCTGCCCACTCCCCCCCCCCCCCCCCCCCCACTTACCTGGTTCTGCAGAGGAGCTGTCTGGAGCAGGGAGAGAAGGCAGAGAAGATGGCCGCAAACAGCCGGCTCTCAGAAAGTCATAGCTAGGGCATACTGAGCATGTGTAGTGGAACTGAGCATGCTCAGTAAGAGCTGCTGTTGCTGTTGATCTCACTCTGCCACTACACCCGCAGCCTGTTAAGAGAAGCAGAGCCCACCACCTGTTCTTAAAGGGGTTGTATTTTTTTCTCAACAACTTTGGTCTCCCCCCCCACTCCCTTTTTTTTCCAACAGAATTTTTTTTTGGGAGGCAGGAGGGTGTTCAGTATTTTTGGTTAAACCATCTGGCAACCCTAGTAAGAGGTATGAACTATGGAACTATATAATCACACTTCATAGGATGTGTTAGTCTCTGAATAGCAACTAATATAGTATCCACAAACAGGGCTAATGGATAGTTTTTGCAAATCCTGAGATTTTTGCCTTGAATCTTGCATCTGTCTACTGTATCATCCATGACAATGTTGCAATCTCCTTCTAATATCACTGGGACATCAACTCTGTTGGAAATAATGCCAGTTTTTTTTCTGCAATAAAGGGTGCATTCCAACCACTAGGATTACATATGCTCCCCAAAATTAATCTTACAGTAGAAAATGTCTTTAATTTTTAAGTATCTGCCCTCGGAATCTGAACCTAACTAAAATTGAAAAGTTAGACTCTTGTGCTTTTTTGAGAGGATGATGCTTTTACCTTTTTATGCGATTCAGTCTCAATTCCTGTACTTGCCAAGCATCTGATGAAGTACTGAAGTATTTCTCAGTCTGTCAGCTTCATTATGAAGATCACAGGATAGCTGAGGCTGTATTTAATTTCTGATCCCCTGAGAATGTGTTTGTTGTCATTAAATTGTTGCTCTCTTCTTGCTTAAATTGACAGAGAAATCTGGACACAAAGAAAATTTAAAATCCGGATACTGATGTGTTCCTTTTTGTCTAGCAGCAGATATCAGCTTAATTTTGTCATTAAATCTTAGCAAATCTTGGGTCTGGTTATTATTGTGCTCTCTTTTTCTGGCCCCTGCCACTTGATGAGCCCTTTTTATCTCCAAGGGGAGGCAAACTGGATTCCAATCCCAATTCCTCCGAGAGTCTGTTGTAGAGAAAGCTACTGTGGTGGGTTTTTTTTTCCCCTTCCAGACCTTAAGGGACACCCCCCCCCCCCCCCCCAGTAACTGCAAATTATACCTGCATGATCTGTTTTCAAGATCTCTTTCTTTCTTTTCAAGATTGGTTAGTCTTTGCCTTAAGAGAGCATTCTACATTTTAACTTTCTTCAATTCCATGGCAGCTTTTCATAGTTTAATCTAAATAGGTTAAACAAACTTTGACTTCTCCCACATCTTTAAAGAGCTTGTGTATATCTTGAGATAAAAGACCAAATTTGGTAGATGAA
Source organism: Rafetus swinhoei (assembly GCA_019425775.1). Taxonomy (NCBI): domain Eukaryota; kingdom Metazoa; phylum Chordata; order Testudines; family Trionychidae; genus Rafetus; species Rafetus swinhoei. The sequence goes on from CM033449.1 coordinate 58,844,984, forward strand.
ATCCTTCATCACTGTGAGAGAGATGGCTCAGTTTTCTCAGCATTACCTTTCTTTGGAAATTCAGTTTTGGCTTTTCTGGTATTTCTGCTTTTCCAATAGGGTCATAATAACACAACAAAAAGCCCCTTCCTTATTAAATGAGTAACTTTATAACAGACACTTATCATTTTTTAAGAATTAGTGGGGGCATGAGCTGGGAGACACCAGGAGTCAGGCAGCCATCTTCTCTACAAGATAACTTTTTTTTTATTTATTAAAAAACATATAAAAATCTTAATTTATCATGACTAGTTTTCAGTCTAAAAATTGCAATTAGATGCTTGGCAATAGAATGGACAGTGGAATTGCAGTGAAATATCACCTTCTCTATTCTTAAAACTGAAAGGTAGAGAAACTTCAAATTTTGCTCATGAGTCTTAGGCATATTTGCATTTCATGAGTTTACAAAATAGGCCTGTTTTTGCTCTCCATTCTATGCCATTGATTTTAAATACGCCTGTTTAAACAGAGTTACACAGGCATAAAACTGCTATGAGAGAATCAGAACCACCATTTCTAAAAGGCTTACTGTAAAAAGCCTAACAAAAATTGACCTTGATAAGCATGAACAATTGCCATTGACACTGATGGAAATAGCATCCACCTTTCCAATGCAGTAGATAGTTCTTAGTTTCAGACTCTGGTCTAAGTTTCCCTATAGGAAAACTAATCCACAGGATCCAATATAACATCAATCTCACTCTAGTACAAAGGGTTTTTTTCTCTTGAGGGGGCAGTGAATCAAGGCCAAAGCTGCTAGTGACATCAATGACAATGGGAGCAATACACCATAAACAGAATTTTTAAAGGTCAAATGCACAGGTATTTTTATAAAAATCACTAAAACTCTCCTATGATTTTCCAAATGAGAAGATAAAGAAGTAACCACATATATATGCATGACTTGAAACTGTCTTTGTAAGGTGCAATGCCTGGGTGAGAAGCACAACACAAGAACTTAGAAAGACAGGGTAGACAGTCTTACTACAATGTATTCACAGGGATGTGAAAGCTTACTACCCCAGCATATAATTATGGTTAACTGTGGGCCATCTTATTGATGTCCGCCTGATGGATCTATCCTCACCGTTGGACAAGCCAGTTGTTTGTTAGATGGAATTTGAAGTACTTTCAGGAAATTATCTGCAAGCTAGAAAACTAGTGAACATGGCCTCCGAACCACTCCCATTACCTGCACCCTGTTCTGGACCAGCAGGACTTTAGCTGGGTTAAAAGAACCCAAGACACCCCTTGTGGGGAATGTGTGGTCCCAATGGCACTATTCCAGTTCCTGGAATAAGAGCAATACCTGGAGAATTGTCATTGCCAGACTTAAGAACTATCACTCACAACACAGATTTTGTCTGTGAGCAAAGGGGAACCTAACACTGAGCAGAGCCTATGATTAAGTTGTTGTCATAAACAACAAAGCGGCAGAACCCCAATGCCTGAGGCAGTGGTTCCATTTTATACTTTGGAGAAAATGCTTATATCACGTCAAGTATGATAAATTAGGGAGCTGAGATTGCAATTACTGGTGCTTTTGTTGCACTACTGGGCACTCCTGCAGCTAGCATATTGAATCCCTGGCACTGAGCACTTATGCCAGGACAAGACCTTGTTGAATGCATTAGCTCATTTGTACTAGCTTGGCAACCTACAGGAGATAAAAGAATATGGTCTCTCTTGTGCCAAATGCCAATTAACAACTCCAGAAGGTGTCCAAAAGGCCCACTTGACCATACTTCCTCTTATCAAGACTTGTTTCAAGTGAATTGGCATGGATATGGTGGATTGCTGGAGAAAAGTGCAGTGAAATATCAATATATTCTTGTGATTGTAGACTTTTGTCACCTGCACACAGAGACCACACCACTATGCTCCACAAAGGTGACAGCATACCCTGGGCTCATTAAGCTTTTTTCTGGGGAATACTGATAGCTCAGGTGACCAGCTTTAAATCCCAGAAAGTGCAGGAGCTACGTTCCCTACTGAGGATGAAGTCGCTAAAAATCTCCATGCACCATTTTCAGACAGATGAGTAAACTGAGAGATTCAATATAACCCTGAAGGAGATGCTAAGATTTGTGGTCTCTAATACCAGGCATTGCGATCAAACATTTCATCCTCTTTTGTTCACTAGAAGGGAGACAGCAAAATCCTCCGTCGGATTCTTTCCTTTTGAACTGTTATATGGGTGGTAGTGTCAAGGAATATCAGACATCCTACCTGAGGGTGGAAAAGAGCAGTATCTGAAGGCAATAAAAACAACTGGGTATGCAGCATAGTTCCAGGAACATCTCAAGAGATTGCATGGAAATTTTTCTTGTGAAAACCTGCTGAGGCACTAGCGGGTACAAAAACAAACTTGTAACAAGGGTGCATGCCTACAGATTTTCCAACCCCTGAGGACTGCGTACTATTATTGCTTCCCTGCATGGAATCCATAAGGCTAACCAGATGGCAAGGCCTTTTTGAAGAGGTTTGTTAGGTTGGCCCAGCATATTACAAAATTTGCCTGCTGCAGAGGTGGAAAGAAACTAGGTTTTACCATGTGAATCTGCTTAATTCTTGGAAAACCAGAGAAGGGATGTTGACTCCAGACCTGAAGCTGGCTCTTCAAGCACCCATTCATCAAGAGCCAACATAAGTGCAGCAAACGCTTATCTGAACAAAGAGGTCAGATCTGAAATCTCTTTGTGGTCTTTCCAAATATATATTCTCCTGCGCCTGACTAAACCCAACTGATTATATCATCACATCACTGCATGATATTTGAGTAAAACCCTAAAAATATAATAGGGGGTTAATATAATATTAACATGGAACATATTAAATGGATTAAAGCTAGCTAACTGATAGGTTTCAAATGCAATTGTAAACAGAATAGTCATTGAGCAACTGTGTTTCCAGCTGAGTATCACAGGGATCAGGTCTTGCCTCTACTCTATTTATCATCTTTACTAAAGATATGGAAGAAAACAAATTCCTCACTAATGACACACAAATTGCAGGGGGGTTGGGAAAATAATGAAGAGAACAGATCACTTACAGACAGTGAACAGGGTAGCTTGCTAAGCTGGGCATGCGCAAACAATATGAATTTTAATATGTCTAACTGTAAATGTGTGCATCTGGGAACAAAGAATGTAGGCCATACTTAGAGGATGGGGGACTCTACCCTGGGAAGCAGTGACTCTGAAAAAGATGTTGGGTTATGATGGATAATCAGCTGAAAATGAGCTCCTAATGCAATACTGTGGTAAAAATGGTTAATGAAATATTTGGATGCATACACAGGGCAGTCTTGAATAGGAAAGTGAGGTTATTTTAACACTGTGTTTGGTGCTGGTATGATGGCACTGAATTACTGAATCTAGTTCTGCTGTGCACAATTCCAGAAGGGTGTTGATAAACTGTACAGTGTTAAAAGAATAGCCATGAGAATGATTAAAGGATTACAAAACATGTCTCATGGTGATCAACTCTGGGAGGGCAACCACTTTATTATGAACTGAGCTGTTGATTAATGGCTCTCATCTTCTATGAGACCCCTGATTTGTGACACAGCCAATCCTCAATTTCCAAAACCAATTACAGATTTCACATAAAAATTTGGCATCTGTGGGTCTTGTACACTCTTTTCTAAAAGATCAGCTCTCAGATTTATATTGGAGAAGTTCTATGGCCTGTGTTACACAAAAGGTCAGACTAGATTATCACAATGGTCTCTTCTGCTCTTGGAATCTATGAAAAAAATTATTAGAAGATAAGGTTGGTTGAGGAGATAATGTTGGCCTGGAATATCAGAGAAGTCCTGGAATACTGAAGGAGCGCTATTCATAAAATCATGTAAAATTAGGGTTGGAAGAGACCTCAGGAGGTCATCTAATTTAATGCCCTACTTAAAGTAGGACCAACCCCAACTAAATCAGGTTGTGGGAATATTTTAAATGGGTTTACAGAATTACCTGGATAAATATAAGCCATTTAGCCTGACTTGTATACTGGGCAAAATAATAGAAAAGTTTCTATGATTTTTTTCTGTTAAAGAATTAAAAATTAGGAATATCCATGGGCAGTTGGTAATGTAGGCAAGGGAAGGCAGAGCCTTCCCAAAATTACTTAGACAACTGGCCCCCTAAGGCTGGGGCCAGTGCCGGGGAAGGCTGTGGCTGTGGTGCAACAGCCTGGCTCTATCCAGCCCCTGGGGAAGGCAGCCCTGCTCAGCCGCCTGGGAGCAATGAGTCACAGCTCCATCCAGCTGCCGGGGAGGGATAGAGCTGCTATGTGGCAGCCCAGCTTTCCCTGGCTGCCAGGGAGGGATGGGGCCGCAGCTCGGCAGCCCAGCTTCCCCCAGCCACCAAGGAGAGCCGGGCCAGGGCCGCAGAATAGCGGCCGTGGCTTTCCACATGGTCTGGAATAATAGGGCTTGGAGTTGGCATAGCTTTGGGTGGAAAGGGGTGGGCCTCAGGGAAAAGTGGGCGGGACTGGGACTTGTCTTCCCCAGCTGGCCTTTCACCAGATGCCCATGGGAATATCATTAATGCTTGTCAACATGGTTTTATGGAAAATGGTCTTGTCAAATAAAGCAGATTTTAGTTTTTGAAATTATTAATTTAGTAAAGATTACTGTGTATGTGTAATATACTTACAGTTTGTAAGGCATTTGTGTTATTTCTTCACAACTTTATGATTTCAAGATAGCATTATACAATAACAATAAAGGATACATTAAACTGGCTGACAGATCTCAAACAAATAATTGTCAATGAGAAATCATCATTGAATTAATGTGTTTCTAGTGGGACTCTGCAGGGGTCAGTATTAGACCCAATGCTAGTCAACGTTTTTATCCATGCTCTGACAAAGACTGGTAGAGTGGTAAATTATTATTACAGGCCCCTGATACAAAGTGATTTGAGGTCAGTTGGTAAGGTGGGGCTGTTCCAACAAAATGCATTGTATTGCAGCCAAATGGAAAATATATCTAGGAAGAAGAAATGCAGGCTATATCTACAGAATGGGGAACAGTATCCTGGAAAGCAGTGTCTCTGAGAAATATTTAGGGGTTGCAATGGACAGCAATTCAACATGAGCTCTCAGTGATCCTGTGGTAGAAAGAACTAATGTGACCTTTGAAGATACAAACAATTGAGCAGGGAGCTGATCTTACTTCTTTATACAGCACTAGTGAGATTGATACTGGAATATTGCATCCAGTTCTGATGTCTGCATTCAGAAAGGAAGTTGAAAAATTGGAGAGGGAGGGGGAAAAAACACACAAAAAGTAACAGAGGGCTCGAGAAAATTCTTTACAATGGGTATGACTACACTGCAGAGTTGTACTGGAAAAGCTACACTTACATCCACACTGCAATTGCATTCTTTTGACAGAAAGCCGAAAGAACACAGGAGTTTTTCCGATAGCGATAAACCTCTTTCTACAAGGAAGAAGCCTTTTTCCAAAAGTGCTCTTTCAGAAAAAGGCATGTGTGGATGGGAAGAGGGGTTTTTTTTTCGAAAGAAGGGGCCACCAGGAAAAAGCATAGGTGCCCTGGTGGCCACTCTGTCCATAGTAATCACAATTTAAATGCAAGTTAGTGTCCAATCAATGTGGATGAAAGAAGCCTGCAGTCTAGACATAGCCAGTGAGACCTGACGCATTCAATCTGTTACCTCATTAAAAGGAAAATTGAGACGTGATTTGATTAGCAGGTCAGAGTACCTTCATGGGGAGAAAATACCAGTTATTGAAGGCCTCTTTAATCTAGCAGGGAAAGATATAAAAAGAAGCAAAGCTGTATGTACTTCATGTGTATGTACATACACTGTTAGGGTGGGAAGAGGAGAGGAAGAATTGCAGTAGTGTAGCTATACAAAGTAGCATACAAATCCAGTGTTGGTCACACTTTGCAATGACACAGCATGTCTACAGTGGGGGTTTGCCTCAGTGTGTCTACATATGTGGAGTGTGGGAGAGGGAGCAAGAGCACACATGGCCTAAGAGAACAAAGAAGTGGAGTATAGCTTTGATAGCCACAAGCAGGGGAGCTGATAGCCACTCGGGGGGGGAAGGAGAAGAGTGCAGGGAGCTCTGTGCTCCTGGAAGGGGCTGGGCCTCAGGCAGAAGGGCCGTGCCAGGACAGCCAGTCCTCACCACCCTCCAGACCATGCTGTTCAGTCCCCCCCCCACCCCAAGCCTTATAGCTCCCCAGCCTGTGTCACATGGTGTTTCAGTGGCAAATTAAAGGACCCAAGGCTCCAGACCTTTAGAATCTCTGGTCCCCAGGGCAACTATCCCTTCCCCCACCCATCATCTCCCTAGCAGTCGGCCTGGCCACAAGAATCTCTTAAAGTGCTATTTATGTATCAAAAATCTTATCTTTTGTGATTTTTAAATTTTAAAATACTTGATTTTTGCATTGTTGAAACACATAATGAAATTTCATTTTGTAAATGAAGACCCAAGAGCAAATGCCCTTACACTTTTATTTTATTGTATTTTATTTTGTGGGGAGGGAGGAGTTATCCTAAACTCATGGTCATACAGGGCTAATCCTGCACTACTTGCACTGTAAAAAAAATCCCTTTAATTTCAGCTGAGCTTTTGTCTGACTAAGGAGTGTAGGATTAGGCCCATATAGATAATACTTTCAGCACAATAATAAAAATAATTAATATGCTCTCCCAATCTTCCTCCCACAAAAATGTGGTTATTGAGAGGAAGACAGAAATTCACCATTATATAGTACACTTGTTGCCCTATTGTATATTCCATAATGTGCATTTCATGACTTTAAAGGCAACAGAAAACTATATAGGTGCCTTCAAAAATCTAGTCCATATTTTCACTTGAGTGAAATGGATGTAAATGCTGTTCCTAACAGGAATTGAGCTCTGTGGTATACTAACTAATAATATTTCACATGAACTGTTCAGAAAAGGGGTGTTTCCTTTTCTTTTTTTATTCTTTCTCAAAAGATTAAAAAAACCCAGAAATGTGGAAAGACAAAGGTTGGTAAGAAGAAATTGTCTTCAGGCAAAGTCTGGTAAATCCACCATTAAATTGCAAGTCATCACAGCATGGCTCAAATTGTTTAGAAAACATTCAGGCTAAGTCAAGAACAAAACACTTTTCTAGCTCTAAATCTGTGATTCTCAAAGTGTGATCTGCAGATCACTAGTGGTCCATGACTATATTGCAGGTGGGCCGCAGGCTTGGAACTTGCCCGCCCCCTTACAGTGGGGAGCCTGCACTGGTGTTCTAGCCCCGCATCCCCTCCTCCCATGAGTTTGGAGCACTAGTGCCAGCTTCCCAATGTGAGGGGAGGAAGGGAGGATCAAGCTCACAAGCCCACTCCTGCACCCTACCTCCTGGACAGACCCCGCACCCTCCCACTTCTGCACCCATTTTGACATCATGGATGGTTAGTTGGTAGTCCACATTTTTTAAAAATCCAAGTTGATGGATGAGGTATACAGGGGAGAGGACTGCTTTAAATGCATTCCAGCCTTTAAAAGAAAAAATTAAAAGAGGACTTGATTAGTCTGTCAGCGATTTTCAAACTGTATAGCACCATGATCTCCTTCTGACAACAGGAGCGAAGACCAAAGACCAAGGCCCACTGCCCTGGGTTTTCAGGCTGGGGGGGAAGGAAGCTGAAGTGGAAGGGCCCCTGTGGGAGCATGTAACCTTAGCCCTGGGCAGTGGGGCTTGGGCTTTGGCTTCAGCCCTGGAAGATGTGCCTTAGGTTTGGGCTTCAGACTTGCTGAGGTCCATGTCAACAACAGCCTTGACAACCCAATAAAATGGAGTCCCAACCCACAGTTTGAGAACCCTTGGTCTTTGTAAGTATCTGCATGGAGAACAAATATTGGCTAATGGGTTCTTCAAGCCAGCAGAGAAAGGTATAACATGGCTAGAAACAGAAGCTAGACTGATTCAGACTGGACATAAGGTGCAAATTTTGAACAATGAAAATAATTAACCATTGGAAACAATTTATATGGGGCTGGGGTGGATTGTCCATCCATCACTGGTGATATTTAAATCAATATTAAATGTTTTTCTAAAGGATCTGCTCTTGTGATTATTTTGGGACAGTTCTATGGCCTGTGCTATAAAGAAGGTCAGTCTAGATAATCACGATGGTCCCTTCTGGCTTTTAAATCTATGAACCTCTCCAAATCCTTATACCAGTTCTGTAGGCAGGCACACTAAACCTGGCAATAAACATCATCTCCAAAAGGCAACTGTCTTCAATAACCATTTTAGAGAATCCCCAAGGTTTTCAGTACAATTTCATGTGACCTTTAGCTAAAGGCCTCCTCTTCTAGGCAATTGATTTTTTTTTTTAGTCCCTTCCCTTGGGTGGATGCTTAACACAGGTTTCACCGCATTTTAGTGCAGCTGTGCTCATATCAAAAAATGATCAAAAAGCGGGAGAACAAAATATTGAATTTCTAGCATATCCATGTGTAACCGCCACCAGGCGGATTTGAACCTGGGACCTTTAAAGCTTAGTATAGAAGTCTCTACCCTCTGAGCTAAAAACCAGCTGGCTTCTAGCCCATCCTGTAGAGGTCTCTTGATCTTAACTGTTGCTGTGGTCTAGGTACCACTTGCATTACTCAGTAACCACACTAGGTGTGTGGGTTACATATGCAGGTAAATAATTATGAAATTTATCAGCCTATAGGTTTATTTTTCTTGATTAGCACTGTATTCAATATTCTGAATAATAACATTTCCACCACCAATGACTTCACTCTATCACATCATTCCCATTTGGATAACATATCATTTTGAGCACTGAGGTGCAGGTCCAGTTTGTCTTTTATTCCCAAGAAGAAGGTCCATTTGTTTCCATTCCCTAGTGAAGCTTCAGTTCATTATACACTCAGGTCAATTTGCTGGAACAGCAAGTGTCACTTCAGTGTTTATGACAGGGCTGATGAGAAGATTGCAGTCTTTAGGGTTGCTTTGCAATTATCTCCTTCCAGAATGTCTGTGCTCTGTGCACTCAGTGTGACAAGAGTGACTTGTGAAAACAATATTGTGCTCTACAAACAAAGTCTGGTTGGTAGCCACAAAGGGTTAGTTTAATAAAAGGGACTTAGGTATTAGGTGCACCTAACTCCAAATGTTCTGCCATCCAATGGAATTCATAGCCCTGAGTTACACAGTAGCTGAATTCTGGGAATCCTATTTTTAGGTGCCAAACTCTCGCCGTACAAACCATGCAGAGCCTGACTAAGTTGGGAGCCATCTAACCTAAGCATCAGTGAAATGCAGAAAACAGATGTGGGGCCTTATCCCCATCCCTCAGCTGTGAACCACCTTCAGGAATTAGCTGAGGTACTGTGGCATGCTTCAGTAGCCTGAGCCCTAGAGGCTGAAAGCAGGCAGACCCAGGCTGTTATAGCCAATAGGTCAATGATTAGAGCACTTGCATCAGATCTGGGAGGCACTACTTCAAATATTCAACTATTCATATAATGTAAAACAATTCCAGAAGGAGAGTTTAGGAAGCCCGACCCAGAATAGCTAGGGATATGGAGGAGATGGACTCAAGTCCTTGCTCCAAATTGGGCAGTGTAGGCATTTAAACCTGGGTGTCTCCAGGCTGTGCATGCCCACCTACATAAATGTAGGCTCCTAAAGGATTTTACTTGGAGAAACTGGGATCTTAGGGAGTTTAGGAGACTACAAGATTAAGTGACATATGAGTAGTTGTTTTATCAGTCTCAGGGGTGCCTAAAAGTTGAACTGAGGTGCCTGAAGAGGTGGTTAAGTGCCTATGTCCCTAGGTGAAGTCTGATATGTAAATAGTCAGCCAGTCACCATAATGTTCAAAATTCTTGATATCATAAAATATACATGTATAGCACTCTCAGGCTATGTCTACACAGTAGTGTTATTTCGGAATAATAGACATTATCCCATAAATAGCTTAATTCGGCTTTTGCCCTGCTGTGTAGACATACTCTCAGAAAGGATTCACTGGGAAGGAAGAGTCCTCTCCACTACCTTCACTACAAGGGCAGAGACAAATAGGAAAGAATTTCTAATATATAGATTAGTCTGGTTAAATTCAAATATTTAATTATTGAGGGGCATGCAGTGAAGTTAAAACTTAATCTATTCTTCCTTCTTCTATTTTGTCTACTACCTAATCTAACTTTCCTGCATTGTTCAACTCTTAAAGTCTTATTGTCACTAAAAATGAATGTTTTGAAGATAAAACCCAGACACAATTCTCCATCAGTGCACTCCAAATGTCAGACTTTTCATTCTGTGTGTTCATCTGGACTGGGAGAGAAAACAAACCTCTAGTGTTTATATGAAAAATTGCTCAGCTATTTGAAATGCAAGAGAATGGAGTTATTTCTTCCAAGTTACCATAAAATCCTCCCTTATAGGAAAGAAAGAGAAAAACCATAGAATAATGGTCTTGATTTAGCTACTCTTCTGTAGGGAAGCATATCAGAAAAATGCTTCCTTTGGAGAAGGGTTTTTTTTTTAACATCACCTGAGAATCCAGCCTGAAATAAACATTGTTGGCCCCAACCTCTTATGTCCTAAATCACAAAATAAACATAGCCTTTATTTAGGAAATGATTTCTCAATATGATTCACTTTTAAAGGCCTCTCAGATATGTCAACATTTTTATCACAATTTTCTGGTTGTAAAGAATATAGGCTCAAATCATTGCTTGCTCTTATTAACAGATTAGGAAATGACTAAATTAAAAGAACTAATGCACATTGCTTAAGTCGCTTTAAGAGACCGTATTTGTTCAACATCTATTTTTTCATTCAATATACAAGCATGGCACATTCCCTGTTCTATTGAATGAGAGCTGCCACACATGGGGAAGCCTATGGAGATGCAGAAACAACTGGAAACACTCATAACAAAATCACTCACTCCAACTGGATGTTTTCTGAATCAGATTTTTGTTTTGTCAGGTATGAAAGGTGAACGAAGTCTGGTGGGGGTTGGGGTGGTGTGTGAGAGACAGAGAAAAAGAAAGAAAATGAGTGGAGACTTATATCGAGGACTAATGGGCAAATCTTAAAATGTTCAGAGATTTGGATTGACTAAGCACTCAGACGTTCAGGTGCTTATCCAAAGTGCACTCCAAACCGCTTGAGACAGCAAAATTATTCTATAAATCTGATGAGAACAGGCTCTTATGAAAGGATTCTCTTATTTTTTTACTTCTGCTGGAAATAAGAGAAAAAACAGCTCCTCTCACTGCATTTTGGCACTTCTATTTCTGTTATTGCATAGACCCAGGAATTGCAGATGTGTTTGAAAATGAAAAATAACGGAAGAGAATTGTTGGAGGGATAAAAATTAGCAAAATATTTTCACCTTTTAACTTGTCACCCTCCCCAACTCTGCATGCCTTTCTGAACTCCAGTTCTTCTGCACTCTCTTTTCACTACCTCACTCTGAATGCACACAACCCGCCTCGACACAATGATTCTCATTATTCTCTTTTTCATTCATGCTTCAGTTTCTTCCACTGACACTACCCTTCTCTCACCACTGACCCCATAAGACTCCATATTACCTTTAACTCCTAGTAAGTCTGTCAGTCCTAATTTCAGCGGCACCAGGGATTCCCTATATCAGTATCTCTGAGTCAGCCCTGGAACTTGTGAGACTAGAAGGGAGCATCTGCTACAGGCCCTACAGAAGCTACTAAACCTACTGAGAATGTGAGGCGTCTTGATGGCAATATTGGGTGGGTCTAGCAGAACTGGCCATGCATAATGGGAAGACAAAATGAAGAGAGGGCAGAGGAAAGGCTGTGTAGGTTTATCAGTTGAACTACTTAAAGGGACAGAAAAATCATGTGATGGAAATTTTGGGAAAGACATCTAATTGCATGAGATAGGGGATCAGGAAAATCAAAAGGCTCAGAACTTAAGGGAAACATAAATACTTTGTTGATGAGATCCAGATAAAATCTTTCAATGAGATTCACCAATTCCAAGCTCTTATAAATGGATCATATGATTTTTTAACATCACTAACGTATTTGATACTGTTGCTATTAAGGCCAATTGACTAGTCTTCTCACTATCACTGGGGAGCATGTCCAGTTTGCACAGATATTTGTTTGCATCAAGGGCACAGGCAGACGACATGCAGTGAATACAAATCTGGGCAAGAACATCTCCTATTGTTTGTTTAACATAATACAGCCATGCCATCCTATAGCTTAGATGATGTGCAAGGATAATGATCCCAAAAAGCAATAATAGAACAGAGAATACCCTTTTATGAAAGGATTGCCTGACAATAACATCCTGCCATAAAATGGAAACAGAAAAAGAAATGTATTTTACACAATCACAGTCCTATTTGAAACCTGGCACTCAGCAAAAATAGCAAATTACCTGAAACAGCCTCAGCAATTATAGCATCACCAGTCAAATCCAAGCCCGACTAAAACAGGAGTATTTTAATATAAAAAAATGGTGTTTAAGAAAGCTTTTATGCTAAAAAATAATTCTATCTGCTGCTGTATTGTTGCATTTTACATCCTTATAAAGAAATAAGGAGATGTTAAAACATCAGCAGTTTGCTATCTCTGAGCTAGGGATACCCTTCAGCAGACTTATATGTGCAATATATAACAGATGAACTTTTTAATCAAAACGAACAGAAAATAGATCACACCTTTAAAACTTTATATTTCCTGCTGCTCTGAATTATGAACTTTAGTCAGGCTTGGATATTATCCCAATCTTTATAGGCCTTTCTTTCTTCTGCAGATAGTTCAGTATACTCTCTCTCTTTTTCAGAAAACTTCAAGAGCATATACATTACTTGAGTTGTCCATGCTGTTCCAGGGTCCACCACAAGGGATGGTTCAAAAAGAATATACTGTTTAATTGATAAACAGCACCAAATTAGGAGATCCTATTGCATCCTCCCAAGTGAATAATAAAGTGCCAGGAGAAAGACATTTAAAAGTTTGGTAGCCAGATTGCTCTGAATGGAAAATATCCACTGTTCTGTCAGAAGGGCAGTTTTTGCCTCTTCTCCACTTATAATAATTCAGGAAGATTGACTTAAATAATAATTCTTTATTCAAAAAATACAATTCCCTTTTCTTAGCATAAAGCACTGAAACAAACAGCACAATGTTGCACATTTTAAATTTTGAACTCATCCCAAATCAGCCTGGAGGAACAGATCATTGACATTTTGCTAACATGTGTGTGGAATAGTGGTGGCAGGGAGCAAAGAGAACTGATATGCATAACCTATACAGTTAGCAAGATTTAAGCTACTCAGCCCCCAAGCAGCAATAATATGCTTGTTTTCTTCATCTTTTCTTTTATTAAAGAGAGTTTCTAAGAAATCCTATTAACCTAGGGGCAATAGCAGTTGGAAATTCCTGATTACCAGTGGCCAAAGCTTAATCTGTTTATTCAATCCCTAAAGGGATGGAGAAGTTTAATTGTATTATCCAGAACCACTCTACCCACAAGAAACATGTATTTCCCCTCACTCCTCCTGTAACTCCAGTGCCTGCTGTTTTGAAAGCTTTTCTAGCAATATCATCTTAGAAGAGGGATGGTATATAAATGAGTATTTCTTTCATTAGTGGGCAAAGGTGTGGCTATCAAAATCTATGGCATACCCATAGGTGAGTGAGTGTCCTTCTCATGCTCAGAGATGTCCAGGATGTATTTGCAACATCACCAGTTGTAAACTTTAAGGATCAATTTCCTGTGAGTGGTGCAGCTCCTTTGTATTCCACTGCCAATGGAATCTGCTCCCAGAACTAGTGTGTCTGGTCCCAGAAAGATCACTTCAAAGCAGAGGGAACTTATGCTAGCATAGAAGGAATGTACTATCGCTTTGCAGGACAATGATGGGGTTATGCCAGGGCTGCTCTAACTTACAAAGGCTGACCAACCCAACAGTCAGCTCACTGTGTAGGAAGTGGTGAAACTTATGTCAGTTTTGCACACCTCTTGCCTGCTATGTATGATCCTCATATGTAACTAAAGGTTTGGCCACTATTGTTACTTATCGGGGTTATTCACGTCCCACTATAAAAGATCGACAACACTTTAATCATTTTTTTTGTACACTACTGTGTGCTGGTTAAAGAACCAATCATCCATTTTAGAGGGTATATAATGGGAAAAAACACCTTAGCTAACAGGTCTCTAACTAAAACAAATTGCATACATATTTGGTGCTCAGTGAGAAATGGATTGGTAGTTCCACTGGAATTCTTAATGGGCAAAAATAGTCCTTTGTATTTGACACCCTTCTTCAACCCCAAGGCCAAAACTCAAATGGATGAGGAACATGCAGTTGTTAGTAGTGGCCCCTCCAGGTGGCTGAGGAACATTCATTTATGAGCTGGAGGAAGTTCTCACAAACCCCTTAACAGAAAAGCTGAGGTTTTTGCTCTGTACTGGAGAAGCTCAGGGCCTGATTTTAAGAAGTGCTGAGAACCAACCACTCCCACTGATTTCAATTCAAGGCATTGGTTTTGTATGTAAAATAGGTCGACTAAGTTTCCTATGGGAAAAGCTGGTCCTTTCTACAGTGGATTGATTATGATGCGTAGAATCTGACCATATCTGAAGAGGGAAGGAAGGAAAGTTGGCAAAGGAAAGCCCCAGTCAAACAGGACATCTCTGCTGGTTAAAATCTTTTCTGATGCTACTCACTCAGAACTTGATTGTCCCTGCCCTTGCACATGTGGGAAGAGGGGTATTCATTCACGACCTTATCTCCCTGAGGGTCATAAGCAATTACAGTCTGTGGGAATGTATGCAACCCAAAGGGGATTTGGAAAAAGCAAATCATGGTCCTTTCCTTACTCTGTACAGCTGCAGCACAGGCTGGCACATCAGGGAGCAGTGAGCATACTACAGAATAGTGCAGTCTGCACACACATGCACCTTTCTCTGTTCGGCATACTTATGCCAAATAGATACAACTTAAACCTTAGACACTGCAACTGACCGAGCCAGGTCTGGACATGGCTGAGGGCATCCACTCAGGGCGAATTGCTCAAACTCAGGGCTCCTTACGGCCCCTGACTGGAGGCCCTTCCCAAAAAGGCCACAAACCAGTCCCACAGAGCACTTCAGCTGCCTATCTGGCCAGCCAGAAGCCTCACAAGCAAAACCCCTCTGACACCACAGCTCTCTCCGTGCCCCAAACAGCCCCGGGCCTAACACACAGGTGAAGGGTTATAGGACCCAATCTCACCTATCCCAAATGGGTTCTTTGGTCCCAAGAAACCAGCCACAGTTCCCAGGTCAATTTATACTCTGGATCTTACCCACAAGATCACGCTGAGCCAATCCTTTAGAATCTAAAATCTAAAGGTTTATTATTAAAAGTAAGAAAAGCATGAGAGTAAGGTTGTTAAAGGATAATACATTACGTGCATCGAATCACCCAGTTCTTGATACAGGTTCATAGCAGAGATGTTATAACTGTTGGCTTAAAAGTCTTTGGTGTACAGCCTATGTCAGGATGGGTCCACAGTTCTTTTCAGCTCATGGTTCCCTGCAATGCTGCCTCTGCGATCAAGAGCTGAGCTGAAGACCAAGATGGAGGGTGCCACATGGCACTTATATCCCTCTCCTGGCATCGTCTTGGCTGCAGCAGGTCACCTGGTCAGTGGCCTATCCCTGCATTCCATGCTGGTAGCCCTTAGGTATCAGTCACATTCCTGAGATGTGTATTGGCACCTAGAGATTCATTGTCTTCTTGCTAATTAGCATAGCCACTGGCTAAGCATTCCTTGCAGAGTACATGTTTATAACTCCACATACAGATATTATACAAGTACATGAATAGCATACACAGAATCAGTAGAACACAAGCTTTCATGTGACACCTCACATGGCCTCCTTTGTATACACTTTTGGGGCAAACACCTGCCCCCCCATGGGTGCAGCAGTTATCCAGCTGCTCCCCTTAAAATCCAGTAACGTGGCAGACACCTGCAGCATTATGCGTGGACCCAGTGCTGTTGCAGCTTCTGCCCGGGCAATGTCCATCCTGCCTCTGTCCTATATAATGTCACATATTCCCAGCTGCCCCAGCAGGAAGGGGAGAGGAGGTTCAACTAATGTTGCACTGAGTGGAGTCCTCCAGCCACTATTACCTATCACTCTCAGCCCAGCCTCCATTTAGAGTTCAAAGAAAAGTACAAAATCTGCTCTTCTGGCTGGCCCCAGGCTCTAGCCAAAAAGATCAGTGTTTCACTTGACATTTGTGAGTATACCCATTTAGGTGCAGGGAAGACCTGCCCATCCCAAGAAGTAAAGGAACCCATTCTTCACCTAGCCTATCACTAACTGGATCTTGTTTTATTCTGGCCAAGCACTTACTAACTAGAGACCATAGAACACGTGCCTATCAATATCACAGCCACCAAAAGGGAATACAGGAAACCCTCGCCATTCAGAGGATGCATTCCTGGCACTACTGTGAATGGTGAAATTTGCGAATACTAGGCGCCCTGGGTCCTGAGTTCACCGTGGGGACTGGGAGCCATGGGGAACTCACCATGGTGGCCAGGAGCCATAGGGAACTCACTGCAGCTCCGGGCAGCCACAAGAACTCACTGTGGGGGCTGGGAACTGTGGTGAGTTCCCCATGGCTCCCGGCCCCTGGACAGGAGACCCCCATGAATCTGCAGAGTTGTGCATAGAGGTTCTGTGAATCATGAGGGTCTCCTGTAGTTGGAACCCTCATGGACTGAGGCAGGTGAAAGGATGAGGGGTTTGCAGGAGAGGGGAAGAATATGGAATTAATAGGAAATGCAATGTGTATTAGTGACTGAAGTGATTTATTATTAGCAAGATCCTTGTAAAAACAAAAATTTATTGCATTACTGGGAACAGTGGTGGGAAAATGCCTGCTGCCACTGCCCATTTGGTAAATAAGATTTAGTCCCCAGGGCTGTCAATCTGGCACTTTCCACTAAACAAAGCAAAAATGAAAAATCATGTTCCATGCTTGAGTTTTTCATGCAACTTTGATTTTATTGTACTAAACAATTACCATTCTAATTCCTGAATATGGCTTTGAAAGATATCAGTTTTGAAAGATGATTTGGTTAATCCTTATACTATTGTGATGTATTTGCCCATACAGTTATTTCAATACTAAGAAAAGCAGGAAAAGATTTACCTTTTTCAACTAATGCTATTGGTGCACTGCCAATGGGTTTTTTAACACAAACACAACTCATTAATAACTTCCTATATATATTTGGAATTCTTAAACTATTATGATTAATCTGTTATAACTTGCAGCAAATTCTTCTAGATGAAAGTCCCTGAGAAACCAGTCATTCCTCTTAACTACCATTCTGAGTCTGCCTCTAATTTATGTGGCAGCTTTTGGTATGTAGTTGCTTAGAGAATGGAAAGTTCCTTTGGGATTAGGGATTTCCCTACACTCCCTTTCATTTTCCCCAACAATTTTCCTACACCCCCTGCAGGGCTGTTTCCCACTCTGGCACTCCAAGTTCAGAAGTTGTGGGCAAGAGACCTTATATACCTTGCCTCTATAGGCTATGCTTACAAAAACTCCCCAGAGTCACAGAGGGTGTGTCTAAACTACACCTCTCTGCTGACAGAGAGATGTAGATTAGGCACATCGAAATTGCTAATGAAGCAGGGATTTAAATATCCCGTGCCTCATTAGCATAAACATGACCGCCGCTTTTTTTCAAAATGGAGTTTTAAAAAAAAAAAGGAAGTCTAGACGCTGATCTGTCGAAAATAAAGCCTTTTTCGACAGATCCTGTAAACTTCATTTTTTTAGGAATACAGGATCTGTCGAAAAAGGCTTTATTTTCGACAGATCCACGTCTAAACTGCTGGTTTTTTTGAAAAAACTCAATTTTGAAAAAAGCGGCGGCCATGTTTATGCTAATGAGGTGCGGGATATTTAAATCCCTGCTTCATTAACGATTTTGATGTGCTTGATTTGCATCCCTCTGTCAACAGAGGGATGCAGTCTAGACGTAGCCAGAGTCACTGACTTTGGGGGATAGCTGTCACCACCAAGTGAAACTCCTTTCTTCTTGAACCCAGGAAGGAAACACATGGACTTCTTTCCCCAGGGGTACCCCAAGCTCCTCTGCCACAAGAGAGCTTGAAAAAAGAAACAAAAAATGCAGAAAACAAACTCTACCTCTGTTAGCTGACCTCTCAGGCTAGGCAGACATACACACAGACTTCATGTTTCTTTCTAGGATACAAGAATCAAATCATCACTTTAAAAAAAGGTGATTTTATTAGCAAAATTAAAAGCTATGCTTGATAAAACATACTTGATTGCTAGGTGTTACAGAACAACTGAGTAAAACAAATTAATACACAGAGAACATCTTTGGGTACACTCAGATAGTGAATGCAGGAGGGAAGGCATAGATTCACACAGAGAAGTTTAACAAAACAACCAAAAGAAAGAAAACTGCCCTGATTGCAACTAAATACACATTTTCCCTTTATTTACTCATGATCCCTTCATGGTTCAGTCCACTTCCATGCCCCAAATTCCTTGGCATCATGGTAGTCCTGCTTTGATTTAAATCATTCTGTGTCTCTCAACTCCTAGCTTAACTCCCCACACAAAGAAAGCAGGCAAGGCATCTTATACAATTCAAATTTCAGCACTGTATCCCATTGGTTCTTTTGGCTACCTAACAAGCCTCCTGCTAGCTACCTGAGTTTAACCCTTTAGTTACCGGGTCCTTGCCAGCATTCCTCCTATCCATTATAACCCCCTTTAATTGTCTCCAACAATTTCCTCGGTTGTCACCCACTTACATGCAGTGTTGTAAATTGGTTGGAAATTTGATTTGAATTGGGAACGTTAATACACAGTTTAAAAAGCAGGGGTTTCAAACTGACAGTCCATGGATCATGTACAGGCTGGAGCATATTTACAACCCGGCCTGGCAGAGCCAGCAGCCAGGGAGTCACATGCCCCTCCCTATCCCCTTATCCTCATCCATTCCCATTGCAGCAGCATCTAGCAACAGTGGTGGGAGCTATGGGGAAGCCGTGTGAACTCGCTTCATTTTACTCTGCTTCCCTGCATACACATAAACTACCTGTGAGGCCCTGATGATGTCATATGGGCCAGAGTTGGGTGCTGACTGGGCCACAGATAGAGAACCACAAAAAAATGTAGCTGTATTCACAATTCAGTCCATGAAAAATAGGAATCTTGCCCCTTTGGAAGACTGGAATACATAAGTATGTAGATGTTCCAATTGTTCTTACCTGCAAAGACAGGAAGGGTACTCAGAGAAATTAAATACTGTAGGAGATGCTTTAACCTGAGTCATGTGAACTAATGAAAACAGAAAAGATAAACTGTGATGCTAGCTAATATTCATTGATTTTTTTGTCTTTACTTTTTATCTATTAAAAGTATCTTCTACTGACGTGGGTTTGTGAAGATTTTTTATAAGAAATTTCAGAATCTAGTTCACACGTTGGAAAGAAAAGAACAAAGTATGGATACTGAATACTGCTAGGTTATGATTTACAGCATCATTCAGTAGGAGGATCAACTGTCACAGTCTAAGATTATATTTTGATATCATTGGTCTTCCTGATTTACATCTCAACACAAAAGCAGTTCCCATCACTTAAATAGGAGTTCAGCTAGTACATGGCACAGTTCAGTGTAAAGGTATTAGTGTCAGGCCCCTAATAGCTGTCCCTGGACCTTACTCTATGATTCTCACTTAAATTATTTTTTCTAGTGTTGCCTCAATAAGGATTCATCTCTATTTTGCTTTGCATTATTATATTTCCTTTTTCGTGCTTTGCTTAGCACAGAGCAGATACAGGAAAAGTTGAAATTTTAACTCAGTTCCAGTATTGTACCAACATGGGGGAAATTAAAGTCGAAATGAAGAAATAAAAACTCCTTTCTTTTTAATTTAGCCACAGTAGAAATACATCATTTTCTATGTCCTGTGCTGTGCTTTAGAATGCCATGGGCATTAACCTGAATCACACAAACTAACTAGTGTTGTAGCCAGGCATGATCATCAGAAAAGGAAGTTCACAATGAGAAAGCATTGTTATTGTGCCAGTTTATTTTTTCTCCCTCTGTGGGATTTTTTTTTCAGCTGTTGAAATTGAGTGAAAATGAGTTTGCGGGATGGGTATTTATTTACATTTTTTCAGAATTCAGAGGCTTATACATGCTGTGAATCTGGTCTATGCTCATTTATTAAGGAAACTGAATATTAAAACAGTCAGTTGTTTATACTATGTCTTTTGTTTAAAAAACAACAACAAATAGTCTAGTAGCACTTTAAAGACTAACAAAACATGTAGATGGTATCATGAGTTTTTGTGGGCACACGAAAGCTCATGATACCATCTACATGTTTTGTTAGTCTTTAAAGTGCTACTAAACTATTTGTTGTTAGTTAAGTTTTTCCTGTTACAGACTAACTCAGCTACCCCTCTGAAGCTTTTGTCTCAAATTGAGCCTTGGAAAGAAATTGGTCCCAACTTCCCACTCATAGTTCTGTCTAGAACACTGTTTCTGTTCATTAAAATACATTAATATAAAAAGTAGCTTTGTAATCTATTAAGAAATAAATTCTGCACCTCAAATAAAAAGTGCAGTATGAAAAAAAAGTTTCATACTTTAAAGAAAGTTTGAAATACTTCACCTCAGTAATAAATCCCTTAAAGGATTATTGCTTGAATGACCATGAAAAATTACAGCTGTGAAAATCTCACTTGTAATTAATGAGGTTTAACAAAGGTGGGTGACACTGTTTATTGCCAGGCATTTCATTTGAAATGAAATGCAAAAGCTGTCAAACGGATCTACATTTCGCTGATGTAAACTACTTTGAATAAAAAGTAATTATTATAGACACTTAAAAGGAGAAGAAGAGATGTCTTAGAGAGTTTGATTGGTGCATACCTTATGCTAATCACTCATCCCTGTTTCTACCATTATATTTTCTCTTTCTCAATTATAATTACAGGAACTTCTTGGAAGTAAATGGAAAGCTATAGATATTATCCCAACCAATTCATAAAAAGCAATTCATGAATAAAACATAAAATGAATATTTTCCAGGAGCACTTTATGCTTTTGATTTGATAAGATTTGATAAACAGTTGTAAGCAAAGTTGAATTTTTAACATGTTTTTGAGTTCCTAGAGTGGACGCTAATCTCTTTGTTGAGAAACTAGCTGTTATTTTTCATTTTTATCTTCTTTCTCCAATCTATGGCTGAGGGTAGAATTAGGAAAATACCACAAAAGTATTTCTACGAGTATTTCAACTTACTTTGGCGTTGCTCAGACCACTATTGTGTTCACTTTCCGTGAACCAGCGACACTCATTTTGAGTCAGATTCACATGAATGGTTACAAATAAATGATTTTGGGGGAAAGATTCCCATCTATATTCCAGTTCCTTCATGCCTCTCTAGCAGTAAAAAGGGGGAGGGAAAGCAGCTGTAATACAGCAGGTGAGAAATCCTTCTAGTGTCCCTATTTCAGCTATTCCACAATCTGGCATGGAGCATGGAAGTGACACAATTACAGGGTGCTTCCCTCTGAAAGGCTGGTATGTAATCCACTGTAGATTGTGTACAGTTGTCATAAATTAGAGCCGTTCACAGATTGCTTCAATTTACACCATCTCTGGAGCCACTGCAGGTGCTTCAGGAAAATTCATGTGCTGATAGTCCTTGCTTCAACATCTTCCTCTCACAAAAGGGGCTTTCCACTACAAGAATGCCACAACACAGACAATCTTAGCTACCTATACTCTTGTACTAAAGAAACAAAAAAATATAATCTTTGTTTTTAAAAAATCATGTTTTTAAAAAATCATGCCCCATGAAGAGTTTTAATCCTCAAAATGGAGACATGCCAGAGACTCCATGATTTCCTCTAGGGACTTTACCATTGGTATTAATATTTACATGGAAAGTACTTCAATACAGCAGCAATGGGTGTCAGAATGAAAAAAGGTAGAAAATAAACTCAAATGCAGTGGACTTTGGCAATCTTGTATGCACTCAAACAGCTTAACACAGCAGAAGCCAACGTTCTCAAAACCCCTTGCCAGAGCTGCGGTGCACAGTCCATTTAATGAGCCAGCCAAGGTTCTGAAAATGCCCTTGTAACCAAGACAGTGTGCTTGCACAGTTACATGTATAGCTGTCATGAGAGACAATGAAATCTAAAATCTACCCCCAGCCAGTAAGATCTGCAATAATTTATTATATTCAGGAATGAGACTTTGGGCAAAGCTACCGTAGTCAAGTAATTAAATTTTTTAAATGTTATATGATTCCCCAATGGAATTTCTATTTTCCCTCCCTAAACTTCTTCCTCTCCTGACCCATGGAGCTGTGGGTATGGTTCTGGGGGTGGGACAACATGTGGAGCTGCCTCCCTTGTCTGCCAGAGGCTTAACAGATGGCCACTTCTGGAAGTGGCATGGGGCACAGCATGCGGGTAGCCTGCCTGAGACCTGCTGGGCCACTGGACTTTTCGGAGCCCAAAGATTTAATTTTGTGGGATCCCCCTTAGCCCAGGGCCCTGAGCTGCAGCCCCTAAAGCCCCTGCATTAATACAGTCCTGGCAAGGGCTCACTGGTTTCTGGTAGAGAGTTCAGCTGGACTAACCAGTTCAGTGTATTCCAGTGCATTAAAGTTACAAACGATATCTGATAGGTGTCATGAAAGGTTTTTTTTTTTCTTTCAGAAAACTGACACATTGATCATTAATATTGCATGGTGTCTGTATGGTAAATGCCCAAGAGGCCATACAAATATGAAGGAAGTGGGAAACCAAAAATTGTTTACCAGACAAGTCTGGGGAGTATGTAAACAGGTGTCTTCCAGACAAAGGACAAGCAGGGTCTCCAGACAGATGACATCAAAAATACTTAGCAATTATATGTCAAGAGGCCTTTCATTTATATCAAGATGGCAGGAACACAATGATTTGGCTTTTAGCAAACACCTGTGGGGAAGAAACCATCTTGGAACTTCCTCCAGCACTAGATTCCATGTCTCCTTCTTCATAGTTCTAATGAACCTTATGGGGGAGGGCAGCGACCTTCAGAAGAATTTATTTCAAAGGTTTACTGGACTATGAAAGAGAGATACAAATAACTCCAAGTTTATCTTTCACGTAAGAGTACAAAGTATCCAAGCATTTTGTTTGGGGAGCAATCCTGACAAAAGTGGGGAGAGGGAGGATCAACCATCTTGCTGGAACCAAGTGACAGACTTTAGAAAGCATTCATTTTTCACTTCAATTTTCTTGGAACCATTCCTAACTCTATCCTTTATACTTGAACTTACTTAAATTCTAACAGCACTGGGCTGGTTTAGATTAAAAGTAAATTACATTTATTAATAAAGGGATTTTAAGTGATTGTTCACTTCAGTTAAAATGATAAACTGTGTAAGTTGTCTTTTTATGTGAGCAAACAAATCACCTTGTTCCTCTGAATGATCCAGGGAAGGGTTGGACATTGCAGAACACAGGAACTGGGGGGAAATTTGGGGCTGGGGGAGGCTGTTTGGTTAACATAACATAAGAACATAAGAAAGGACATACTGGGTCAAACCAAAGGTCCATCTAGCCCAGTATCCTGTCTTCTAACAGTGGCCAATGCCAGATGCCCCAAAGGGAGTGAACCAAACAGGAAATCATCACATGATCCTTCTCCTGTCACCCATTTCCAGTCTCTGACGAACAGAGGCTAGGAACACCATTCCTACCCATCCTGGCCAATAGTCGTTGATAGACCTAACCTCCATGAATTTAACTAGTTCTTTCTTGAACCCTGTTGAAGTCCTGGTCTTCACAACATCCTCTGGCAAGGAGTTCCACAAGTTGACTGTACGCTGCATAAAGTAAAACTTCCTTTTGTTTGTTTTAAACCTGCTATCTATTAATTTCAGTTGGTGACCCCTATGTCTTATATTATGGGAACAAGTACATATTTTTTCCTTATTCACTTTTTCCACATCAGTCATGATTTTATAGACCTCTCTCATATCACCCTTCGTCTCCTCTTTTCTAAGTTGAAAAGTCCCAGTCTTTTTAATCTCCCTTCATATGGGATTCCTAATAATTTTTGTTGCCCTTTACTGAACCTTTTCCAATGCCAATATATCTTTTTTGAGATGAGGTGACCACATCTGTACGCAGTATTCAAGATGTGGGCGTACCATGGTTTTATATAGAGGCAATAAGATGTTCTCTGTCTTATTCTCTATCCCTTTTATATATATACCTGGGAAGCCAAAGTGGGCTGCTGGAACAATTTTTATAGTGGGGGGTGCTAAAGGTGGAAATCATGTATTTGGGTTCTTATTACTACTTCATGCTGGGGGCAAGGCAGCAACCACAACACTCCTAGTGCTGGATTCAGAGTGCTGAGCCAGAGCTACTTAGCACACGCCACACACTTGACACTTGTCTCCTGGCTATCAGTGTCGAAGCTTTGGCTCACTCAGAATTACAGGACAGGTGGTGACACAACCTCTCATTGGTCTGGGCTGTGCTCTACGTCCACACTACAAAGGAAGATCGAAGCTGCTACTGTCGATCTTCCAGGGTTCAAATTAGGGGTGTATTTAAGACAGCTAATTCACAGTGAGAGGGGCACTCCGGTCAATGCCAGTAACCCTGCTTTCACAAGGAGTAAGGGAAGTCAAAGGAAGAGTGTTCTTCCTTCAACTTCCTGCATTATAGATAGGAACTAAATGCAAGTTAAGCTACTTCGATTTCAGCTCTGCAATTAACATTGTTGAAGTTGCATATCTTAATTCAACTTTGTCCCATAGTGCAGACGTATCCTAGGTGACAGAATATTGCAGACATTAGCTGTATGTCAGAGAGATAAGGTGGGTGAGGACCAGTAATATCTTTTACTGTGCCAATGGCTGTTGATAAAAGAGACTTTTGAGCTTAGACAGAACTGTTCTATAGGTCTGAGAAAGATATTCAGAGATTCACAGCTAAATACAAGGTGGAACCGATTGTTTAGCATGAAGACTTAATACAGGTGTGTTGTGAGCAAGACACGAGAACTCATTCTTCCGCTCTACTCTGCGCTGATTAGGCCTCAGTTGGAGTATTGTGTCCAGTTCTGGGCACGGCATTTCAAGAAAGATGTGAAGAAATTGGAGAAGGTCCAAAGAAGAGCAACAAGAATGATTAAAGGTCTAGAGAACATGACCTATTAAGGAAGACTGAAAGAATTGGGCTTGTTTAGTCTGGAAAAGAGAAGACTGAGAGGGGACATGATAGCTGTTTTCTGGTATCTAAAAGGGTGTCTCAAGGAGGAGGGAGAAAAATTGTTCTTCCTGGCCTCTGAGGATAGGACAAGAAGCAATGGGCTTAAACTGCAGCAAGGGAGGTTTAGGTTGGACATTAGGAAAAAGTTCCTAACTGTCAGGGTAGTAAAACACTGGAATAAATTGCCTAGGGAGGTTGTAGAATCTCCATCTCCGGAGATGTTTAAGAGTAGGTTAGATAAATGTCTATCAGGGATGGTCTAGACAGTACTGGGTCCAGCCATGAGGGCAGGGGATTGGACTCTATGACCTCTCGAGGTCCCTTCTAGTCCTAGTATTCTAAGATTCTATGTTGGAAGAGACCATTGCAGATGAATTGTGCAGTCAACACATCTACTATCATAGGACAACAGAGGTTTAATAGGTTACAGATGATTGTAATAAGCCATTAATCCAGTGTTGTTGAGTCCACGTTTATTAGTGTATAACAAAGTTATGATTTTAAGCTCCCAGACACATTTTTTCAAGGTGTTGTGGAGGTTTTCTTCAAGAGCAAGGACTGAGAGGTCACTGCAGAGTGATCATTTTCTGAAAAGTGTTTGCCTATGGGAAATATGATATTTTTGTCTTTTATTGTTTTACTGAATGAGTTTATTCAAAAACATAGTGATTTTCTGGTTTCACCCACACAGATGTTATTCAGGTATTTAGTCTACTGGGGGAGGCACAGTACATGATGTGACAGGCATGGATCTTGAAAAGTATGTTGCAGTGGGCATTGATCATCATAGAAGTAAAGATAAATCTGCAGGCTGTTGCAGCTGTGAGTTGGTGGATCCTAGTCTATGGGAGATTTCTTCTAATAACAAGATTGGCAAGGCTGGAAATAGGGTTGTCTGATGGTCAGAAGATGGAGGTCAGAAAAAAATTCTTTCTGCATTGGTCATAATTTTTTTAAACCATAACCTGTATGAGTTTCAGTGTAAGGCAGTGGGTGCCAATTATGGGTAAACAGTTGGTAGCAGGGGTAGGGAGAGGAAGCAACTTTTCTCAGGATATTTGGGTGGCCCATTCCATGAGACAATCCACTTCTCTTTTGTAGTGTCTTTGTTTGATAAAGGTGCTTTTAAGTGTGTATCCCAAAATTTCTCCATGGAACCTGGTCTGTGGTATATGAGTGCACCTACACTGCACCCATAGCTCAAAATAAGCTACACTATTTGAGTTACACAAATTGAGTAGCTCATCGGTTCTCAAACTTTTTGGACTCCGGAGCCCTTTACATGCGTAAAAATTTATGCGGAGCCCCAGCAGTTCACTGATTGTATGTGTTGTACCTATCGATGTTTCCAGTTTGTCAACCACACGGAGCCCCTGGAGATGTCTTGCAGACACTGGCGTAGCTTATTTAAAGTCAATTTTGAAATAGCTTATTTCATTATTTGGTGCTGACTACACAGCACCAAATTTTGAAATAACCCACAATTCTAAAATGTCCCTTAATCCTCGTGAAACGAGGTTTACAGAGGCGTTGGAATAGCAAGCCCGTTATATTTTGAAATAAAGGGGGCAGTGTTAAGACGCAGGATAGCTATACTGAAATAGCACCACAGTAGATGTAGCCTCAGTGCCTGGATTTATTTAACAAATTAGTTGGGGTGGTTACTCTATCTGTGAAAGTAAATCTGGCAATCCACAGATTTCTTGTTATAGTTGACAATAGATGTGTTTATGAATAACCATGAGCACAGAAGGTATTGTCTCGATAGTTATAATTGGTGATAATAAACAACAGATTGACCTGTTGTATTTTTTAGCACTTCATTAACAATCTATTAACACCACTATTAATCATGTATTAACCCTTTCTAAGTATTTACGAATAGAAACTTAATTAAAAATCGTGTCCATAGTACATGACTTAATTATTCTACTTGATATGCATGGTTAAGACTAAATATAGCAAGGAGAGAGATGAAAATAAGATTGTACTGATATGCAACATGCTTTTGTTTTATAGCCATGCAAATTTCCATACTCTCCATGTGTGATTTGCAGATGGATCCCTTCATTTGGGCCATTAAGAATAATTATATACTGATTAACACAGCATAAAGCTGACATTGTATCCTCTGTCCTGTAGCAATCTTGAGATGCAATGTGCTACATGTGTTCTAAGTGTCTGGCAAAGGCATGCATGTTTACTTTCTCAATTATTTCCAAAATGTGTTATTTTGTATAAAGTGGTTACCGTAGGATTTTCTCCCAAATGCTCCTCTTTAATACACTTTTACTAAAGTTTTGTGTGTGGAAATGACAATATTTATAACACTGTTTTACTCACCTAACGTAGAAAATGTTCCCATATGCTAACTGAAACTAAACTCGACAATCAAACCATCTTCCAATCCCAAATTTCTTTTACTACATAAAAACCTTTAGTCTAAATTCCTTGTTTTCTGTCTTCATAACAATACTATTTGTTGCCAACTTGCTTTAGACATGAATAATACAATAATGTAGAAACATCCCCTCTGCTCTTACATCACTTTCCAGCATTGGCAATTACAGATGTCAAGTATAAATCCACCTAGTTATGTACAGCATCACATAAATACTGAAGAATACATTCAGTGTAGATCTAGGTAAGAGGAAAAAAAATTAAAGTGTATGTTAGGAAGGGAAAGTCCATGTAGGTGCCTGGCTCTTCCTTGCACTGTTTGTATATATAGTTGTCCTCTTCCTTTATTCTCTAGAAATATCGGGGCATTTTATGAAAAACATAGATCTGACATCCACAGCAAGCCCCAGGACTAATAGCATAAAGGAACATGCAATCCAATTCATACTTTTCTGCCTCACTCAAAAAGTCAAAGCAATTTTCAATGAAAAAAGGGCAAAATAAAATACAGTTATGGAAAAACAAAAATAAATTTGGATTTGTGTCCTATTGTTCCTCAAATCAATAGTTGCCCTTTCTGGATTACATTGTTACTGTGTCCCAAGTCACAACTGAGGACACTGTGTAATTCTCAATTTAAAAGAAAAGACACAAATGTAAAGAAATGTTGCAAAACATGAAAACTTTTGAGACATCAGCATCATCTCACTTTTTTTTTTTCTTAAAAAAAAAAGCTATTTTGAGACAGTGAGATAGGGAATCTTCTTAACTGAAAAAAATGTGATCATTTTCTAGAGGGAAATGAGACATATTTTCTAGAGGGAATCCGTTTAATAATGTGTTTTCAACAGGGCTGCATATAGGATTTACTAAATCCAAAACAAGATGTCTGGATGGCGCCCTGCTGCATCCCAGTTCCAATGCCAAATTCAGATGCAGTTAAATGGTGGTGTAAATTACATGGTAATAAAGATGCTTAATTTACACCTTGGGAGAGGAAAAGAAGTGAGAGAGGATCAGGAAATCCCATCAACAAGAGGGCATAGCAAGGTATAAGTTACCCCCACATTTTATCTTACACATCTCATTATGTCACCTGTTAATCTTGCACATTTTCTACCAGTTCTTACGCCACATCCACTTGTAAATTACACTCACTTGTGGACATGTAGTTTACACCACCATTTATCATTCTTTTCATTTTTAGCCTTAGTCTTGAAAGCTCACTGATGTGTTTAGTCAGTCACATTACTGGGGTAAATAGCTAGTTATTTGGGGCTAAATCCACTGGAGATGTAACATTAGTAGTTATAATTTGTCAGAAAATGATATAAATTATAATGTAAAGTAACTGGCAGAAATTTATATTCAGTAGGTAGCAAAATAAATGTAAGTTGGGCAAGGAGGAGGTTCTGATTTTGATCTCATGCTATTTTATACCAAAGTGTGATGAAAAATCAGTTCTTGAGGTTGTGAAAGTGATAGTGAGGTATGCTATAAAAGCAATTAATAACAGGGTATACAATAAATTGGAGTTGCGCTGATACTTGATAAATTGCACATTTAAAAAAAATTAGGCTACAAGTAATAATATAAACAGATAGAAAAAGGACATGTGGGGAAATGGGAGATGGAAAAGATGAGAGTAGAAAAATTCTACAAGTTAATAATAAAATAGATTCCTAGATGTTTAAGGCCAGATAAGAGTATTGGTCACCTTATTAGACACGCTGGCTGTGTCTACATTCTTTTCGGAAAGGATGCTAATGAGACAAATCGAATTAGCAAATGCAGCGGGATTTAAATTTTCCCGCGGCATTTGCATGAACATGGCTGCCTTTTTCGGCTCGGGGCTTTGACGAAAAAGCGCCAGTCTAGAACGCGGCTCTTGCGGAAAATAAAGCCTTTTCGGAAGATCCCTTATTCCTCTTAAAATCAGGAATAAGGGATCTTCTGGAAAAGGCTTTATTTTCCGCAAGAGCCGCATCTAGACTGGTGCTTTTTTCCGTCAAAGCCCCAAGCCGGAAAAAAGCGGCAGCCATGTTCATGCAAATGCCGCGGGGAAAATTTAAATCCCCGCTGCATTTGCAATTCCGACTTGTCTCATTAGCATCCCTTTTCCGGAAAAGGGTGCCAATGTAGACACAGCCTCTTTGTATATCACAGGCCACGGAACTTTTCCCAATAAGTCTTGTATTGAGGCCAATATCAAGTATGAGACCAAAGCATATAAGGATTTGGATACTATGAAAGGATCCACCTACATGGACTGTTTTCCTCACACAGAGGCCAACTGAAGTCAGTGGGATTTGACGTAGGCCAAAGAGTATAAGCAAATTAAGTCCTTTGCATGACTGGGGCCTAATACATTAAACTCTTGTGTCCTTAACAAAAAAACAACAACATGGCAAAACCCACATTCTAAACCACTTCCATATTTAATCGTTTAGCCACTGTTTGAACATAAAAAATTAAAATATACAATACATACATACATATATTTTAAAAAGGTAAACTAATCCAGTTATTCCAGTGAATTTTATAATTTTAGAATTGAGACTTTTATGGGGGAAAATCTTTTTCAACGCAATATAAAATAAAATTAAACTTAATCAAACAAAAAGGTGAAAATGTATTCCACAACAGCTGCAATGTTTACACCCTGTAATTCTGACAAATCATAACAGAAAAAAAATTGTTTTGCATGGAAGCCAATGGAAAAAGTTTCTATCCATGTGAGTTAAGTTACCTAATTTGGAGGATCAGGCCCTAAAACAGGCCCATACATTTAATTTTCCATCAATCAAACTTTCGTGTGATGACAAAGCTGCACATTCATTGATCTTTTTGTTTGTCCACACAAAACAACAAATTCAACATTAAAAGCAGTTGTAGGCTGATGACTGGCCAACACACACACACACACTTTGATTCTCCTGTTAGTTCTCCACAGCAAGTTGTCTCCGTTAGCTTCTTTGTTTCTGTGGCTTATGTGGCTATGTTCCAGTATTTACTTGATCCCTTTCTAGTAATGTACAACACCTTCTGTGGTGCTAGAGATGTTAATTTAAAGACTAAAACTTGACTGCAAACAACAACAACAAAAATCCTACATCATTAATCTCCAAGGTTCTCCCACATCCCAGTATGAAACTTCGTGGGGGAGCCCTGGTTTGTTAGAGCCAGTGTTGAAGTTAAGGGTCAAGGTCAGGATTTCACAATCTGTTCAAGCTTTAATCAAACTTGAATCCCAAGGACATTCTTGGCTCAGCAATAATGCACTACTGCCCAAGCTCTTTTTCCCATCACAAGAGAAAGATTAATTATTGTGCTTTATGTTGTGTCTAATGAATGTCAGTTTATTTTTAATGTGAATCTAATTGGGGACTCAAAACTTCTATGTTAAATCATACACACACCACTGTAATATTGTATAATTTAAAATGAATTGTGCAAAACCCTCAGAAGTTGTTTGGAATGTTTGGAAAGCAACATCAAGAAACAATGGAGGTTCACTCACAATCTCATGATTCTCTCTTCCCCATAGCTGCTTTCCCCACTGCAGATGCCTTACTAGCAGTAGTTGTTTTGGTGAGGGAGAAGGCCTAGGACTGTTTCTTTGTGAGCAGGGAAGTCAGCAGCCCCATCTCAGGATGTATTACACCTACCTGTTTCTTCCCCAAAGTTATTCTCTCTCCTTTATTTCTCCCCTCCTCCAGTGTCATGATCCATGGGTCTCACTTCTGGGTTTGCAAGCTTTATAAAGGGTAATCACATTTCAGTCTTCATCTATCCCAGGGACCCATGGAACACAACCCCAGTTTGAGGCTCTGCCTCTACAGCCCTATGGGTGGAGTCCTGGAACAGTTGATTGGCTGGCTCACCCTTCTTAAGCCTGCAGAAGGAACAGGAAGTTATCTGAACAACTGGGATTCATCCTGTTCTGGACTGTATATCCTTGCTTCCTGATTTCCTGGCATCTGTTGTTCTGATCTGCAATTTGTCTCCTGACTCTGACTCCCCTAGTATCCTGACCCCATTGACTCCCGTTTTGTGACCATGGACTCTGTTCTGACTATGAGGTCTGGCCACCTTGTTGTGACATCCAATTCCTGTATGTGCAGAAAGGAGTTTTGTTTAGTTGAGGGAATTTGGGGGTAAGACACATGTGCCTCTTAATTTAACCTCCAGACACTTCACCACTACATGAAGGTGGAGAAGCTCCTGCTTCCCCTGTCTTGTACTGCATAGGAAGAAAGCCACTACTGAGGTTTCCTTGCTGCTCAGACAGGTTGCAAGACATAAAACAGAAATAGGAGGGACAGGTTACAAATTCTGTTACAGAGATGTAAGTGTAATTTGCTTAAATTTGTTCATTTTCACAAAAATATATTTCTTCTTTCAATCTCTCTCTCTCTTTTTCCCCCCTGCCCTCCATACAGAAATAAATGTTCTTACTCCATACCCTCCACATGCTGGGTCTTCCCTATAACCAACTCCAAGTATTCAAAAATCATCAGTCAGACCCCAAAATCATAAGCACGGCTTCAAAATCAAAACTTCCTTTCTTTTAAAGCCTCTGGACTCCAGCAACTGAGGCTTTAGGGAAATCACCAAAAATTGTTAGACTTGCAGTAAAGTCACAATGGTGGAAATACTGGTGGAAACACTCCTGCCTGTTTCCTCTTTAGGAGCTGTATGTAAAGAGCAAAACACAGAAAAGCATTTGTTGGACAAAATAACTTGTTTTATTGGTCTATAAAACCTGAGGACAATGCTGCATATTGTTGAGTGCCATCTACTGGCACTTTATCTGCTATTTGTATGTATACAGACATCTGTCTATAGTAAAGCACTCGTGTAACCTGTTCCATGTGTTGGTGGCTCTCCATGCCTCTCCTTCCCTCATCTTATCTATTATATAGTATTGCACAATTATGTATACTGTGAAAGATGGGAGATGCACTTTATTCTGTCATTTCCTTCATTGGCCACCAGCAGAGACCCTATTCCAACTTGGATAGATCATTATTTTTTGTTTTTGTTGTTGTTGTTTGTGTGTGTGTAATTGATGTGTTCCTAGAATGTCTTGTGCTAGTTTTATTGTATTTTAATATATTAGTTGTTATGACAACTTTCAGACACTCACAACTGGAAACAGCTGTGACATAAATCTTGCTAAATAATTAGCAACAGAAACAGTGATGAACCCTTGAAGACAATAATGCTAACGGGTCCTACTCTAATGAAGTTCTGGCCCAGATCCCAGCCTGTGCCGCAGCTGCCTTCCACTGTACTGTATGTGCAAATCTACCCTAATGTCAAATAGCTGGGCCATGGAAAGATGACCTCAGTGTCGGGAAGTTTCTAGTGATACAGAGCTAACATGGTGGTTTACATTCATCTCTCCCTGCATCCAGAGAGAAAGGGACGTGTTTGTGTATCTTTACCACAATGATCCTTTCCTGCCTTTAGAATTGTTTTCAAGCAGTAAAAGTTAAAGCAGCCCTCAGACTGCTCTGATTTTACACCAGGGATCTGGTCTAATGTGCACCAGGCCTAGGATCTGGGGAATTCTCTGTGCTACCTTTGCATGTGTATACTAATATGCTTATACACCAAGTTTCACTGAGCACTTCTCAGCTACAGCTGTGGATAAGTAAAGTAATCACTTGTCTTTAGCTTACTTACAAATAAGATGACTCTTGTAATGACTGTGCATTCAAAAAATGCTAAAGTAATAGCAGGATAACCACCATAGAAAATTCAGGTTGAAAAATGAGCATATCCATTTTCACAGTATATAATCATGTTTAAAAGAAGGTTTCTTAGAGGAATGTGGCATGACTCAGAATCTAAAACTATATGATGGGGAATGCAACTTGGGATTGTTCAAAACCTGAAATACCCAAAAAAAGTAGGGCTGAACAAATATACTTTTGAGGAATTCTGTTAACTAAAAAGTGGCTTATGAGAACATGAAATTATAAATATTTTATATGAAATGAGTATGCTTATATGGGAAGGTTTTTTCCCCTACCCTGACTAACTGGAAGCAAGAAAAGATATTCTCAGCTTATGAAATTCAACTTGAAAATTCCAATATAAACAAATCATGGGAAAATCTCCTAAAGGCCATGGCTTGTGTACTCTTTGCTTTAAAAAGCATGTGCTGTGTTTTCTTTATTTTGATGGATAACTAAACACTGAAAATGTTCTGCTAGTTATTTTGAAGGTGTTTTACTTTGGAGATGTGTAATATAGCTGTTTGGCCATAAGGAAACAATATCAAACATACTAAACTTAATTTGGTACAAGATACATATCAAACTTAATTGCTACTGTCATACTAAAATTAGAAGTGAAAAAGCCACACCAAAGAATTTTTCTTCTCTCTTCAAAAAATAAACAAACCCCTGTTAGAGTATCCAAGCTGCATTTAACTAGGGAGCACTTCAAATGACCTTGAAAACTAGATCAATTATATAAAATTCTAGAAATGGAATTCTGACTTGTTCCTTCCTTCCTTCCTTTTGAAAGGTTGAGACCTGTAATAAGTCTGAACTGAATACTTAGTATCTGAGAACTTTGGTGAATATACTTGCTATCTTCTATGAGTTTAGAAAAATTAAAAATGATGTCTGGAGTCACAGCCTTAACCTATACATTTTCAGAGATCTGAGCTTGATGCATCACTTCAATAAAAGGGAGTGTGATGGGGCATCTGCCCCACACTGGCCCTTTAAGGGGTTAAAATCCAGCCTTGGGTGAGGACTGGAGCCATGGAGCAAGCAGCTGCAGCAGATAGCTGCCAATTAGGACTCAGCTGTGGGCTGTATAAATAAGGGTGCCAGGAGGGAAGAAAGGAGAGACACTCTTGTTCTGGTCGGGGGAGTAGGTGGGAACTTAGCTGTTGTGAAAGTTAGAGGCTTCCTGATTTAGAACAGGGCTGGGGAAAGTCAGGCAGGGCTAGGGAAGCTCTGGCCAGGCAAGCTCCCAGGCTGCAGGGCCTGAAGCAAGGCCTCACAGTGCTATGGCTGCAGAGAAGTAGCCAGGCAAGGCAAAAGGAGCAGGTCCACAACCCATTGCCAGTGATGAGTGGCCATTTCAGACTGTAGTTTGCCCCTGTGGCAGGGGCTAGATAAAGACTGGCAGTGGGTCATTGGGGCAAGGTGGGTATAGGAGAATTGGTGGTCTTCAGAGGCGGAGGACTTCAGATTGTGGGGGCACTATGGTAGGGCAGTACCCTGGTAGGAGGGTGCCATGATCTGGGAGAGATGTGGGCCCTGGCCTAGAATGGTGGAGAATAACAAGTAACACTGGGTGAGACACCAGCCAGAAGGGGGTGCTCTAACAACAAAAAGGCTAATTCTGTGAGTGACCACCAGGAGGTGCTCTTGGTGGTGAGGAGTTGTAACCACCACCAGGTAGATTTGAACCTTGGATCTCTGAAGCTTAGTATAGGGCTTCTACCCTTTGAGCTAAAAGCCAGCTGACTCTCAGCCCATGCTGTAAAGGTCTCTTCTTCTTATCTGTTGCTGTGGTCTAGCTGCCAATACATGGAACAGTGAACCACGTGGGGGGCTATGTCTATACTGCACTGTTTTGCTGAAGAAATATGCAAATGAGGCAAAGCATGGAATATTGCTATGCCTCATTTGCATAATTACTGAGCAGCCGCTTTTTGCACAAGAGGCTTTTGTGCAAAAACCCCCTCTTGCGCAAAAAGGAGCTGTGTGGACGGCTCCTTTTTGAGCAAAAGCCTCTTGCGCAAAAAGCAGCTGCTCATTAATTATGCAAATAAGGTGTGGCGATATTCCACGCTTTGCCTCACTTGCATATTTCTTGCATAAAACAGCGCAGTATAGACCTAGCCTAGGGCTATGTCTAGACTGGCATGATTTTCCGGAAATGCTTTTAATGGAAAAGTTTTCCGTTAAAAGCATTTTTGGAAAAGAGCGTCTAGATTGGCACGGACGCTTTTCCGCTTTTTGTGGAAAAGCGACCGTGGCCAATCTAGACGTTTAAGCATAAAAAAAGCCCCAATCACCATTTTCGCGATCGGGCTTTTTGCAAAACAAATCTGAGCTGTCTACACTGGCCCTTTTGCGCAAAAGTTTTGCACAAAAGGGAC
This sequence comes from Rafetus swinhoei, assembly GCA_019425775.1. Lineage (NCBI taxonomy): Eukaryota > Metazoa > Chordata > Testudines > Trionychidae > Rafetus > Rafetus swinhoei. The sequence goes on from CM033449.1 coordinate 58,880,899, forward strand.
TTTTGCCCGAACGGGAGCGGCATAGTATTTCCGCAAAAAGCACTGATTTCTTACAATAGGAAGTCAGTGCTTTTGCGGAAATTCAAGCAGCCAGTGTAGACAGCTGGCAAATTTTTCCGGAAAAGCGGCTGATTTTCTGGAATAACTGGCCAGTCTAGACACAGCCAAGGTGTGTGGGTTACAGAGTCACACAGCTAAAAAATATACAGGTCTTTGAAGATGGAGCAGGAAGTGTTCTATTTCAAATTGATTTAATAAATGAGTAGGATTAATACTTAAACCAATTACACACTTGTTCATGTTACTGACTGATCTGCTCACTACTAGACAAATTCATAATGAATAACTAATGTGACTATTTCTGCCAGTTTTCTGGTAAATTGTCCACACGCATATTATTTTTTTCAAATGTCTTCATTATTTGAAATTACTCGCTGAATTATTTCTGCACAACTTATGGATTTTAGTTTGATTACAAGTTCATTGTGACACTTCAATATTCAAAATTTGTCTAGTTTGATTGAAAACATATAAGCTACATCTACACTGCAGGCTTTTTGCGCAAGAACACCTATTCTTGCGCAAAAACTTACCAGGTGTCTACACTGCACATGCGTTCTTGCACAAGTAAATTTACAGTACAGTGTCAAAAAACAGGGCTTCTTCTGGAAGAGTTATTCCTCTCCCCATGAGGAATAAGCCCTCTTGCACAAGAGCTCTTCCACAAGAAGGCAGTGTAGACAGGCAATATGATTTTCTTGTGCAAGAAACCCCTATGGCTAAAATGGCCATCAGAGCTTTCTTGCGCAAGAGAGCGTCCACGCTGCCATGGACGCTCTTGCGCAAAAGCACATCTCTTGCGCAAAAGCACATGGCAGTGTGGACACTCTCTTGTGGAAGACCTTTTGCACAAGAACTCATGCGCAAAACAGTTCTTGCGCAAGAAGCCTGCAGTGTAGACGTAGCTATATGGTATTGTATGTCTCTTTCTTGAATAGATAAGTGTAAATCTTAACACCTGGTTTCTAGATGAAATCAGCATTTTGGGTATGTCTAGACTACATGCCTTTTTCGACAGAGGCTTTTTCGAAAGTATCTTTTGAAAAAGAGCATCTAGATTGCACTAAGCAGATTGAAAAAGCGATCCGCTTTTTGAAAAAGAGCATCCAGACTGCCTGGACGCTCTGTCAAAAAAAGGGCACTTGGAAGCACTTGTGCCAGGGCTTGGGGGCAGCCTTTACTTCTGGGTCCTGCAGCATGCTCTTTGCAGAGACGCATGCTTTAAGGGATCCTCCTGAACAGCCATTGCTCTGCTCCTGCAGCTGGCTTGCCTATCTCCTAGAGGGACAGCAAAGCTTCTGCAGTGCTTGCTTTGAGTGCCCTGCTTTCTGGTACACCACAGCATTTTGTTTCCTGGTTGGTTTTTGTGCTTTCAATTGTTTTTTTGCCATGGAGCCGGACCTGCCCCTAGGCAGGCGATGGCCCCACACTGTGATGCTAGAAGTTCTGCTGCATCTTCATGAGACCATCATCATGTTCATGGCAGAGTGGATTCAGAGCCCAGCTTTGAGCCCCTCACTCGAGCTGCAGCCCCACTGCCCTTGCCACCTAACTTATTCCTGGAGAGGCGAGTTTGGAGGCTGGACACCAGTTCAGACTGTTGGGACCATCTTGTTAGGGAGCAGTGGGACGACGAGGCTTGGCTACTTTTTTCCAAAAATCCCTGTAGTCTAGACACCCCCCCATCTTACCATGTATATTCTGTATTATTCACTTAAAATGTATATACCTGACTCAAATATTTATGGAAACAGCACATTTTCTACAGTATTTATGGACAATTGGACCAACCAGTCAAAGCAAATTCATTTAGTAACTTTAGAAATTTGTTTGCAATATTTGCTCAGACCTAATATTCAGAAGAGACTCAATGAAGACAGTCAAAGGTAGTAACTGCAGAATTTTGCTTACTATGATAACCCAAAGCTTTCTCTCATGAAAGTTATGGATTAGTACTAGTGTTTCTTTTGGATGGCAAAATTTGAATTCATGGCTTTCTAAGCTGCTCTTGTTATGAAAAGGGCTACCTTTTGTCTTTCCCTCTTCTATGTTTAAATCTCAATAACCTCAATTTCACATACTTATGTCTTTCACATAAGTTAAACATATGCTTGATTGCTCTCCTCAATAAGACTAATACCCTGAATCAATGTCAGGTCTTTCCAAGATCCTTGATTTTTGGTTAAAAGAAGAAAAAAAACTGTTGATGACGATGCACAACTATTTATCGCTTTAAAACTGCTAAATCTGGGCAGGAATCAAGGCTTTTTATGCAAATACAATTACAAATTTAAATTTAAATTTCCATTTATGTTTTGTAACACTCATTTTGGTATATATTGCTGTTAGAAAACTCATTTGCTACAACAATAATGGAAAGAGAACATAAAAATATTATCACTATAGTTGTAGCATATTTTCAACTAAGTTGAACTGCCCTCAATGGGGGGGGGGGAGGATTCAATATTTATTTGGTTCTGTAATTCACTAATCACTTATTTAAAATGAATTTTGGGTGGATGCTTTATTTCTTAAGTAAATAATTCTGTGGTTTTGTTCCTAGTTAACAGTAGAAATTCTGACCCCTCCACATCAGTGCAAACTGCTAATGGCATTTTCTATTAACTTTTTAAAATAAAAAAATCATCCGTTTCCTTTTGAAGGCAAAAACAAGAGAAATATGTCACATTAAAAATATGATGAATACCAGCAATTTTGTACTAAACAGAACCACAATTAATTTCTGTGAGCCTGTGGTATTCATTTTTACAGCAATAATTCATTTGAGTGGTTCAGCGTGTGTGGGAAAGCAAAACCATAAAACCAACTTCTGAGGACATTTAACCATAAACATATTATACTTTTCTACAAAAAAGTATGGTGAAAGAGTTCCTCTTGAATGGATCTTCTCTTTCAAACATGAAAAGTGGTGAAGAAATTAAATCTGCTCAGCTGTGTTTCTACACAGCTGCACAGGACAGTTCTCTGGTAGGATTCATTCATTCTCAGACAAGCAAAATCCTAACCAGTTTGAGGGGGAACACTTTGCTGAGTGTTTAGAAAAAACTAGTGATAGGCAAAGTCACATAAAAAGTATATTTGACTCAAAACTTTCCAACTCCCTTGAACCAAATTCAATTCATATAAGAGGTTCAAAATTCCAGCAACAATTTTTTTTTCATTTTACAAACCTCTGTTCCTTAGCTGTATGTTGCCCACAAAGAGAAGTATTAGAATACCATGTGAAACCCATTCTGGTAGGTGCTCAGCAATAGCAAATGCAAATAATGTGTGTTATTTGTATCACAAAATGTACATTGTGCATTTGTTTCTATACTGGTATTAGAACAAATTGCAGTGAGGCTAGGTTGTCATTTATTTTTTACATAAACTGAGTTCCTGTGAGGGTGTCAGCTTTGGATAAAAGGAAAACTAAGCCATCTTAGCATCCATAGCAGGGTAGGCAGTGGAGATTTCTTCATACCGTTCCAGAAACAAAAGGCAACTGTGATACACAGAAAGAGCATATCTAGGGAAGAGAAGGTAGCTGATCAGAGCATACTGGTGAATGAAAGACAGACATATGCATCAAGGTCAGTGGCAAGCAGCAACATTATTAAATTAATGGGGAGGGAACTGTTGACCCACCACCTCCCTCCCTTGCATTTTGATAATCAAAACCTGAAAGTAGACTCTCTTGAATCTTACCCTTAGGACTTAGCTCACCTCTGAATGCTCTCACCCTTAGGGTTGCCAGATGGTTTAACAAAAAATACCGAACACCCCTCCCCCCCACCCCCACCAAAAACAAAAAACAAAAAAAACCACCGGGAAAAAATTCTGTTGAGGAAAAAAAAGGGGGTGCCCCCCCATCCCAATGCATTCACCCCTGCCTCAGACCCAGACACCCCTAGCGCCCCCCGATCCCAGTGCACTCCGTCTTCCCCCTAAGGCAGGCTTCCCCAGCATGGGGAGCCCCCACTCCAATCAAATCTCCCCTGCAGAGCCAGGCACAGAAGAACAATCTGACTTTTAAAGTGGCTGCTCCTGCTGCTCGGCCTGGCTGCCTCGGCTCGCATTGTATAGAGGGGAGGCATCACGTGGCCAGCTCCCGGTCTATGCTGGTCATGTGGGCCAGAGCAGCGTGCACTCTGCTCCCACCCCAGCCCGGCGCCCCCCTAGCATGGCACCTGGCAAGTGCCCCTTCCTGTCCCCCTTCATCTGCTGCGCTCCTCACTCCCCCGCCCCCACCAGACGTGGCAGGGGAAAATTGTCCCTGCCGGGCTTCCATCCCAGAGAAACAGGAAATACCGGACATTTCACACGTCCAGTATTTCCTGGTTTTTTTTTAACCGGATGGAGCCTGCAAATACTGGACTGTCTGGGTGAAAACCGGACACCTGGCAACCCTATGCACCCTCCTCTCTGTGAGGGGAGTAGAGGATACTAAGACTTCAGGACTCCCCTTCTTTTTACAGGCAAAAGCTTCCCCAGCCATATCTCAGATCCCATGTGCCTTGGAGAGCTAACCCTTTTAGCCTTTCTCTACCCGACACCAGCCACAATGATGAATGAAGCATTCCTATATCATGTTGGCCCCACACAGATGAGGAAGGGGTCAGAGAGACCCTGGTTGTCATACCAGCTCCACCCCTCTTGCCCTGTCAATCATACATGTTGGTGAGAAGACCTATAAAAAGAAACTTCAGTCATGGAGTGATGGGAAGGAGCAGGATTGCTCCAATCATCAGACAGTAAAACCCACTGGTTTTTTAGCTATTTTTATGAATTGGCATAGGACCGTAACAAACATTGATGCCAAGAGTGGAACCCCCATGACCATTTATCCCAGATGGAAAACTGGTAGCAGCTTCCTTAACAGTGGGTCCCATGCAAGTCCTGAAAGAGCAAATAGCCTGTGGTTGTAACAACAGATCTTTCCTGACAATTCTCATCCTTAGTGTGATTTTCCATAGCAACCTCAGACCTGAAGTTTGTCTATGTGACATAATTGAACCATTTTAACTATAACCACAGTATACAGACTATCTAAATGGGCCCAAAATGATGAATGTGGCTTCTCAGGTGAAGTAAGTGAGAGTTGCCTCCTGTAAGGGTCAAGACCAGGCAGAGTAGTTTATGTGATCTCTTGTTTCACCAGCAGCAGAGAAGTACTCCTTTTAGTTCACTTTGGCAGACTCCCCAGATGAAGTGGAGGTGAAGGCTTTGGTCATCAGCTATGCCTTTCTGACTAATCTTCCTTACCCACATCCAGAGTCAAGCTCTAACCCAACTTCTCTGTCATCTGGGACCAGTAACTGCAGCTATGTGAATCAAAGCTCATAAGACCCTGAAGCAGAAGTTCAAACTCTTTACCTTAAATATCTTATTTTTCTTTTCTCTGAATGTGTGGACTGAACGTGTGTGTGCTTTCATGTCTGTCTTTTTGGGATACAGTGCCATTGCTTCTCAGTCTTTTAAGGGCTAAGATCAAGTGTATTATTTTAGATTAAATCCCTAAATCTACCACTTAATCAGTAAAGTGCTTCCTTGGTTAAAGAAATATTATTTGAAACTGTGAGCATTGCTCAGCAGCTAGTTCTGTTCTGAAGTCACTTACTAAAACTCACATAATCTGTGGGTAGGGAAATAAGCAGAAAAAAATGTTAGCTGCCATAACAGTAAGATTTAAGGAAGAAGTGTGGAGTAGCATTGAGATTGTAGGTTAAATAATTCAATTTGGTTTTAGACCACTGCACAGAGCAGTAGATTCCACTTAGGTCTTAAAAAAGTATGGGGGCCAAACAGGACAATCATGTCCTAAACCAGTTAAATTGATTCCACTGTTGAGACAGGATCTCTTAGTTGGGTTTTTTAGGTTAAAGCAAAACAATACCTTCTTTAGTCTCCTGATGTATGATTAATAAAAGGTGATTCTTTCTTATGTCAGCCTTATGAATTGATTACCCATTGAATTAATATAGTGATTTGATAAACTGGTGATCTAAGCCAACATTCTCATTAACCCATTGAACTGTTGATTCAGTCTGAGTTGTAACCTTGATTTGATCATTGTATTGTTTCATTCTTAGTTTAATGAAGTAATGGTTGCACTTAACCTTAGTGATATATATGTTTAATTTTAACATCTGCTTTCATATTCTATTTAATAAAAACCACAAAGAGTACACCAAACTGGTTTGTCCTTTCAAATTGCAACATGGGTCAGAATCACAAGGACTAAGTTAAATTGGCTGAGTTACCATAGAGCTGTTTGTCTCTTTCCTTAAATTAACCCCTTTATCCTCCAAAATGCAAAGTACCGTGTGCAGGTTGCTATCCTCAGAACATATAACACAATAAATTTATGTGGCTTTTCATTACATACAGCAGGAACCAGTGGCATTAGATTGACTATTTCGAAACTGATGTTATTTATAGATGTATGAATTGTTTATGGATATATAAATATGAATGAAGGCAAACCCTTAAATGCTTTGTTTTTCAGGGACCTTTCTGGGACTCTGTGACCATTTTCCTTTCCAGTCTGCCAAAAGATTATATATAAGAGATTCTAAACAATAGCTTCAAGTTCTGGCCCATACATATTCAACGATTCTGTCCCCTACAGTAACACTGCACTGATGATCTGGGGGGTTTTAAAGTTCATAATCACATTCCACCCCTGCTGTGAGTGCTTGAATCATTCATTCATAGCAAATATGGCAAGCTAACGGATCTGGGGGTGGAAGCTGGAGAACAGAGGGGGTCAGTGAGAGGAGCTTTTCCAGCAGTGGAATAACCAGTGCCAATTGCATCATCCTTCCAAATGAGGAGAGAAAAATAGTGACTCACTGCAAGCTGTTTATCAGTGAAGACAGACTTTCAAAATTGCATATCCCACAGAGTAACTTTTTATTCCATCTTCTAGCAATAGACTGCATGCTTATGCAGCAAACACACAAGCCCATTAAGGGAATAAAACAGTATAACTATATTCACAAGGTGGTATAGTTCATTTACACTCGCTGAGGATCTGATGCCAAACACACTCTACATTTTGTTAGCGCTTTTTTTTTTTTTTTTTTTGTACTTTTGTGTCACAGGAGTTCTGCTTTGAGAAACATAAAATCAGTATAACTGATTATATATAATATATAATCAGAATATAATGCCTGTGGGAGGGATGGGTTGGTGTTTTATGCCTACATAAGACAGGTCCGGCCACAGACACAAATTGACATGTAAAATATTGGCAGACACAATAATATCACTAGAGTACCTATTTGGCCCTACATTCAGCTAGCCCCTCTGGAAGTCTGGGAGTAACACTAACATGGAAAAAAATCATGCAGCTCTTTCAGTAGAGTCCACCATTCCCTCTTTCGTCTTGCCCCTGTGTAGTTTATGTAACTACATAACCAGAAGATGATGTCACTTTTTTCTGTGTTCCACATGTTCAAATTGAGAAATCCCTTCAGCGGGCAAGGAACATCTGCCATTTTGTGTTTCAGTTCAGATGCAGAATGTTAGAGTGAGTCACTCTGATATCTGTCTCTGTCCAATAGCCATTTCTTTGTTTGTTGTTTCCTTGAGCTGAAAATATCTGTTTTCCTCTGTGTATGTAGGAAAACATCACCCCCTGAACCTCTGCTGTCAGGCTGTGTTGCTACCATACTTTTTTCCAAGAAGCATGATGCTGTGTTGGGTTTGGATCAGGGCCCTGTCAAATGTACTTAGTCATTGTGTCAATTATTCTTTGCTTACAATGCTTTATGTCTCTTTCTGTCAGGCACAAAGAAGGAGCCCACGGTATTTTTAAATCAGAGTCCACAAAAGTAATGCTTTTGATCACATATTTCACTAAACTGGCAGTTACCAGCCAAGGAATGCATTTTTTTTCTTCCAGAGCTCAAGTCCTTTTTCTTGCTGCAGTACGTGAACTTTAGTTCATTTTCACTCCCCAATGAGAAGAGCAAATGGAATGACCCGGCAAACATTGGAGTAATCCTCATTGGACAGGATCTTAGAATTGTCAAAGGACTACAGAATACTTATTAATCACCTTGGTGAACAGATGGAGATAGCAGATTAAATAGTGTCCTTGTGTATAGGATGGGGGCATGCACTGCAGGTCCTGGAATCCACATGGCAATTAATCATATAAAAGAGGGAGGTGACTGCATTAGTCACAAATAAAGTTGCAGATATAATATGAAGAGCCCCTTCCAGAATTGCCCAGGGATGCATAAGCATCCTTGAGCAATTGCTTAGCTGTCAAACTGGTGTGGCACTAAGTGGTGTGGAGAATCTTCTGCTGGCATATCACCCTGAATATGGCAAGGATCAAACTGAAGAAAATTCTAAATTGTATCTTAATAAAGCAGTTGAATGGTTGAAATCCTAGGTAAAAGACTAATGAAGTTTGGGTATTTGTGAGTATTCAGCAGCTAATATTGGTTGTGCACCAAATATCAAGATTCTAGATCAATGGTAATATAGTAAAAGACTGTCAGCCAGGTAACAAACATCTGTATTGTTTTCGCTACTGTGAGGCAAACCAACTTATAGGCTAGGGCTGCTCACTCAACTGCCATGACTTATGCACCTCCTGATCTAGGCACCCCTCCTGTGGCCCCACAAACTCACAAGATCTCCTCATCAATCTCCTGACACTGACCAAAGTGGCTGTCCATCATACCAAGAGGAGGATTCTGGATGGGGAGGTAGTCTGAGACTGTGGGGCCTAAATCCACTCCTCCGTTAGGTCATATTTCTGGGCATAGTTCTTCTGGGCCACTACCACTCTTTCCTTGGATGCCTTTGAGGAGCAGTGGGCACATTGTGGAGTTCTCTGCTCCGTGTTCTGCTCTGAATCCTTATTTAGACCTTTAACCATCACTTCCATCCCTGTACTCAATTTGTTGTCTCCACATTCACTTGAGTCCTGGATCCAGTGGCTCTTCCCCAGTAGCCTGCTCCCCCAGAGCCTCAGTAGGTGCCATGACTCACCCTTCCAAAAGAGCCTGCACTCAGGTGTTCTGCAGCAGTTCAGCTGCCTTAACTCACCCCTCAGGCATTCTGCAGCATTACTGATCTCTGGACAGGGTCCAAATCAGTTGACTCCCAGGCATGGGTATTTCACTAACACATTTCCCCTCCCAAGCGGCTGCAATTGCAATTGCACAATAGCACTATGTGGCCAGAAATCCTCCAGCTGCATTGCAATGTTTCAGACTTCCTAAGCTTTCAGCCTCCCTTTCATCCAGTTTCTGTGCCCCATCCAAGACTTGTTACAGCCCACTTCAGCCTAGTCCAGTCTCTATTCTATTACTCCAGCCATGTACCCACTCTTTGATCCAAGGCCCTCCGATTGACCCAGCCTGACTTTGTCCTTCATCTGGTTTCGATCCTCATTCAGCTTGTCTATGAACTCTGACCTGAGTTCTGATCCATGGCCAGGCCCTAGTTTGAATACAGCCTTTGGCCTGGTCCCAACCCTACGGCCATTTTCTGCTCTTGGCAGCTGTTCTTAACCACAGCTTCAAACCATAGCCCTGACTGCCTAGAACCCACAGCTTGACAGATAGGTCAAGATAGGTGGGCAAGAGCTGAATTATTTATAATAAATAACTGACATGATAAATTTCACCTTTTTCTGTGAAACTAGGGATGCAAATGTAGCCGACCGAAATTGCTAATGAAGCGGGGATTTAAATATCCCATGCTTCATTAGCATAATCTCGCCCGCGTGCTATTCCACTCGCCAGCTGATTCGAACCAGGAAGTGCGCTCTGGGACGCATTCATTCGAATCAAACCCCTTGGTTCGAACTAACGTTAGTCCTCAAAAAATGAGGAGTAACATTAGTTTGAACCAAGGGGTTTGATTCGAACTAACACGTCCCAGAGCACACTTCCTGGTTCGAATCAGCTGGCGAGCAGAATAGTGCGTGGGCGAGATTATGCTAATGAAGTCCAGGATATTTAAATCCCCACTTCATTAGCAATTTCCGTCAGTTACATTTGCATCCCTAGTTCGAACTAGGGAGCAAGTGTAGATGTACCCTTTTTATTTAGAATTTGTGGCTAAATAGTCCCAGTGAGTAATAACTATTCTATAGTTGCTTCAGGGAGCAGTTTGTTGGAAGATTTTATGGTTTGAAATTTGACTTGTTCTGAATGGACATCTGGATGGACAACGTATGTTCCTGTTCCCTGATTAGGCAAATATCTTTGTATCTTAGAGTGTGAATACTTACAGTACAAATTCAAAATCAGCTGTCCACAAGTTTTTGTAAAATTTGCTTAAAATTTGCCATGTGCAAAAAGTGCACAGAAGACACAAAAACATGTTTTGCTACATTCACCCACCTCTAGTTATTCAGCTATTGTGTAGTCCAAATCGTGCTTACCTCTTTATATCTTTATTTAGATAGCTGAACTACATCAACTCCTTTCAGCAAAAGCAATTGAAGTGATCTAGTTTATATTTTGCTGTGATACATTTGACTTAGTAAACAGTGTTTCCTATTGAGTTCACAGATATCACACACAGAGGGAACAGACATTCTATATTTGTTAATGTTAGTTCATTTTCTGAAGGTGAGTGGATGACATGCAGTCAAAGTAAACATTCAGTGGCAATAAAGATAATGGCTGAGCTACTGAATTCTTACCAATATATGTACCTAGCACAAGCATAAATCTGATAAATTAAGAGATTTGTTGGAGGCACCAGTTCCTATTAATCTTGGAGCCTTATATAAAAATACTTCTATCCTAATTTCTGCTATCTAAATGGTTTAAAACTTCCCCACAAATTTAGAAACTAACAATGATTCAGCAAAACACTTAGGCATATGCTTACCTTTAGATTTCAATTGGACTACTCATGTGCTAGATTGAGGCATACATCTGTTCAATTATTTAGATGGAATTTAATTCTTCTCCTATTCTCTCACAGGGAGACAGGCTGCAGTAACTACAGCATCCTTTTTACAGCCTGGAAAAAGAAGATTTCTCCCCTCTTCCTACCCCTGATGACCACCATGTTCCTTACTAAAGACATGTACGGCCCTCAAAATTTCTCTCTACATAATGGCATGGCAAAGCTCTGATGAAGTTAAACCAGTTGTGAAAGCCCCCGACATGCAAGTTTCACCTTCTCTGTGTTTTACTAGCACTACTCGCATTTTTCTTAGGAGTTGAGGAACTTTGTTTTCCTTAGAATACTGCATCATTTGTGATGTGTCTCAATACTGCTAACATTGAAGGTATATTTCACTGCAGAGTTAGCCTGGGCTTTTACTGGAGTGTTGCATTTAACAGCCCTCTCATACATACTTTAAAACTACTCCCTCAAGTTTAGTGGCACTGTCAATGCCAGCAAGGTGCATAGCTAGTAGGCATGTAGGTCGAGCCCAGATTCCTCTCTCACTCAAGCTGGTATTCCACCCACTTTGTGGTGTTGGCAAAAGTTGACTATCATCTGAGTGCTGATAGTCTTCCAGTGCCTTCCCACAATTCCCTTTGTGTGCCCAGAAGAATAGACTGGTTCCCCCACAATTCATTGGTAAAAGATCAGAACAGCTAAAAAAGCAGGTCATTGCAGCACAAATAAACAGGGGATGTGCCCTCAGAAGTCCTAGGAGTACACATCGTAGAGCACAGCATTACTGAAGACAGAGTAATTCAAGTGTGACTAAGACATGAGTGTTGACCGCTCATACAAACTCTGTAGTGAAGCCATACCAATATGTGGTGAATTTAACACATGTGAATAGTTCCACTGGCCACTGTCACAAAAAGGATACAGGGTTTGATGGGTCATTTGTCTGAGCCAGTATGGCTGTTTATATGTTACTAGCAGATACCCGGCATCGCCCAGGGAAAATATAGTAAAAGATGTGATGATTGAACTATGTCAATTACATTGTTAACAGGAATTTAATATGATTAGAAATGCACTAAAATCAAGATGGGGACTGTGACTGAAAGGACAATTCAAAATGGAGTTATGGTCATGATGGGAATTTAAAATGGAACCCAACAGACTGAGAGGCCTTTTGCCACCAAAACCATCCTCTGCACATGGCACGTGACATGCACACCGCACCAGTTTGTCTGCACGCAGCACCATTCTCTGCACTCAGCACTCCAGCTGCTTTTCCCGCTCAGAGGCGTTCATAAGCTCAGACCTCAGGAGAGCTCGGGTTCTCTCCTTCATTTGTTTCTCCCTGGGTTCTTCGTTCATCCAGCTTGCTGTTCCCAGGACCGTGGCGAAGGCCTGAACAGACCAACATCCATCAGCTAACAGGGTGCTCTAGTTCACCACTGTGGTGAAAGCCTAGTGTAAGTGGACTCCAGCTACTTGGCCTGACGAACAGGACACACCTCCTAACTCCGATTACTGTGGTGAATACCCTCTACCCGGAGCTGAGTAATCCATCTTCTGTGTGTACTACTCACGAACTGACTGTCTCACCATCGACTGAATAACACCAAGGACTCCTCAGTGTTCCTCCCCCAAGGCTGTCTAAGCCAAAGGGTTGCAGGTCCTGAGCCTCGGCTGTCGGTTACCATCTCTGGACAGACTGAGTATAACTTATGTCAACCTATTCTTTAACATCCTATCATTTCAGAGGGTGAAGGGTTGGTTGTACAGTGTTGTGTTTGGGGTTTATTCATTTCTATTGGTTATCTGTTGTATTCAATACATCTTTCAAATTCGATACCAGAGTCTGTGTTTATTTCCAACTGAGAAATCCGCCGGTGACAGATACGGTGGGTCCCAGGTCAGACCACCTTCTGGGACAAAGGCATTTACCATCTAGTCAGCCCCATTCTAAATTAGTTTACTAGTGTGCCTTTGCTAGTAACAACATTAACATAGCATATTTTATTGGAAGTACTTTTCTCTGAGGGTATGTCTACACTAGCACCCTAGTTCGAACTAGGGAGGCTAATGTAGGCATTCAAAGTTGCAAATCAAGCCTGGGATTTAAATATCCCACGCTTGATTTGCATCTTCCCGACCGGTCGCCATTTTTGAAATTTGCAAGTCCGGACTAACTGCCTGCGTCTATACGCGGCAAGGACCCGGTAGTTGAAATGAAGCCCCTAAATCGAACTATCTGTTAAACCTCATTCCAGGAGGAATAACAAGTAGCTCGATTTAGGGGCTTCATTTCGAACTACCGGGTCCCTGCCGCATGTAGACACAGGCAGTTAGTCCGGACTTGCAAATTTCAAAAATGGCGACCGGCCTGGACGATGCAAATCAAGCGCGGGATATTTAAATCCTGGGCTTGATTTGCAACTTCAAATGCCTACATTAGCCTCCCTAGTTCAAACTAGTGGGCTAGTGTAGACATACCCTGATATATTACTTAAAGAAATTAACATAGCTAGTGATGTGCTTACGAAAAGACAAATCCCATAGGGTCTCTTTTCTCAATCCCCAAAAATCAGGAAGGCCCATCTTCCCTTAAAGACACTATTCAAACCAATGCCTGCAGCCTCCTTGCCAGAAGTCCTGAGAAATGGAGGGGATGTCTCCTGGGCTCTGCAGCAGCAGCAAATCACTGCTCCCCAAGTAGCCACTCCCCGAGTGCCTTCAGTGCCCGCTCCATGGGGCAACCTGAATGGACTTCCTAGTGGCAGCTGGACTGGTTGCATTGATCAGATGAAGTGAAACACCTTCAAACCAGGTGCAATTAGTGATATCTAGATGATCAGAACATGCAGCACCTGAACATACCTGTTCTAATGAGAATAGGCTGTTCTGAGTGTACAGTGTCTTCCTCAGGCTCCATGGTGCTCAAAACCTTGTCCTCCTACCCACCTCCTCTTTGTATTGTGAGCTGAATCCTGCAAAGTGCATAATGCCCGTGGCACTTGCTGATAATGCACACAGCCCTGCCAGGAGAACGCACACAGCCCAAAGGAGGGCAAGTGGTGGGATGGCTCGTTTGGGTGTGGGGGGGAGGGAAGCAACTTTAATTTCCAGAAAGGGTTCAGTCGGAGCCCAGCTGCGTGAAGATGTTGAGAGGCTGTGATAGATGGAGGCTTCTCCCAGCCACAGTTAACAAGGCTAGCCCCAGCCAGCATCAGCCACATTTGGGTCTGTCCTGGAGACCTGCTGATGCCCTATTATAGGGGAGGTTTCTGATTCTCTGCCCCACTGCAGCCTCTCCCCCATGGGCTTTCCCTTGATCGTGCTGCAGGTACCCACATGCTTTATCCTCTAGGTTCTCGTAGTTGCAGTTTATGTGACACGCTTAACAGAAGAGTCCAGCAAATGCCTATGATCAGGCGCTACTAAAAGCTAATTATCAGTGGGCCCAATTGGGGCTGTGGGGGGAACTGATTTTGAGATATAACCAATCCAGTGATTCAAATTAGGAAATCAAGAGTATCCGTGGCAAATGTTGTGTTTCTATAATCAAGCGCTACTAAAAGCTAATTATCAGTGGGCCCAATTGGGGCTTTGGGGGAACCGGGGGAACTGATTTCAAGATATAACCAATCCAGTTATTTAAGTTAGGGAAATCAATAGTATCCGTGCAAAATTTGGTGTTTCTAGCTCTTACCGTTTTGGAAACCTTTCAGGACAAAGAAACAAACTAACAAACTTTCAGAAATAATTCATAGAAGCATAGAATACTAGAACTGGAAGGGACCTCGAGAGGTCATCGAGTCCAGTCCCCTGCCCTCATGGCAGGACCCAGTACTGTCTAGACCATCTCTGATAGACATTTATCTAACCTACTCTTAAATATCTCCAGAGATGGGGATTCCACAACCTCCCTAGGTAATTTATTCCAGTGTTTAATCACCCAGAGGGTATGTCTACACTACAAAGTTAATTCGAAATAACAGTAGTTATTCGAAGGGCCTCCAGCCCTTCCCAGTTTCCCCTGGTGGCCACTCTGGGCACAACCAGGAAAACTCTTCTCCTCTCCCCCAGCCCCGGGGCCCTTAAAGGGGTAGAGTCTGGCCACTGGGCATGTTCCAGAGCCAAGCCTGCTAGCAGCCGCAGACCCCTCACCCAGTGGCCGCACAATGGCAGCCAGCCATCCCCTGCCCAGTCCCCCAGCACCCAGGGGCCAGCCAGGGGCCGTAGATGGCACGCGCCCGCCTCGACTGGTGCGGAGATCATGGACCTCATTGAGGTGTGGGGGGAGTCTCCCAATGTCCATGATCTCCGCACCAGTCGGAGAAATGCCGCCGTCTATGGCCGCATAGCGTGCGCACCCAGGAGCGGGTGCACCTGAAAGTTAAGGAGCTGCGGCAAGCGTACGCCAGGGCTACCAGAGGCGGTGCCGCAGCAGAGGCTGCCACCTGCCCCTACTTCCCCGCCCTCGACCGAATCCTGGGGGACAGTGTGGTCCACGCCAGCCCAGGGAGCAGCGAGCCGGGAGCTGAGGGCCCTGACCCGGGTGCAGCAGAGGGGCCACCACCAGCTGTCCCAGCACCAGAGTCGTCCGGGGAGGCCATACCAGGTAAGTGCCAGCACTGTTCCCTACCTGGAGGGGAGGCGGGAGGGAGACCAGGGACAGCACACATGGGCCATGCCTCCCACAGATCACGCAGCCACCTGTGCACATGTGGGCACGTGCCATGCCACCCTTGGGCAGGTGGTTCCAGCTGCGTGCCACATAGTGTGTGAAGAGACCCGACACGCTCCCAACCTCGGGGCGGGACACAGCAGGATGCCCTCCCTTCACACGCCCCCTCTACACAGGGGCAGGGGACATCTTCCCCCTCTTCCCCCGCGTCGGCTGCACTATACACAGCACAGGGGCACGGGTGCGGTATTGGGTCAGCTCCCACTCCTGGGCAGAGCCGGACATGCCGACCATGGCCTCTGTGCAAGCACATCAGCTCTGACGGTGCAGGGCACGGTCGCCCTCACCTCGCAGGGGGGGCTGGGCATCATCCACTGTGTCCCCAGGGAGAACTGACCACTTCTCTTCTTTCTCTACAGCCGCACCAGCTGCTCATGCAGGGCGCACCACCCCGCCCGGAACATGCTCCCGCACCCACAGCCTCAGCAGGACCACCACCACGTGGCAGGGGTACAGAGAGCAGCACCTGCAGGCCCTGCGAGCCCAGACCCGGATCATGGAGCAGCAGGCGCAGGATGACCAGGAGTTCCAGCGGGAGCTGCTTGCCCAGGGTCGTGCCATCTGTCACCATCTGCAGGCCCTAGTGCAGAGCGTGCTGCCCTGTGCCGGTCCCGCGCCTGCTGCGCCCCCAACTACTGTTCCTCCTCCCACTCCTGCCCCCCCTCCTCCCACCTCTTCCTCCTCAACCTCCACACCCTCCTCCTCAATCTTCACACCCCCCATCTGAACCTCCGTACCCTCCTCCCCATCCCCCCGGGGACGCCGAGGCCCCCTCCCCTGCAGTGCTGGGAGGAAGTTGGCCCAGCGAGACTCCCACCCCTGAGTGCTGAGCTTCCCCTTCCCCTTCTTCCCCTTGCTTCCCCCTTCCAGCTCCCTCCTCCAAGTTTTCCCCCTCCCCTCTTCCACCCTCTCTCCTGCCCTCTCCTGCCTCCTTTCCCCAGTCTCCACAGAGGTTCATCCCCGCCCCCCGCAGTTGTGTTAAATAAAGACAGTTTCTATTTTTGAAAATATGTGTATTTTATTTGACATCAGGGAGGTGGGGATAGGGAAGGGTAAATGGAAGGACGAGAGGGAGGAATGGGGCACATGCCCCCAGTGGGGCAGACCGGGGAAACTGTTAGCGCTCCTCAGGGTGGAAGCTCTCCCGCAGGGCCCCCTGGATCCTGACAGCCCCTCGATGGTCCTCCTGGATGGCAGCCTGCAGACAGTGCAGCCAGGCTGCTGGCAACGTGTCCATGCGATGCAGCACAGTCCCCAGGGGCAGGTCTAGTTCCATGTTGCAGAGTGCCGTGGTGTCCCCAGTGAGAGCAAGCAGAGCACTCTGAGACACAAATGCTTTGCTGTCCCTCAGCGAGGTAGACCAGCAAGCAGAGAAACCTGAGAACTGTCTGTCCGGGATGGGGAGTCGGGTCCCTTTAAGCACAGACCTCGGATAGCCTGAGGCAGCAGCCCCACACACTAAGTTCGACCCTGATGCCCTGCCGGCACTGGTTCCGGCCAGCCTTACCTTCGATTCAGGGTCCACTCAATGTGGACACGCTATTTCGAATTAGAAAAACGCTATTTCGATTTAGTTTTTGTGTCTAGATGCGTTATTTCGAATTAGCTTAATTCAAATTAACTAATTCGAAATAGCGCTGTAGTGTAGACATACCCTGATAGTTAGGAATTTTTTCCTAATGTCCAACCTAAACCTCCTTTGCTGCAGTTTAAGCCCATTGCTTCTTGTCCTATCCTGAGAGGCCAGGAAGAACAAGTTTTCTCTCTCCTCCTTGTGACACCTTTTTAGATACCGGAAAACCGCTGTCATGTCCCCTCTCAATCTTCTCTTTTCCAAACTAAACAATTGCAATTCTTTCAGTCTTCCTTCATAGGTTATGTTCTCTAGACCTTTAGCTTGTGGTCCACTATAACCCCTAGATCCCTTTGTGCTGTGCTCCTTCCTAGACAGTCGCTTCCCATTCTGTATGTGTGAAACTGATTGTTCCTTCCTAAGTGGAGCATTTTGCATTTGTCCTTATTAAACTTCGTCCTATTTACCTCAGACCATTTCTCCAATTTGTCCAGATCATTTCGAATTATGACCCTGTCCTCCAAAGCAGTTGCCACCCCTCCCAGCTTGGTACCATCTGCAAACTTAATAAGCGTACTCTCTATGCCGATATCTAAATCGTTGATGAAGATATCGAACAGAACTGGTCCCAAAACATACCCCCTGTGAAACCCCACTTGTTATACCTTTCCAGCAGGATTGTGAATCATTAATAACTACTCTCTGGGAATGGTTATCCAGCCAGTTATGCACTCACCTTATAGTAGCCCCATCTAAGTTGTATTTACCTAGTTTATTGATAAGAATATCATGCGAGACCGTATCAAACGCCTTACTAAAGTCTAGGTATACCACATCTACCGCTTCTCCCTTATCCACAAGACTCTTATCCTATCAAAGAAAACTATCAGATTGATTTGACATGATTTGTTCTTTACAAATCCATGCTGGCTGTTCCCTATCACCTTATTATCTTCCAAGTGTTTGCAGATGATTTCCTTAATTACTTGCTCCATTATCTTTCCTGGCACAGACTGACTAGTCTGTAGTTTCCTGGGTTGTTTTTATTTCCCTTTTTATAGATGGGCACTATATTTGCCCTTTTCCAATCTTCTGGAATCTCTCCTGTCTTCCATGATTTTCCAAAGATGGTAGCTAAAGGCTCAGATACCTCCTCTATCAGCTCCTTGAGTATTCTAGGATGCATTTCATCAGGCCCTGGTGACTTGCAGACATCTAACTTTTCTAAGTGATTTTTAACTTGTTCTTTTTTTATTTTATCTTCTAAACCTACCCCCTTCCCACTAGCATTCACTATGTTAGGCATTCCTTCATCATACTTCTCGGTGAAGACCGAAACAAAGAAGTCATTAAACATCTCTACCATTTCCAAGTTTCCTGTTACTGTTTCTCCCTCCTCACTCAGCAATGGGCCTACCTTGTCCTTGGTCTTCCTCTTGCTCCTAATATATTTCTAGAATGTCTTCTTGTTTCCCTTTATGCCTGTAGCTAGTTTGAGCTCATTTTGTGCCTTTGCCTTTCTAATCTTGCCCCTGCATTCCTGTATTGTTTGCCTATATTCATCCTTTGTAATTTGTCCTAGTTTCCATTTTTATATGACTCCTTTTTTGTTTTTAGATCATGCAAGATCTCCTGGTTGATTCAAGGCCGTCTTTTGCCATATTTTCTATCTTTCCTATGAAGCGAAATATTTTGCTTTTGGGCCCTTAATAATGTCCCTTTGAAAAACTGCCAACTCTCTTCATTTCTTTTTCCCTTCAGTCTTGCTTCCCATGGGACCTTACCTATCAGCTCTCTGATCTTACCAAAATCTGTGTTCCTGAAATCAATTGTCTCTAATTTGCCCTTCTAACATACCTTAGAATCATGAACTCTATGATTTCATGATCGCTTTCACCCAAGCTGCCTTCCACTTTCAAATTCTCAGCCAGTTTCTCCCTTTTTGTTAAAATCAAATCTAGAACAGTTTCCACCCTACTAGCTTTTTCAACCTTCTGAAATAAAAAGTTGTCTTCAATGCAGTCCAAGAACTTATTGGATAGTCTGTGCCCCGCTGTGGTTTTTTCCCCAACATATATCTGGATAGTTGAAGTCCCCCATCTCCACCAAATCCTGCTCTTTGGATGAGTTTGTTAGTTGTTTAAAAAAAGCCTTGTCCACCTCTTCCGCCTGGGTAGGTGGCCTATAGTAGACCCCTAGCATGACATCACCCTTGTTTTTTACCCCTTTTAGCCTAACCCAGAGACTCTCAACACATCTGTCTCCTATGTCTATCTCTACCTCAGTCCAAGTGTGTACATTTTTAATATATAAGGCAACACCTTCCCCCCCCGTCCTTCCTGAGTAAACTGTACCCTTCTATACCAATATTCCAATCATGTGTATTATTCCACCAAGTCTCTGTGATGCCATCGATGTCATAATTGTATTTATTTATTAGCACTTCCAGTTCTTCTTGCTTATTACCCATACTTCTTGCATTTGTATATAGGTATCTAAGATACTGATTTGATCTTGCCTCCCAGTACTGCCTTATCCCTCCTTTCTCTATGCTATTATAGCCCACATTCCCTCCCATTTCCAACCCATCTCCCAGGTCTCCATGTTCTTCACTTACCCATGGGCTTTGGTCACCTGTCCCCATCGAACCTAGTTTAAAGCCCTCCTCACTAGGTTAACCAGTCTGTATCCAAATATGGTCTTTCCCTTCCTCGAAAGGTGAATGCCATCTCTGCTTAGCAGTCCTTCCTGGAATAGCATCCTGTGGTCGAGGAAGCCAAAGCCCTCCTGGCGACACCAGCTTCGAAGCCAGGCATTCACCTCCAGGATGCATCTGTCTCTGCCTGGGCCCATACCTTTGACAGGAAGGATTGAAAGAATACCACCCGTGCTCCAAACTCCTTCACCCATACTCCCAGAGGCCTACAGTCACTCTTGATCCACTCAGTGTCACACCTCACAGTATCATTAGTGCCCATTAAGTCAATTAGTCCCATTAAAGACAAACACATGTACAAGTGTTTGTAGGACTAGAGATTAATTTTAAAATATCCAGTCCAGCAAAACAAATTGCAATACATTGAAACAGCACAGTAGCATATTTTTTAATATACAGAATAATATGGACTACCTGCCTGAGAACTGCACGTGTGGGATTAGCAGCTTTTATAAGTTTTAATTGTTTGCCAAATTTGTGAACAACAAGAAATTTCTACTCTACACATTGGCTTGGACTTTGGGGAGAAATTTGCTTTCATTTGGCACACTGGGCTGAAATTAGCATTTGCCCAAAATTGACATTTCTTGCTTGGGTCCTGATCCTGTGTGGTGCTGAATGTTCTCCGCAATCACTGAATTAAACTGAGTGGGAATGGAAGGGTCTCAGAGCCTTGCAGGCTTGGAATACTAATCAGCTTTGCTCTGTGGAAAACAACAGGCATTTGTGGATACTGGTTTGTTTCTCTCTTATTCTGTTTTTGTTTGGAATCCAAGCTTTAGGGTGTAGCACATCACAAAATGAAGAAACAGAAAATATAGCGGAGCATAAAAGGTATAACATGATTGCAGTATACTTCGTAGGAATCTAATGGTTAGAGCATGAAGGACTATGTAATGCTTTTCCAGAGTCTGTCTCAAGAATGTGGAATGTGACAATGTGATAAGAAGTGAGAGAAATGGGAATTTTCTGTATAGCTTGCAAAATTCTTTCCAGTGCCTGACTTAGCTTCTGGAAGTATTTGCAAATTACACTACCTTGAAATGCTGCTATTTCAGTATGTACCTGGTAAAATTGCCAACTTCTGCAGAAAATGAATGGAAAGGAACTTAAAACCAACAAATAAGTTAAAAAGAGACACCAGACTGATTCCTATCTGGCATTTTAAGGATGTTACAAATGATCAAAAACAAAAACAGATGGGAAAGAGAGATGGATAGAACTTCTAAGAAAGCTTGTCCCTTACTTGTGCTACTGCTTACTGGTCTTGGGTGGTCTAATAACAGAGAAAATCTACCATCTTGTCTGAAATCACTAAATTTTTGTTTACATGGAAAGATTTCAGGGCACGTTGTCAACTTTGTTTATGTTTCAAAGCCTTTTTAGACTGAATCATACATCATAATATTTGCTAAGCACAGATTATAGTTTCAGGAAGTATATGATGTATATATTTTATGAATCTTTGAAGACAAATTTGCATTAAATAAAATAGGTGCTATTAACATTTCATTCCTAAAATGTTTTGTATCTTATCTTATGGACCTGTCAATTTTATTTTCAAAACAGTGAGTTCTGTTTCCTGTTTTACAAGTACTAAAATCATCAGTGTGAGTGAAAATAGGCTTATGTTAAGGTTTCATAAGCTTAGTTACATCCCTTTTTAATTTCTATCAGCAGCAGTGCTTGGCAACAAGTCTTTTGAAGTTATAAAAAGAGTTGAGGATTCCACTCAGCAGTCATCTGTCCCAGTAAAGTAATAGGATTCTGATTTGTACAAATGTACAATGGCAGAACAGTGATATTTGTACTTCTGAAGAGCAGTGTATGCATTTGTTAAGCATTTGTACAATTTCACACATGTATAAAACATTTCCCAGATTCTTCTAGCTTCACTGATGAGTTGTCCACAGTGCAAGTACTACGGTTTTCCTACAGTGCCTCCATTACAGTCTGTGATAATTTATTCAAACCCAGCTTTGAAGCAAAAACAATTGCTAGAGCAATTTTTCAATATGACCTTCATTTTTAAAGTTCCTTGTATACATAAAAAGTGACTGTAGAGCTAAACAGTGAAAAGAGATTTTTGTTGTTGTTCATTTGTGTGGAGATACCAAAAGTGGCTCTTAAAATATGCATGAGTCCCCCACAAAATGCAAATAACTTGAGCTATTTTGTGATTGCTCAATCATATGAATTAAGGTAACACTTAGCTCTGTATTAACTCTATCAGGTAACCATTATAATTAAAACATCAGCCTTTAGATCTTCAGAATTTTAAGTTCTTCAAGTGGATTATCATCTGAAAAGTGCTGTTTTCAAAGACCAATTAATACTGCATTATGCCTGCTTTTCACCAAAGATACAATGATAATACCAGCATTATCAAAGCCTAATCCAAAGCCAACACATGCTGCATTTTAGGATCTCAACAGATCTCTTAATTTATATTACAAAAGTAAAGACTCTGTAACCAGATATGTCCGTTTAAAAAATACTTTATCCTTCAGCAAGGGAATTGAAATTTATAGAAAAAATTATGAAATTTAATTGGTGCCATAAAGCTGCAGGTAACTACAATTTTATTTTTCACTTTCTACTTTGAATGATTTTAACCCACTTATGTCATAAGTCTTCTGTCAGTTTAAAGTATTTTAATTGAATTGTAATCTCTAAAAGATGCCAAAGAGCCTCATTCTCAGTAGAGAAAAAGAGAAATAGTATTAAAATTCAAGGTGAATGTGTCAAGATGGCAGCATTTTCTTCTTTCAAACATCTTTATTGGAAATTATCATGTGCTGAATCAAGCATCTACACACAGAAAACGAAAAGGACCAAATCAAATTCTCAATCTGTATTTTAGCTGATTTGTGTTATAGAGGGGTTAACTTATTCCTCCAAACATCTTTAAATGCTACAGAAAATGTTAAAGTATGTAAAGTTACTTAACATAGACTATAACTTAGTTTTTTAAATAATGTATTAAGTCCTTTTCTTTAGGAAGTAACTTAAAAGACTTTTACCTGTGCCTTTCTAAATAATTATTTGTCAACAAAACAAAGTACAAATGGCGTTGTGCAAATTTTAGAATTGGTAAGATGGCACCGAAACACTTGGCTCTGTCTCATCTGTCTCATTTTGCAGTTTTTCAGTTTTATCCATTAAGGTTTTTTTTTTTCTTTTCTCTTCATTTTCATTCTTTCCCCCCCATGTATGGGTTTCCTTCTTTAACTTTATATTTAAACCATAATTGGCACAGGTCTGCTAGCAGCAATGGGTATGAACTATAGAGTTGGGTATGAATCATCATGGCCCAGATCCACAGAGGCAGTAACATGACTAGAAAATCAGTGGAATAACAATGGGACCCACAAAGCCTGAGCCTAAGATCCTTATACAATGACTAGTGAGAGGTAAGCACCTAGGAATAGGATGCACAAAAGCCAGTGTGCTAGATGGGGAATCCCTTAAGTCAGCCAATGAGAGACACTGACCTGAGGGATGTTTCCTAAGCCCACTGTTTTTACGGAGTTCGGTGCCTGTGACAGACTGGGCCGGGTCTGGGCACCGCGGAGGGCGTCCACTCAGGGCGAATTGCTCAAATTCGGGGCTCCTTACAGCCCCCAGACTGGAGGCCTTCCCAAAAAGGCCACAAACCAGTCCCACAGAGCACTTCTGCTGCCTGCCTAGCCAGACAGAAGCCTCACAAGCAAAACCCCTCCGATACCCCAGCTCTCTCCATGCCCCAGATGGCCCTGCGCCTCATACACAGGTGAGGGGTCTTAGATCCCAATCTTACCTACCCCGAACAAGTTCTGTCCAGTTCCAAGAAACCAGCCACAGATCCCAGGTCAATTTACCCTCTGGATCTTACCCACAAATCACGCTGAGCCAATCCTTTAGAATCTAACATCTAAAGGTTTATTACTACAAGAAAGAAAAGCATGAGAGTAAGGTTGTTAAAGTATCATACAATACATGCATCGAATCTCCCAGTTCTCAATGCAGGCTTGCAGCAGAGATGTTATAACTGCTGGCTTAAAAGTCTTTGATGTACATCCTACGTCAGGACGGATCCACAGTTCTTTCCAGCTCTTCAATCCCTGCACTGCTGCCTCTGGGATGAAGGGCTGAGCTGAGCAGCAAGATGGAGTCGGCCACATGGCATATTTATACCTCCTTCCTGGTCTCTTCTTGGCTGCAGCAGGTCATCTGGCCCGTGGCCTATCCCTGTGTCCCCTGCTGGTAGCCCTTAGGTATCAGTCCCCATTCTTGAGGTGTGTCCTTGGCCTATAGAGGGCTATTGTTCCATGGAGCTTTGCTCATTAGCATGTCCATGGGCAAACATTCCTGGCCCATTGCTCTGCCTAAGACAGAGAATCTTTCAGCATCAACACAGAGTACATATTCATAACTCCACACACAGACATTATACAGATACATGAAGAGCATATACAGAATCAGTAGAAAGTAAGCTTTTGTTTGGCCCCCTTTGTACCAACTTTTGTGGCAAACATGCCCTCATGGGTGCAGCAGTGATATGGCTGCTCCCCTCAAAATCCAGTAACGTGACAGTGCCTAATGACAGACTGCAGGAAAGCACCTATCTCTGCTCATAACCCACAGTCTCCTGAAGGCAACTTAGCTGCTTAAAGCTGTTTCTTTCAAGAAGGAGTTAAGTGAGTGCCTGCCTCTACATGAAATAGCATGAGGGGGGAGGACAATAGTGAACCTAGTATATCTCTTTCCTATTTCCCCATAGGAAAGAGAGAAGATAGGCTTATCTCTCTACATGTGGGGTTTACACATGAGAAGTCTAGAGTGAGAGAGCATAGAATGCATCCCTAGAGGAATAAATTTAGGCACCTTCTTCAGCAAAATGTAGGCACCAAGTGAGCTTAGGCTGCTACAGGTTTATGTGGAAGTGAGGGTTCAGTGGATCACACTGGTGCCTAAGTCCAGTTTGTGGATCTGGCCCCAGGCCTCTTAGCGTGAACTTTGTAGTTGTTGAGTACAAGGCTGCAGATATTACTGATCAGCCTTAGATGCTTGAGTCCCATGTTTTCTACCATCCGATAACAGCCATTGTCTGTCTAGCAATAATAGTTTAAAACATTAAGACCTTCCACTTCAAGCCTAGGGGTGCAACAGTACAGTCCCTCCCACACTTCTAGTTCCAACACCTATGCTACTCTCTCATTGTTTTTTCTCCCCCTCAAATGATGCCTTACCTTTGCTGCCACTTCCCCCTTTGCTGCTATTACCTTTGATTTTTGTTGTTTCCTTACTCATATTTCTCACATACCTTGTTCTCCCCCCAATTTTCTTCTCATATTCCTTCCTCTTTTACTCACTGTCTTGTGTCTGCCCCATTTTTGCCTTACTATATGTGAAATTGTCATTGGACCTCTTGAGGGAAAGTAATTGGGACTGGCCCCATGTGGCCTATCAGCTTCCTCCAAGTTGAAATTCATTTGATGGGGATTCAGTAATCATAAACCCAATAGGTCCACTGTTTGAGTAGAAAGTGGGGAGGTATTGACAGTAAGTTGCTGGCTGAAGAAGGCAAGAGTTACAGAAGCAGGTGGGCAGGGAGGTTAATGTTAACATTTTTGTTATTTGTATTTTATGTGTTAAATTATTTTCTGCTGTAAGCTATTAAAACATGCACTTTACCAAACTCACAATTTGCTTTAATTGAGTGAAAGAATTCTTTCCTGATATTCGTGCACTTTATTACATTCTTAAATGTTTTCTATTGTCTTATTGTATTTATATAAGAATGTTCATTTGGGTTTTTTGTTTTTAGTCTGTTTCATACCCTATACTTTTGATGTACAGGTTGTATTTCTCTACTGTTACAGCATAAAAGCGTGGTGTGATTAAGAACCACAAGCAGTCCTGTAGCACATTAGGGAATGTCTACCCTTGGAAATTATTTCAAAATAACTTATTTCAAATAATAACTCATTAAATAGCTATTTCAAAATAAGCTTATTACTCCAAGGAAAGCAGGAGTTATTATTTTGAAATAATGGGGTTGGTAGTGCAGACACTCTGCTTGCTATTTCGAAATAAGGGCTTGTAGACCAGGGCTTAGAGACTAACCAATATATATGTTTGTATAGTATCATGAGCTTTCATGGGCAAAACCCACTTCTTCAGATGAGATGATCTTGCCTCAATTTTTACAACAGCTTCTTTGCACCAACAAATATTGACACTTGCTAGTTATTACACACTTGGTCTATCACATTCTGGCCATGCGTTTTATCTCAATGTATGAACCATGTGATCAGGCATGGAGCAGAACAGCTTATTCTCCCTTTTTTATATCTAATAAATAGATGTGTACTGCAATATCTGCTAGTAGAAACTGCTAGATATTTATGAAAACATGGCTAACTTGTAATTCTGTATATGTGTGTGTCTCTTGTCCTCATCAAAGTGAACTCAAGACAGGTTTTCATCTTACTTTTGACAACTGGCATTCAACTGCACTGTTATTCTGGAATAATGGCCGCTATTCTGGAAAAACAATACTAGCGCCCACACAGCAATTGCATTATTTCAAAAGAAAATCGAAATAACGGAGGGCTTTTTCTGACATTGATAAACCTCATTCATGAGGAATAATGCCTTTTCCGAAAAAGCTCTATCGGAAGAGGGGGAGTGTGGACACTCAAGTGCTGCTTATTCCGAAATCGCTATTTCGGAATAGCAGTAGTGTGGATGCTCCACTGCTGCTATTTCAAAATAGCTCCTCACCAGGGCCATTCTAAGTTATTCCTCCCCAGTGCCTCCTGGGGCTCTAAATCAAGATAGTGTGTTCACATTAGGAGAGCCTGCCTTAGACTAATTTTAAGTCTTCCCTGTAGTGTGGATGCTCTATTTCAAAATAAGCTATTCCGGAAGATATCTTCCAGAATAGCTTTTTCCAAAATAAGGTTGCAGTGTAGATGTACCCTCCTTTACAAAGCTCTGAAATGTTTCCCACAGAAATAAAACAGTGTTACAGTGACATGGAGGAACATTCAGCTTGTTCAAGTTAAACCATTTTATGTGCATTTTGATTTCAGGTCTACCGCATCATAGATGACTTACATATATATAAACCATACAGCATCATGATGAAAATGTATATTTATTCAAAAAGCAATAACCAAAGAGGAGGTTTGTTAAAGAACTTCTCCAGTATGTAGCAGTCTTCTTATATGGCAAGCTAGTGTAGGTGCTGATAACTAATATTGCATCTCATGTAAATACAAAGTCAAGGAAGAGTTTTGCTTCTGTTCTTGGTTGCAGCATTCAAGGGTCTGGAGTTATCTCCCATGTTTGATCCAAGAGGCAGATACTGTTTCTCAGCCAGATCCTTTAACCCTCTGTCCAAGTACTCTCTGGTGTTAAGGCAACATGAACTAACTGGAAAGTTGCTATAGATGGTAGCAGGGAATTCACCTTCCACGGGAGCATCCTCAGGAAATCTAGAGCTGATGTAACTGTCATTATGCTACCATCTTAGTGTAGGAGGCATGTTGGTGCTGCTCTGTTGCACGAGCTCTTCCATTCCCAGATAGAAGGGTGCCCTACAGAAACTTTTTTCTGCTCCTTAGACCCTATACCTCAGTCAGTTTGTGTGGAATCCTAAGGATCTATCTCTGATTTCTTAATACCACTAAAGAAATATCTGTTTTCTATGGCTTATCTAGTTCAATACAAGTTTTGATGTTTTGTTTGTTTGTTATACTTTAAATTGACAGAGAGTGAAGCACCTTGGGACATAATATGTGGAAAAAACCGTTTATGCTTTCACTACTTTTTTTTTGCCTGTGTTCAGCAATCAATATCGCTTCTATTAGTTCATCTACCAAATGTGAGCTTGGAATATCATCTTTTACTATCTATTTCTTGTAGCAAGTCAATGTTTGTTTATAATATTTATCTTCTCCTTAATGAAGACTTAAAATCTTGTGCCCTGTTGATTTTTCTTAGGCAGATAACTGAGACGGCTGAAGTTGTTATACTGAGAGAGTGTAATATGGATTGGCATTGGAATACTGGTGTTTCTTTTGATGGTTTAACTTTCTTGTTAACAATTAAACAAGACAAGATGCTATGTATTTTGTGGCAAGCCAGGTCTAAATTTTGCAGCAGAGATCCAGTAAAGCTTATAGAAACATTTTAATTGAAATTTTGAAAATTTACAACCAGCTCTATTCTGCAGTAATTTGGCAAAGCTGCACATTCCAGTGCAGCTTCAGAGACATTTTTAAAATGGAGATTTCATTGAATTCAATATGAAATCAACTAATAAAACCACTATGGCACCTCTTCTGTTGTGATTTTTTTAATATCATGTGTTATGTCATTCCCATGTTTCCCATGTTTTTTATGTCCCAGATTGTCATTTTGATGTTTCTTGATAGATCCATTATCAGGTTACTAGAAAGTACAGGTCCAAAGCCCACTGAAGTTAATGTAAAGCCTCTTGTTGACTTCAGTGAGCTTTGGATCTGGATGTTATTGCACTGTGAAATGCCCCCAAACCTGCTATTATCTCTCAATCATTTTCTTGAAATTATAAAAACATCGCTGTTGCTCACATTTCATGGACATGTGTATTGCGAAACATGAAAAAAAGACTAATCCCTAATTCTTGCACTGCTGAATATATGGAAAATCTAAGGAACTGTCTCCTGGTGAGGTGGGAACCAGGAGGTCATGGCGGGAGGGGAGGAATTAGCACAGAAAGAACAGAGGCATGAGAAGGTGCAGAGAATCCTGACTCTGTGGATTTCCATGTGGAATACCAGGTCCTGCTTCTGCACGTAATATTCTAACCTCCTTCATCCTGGTAACATGGTCAAATCAATGTCTATGCCATCTTTGATCCTTTAGTCATTGGCCACACAGTACACTCCCCTCCAAAGATGGTACAGCCCACAGGTACAAAATGAATGCTGATGATATTAATTTGCACTTCCCAGTGTATAACAGACAATTACTGAGGTTGGGACATTGACTAGAGTGACTAACTCATAGTTCTGCCCCTGTCAGCTTCTTTCTCTTAAATTTTGTAGAGATTCAGACTTTTTGTTTATGCAGAGCACCATCATAATGGGTTTTTTTTCTAGTCTTTCCCCTCCACTTCACACACCCTGCCTCATGTGCATGCATTTGCTTTCTTCTATCACAGAATGGGGGGAGCATCTGACCCTTTATAATCAGAACAGATCCTTCCGTTTCAGAGTTAAAATCAGATGCTATTATCATATAAATGCTCCCCCATTTGGTCCAGACAAACCCACCATCCAATGCTTGATTTGTGCACAAGAGCCCCAATTCTATATCCATTTAAATCAATGGAAAGACAGACTCCTGTTGGTTTCAGTAGGGGCTGAATGGAGTCCAGATTCTCCCAGGTGCTGCCTTGTTATAAAGTCTCTTTGAACTATACCACCCACAACATGGAAAGATGATGATGTGATCTCTCTCCCAGAATGATTGTTTCCTGTAGTGAGTTAATCTAACATGGTGAGGCAAGTCAAGCATACAATTAAAACCCACTTCCTCTTGGCTTCCAAAGCATATATGTGATTTGCTGAAATTAGCTCAGTTTGCTGTAGTTCCCAGTGATCTCTCATATAATTATTTTTATATATTAAATGGCATCGTTAAAGCCAAATTTTAGTCAATTTCATTTATCTCTTTTAATCCTGTTTCCTGATTATTTTATCACGATTGTCTCTGCCACTGTTGTCTGTTATCACCTCAGCCCTGTGCCTCGCACTGTCTGCCTATGGTCACCATAATCTTTTTATTTCTACTACTTAACTGATCCTATCCGAAATGCCTTTTTATCCCTCACAGAATGTAATCAGACCACTTACCTTCCACATATCTAGCCTCTTCTTCTGTCCTCTCCTTTTACAAGGGTATTGACTCCCCAGTGTTTTCCTTTTCACTTTTACTATGTGCTTCTTATTTCCTGTCATCTGAAAAAGGCCCCCAGGCAAGCCATAATCTGTAATCATATTTACCATTTCCAGTGTTTGTTTTAGAAATGGTTTTTTATCTCGTACCCAGCACATTGACATTTATTCTTTGTTTTTAATGTTACAGATTTTTGTTTAAAGCAAACTGAGATAGCTGGCTTGATGACAAAGAGCAGCCTGTCTGCCACAGGGCTGCCAACAAGGGGACTTAATCTTAAAACTAACCTTTGGGAAGGGAGAATTCAGGGCCTTTTTCAGATCTCACACACATTGGTATAAATCAGGAACAAAGTCAGTGAAACCAACTGAGTAAAAAAAGGTGCTGCTATAAAAAAGGTGATATGTAAAATTGGAATCTGGTCCTCTGGGCGTTTTTTCTCATACAAGCTCCAAACTATTCCCCCTTCTTCCTCATTCATAAACTTCAGACTCATTGAAGGAAGGTGCAAATCTACCCAGAGAAATGTGGGCTCTTAAGATAGAGAAGCGGCCTCCCAAAGAAAGAAAGACTTGGGAAAGAAAAACTCACAAACAGAAGCCCAGTGACTGGAGCTTGCTGGAAATGTGACAAAAAAAATTTCCATCAGAAAATTCTGCTTTTTCAAGAGCTAATGCTTCATGGAGACCTGTCTGTTCGGTAACATTTTATTCCAGTGGGGGGAAATTAAAAAAAAAAAAAAAACTTTGATAACGTTTGCTGAATGGAATATTTCAACTTTCCATTTCAAAATGACTTTTTATTTCTAAATGTGCTTAAATTCATTAGTATAACATAAAAATGTTTCTTTCAAAATTTAATGAAAACAACATTTAAGATGTATGATTTTGTTCAGTTTTGGAACAGAAAAAGAAAATCCTGTTCATTCCCAGCTTTACCAGGGAGTGTAATGGGAGAGAGTGAAGGCTAAAGGAAAATAACTTTCCTGATTTTTCTGTCTTTGGGTAAAGTGTAGATGATTCATTTTACAGCACCAAACCTCATCATGTCCCCTCTAAGAACAAGAAATTGTGTACGTTTGCCATAGTGTTTCTCACATAAATCCTCCCTACAGAGTCTTCTTGTTTGGGGAGAATAGAGTTAAGTGAAGAAACAGACTTTCTGAAGTTGTTTGGCAGGAATTGTTCATGCACCCTGACACAACTTAAAAGGTTTGCAAAGTTCTAAAATGAATAATTCTAAAGATGTCCCTTTGGAAGGATTAAGAAGCAGAAAAGATTCAGCTTCAGTTTTTTAATCAGTGAAGCATCATGCACTCCTGCTTTTAGGGACTTCTTGTAATCTGCCGGTTCCTTCTCAATCTTGTTCATTTGGTACTGTGAATCTTTCAGCTGTATTCGTGATAATTTACTTTTTCTCTTCAAACGGCTACTATATTTTTCTCATTTTCTGAAGCCCATTCAGGTGCACAGTGTAAATGGAAGGGGTGTGGAGACCATGATTCAGCAAAACAGCAACCCAGCCTACACTGGTGACAACAGGACAGTGTATTTATAATAGTTATGACCTTTGCCCTAGCACAGTAAATGATTTGATTTGATTTGATTTTAAAAGAGATGGAGTATGTACTTCTGCCTAGGTACTTGCTTGTTCCCATAGAACAAGTGGAAGCTCTTACTGAGACACACCTCAGTCAATGAATTACTTTAATGTTCCTGTACTCAGTGGATAAGAGAGGAACTATAAGTCTGGTAAATGCCTTGATAGGGTTTTCAATATAAGGTATTATTTGCAAGAAGTCTCTATATCATAGTGTTGTCTTTAGGAAGGAAAGTAGTGTGCTCCAGAACATTTAATGAAATATTCACACATTTCATACCAATTATCCATAATTTTTAGAAACTCATTCAAAGTACTCAGCTTTTGATTATTATAATTACTGTACATTCCATATCTCTGAAGAGCACCAGATTCCTAATAAAGAGGAGGAAATCTGTCTAGAAGCATGCTCTAACAAAATAATGGAAAATAGCCCAGTAACAATGACCTTTTCATGGTGCTTACCATGCCTGACTGCAGTGCAGGCAAAAGCACAGCAAACTTTTAATGTAAATTAAGAAAATTAACTTGATACCTGTGAGCTTAGGAGCCCAGAGAGAAAAACATGCCTTGTGAGACAGCTTTGCACATAATTGAATCTACTTACATTTGCTCTCAGAACAATGCACCGGCCTACAGTTTGTTCTTCTTTAAAGTAATCTTCCTGAAAGACAAACTGACTTTATTATTAGTCTTATTGTTCCTGATGTAGGACTTCAATAGAAGTTGTACACTATTTTCATTTTTTTTGTTTTGTGATTAAAATAAATAGTTCACGTTACTGTACTCAGAAACTAAAAGTTACATTTAATTTTTTGCAGCAGAAGTCTGCATTTATAATCAGTCCCCTTTATTTCAAATAATACTACAGCAAAATCCCATCAAGGGATGTGTGTTTTCTGAAGATATTCCTTGATCCTACAGTCCTACTGGATTTTCTCTGGAAGCTTTTTCTTCTTTCTAAAATATAACTGTTTATGTATGCTCATGAAGGTACTGGATTGATAGTTCTGGAAACTTAATTCCTTTATGCAAAAGAGGGACATAGCAATAGTACAAATTGCCCTACACTGCCAATTTACCTCAACACCGATACACTCAGCACTGCAGGGGGCAGCTGGATAGCCAATGGCTCTTCCAGAGCTCTGCTGTGTTATGGTTCTCAAAGAGCTACTTCAACCAATAGGCTCGCCAAATACTGCCCAAACCGCGCAGTGGCGGTTACAAGTGGGGGCTCGTCCGGGATCTCAACTGGGTCTCTGAAACTCAGGATGCGCTTCCTCACCTAGGGGAAGTATGTAACCCATACACAAAGGGTGCATCTAGACTGCAGGGTTTTTTTCAGAAAAACGGCCATTTTTCCAAAAAAACTTAACTTATGTCCACACTGCTATTGCGTTCTTTCGGTAGAAAATTGAAAGAATGCAGAAGTTTTTCCAATATTGGTAAACCACATTCTATGAGGAAGGACGCCTTTTCCGAAAGAGCTCTTTCAGAAAAACGTGTGTGTGGATGCAGAAGAAGGAGTTTTTTCGAAAGAAGAGGCCTCCAGGAAAAAGCACAGGTGCCCTGGTGGCCACTCCATCCATAGTAATCACAGCTTAAATGTAAGATAGCATCCATTCAGATACCTGGAAATACTGCAAAATGTAATGAGATATATTCTGCCCTAAGAGATACCTTGAAACCCTCTTGACTTCAAAAGAGCTGCAGCTGTGTCACTGATGGCAGAATTATGCCCTCTTTATCCTCCAAGTAATATATACTTATTTTATTGCCACAAGATATTTTTCCTATGGCCAGCACTACAGATTCAGAGCCACTGTGTAACAGAGAACTGTATTCCATTCTTTCTTTCACATCATCATCTCCAGAATAACCAGCTGGCCTTAATTTCCAGAATCTTTAATTGCTGTTGGAACCTCAACCCCCTCCCTATCTCAACAACCACCACTCACTGTCAGTCATAAGGACATAAGTGACAATGTCCTCTCCTAGTGGGGTGGATAGAAAACAAAGAGAGAAGCCAAGCAGGTTTGGTGGTGATATCAAGGAGAAACAATTATCTCCCAAGGCTTGGTCCTGTACAAACACAGGATAAATTATAGTCCCTTCCTCAAAGACCTTATAATTTAAGTAAAATAACAGATAACAGAGGGATATAAACAGAGGGATATAAACCAGAGAGCTGGTCAATACTGAGACAATACTGGTCAATATGATAGAAATAGTTTCAGCACACCAGTTGCCTAATAGTTATTAATTTGTTAGGCAGAAGTGTAAGGAGAATTGTAAAGGAGGACAATGAGATAGCTTTGCAGATATTTCTGAGGCCTCCTTCTAAGCATGAGGGGCCACATGGGAAAAGCCACTAATGGTTGATGAATTTAGTGATATTTTGGCTATGATCTCATATTCCCTAGCTCTGTGAGCCAAGCTATGTTGTTATCAAATCTTTTAAGGCCAGATTTTGTCACTCTTTCTCACACTGATAGTATATTTCTCCAGAAGTGATCCCATTGCTTTTGGTGAGCTTTATTGTATGAGCTGCTGTTCATCATGATTAGTCCCAATGAAAGTATGGGTCGTAGAATCACTCCCGTAGGGTATGTCTAGACTACATGCCTCTGCCGACAGAGGCATGTAAATTAGACATACCGACATAGTCAATGAAGCGGGGATTTAAATATCCCCCACTTCATTAGAATAAAAATGGCCACCATGTTGTGCCGGCTCAGCTGTTTGTCGGCTGTCAAGATGGGGATCGGTTGCCAAGGAAAGCCTTTGTTGACCGATCCCTTATGCCTCGTGAAACGAGGTTTACAGGATTGGTCGACAAAGGGTTTCCTTGGCAACCGATCCCCGTCTTGACTGCCGCTTTGTGCCGACAAATAGCTGAGCCGGCACAACGTGGCAGCCATTTTTATTCTAATGAAGTGGGGGATATTTAAATCCCCGCTTCATTGACTATGTCGGTATGTCTAATTTACATACCTCTGCCAACAGAGGCATGTAGTCTAGACATACCCTTAGTGTCTTTCTAATATTTTTGTCAATATGAATATTATGCAGAACCAGTAAGATAGGCTGTGTCTAGACTACATCCCTTTTCTCGAAAAAGGGATGTAAATTAGACACTTCGAAATTGCAAAGGAATCCGGGATTTAAATTTCCCGCGCTTCATTTGCATAATGGCGGCCGCATTTTTTTTCAAAATGGGGCTTTTTGATAGAAAAATGGCAATTTTAGACGGGGACCTTTTGAAAATAAAACCCTTTTTTGAAAGATCCTGTAAACCTCAATTTTTGAGGAGTACAGGATCTTTTAAAAAAGTGTTTTATTTTCAAAAGATCCCGGTCTAAACTGCCATTTTTCTATTAAAAAGCCCCATTTCTAAAAAAACCGCAGCTACCATTATGCAAAAGAAGCTCGGGAAATTTCAATCCTGGCTTCATTTGCAATTTCGAAGAGTCTAATTTACATCCCTTTTTCAAGAAAAGGGATGTAGTCTAGACACAGCCATAGTGACTTACCAGTACTATGTAAATATAGTACAGTATTTGTTTTTAATATTTCCAGCATTCCTAAATAGAAAGATTTTGCATATATCACATAATGTCACTGTTGGGGTAATTATGGGTAAAATTCTTCTCTTTGGTCTGTTATTTGCAATGTGTCTCTTTGTTCCTCATTTTGTATTTGTTCCATCCATGAAATGAGTACAAAATATACAATATAAGGCAACAGTAAGGATCAGAGCAGTTTTCCCTTTGTTTTTGTTCACTTTAGTTTCAGTTACTTGTCATGCAACCAGGGTAAAGAATCACAGACAAAGTTGCCTTCTAACACTAAACAAGAAACATTACTAGAATAAGAAAATAGCTTACTAAAGCGCATTCTTCTCTGTCTGTCCTTGTTTTTCTCTTCATGTCTAGAACATGCTTTTGACAGATTTAAAGAAACAATACACATTTCCTGTCCTAATACTGTTTTCTATTTTATTCTGATGAGCACATAGGCACAGATCCTCAAAGGTATTGTGCCTAACTCCCAATGAAATTCCCTGAAGGAGAGAGCATGCATCTAACTTGGAGGATCTGGGCCACAGTACCTAGGTGATGGCTGTGTCACATTGAAAATTATGATCAAATGTTTGGGGTCAAATTCTGCTCACTCTTATCACATGGGGCATATTGTTCATATCAAAAAGTGTTCTGGGTGAAAGTATTGCAATTGGAGACAATATTTGGAATTAAAATCTTCCTTAAGGGGGTAGCCCAGGTGTAACGAATATTTCCACAAATGTTTTCTGAAAATGCTATGTATCCTCAAAGTACTCTTTTTCATTAATAATGGTGGCTCAGTGAGATAAAAGATTCTTAATTAACATTACCCATCTTAGGAATATAATAATATCTAACCATCTCCAATTAGACTTTTAGTAAATTGAAATTGATATTGTAAACAGAGTGTTTGACAATGATTAGTAAAGCTTTATGAAGAATGTAATCATTGAATACTATGCCAGTTATTCATTCATTCATTTACCTCAAAGATGTCCAATGATTATGATGACAAAGTTGAGAAAGAGCTGCAATACATCAGAATATCCTCAAAAGTGCAGGAACAAACTGTAGCATCTCATATAAACACATCACTGGGAGTAAATTATTATTTTATCTTGATTTTCCCAATAGACTTTAATGAGCTTCATAAATAATGAGTTTGGTAAAATATATTTAAAAGACATTTTCCTTGGACAAGTAAAGCAATCAAAAATTCTGCTTGTAACACAACAGGCCCTGAGTAGCTATTGTGTCTTTAATGCACACTCATTAATGGCTGCATTTATAATTGTTTTAATAACAATTTTCGCACCCAAAACTCCCATTGAAGTAAAGAGGAGTTTAGTTTATATATGGAATGTAAGCTAGGGTCCAATGTGTGTGTTTTATGCAGGCATATGTGTACATTAATCTTTTGTACCATGATCACCTATATATAAATCTTAAGTGGTCTTGTCCCAAACCACATTTCAAGGCCCAGACCTGCAGTCTTTACTCTCCTGAGGTTAAATCACGTACCTCATTCAGGCACACATTGTTTGGAGAGGAAGTAAAGTACCTCCTGCACCTTGTGCATCCAGTGTCAAGGGAATCCAGAAGCACAGCCTCCAACTTGTCCCACAGGAGCAACTTGTCAGAAAGAGGGAGGCAGGAAGTAAGTGGAGTGATTGCTCCATCCCTTCTAGGCATCAGCCCACTGGCTACATTGTTGTGAAGAAGGAAGGAATATGTTGCACTTTATAAATGAATTGAACAAACTGGTCTACCTTAGCACACACAGGGAACTGCACAAAGAATTCTAATCCTGAGTAGTCCCATATAACATAATAACTAAATGAGTAATCGGCACGCAGGACGGAGTCCTCAGTTCTTGCTTGGACAAAACTCCCACTGACTTTAAAAGTAGTCTTGACAGAATGTCAGTATAGAGATAAATGCAGTTCTGAGAATTCCATAAAGGACATATGATATTACCTCTCCTTAGTACTGTCAATGGAAAAACAGTTTCAAGCACTTGTTTCCTGATCTTTTAGAATTCCTCCTGAATTGTAAAAATATGATTTACAGAGAGTGGGGAAAAGGATTCCTTTCCATTTGGTATTAATTCCACAAATTATGCTCCAAAATCTTGGAAAAAGCTATGATATAAGTGGCTGAATAATATGCCAGACGGATTTGGTTCCTGTGAAACCGAACTACACTTGACCTCAAAGGTAATTAGGCTATATCGTAGCTATTGCTACAACTAGAATACTCAGTGGAAATTCTAGTGATTTCTGTAATTTACATAATCTGTCATTTCATGTTTTATAAATCATTTCTGTAATGCTGTGAGTGTATTTCACAAAGTCTGTGGTTACATTATTAATATTTTAGGGAGGGGGGCAATAGAGAAATTATAATAATTCTCCTGGAAGCATGTTTTTATTGCTATTAGTTTTTTCAGTTCAGTGTATAAGTACATGACACACCTTATTTGTCAAAAGAAAAACATGCTTTAAAGGATACAATAATAATTCCTTTCAAACTAATTGGGGTTATAAATACATTGATGATTAGTTAAGAGTAATATGTTAGTGTAAAATCTGTCAAACAAACGATAAGCAGAGTAAAAAATATACTAGACCACATGTAACCTGAATTTTTCACCTCCGTAAATTGTAATTTCAACATTTGAAACATTTTGAGAACAAACGCCACAGGCAGTAATGTCTATCTTAAACTTCTTCATGGTACAGCTGTTTGCAACAATACCTCCATTCATAAGCCTTAAGAAGTAAAATGACAGCTACAAGTGCCTTGAAGGAATACACGTTCCTCTTTGCATTGTCCTGCAGGTTACTCCTGAAATGCATTAACTCTGAAGTATGGTTACTGCAATTTAAAAGAGTACATGGGACAATATTGCTGATATTTAAAGCCCAATCCTGGTCCCACTGGAACCAGTGCAAAACTATTGACTTCAGAGGGAATAGGAACTGAGTCTTGCTGTAAACATTTCACCTTTCATTAGCACGCTCATGTATTTGTTCAACCAGTTCAAAGCACTAGCCCAAATTCCTAGGACACTGGATGAGACAATATTTGTCCATGTTAAGATGGAGGTCCTGATTCTCCACTGCCTTGCAAGTTCATTCTGCATACTCATTTAATCTTGAGTGCACCTTCTAGTTTGCTGAAGTTCTTGACTTCGGCCCAGCACACTCAGATCACAGCTACCTCCTTTTTCATGCCTTCAGGTTGGTGAGGCAGCTGGCCACCTGCCAAATCTGCTTGGCTGGCTTCTAAAATTCAGATTACATAGGCCTATTCAGTAGGAACAGCACAGAGTTTCTCAGACTTGATTGTTAAGTATCTCTTAAACAAACATCTATTAATTTTATCTGATTACATAACATTTGGGAAAAGTTCAAGAATCATGCAGAATTAATTACATGGTGATGGATCCAGGA
This sequence comes from Rafetus swinhoei, assembly GCA_019425775.1. NCBI lineage: Eukaryota > Metazoa > Chordata > Testudines > Trionychidae > Rafetus > Rafetus swinhoei. Next base: position 58,919,429 of record CM033449.1, read on the forward strand.
TTTTCATAGGGCTCTAGGGTGAGAAATGGCAGGAATAAAATAGGAATAGGAGAAGATTCATACTTTTTTCTTCCAAACTCTGATTTTCAGGGATTCCTACCTGTAGGGGAAATCAGTATCACAAGTGATTCTTATTTTTTACAAAATGAAAAAAATAATTAAGAGAGACACTTCCAATCTTGTTTTATAGGAAATGTTTTCCCTTCATTAACTCAAAAACAGACTTGGTTTTGAAATGTCAGCAGAGCATTGGTTCACAATGTAGTCAACTTGCTTATTGTTTTAGTGTCTTAATAGTAACTGTTCCCTCTCATGTATGAATGGATTTTTTTCTTGTTATGGAATTCCTGAACAATACTCACATAATGCAGAAATTGAAAACACTGGTATAAGACATCATAGCCTCATTAAAATCTCATGGCAAAATTCTGATTTACCATAATGGGGCAATCAGTGAAGCCCAGAAAAAAGAGGGTGCAAATGTGATTTTTAAGTTTCCTTTTTTATTCCCACAATTCTTGGCCAGTATGTGCAAGGCCAACTGTCCCAATGCTACATGGAATAGCCAGAAATTGTGCTCACTGCAAAAAGCCAGTTCAACAACTGGGATTTGCCAGCACACAGGGATACCAAAACTCTTCCCACAATTCAGGCTGGTTGCAGGATTCGCCATTCACTTTACCATCCAAAAACTCCTCCAGGAAATACAGGGAAATTTGCACTAGTCTAAGGCCCAATAACAATTTGAGCACTTACTCAGTTGGCATACGATTGGACCCTTCCATTGTAGGGCCATGGTAAAACAAAGAAAGATATACTTTCAAAAGCTGGAGAAAATGGCCAGGAAGTAAGAACATGGGAGTCGCACTATGACATACTTACTCAGATTGTGCCAAATGCTGCTCAGTGTTGCATCTAATAAAAGCCCCTGACAAAAACAAAACAAACAAAACCTATGATTTAGCTCCCATTGAAGAAAAGGGAATTTTATCACTGACTTCACCAAGTACAAGAGCTTTTCAAAGTTTTGGGGGAACAACTAATATGTGGAAAATCCACTGTCCATCTCTAGGACCAGGCAGCTATTAGCACATAATCAGTTTCCCTGCCACCTACACACTCATCAAGTAAACTAGCAATTCTAAAGTTCCTATCATCATATTATCTAGCCCCCTCCTAAGCAGGGTTTGTTCCCAAGTGGTCTTCCATTGGATTCTTTTTATCATTTCTATTTATTTACTTGATTAGTTGCTTTGATTTTTTTCTTGTATTTAATTTCTTTGTTCTTCATTCTTCTCATCAAATGGCATAATAAGAATCAGATTAAGAAATAATAATTACTAGCTCTTACACACTGCTTTTCATCCATTGCTCTCAGTATGTGCTGATGAATTTGTTTGAAATGAAATCATTCCCTGCTTGTTTGCAGACATTTTTTAATTGAAAATGTGAGAACATTTATAAACACTCTATGAACACATGTGCTGAGGCCTGCCCTGTATGCTGCTGATCTTTCTTAGATTATATAATCTTTAAGCAAAATAATAGCAAAGTTAATGAGCCCCCTGAACGTGTCAAAAAACGCTGAGCTCATTTTCACTTTTTTTAAATATTTTTTGTTTTGCAGGGTAGGTAATATTGACAAAAAGGTGTGTTTGGTTTCAGTAGCTGTTTCATTTAGCCTACAAAAGTGATACCTACTACTTGTGGTTCCAATATAAGGCTTAACTGAAAGTCCACTGAAGTTAATGGCGAGATTACCCTGCAATCCAGTGGGCTTTCGCTAGGCCAACAAAGCAGTTCTGAGAATTTGGGGGATTTCATGAAAAGAGAGGGAATGTTTTAAATTTATTGATAGAACCAGTCTGACTTCTTACATCTGGAAGAAGCAGAGATTTTATATATTTGACATCTGGGCCCTCATGCTTAGACCAGGATAGGCTGGGCTTGGTAACGGGACCTGAGTGGGGAAAGGCGAAAGTAGCCATACACTACCTTTTTACCTCCCCAACTCCTGGGATTCTGGTATGTGCTTCACACTTGGAATAAGTCCAACAACTAGGATGTATTTAACTTGCAGCAGCCTGCCAGGGCTATCTGAGGGTACACTGCAGCACCAGAGAGTTGCTGAGATGCTGTGTGCAGTAGTCATCCCCACCAACCTGATATACCATGCACCCTATTCCTGGGGCAATAGTACAGGAGCTAGCGATGAGTTCCCCATGGTCAAAGGAATTGCCCATCAGGCAGCTCAGCTTTAAGACTAAATTTCCTAAACTGAGTCACTTACTTTATAAAAATTGCTTTGTGGCCCTGAAGTGGTGATGATCTGGCCTCAAAAAATTCCTGAGATGAAGAGAAATCAACTTTAGTGTACCTGTTTAGATAGCACATGGTAGAGAAGACCAGCAGGACCCAGATCCCAGAATGAAAAACATCGTGGAGCAAAATTCTCTCAGATCCATAGGGCATCTTAGCTCTGATATTATTTATTTATTAGAAATATTTTTATTATTAGGGTAAATATATTTACCCTATTTAAAATATTCAAGGCAGCTTACAAAATTTTTAAAAACACAATACAAATATATATAAAAAATTAAAATACGGAACTCCCAGAGGGACATAAAATCTGCAAAAAGTGTCTTGAGAGGAGGAACACACACAGACAGACTCAAACATCAATAAAAGCACGAGTAAAAAGAGTGGCTTTAGCCTGACACCGAAACAATGCTAACGTTGGCACCATGAGAATATCTCAAGGAAGAGAATTCCACAGCTTGAGAGCAGAAAGCTGAGAAGGCCCTGTTACGTGTAGATGTTAATCTTATCTCCATAAGTAGGGGAACACTGAGCAGAGCCTTCCCAACTGACCTCAATACCCAGGCAGGTTCATATGGGAGGAGATGGTCCTTCAGATACCCCAGACCCAACCCGTTTAGGGCTTTATAGGTCATAACCAAGACCTTAAATTGTGCCCAGAAACATACTCCAAGCCAGTGCAGCTGCCAGATCACTGGCATAATGTGCTCCGTATAACGAGTATTAGTTAAAACTCGAGCAGCCGCATTCTGGACCAGCTGAAGTTTCTGAAAGCTCTTTAGAGGCAGCCCCACATAAAGCATATTACAGTAATCCAGTCGGGATGTAACAAGAGCATGGATCACTATGGACAAGTCATGCTTATTCAGAAAGGGTCACAGCTGGCAGATCAGACAAAGCTGCCCAAAAGCACTCCTGGCCACCGAAGAACTCTGGTTCTCAAATGTTAAAAAAGCGTCTAGGATGATTCTCAAGCTGCATACCTGTTCTTTTAGGGGTACAATATATCTATTGTTCATGCACAAAGGCCCAATGAAATATTAAAACAAACATTTCCCATGTGAAAGGAATCTTAGTCAATAAAAACAATTCATATTGCCTTCATCAAAGGCGCCAATCACTAAGGGAATCATTTCTGTTAAATAATGAGAAAAAAGAAGAATTTTATTAGGTGAAATTGTAAAGCTATTTAAAAAATAACAGGAGGCACTGTCTAAAAATCCAAACATCATTGTTGTCATCATGCATGAGAAAAAAATTCACAACTGTAGAAATGCTAGGCTGATGATTCTCTTACTTTCACCAATGTTATGAGTAAATTTGTGGAACTCAATAGAATTACACCAATTTAAAATCGTGAAAAGGAGAAGACAATCAAGGTCACAGTACCTCTCAACTTGTTTTTCAATTCTTCATTTTCCTTCTTTCAGATAGTGCTGCTGAAATTATATTGCCATCAGTTCTCTTTTGACTAAAGTAGCTCATCAGAAAAAGATTTTTGTTTTAGTAATGTGCAGATGACATTCATTTAACTTTTCATTTCTGTTTGGACAGAATTTTCATCCCCCTCTTCCCTACCACTTTTCTCTCAATTATTCAAGAATAAAATAACTTATTTCTCAGCAGTGTTCTACAGTGACAATTCACATTTTTTTGCCTAGAAGTTGCTTTAGCAATTCAAGAACTTTTCAGTATCAACAAATAGGCTTAGCTACTTCCACATACACAGAAACAAATATGTTATGATTAAATGTCCTGGTGATTAAGAAGGCAGGAGAGATATGATCATTAGCAAATACCTAGGTGTAAAACTAAATGAAATAGATATGGAAAGCACTGTGAATAAGTAGTTGGAGCATAACAATGCTAGTCAAGACTTCTGAGTTCTTTTCTCAGCTTTTCCACATATTTATTGCTTGATGTTGGTCAAGTCACTTAATATTTCTTCTATACCCTTTTATATGGATGGATAAAAAACACAGTAATAACTTCTTCACAGAGATTTTATGAATCTTAATATATTAATGATTTCAGTGGTGTTTTTGTGATTCTTGGATGAAAAGGGAACATAAGAGTGGCCAATGGTCCCTCTAGACCAATAGCCTGTCTTCCAACAGTGGCTTGTGCCAAATGCTTCAGAGGGAATGAACAGAATAAGAAAATATATTGACTTATTCATTTCCTGTTGTCTGGTCCCAGCTTCTGGCACTTTGAGGTTTAGGAAGGTTTATGTAAGTGCTATCATATACTTACATGGATAGACTGTCATAAAACTGTTCTTGTATCTAGAGGGAAAATGGCATTGTACATCTGTGATATAAACAAAGGACTATTGTTTTTTAATAGAGGTGTAAACTGGTGCACATTAATACCTGCTATTATATGTATGTAACCCCCTTTTTCCTCCCTAGGTTACTCGGGAGCAGGTCAGACTCACAGGTGTGCCAGGGCGCCTGATGGTCTTGACATAAAAGAAGCTCCTGCATACCCCAGTGGTGATGTTGTTTGGTTGGGGAAAACCTATCCACTCCCTTGCTGCTGTCCCTTGCTCATAAAGAATGTACAATGGTGATGCCTCCACCTGGCTGGCCTTATACACACTTACTGGTGTGCCTTGAGAGCCTCCAGGAATAAACTCATTCCAGCAATAATCTGGATCTAATTCCAGAACAACACTACAAATCATATACATCTAATAGATTACATTAAAATAAACAATCTTTACTTAACTTAAATAAACAGGGTTTAACAGATTAACAATGAATAACATTAACAAAGTGCACAACAATAATTGGAACTTATATATCTAGCATTTACACTGCCAATATTGATCCCACCCCAGAGTGTGCACACCCCTTGACTCAGAGTCCCAGACTCTTGCTTGCGTGGGCGCGCTTGAAGAACTGCAGCTGTAATGGAGATTCTCTGTATGCAGTGTGTATGAGGGTCCAAGCTAGGCAGCAGCTCTGTCCCAGGCAGCACTTTCCCAAAAATGCCCAATTAGGCACAGCATGAGACTGTAAGTATCAGAAGCAGCCTGCTAAATCCCAGTTTCAAAGGCATCTAGTCCCAGTCTGTAGCTGCAATCTAACAGCCCCTGGACTAAATCAAACTCCTCCACAGCAGCCTGGCTCCCCTACTGTTCCAAAATCCAAGGGCAGGGTCCCAGACTGCTAGGCCTCTCTCCTCATGCACATGGAGAGACCCCAATCTCCCACACAAGAGTCACTTCCTTCTTGTTTTTTCCCAAGGGCTCATGGGAATTGTAGTCTGTGAGGCTACATTGCAGCACACAATGTCTTCCCAGAAAATAAGCAGAGGCACCTTTAGTAAGGGGACTACATGTATATATGCAAAATTTGCTTTTTTCCCAAATGTGCTAAAAATTGCCTATAACAAACATACTTTAATTATAATGGCATTGCTCTTTTTAACTTCATTGTGATAAACTCTAGTACAATTCTGTAGCTTGCAGTCCTAGTCAATTTGCTTCACTATCTGAGTCTGGTCTAACCTCTCTCAGCATATTAAGTGGATGCTTCAGAATATATTGTTTACATTTTCCTTCCACAAACAGGCTGCAGCAGCGAACATCAGCAAATGGGTTATCACGTGTCAATTAAAAGAGACTAATTTTTCATGGTTTGCAATGTATAATAGATTCTGCAAGTTATGCACTCACACAAACACATTGTTTTCCTTCCCGGTCTTCCTAGCACACATGAACATAAAGGTATCAGGATAAATGTGATTTCTGTAATAGGAAAATATTAATTCTGCATAATTTAAGGGGAATAGTTGAAACTTATTCTACATTTGACAACGAGGAGTCTATAAAGCCTTATAATCTCAACTGAGATTTTTTTCCCCAATAATAGATGCATAGGTGTAGCACCATTCCTCCACTTTTCTTGTCATTTTTATAAAAAGAACATCAATGCATTGCTTACTCAGGAGGGGAAAACAAAAGTGGAAAGTAAAGAGACAAAATAATGAATCCACAACCCATCTGCCAGTGCTTTGTGCATGTTTGATACCCCAGCTCAGACTCTGGGATTTAACAATTCTATAGCCTTTGTACAATGGCAGGCAAGAAGTAAATGCAGATTTGTTTGGTACGTGTGCTTCTGTGGTGCCAAGGAGATGTGGAGGAAGGGCAGTTAGGCTGAAAAATATGTGTAAAAACAGATGTGGAACTACAAACTTTTCCCTCAGATGCACTGACAGGGAAGATGTGCATAAGAAGTTGTCTATGTGGCCATGGAACTGCACATAGATCCTGAAAAAGTGTGAAAGAACCAATTAGTAGTCCTATAGCACATACGAGAGCAAAAGTACATCTAGCTGCTGGAGATATAAGAGGCTAGAATGTTTTGCTTGACTTATACATTTACATACTTAGCACATATTGTTTTCTTGTACCTAATTTACCAAGTGATCCAGATAGCTCTAAATCAGTAACCTGTTTTCTTCATTATTTACCACTTCCCCAGCTTTTGTTTCATCTGCAAACTTTATCAGCAATGACTTGACATTTTCTTCCAACTCATTAAGAAAAATGATCAATAGCACTGGGCCAAGAACTCCACTAGGAATGAACCCACTCAATGACAATTCCTTGTTTACAGTTGCATGTTTGAGCCATATGAAGTGTGCAAGGTTCCATTCATCTGATTCTGACATTGGGCATCAAATGCAACCTGCTGGAACAGGGCTGGTAACTGCTCAAGTCAAGCTCATTATTCTTGCCCCAGTGTGACATAACCATATCGTCCTCACCATAGAATTGGGCCAGCTCCCCAGCAGCTAAAAATGTAGTTTGGAACAGCATATATGTTATAAGATCTTTCCACATCTTTCCTATTCAGAAGGATATGACTCCTTTCTGGGGACTCAATCTTCCCTTTTGTTTCCTGGCTTTCTTCCTAATTCTCCATTTGTAGTTCTCTATGGCTTTGCAATGCTTAGCACTTTTTCCACACTTGCACTGTCTGCTCATGTTTTGACTAATCACTGTTTCCCAGTGCAGTGCTCTGTCAACAAGTTTACTTTCCATCCAAATTTCTCTGCAATATTTTCCACATAGTTCATGAGATAGGAAAATGAGATCTTTCAGCACTGAGGGTCACTTAAAAAATAAGCCTGCATAATATTTACAGTAAGATAAATGCTGAGTCTTTCAGTTTTGACAGTTACTCCTCAAAGGTAAGATCCGTGTAAGCTCTCTCATTTAAATGACATGGAGCAGAAGTCATGATAGAATAGAGCCTTTTGTTTAGTTTAGTATTCTATCAGGAAATAGCTTATTATACCATATAAAATGTTCTACCTGGCAGCACACAGTTATACAGCATTCATAATGATCTACTGTTCCTTTCCAGCCACTCTAACATTTGGTTTTTTATATACTGTAGACTTTTTGTAAAGGAAGCGAGCTGTTGAGACAAATCCTCAGCTGGTGCAATTTTTTGTTGCTACATCAACTTTCAACCAGCCAATGCGAATTTATACTAGCTGGGGATCTGGCTTGCTGTGTTTTGAGTATTACCTGGATTTCACTGAAACATATGTTCTGTCGAAACTTTTTTAAGGATGGTGTTTGTTTCAAAATATCATATACCCTAACATACCATTCTTGTACCACCCCTCCTCTCACATTCACACAAGTTTCCTAATAATAAATTGCAATAATTTCCATTTCTGAAGTGCATTTCTTCTCAAGGATTCAAACCTTGCTATATAATATAATATAATATAATAAAATAAATTCAAAGACACTGAGACCATTGAAAGGGAGAGTGAAGTTTGCTCCAGAACTTCAGTGACCAGGCAAATGGCTTTTAACTCTGGGTTTAGTCCCTAAGGTCCCAGGTTCAATCCCACCTGCTGACAAATTGGGTCCATTAGCTTTACAAGTGGGGGTTCATCTAGATGAACTGCTGGAAAGTCTTTGAAGCTCAGGATATACTTCCTCATACCAGCAGACTCCAAACAGAATCAGACCTCTGAAGCTTAGGCTATGTCTACACTGCAGAGTTTTTCCGAGATAAACACTGCCGTGTCCAGGGAATGCGTCTGCTCTTCTAAAATATTTTTCAGAAGAGCAGACGTGCTTTTTAGGCATCCCTGTAAATCTCGTTTTACGCAGAAGAAGGGATGTTCCTAAAAAGGGTTTTTTCCCGACATTTGGCCCAAAGTAGATGGGCCAAATTTTGGAAAAGCCTCTTCCAAAAACAGAAGTGGAAATACAGTGCAGTGTAGACATAGCCTCAGCCCATGAGCATCTACAGCATGAGCTAAAAGCCAGCTCCCTATTAGCTAAGACTGTAGAACAGACTTATCTTTCTCTCTGTTTGTCAGGGGCAGGGAACCTATGGCCTGCAGGCTGGATCCAGCCCATGGGGGCTCCAGTGGCTATGCAGTGCTGATCTCACTTGCAGCACCCATCCAGACACAGCCAGTCCTCATCCTGTACATACAGATGAGGCGGTATGGGTGAGTGAGGTGGCTGGAGTGGGCAGGCAGCCAGGTGGCAGTAGGGAAATGGCAGGAGCCCTTCCCCACTAGAGCGCTCACCACCCAGACCCACACCAGGTGGCCAGGTGGCAGCAGCAAATCCCCCAGAGCCCCTTCCCTGCCTTGGGTGGCTGCAGCAGGGAGCCATGCTGGGCAGCCACTTCCTGTAGTATTCTGCCCAGTCAGATGCCACTAGCAACTCCTCCTCCTCCTGAAATCAGGTAAGGAAGCAGGGATTTCCCTACACTCCCCCCTATGGGGGTGTATACCCCCCCTGGATTTCCCTAACACCCCCCCCCAGTTTTGTGAACTATGATGCCATACAGCCCACCTTCACCCTCATGGTCTCACCCCTCTTCGGCCCTGACACCCCCTCTCCCCCCTAAATTCGAACACCTCACCCTAATTTCAATTCTTGGGGAAGCTACTGTGGAGGCATGTGGGAATGGGAGGGAAGATGAGGGGAGCTCCTTGAGGGAGCAGGAGGGAAGGGGAGCCAGAGTCCCTTCCCAGTGTGGGGTGCTAGGAAAAGAGAGGAAGAGACAGCCACAGCTGGGCAAGCCCCAGAGCCCCTTCCCAATGTGAGGTGCTGCGGAAAAGGGGGGAAGGGGCTGCCACAGCAACAGCTTCAGTTCCAGCAGACATAACGAGGCTCAGCAAGGAAAAGTAACTTCAGTCATCACACTAAAATACTAAATAAAAAAAGAATATCACCTTAAAATCGTTTTGGGGGATTGTACGTGACTGTAAGTGCCCTCAGTTCGGGGTGGGGTTTTTTTTGCTTTTCACTTCTGTGTGGCTCCTGACTGATTTTTCTATGAGTTAGTGGCCCCCAATCCAAAAAAGGTACTCCACCCCTACAATGTAGGTGCTCTCAGTGCCACTAAGGGTGCATCTACATAGCAGTGTTATTCTGAAATAACAATGCGAGCGTCTATACAGCAATTCCTTTATTTTGAAATAATTTTGAAATAACGGATGGCTTATTTCAAAATCTGTGTGACGGGGCGAGGTCGCCCCTCACTGAACCTGCAGGGCCCAGCCAGGTTTACCTTGCTGCGGAGGCCCCTTCCCCGCAGCCCTACCAAGCATGCCCGGGCTGTAGCTCCACTATAAAAGCCTGGGGAAGGGCTCAGTCTGGGGAGACAGCCGGAGGAGAAGGACCTGTGAGGGGGGCTCCTGCACTGCTGTCACCGGAGACTCCAGGAGAGGCCAGGGGGGACGCGGAGGCGAGCTGGTGCGACCCAGGGACTGCCTGCTGAGGAGACGCCAGCCCAGAGGCCGCAGCAAGCTGGGCGAGTACAGGGGAAGGAACCCCCGGGAACCAGGTAGGAAATGGCCCAGGGCAGGAGCGGGAACCTCCTCTCCCGCGCTGAGAACCTCAGCGCGTTTCAGCTGGATTGCCCCGCCGAGGGAGTGACCCGCTACCCGGTCACTCACAGGGCCCTGGGCCGGGACCCGGTGGAGTAGGGTGGGCCCGGGTCCTCCTACCTGGGGTACGTCCCCGCTACAACCCTAAACTGTGTTGTGGACTCAGGCCAGAGGGCCATGGCCTTGTCTTAAAGGGCCAGCTTTAAACTGTTGTGGACTCAGGCCGGAGGGCCTTGGACTTAAGAGGGTAGGTGGGAGGGGCCCGCCACAATCTGTAAACCTCATTACATGAGGAATAATGCTTATTCCAAAATAGCTATTTCAGAATAGCAGTAGTGTGGACGTTCTACTTCTGTTATTTCAAAATAGCTCCTCCCCAGGGCCATTCAATGTAATTACTTCCCAGTGTCCCCTGGGGCTGTAGCTCGAGGTAGCAGGTCCACATTAGGGAAGCCTGCCTCGGACTAATTTTGAGGCTTCCCTATAGTGTAGACGTGCTATTTCAAAATGAGCCATTTTCAGAAAAAAATTCAGAAATAGCTTATTTTGAAATACGCGTGCTGTAAAGATGTACACTATATGGGCTAGTACACTACACCTAGGAGGTGTGTAGGTTACCTATATGCATACATTCAGTCCAACTGAAATGCCATCGCCCTTTGGAGTGGGGTGGGGCGGGGCATCATATTCTGGTGCAGACAGTAGCAAAGAGCATGGAAAGGCATATGTGATTTAAACAAGGTAAGTTGCTTTCCTGATAATAACCCAAAAGTGATGGAGCAGAATTAGTTCTGCTTCTGACTGTAATGAGAGCCACAGTTTTAACTCCTACATTGTTTAACAGCGAACACAACTTGTTTTCATGTCTGCCATCACTTCATGCTTAGAACCTTCTTTGAAGTCAATGGGAGTTTTGTGTCAATGATGACAGCAGGATACACCCTTCAGGCAGAAGGCTTCTTTGCTTTTCCTTCAGATTTCAATGATTCTGGTTAAAAAAGAAATAGCCATGATTAAGCATGACAGCATCTTTGACTCCAGACAGTCTTTGTTTTCCAGGCTAATTACATTACAAAGCTTCCCTCTCCTGTTTAGTTTGCCTTGAAGCTTCTCCAGCTGGGCATGTTTTGCGTGCATGGCATCAGACATTATAACTTACCCCAAATTAGTTGGTACTATCAGTCAAATAGCAACTTCATGATTCAAAGTAACCATTCAAACTGTAACCATTTTCTCATTATTTATAGTAACTAGTTGGCAGGGATTATTGTTGAACTGACATTGCCCCACTGCTACATATATTGGACATACTGGACAGTCCCTACGGGAAAGAATCAATGGACACAAATCAGATATACGTAAAGGGAACATACAGAAACCTGTTGGGGAACACTTTAATCTTCTTAATCACTGTTTAAAAGATCTTCAGGTGACTGTCTTGTCACAAACCAATTCTACTGCTCAAATACACAGAGAGGAGTTGGAATTACAATTAATCCACATGTTCAATTCTCATGCTAATGGCCTCAATTGTGATGAGGGATGATTGGGACACTATCAACCTAACATTCAATGAAGGTGCAAACAGCTCTTTGTGTAGATTCCTGTTATTGCCTTTGAGTCTTATCTGCTTCATTTTACTACCCAATCTTTAGGTGCTTAATTATCCCCAGTTCTGCCTTCCTGTTTTTCCCCTTTGATATTTCCATACCCTCTGCTCCTTGTTTCCCAACTCCCCCTCCTTTTTCTCTCCCCCCCCTCCCTTCCCTATTTATTTTGCGTCTGCACATCCTAAACTCAAAACTCCAGTCATCTGAAGAAGTGGGTTGTGCCCACGAAAGCTCATGATACCATCTACATGTTTTGTTAGTCTATAAAGTGCTACCAGACCATTTGTTGTTTTTTAAGTTTATCCTGTACAGACTTGGCTACCCCCTGAAGCTTCTAGTTATCTGAGTGAGGCCACTGGTTTCAACTGAACTGTTTGTTCGTGGAGTAAGGTACCATTCAGAACAAGGAAGAGTGTTTTAACCAAAGAGCAATGTGCATCCCCAATCATGATGCAACATAACATAATTATGTGTCCCTGTGTCCCATTCATCTGACCTCACATGAGGGACCCAATGAACCCTGTTGGTATAGAGTAATAGAAATAGTACCACTGAAGGGCTGCTGCACAGCTAAGAGAGGTAGGGTAGAATTCACTTTGGAAGTAACCCGGCACTGTAAACTATTCTTGGGCAATGCCATGGGTAGAGAAGCTTTCAGTTCTTCTGGGGATTTGAAGGAGACAAGGCACCAATCACTTAGGAGCAAATATGAGCAATTAGCACATCCCCCACTGTTTTTGCTACACTCCTGCCAGACCAGTATTGTCCATGAGTGCTGGTGCCTGAAGGTCCCCTGGCTGAGGGGATGTTGCATTGAGACACTAAATTGCTATCTTTTAGCATACCCTCACAGTGCCAAGAGCTCCATGCCCAGGTGGTTTGAATGGGAGATCATATTCTCATAGAACTATTGGTAAATATGAGTCTCTTTGAAAAGCAGCTCATTTGAATTCTTCATGGATTGTTTGTTTCTGTGTAGAATTCATTACCTGTACACTTCTAATTAGAATGGTTGCATTGGAACAATTGCTTCACTCTCTCCAGCTGGCAATTATTTTTCCCCTAATCAGCATGCAGGACCTTTTTTATTGGGTTGATTTACAACAGAAATTTGAAATGTTTTTTATTTGTCCACTCTTTCCACTTACTCATACTTTTTTATGTCAAAAGCTACATTAAACAAATCTGCATTCATACTTTCCTGCCTAAAAGCATAGTTTTTTCTTCCAGGGGACATTTTCATAGCAGCCAAAAGATTTGACTTTTATATTCATTTTTCCAGTATAGATAGCACTTTCCATCTCAAGAGTTTATTCTCAAAAATATATTAACTGAATGATGTAATGATGCTATTGGTCTCTGCTCTTTTAATCCAGTTACTTTCCACATTCCAGGCAAAATTTTGCCTATGGGCACTGAACCCCCATTTTAATAAGAATCTTTCGTGCAACCAAGGATAGAATTTGTCCCTTTATCCAACTAGTATGGAAAAGCTTCAGCGGGGTAGCCGAGTTAGTCTGTAACTGGAAAAACTTAAAAAACAATGAATGGTCTAGCAGCACCTTAAAGACTAACAAACATGTAGATGGTATCATGAGTATGGAAACGGTAATACTGTTGTCCTAAATATAACACAAACACACAGAGAATTTTTCAAGGATTGAGCTTCTTTAGTTTAGAAAAGAGAAGACTGAGAGGGGACATGATAGCAATTTTCAAGTATCTAAAAGAGTGTTACAAGGAGAAGGGAGAAAAATTATTCTCCTTGGCCACTGATGATAGGACTTCCTAACTGCCAGGGTGGTTAAACACTGGAATAAATTGCTTAGGGACATTGTGGAAGCTCCATCTCTGGAGATATTTAAGAGCAGGTTAGATAGACATCTAACAGGGATGATGACGGTGCTTGGTCCTGGCATGAGGGCAGGGGACTGGACTCAATGACCTCCCAGGGTCGCTTCCTGTTCTAGTGTTCTATGATTACATCAGGGTCAATAATTTCTTTTAAAATATTTTTACTTGTTTTTATCCCAGGAGAAAAGTTATAGGTTATTTAGGTATTTTTACTGTTGTCATGGAGAGAGAGTAATCAGAATGAAGAAAATATGCTGCTAGTTGAGGAAAGATTGTTAAAAGCATAGACACACAGGCGCACACACAAAGACATCAGCATCTGTTTAAAAAGAAACAGTAGAGCTCACCTTTTCTTTTTTTAAAGGGCCTCCTTCAGCTATTGGCTTTGAAGTCTGCAGAAGAAGAAAAGCAATGGCAGACAATTTGTGCTCTTTGAGTGTTTAATTTGCAATAGCCAGAAGAGATCACTCAACTCAGTTTTGGGGTTATTAAGGATGTCTTCCTTTCAGCTTTTGGTCCAGCTAGATGTTACAAAGTACATTTTTTACATAATATTTTCCCCCCTGTGATGCTTGTCTTCTTTGTGAGTGACAAGTGTTTGTCATTGTATTTCAGTATTTAGGCATCACTGTGCAATTAATTGGAATACTTGCTAGCATAATTAGAAATCAGTCATGTGGGTTTGAATTGCCTTCTGCACTTGTAACTGACTTGTAATATATACTACATGAGTAACTAGATTTCAGTCCTAGGCCCTTCTATTAGCTCTGAAATAAAATTAGACTCACAATAATCCTCAAGATGTCATCAGACAGTTCAATTGATTACATTTACTTAGTTTATTAAACAAAATCTATTGATGAGATACATTGTGTAGATTAAAAGTAGCTCAACATAATAAGTACTAGCTTGCACCTCAGACTTTTCCTTTAGGCTAGCTTTGCTTTTTAGGAAGATTTGAACAAAATACAATTAAAAAAATTTCTCTCCATGCTCAACAATCCCCTGCTTCCCTCCTGGCATGCAGACCTCTCTCCTCCCCTCCACCTTAACAGTGGATGGGGCTACATTGCCAATTCCAACATTCCTGGCTCCCTCACATGCAAGTAGTGATCAATGGCTCGAAATCTAGTTGGCAGCTGGAGGAGTGCCCCAGGGGCTGGCCCTGAGGCCAGTTTTGTTCAACATTTTCATTAATGATCTAGATGATGGATTGGTTTGCACCCTAAGCAAGTTCACAGATGACAGTAAGCTAGGGGGAGAGGTAGATACACTGGAAGGTAGGAATAAGGTCCAGAGTGACCTAGACAAATTGGAGGATTGAGCCAAAAGAAATCTGATGAGGGACAACAAAGACAACTGCAGAGTCCTATTCTTAGGATCTGTAGCCACTCCGGCTTCCCGGAGGGGTTCCTCCACCTCCGGGTCAGTGGGCGGCCACTCCGCCCCATTACGGCGGGGACCAAAACAAATCCCCAAGTCAGTAGTCCAATAAATCCCACCTTGGTCCAGGGCAGGGTGAGAGGCAAACAGTTCAGAGGCCTGGCCTTGTGGCAGGGTGGGTGACAGGCAACATGGCGAGTTCAAAAGCCCTAGCCCTGGTTCAGGGCAGGGTAGTAAACGAACACAGGCTTTTTGAGAGTTTGGTGGCTCAGGCCTGGGTTCAGGTGGGGCTGCAAGCAAACACAGCCAACAGTTGAGAAGCCCTGTTCCTGGTTCAGGGCGGGGCAGCAAACAGTACACAGTTATAACTGGCCCTGTTTCAGGGTGGGCAGCAAACAAACACAGTTCAGGCTCCCAGCCCTGGTTAAGGGCAGGGCAACAAACAAACGGTTCTAACACATCAGGGAGCCCAGGCCTTGTTTCAGGAGGGGCAGCAAACAAAGTTCAGGAGGCCCTGGCCCTAAGTCAGGCCAGGGCAGTAAACGGTCAAACTGTAGGCAATAGTTTGTCTCCTTGCTCAGGAGGGGTGCAGGCAATTCATCTGCGGTGGCGGAGGAGGGAAGACTGCCACTCGGTATGTGGGCAGCAGGGAGGATGCAGGCTCGCCCGCTCCCCTGCATCCCAGGCCAGGGCCCTAATAGTAGCAGCACAGTCTGCTGGTGGGTCAGCGGGGCTCCAGCCCGAAACGCGCAGACCTGAGGCACTTAATCATCCTCACTATTCCGGGGGCCACTTCCCTTCTCCCCCTCAGTGTGTACCTGGGCATCTGGCCGGTCTCTCGAGGGTTCCAGGGATGTCAGTTCCAGCTGGGTTCAAGGTGGTCCAGGCCAGTCATCGGCTGCTTGCAGGTCCAGTGGTTCCAGCCAGTCCCTGGGTGCAGGCTGGTGCAGGTGTTCAGGCCAGTCCTCTGGGCCAGGCACGACCAAAAGTCTAGGCCAGTTCTCAAGTGTAGGGCAGCCCTGGGGTTCAGGTCCTCCTTCAAGGTCAAGCACACCCGGCGGCCCAGGCCAGTCCTCAGCCTCCCAGGCAGGGAGCACTGGGAAGACCTCTGGTCCCTCTAGAGGCTGGGCCCCAACTGAGCTCTCAGGCTGGGCTGTTATAGTCCTGGTTCTGTCTCCTGGCTTCCGGTCAGGTGACTGGGAGGGGTTAGGTTCTGCCCAAGATGGGTCCCGGAGGGGTTCTTCCACCCCCAGGTCAGTGGACAGCCACTCCAACCCACTACAGGATGGAAAAATTGTATGCACTGTCACAGGCTGGGGACCAACTGACTAAGCAGCAGCTGTGCAGTAAAGGACCTGGGGATTACAGAAACACAACCCTGTAAAGGATTCAAAACTCTAAATAAATCCATCTTACTCTGTATAAAAATTTTACACAGAGAAAGTTTATAAGTTCACCCTCTTTATCAATGAAAAAGAGATATGCACAGTGGTTCTCCCCCCACCCTGCACCAGGTAACAATTATTTACACTGGGCTTGATAATAAATAAAAGTGTTTTGAAGTATAAAAAGTAGGATTTAAGTGTTTGCAAGTAAAAACAGACAGATTAAAGTAAGTTACTAAGCCAAAATAAACAAAACACGCTAGGTAATTCTAATATGCTAATAAACTTGTTACATGAAAATTCTTACTCTAACCGTTGTTTTAATGATCTCTTTCACAAGCTCTGCAGCCTCCTCTCTTGGGCCCAATCCTTCCTCCTGTTCAGTCTTAAAAATTTCTCCAGACATCTGGCCATTCCCTCTATTGTTTGGTTCCCCCTTTATATCCTCTTTGCCCAAGGAATTCTTTCTGTTCCGCTCAAACTTCTCTCACTTTGAGTGGAAAAGAACCAGATCCAAAATGGGTTTCAGCAGCAAGTGGCCTGGCCACATGTCTCTGTAGGACCATCCACAGTTTCGGCTTACAGGAAAAAACAAAACATTCACAAGTTGTCGACTTGATCACCAAGCCATCAAGTTCCTGAATTAGCACTGATGGCTTTTACTAGAACACATGGACTAACAAAGCAGGTTCCCATTTAATATTTTTAACTTCACATACAGGAAAGATATATGTGCACAAATAGGATATACAGATTCATATCCATAATCCAATTTTCAGAAAGCATGGACTGTGACAGGGGTTCCAAAGAAGAATGGAGCCAGGTTATTCTTATTGGTGGCAGATGACAGACCAAGGAACAGTGGTTGCAAACTGCAGTGGGGGAGATCTAGTTGCAGTGGTCAAGATCTAGATATTAGGAAAAACTGTCACTAGGAAGGTGATGATGCTCTGGAATGGGATACCTGGGGGGAGGGAGGGGTTGGGTTTTGCTTTGAGCAGGGGGCTGGCCTAGATGTTCTCCTGAGGTCTCTTCCAATCCTAATTGTCTATGATTCTATGATCACAGGAAGCCAGGCTAAAGAGACCATCCAGTGTGAGAGGTATCTACTCTCTAGTGGGATGGGGTGACTAGGCTCAGAAGCACCCATGCACATGAGGAACTCATTGAAAATATGCTTATAGAGAGCTCCCGTGTTAAGAATGCAATATAGCTGGCAAGGATTGTATGGTACCAGCAAGGGAGGAAGAAACATCTCCTTCAAAGGAAGGATGCTGGCTGCTGGTTATTTCTAGCAACAGGTAGTGCTCCACCCCAGCTCCGAATCCATAGTCTATAGAAATAAAAAACAGTATGCTCCCCCAAAGATGAAAGAGCAGAAACTGTGTTCTCTGAAGGCTACAAAGATCATGGCCACAACTCCCAAGAGGTAACAAAGTTGGGGGTGTTTGGCAACTCCCTTTTAACAGGGACAGAATTTGCCAACCCGACATGGAATCTGGTGAGGAGTGCTGCCTGCCAAAGGCCATATCTGAGAAACTACAAACAGATTGCTGAGGATCATCTGGCCCTCTACCCATTACCCCATGCTGCTTATCTATGTGAGCACTGATGATACTACAAGGTCTGACCTTGAGTTGTTCAGAAGTGACTAATGGCTCTGAGAGTAAAGATGAAGAAACTAGGGGTGCAGGTGTGTTCTCATTTATGCTTCCAGTCATGGCTGCAAGCCCAAGCAGAGACAGACACATCCTGGGGGTGAATGCAAGGTTCCATGGATGGTGTTGTCAGAAAGACTTTGGCTTCTCTGACCACGAGATGCTGCTCTGCGAAGAACTGTGGAGAAAAAATGGAGTCTGCTTCTCAGGCAAGGAGAAGACTACTTTCAGATACAGATTGACTATCTTAGGGTATGTCTACACAGCAAAGTTATTTTGAAATAACAGTCGTTATTTCGAAATAACTTTACTAGCGTCTACACAGCCAAACCGCTATTTCAAAATTAATTCGAAATAGCGGAGCGCTTATTTTGAATTTGATAAACCTCATTCCACAAGGAATAACATCAAATTCGAAATAGCTATTTCGAAATAAGTGCTGTGTAGACACTTATATCGAAATAGGGGCATCCAGCCTTCCCAGGGTGCCCTGGTGGCCACTCCAGCCTCAACCAAGAACACTCTTCTCCCTCCCCCCTCCCCAGAGCCCTTAAAGGGGTTGACTCTGGCCACAGTGTCTGTGCCAGCTCCAAGTCTGCCAGCCCAGAGCCAGCAGTCACTGCCCCTGACCCAGTGGCCCCAAAACATGAGCCAACAAGCCACTGGCAGCCAGCCCTCCACCACTTCCCACGAGCAGTCTACCAGCTCCCAGGAGCCTGCCAGGGCCCGGAGAAGGTGGGTGCCTTCCTGGTCCAGGGTGGAGATCATGGACCTTATTCAGGTTTGGGGGATGCCCCCAAAGTCCATGATCTCCACACTAAATGGAGGAACGCAGCCGTCTATGGCAGGATAGCTGCCAGCCTGGCCACCAAAGGCCACATGTGAACCCAGGAGCAGGTTTGCATGAAAATCAAGTTGGTCCGGCAAGACCCCCAACCCTGAGCCCTGAGCTTTCCCTTCCCCTTCTTCCCCTTGCTTCCCCCTTCCAGCTCTCTCCTCCCAGGTTTCCCCCACTCCTCTCCCACCCTCTCTTCTCCCCTCTCCCACCTCCTTTCCCCAGTCTCACCAGAGTTTCATTCCCCCTCCCAGTTTTGTTAAATAAAGAGTTTGTGTTCATGAAAATACATGTATTTTATTTGACATCAGGAAGGGGGGTTAGGGAGGGGTAAGTGGAAGGACGTGAGGGAGGAATGAGGCACAAGCCCCCAGTGGGGCAGACCAGGGAGGCTCTTAGTGCTCCTCAGGGTGGAAGCTCTCCCGCAGGGCCTCCTGGATACTGACAGCCCGCCGATTTTGAAATGCATTTTGTGTGTAGACGCGTTATTTCGAAATAACTTATTTCCAATTAACTATTTTGAAATAAGATATTTCAAAATAATGTTGTAGTGTAGATATACCCATAGGCTGTGTCTAGACTGGCAAGTTTTTCCGCAAAAGCAGCTGCTTTTGCGGAAAAACTTGCCAGCTGTCTACACTGGCCGCTTGAATTTGCGCAAGAGCACTGACTTTGTAATGTACAAAATCAGTGCTTCTTGTGCAAATACGACGCTCCCGTTCAGGCAAAAGTCCTCTTGCGCAAATGTATTTGCGCAAGAGGGCAGCTGTAGACAGCTAAAAAATGTTTTGTGCAAAAAAGGCCCGATGGCTAAAACGGCGATTGGGGCTTTATTGCGCAAAACCGCGTCTAGATTGGCACGGACGCTTTTGCGCAAAAAGTGCTTTTGCGCAAAAGCATCCGTGCCAATCTAGACGCTCTTTTCCGCAAATGCTTTTAATGGAAAAACTTTTCCGTTAAAAGCATTTGCGGAAAATCATGCCAGTCTAGATGTAGCCACTGTGAGGTAGCTTTAAACTAGGTTCAGCAGAGGAAGACAAACACCACATGGGAGTACAGAATATGGAGACCAGAGTGAAAGCTTAGAATCTAGGGGGGATATGAGCAATCATAGCAGGGATAAAAGAGAGACGAGGGAATATATGGGGGACCATAATGATCATTTTACATGTCTGTATACTAATGCAAGAAATATGGAGAATAAATAGGAAGAACTACAAATACTAGTGAATAGTCACAATTATGATATTGTTGGAATCTCTAATGATGTAGTGGAATAATTCACGTGAGTAGAACATTGGTACAGAAGAGCAGAGCTTGTTCAGTTAGGACAGTCAGGAAAAAATGGAGGAGAACTCCTGGGAAGCAAGTCTATGGGAAAAAGGAGTTCAAGAGTCTTAATAGCTTTTTAAAGATGCATTCGTAAGGGCACAAAAAGAAAACTATTTTGACGTGTAGGAGAGATAGGAAGTGTGATAAGAGACCACCCTGGTTTAATCAAGAGATCTTTAATTATCTGAAACTCAAAAGAAAAAAAAAACTTCATGAACAAGTTGAAACTAGAGTGATTTAGGAAGGATAAAAGATCCACAAAACAAAATTACAAAAGCCAATGCACCAAACAAGACTAAATTAGCCAGGGACATACAGAATAACAAGAACATATTTTATAAATATATGAGACACAAAAGGAAGAACAAGGATGGAGCAGGCCTATTACTCAATGATGTAAGAAAGAAAATAACAGAAAATGTAGCAATGGCTGCAGTGTTTATAGGTATGTCTACACTACAGAGAAGATCAAAGCTGTCTCGGTCAATCTTCCAGGGTTCAAATTAGCAGGTCTAGTGAAGACATGCTAATTCGAACTGAGAGGGGAACTCCGGTTGATGCTGGTAGTCTTGCTTCCATGAGGAGTAAGGAAAGTCAAAGGGAGAGTGTGGACAGTGCCAAAAGCCAAATTAAGTAATTTCAACTTCAGATATGCAATTAACATAGCTGAAGTTGAGTATCTTAATTTGACTTTGTCCTATACCTAAAGTGTGCTGTTGTTGTTGTTGTTGTTTTTTGTTACACTTTTCACCAAAAAGGTTAGCAAAGGTTGGATGATGAACATTAGTATAAGTGGGTTAGACACTAAGATTAAATAGTTAAAGAACAAGTTAAAAATTACTTAGACAAGATAGTTGTCTTTAAGTTAGCAGGACCTGATCAAATGTATCATAGAATACTAAAGGAACTGACTGAAGAGATCTCTGAGAATTTGGCCACAACAGAAAAGATCCATGAGGATTGGGAAAAGGTAGATACAGCACCTATTTATATAAAAAAGGGAAATAAGGACAACATATGGAATTGTAGACCAGTCATCTTAACTTCGGTACCTGGAAAGATAATGGAGCAAATAATGAGATTATTTTAAGGATGTAGAACAGAAGGGGGTAAACTGTGTCCCACAGGCCACATCTGACTTGTCAGACATTTTAATTCAACCCTCAAATTCCCACTGGGGAGAGGGGTCTGGGGCTTGCTCTGCTCCGCATATGCTGTGGCTCCACATGGCTCCCAAAAGCAGCAGCATGTCCCCATTTTGGCAGCATGTCCCCACTTACATGTAGTGGCAGCCAGGAGGCTCTGTGTACTGTTTCTGCCCCAAATGTTGCCCTCTGCAGCTCCCATTGGCTGAGAACTGTGGCCAATGGGAGCTGCGGGGGGTGGTGCCTGTGGACAGTGTGGGCAGCGCACAGTGCTGCCTGGCCCCATCTCAGAGTAGGAATTGGCCAGAAGGGGAACACACCACTGTTTCCAGAAGCTGCTTGGGGGGGGGTAAGCACAGCTCAGATCCTGTACCCCAAGCCCTCCCACATACACTCCAACACCTTGCCCCAGCCCTGACCTCCCCTACTGCCCTCTGAACCCCAAACTCTTCATCTCTGGCCTCATTCAGAGCCCACACTTCCAGTCAGAGTCCTTACTCCTCTGTACATTAACCTCCTACCCCAGCCTGGAACCCTATCCTGCAGCCTGAACTCCTCATTTCTGGTCACACCCCAGAGCCCATACCCCTAGCCAGAGCCATCATCCTCTCCCACGCCCCCTTCAATGTTGTGAGCACTCATGGCTCTCCATATAATTTCCATACTCTAATGTGAAAAGTTTACCCACCCACCCCCCAACCTAGAAGATAATAAAATTATAAGTAACAAATCGTATCAAATCAACTTAATTTCCTTCTTTCACAGTATGACAAACCTTGTGGACTAGCCAATAGCCCCTCATAGAACGGGATTTTTCGGGTTTCTCCTCCATGTCCCTTTCTCTCTCCTCCTCCTGCCTCCCCCCTCTCTCTCTCTCAGCTCTCATCTGCCTTCTGCCTCTCTCTCCGTCTCTCTTTCTCTTCTCCCCCTCCTGCCTCTCACTCTCTCTTTCTCTTCACCTCCCCCTCCTGCCTCTCACTTGGGGGACCGCAGAGCCCAAACGGCTGTTTGGGCTCCGCGCTCCCCGTGCGGGGGCAAGCAGCGCAAGCGGCTGTTTGGGCTCCATGCTCCCCATGCAGCATGGGGACCGCGGAGCCAAAATGGCCGCTTGCGCCGCTTGCTCCCCCGCGGCATCCCGGCTGAGCAGCGCAGAACTCAGCCGAGTGCCACGGCACGAGGCAACAGCGCCCCCCAGAGGTGACTGGTAATGCTACAGCGTTACAGAGTCACAGACATTGGGCTACTATATATATGATGGGGCAAAATAGTAGATATGATATATCTTGACTTTAATAAGGTTTTTGATAGTCCCTCATGATAGATCTTTTCATAAGCGAACTAGGGAAATAAAGCCTAGATGAGCCAATTTTAAGGTGGGTGCACAACTGGTTATAAATCCATACTCAGAGAGTAGTTATCAGTGGTTCACAGTCAAACTGGAAGGACATACCAAGTGGAATCCAGTAAGGATCTGCTCTGGGTTTGGTTCTTTTCAATAAATTCATAAATGATTTGAATAATGACATAGAAGTATGCCTATAAAGTTTCCAAAAGATGACAAACAGGGATTCCAAATTGTTTTCCCCTTGCCTCAAAAAAAAAGCTAATATAATTCTAGGATGTATTTGCTGGAATGCTGTAAGCAGAATACAAGAAATTATTCTTCCATTCTGCTCAGCACTGATAAGACTTCTGCTGGAGTATTGTGTCCAGTCATGAGCACCACATTTCAGGAATGATGTGGATAAATTGGAAAAAGTCCAAATGAGCAACAAAAACTATTAACTTTTTTAGAAAATGTGACCCAAGCTGAAAGATGGAAAAAATGGGTTTCTTTAGAATGGATTAGGGAAGATCAAGGTGGGGCCATGATAACAATCTTCTAGTACATAATAGGTTGTTATTAGGGCTGTCAATAAATGCACGTTAATGCCTGCAATTAACGCAGAGCACAATTAACGTGTTAATTTTTAATGCGTTAATCACAAGTGTTTCCTCGGCACTGCCCCTTTGAAATGCCACTGGGGCATTTCAAAGGGGCAGCACAGTAGGAGCCTGGGATCAGCTGCAGTCCCCAGCTGATCCCGGGCTCCGGGCAGCACTGCCCCTTCGAAACACCGCCACTGCTGATTCTGGGCTCCCTTGGCGCTGCCCCTTTGAAACGCCGGGGCAGTGATTCCAAGGGGCAGTGCTGCACAGAGCCAGGGTCAGTATTTCCAAGGGGCAGCCCATCGCAGAGCCCAGGATAAGCTTGGGACTCCAGCTGATCCCAGGCTCCCACAGCTCTGCACGGAGTCGGGATCAGCTGGGGACTCCAGCTGATTCCGGGCTCCCGTAGTGCTGCCCCTTCAAAATGCCTCCATTGTGTTTCAAAGGGGCAGTGGTGAACAGAGCCCGGGATCAGCTGGGAATTCCAGCAGAAATCGAGCTCCTGCGGTGCTGCCCCTGGGGCAGCTGCACTGAGTCTGGGGTCAGCTGAGGACTCTAGCTGATCCCAGGCTTCCGCAGCGCTGCCCCTTTGAAAAGCCGCCACAGAATTTCAAAGGGGCAGCACACGCAATTAATCACGATTAGATTTTTTTAATCACGTGATTAATCCCAATTAATTTTTTTAATCGCTTGACAGCCTTAGTTATTATAAAGAGGAAAACAATACATTTTTCTCCTTATCCACTGAAGCCAAGACAAGAAGTCTTAAATTGCAGCATAGTCAATTTAGGTTAATCATTTGAAAAATTTCCTAATTGTAAGTATAGAATTAATCATTGGAAGTTATGGAATCTCCATTACTAGAGGCTTTTAAGAGCAGGTGAGACAAACACCTGTCAGGGATCATCTAGGTGTTCTAGATATATTTAACCCTTCTTCCAGGTAGAGCCAGCAGAAGTCAGGGCCAGGTTCAATATCTTGGGGTTCCTCTTCATCCATTCAACACAGAACTGGCTTAAGCCCCCAACCAGAAACCTGAGAAATTCACACACAACCTTTGGGCACCTCTGAGAGGCAGTACTTCCCCATTCACAAGCACAGAGTCTGAGTGTAGAAAAGAGACTTAATAAAAAGCAAGGGAAGCAAGTTGGCATTAATTTGGACAACACCACATACACAAAATTCATGAGTAAAAGTCTCTCCCCAAGCAGGTTGGGCAATCTCCTTTTTCTGCTCGGTTCTTAAATCCAGCAATGTAAATGTCCCCTTCATGTGCCCAAACTCTTCTCTGCACCCCACTCACAATTGATGCCCTTGGTCAGAACAGACACAGAGTTCAGAGGTGCATCTGCAGAGTTCACCTCCCATCCTAAGTGGGTGGAAGACAAAGAAGTATCTTATTCGCTCTGTTGGTCACTTGCCATCCACCTGCTCACTGCTCTCTGCCACCACTCTGCTGGCCATTCATCTCACCTCTCAGCTGCTGCCCTGCTGGCTGCTCATCATACTGTGTCGCTCTACTGGCCACTCGTCATGCCACCACCACTGTGCAGGCCATTCATTGCATGTCTCCATCACAGCCAGTTGGCTCTCAGTCACCATCTGCTGCCATCCCCTTTGTGGCTGTGATTTCTGTCCATCAGTCTCAAATTATTTCAGTTCCCAGTGATTTCAACTTCTTAGCAAGCAGGGTAGAAAAAACACAACTCTGGCACAATTAACATAAGATGAGAGGCACCTAATGATGTCTATTTAGCTTTGCTCTTTGAACAGTGGGGGGGAAACAGGTCAAACTAGTCCAATCAGAGGAAGCCATATAGCCTCCAGACCAGCCTTTCCCCAGCCTGCTCTTCATAGAGCTCTGAAAGTCGAGCCCCTGCATTTGTAAGATCTTTCTGCCAACTGTGAACCTTTTCATTTGGAACAATTTAGCACAGTCCTACTTTTCTGTATTCCCACCAAGTTACAAAGATTGGTAACTGTATTTTAGTTATCCTTATAGTAAATACCAACATAGTTGGTGTTGGGTCACAAATTAGGTTGATTACAACGAGCAAAATACCAGTCCGTCTTCTGAATATCTAATACATCCAAGCAAAGCAGGAGCAAACTGTTTTTGCATAGACACACCTAGGGTTTCTCTCCAAATCCAGCTAGCTGCAATGGAAGCATTCCCTTCAGACCCTGCTTACATCTATATAGTCCTGCCTCAGTGCAGAGAACTGGGCTGGCCCTATCAAGGTCCCTTCCAGTCCTACATTTCTATTTGTCTGTAATCTACACCTGATCCATCCCAATCTGGCCCTTTTTGTTCGTACCTTACTGCTGAGAGAGAAACAGACAGACAGTGTGTGTTCCTCCAGCAGGCTGTTTAACTCAAGCCACAAAAAATCATGTGCTCGGTTCTTGAAGCCTCTGTCTCAGTTGTTGCTGTTACTTAACAAAGCAGCTTTAGATAATTCCATGCTTTAAATTGTTATGGCCCCTGACAATTGGAGTTAGCTTCCTTTGTCCAAAGCAAAGTATGTAACCTGCTGGTTAGTATGTGTTATGCCTGTCACCTGTGCCTGATCCACAGAGGAAGAGTCTGGAACACAGCCCATCTATTTAGCTCAAGCTGTAGGGACTTGTGCTTTTAGCTTAGGAGATCCTTGGGTCGGTCCCTAGTGTGTCAGCCAAAATAGCCACTGTCACATATGCAAGTGAAAATGAGGACTGAAAGAACATCCAGTAGCATGATCTCAAATGAGTCTTGAAAGGCAGAAGGACAGGCTGAGCAGTTAATTACTGCTCTATGTTGGGAGTTATGGGGGTGGGGGGATGGATGGAGGTGCCCTGCACCAGAAGGGCCTCCAAGAGGCACTGTGTTGTGCTAATTATTTTCTTAATCCCTCCAAAATATTTCCCAAATGTTGACAGCATGCAGAGGAAGGAGGCTAGATGACAATGCTAGATGACAGTAAAGCTAAAACCAACCAAAATCTTGCCAGCTCATGATAGGTTGCTACATATTGTCCTGGCATATCACACTGCAAATCACTTCTTACTGCTTCTGTCTGTTTCATGCCAGTGACATGTATTGGTCAGAATGTGCTGCTGTTACACATTAGCTGGCTTGTGGACCAGCCAAGTTTCTCCTCCTTCAGCACTAGGCTTGCAGCATAGTCCTGAGGACCACATCCATGTTTCATTCACTGATGTTTTGGATCCTTTTATTTTGTAAACACTTGTACAGGGCAGGGTTTAGGCCTACATACAGTACTTCTAGCACATTCATGTTACCATTCCACATAATTATATTAGCTGACACTATTTCAATAATATTACAATATATAAGCAGAATGGGTAACATTTTTCTTCTTTCCTTTACCGCTAGTGATTTATTCTTAATTTTACTCACATCCTCAACTTCCTTTTGTATTGATTTTCCAGGGCCCCCTTCCCCATTCCTTCATCTTTTTCTGGATGAAGGAGAGGAATTGGAGTGTGGGGATGAATGGAAGATGTTCTCCAGGTTGGTAATTTGTGTGTAAAATGTTTGTCCTTTTTCTCATAGCTCTCTCCCCTTGTGTCTAAATTAGGATGCCCACCTTTTCAAAAGGCAAAAGTGGGACAGAGGAAGGAGCTCCATCACTGATCCTTTTCACCCAATGCCCCACCCCTGCACCTCCTCTTACCCCCTCAACACCCCATCCTCTGACCAGACTGGAAGCCAGGCTGTGGTCAAAGTCACCCAGGGAGCCCAGACCATATTGGGGAAGCCCGGACCCTCCAGATGCCCTGAGTGGGATGCCAGGGTCCTGAGAGTTGCTCATGGCCTGTGTTCCTCACCCTCTGGGGTGAGTCACCCAGGTCAGGTTGTGCTCCCTGGGCAGCTCTTACTACTGCCCAATTTTGACTTCTGGCTTGGCCAAAGGGTGTAGCCTTGGGAGAGAGAAAAGGAGCAGGCCTCACAAGGAATTTGGGACTAATGCTGTCTTGGACTCAGCCCAGGCTTGAGACTTGAACTTTCCATTTGAGGACTGTCCCTCCCAATTCGGGATGGGTGGTCCCTCTAGTCTAAATTCTTCTTTCAATCTTCACTTTCAGTATTCAGATAAATTAATGGCAATCATGCCTGCACTTTACTTTTGCAAAATTTCCCATTCAGTGCTGTTGCTCCTAAAAAAGGGAGTTTCAGCATTAGAAAATGTCGTTTCTCATGGATGAAAATAAGTCATTCTGGTCTTGGCTTCAGAAGCCTGTGTGTGGCCTTGGATTTCCTCCAGACAGTGCTACAAGCTAGTAACAGAAAACGGAAAGAAGAACAGCCTGTCCACCAGCAGAGGAAGAATCAGAATGAGTCAAAAAAACAACCAAACAAACACTGGATTTGCAGGTATATCCGTTGGATTAGGAGGAAAGGAGCTGACTTTTGCAATTAGCCTTCTCCTTGGGGTCAACAGCCTGAGAAAGTGGCTATTCCAAGTTCAACCTTCCTTCTGTGCCATAAAATCTTTTTTATAAAGTAGACTTATTTGTTACTCACCTGGACAAAACTTTGCTAAAATATTTTCCATTATCATTATTTATCTTTCACATTGTTAATAATGCTATGAATAATACAAATAGCCAGCGCCAGAGGCGTATTTACAATGAAACATACTGTGCCTTGGCATGGTTTCCCCACCCCCCGCCATGACACTGGGCCCCTAGGGCCAGGCAGTCCAACACCAGGTTCAACACCCCCTGTGAAGGAGGTGGCTGCTCAGTGAGGTGGGGGGAGGCCCTCTGCAGAGAGGTTTGAGGAGGGGAGGCAGGAGAGCAGGGAGGCTCACGGGCAGGCTGCAGCCTCAGGAGAGCTGGCAGGAGGCAGCAAGCAGCATGAACACAGGCTGGAAGGCTTCAGAGGAGCATGGGACAGCCACACAGCCGGCCGGAGAAAAGCAGCACTTTGAAGCGGGAAAGCGCTGCTTCTCTCCGGATGCCAGCTGAGCAGCTACCCAGTGCTCCTTTGAAGCCTTCCAGCCCATGTTCGTGCTGCTGGCCACCACTTGGTGAGTGGCGGCTGTCCGTGGGCAAAGAGGAGAGCGGCCAGGAGATGGAAAGCCTAGGGTGGAGGAGCACTTAGGTGGCCATCGAAACTGTGACCTCCTTCCTCCCCACCATTAGGTAAAGCACATGTGGGTCTCTGCCCACTTCTCTGGGCCAGCCAGCGCAGGACCACTGGAGCACCCGAAGCTGTCCTCCATGGCCATGGAGATTATGGGGTTTTTTTTATAAAGCACTCTTATCCAACGCACTTACAATAGTTAGCTAATGGTACAAACAATATTTGGAAAGATCATTAAATGGTCCACCCAAGACCCTCAGGAATTTTCAAGTGGTCTGTGGGGGAAAAAAAGACTACAAAAACAATCAAGACACCTAACTATTACTTATAGAAGGAGGATAAAGATAAAAGAATGAAAAATGGGAGAGGCAGGAAGAGTGAATGTTCTTTTTCATGGCTGGGTCCCCAGGGGGGCCCAAAAAGGAAGCTGAGCACAGGGCCCCACTAACTCTAAATCTGCCACTGGCCAGCGCACCTCAAAATCACTTCCCTCACATTTTGCCACAAGCCCTTCTTTCAATTATGCAATTTTTTTTGCATCAAATTTAGATATTGCAAAACGAAATCAGGGTAGTTTGGGTATGTCTACACTTCATTCCTCTCTCTCGAGAGGAATGCAAATGCAGACACCCAAAATTGCAAATGAAGCGGGGATTTAAATATCCCGCACTTCATTTGCATAATCGCGGGGTTATTTCGAGATAAAACCCTTCCCTTTGAAATCACATTTTTTGAGGAGTAAGGGTTATTTTGAGGGAAGGGTATTCTCTCAAAATAACCCCGTGTTTTTCTCTCGAAATAGCGCCATAACGCGATTATGCAAATGAAGCACAGGATATTTAAATCCCCGCTTCATTTGCAATTTTGGGTGTCTGCATTTGTATTCCTCTCTCTCGAGAGGAATGAAGTGTAGACATACCCTTTGGGTCCAGAGCTTTTTTTATTGAACACTTTTACCCTTCCCCACCCTCCTAAAGTTGGGATTGAGATAAATGTGTTTGGTTCATATTTATTTTTTGTATCTGAAAAATAAAAATATATATGGAGCTGGTGGCACTCAGGATTACAGTTTGGAAGGGAAAGAGCACTACTTCTGTATTAGTGAAAGAAAACACAGAGTGAACCCTGGCCTGGTTGAACTCAATGGGATTGTTGCCATTGACCTCAACATGGCCAGGATTTCATCCAACAACTTCAGAACATCTAATGTAGGGTTTCACTATTGTGATGCTCAAAACAAAGCCAAGAAGCACATGTATCCAGTCATCATTGTAATAATATTTTTCTGTGTTATTTTGTTTAACTGTTCCTTCCTCAGTTTCTGTCACCTGTGCAAGTAATGAATACAAATAATTGAACAATCATTCTTTTCTATCGGCATTTCTGGAGTGCAGATTAGTAAATTTGGGGGTTAAAACTCTTGTATCCATTCCACCTTAAATTGTGATCCTGTCAATCTCCCAAACTGCATAGACTCGTGTGGGGCTGGCATTTAAACAGGAGACGTCTAAAGATCAAGTGCAATAGGAAATGGTGCTGATCGTTTAGTAGGTGGCACGCATTATTTGGAATCGTCACTGAAATAAACACCAAGTATGGTACTAGGAATCTACCTTGTTAAAGGTGCCATTTTTCATATGGGACTTAGAAGGCACGTTCTGACAAATTGTCATTTTAGATCACACAGCACATTTCACTGAGTTCTAGCTGATCTAATTATCCATGCTTATATAGCACTAATCACCTTTCTGTCTAGCATTAACCTTAGTGTCCTGGATAAGTTCCAATTTAGATGAATACATTTTATTTACCCAAAGTAATTTCCCTCTTGAGTTTCAGAAGAATGAATTATTTTTCTCTTCCTGGCCTAAACTATTGTGTAATGCTGCTATTTGCTGTTAAAAACACAGGGCCACATTGAAATCTGGCATAAGCGGAAGCAATTCTGTTGAAGACAATGCAAATGTACTTGTTTACAGTAAATATGAGTTTGCTCTGTGCTCTTTCTCACTCCAAAGTGTTTATCGATTCTTCAGGATGAAAGACACTATATAAAGTAAGATACTGTTATTGATCTCCATTAGGGGATCACATTTTATTTCCAAAACGCTAGCCTTCAGTAAACCCAATTATCTCTTCTTAAGACTCACTAGCCTCAAGCTCTTCTTTAATGCCTAATAGTGGACAATGCTTATCTGTAATGTTGTTTTCAATTATTTCAGTTGCTCCATTTTTAAATAATGTATTCTCTTTTATTAACACACCTTAGACTGATGTCAGGCCTGTCTTTAATACAATATGTTGAGAAGTTAGAGTCTGAAGATTTTGTTGTTCAGGGGGCTCATTCATACAAATATCCATGTGTCGAAGGTTTTTTACTCATAATTTTCTTCAATTGTTTGTTGGCAACAAAACCATTCACTCAACAAAAGCCTGTTCTTTTGTATCAACATTAAAGTGTGAGAGACACTGGTGCCCTGTGATAGAAAATCCATATGGATCTGCTACCTTCTTTTCTGTGCAAGCTTTCAGCCGCCTGAAGAAAACTGAAATGCTCTGGGTCTGCCTTACAGAGTCCCTGAGTCTCTAGCAATGTACCCTTCCAACGTGCTCTTCTGATGTACCTTCGATATCTGCAGATGGGCACCAATTCAACAAATACACAAGTATCTTCTTCAGAGTGTTGCTGATTGGGGCCATATTCTCAGAGCACCAATGTTGAGCAAGGTTAAGGAATATTTCCCCAGGCTGCCAACTTACTCTCGGGAGTCCGCTGCACCCTCATGGTCCCTAAGTGTCTGTTCCCTGCCGGTCACATGATGGGAGGATTTATGTGGAAGTTCTGGTCTCATCTCTCGCTCATTCGTGAGTGATGCTCTACACCAAGCAGTGGTCCCCAACGTTCAGCCCTTCTTCCATGGCAGAACTGCACCGTCTTCACAGCTTGAGGTCTCCCTGCAGCTGCAGTCATGGTTGCTGCATTTGCCATAGAAGAAATGGGAGGGGGTGGATGCTGAATAAGAACCTGCAAACCAAAATACATTTTGTGGGAAATAAAATTATAGAGCTTGGGATGTAGATTGGGTCCCTGTTCTTTATAGCATCATCTAGCATAAGCAATATACATTGTAATCTGTTTTCTCACATAAACGGAAACAGTTAAGTAGCATGACAATTAGAAGATTAAGATTGTATCTGTCACAGATGAACATAATACATTTATTCATAATTTATTCATTAATTGATTTTTGGAACCCAAGTCCTGAAGATACTGTTGGTATCATAAATCTATCTGGAACCCCTAAGGAAGACATTCAGATCTCTTAATTAGATTAAAGATATTTAAAATCTCATGCAGGCAGACCTTTAGCTGCTGGTTATGGTTATACATTTTGAAGTTTAAATATAAGTTAATTCAACAAAACTCTGCCGTTTCAGCCGGTTAAGAACAATTTAATTATTTTGCTAACTGTATCTACACTTGGTTTAAACGTCCCCCATGAGAAACTGCCCTCATAAACACAGAAGACATAAAGACATGGAGGTTTAAATTTTTGGTAGCTTGTTGGAATACTGAAAAATATAAAAGATGCATAGAAGCTGTTTGCAGCCACTAAAAGTGTTGTTAATTTTTTTCAGGTTTGTAGGAGAAGATCTAAGAGTAAGATTTTCCCCAAAGGCTTCTATTATGTTCTAACGTATAACCTATATAATATGCTTTCAAGAGGATGGTGGAATGCAAAGTTAAGAAGGAGGTCTGGATTAATATGCAAGCTTCCACAAAGTTCATAAGTGTTCAGAAATGGAATTTTACTTCAGGTCCATGATGAGGGCTATATACCACTTTCCATTCATATAGCTGGCTCCTTTCAATAACCAACCCACATACAGATGATATGACTCTATAAGATATGCTCATGACGGGAATTTCTCTTTGGATAGTATAACATATATAGTATTAAGAGAAAAGTACAATGTTCCATTTGCATGTCTTGCCTCAGATGCATCCTGTAGTGCAATACAATGCATAGCTGACAAGCATATAAATTGTGTGCAGTGCTGTTGTATCTGTGTTGGCCCCAGGATATGAGAGAAGTAAGGTGGGGGAGGTAATAACTTCTGTTTCTGAAACAGACAAGCTTTTCAATCCAAAGACCCTGAAGAAGAACTCTGTGAAGCTTAAAAGCTTGTTTATTTCACCCAACCTTGTGTTAAGCATATAAATTGTTACCTTTGCATTTATATTTTTCATTAATTACACCTACATTTAGAGACAAAAGCAGGGTGTGTTTTGGTTTTGTTTGTTTGTTTTTAAACATCAGTAGAAATCCACTTTACAGTCCTTTTTGTTTCTTTTGGCCTGTCTGACATGCTTTATCATTTTTTCCATATTCATGTGTTGTGGTCAAGTTTTATTACATGCAGGTCACAAAGCAGCTTGATGAATCATTAAAAAATGGGAACTTTTGCAGGAAAAATGTATTCTGAACTCTTTGCATGCTACTCTGCAAAAATGGTATCGCACAATTAATTTTTTTCATTAAAAAGTCCCACAATATTCTAGGGTTATTTTTCTATTATCAAAATAGTATTATAGTCCTTAGAAAAATAAACTTGTCTGCTATTAGCTTCACAAAATGAACTTTCCCTGTTTGTATTTATTTATTTCAAATTTATCCTTGTTCATTCATTTTTTACATACCACTTGGTACTTTTATATAATCAAGGTCAAAACACCTCTGTTGCTTAGCACGGAGAGTAGCAAACATTAAACACAAGCCAAATGTGGCTGACAAGTTCAAAAAGATACAGCAGCCATACTATTTACTCCAAACTTTCCTATAACGCTTAGTACTGTACCTAAACACTTTACACTTGTTGGTGAGTTTCCTCATGTCACCCCTGGGAAGTAGGATAACCATTATTCACATTGATGTGCAGTTTTAACACAGACTTCCTGTGGCAAGTCACTTCACTCTATATAACTTTTTGTACAAAGCCACATGTCTTGAGTCCCAATCCAAGGCCTTAATCACAATACCGTAATTTTGCTATTAAAATGTCCGTGGCTGCGTGGAGAGAAACAATGAAAAAGGGGAGATGCTAAGAAGAGCAGCAACACCACACAATTTCAGTGGAAACTAGTTGTGTTCCTTTAAGCTTACTCCTGACGAGTCATGGTAATGGCAAACTATCACTGACTTAACTGAAATCAGGTTCAGTTCTTTAATTTTGCTCTTTATATTATGACATCCACTTCACAGCTGCTAGTCTACTAGGATACGTCTATATTGCAGAGTTATTTCGGGATACCATAAGTATCCCGAAATAGTTATTCTGAGACTATTGAAGCAGCCCGTTATTTCAAAATAGATTTCAAAATAACGGGCAACTTATTCCAATGTCCCGGTAACCCTCATTCCATGAGCGTTAAGGGGCATTTTGGAATAACGAGTTATTTTAAAATTTGGCAATTTGCCACTTTTCTCTGCCTCCAAGATGGAATCCAATGCTTTCTCTATGCTCTTTTTGAGTTTTGAAACAGACGGGTTTTTCCCCCTTTTTGTAGTTTTTTTCCACATAAGAGGGAGATTTCACCTGTAGGAAATAATAAAAAGTTTGCTAATTGAAAAAACAACTGGGGGTGGGTGAGAGAAGGAAGAGAAAGAAAAAGAAATTGAGGTGCAGGGATAACGTACTGTCAGCACTCCAAATATCTAGGATTCTCAAGTCTGCTACATTCTTTTTGTACTCAGAATGCAGCATAAGTGAATATACACAGCCTAAACCTAGACAGTCCCCTGAATAATTCCCACTATGTAGGGGGAACTTTTAGTTGCTATAAAATAGGTAGAGGCACCCAGATGCAACACCCATTCTTGCCACCTGCAGCATAAAAAATTAAGCAATTCATAAAGAAAGAATTGATATTTTTATGAAAGAAAAATAGCCAATCAATGCAGAGTCTCAGAACCAATAGGAAGGGTTGTCCTGGATAATTCAATACGTGATACTGTGTGTCATATAAATGAGCATGAAACTCCCTGCTTTTACACTATGCTTTCCCCCATTGATCATTTATATGGTGTGCTTTACACCTGTTTGCTCTGTCCTAGTATCTCATTCAATGGTTTTCTAATTCTTAATTTTTCTTGGATAATAAAGAGCTGGTGTTTGTGGCTATCCTGTGTCTGAGATCCACTGCACACAAAGGCCCCATAACACCCTCCATTTGTCCCGTATCCAATACATTGGTAAAAGTGCACATTTCCTCACCAGTTATGTTGTGTGATATAAGTGATATTATTTCACTAGAGAAGAGTTGGTGAATGTATGTGTTGGATTTAATGTAGGGTAATCAGATGTCCCATTTTTAAAAGGACTGTCCCATATTTAAGACCTCCTGCAAGTGTCCTGACTTTTTCTTTAAATAGGCAATTTTCCCCATATTTTCTGTCTTCCCCCCATCGGTACTGATGGGTCCTGCTGCTGGTTGGATCCCTGCTCACCAGCCAGCGGTGAGTGGGGGAGCCTCTGGGTAATGATGGGGGTGAGTGTGAAAGTTTGGTGGCAGGATGAATATGCAGCATGCAGGGCTGGCCACTCCTGCTGCTGCTCCGTCAGCACAGTCTCCACTGCGAACTTCTTGGCTAGCATGGCCCCATTCCCCAACCCATTTCCAGCCAGCACTTGCTGCAAACGGAAGTAGCTGAAGAGTGTGGGCAAGCACCAAGTGGTGGCTGGTTACATGTCACCTCTTCTCCCCACTCATTGGCCCTTTACATGTTCCCCTTCTCACTATCCTCTCCCAAAATTGTCCATTCACCTCTGCCCAGGCCCCCTACTCCTCCATATACCCCCCCTGTGGGACCTATCCCATTCCCTGGGCTAGACAGAGAATCACTTTCTAGTCGGAGTGCTCAGCTCACCAACAAACTGGCCAGCAGGCATCTTCCTTCCTGCACTGTATATGGAGGGGATGGTGCCCCAGGAAAGCCCAAGACCCTCCCACCCAAGGCACTGCCTTGTAGGAGCCAAGCCCTGGCTGTGCCAAAGTTCCACACAGTGCTGGCATGGGGACGCCTCTCTGCCTCTCTGCTAAGCTCTGGGTGGAGTGATGGGGTTGGGAAAGGAAGCAATTTCCAGCCCGTTCCTGGCCTGAACCTGCAGGTTCCACAGCAGTCCCCAGAGCCAGAGCTTAATGCCCTCTCTTCACCCATGCCTCCCCTACCCAGGGTCCTACCCCCAAGGAGTGTGGGGCTGACCTTTCCCGTAGGTGCTACCCCTGCTGTGCCATTTCTCTTGCTAAATTCACTGAAGCCCCTGCAGAGAGGTTCCCTAGGCCCTGGTGCATGATGCATCCTGGGGGCTTAATCCCCTCCTGCTCACACTATAGCCAGGAGACAGAGGTGACAGGGTTATGCTGATGTCCAGCAGCAGCCTGGAGGTGTTAGCTGCTTTTCGCCACTCTGTGGGTAGTAATGCACAAGCTGCTTCCAGCCATGGGGAGGGAGGGAGGGATGGAGGATATGAGCTCTGCAAAGACACACGCCAGATCATCTCTTTCCCCTGCTTCCTCTTCCTTTGTGGCTAGAAGCAGCTCCCTTCCCTTCCCTCCTGTACAAGGCTGAAAGGCTGCTGGCCACATTCTGGTGTGAACCCTGGCAGAAATCTAGGGTGAAGGGCACATGTGTCCTCCCCTCATGTTTTGCCTAAGGAAGACATGGCACCAGGTAACTTGGATCAGTCCTGGGAGCCCAGATTGGCACAGAGGGTAGAGAATCCAAAGCAGGGAGGGTCAGGTCAGTCTCTACCCATGTGAGAAAGATTTATATGAGTGTGTTTGTGTCACCGCTCTTGGGGGGAGGAGGGGGAATAGAGGTGTATGTGTCACCCTGCCCCATGTGAACCCTAACGCCTTAAAGATGATAAATGTAAAGAATTCAATTATTTGGTATTTCTTTTTTAATAGCTGTTCAGTCAACTTGATGTTAATTTGAACATTTGTACTGCATAGTTCTGATTGATTGCCACTGAACTCACATCAGTGCAAGTAATTTTACCAGATATCCAATATTCAGCATGTAGACATATGATCACCCTAGATATAATATACCTGTGCCAGCTGGTCTTGGTGGCCTCTGATATACAGGAGATCAGAGAAGATGATCTGATGGTGGTCCCCTCTGGCTTTAAACTCTATAACGTGCCTTAAGAGAACATCATAGACCTGCACATAGTATTTCCATGCTTGTCATTTCTAATTTTTTTCTCCAGACCTTTTTATTCATATTTCTAAGTGCATGCCTAAAAATCATCATTATTCCTAAGTAGATTAATATAATATGACATGTAATTATTTTTTTTGCACCTGTTCATACATACATATATCCTCATCAGCAGAGAGTCGATTACTGGGCTTCTAAATGTGGATCTTTGTAATTAGCCATTGAAATGCTTTGTTATTTCATTTCTTCCTTGTTGAATTATTTTGCTATACCACTGTAACTTTGGTTTCACATACCCCTGTCTTTTCAATACTTGTGGGTCTGTGATTTGCCATGGTAATTTTTTAGGAAGGGTGCTCTTCAAGAAAGGGGCAAAATCTTGGAAACACAAGATTGAAATGTCCAAAGTCACAGGCATTATTCTGTGTCTGAGACTGCATTTATCTTTTCATGCTTAGTGTGAATAATAAGACTAGCATGTGTGTTGCAATAGCAGTGAGTAATCTGGAACATAGGAATTCCCAGACCACAGCTTATTTTTGCAAATTCAACTAAAGGCCTTTCATTTAAACACAGGGGCCTTTTCAACCTTAATGGATTTCAAGTTTTCAGAAAGTGGTCTAGTCCTATATGCTGTCCTGCTCTTGCTATTGACTATTATTGTAGCATCTGATGAAGCCTAAGATTTAAATATGAAATGTTCAATGAAGGTTTATTACCCTCACACTCACTCACTCAAAAATATCAAGAGTTTAGTTGAATCTTGTGACCTTCTATGGCTCCTGTGAGAACATTTCAGCTTAGCTCTGAGATATTTAAGAGAAGTCAGAAGATTTATTCATTACCTCCACTCCTTTCACTGACTTACTGTGGATTTAACCCTGGCTAGTGCTAGTCAACGCAAAGTAGCCAGCTAATGAACTCAGCAATGATTTCATGATGGGTAAGGATGAGCAACATCAATGATTTCATGACGGGTAAGGATGAGGATTTCTTATACAGCCTTGGCCAGCCACATGACTCCATTTTGGTGCCGTTTTACAGCATGGCATTCGGATCAGCATGAACCTTAATCAGATCAGGGAAGAGGAGTGGCTGTGCTTTTTGCCTCTGTGGTATAGACTCATCTTCATCATTTCATCAGATTCCTGATCAGGCATTTGTCCCGCATGATGTTATTTATGTCACATCAACAAAACAGCCTTAATTTGTGGTTTGCAAATGATTTAATTTAACAATATCTTTAACTTTTCTGTATTTGCTATTCATTATTTGTGGTATGTGACTGGTCACCAAAATCAAGTGGTGGCATTTCTGTTAATTGAGTGGATAACAAACTTTATAAACAGGCAAATGGTGAATGAATTATGAATAGTGAATAATAAATAGCAAATAATGTATATCCAGGATAAATTTTCAAGACTGGCAAACATTGTCATGAATAAAATGGACAGGCATCTGAATGCTCTTGAACACTGAATAATATGACACCACAAGTAACAGAACATGTTTACTGAATTATTTCCAAAAATATTCATGGTCCACATTTTTTACTAGTTTAGCACTTTTGCTTTCCACGCTTCTACTTTCACTTTTCCATTTATATTCATGTTTTTCCAACATGATTGGAGTTTCATTAGGGGAGGTTTTGGAACAAATTGATAAACCTAACAGTAACAAGTCACTCGGACCAGATGGCATTCACCCAAGAATTCTGAAAGAACTCAAATGCGAAATTGCGAAACTATTAACTGTGGTTTGTAACCTATCCTTTAAATCAGCTTCTGTACCTAATGACTGGAAGATAGCTAATGTAACACCAATATTTAAAAAGGGTTCTAGAGGTGATCCTGGCAGTTACAGACCGGTAAGTCTAACATCAGTACTGGGCAAATTAGTTGAAATTATAGTAAAGAATAAAATTGTCAGACACATAGATGAATATAATTTGTTGGGAAAAAGTCAATATGGTTTCTGTAAAGGAAAATCAGGCCTTAGTAATCTACTAGAGTTCTTTGAAGGGGTCAACAAACACATGGAAAAGAAGGATCCAGTAGCTATAGTGTACTTAGATTTCCAGAAAGCCTTTGACAAGGTCCCTTACCAAAGGCTCTTAAATAAAGTTACTTGTCATGGGATAGGAGGGAAGGTAAACTCGTGGATTAAGAACAGGTTAAAAGACGGGAAACAAAGGGTAGGAATAAATGGTAAGTTTTCAGAATGGAGAGAGGTAACAAGTGGGGTCCCCCAAGGGTCCGTATTGGGTCCAATCTACTTCATCCTATTTATAAATGATCTAGAGAAAAGGGTAAACAGTGAGGTGGCAAAATTTGCAGATGATACCAAACTGCTCAAGATAGTTAAGACCAGACTGTGAAGAGCTTCAAAAAGATCTCACAAAACTAAGTCATTGGGTAACAAAATGGCAAATGAAATTTAATGTTCGTAAATATAAAGTAATGCACATTGGAAAAAATAATTCCAACTATACGTACAATATGATGGGGACAAATTTAGCTATCACTACTCAAGAGAGAGATCTTGGAGTCATTGTGGATAGTTCTCTGAAAACAACCACTCAATGTGCAGCAGCAGTCAAAAAAGCAAACAGATTGTTAAGAATAATTTAAAAAGGGATAGAGTATAAGACAGAGAATATCTTATTGCCTCTATATAAAACCATAGTATGCCCACATTTTGAATACTGTGTACAAATGTGGTCCCCTCATCTCAAAAAAGATTGGCATTGGAAAAGATACAGAAAAGGGCAACAAAAATGGTTAGGGGTTTGGAACATATGAAGAGAGATTAAAAAGACTGGGACTTCGCATCTTAGAAAAGAGGAGACTAAGGGGGGATATGATAGAGGTCTATAAAATCATGACTGATGTGGAAAAAGTGAATAACGAAAAGTTATTTACTTGTTCCCATAATATAAGATCTAGGGGTGACCAAATGAAATTGATAGGTAGCAGGTTTAAAACAAACAAAAGGACATTTTTCTTCAAACAGCACATGGTCAACCTGTGGAAATCCTAGCCAAGGGATGTTTTGAAGACCAGGACTTTAACAAGATTCAAAAAAGAACTCGATAAATTCATGAAGGTTAGGTCCATCAATGGCTTTTAGCCAAAATGGGTAGAAATGGTGTCCTTAGCGTCTGTTTGTTAGAGGCTGGAAATGGGTTATAGTGGAGGGAGATTGCCTGTTGTGATCTCTCCCTCTGGGGCATCTGGTATTGGCCACTGTCGGCAGACAGGATACTGGGCAAGATGAACCTTTGGTCTGACCCAGTATGGCCGTTCTTATGTTCTTATATGTGATGCATCCAGATTCCACTGTGATGGTGTAGGGGTCAATTGCGGAAGAACTTTGTACGTGCTAATTTAGGGGTGGTGAGGCCTGCATTCTTTCCCCCCTTTCCCTTTTCCCTATATCTGATGAGCCAGAAGCAAGTCTTTGGGAACATAGGCCATTTAAGATAAGCATTGTTGCCAGTATAGCAAGAACAAGTATAAGATAAGGGCAAAGGGCAAGAACGCTTAAACAATTCTGTTTACCCTAACGTACTGATCACGTAAACAGGGCCAAAGAACAAGTAGAACTAGATCAGAACCAGATCGATAACTAACAGCTAGGCCCTACATCAGCACGTAATGAGTAACCCCTAGAAATTTCCAAGCTGCCAAACAAGGCAGGAAAACTGTATTTAAGGCTGCATCAAAGCACAGCAATTTGGACCTCACCAATGGGCTTTGGGTACCGGCGCCTCAGAAGCTGAGACAACCTCTCACTTCGTCCGCAGCCTACCTGGGGTTCCAGGCTTGCAAGAAGGGACATAAGATATGCCGCTTCTTTGTCATATTGTTCTTCCAGTTATGGGGCACAGCTGTTAGCTGTCAGGAAACTACTTGTGTTTGACAGATACCTGTGTGGCGTCCTTTGCGCTTTGAGAACCCAGTGTCGGACCTTAGACTTACTCTTGCCGACTACAGATGGGTGCTAGCTTTCATCATGAAATTGTTTTTGTAATATGAATATTTCTCACCTTGATTAATTACCAGTTCACTCACTGGCCTTCTCTTTTCCAGAGGGACTCCAGTTTGCAAATTAGTGAGAAACTGTCTTGTAGTACAGCTACCATATGTCCTAGCCAGCAGCCCTCTGTCTCCAATAATATGATGCAGACTTATGGTTGGCAGCAGAAATTATGAGCCAGAGCTATGAGCTATGCTATCCATGCAGATCATTGCTGTTCTTTAAGGGCTGTTCTGATGTAGGAAGTTATCAGAAGTATTTGGGAACAGAGATTAGGTGCTGGACTGCTCATACAGATGGTTATATGTTAGGTCTGAGTAAATTGCCAGAATTGACCCATATGGCCCAAACAGTAAAATAAAGTCTTTCATCAAGATGGTTTCCCTCAAAATCTTTATTATTCAGCTTGTAACATAAACTAAATTTAAAAAACCCACAGGGTTTATAACAAGCAGGAAAACAAAAGTGCTTATGAATGTTACAGATAAACCAACTTGAGGTTGAATCTCTCTAGTCTGGCACCCTGAGGACCTCCAGTTAGAATGCTGCCACAGTATCTTTTGAGAGCTGTAATTCAATTGCCTCGTATTCCCATTCTCCCCTATGGTCCAGGCTCCCCAGCTAGACTACATCTCCTATGATTTTCTATGGCCAGAGACTCCATTTACGGATGCTGCCACTTTTCAACAAGAGGGGAAATTCTGGCAAGTCATGGAAGATGTAGTTTTATTGGAGGGATCCTCTCTGTAGAGGAAATTGGGAGAACAAGGCACTTCCAAATAAAATTATTTCAATTTTCAGCCCAAATATTTCTGGATTTGATTTTTCTTCAAAAAGTCAAAATTTTCTCAAGGATGGGAAGAGAATAGGTCTGATCAATTGTAAAAAAGTGTTCAAGAGTAGGGGAATAATGCCAGTCATTTAAGTCCTCATACAGGCAAGTATAGACACACAAATATGTGAGAACTAACAGATTGCAATGTTGTAGCTATGCTGATCCCAGGATAAGTGAAGGACAAAGTGGGTGAGGTATTATCTTTTACTGGACCAACTTCTGTTGATGAAAGAGACAAGCTTCTGAGCTACAGCTATAAACAAAAAGTCCTCTGAATAATGGTATAAGTCATGTGTAATTGCATAGCAACAATGGAAGTCTTGTCAACTGTGACTATTATCAGTTATTTCAGTGAACCTTTTCAAATAAATAAATGGGGTCAAATTTATCCCTAGTGTAAATCTACTGATGTCAGAGAGACACTGATGTGTAAATCCACTGACATCTGTGTCTCTCTAATGATGTCAATAGATTTACATCAGGGTTGAATTTGATCCTTTCTTTAAAATGTTCAGTATTTGTCACTGTATTTTACCATAAATTCTCAAACTCTTCAATAAATTATTTGCATTTTTGACAATAATGCAACCATATCCCTGGTTACACACAAAGTGTAATGATTACATGATTGCCATGTCTTCATGTTCAGGGGAGAAAGGCAGTGACTGCTGTTTCTGAAAGACAAAAAAAGCACTTTTGAGCTAATATCATGGTCTACATCAATAGCAGCTTTAGTAGACAGATGTTACACTAATATACACATCAGAGATTACATTAGATGGCATCAGTTAAAAAATCCTGCAATCTATTCAAAGTGTTGATGCACATTTTATTTAAAATATGGGAATATACAAAAGTACCATAAAAATGCAGATACACAAAAAACATATTCCAGGCCTGATTCTCCATTGCCTTGCACATTGTGTAGGCTTTAGCCCCTGTGCAAAGTGAGTGTTAAGGGTCTAATCCATTCTCTTTGGAAACATTTTATACCCATGTATCATTAACTCTGCACAAGGTGCAAATATATGAGAGGTAAACAGATAAAGGCAAAAATGAAGCCTAATATTACAGATATAGAAGCAGAGGATCTGAAAAGCTTAATCAGTGACTTAGTCAGCTGACAGCACTCAGGGACACAACTAAGGACCTCAGTGCTATTGAAAGTGCTAACTGGGCAGCCACGCTTTTAATCACACTCATGCACTATCCACTAGTAGACCTCTATCTCCAGATCACTCAGGAGAATTGGGTACAAGTTGTTCAGAAAATCACCCGAAGTGATTTTGAAGTGCACAGCAAGTCACCTGTGCAAGCAAAACCTGTGCTAAGTTCATGTACCCCTATTTATATAATGTTCCCATGCCCTCATTCTCTTGACATTTACACCAGTTTATGCAGCCAGAGCAGCATAAAGGAACTCTAAAAGCCTGTATGCAGCTGAGGCTATGTCTAGACTGCAGAGCTTTTCCAGGATACCTCTGGTATCCCTGAAAGGCTCCGCCACGTCCAAGGAACGTGTCTGCTTTTTCAGAATAGTTCTGAAAAAGCAGACGTGTTCTTTTGGCATCCCGGTATTCCTCTCAGTGAGAGGAATAAGGAATGTTCTGAAAGAGGAGTTTTTTCTGAAATTTGGCCCTGTTTAGATGGGCCAAATTTCGGAAAAGCCTCTTTTGGAAAAAAAGCGGAAAAATATACGTAAATTGCGATTTGCAATTTGCATATCTTTTTCTGACTTTTCTCAGCAGTGTAAACATAGCCTGAGGGACTTCTTCAGTGCAGGTTCTGCAGAACACAATGATAAGCCTACCTGCTCAGGACTCCCTCACAAGCCCTCCCATGGATTCCAGGGAGTACTGCATCCCTAGGGCCATCCAGGGAAGCTGCTGTAATTTTGACAGGCTTCTGGGACTGTTTAAATTATTCTGGGCTTTCTCATACTTCCAGAGCCCCTAGGAGGTGAGTTCTGTAATGAACATCTTAGAAACACACCACAGAAACTGCATTAAGAACTTAAAAACCGAATAGTTCTACAGTACCTTAGAGACTGAAGGGTATGCATGTGTTCATTTTAAACAAAATGTGGTTTGGAAAGTAGATATGCATAAAGGAACAGTCTAGAAAAGGCCAAGGGGACGGGAGTGAGCTCAACATGTGGAGTGGAGAAGTACAAGCATGTGACAAACAAAGCCATATATGGAAAGGTTGAATCTGATTAGTTTAGAGGTTTGTGTTATATAACTTGTTATGTAACCTGTTATGTAACTGCCATGTGCTATAAAACAGCAAGGGGAAGGGCTCCTTGCTCGAGGGGCTCTGGCTGATTTTATTACCAGGGGCTCTCCCTTTGTGCACATTGAATAAAGTCTTGTTGAATTGAATTGAATTGAAGTATCGAAGACCCTTGATTCTGCCCAGCATCTGACTCTCTGGGAACCACAAAATCCCAACAGTTTCTTGGCGCAGCGAGCAGGGTGAGAAATATCCTTCAGGATCAAGACCTATAATCAAATTAGAGGGTGATTTTGTTCATTTTTCATTTGGTTGTGTGCCCCTGACCTGACTGGTGACTCTCATACCTTTTGTAGTAAGTGAATCTGGGTGTTGGGGAATTTAAGGGGTTTGTTGCAGTTTTGAAACATT
The DNA here is from genome assembly GCA_019425775.1 of Rafetus swinhoei. Taxonomy (NCBI): domain Eukaryota; kingdom Metazoa; phylum Chordata; order Testudines; family Trionychidae; genus Rafetus; species Rafetus swinhoei. The sequence goes on from CM033449.1 coordinate 58,963,605, forward strand.
TTGGTTGCAGTCTTAAGACACTGTTCTTAGTGTGGGGGCTGGTTAAGCTGTAAGTTCCTCTGACTAAGTGTTGTTGAAGTGGGAAATCAAAGAGGCCATAAGGACCAACAGTTAGTGTAGGGGCAGGTATAGCCATAAGTACCTCTAGTTAATGTGTTGGCTGGCCCAGATCTCCTAATTGGAAATTGTTATTAGTCTGTAAACAGAATTGTATTTATAGATTTTGAGATTGGAGGATATTTAGGTTAAAAAAAAAAGGGGGGAAAGATGAAGGGATATAGTGATCCTCAATATGAAGAGTGTTTAATTAGTGCTGTTATAACTATTGTAGCAGTAAGTTTATTAGTTTTCTTGTTGAGATATTTTGGCTGTATGACTGAAATAAAGAAGGATGACCACCCCCAATTACAGGTGGGCAACCCTGATTTTGTGCATAAACCACAATATTTATCAGAGGAAGACGATGTCCTCAGTGTAGATGTGAGGTTGCTGGGTATAAGATCTGCCCTGTCTCAGTATGACAAGGCATTGAAACAAGGATATCCAACACATGATGATTACCCAACTAAACATCCATATTATGTTGCCAGTTGGTGTATGGGGTTAAAAGACAGTAAAGAGAAGGACAAAATGGCTGGTATGTGTTTAATTGTTGATTATGAACAGCTGGTTAGAAAGTGTGATATGCTAAAAGGAAGGGTAGGAGAGTTAGAAGCAGAGGTAGAAAAACTGCAAGCAGAAGCAAAAAACTATAAAGAAACAGCCTTGCAGGAAAAGAGATCTTGTCCCTCAGCACCTTTGGACCCTACATGTGGAATGTGGGGATATCAGTCTGGTTTTATGGCTCCAGTGAGGGTGCACACTGTCCCTAGTCCTAATCAAGGGGAAGGGGACCCTGCTACTGTTAGTCACCTAGAGCACACTCCTATGAGTCCATCTGACTTGCGGAGCATGTTAAAAGAATTGCCATCTTTGCAGCTTAATAACCCAAACCTACCCTTCTGGGAAAAGGTGCAGGAGTGGATGGTAGTGGGAAGCCTACATGCTTTTGATGTTTTCACCATGGTAAAAGCAAAATGTCCTGGCACAGCCTGGAGTAGAATTGCTGGTGGCTTTAATAACTCTGCATGGGCAACTGCTATTTTTGTCTCCTCAGCTGATATGGAGACTGCAGTGCGGAATTTCCGACAGGCTGCAACGGTGGCTTTGGGGCCAGGTACTAACTTGTACTCATTATATGCAAACCGAAAACAGCGTCCAAATGAGCCATTTGAAAAATATGTGGAAGACAAGTGAGTTATATCAACAGTATGCTGGGCAACAGAATGCTACTCGTGAAGATACTGTATTCATAAAGGGGGTACTTGACGGGGTATGTGGCCCTTATAAGGCAGCACTGAAAACTGGCTTTCAGCCTCCGGGTTATGCTGAATTATTAACTTGGGCTTCAAACATTAGCAAACACAATCAGGAACAGGATACAGGAGGAAAGGTGCACAGAATGCAAACCCGAGGACAGAAAGGAAAAGGGAAACTGAACATGAGTTTGGAAGATAACTTTGTTGCTGCAGTTAAAGCAGCAAATGTAGGAGGTGGTAATTGTAGTAACTGTGGAATGTTGGGCCATAACAAAAAGGAATGTTATAAGAAGGGGGGTGGAAGAGCTGATCGGTGTATGAAGTGTGACCAGACAGGGCATTGGTCCAAGAATTGCCCTAGTAACAAGGGTAAAGACCCTCTTGAGACTATGTCTCGGGACCAATTAATACAAATCCTCAACTCCATGAAAAAATCCCCTGATTAGGGGCTTTCGGCCCCCATTGCAGTGAGCCAGTATGGTTCATCTGCACGTCCGTATCTAAATGCTAGGGTTGGGGGCTTGTCATGTAAAATCCTTATAGATACGGGAGCTTCAGTATCCATTACTGATATTCCAGGATTACCTTTGACTTCTAAATTTACTACTTTAACAGGGTTGGGGGGGAGCAAATATGAAAGCATATCTGACAAAGCCCCTTTTAATTGAGACAGAAGAACGTTTTTGGATGGGGCGATTTTATTATGCACCAAAACAAGCCGAAGGTACAATAATGGGAAATGACATGTTACGAAAATTGGGATGTCTTTTGAATCTGGGTGAGTCACCTTCATTGCAAATACCATCTCAAAAGTCTAGTGCTAATGTGCCTCTGATCTATTCTTCTCCAGGTGAGCGTGTGTGTGTGTTGTGCAGGTGCTCCCTGAGCTGCCAGGACCAGAGGGAGTGTGGGCAGCCGATAAACTCGACTGTGGTTTGATGAATGTCCCACCAGCGGTGATTACAGGAAACCCTCCCCCCTCCCGCACGTTCCTATCCAATTAAGCCAAAGGCCCTGACAGCGGTAGAAAGTACAGTCAAAGAGTTGTTAAAGTGGGGAGTTGTAAAAGAAATACAGTCAAAATGTAATTCACCTATCTGGCCTGTTAAAAAGCCAGATGGATCATGGCAGCTTACCATTGATTATCGAAATATTAACATACATGCAGACAGACTCACCCCCCTAGTTGCTGACCCTAGTACTATTCTTTCTACTGTACCTAGTGATCACGTAGTGTTTTCAGCCTTGGACATTAGCAATGGCTTTTGGTCTGTTCCTGTGCACCCTGACAGTCAATTTTGGTTTGCATTTACTGTTAAAGGGAAGCAATATACTTTTACTCGCCTAAGCCAGGGTTTTCATAACTCACCTACTTTGTTTCATAGAGCATTAGCTGATGTGCTGGCAAAGCTGCCAGACATGGCTTCTTGTGTTGTATAGTATGTTGATGATCTTCTTATCTCCTCACCAGATCGCCAAACGCACATGAAAGACTTAGAAGTGATCCTGCAGCACTTGGCAGACAGTGGGGTAAAATGTAATGCTAGAAAGGCTCAGATTGCAAAGGAGGAAGTATCATATCTGGGGTACCTAATATCCAAAGGGTACAAGCGTTTCCTGTTGACCGCACTGAGGCTATTAATGCATGCCCACAACCAACTACGGTCAGGGGAGTTAGAAAAATGTTGGGGCTATTCAATTTCTGCAGAACTCAAATCCCCAATTATTCAAGGATTGTCCAGCCCCCTTAATAAACTCCTGAAGGCTGCTGGTGGACCACATGAGGCAATTGAATGGACACTTGACTGTGAACAGGCATTTACCACATTGAAACAAATGCTAAGTACTGCCCCAGGGTTGGGACTTCCTAATCCATTAATGCCTTTTACATTGTACACGCATGTCAGTGAGGGACATATGGCAGCAGTGTTAATGCAAAAACATGGGGACAAACAGCGCCCAGTAGCATACTACTCTTCTAAACTAGATGCTGTCACTCAAGCAATGCCACCATGCCTTCAGGCAGTGGAAGGAGCTTCTATGGCCCTAAATCAGGCCACAGCACTTATTGGTGCACAGGATGTAAATATTGTTGTACCTCATGCTGTCCTTGCTATTTTATCAGGGAAGAAATCTTCAGCAGTCCATGTGGCAAGATGGACTTGATGGGAAACGAGCTTGCTAATGCCTTCGGTACATCTGCAACCAGTGTCATTGTTAAACCCTGCCACCCTCATGCCTACCCCAGATGAGGGACACCCGCATCATTGTTGCCTTGAGGAAGAGCCCATGGACCTTCCATTGGTAAAAGAAACTGAAATACCTGGTGCCCCTTGCCTATACGTGGATGGTTCTTCCTTCTATGTGGACGGCAAGCGACACACAGGATGGACAGCTGGTGGTGCATGGCAGTTTACCTGGGGCATCTGCACAAGTAGCAGAACTACAGGCATTAGCTGCAGCATGTGAAGCTGCGAAAGGTCATGCTGTAAACATATATACTGATTCTAAATATGCGTTTGGGGTTGTACATGATTATATTAACTTGTGGGTAAATCGGGGATTCCTGACGAGTACAGGATCCCCAATACAAAATGGGGGAATAGTGGAGAAACTTCATGCAGCCATGCAGAAACCTACCGAACTAGCAGTGATAAAAGTGGGGGCCCACACAAAAGGGACAGACCCTCATAGTAAGGGGAACCGAAGGGCAGACGAACTAGCTACACGAGCAGCAGTGGAAGGTAAAGAGACACAATTGATTGCTGCAACACAGCCTCTCATAAAAAACCCAAACTTTTTTGAATTACAGGACATCCAACACGCTGCACCAAGGGCAGAAAAGTGGTTATGGATGGATAATGGGGGCAAACTGTGTGATGATAACACTTGGAGAGGTCTAGGAAACACATTAGTGTTACCAAATGTGCTGATGGGAACTATGATACAAGTGTATCACATGTTGGGACATGATGGAGCACGGAGGGTGATCCACCGGATGTCGGACAACTGGTGGCATCCTAAGTTTAATGCAAATGTGCATGATTATGTGAGGAGGTGTGTAACATGTGCTCAATGTAATTCTGCTCCCACAGTGAAAGTGAGAATGCGACATCAGCCAAGACCAACACAGCCCTTCACACAGTTACAAATAGATTTCATTGGACCCCTACAAAGGTGCAGAGAGAAAGAATATGTTCTGGTGATCGTGGATCACTTTACTAAGTGGGTAGAAGCTTTCCCAGTGGCCAAGGCCACTGCGTCTGATGTAGCTAAAATATTGATGACCGAAATAATTCCCCGATGGGGATTTCCATGCTTCGTTGATAGTGACCAAGGTACCCACTTTACATATTACATATGTACAATATAGGTGATGAAAATGGTATAAATGGCACTGGGGATCAAACAGAAATTCCACTGTCCCTACCATCCCCAGAGTTCGTGATTAGTAGAAAGAGCTAACCGAACCATTAAAAACAAACTAACCAAACAGATGTTTTCTGCTACAGGGAAAGACTGGGTCACCAACTTACCAGTGGTTCTCATGTCTATGAGATCCAGTCCTACTAATCCACATTCCTTATCTCCTTTTGAAATGCTGACAGGGCAGGCGATGAGGACGCCAGGAAATCTGTGCATTGGAGTGGGGGAATTGTATGTCATGGGTGACCAGCTTGCTGAATATTGCAAATTGTTATCTCAGTGTGTCTCACAGGACCCCCGAACTGAACCAGACCCAAAGGCCAGCGAAGAGGACACATGTGAGGTGCAGCCCGGTGATCAGGTACTGGTGAAAGCCTATAGAAAATGAACCTTTGAACCAGCTTGGACTGGACCTCACGTGGTTCTCTTGGTAACTCCTTCAGCGGCCCGGGTCACTGGAATTCCAGTTTGGGTGCACCTGACACGAGTAAAAGTATACAAGGGTGACACTCAACATAGGGCACAATAATCTCTGTTTACCCTATGGACTCCTTGAGGGCCATTCTCAATATTGTTAAGTGTTTTAATTTGATATTCCCAGTTTAAAATTGATGTAGGAATTTTTTGTGATATACTAATTGTTTTGAGTGGTTTCTGAGACTTGAAAGTTCTTTTAGAGGTCTCATCTTAATAATGCTGCCGTGGCTTTCAGTGTTTTATTGATGTAGTCACCTGGGGAGGAGCCACTGGATCAGTTGTAAATGCCATTACTCAAGCTATCAAATCTCATAATAGGGACTGGGTTGAAAATTTGTTAGTAGCAAGGATGACAGTTTATTGTGGTGAGAGTAGGGCTCATGTCTAATCAAGTTAGATATCACCTTAACTCAGCAACATAGTTGGTTAGGTCCTCACTGTTGTACTCAGCTATCTATTAAAAACTACTAAAATGTATGAGCAAGCATTGGTCTAGAATGGTGTTATCATACTGGCATGGTGTTCAACATGAAAGTTGCAGCCCTGATAGGAGACTTGCTCGTGTCACAGGTGCCCTGTTGGGTGAGAGCCGCAGTTCTCAATGACTGAATGTCTTCACCTTGGATGATGGCATGGGAGTGGTCTCTATTGATAATGGGAATTTTGGAATGGTCATTCCATCTTTGGAGGGGTGTTAATTCCTGTGGGTTGGTCTCCTTGATTGGAGGCTCAGCCCTTCCACCCACTCCCATTCTCATGTCACAGACACCTGTGTAGCTGAGTATGTAATAATGACTGGAGATACTATATAGCTTTCCCATGGGACCAATGTTCCATCCTGGGAGGATGGGTTTTGCATATAAGAAACATGGAGTCAGGACAAGCCCTATCTCAAATGTTGGGACCTGACTTAATGATGCATGTAATGTTTAATTTAATGGATGATATAACAGTGAGGAAGGACTCCACTACCTGGTGTGGATTCGGGTATTTAGCTTTGGAAGGTAAGCCTGGCTTGAACATCTCATTCTTCCTATTGTGGAAGATATTATGAAAGAAGTGGTAAGGCAATTACAGTGATTCAGTGGATAGAAGGGTTTGCTATTGTGGGAACAGAGATTCCCTAGGGATGGATTTCAGTTGTGTTTTCGCAATGGATATGGGGACTTATTATTACTTTTATTGTAGATATCATTATGTATTAAAGGTTGAATGTATTGTTTAATTCTGTTACCAAAATTGCAGTTAATTAAGTGTTGATAAGGTCAATTATAGCTCCTAATAAATACAAGGAAGTGGTGTTAGTGGGGTCTAAGAATTGTTCTTAGCCCCAAAACCAAATGGGGGAGCTGAAGGGTATGCATGTGTTCATTTTAAACAAAATGTGGTTTGGAAAGTAGGTATGCATAAAGGAACAGTCTAGAAAAGGCCAAGGGGAGGGGAGTGAGCTCAACGGCCAAGAATGACCTTGAGCGGGTTACTGCGGATTATGTAGCGCTGGGAAGAAGGATCCAAGAACTCGGAGCGCAAGTGGTGTTCTCGTCCATCCTCCCTGTTGAAGGGAAAGGACTGGGCAGGGATCCGAATTGAGGATGTAAATGCGTGGTTGCGCAGGTGGTGTCGCAGAGAGGGCTTTGGTTTCTGCGACCATGGGACTCTGTTCCGGCACGAGGATTGTTAGGAAGAGATGGGATCCACCTAACCAAGAGAGGAAGGAGCATCTTTGGGCAGGCTTGCAAACCTAGAGAGAGGGCTTTAAACTAGGTTCGTCAGGGGACGGTGACCAAAACCCTGAGGGGAGTGGGAAAGTCGGATACCGGGAAGAAATGCAGAGAGGAACGAGCAAGAAAGGAGGACCCCTGTTTCGAAAGGAGAAGATAGGGCGATCAACTGGTTACCTGAGGTGTTTGTACACTAATGCGAGAAGCCTGGGCAACAAACAGGAAGAACTGGAGGCCCTGGCCCAGTCCGAGAAATATGATTTAATTGGGATAACAGAGACTTGGTGGGATGACTCGCATGACTAGCGCGCTGTCATGGAAGGGTATAGACTGTTCAGGAAGAACAGGCAGGGGAGAAAAAGAAGGAGGAGTTGCACTATATGTAAGAGAGCACTATGATTGCTCTGAACTCCAGTATAAAGAGGAGAAAAACCTGTTGAGAGTCTATGGGTTAAGTTTAAAGGAGCAAACAACAGCAGTGATGTTGTGGTTGGTGTCTGCTACAGGCCACCGAATCAGGTGGATGAGGTAGATGAGGCTTTCTTCGGACAACTGAGAGAAGCTTCCGGATCGCAGGCCCTGGTTCTCATGGGGGACTTTAATCACCCTGACATCTGTTGGGAAACCAATACGGCAGTACCCAGGCAATCCAGGAAGTTTTTGGAGAATGTTGGGGATAACTTCTTGACGCAAGTGCTGAAGGATCCGACCAGGGACCATGCGCAGCTTGACCTTCTGCTCACAAACAGGAAGGAACTAATAGGGGAAGTGGAGGTAGGTGACAACCTGGGAAGCAGTGATCATGAGATGGTAGATTTCAGGATCCTGACCAAAGGAAGAAAAGAGAGTAGTAAAATACACTCACACCTTGGACTTCAAAAAAGCAGATTTTGACTCCTCAGAGATCTGATGGGCAGAATCCCTGGGATGCTAACATGAAGGGGAAAGGAGTCCAGGACAGCTGGCAGTATTTTAAAGAAGCCTTATTGAAGGCACAGAAAGAAACCATCCCGACGCCTTGAAGCAAGAGAGGCAAACATGGTAGGAGACCGGATTGGCTTATGGGGAAATCCTTGGTGAACTTAAGCACAAAAAGGAAGCTTACAAAAGTGGAAACTTGGACAAATGACCAGGGAGGGGTTTAAATGTATAGCTCGAGAATGCCGGGGGGTTATCAGGAAGGTGAAAGCGCAAATGGAATTGCGACTGGCTAAGCATGTGAAGGATAACAAGAAAGGTTTCTACAGGCATGTTAACAAGAAGAAGGTGATCAGAGAGGGTGTGCGGCCCCTACTGGATGAAGGAGGTACCTAGTGACAGATGATGTGGGGAAAGCTGAAGTACTCAATGCTTTCTTTGCCTCTGTATTCACGGACAAGGTCGGCTCCCGGACTTCTGCGCTAAGTGACGCAAGATGGGATGAAGATGGACAGCCCGTGGTGGGTAAAAAACAGGTTAGGAACTATTTAGAAAAGCTAAACGACACAAATCCATGGGTCCGGACTTAATGCATCCGAGGGTACTGAGGAGTTGGCAAATGTCATTGAGGAGCCTTTGGCCATTATCTTTGAAAAGTCGTGAGATCGGGAGAAATCCCGGATGATTGGAAAAGGCAAATGTAGTGCCCATCTTCAAAAAAGGGAAGAAGGACGATCCAGGAACTATAGGCCGGTCAGTCTTACCTCGGTTCCTGGAAAAATCATGGAAGGGATCCTTAAGGAATCCATTTTGAGGCACTTGGAAGAGAGGAAAGTGATTAGGAACAGTCAGCATGGATTCACAAAGGGCAAGTCATGCCTGACCAATCTGATTAGCTTCTATGATGAGGTAACTGGCTCTGTAGATGTGGGAAAGTCAGTGGATGTGATATACCTTGACTTTAGCAAGGCTTTTGTTACGGTCTCCCACAATATTCTTGCCAGCAAGTTAAGGGAATGCGGATTGGATAAATGGACAGTAAGATGGATAGAAAAATGGCTAGAAGGCCGGGCCCAGCGGGTAGTGATCGACGGCTCGATTTCAGGTTGGCGGTCAGTTTCTAGCGGAGTGCCCCAAGGTTCGGTTCTAGGACCGGTTTTGTTCAATATCTTTATTAATGACCCGGATGAGGGGATGGATTGCACCCTCAGCAAGTTTGCAGATGACACTAAGCTAGGGGGAGAGGTAGATACGCTTGAGGGCAGAGATAGGGTCCAGAGTGACTTAGACAAATTGGAGGATAAAAGAAATCTGATGAAGTTCAACAAGGACAAGTGCAGAGTCCTGCACTTGGGATGGAAGAATCCCAAGCACAGTTACAAGCTGGGGACCAACCAGTTAAGTAGTAGTTCTGCAGAAAAGGACCTGGGGTTACAGTGGATGAGAAGCTGGATATGAGTCAACAGTGTGCTCTTGTAGCCAAGAAGGCTAATGGCATATTAGGTTGCATTAAGAGGAGCATTGCCAGCAGATCCAGAGATGTCATTATTCCCCTTTATTCGGCTTTGGTGAGGCCACATCTGGAGTATTGTGTCCAGTTCTGGGCCCCCCACTACAAAAAGGATGTGGACGCATTGGTGAGGGTCCAGCGGAGGGCAACCAAAATGATTAGGGGGCTGGAGCATATGACTTATGAGGAGAGGCTGAGGGAGTTGGGTCTGTTTAGTCTGCAGAAGCGAAGAGTGAGGGGGGATTTGATAGCAGCCTTCAACTTCCTGAAGGGAGGTTCCAAAGAGGATGGAGAGAGGCTGTTCTCAGTAGTGACAGATGGCAGAACAAGGAGCAATGGTCTCAAGTTGTGGTGGGAGAGGTCCAGGTTGGATATTAGGAAAAACTATTTCACTAGGAGAGTAGTGAAGCACTGGAATGGGTTACCTAGGGAAGTAGTGGAGTCTCCATCCCTGGAGGTGTTTAAGTTTCGGCTTGACCAAGCCCTGGCTGGGTTGATTTAGTTGGGATTGGTCCTGCCTAGAGCAGGGGGTTGGACTTGATGACCTTCTGAGGTCTCTTCCAGCTCTATGGTTCTATGATTCTATGATTCTATGAACATGTGGAGTGGAGAAGTACAAGCATGTGACAAACAAAGCCATATATAGAAAGGTTGAATCTGATTGGTTTAGAGGTTTGTGTTATATAACTTGTTATGTAACCTGTTATGTAACTGCCATGTGCTATAAAACAGCAAGGGAAGGGGCTCCTTGCTCGAGGGGCTCTGGCTGATTTTAGTACCAGGGGCTCTCCCTTTGTGCACATTGAATAAAGTCTTGTTGAATTGAATTGAAGTATCGAAGACCCTTGATTCTGCCCAGCGTCTGATCTCTGGGAACCACAAAATCCCAACAAGACTTACAAAAATGTAGATGCTTTCGTGGGCACTACCCACTTCTTCAGATGAACAAGTTCCTCATTAAGAACTTCTAATTCTTGAGTTAGGTTCACCCCTTAATGGAAGCTGTGGGCCCTCATCATCAGTAATTCTTCCTCTATGCTGCCCATAACTCCTAGAATTCAGAAAAAGCCAGTGACTGGCTAATGTTGACTCAGATTTAGGGAGAATTAGGGTGATTATGAGTTTTATTCATTCAGTACAACTACTAGGGCGGGATGGTCAAGATCTGGCCCGTGGCCAGCACTGGCAGGGCATTCAGGCAGGCTCCCTGCCTTCTGCAGCCCCCGGCCCCTCAAAGTGTCTGGCTGCTGAAGCCATATGCCCCTTGCCAGGGAGTGGGGAGACTTAGCACACTACCCCAACCACCAGCCCAATCATCACAGCTTTCATTGGCTGGTTTCTAGGAACTGCAATGATTGTGCTGGGGTTGAGGGCAGACTGCAAAGTTTCCACACCCCGGTGTGCAGCACAGAAGCACATGGAGCAGCCAGCTGCTTTGAGTGGCCTGGAGCTGCAGCAGGCAGAAACCCTGCCTGAGAGTCCCTCTAGGCTGCTGGTCGAGAGCCACCCAGGCAAGTGCCTCCTGGCCAGAGTCTGCATCTGGCACCCCTGCCTCTTCCTCCGCACAACCCTCTGCCCAAGGTCACCACCCAAACCTTCTGCAACCTCCTGCCCCAGGTCACAACTCCTTCAGAGACCCTGCACTCCCTCCTTCACCACTCCCGCAGGCCAGAATCCTCTCCTGCACCTCCTGCTGCAACCCAATCCCCTGCTCCAGGTCACAACTCAAACCCTCTGCACCTCCTTCCCTCCTGCTCCAGGTCACAACTCCCTCCCAGATTCTCTCCCCAGGTCAGAATCCTCTGCTGCACCCCAATACCCCCTCCCGGAACCTGCATCCCAATATCCTGCCCCAGGTCACAACTCCCTCCTCCCAAACTCCCTCTCACACCCTACACCTTCTTCTGCAGCCAGTCCCTTACCCCAAGCTCCCTTCTACACCCAACCTCCATCCCACACCCCTTCTATAGAAAATTGAAGCTTTTGACTACTTACCAACATCTTGGAGTGCCCTCCATCAAAAATGATTGCCCACCCCAGCTTTAGAGCTTGGATTTATGAAGCCATGCCTCCCATTAAAACCAAAAAAGTGCCACTTCTCTACAGCTGAACTCCTGGGCATGGCAGACAACAGTAATACTCCAGAAGTTAAAGCTTCTGGCATTATAGATTCCCTATGGGGCTCAGGGGATACAATTTACACACCCATGCTATGGAGGGATAGGCAAGGCACGGAATTAATCTGACTCTTAACAGAGAAAAAAATGATCTCTAAAAGTAAGCAGCAAAGTCTACTGGTGATGACTCATCCAGGGCCTGATCCTCCTCTCATTGAAGTCAATGGGAAATTTGCTACTGACTACACTGAGATCACGGTCGTGCTCTACAGTTGCTACATGCATAAGCCTGCTGTAAAACACATTCCATAATCTGGCTTCCATTAGTGGGGTCACATAAACATCAGTTATGAGCATGTTTACCAGAGTCCTTTTTTCCCCCAGTGCTTTAAAAGAGATTATTTATCTACGCCATAAATCTCAGAATGGCCAGTTCAAGGCCAGAAATAGGTTTAGAATGTGGCAGTGGATCTGCTCACACAAGAGCGCTGAGAATCACACACAAATGAAAAGGAAGGATCATGCACTCTTAATGGCTTTGCATACTTAAGACTGGATTGATGGAGAAGTATATTTTCTAATAAAATGTGTGTGTACTTGAAGCCTTGGACATCTTCAAACAAGTGTGGCCGTGTGTGCCATTGCAGCCAGTCTAAAAGCAATATTTGGTATAAGTTGGGTTCTTTTATTGACTTTTGGACCTACAGTTCTTCAAATATCAAAATTTAAGACAGATTGCCAGATAATAGCTGCTACAAACATAAGCCTGATTCAAAATACATTGCATAATCTGTCTTCCATTAGTGAAGTCATTAACAGATGTTGTAAACACCAATTCTAAGCGTATTTACCAAAATTATTTTCCCCCTCCCTTATTTAAATAAAATTATGCTTTATCTATGCCAAGGTTTTATCTAAGTCAGTGAAACATATATTGTTCAAAAGAAAACATGCAGGTTATAAATCTTTACTTCTGTTAGAGGAAAATACAACTTATTTCCTTCCCTTTGATTAGAATTAAAATGTCTGTAGTCTATCCAATTGTTTTAGCGTTTTGTACTCTGCAAAATGGGGTGAGAAATGTAAATCACCAAAGATAATCTGTATCCTGAACTTGCTAGTTTGTATATTTTGAACATTTGTTTGAATTAACTGCTTTGAAGTAGAATTATGTGATTTATATTGAATTGACTTCTAGAAAATATTCTTTGTGAAGTGATTCCAAAGTAGGTGATAGATTCATTAGTCTGTATTTTCTCCCCTCTTCTTAGCTGTTCTATTGGGGTAGGGAGATTGTATTTTTGAAATATCAATAGACACAGCCCATCTGAAGCCCAAAGTTTCCTTTGAGTGTATATTGAATGAATGAGCTCTTACACTAAAAAAATAGTATACATTCCCTATTGTTCTCTCTTTCTGCCTTCCTATCAGTTTCAGTTCCTTCATCTATTTCCATCTGAGATCATTACTTTAAGATACAAGGTCAAAATGAACTATTTTGTAGCCAAACAGTTTTATATATGGAACAATTAGTTCTTTTCCCTTATTGGTTCTAGAGCCTGGTCAGCTGGTCAGCCCCACAAAAAGGGATGGATCTTCAGCTGGTGTAATTTAGTCTTACCCCACTGATGTCAATGAACCAATGTGCGTTTTATATCAGTTGAGGATCTGGCTCAGTGTTCATCATAAATTCCTGACAAAGCTAACAAAGTACAATCCTTGATTTTGAACTCCCAAGGCAATGTGAACAACAATTAGGCTACTGGTTAGTTTTCTTTGTTTCTCTTTTTTTTTTTTTTTTTTTTTTTTAAAGGAAAGAGATAAATGTGTTAACATGTATCTTCTTGGCCTCAGAAAATTGTATATGCTCATATAGACAATTTGATGATGCTTTCAGAGGCAATAATAAGAAAGTGTTGTCTGCAAATTATATTTTATCCACTCTGTCTCATACTTTTAGCATTTTTCTAATAGCTAGAGGGATTAAAATTGCGGGTATATCAAAATTAAAAATTCTCCACATTTTGCACACTTTTTATTATGCATGCTATAGGCAAGCTAATAAATTTAGATATGCCAATGATTAGGAATGAATACATTATTGCTGAATTATAATGCACAAACAGGTTTTATGTTCTTCTGCATAATATTAGAAGCTCAAATTTATTGAGTCACAGCATTCTGATCATCCAGCTTTTAAATTAAGGCAGCAAGCATTGATTTATATCTGACATAAAGAAGTTCACTTGTCGAGGTGCTTGCTGAGCCATAGTTTAATTCTGATAAACTATAGGAGTCTGTGAATGGGTCATTAAGAATTACTTGGATGTGTGTTTAACAATAAAAATGAACTTTTAAAAAACCTCTTTAAAATGGCATCATCCTATTATCTGCTATGAAATTGTAAACATTCACCAAGTCCACGTGAACAGTTTTTCACTTCATAGAGTTTAAAGATAAACTGTAACCAGGAGATAAAACATAAAAGGAAGATACATATCTGTGACAATGGGCTGTAATGCATTTTGAATGGGTAAATATTACAGAGTAAATGATTTAGCTGTAGAGGCTGTTCTGATAGCTAAACAATCATTCACTCCTCTAGTTAGCAATGACTAAGTACCTCATCCTGGCTGCTCTCTGAGCTCAGTAGCAAAACTCCTAGGGCTTTGTCTACACTGCAGGGTTTTTGCTCAAGAAGCTTTTTGCGGAAGACATCTTCCGCAAAAACTTCTTGCGCAAAAGCATGTCCAGACCTCAAAGCGCATCACAAAAGCGATGTGCTTTGCACAAGGGAGCATCCACACTGCATGGATGCTCTTGCGCAAGAAAGCTCTGATGGCCATTCACAGAATGGTCATCAGAGCACCTGTGCTTTTTGTAAAAGCGACAAGGAGTCCTGTAGCACCTTATAAACTAACAGATGTATTGGAGCATAAGCTTTCGTGGGCAAAGACCCATTTCGTCAGATGCATGTAGTGGAAATATCCAGAGGCAGGGATATTTCCACTACATGCATCTGACGAAGTGGGTCTTTGCCCACGAAAGCTTATGCTCCAATACATCTGTTAGTCTATACCGTGCTACAGGACGCCTTGTCGCTTTTGCAGATCCAGACTAACACAGCTACGCCTCTGATACTTGTGCTTTTTGTGATAGTCTCTTTTTGCGCAATAAACCCCTGTTGAGCGTCCACACATGCCAAGAACTCTTGCGCAAAAAGGAGTTATGCCTCGTAGAAGGAGGTATACCTACATTGCAAAAAGCCCTGTGTTCTGTTGATTGACTATAGATTTTCTTTCACAAAAATGTGCTTGAGGTGTGGACGCGCCACAGGTTTTTGCGCAAAACCCCTGTAGTTTAGACAGAGCCCTATATACTTCAATGGGAAGGAATGGGTGGAGGTGACTGTGCCTCAACCTTTGGTGTATTTGTTTTCATGGGTCTGATCCTGCAGCCTGTACATGTGTGACCAGCCCCATTGATTTAAATTGGACTGTTTTCACGATCAAGGCCATAGGATTATTCCCCATGTTTAGATGTGCAGTTTTGGACATTATTTATGTATGTTTCTCTAGGATAGCTTGTGATACCCTCACTCACACTAAATAGTGCCTGAAATCATTAATAGTCCCACTGTAGTCAACTGAATTATTATTACATTACTCCAAAAGTGCTACTCAGTATGAGTAAGAGCTTGTCTACATGGTGGGATAATGCTCTCTATGGGGGACATGATTTCTAAAACACAGAAGCAAATAGTACATTTATTGTACCATGTGGATTCTTATGATGCACTCAAAAGATTCCTTGATGTCTTCACATAGTGCAGTTTGAAACTGTATTATGTTAAAACATACCAGCAGTGTCTACACAGACTAGCTAATACACATCATGTTAATGCACTTTAGAAATCACACCAGTGTAGGCTGTACCCTATTCCCCACCTTACAGAAATCCCTGTGGGTATATCTACACTTGCACCCTAGTTCGAACTAGGGATGCAAATGCAGGCATTCGAAATTGCTAATGAAGCGGGGATTTAAATATCCCCCTCTTCATTAGCATGATCTCGCCGGCATGCTAGTTCGAATCACAGCTGATTCGAACCAGGAAGTGCGCGCCGGGACGCATTAGTTCGAACCAAACCCCTTGGTTCGAACGAACGTTACTTCTCATTTTTTGAGGTTTGGTTCAAACTAACGCGTCCCAGCGTGCACTTCCTGGTTCGAATCAGCTGTGATTGAACTGGGCGTGCCCGGCAGATGATGGCGGGGATATTGCAATCGCTTCATTTTTACTAAACTCTGTCCTGCATTTAGTTGAACAGTCTAATGTTTAATACCTAACTAATGTTACAGTTTGGCTTTTTAATGCTAAAAGAAGCAGAAGGTCCAAGGAAGAGACTTTAAACAGGTACCTTTGCCTATCTCAAACAAAAATGATCTGCTATTTGTTTTTATTTTAGATTCTTAGAAAATGATGAGCCCAATTCTGCAAAACATTCCTAACATGAATAATCCCATTGAACTCAACAGGACTCATGAGAAAGGACTGCTTGAGCAAGTGTTGATATTAGGGTTATTTCAAATTTGAACAAATAGCTTCAATGAAAACAATCAAACGTTGGTAGTAAAGGACAACCAAAACTACATAAATACTGAATTAGTCTAGTATATACTGTAAGTTATATGGCAAAAATATGGCTTATCTGATTTGCTCAAGTGGTTCCATTGATATTCTTGCAATAATTCATAAGAGTGAAGCAAAGATTGACCCCAGATGTGAAATTCATGGGAACTAACTGTTGCAATTGAAAAGCAGATAAAAAAAGTAGAAACATCAAATACAAAAATTGAAAAGGGAAAATAATTGCTTATTTCTTTCCTTAAACCTTTTCTTTGAGGGGAGGGGAGGTTATAATGAATACAGAAAGTACTGACAATACATGAAATGTTGTTGTGCTAAGTTTTGCCTGTGGAATTGATCACTTGATTATATACTTTATAGCAAATCAATTTCATGGTATTACAGTGTCTCCCAAAAAGATTAAACAAAAAATCTATACACTCCAGTTCATCAACAAAATAAAAATAACACAACTGAATGTGAATTTCATCTGATACTTTTCTGTATCAGACTTGATACTCATATAGGCTATCTAATCTTTCCTATGTACCCTGCCTACAATATAAGATATATCTTTGTTTAAGATGCAAAATGGACTCAGACTGATTGCTGAGGTGCATTAAAATAATCAAACACATTCATACAGAAAAGAAAATAATCCCAGAAACATGCTTCCATTTTAAAGAATTGGTCCTGAGAACACAGGCTAACCCAAATAATTTCCATCTTCATTTCTCAGATTCAGAATGTAAAGTGCTTCATATATCACTGAAAAGTGTAACAAATTTTGTAACCATGAATGGGGTCAATTTTATTAATTTGCTAATTTGCCAGATACAGCTTTAAAATCTAAGAAACTAAACAGGCCTATCATGCTGATCAATATTGTATCATTGGTTATTTATACGCCTCTGTTGGCTCTTCTTAGAATAGATTACAAACTGTTTGGGGCAGGCACCATCTTTTGTTCAATGTTTGTACAGCACCTAGCACAATAGGGTCCTATTGAATAGCTGGGGCCCTTAGACATATACTAACATAAATAAAAATAGTTATTTCAATTATAAACAATGGACTTTAATTACAAAAGTCTGGTACAGATTCTTCATTGGTAGATTTCCTAATCTTCATTCTTTCTAAACTTTAATTTACATCTTTTCTTGCTTTGTCAATGTCCCAACAGTTAGTACTTTGCACCTACTATACAATAGAGAATGCCGGGGGGTTATCAGGAAGGCGAAAGCACAAATGGAATTGCTACTGGCTAAGGATGTGAAGGATAACAAGAAAGGTTTCTACAGTCATGTTAACAAGAAGAAGGTGATCAGAGAGGGTGTGCGGCCCCTACTGGATGAAGGAGGTAACCTACTGACAGATGATGTGGGGAAGGCTGAAGTACTCAATGCTTTCTTTGCCTCTGTATTCACGGACAAGGTGGGCTCCCGGACTAATGTGCTAAGTGACGCAAGATGGGATGAAGATGGACAGCCCTTGGTGGGTAAAGAACAGGTTAGGAACTATTTAGAAAAGCTAAACATGCACAAATCCATGGGTCCGGACTTAATGCATCCGAGGGTACTGAGGAGTTGTAAATGTCATTGAGGAGCCTTTGGCCATTATCTTTGAAAAGTCGTGGAGATCGAGAAATCCCGGATGATTGGAAAAGGCAAATGTAGTGCCCATCTTCAAAAAGGGAAGAAGGGCGATCCAGGAACTATAGGCGGTCAGTCTTACCTCGGTTCCTAGAAAAATCATGGAAGGGATCCTTAAGGAATCTATTTTGAGGCACTTGGAAGAGAGGAAAGTGATTAGGAATAGTCAGCATGGATTCACAAAGGCAAGTCGTGCCTGACCAATCTGATTAGCTTCTATGATGAGGTAACTGGCTCTGTGGACGTGGGAAAGTCAGTGGATGTGATATACCTTGACTTTAGCAAGGCTTTTGATATGGTCTCCCACAATATTCTTGCCAGCAAGTTAAGGGAATGTGGGTTGGATAAATGGACGGTAAGATGGATAGAAAGATGGCTAGAAGGCCGGGCCCAGCGGGTAGTAATGAATGGCTCAATGTCAGGATGGCGGTCGGTTTCTAGCGGAGTGCCCGAAGGTTCAGTTCTAGGACTGGTTTTGTTCAATATCTTTATTAATGACCTGGATGAGGGGATGGATTGCACCCTCAGCAAGTTTGCAGATGACACTAAGCTAGGGGGAGAGGTAGATACCCTTGAGGGCAGAGATAGGGTCCAGAGTGACTTCGACAAATTGGAGGATTGGGCCACAAGAAATCTAATGAGGTTCAACAAGGACAAGTGCAGAGTCCTGCACTTGGGACGGAAGAATCCCAAGCATTGTTACAAGCTGGGGACCAACCAGCTAAGTAGTAGTTCTGCAGAAAAGGACATGGGGGTTACAGTGGATGAGAAGCTGGATATGAGTCAACAGTGTGCCCTTGTAGCCAAGAAGGCTAATGGCATATTAGGTTGCATTAAGAGGAGCATTGCCAGCAGATCCAGAGATGTCATTCTTCCCCTTTATTCGGCTTTGGTGAGGCCACATCTGAGTATGTGTGTCCAGTTCTGGGCTCCCCACTACAAAAAGGATGTGGGCGCATTGGAGAGGGTCCAGCAGAGGGCAACCAAAATGATTAGGGGCTGGAGCATATGACTTATGAGAGGCTGAGAGGAGTTGGGTCTGTTTAGTCTGCAGAAGCGAAGAGTGAGGGGATTTGATAGCAGCCTTCAACTTCCTGAAGGGAGGTTTCAAAGAGGATGGAGAAAGGCTGTTCTCAGTAGTGACAGATGGCAGAACAAGGAGCAATGGTCTCAAGTTGTGGTGGAGAGGTCCAGGTTGGATATTAGGAAAAACTATTTCACTAGGAGGTAGTGAAGCACTGGAATGGGTTACCTAGGGAAGTAGTGGAGTCTCCATCCCTAGAGGTGTTTAAGTCTCAGCTTGACAATGCCCTGGCCGGGTTGATTTAGTTGGGATTGGTCCTGCCTAGAGCAGGGGGCTGGACTTGATGACCTTCTGAGGTCTCTTCCAGCTCTATGGTTCTATGATTCTATGATAATAATATCTAGATTAGGTCTAGGGCCTGATTCTCCCCTCACTCCACCAAGGCTGCGTCTACACTGGCAAGTTTTTGCGCAAAAGTGGCTGCTTTTGCGGAAAAACTTGCCAGCTGTCTACACTGGCCGCTTGAATTTGCGCAAGAACACTGACGATCTAATGTATGATCGTCAGTGTTCTTGTGCAAATACAATGACTCTCCTGCTCGGGAAAGCCCTCTTGTGCAAATGCTTTTGCGCGAGGGGGCCGGTGTAGACAACTCAAAATTGTTTTGTGCAAAAAAGCCCCAATGGTGAAAATGGCCACCGGAGCTTTCTTGCGCAAAACCGCATCTAGATTGGCACGGATGCTTTTGCGCAAAAGCACTTTTTCCGCAAAAGCATCAGTGCCAATCTAAACATCTTTCATAAATGCTTTTAACGGAAAAACTTTTTCGTTAAAAGCATTTGCGGAAAATCATGCCAGTCTAGATGCAGCCCAAGTGTATACTAGAGGTAACTTTGCTGAAGTCAATGGAGTGACCACTGACTACTATATAAAACCACCACAAATGTGATGCAAATCAGTCCTTCTATTTCAGGGCCTACAAGCAATGCAGAACCAGTACAATCTACTCTAACCTTCTGAGCATCAGACACAAAAGAAGCTGCTCTGTTTAACTGAGGATAGGTGGTCTTGAAGAAGAAACAAGGGATCTTTTATGGAAGTGCCTTTTAAAAATTAAAATATTTCACTACTTACGTATAACTGCTGACACACAACTTGGCTGAGCTGTGAGTTTTATGACTTTTTGTTTTCGCTGCCAGATTTTGCTATCTTCCCTTGGATAGTTACAATATATTTCAGAGGATTTGAGAATATGATGCCCACAAACTGTTAGCCTCCTAGATCCAATTCAAAATGAGGTTATCCAGGATATGACACAGAAGTTCCAATCTGACACAAAAAGAATATCTGCACATAAACAAAACAAAAAAACTTTCAGGAGGATACATCTAGTGCCTGAACATAATCACATACCACTCAGCTGTAATCGTGCAATTTAATTTATGGTGTTTGTTTAACCCACACACCTGCCTGAGTATAGTTCACTGTCCCATGTAGTGGCACTTACACCACTTACAGAGAGAGAGAATAGGTTTCCTCTACAGCCATAGCTAAGAGCTAGCTGGCTTTTAGCTCCAGCTGTAGAGGCTCATGCACTAAGCCCTAGAGGTGCCTGGTTTGGTTCCACTTGTTGGTATTACATTTGGACAATTTAGGATCCATAAGAGAAATGTGGCTATAGGCCTGATTCACCCTTCACTTATATTAGGTTATCCAGGCATAAATTCATTGATTGCAGTGGAGTTACTGCTTCTGATTTACACTGATGTAAAACAGGCCTGCAGTTTTTAGTCAGATACCTGTCTAGTCATTAACTCTTTAATAACAGTGACCATTACTTTCCATTTATGGCACATATATTTTAAGAACTTTGACAGATGTGGTATAATTTAACTTTGCACATTTCTGCTACTAAGAGAGAAATTAAAAAACAAAAGAAAATTCACAATATTTACTTAGCTAACATAAATCAAGCACTTACCTTTCTTTTGGAAGCCACACCCTTCAGAATCACATCCTTTGTAAATTATTGAAAGCTCTCTCAATCAACTTTTAACCTCCTATGGGAACCAGAAATTAAATAGTCCCAAAGATTGAAGAAAACGACGATGTAGAAGAGGTAGATGTTATGTGTCTGGTTATGATTCTAATGAAGTTTGAATGTATTTATGCTGGAATAGACATAGCGTCTCAGCCTCAAAAATAATTTTTACCTGAGCTAAACTTTCCTTCTACCGACATGAACAAAATTAATAACACCCAGAAATATAAGTAAAATTCCTGACTTAAAATCTAATTTAGCTTTCTAAATTGCATAGAATATTCCTGCGCTATTTCAAGAAGTGACAGTAGATGTAAAAAGTGTATGGGAAGCAGAGGTAAAGGGAATATTATTTTACTACATTTTTGATAGAGGTTATGCAAACCAAATTGGTATAAATATTCTTATTAAATTGAATTTTTGACAAGTTTTGTCATGGATGGTTAGGAAAATGTGTAGAAAGAATGCTGAAAGTGTAGAAAATAATTGCAGAAATGACTGCATTTTGGTGCATTTCTACATAATTCAGATACTGTAGATAGTATGTTACATTAATATGTAATAACCTGCAATCTAAGTTGTCTGTGGTTTACTGAATAAGTCACTTGTAATTACCATCAATGTGGCACATTCATGCTTCTGAATGAATTGTTCCTTCAAGAATCGTATTTGATTAAACACAGATAGGAAGTAGGGGATTATATAATATCTTTCAGTGAAATTACACAAACCCAGCTACAATAATCATATTTGAAAAAGACAGCATTTAGAAGGACTGCCATGCTTTGAATCTCAAAAAAAACTAGACATTAGCATGAAATCCACAGGTTAATAAAGCATATTTTAATTGCCCCCATTGATTTCATTTTTGTAAGTAATACGGCATGAATGTTACAATGAACCAAGAGCTAATTTTAGCTGTCTTCATTAATTTCATTTCTCTATAAATTTTGCTTTTAGATCAATAAAAACATAACACCCTGCAGGTGAAATATCCTCAGATGATGGAAGTAGCTGCCCTAAAGAGTAAGAAAGATGTAAAAACATGAATTATTAAGCCTGACTTTTTTTTCACATTCCTAACAGGTTAGATCAACAAAGAGTATTTAGGAAAGAATGAACTTTTTTCCACTCCCTCCCAGATATAATTCCAGCATATAGTGAACCATGCTTTCCTTTTAAAGCCAATCTTTCAACTGTGTTCATCTGTGTCAATACACATAATGCCTAAAGCAATGAAGGAATTTTAAAAAATGAAACCCGTTAACAGAATGAG
This sequence comes from Rafetus swinhoei, assembly GCA_019425775.1. Lineage (NCBI taxonomy): Eukaryota > Metazoa > Chordata > Testudines > Trionychidae > Rafetus > Rafetus swinhoei. The sequence continues at coordinate 58,985,754 of CM033449.1, forward strand.
GCTGGACAGCTGTTATTTTTGGTTAAGGATATTATAGTTTATAAGAACGCTCCCAGAAAAGAATGGAATGTTTATATGCACATTCTTTGCAGATGAAAGTTGTTTAGGAATGGCTCCATGGTAAAGCCCTATAAAGATGAACGTATGTATACTGATAGTAAAGACAATTGTATATTATCTCAATCCCTAGGAAACATTTATTTTAAATGCATGTATTATACATGCATGGAAAAAGTAGTGACTTCAGTCTTATCTTGCTCCCATTGAGCTCAATAAGAATTTTATCACTGGCTTTAGCAGGAGCAAAACCAGGCTGTATAATTTCGTATTAGAGGGAGATCCATTTATATACCTGCAATCCAATATAAAAATTTATGCAATGGATCTATGCACCCAGAAAGAACACGTTTGAAAAAACTCCCTCAGAAAATTGAAATTCCATTCATTTTAAAGATTGTAATAAATGTGAGTTGACAATTTTAACTAGTATGCACAGCAGAATAAACAACTTTAGTTGGTGTAGATAAGATCAGAAACATCTGGTCAGTTTAAGTAATAACAATAATTCTCACTTACACTGTAGATCTCATACCGTTTTATACAGCGGTATTATCCATTTACATTTTATAAATCGGCTTAGTGAAGTGATACAGCAAGAAAATAGCAGAACCAGGACTAGATCCCCAGTTCCCTGGCTGCCTTTGGCTATGTCTACACTACAAACATAAATTGGAAAAAGAAATGCAATTTACGGTACGCAAATTACGTATCTTTTTCTGATTTACTTCCAAAAGAGATTTTTTCCAAAATTTGGCCCTCTTTCGGGAACATCCCTTCTTCCTTGTAAAATGAGGTTTACAGGGATGCAGACAAAATGCGTCTGCTTTTCCGATATTTTTTTCGGAAAAGTGGTCACGTTCCTTGGACATGGCAGAGCTTTTCTGGGATACAGTAATTCCTCATTTAACACTGTAGATATGTTTCAGAAAATGATCGTGTTAAGTGAAAACGTGTTATGGGGAGTCAATTTTCCCATTGAAAATAATGGAAAAGGTAGGGGTTGCGTTTCAAGCGGTGGTGTCTGTTGGGACCAGGACATAAGGTTGGGGGAGAAAGGGGACTGGGTTACAGCAGGGAGGGGAGGTATTTGGCTCTGGGGAAGGGAAGGGGAGGAGAAGGGAGGGGGATTGGGTTGGGAGTATGCCCCTGTGACGGGTCTGCCAGGACCTGCACTGCGTCTGACAAGGGGGAGTCAGCGGGGAACAGCGCGGCAAGCGGCGAACTCTCTGCCGCTTTGCAGGGAGGCGGGGGAAGCCCCACGCAGCCGCCAGCGATGGGCCAGCTGCGGAAACCCAGCTGCCGGCCTGCAAGCGGGGGTGTAGGAGAGGGGGAAGGCGTCTGGCGAGGGGGAGTCAGCGGGGAATAGCGCAGCAAGCAGCAAACCCTCCGCCGCTTTGCAGGGAGGCAGGGGAAGCCCTGCGCAGCCACCGGTGATGGGCCAGCTGCAGAAACCCAGCCACCGGCCTGCAAGCAGGGGCAGAGGAGAGGGGGCAAGGCGTCCGGCGAGGGGGAGTCAGCGGGGAACGGCGCAGTGAGCGGCGAACCCTCTGCCGCTTTGCAGGGAGGCGGGGGAAGCCCCGCGCAGCCACCAGCAATGGGCCAGCTGGGGAAATCGTGTTATTCCGTGGACGGTCGTGTAATTCAAAAAACATTCCCCCAAAAAATCGTGCTATCGCAAAAACGTGTTAAGCGGGCACATGTTAAATGAGGAATTACTGTACCTCTGGTATCCCGGAAAAGCTTTGCAGTCTAGACATACCCTCTCTAACTACAGAGACTTCCCACTACTTTGGTTATGATAACTAACATGGCATGGATATCACAAATGATACCTTAATGTAGTCAAGGCATGCTTTTTTTTCTTATAATGTATCTGTTTCAAGTAGTTTCTATAGTTAATTATGATTGAGCAACAGATAAGTCTAGCGCTAGCATCAAACTGCCTTTCCATGGTTCAAAATGAAGACAGCCAATATCGGATCTTGACAAACCTTTAATAACTAGCCAATTAGCCCGTCATAAGATGGGATTTTCAGGTCTCTCCTCCACGTCGGTCTTCTCTCCTGAGCCTCCGGTCTCTCGCTCCGTCTCTCTCTCTCTCTCTTCTCCTCCTACTGCCTCCCCCTCTCTCTCTCTCTGCTGTCCTCCGCCTTCTGCCTCTCTCTCCATCCTTCTCTTTCTCTTCTTCCCCTTCTGCCTCTCACTCTCTCTCCACTCTCCTCTGTCTCCATCGGGGATGCACGCTCATCCAGGCCCCGCGCCCTGGGTGTGTACTTCACCACCCCGCCCCCCTTCGCCTCCCACTATGGCGCTTGGCTGACTTCTGCGCCGCTCAGCCAGGCCGCCACACAGGAGCAAGCAGCACAAACGGCCTCTCTCTCTCTTCTCCTCCTACTGCCTCACCCTCTCTCTCTCTCAGCTCTCATCCGCCTCCTGCCTCTCTCTCCTTCTCTCTCTCTTTCTCTTCTCCCCCTCCCGCCTCTCACTCTGTGTTTCTCTTTTCCTCCTCCTCCTGCTGCGTCTCTCTCACTCTCTCTCTCGCTGTCCTCCGCCTCCTCCATTCTCCTCTCTGTCTCCTCTGCATCCTCTGTGTCTGCTCTGCTTTCCTCCTTTTGAATCCGGTGCTCTTTCCTGATGTCAGAGACGCACGCTCGTCCAGGCCCCGCCCCCTGGCTGTTCCCTCAGGGCGGCGCCGTTGCCTACCGCCGTGGCTCTCGGCTGACTTCTGCACCGCTTAGCCAGGCCACTGCATGGGAGCAAGCGGTGCAAGTAGCCGTTTGGGCCCCGTGCTCCCCATGCAGCACCCCAGTGCCCAGCAACGCCCAGAGGGAACAGCCAGCGTTTCAACATTACAGAGTCACAGACATTATATAATAAATAACATATAATTGGACGATTAAATATAAAGATTAGGGTCATTGCACAGAGTTGAAGAAATCAGGCTCAGTTAGATATTTAAAGAGTAATTCTATGAGGATAAATTTATTTTCCTTCAGCATTTCCATTTCCAGTCCTAACCAGAACCAGAATGGCACAATAACCTGAAAATTAAGATATGAAAATAGGGAGTATGATTAGGATGGCAAAGTAGAAAAGTTTAATATCACATAGCTTGACAGGACTGCAAATGAACAAGTTATGCATCTAAATGTCAGAAAAACAGAAGTTCACATTTAAACATGAGATAATGAAAGACATAAACTAACACTAGCAACTGACAAGTCAGAAGAGAAGAGTAGAAACACATCAACCACAATATCACAAGCTTGAAGAAAATGACTAGTAGCAGGCCTTGCCCATCATAGCTTTATGGGCTTCCATAGGTCAACTTATAATTGTGTAGCTGTATACATACTACTTTTATATCTGTTTAAGTAGAAAAATAAGTTGTATGACCTTTCTGTTGCAAAAGAATAGATCTGTTAATAAATAGAATAAGACAAAATGAATAGGAAGAAATTAAAATGAGAAGATGAGTATTTTCAAATCTCTAAATGGGATTAATTTTGGTTTCAGTTCATGCAATGATTAGTTTCAGTTCAGTTCACCTATGATCTCTGATTTTACTGTGGGTTTTTTTTTCTCCCCTGTTAAAGCCATCACCTTTTTGGCAGATTGATGGAAAAATTGTCTGCATCCAGTGTCCAAAAGGGATCATCAATATAATACTCACAAATTACTGTTTGAGGGCAACATTCAGTTCTCTTATTGGGCCAAATTGTGCAATGACTTGTACCCAGTGCAACCTAGTTGAAGAAGTGGAGTTGCCCACAGTGTAAATCAGCACAGACACAGATATGGTCCATTGTCTTTAATGAGATTGTGCACATGCATTCAAGGACAAAATTAATCTCTTTACATACAAATGTGCAAGTCTTGTTGAATTGAGTTCCAGTTTATGGTGCATTTTCTTTTTAAATCTCCCCTTCTCCCCCTCCCCCACTGCTGGCTTCTAGAGACTCCATATTATCCGTAGGAATGCAGGCACTCTTCCAACAAAGAGTTAGTGGAGTGTTTTAACAAGTTTTTTTATACTCATGGTTTGTAATAAGAATTTTCTTCCCGTCTTGTAAAATGCAGTATCGTGAACATTGAGACATATGACTGTAAGATGTGATTCCACATAAGTGCACACATGCAAACATGAGAAGAGAAAGAGATGATTAATATAGCTTACTGTTTAATTAACTACAGTGTATTTTGTTTGCTTAGCCTATAGGCTTGTCATATAGTTGATTGCATTATATTATTCTTGGTTGCAATGATGTTGCTATAAGAGAGTTTAGCATTATTACTTGGAGAAGGAGAGACAGCTCTAGTACTCATTTTTCAAGCCTACTTCTTCGGTATAAAAACCTCTGAGCTTCTTCCTCTAGAGTAATGTTAAAAGCAAATTTCACCAAACCCACTTTTTAATAAAATAATGATAGTATTTAATAACACTAGGCATTTACCAGTACACAATATTTTAACTCATTAAGTAATTAATCACTGTGACGCACTTGTGTGATAAGTATTATTATCCCCATTTTTACGAATGCAGAAAGATAACAAGGTTAACTGATTTTTTTCAAGGTTACACTATGTTACACAGCTGGGATTGCATTGTACTGTATTGTGTTTAGGCCTTCTTCCCCCATCTCTCCCTCCTCCACCCAAGTCTCTAATCTTGATTAAATACTAATAGGCTTTAAAGGCAGAGAAGCATATACATGAAGTTTAATCTCCTCTTATGCTTTAAGAAGAACAATAAGGGCCAATTTTTAAAAAGACATTTAAATTAGATGTACAGAAACAGTTAACTTCATAATGAACTTAAGAAGGTCCACATAGAAAAGCAGTCACGCACACAAATTAGGTTTTTTGTGTTCCCATAGCCACATGTGTCAGAAACAACATAGGAGTCCAGTTTTGGAAGCTGGGCCTCTGTCACCCAGCACAGAGATACTCAAATGACTTTGTGCAAAAGGCACATCAATACCTTCAAAAAGCTACCCTCAATTTCATACTGAGTAGGCCCACTGAGAGATTTAGCCACCAAACTGTCACTTTAGGCATCAAACAAAGTGTAGAAGATCCTCAGAATATCTGTTTAGCTGACACCTACATTTCCATCAGTAAAGTCCCTGGGTGCCTACGTTTCTGTCACTACTCATGCACGAAGTGGCCTAAGGCCTTACACCTCCAAGCCACATAGATAGAACCTAGCTCATGCCTAAAACCAGAAGGATTCACATAGTATTTCCCAGCCTGAGCCACTAGGCATTCTCAAAGCATAGCTAGCCTGCATAAAACACAACGAAGGTGGTGTACCATACCCACCTTTTACATCCAAAAGTCAGAGCACTCACTTGGAATGTGGGGGAGCCAAGTTCAAAGCCCTCTCTTCAAGATTTTCAGTAGAGACTGGAACTCAAGTGAGCTATAGGGTATCCAAAGCTGGCATCACGTGCTTCCAGTGAAGCTGTTCCACCTTTATAAAATACTTTAAATGGTCAGTGGGCCACAGATAGCATGAGATGATGTGTCTAGAGGGTGTGTCTGTCGGCAGAGGGATGTAAATGAAGCACTTCAAAAGTGCAAATGAAGCGGGGATTTAAATAAGTAAGACAGCTTGGTACAAGCTTAGTACAAGCTCTGGTTCTGAATCAGGCCTGTGTGGGAATCTGAAGTTAGGTATATCTTAGGTGAGAGTGCTAACATCCACCACTATTCATTGTGAGAGAGGATTTAGACACCTATATCTAGGAGCAGGTTTGTGGCTGTGAATCCTGAATAGAGCTAGGCACTTCCCTCCAGCCTGTACTTTCGAGGCCTAAGTTCCCTGTGAGGCAAAATTAGGATCTACCCCCCTCCTTGGCATTTCCCACTGGCTTTCTTAGGCAGCTCCCTGCTCAGCTTGCTGTCTTTTTTGAATCTCATTCAAAGGTACCTAATTCTGCCCATACATTGCATAAGGAGCCTGGGCACCTCAAAGTTATTAATTCTACTGTATGGCAGGGTGCCAAAAGTGAGGGTCATGATTCTGACCTGAAGTCCCCTTCATGGAACTTGTCCTTGGGTGCTTAGGAGAATGATATTCCCAGTGTTTTGAACCATTATTGAAAAATGCTACAGTATATTTCATAATGGTGAGTAGAATTATCTCATGGAAAAGGTTGACATAGAGTACGTTAATTTAAGTTAGTATGCAATGAATTTTAATCAAATACTACTAAAGCAATTAACTTTTCTGCAAATGGTGTTAATTGTCATTGCGCAGGTTCTGAGGTGCTGTAACTGGACTTCAGAGGCATTACCCTGATTCATTCTTTGAGTATCCTTAATTTTTATGGTCCTTCTCTGTTCCTTTTGCCTTCATCTCTATTGTTAAGACCAACAGTGTCTGTCTAGTTATCTCTTGACTGTTATATAACATTGCAACTAGACAATTACATTAAAAATGCAGATCTTAGGAGATAATTATTCTATTATGTGGGACACTATATAGGTCTCATCATGAATCAGCAAGAGCTGATGCTATATTGGAATAGAGACTTAATATTGAAAGGTTGGTTATTAATTTATATACAAGTCTAGGTGGGAATGAAGTGTTGGGGATAGAGAAAATATAAAATAGGAATTCGCTTGCTTTCAGTACAGTAGTATAATAAAAGTCAGGGAAATAAACTAGAATGATAAAACAGGTATTTAGCATGGACCATAAAAAAGAAATGTTTCATCCAAAGTGGTGTCAAAATATAGAAGAGTCTGCCAAGGGACATGGTTAAAACTAAAAGCAGAGAATTTTAAACTGATATAGAGGTGTACTTGAGATGTATCTTCTGAAAGCTAAGTTGAATTACTTATAGTCAAGAGGCAGCACATGAAATCCAAGAGGCCTTCAATAAAATACAGTCCACACCTTTGAGAACTCCTCCCTAATTTCACAGATGAACTTGGTACCCAGCAGTACCAGTGATGGACATGATTGGATAACAGTGTTCAGCTTCCTGTTGAATTGCTGCATATTTTTGCACTCAGCAGATTCTGGGGTGTTCCAAATCCCAAGTGATATCAAATTTCATGACATCAGGCTCTGCATATCCCAGATTCTTGTGTAATCTGATTGACAACAAGACTTTGGCACCACAGGGCCCAATAGATATGTATGAACCTCAAAATCAACAGTGTTGATAAGGAGGGACTAGCAGAGATCACTACCTAGGAAAAGGGTGAGTACAAATGTAAGGGAATGGGATGCCTCTCATGGATTTTGACTGTAAGAGAGAGTGATCCAGCTCATTGCCTTCATCTGTATCAAGTAAATGCTCTCGAAGTCTGAAGGTAAATAAGTACTATTTATATTTAAAAGAACAGCTCATTAGAACTACCTTATTTTGCATCTGCCCATTATTATCCTTCTTCCTGATCTTTTACATCACTAAATCACCTCCATAGCACAGCACATTAAACAGCTATATGTTTAGAGGTAAAGAGGACCAGATACAAAATGCATGTTTAGGCCACAAAGTCGAACGCATCCCATATTAGTACTGCTACTCCAAAACCAAAGGAAATGTTTTCAAGCGCTTCGCCAACTTCTAAAAGCCTTTAATGTTGTTATTGCCACCAGAGAACTGATGTCTCTTCTTGCTAACTGGAAAATACAACTCTATAACTGCATTAAAAAGCTACTGTGAGACAATGATCCAGAGCAGTGTCTAGGAGCATTTGTCAAGTCATTATTTCATTGTGTGGAATTACATGCTTTGGGCACCTTTCATGACAGGGACAAATGAAAGATTACATTTGGACAGTCAAGGATACCTACAAAAACAATGATAAGGAAACATGAAATGCCTTTTCTTTCAACCTGTTGTGGTTTGGAGAAAGAGAAAAAGTCTTTAAGAAAGGTGAGTTGCCCTAGGTGGCTTGGATCTTATGACCCACATTTTTTGAATGAGTTTCAAGTTTAGGCAGCAGGAGCCAATAGGGAAACAATAGGATCAAGTTAAAACAGGAGTGCACGATCTTTCAGTCTCATGACAAGTGGTTTTGAAAACTTGAACTGAAAATTAACTAATTAAAATGAGGAAACAGCTTTTTACCCTGTGGGTAAAACACAGAACAAAAACAGGTTAAAAAACTGATATCTGACATGTTAAGCCTTGTGCAGGTACCAGCTCTGAATCTTCACAACATCACTGAGGCCCAGTTCTCCATTCCATGCTCACTACAAACTTCTTTTGAAATCAGTGCATCAAGAAAATACAGGATCAGATCCTTTATTATTTGATGTCACCATTATGCTATATTTATTCTATTTTTAATGAAATGCTAATACAGAAGTTTTTGTGCTACAGGGTAATTTTAAAAGAACAAGACACCTTTTTTCCTCTGTTCGGTGAAAGGAATGCCAATAATGTAATTCATTTCCTGTCATGTTCACCATTGGTCTTCCCACATTAAACATTTCAGCTCATATCTTTAACAAAAAACAATAATTAAAGACATGTAGAAACACAAACCTTTCTTAACAATTGAACTTCTGTTAGGAGAAAAGGAGGCATGAACTAACACAGCAAAGCAGGTAATGTGCTGCTTCTTTTTTGATGTAAATAGTGGAACTGTGCTGAAAGATACGGAAGAGGCTAGACAAAAGTATAATTGAGCTGAGTCTTTAGATGCCCAAGCATGATCTCTTGCTATGTAAAACAGCTGTGTTATTATGTTACTTGTGACAGATTTGAGGGCTGGCAACCAAGTCCCTTCAGAATCTCACAAGCTTTCACGTGTGAATCAGATGAAGAACATGTGAAAATCACACAAAACTAAATTGTCCCCCCTCCTTCCCAATAAGGAGGAGCAACTGTGTATGGATGTTCAGTGGGAGAGGTAGGGAGAAAGGAGTTTTTGCTTCATGTAGAAAAGAGGCCTAGAATTGCAACTCTAGATATGACCAAATAGCACCTCCCTGAGAGAAAAGAGGAGCAGGAAGAGTTATGGTGCTGCTTCTCTATGCACCAGTCAGCAGAGCCAGCCAGCCAGCCAAGGGACAGGAGAAGAAATTGTTTAGACAGCATTCCCTCCCAACCTCCTGCTGCTGTTTTTTATGATAGTGCAGCTCTGGGTCCTATGTTGTTAGCATAATCAAACCCAGAGTGCAGCCTCTAAGGCCTGGAGTTGTCCCTATATGACTTTTGAATAAAGTATCCATACAGAAAGAAAAATACAGGAAAAGCCATTCCCTAGAATGGGGAACCTCGGGCCTGGGGATTGGACGGAGCCCCCGGCTTGCCTGAATCCAGCCCCTGAGGCTCAAGGCCCCTCCCCAGCATTGGGGAGCCCGTGCTGGTATTCCAGTCCCCCCCACTAATCCCCCTGCAGGGCTGGAGCACACAAAATCTACTAGGTTGGGACCCCCTAGGCTCCGGTGTGAAGGAAATGCGGGGAGTCTCACTCCTCCTCAGTCAGTGGCCACATCAGTGCGGGGGGGGAAGGTTGCTTCTCACTTGTGTGTGGCCCTTGACTGATTTTTCTGTGAGTCAGTGATCCCTGACCCTAAAAAGCCTCCTCTCCTTCCCCCCACCCTACAAGAAGCCAGATTGTGTCTCTCCATTTCCAGGCACTTTAATTTAAGGAAGGGGAAAGTCAAGTGAACTGAAACTGAAAAAAGATTCAAGTGAACCCATTGCAAACTAAATAAGCAAACATGGCATTAGTACTGCTCTGCTTTAGCTCTGTGGGCTAGAATGGAAAGGCCAAATTGTGAGCCTTTATATTGATGAGTCTCTATTACAGGAACATGAGACACACCCTAGCTTTAAAAATGTAGAAAGAAATCAAGACCTCAATGAGAGATTTTTTCCATTGACTTCAATAAGACCCAGAAGTTTACTCTTTGTTTTCAGTTTGTATAACATTATAGTGTGTTTAAATAACCCCTGGGGCCAAATTAATCTCTGGTGTAACTCCAACAACTTCCATGAAATAAGACCAATTCCCTTCAGTGAACTGATCCTTGCAACTGTGTTGTAACATCTGAACTATGATTTTTAAGGATCAGAGGGCAATGTCACTCACAGCAGCTACAGCTTCTCAAGTTTAAATAAAGACATGATAGACAATGCTAGATTTCTGTTTGCAGCGAAAAGTCAAAAAACATGGAGTCATGCTTGCTTGCATTTGAATAAGCCATATCATCTGTACCCTTTTTAGCAAACGGTATCCTTCAAATAACAATAGCTAAAGTAAGTTTTCCTAATTACTCAATATGTTTGTTTTTTCTTAGAGCGAGAGGCTTAATAACAAAGAGCAGTCAGAAAGTTTCTAGCCTATCCAAAAAACCCCACAAGATTTGTGTTAAATTGTTTTATTTTCATTGTGCCTATCCTCTACAAGTCCTTGTCTTGCATGCCCAGAAATTTCTCAGTTGATAGAAGCACCCCAGCCTCACTGAAACTCTTCCCTCAAAGGTTCCTTCAACCTGGAGAACAGCTGAGAAGTCTAAGGGAGCCAAATCCGGTGAATAAAATGGATTAGGAAGCAGCTGAAAGTTACTTTTGGTTGCTATGGTCCCTTCAACCTGGGAAGTGTGGGGTAGTGCATTGTACTGAAGAAACAAAAAGTTCCAAAAGTTCCCTGAAAAGGTCAAGTCATGCTCTCCTCTGATCAGCTCTCAACATTCATAGAATCATAGAATAGTAGGACTGGAAGGGACCTCGAGAGGTCATCGAGTCCAGTCCCCTGCCCTCATGGCAGGACCAAATACTGTCTAGACCATCCCTGATAGACATTTATCTAACCTATTCTTAAATATCTCCAGAGATGGAGATTCCACAACCTCCCTGGGCAATTTATTCCAGTGTTTGACTACCCTGACAGTTAGGAACTTTTTCCTAATGTCCAACCTAAACCTCCCTTGCTGCAGTTTAAGCCCATTGCTTCTCGTTCTATCCTCAGAGGCTAAGATGAGCAAGTTTTCTCCCTCCTCCGTATGACACCCTTTTAGATACCTGAAAACAGCTATCATGTCCCCCCTCAGTCTTCTCTTTTCTAAACTAAACAAACCCAATTCTTTCAGCCTTCCTTCCTTCCTTCACCTCAAAAAAGATATTCACCTCAAAAAAGATATTTTGGCCTTGGAAAGGGTTCAGAAAAGGGCAACTAAAATGATTAGGGGTTTGGAACGGGTCCCGTATGAGGAGAGGTTAAAGCGACTGGGACTTTTCAGTTTAGAAAAGAGGAGACTGAGGGGGGATATGATAGAGGTGTATAAAATCATGAGTGGTGTGGAGAGGGCCGATAAAGAAAAGTTATTTATTAGTTCCTAAATAGAAGAACTAGAGGACACCAAATGAAATTAATGGGTAGCAGGTTTAAAACTAATAAAAGAAAGTTCTTCTTCACACAGCGTGTAGTCAGCATGTGGAACTCCTTGCCAGAGGAGGCTGTGAAGGCTAGGACTATAACAGAGTTTAAAGAGAAGCTAGATAATTTCATGGAGGTTAGGTCCATAAAAGGCTATTAGCCAGGGGATAAAATGGTGTCCTTGGCCTCTGTTTGACAGAGGCTGGAGAGGATGGCAGGAGACAAAGCGCTTGATCATTGTCTTGGTCCACCTCTGGGGCACCTGGTGCTGGCCACTGTCGGCAGACAGGATACTGGGCTAGATGGACCTTTGGTCTGACCCGGTACGGCCGTTCTTATGTTCTTATGTTCTTATGTTCTCTAGACCTTTAATCATTCTGGGAGCCCATCTTGCTGACCCCATTCTCATGTCCAAATCTTCACTGAGGAGGGCATGTATTGACCCAGAATTGATACTCCCTGTCTCAGCTATGTGCCTGATTTGCTGATCTTCTGTCATTCATCACCAGTTTTGAACTACCTCAATTTTTTCAGACATGGTGGCCTCTCTGAGGGTATGTCTACACTGCCACCCTAGTTCGAACTAGGGTGGCTAATGTAGGCATTCGAACTTGCAAATGAAGCCGGGATTTAAATATCCGGGCTTCATTTCATGTTCAGGCGAGTGCCATTTTTAAATGCCCGTGGTTCGAACTACCTGCCGTGGCTACCGTGTACGGACTAGGTAGTTCGAATTAAAGCTCCTAATTCGAACTACCGTTAAACCTCCTTGCAGGAGGAATAATGGTAGTTCAAATTAGGAGCTTTAATTCGAACTAACTAGTCCGTGCGCGTGTAGCCGGGCAGGTAGTTGGAACTACGGGCATTTAAAAATGGCGCCACTGAACATGTCTAAATGAAGCCCGGGATATTTAAATCCCGGCTTCATTTGTAAGTTCGAATGTTTACATTAGCCACCCTAGTTCAAACTAGGGTGGCAGTGTAGACATATCCTGAGATATCCTGACTTTGATTCTTTCTCGATGCCTATTTTCCCTCACTTAAATGCAGAAGCCCAGCTTTTTACTGAGGCATCATCCCCTTGTGTTGCCATCACATCTTCATGGATTTCAATTTCCTATAGGGAAACCTTTCTTAGGGAGATCCTTAATCACCACTCTGATTTTATTCTTCTCCATTTTCAAATATTCAGTAACTATCTCTCAAGTAGAAGTCCTGAAAGATGGAAATAGTTATTCCTAACAAAGGAACATCAAAATATCTGTACTTTGATTTGTGAAATCTGTTGCACCCTTCAAAATCAGGTTAGGTGCTTTCTGAATGACTCACATAGTAACCTATGTATTAATTTTGTTAGACCATATTGCTTTCCTGTCTAGCTATAGCTTTTACTTTATAGGTATACGACTCATTTTCAAATATAAAAATCAGTTAAAAGTACAGTAATGAATTTAATGTCCGAGACTGTGGTCATTCTGAATAGGCCCCCAAATGTACTCCCTTTTCGGAAGGTAAATTCTATGCTGCATTCCTGGAGGACAAAGATAGCAGCAGTATAAGGATAATAAAGATAATACTAAACAATGATATAGCATTCTATACCCTGAAAGCACTGTGCAAGCATTAAATAATTAAAAGAGCTGATCAAGTTATCCATTGCAAATAAAATATTTAGTTAGTTCAGCCCTTTTTATTCTGCTTCCACGCTATTCTGGATTTAATCCTGATTAATGCAGTGAAGGCAGCTTTATGCCTCTTAAGGGTATGTCTAGACTACATGGCTCCGTCGATGGAGCCATGTAGATGAGTTTATTAGAGATAGGAAAATGAAGCGGCGATTTAAATAATCGCCGCTTCATTTACATCAAAATGACCGCCGCACTGTGCCGATCAGCTGTTTGGCGGCACAGCGGGGAGTCTGGACACGCGCGTCGACAAGAAACCTTTGTTGACCGCTCCAGTAAACCTCATTTCACGAGGCATAGCGGAGTGGTCGACAAAGGCTTCCCTTGTCGACCGCGGCACGTCCAGACTGCCCCGCTGTGCCGCCAAACAGCTGATCAGCACAGCGCGGCAGCCATTTTGTTGTAAATGAAGCGGCGATTATTTAAATCACCGCTTCATTTTCCTATCTCTAGTAAACTCATCTACATGGCTCCGTCAACGGAGCCATGTAGTCTAGACATACCCTAATAGTTTATGTGAAAAAAATTCTGCCTATGGATTGTCTGCAAACTATTCGCTTTGACCATCCTCTGCTCATTATTCCTGATGGTAATTTTAGTCACATGGTACTGATTTTGCTTCTTTACTGGATGACTGAACTCTTTAAAACAGAAGAATAAAGAATAACACATGACTAGAGAATAATTAATAGCAAATACTCTTCTCTGTGCCAACAGTATTTTGGTTTTTGCATCTGAATATATGCAAATATGTGTATGAATGTATATCTTTGAACTGACTGAAACTGAAGTAGGTTAGTAAATTAAAAAGTCATGAATGGCATTTTTATAGGCTTCTGTCAGGCCTTTGATTCAGTGCATTGAGCAAACTTGTGGGCTCTGATGAGACAATTTGGTGTCCCTCGGAAAAATAATGTCATTGATGGAAGAACCCTATAAGGGAACAGAAAGTTGTGTTTGAGTTAATGTTAAACACATGGTTTCCTATTTCCCTGGGAATTCACCAGGTCTGGATCAGGTCAGCATTATAAGAAGATAAGAACAGCCATATTGGGTCACACCAAAGGTCCAGCTAGCCCAGTATCCTGTCTGCCGACAGTGGCCAATACTAGATGCCCCAGAGGGAGCTATCACAACAAGCAATCCTCACGCAATCCCTCCCCTGTGATCCACCTCCAGAGAAACAGAGGCTAAGGACACCATTCCTACCCATCCTGGCTAATAGCCATTGATGAACCTAACCTCCATGAATCTATCTAGCTCTTTTTTGAACCCTGTTAAAGTTCTAACCTTCACTGCATCCCCTGGTTGGGAGTTCCACAGGTTGACTATGTGTTGAGTGAAGAAAAACTTCCTTTTGTTTGTTTTAAACCTGCTGCCTATTAATTTCATTTGGTGACCCCTAGTTCTTATAGTTTGGGAATAAGTAAATAACTTTTCCTATTCACTTTTTCCATACCAGTCATGATTTTATAGACCTCTAGCATATCTCCCCTTAATCTCCTCTTTTCTGAGCTGAAAAAGTCCAACTCTTTTTAATCTTTCTTCATATGGGCCCCATTCCAAAGCCCTAATCATTTTTGTTGCGCTTTTCTGAACCTTTTCCAGCGTTCATATTCAATATCTTCATTGATTGACTGATGATTAAGATTGAGGATGCAGCTGTTTGTGGAGTCAAGCTGAACACCATTTAGTTTCAAGATCCTGAATATACCAGTGAAATTGCCTTGTTGGCTCAGTTTGGTAAATCACATCAGGAAGTGCTTGATCTGGTCAGGCAAGAAGCAGTGCAGATTGGTCTGGTTGATCTAAATCCCAGTCCATTATTATCAGGTAGCCTCCAGCTCTAGATTACATCCAGCTCATTATTAACCTATCTGCAGCAGATATCAAGTAGACGATAACCACCAAATATTTTGCAAGCATCATAGGCAATCCTGGAGGATGCTAAAAAGATGTGGGTGCTAATGTAGCAGCAGCCATCATATTGTTCTTGGCCCTTCAATGGCTTCTGTGATGACACTGTTTCACGAGTGTCCTCAAGGTTTCCAAAGGTTTCCACCAAGAAACTAATGGCATCAGACTAATATATGCAGTTTGGTGTAAGATTTATTAAATGGATCTTGGTTTTATTGGGTAATATACATTATTATGCACCATGTTTTACTGATTTGTATGAACAAGTCTGTACTGACTTACAAATAGAGTTGAGGAAGACCTAGGTGTTGTAACCACTTATGAGATGAATTATTGAGATGTCCTTGGAAAGTGAGAGTTTCTCAGACCATGCTGAAAAAAAAGCATAGCCATGAAGGAGTCAGTCATGCCATGCAGTAATCTTCTTCTCAGCTGATTGAACTGTAAGTGTCCATATTGTTCAACTTTGAAGGAATGATAAAAAATGATAAAAATGTTTCATTGGTTTTAATGTTTAGATTGTTAATTATTTATAGTAAACAAATTACCCCACGTTTTGTAGTCTAAATCTTTACCTTGCACAATTAAGCAAATGTAAAGATCAAAGCTGCTTTTACTTTTTGATGTATTATTTTTATTATATAGTTGTAAATGTACTGCCTTTTTTTTTGTCAATGGGAAATAGTAATGTTATTTAGCACGGGACCATAAACAGAGTTTGTTCAAAGTTGCATGCAAAAGCTAAAGGATGGATTCTGCACTGATTTTCTCCCTATGTAACCCACTGAAACTCATTGTGTGGAAGGCATTGCAGAATGGCACAACTGTTTATGGAATTAGCATCTTGGACTAAGATTTTTCAGAGCAGTTTAAAAGATCTGGGCACCTAATCAGAAATTAAAATGATTGGGAATTAGGCATTTATTCCCCTATAGTTTTGTCCAAATAGTTATGAAAATCTCAGCCTTATTACCTGCTCCATGTCTGTCCTAATGTACTACAAAACCTGAAAAGGAACAGGTTATCTGTGCGATCCCTTTAGCTGCAAGGATTGACAAGATGTCTTCTGGAAACTACTACAAAGAGATTTCCTGCATTTATGATTGGGATCAAACTGGAAAAAAAAATAGTCTACTATCCAAAGCTCTGCCTCCAAACACAACCCTGTCCATTTGAGATGCTACAATGAGATGCCACCTGAAATAGATTGTGCAAATCTCTAATATATTGTTGTCCCTCTGTGACCTATAGAATTCCTCAATGCCAACTGACAAGGGGATTGCAAGACTAACCTGTTCCTGGTAAGTGCATTCTGGTTTTTCAAAGAATATCATGTCTTAAGTGAAAGCCAAGGTCACGCTGGTTATTAATATTGTTGTAAAATGTATATACAGACACTGCCCGAGGAGTTTACGTGTATACTGAAAATATGTCCCTGAAATCTGTGTCAAGGCAAAGTTGACGAACAGGTTTTTTGTCAGACTAAAGATATTTATTCACCTGTCTCTCTGGTGTGTAAATTACACATTGAAAATTAACCCAATGAAGAGTTAACAGGGAGAGGTGAAATCAATAGAGAGGCTGCACACTAAGGGTATGTCTAGACTGTACCCCTCTGCCAGCAGAGGGATGCAGATTAGGCTGGGAGAAATTGCTAATGAAGCGGGGATTTAAATATCCCATACTTCATTAGCATAAAAATGGCCACCGCTTTTTTTCGGTACGGAGCTTTGTCGGAGAAAAGCGGCAGTCTAGAGAGTGATATATCGCTAAAGAAAGCCTTTTCTGATAGATCCTGTATACCTAGTTTTACAGCTGGCATACAGCTATTGATAACCTTCCAGGCAAAGGAAGGATTGACATGGCCCATTGCAGATGGGTGGCTGACAAGCTGGAGCTGATACTCAGTTAAGGAAAAGGAGGTCTCCCTCTCCTTGGAGGCTGGGGAATAACAAGGTGACTCAGAGTGCTGGCTACCCAAAGGACCTCACACTCTTTCCTTTCTTTTGTGAGCTGAACAGTAATGAATTAGTTGACAGTCTTTAAAAGTTATTGTCTGCTGTCTGCAGACTCAGACAGACTTCATTAAATTGGTTTACATCTGGCTCACATATTGAAGATTGTCTTTGAAAAGGTATGGAAGAAAGACCAGATTTACAAAGGAATTTAGGCATGTACAAATGAAGCACAGTAGGATTTATAAATGCAGCTAAGTAAGTTAAATACGTAACTCCCATTAAATGCCTAGTGGGAATTGCAAAAGCACCTAAGCAGACTATCTGCACCTTTATGCATCTGAATAATGTTGATAACCTGTCCCAATGTCTTAGATTATTGAGCACTGAATGGTAACCTCCAGAAAAATGTGTTTGCTTATTGCACCTCAATGAGCTGGCCCAATATGTCCCCCTGTCTAAGATGGTTCTTGCATTTTTCCTTCTGAATTACATTAATAAAGATATGTGCTTGGTGCTGTTGTGTCATGTAACAAATGTAACGGAACTTAAGCTCCTAAATCACATGGCTACTTTGGAAATTTTTACTCTGGGATCCTAACTTGAGGTTTCTGAAGATTTTTTTGTAAATATTGGTGATAGGGTTCAATCCTGCACACCCTTTTACACTCCAGTATTCTCAGGGTACGTCTACAGAGCATCCTAATTCGAAATAAGATACGCAAATTGCGTATCTTATCTCAAATCTATTTTGAAATAGCTTATTTTGAAATTTGGCCTGTCTACACAGCACTAAATTACAAAATAAAGTGTTATTTTAAGCCATCCCTTAACCCTCGTGCAATGAGGTTTACCAGGATGGCGAAATAGTGCACCAATTATTTCAAAAAATATTTTGAAATAATGGGCGGCTTGTGTAGATGCGGGGTAGCTATTTCGAGATACTTCCAGTATCCCAAAATAGTTGTGCAGTGTAAACATACCCTTACTGAGTAATCCAATAGAACTTCTTATGTGAGTAAGAAGTATGTGAGTGAGTAACAGTCTGTTGTTCATTCAAGCATCTGGTTCCCAGACTTGTTCTATAAGGCTCCACTCTATTTCTTTGAATGATTTTTTTTCCCTTCAGCTTTTCAGCTCTCAGTGTTTGATTATATTGCACTAGTACATCAACTTTTAAAGAATCATTATACCTTTTTCCATGGTCTGAGTGAAAGACCTTGATTTGTAGGTATCTAACAGCATCAACCTACAGAAGCAGCACATTTTCATAGTAGATATTAGTTTCTGTTGTCCAAGAGCAGATATAGCAGCAATGATAATATCGCATAAGACTATAGCAAAAATAGGATTTAGTACTAATATCATCCAATATATGGCTTCAGTTCTGTGTTATGTTGGGCTTTATTTGTGGACTTGGAGACCAGAGCAGTTGCTGTATCAGTATTTCATCTTTAAGAGAGCCCAAACTGACCCATTTCTTTTTGCTGTGTATATTGCCATTTATTCCTCACTTTGCTTCCAGATAAATAGATAGATATTATGCACAAGCCCAATTTTAGATGTTGAGATGGATTAATGAAATGTTTTCCTGGAGAAGACTCAAATTAACCAACTTATTTTGGATAAAAAGGAGATCTTTGCCACATTCCCCACCCTTCTGCTACAGGGGAAATGAAGCCCAGACGTTTGTGATGGTGTCCATGTGTAATGTATTTATTTTAGGGGGGGTTTCCAAATATATTTAAAGATTCTATTCTGAATTTTCTGTTGACTTGTACAAGCATAAATGGAACAAAGGTAAAAAAAACCCTATATATATATTTATATATATATATATGACAAAACGTACGCCACCCAACTATAGAAAGTTTTCCCTCATCCAATCTGTCCCCATAACAAAACCCAAGCGGTTTGCAGGACAGTCAGAATCTCACTAATTCCAATTTCTGATGGACCAAAGGAGGAAATGAGTTCTACCACCCAGGACCTGGTACTGAAACTCCCATCACAAAACACAGCAGACTTAGTGTTTGTCATTAAGGTTGCGTCTACACAGCAAAGTTATTTTGGAATAATGGCCATTATTCCAAAATAACTATGCGAGCATCTACACAGCAATTCCGTTATTTCAAAATTATTTCGAAATAATAGATGGCTTATTCTGACTTCTGTAAACCTCATTCTACGAAGAACAACACCTATTCCGAAATAGTTATTTTGGAATAGGGGCTGTGTAGACAGGGCAAAGGCTGTTATTTTGAAATAGGGGGCCTCTGGCCCTTCCCAGGATTCCCTGCTGGCTGCTCTGTCCACACTCAGCCAAACTCTATTCCCACCCCTTCCCTGGAACCCTTAAAGTTGCAGCCTCTGCAGACAGGATTTCTGGCTCGCAGTAGGCCTGACAGCCCTGAGCAACCCTGCAGCTGCACCTGCCTCGCTTTTCCCCCAATATGAGCCAGTCCACTGCTACCACTCAGTGCTCCACTGCTCCCAGGGAGCAGTCAGACAGCTCCCAGGAGCCTGCCAGGGGCTGAAAAAGACATGTGCCTTCTGGTCTGGTGCAGAGATCCTGGACCTTATTGAGGTTTGGGGTGACGAGACCATCCTTAAGGATCTCCACACCAGATGCAGGAATGCGGATGTCTATGGCCAGATGACCAACAGCCTGGCCAAAAAAGGTCACATCTGCACACAAAAACAGGTGCAGATGAAGGTAAAAGAGTTTTGCCAGGCATAGGCAACTTCTGCTCCAGGGCAGAACCTCATACCTGCCCTTATTTTAACGACTTGGATCATATCGTGGGGGGAAGGGCAGTCCCTTCCCCCACCCAGGTTGTGGACTCTGGGATCAAGATACCCATCATCATGCTCGTGGGGAAGAGGAGGGGGGAGATGAGAAGGAGCTGGACAAGACCAGCACCAGCACCCTCCTGACACTGGAGCCAGTACCCCTCCCTGTGGATGGGTCCCAGGCATCATCTGAGGCCAGAGCAGGAACATCATGTGAGTGCCATCACTTTCCTTTCTCTCAGGGGGTGGAGGAGGTGCATCACGAAGGGTAGCTGGGTGCTCCTCGCTTGGCCCTTGCGGCCTGAGGATCACACAGTAGCCTGTGGACGTGGGAGCATGTGTCACGCTGTTCCCAGGAGGCTGCCACAGAGGACCCTTGTGCTGTTGGCCACAGGATGTCTGGAGAGGCCTGCCATGCTCGTGACCCCAGGGTGGGACTTGTGACCCTGGGCTGGGACTTGTGACCCTGGGGTGGGACACCCCTCCCTCTCAGCCACCTCTAGAAGGAGGCTGGAGACATCGGCAGATACACACACTCACTCAGAAGTCCCACACATGGCACACAGGCATGCCTGCACTCTCGGGGCAACACCCACTCCCAGGGACATCTGGGCCTCTGTAGGAATGTGCCCATTGGCCAGAGAGCACATCACCTTTCTCCAAGCATGTTGTCTTCCACTGAACCAAGAACTGTCACTCTCAGCTCACAGATGAGGGTTGGGTTTCAGGAATAGTAGCCCCTAGAATGACACCACCTCTCTTTATTCTCCTCAGCTGGGCAAGCTGCGAGAGGGGGTCAGTCGACACCACCCAGGACAGCCTCCAGCACCCGAGGGATCCACAGGTGCCACAAACCCATGGATGAGTTCCAGAGGCAGCACCACATGGCACTCCGATCCCTGGAGCAGACCATCGACCACAGGCTCCAGGAGGACATCCAGCTGCAGCAAGACACCTGGCAGGAGCTGCTGGAGCAGAGCTGCTCCATGTGTGCTGATGTGCACTCCCTCATTGTAGGCATGATTCCTGCTCCTGCTCCTGCTCCCACCCCTACTGTTGCTGTAGCTCCTCCACCCACTCTTTCTCCTGCGCCCTCTCCCACTTCTGGTCCAAAGGTTGGCAGGGTGCACAGTAGCTGCAGCAGTGATTGGACAGACTGGTTCATCATGAATGCCAAAAGAAAAGGAGACAAATGGTCCTGCTAATAAAGTGTGTGGATGTCATCTAGAGGGACACACATTGCTCTGGGAAACTAGAGACTATATGGCATGCTGGCTGACACAGGGTGCTGAGATAACCTGGGGAGATCTGGGCTCTTGAGTGTTCAGGGACTCAGGCAACTCCAGCAGCTAAATAAAGGACTGAGGTGACACAGTTTTAGGACAGGAAAAGTGACACCAAACTCCCAGTTTTTGGCCTTCACCACGGGCGCTCTCTACTTGATTCAGGGACCTCCAGGAGCTTTCTTCTTTGCAATGTCTGCAAGTAGTTGCCACCTGCAGCTATCATGGCTTCTTTTCATTCCCTCCCTCTCTCACGTAGTGGCCTCTTTCTGTTTAAATAGCCCACCCCTAGAACACAGCAGGGCCTCCTTGATTAGACCCTGTGATAGGGCGCTTGCCCTGCACTGGCCCTTTAAGGGCAAAACCCCAGCATGGAGCAGGGGCTAGGAGCAAAGTTCCAGCTGAGGCAGTTCTAGCTGATGAGGGAGCTGGGAGCTATATAAGGGGGAACTGACAGCTGCTCTGGGAGAGAGCAATGAGAGCCCGACTGCTAGGGAAGCAGGAGGCTCCCTCGAGCTAGAGCAATGCTGGGGAGGTAAGGCAGGGCTTGGGGAGCTCTGGCCAGACAAGCTCCCAGGCTGCAGTGCCTAAGAAGGAGAACAGGGTGCTCTGAGAAATAGAGGACCTTGGGGTGTGAGCAGAGGGAACAACAACTTCCCGCAGAAGGAGGGCTGAGACACTGGTATGGGCACTGCTGGAGGGCAGTGTCTGGAAGAGGACACTGTGACACGAGGAGAAACATGGTGCAACACCACCTAGAGAAAGGCATCCAGCGAGGCATGAAGAGCTAATTCCCAGGACAGCCAGCTGGTGGTGCCGAGTCACCCCATCACAGACCCCAGACTGTCCCTTAAAGAGTTAGCACACTGGAACTCTAACAGCATCTCAGTACAAGAGGGCAAGAGTTTCATTGCTATCGAGTACAGCATTTCACCTGTCCTAGCCCAATGAACCAATGTCACAAACTGTATCTAAAAGATATCAGTAGAAAGCTAATAACGTACTGATCATTAATATTACTGTGGCGTATGTAGGGAGGAGAAACTTACAGATCTATTGGAAATTATATTATGAAAGTGTCTCTGCCAAGCAGGGATAAAGTTACTGCCCAGTAGTCAAAGAAATGTGGTTCTGCCACCTGGAAGGCATTTCAAAGGTACATTATTAGACAATGGGAATGCAAATTATATAAAAGGTAAACTGGAGTATCAGGACAAAATGGAGATGAGACTGCAGGAAACAGAACAGTTCTCCCCTGCAAACACCAGCAGTGGAAGAACCCAGCATGAAACATTCTTCACCAGGAGATTCCATGTCACCTTCCTCACACCTTGAATGAACTATGCTTTGGAGATGGGGGTAACCTGAAGAATCCATTTCAGAGGTTTGATGAACTGTAAAGAAAAGGACAAAGAACCCAAACTTATCTTTTAACTAAAAGATAAAGGAAACAAGTACCTTGAACAAGTCCGTAGCTTGTTTTATTAAGTCTTAGCCTCTAGAAAGCATTTTTACTTTTATTTGTTTATAGCTATTCCTAGCGCTATCCTTTACATTTGAACCCACTTAAAATTCTAACTCCTTTTGCTAGTGAACTTATTTTACTTTTAATCCAAACCATCCTGCTGCTATGCTTGATTTAAAGCAACTATTAACTCCAGTAAAATGGAACTACAGCATGTTGGTGTCATCTTGCCAGGTGTAACCAGGAAATGGTGGGGCTGTAATAAGCAGGCTACTGAAATGAGAACTGCTGAATCAGAGGTGTTTGACACACATTCAGTGCAAACTTCTTTGCTGGTTGGGAGTGTGCAAAGGGTGCTATAACCACAGGGCATTTTGAGGGATGTAGGATTTTACAGGCTGCCAGTGACACCTCAGTAGTCTGGGTTGCATCCCAGAACATGACATACTTCTTCACAGAGATGAATAAACTTGGCTTTGTCTTCTGGACACCCTGGCTATGTCTACACTGTGCTGCTTTTGTGCAAGAAATATGCAAATGAGGCTAAGCGTGGAATATTGCCAAGCTTCATTTGCATAATTAATGAGCAGCCGCTTTTTGCGCAAGAGGCTTTTGCGCACAAAGGAGCCATCTACACGGCTCCTTCTTGCGCAAACCCCCCCCTCTTGCGCAAGAACTGTTTTTCCAGGGAAAAAAGCGTAAAAACTGCTCTTGTGCAAGAGGGGGTTTTTGTGCAAGAAGGAGCCGTGTAGACAGCTCCTTTTTGTGCAAAAGCCTCTTGCACAAAAAGCGGCTGCTCATTAATTATGCAAATGAGGTTCGGGGATATTCCACGCTTAGCCTCATTTGCATATTGCTTGCACAAAACCAGTGCAGTGTAGATATAGCCAGCCTGTCATAGTATTCAAAATCTTTGTTGTGGTCAGTCCTTAGACTTCTATCACTGTCACTCTAGTTATCTTCTAATTCACTTTATCTTTCATGAGCCACCTCTACACCATAGTGACCAAGCCAGGGATGAAGGCATTTAGGAGCTGAGGACTAAGGACAAAATATTACTCTGAAATCCTACCTAGAGTGGTGTGATTTTTTTTTTCAGACAAGAAGTATTTTCCTTCATTGCTGTCCAGAAGAATATAGCCCAACAGTTGCCAATATACTAAAAATTCTTTCAGGGGAACAATCTGTCAGATAAACTGGGTGTTTGAGGACACAGAGGGCCAAGCCAATGAAGTGTCTTGTGCACACTTTGATTAATTTCCACACTTAGGTGGCAATGTTTTATAATCCTAAATTAATTAGTCATCACAACAGCCCTGTAGGGTAAACTTTTTCTCTCAATTTTACATGTGAGGAAATCATAATATAAATGTTGAGTAATTTGACTAAGTTCCCAAAGCCTTTGTTTAAGAAGAAAGAAGGAATTGCAAAGATAGACAGTGTGCCTTGTCCGTATGCAGAAGTACAAGGGGAGAAGCCTCATTGAACTTTCTCCAGAACACCTTTTCTTAGGGGTGCTAGACATAACAGAGCCTATTGAGTACTGGCATAAAGGAATATGTTAATGTGTGTCTACTTCTTACCTCTGTAACAGGATATGTATTAACTAATGAAAGGGTTACCATGGTAAAACCTGTTCATTGAATAGCAGCGTGAACAGGAACATAATTAAACCATGTCAATTTAGCTTAGAATAGGGTAATTTACACATACCTGTTTCTAAAAATATGTCAAGATTTTAAACCTAAGCATGAAGAAATAGTGTAAAAGATCAATTCTTGGCTAATCATGTTTATGTCTGATGACTATATAGCCCACAAATGAAAAACTGAATGTCATGGAATATACTACCACTACAATTTACTTTGAAAATATTACATTTTTTCCTGAATTCACTTCCACCAAACAGGCTGGGTTCATATGCAGTTTAAGACTCTGAACAATTTTCCTTTTGATACAGCTTTATTTGCTAAAAACCCAATTCTGCAACCTTTACTTGTGTTAGTAGCACTCTTGCAGGAAGTTCCGTTCAGTGAGAATTACAAAACTGGCCTTTAATTTTTATAGAGACAACTTTTAAAATAAATCATTATTTTATGGTAAATGTGTTGCCTGCCTCAATTTATGATGTTAAGTGACTTAGAAACTTAATCCTGCAAGCCACTGAAAAAGTGCACCACAGAGAGTGACAGTGTAAACTTCCCTGTATTGCCTACCCATGTGTGCACCAAGCAAGACAGAAAGATGTGTCTACACTAGAATTGGAAGGGATATTCCATCTTCAGCAAACATAATCATGCTAGCTGTGATGAACCTACCATGCTAAAAAAGAAAAATGTAGCAGTGCTAAAAGAAGGGACCCGCCACTCTGAATACATACTGATGGGATTAGACTTGGGGAAGCTAGATCTTCATGCTGCTTGAGCCACTGCAGCTACACTTGACTGGAGTGAGGAAGGGATGATGCACCTGAGATCAGATACTTCATCTGATCTGGGATGGAGACACGAGTCAGGAAGGAAAGTTGGTGCAGTACATATTGATCTGTGAGCAGCCTCCAATAGTGGGTGACATGCTGGACTGACTGCCAAGCTAATGCAAGTTATTCCTTGAAGGCAGACAGTGTGGTTCATGCAAGAAAGTATTAGCAAGTGAAACTTCATCCTCTAAGTTGGGAGAGAAAACCAGTGACCTTTGTGGAAGAAAACATCGTCCTCACTCTGCGCTTGTAAGCAACCAGTAGCCAGAGGCACTTTTATTATGAGCTGTAGCAAGGGAAAAACTGATTCGGACGGGGGGGGAAGCCCCCCGCCCGCCCCCCTGAGGCAGATCTTCGAATACAAGCAATTATGAAGCAGTTTATATACTGTCCATTAGATATAATAACATTAAACAATTAGTCTCCTTCTCATTACAAACACCAATGGCTAAAAGTTATTTTAGTTCCACCCAGATGCTCCTTATCTCAAGGTCCCTGCCAGAGTCAGCATTCTATCTTTATCTCTGTATGGAGGCGAGAGGCGAAGGCAGTGTCTTATTACAGTTCTCGCGTTGTCAGGCCACAAACTTAGCCTGACTCTTGCTCTCTTGCTAACAAGACCAAGATAGCTGCACACAAATTCCCTTATTCCCTTTTCCCTGCCTCCACACCTTGAATGTCCCCACAATGACATTCAGCGGGGATCAGTTTTGGCTCTTGTTTTGTTCAATATATACACTTATTACCTTCCTGAAATGTAAGTCAAGAAATATGTGCAGTTCAATAACATTGCTAACCCTGGAAACAACTTCCAGACAATTAAAAGGAATTTCAGCCAAGACATGGATACTACTTTCCATCTAAACAATTGCTGAAAGAATTTGAATTATTAACTCACCAAATCATTTCACATTGCTGTCAGAGAGTAATTACCAGAAGGGGTCAGATTCAAACCCATGACCTATCAGTGAAAAAAACCATTACCAGTCCTGATTATCCAGTCATCTTAGATGGCCTTTTAGCAGAAATAAATAATTATAGAATAAAATGAGAAAGTACCTTATAATTCTTGGTAGAACACAGGCTATTTTAATTTTTGTATTTGTTATTTCATCAAAGTGGAGAAGATTCTTTTACGACTCAAGTTTTTATTCTTTAGTATGGTAATCTTTGCAGTCAAAACTCAGCTGAAGAAACAAACAATGAGGAAGTCCAAAGTGAGAGAAGTCATCATGAAAAAGCATTTAATCATTACTGAAAACTTGAATACATGTTGCTAAATATCAAAGGAGGACAGGATCGCTTGTCTTTTAAAAGCACCTCACAGTAAATATTTGTGTAATTTCATAACCTCTTCAGTAAACATTGTAATTTCATCATGCAGGTCAATTTCTGATGAGCTTTATTAATTTGAAATTGAGTATTTATTTTAAGACAGAAAATAAATAGAGCTTCATCAAAATCCATTTTTACTTTTCTAGGCACTTATTGTGCGCTTGCAATCTTAGTGTCTGAGTTTCTAGTTTAGCAGTATCTTGGAACATCTAAATCTTGGGAAGGAGCAGAGATAAGGAAAATGGTATATTAGTCTACATGTAGGGTTTTACTTAATATGAGAGGACATAGCTTGACCTGAGACAAGTTGCATCAAATCTCTCCAAAAGTCATCAAATAAGTTTAATTGGGAAAGTGAAAGGCTGGACTTTATTTATTTGGTTTATTTATTCAAATTTTAACCTACAACTATAGGTACCTTCCCTGTAAATTAGAATTTGCAACTGAAGAAAAGGACTGTATATAGCTAAATTCACCTCAGGCCACCGTCGTACAGAAGAAAGACAGATGATCTTTGCAGCATGCTTGGAAGGTTAACAAAACTAGGGACTGGTACACCAATAGGAGAGCAAGTTTCAAAAGTGAAGTCTGTCTCCTGTTTATATTGAGGAAGTTCCAGAGCAAGTGCTTTTGCCAATCTCAACTGTGGCAGTATGTCATAGAGATGAGGGGTGAATATTCAGTAAAGGAATTTGGATGATACACAGAAGACCTTGTTAAATATCCAGAGTAGAGGTCACTGTAGTGTTGCTTGCTGGACTTTCAGAGCAGTTAGGATAATTAATTATAATTAATAACTAAATTCCAACTCCTATTGAAGTCAGGAGTTCAACCATTGACTTAAAGGGAAGTTGGATGATAGTAATCAACATTTTTAGAGATGCTTTTAATCTTCAAAGTACTTTATCTTTACCTCAGCACAACTTTGCAAAATAAACATTATATCTGCTTTATGGAAGAGAAAACTGAAAAAAGACAGATAGGTAAATAACTTGCCTGAGACCAGAGACAGAGTTAGTATCAGATTTAGAACTCAGGACAGGCATTCCTGACTTATTCAGACCATCATTCCCATTGTAGGCACAGAATTATAACTACTTATCAGGAAGAAAACTTTAATACTAATGTTCTGCAAAATAGGAAAAACATCACAAAAACATCAACTAAAGAAAATGGTGTATAAATATGAATTTGCTGCAAAGTGACTTCATACTGATATATTTTAGTAATGGCAAACACAAAATAATAATTCATCATGCACACTTATTGCTTTATTACTAGATTTTCTCTGTTCATAAATCAACTACAATATCTTTCCTTTGAATATTAGCATGCCAATTAAAACCTACTGTGAATTATAAAACTGGGTTTGTAAAACATTTCATTTCAGTAGTCAGCATGGCATCAGCATAGTAAAAGTTTTGTCTCAACAGACCAAAGCAATTTCTATGAAATTCCTTCTTTAGGCCTGCACTATTCTATACATAAAAGACAGTATCAGGACCAATGTCTTTGGGCATCAATTTTAAGGGCTAAATTGTAGTGCTAAGACACATCCAGATCTAACTATGTTGAATCATTGAAAAATCTGCATATAATCTGAACAAATGTTTATAGTATGGGATTACAAGAAAACCATAGTACAGGTATTATACAGTTTCACATCTTTACTGGGACATATAGTAGGCCTGTTCATCTGTGGCATCATCCTTTGAGGAGAGGATTCTTCCTTTCTTTCTTCTGTCCAACATTTCTCACCTTCTACTCACCCTGGCTCATCCCAATATGGATTCCACTCCCAACTCTATCTTCTGTTCCTTGTCCAGAACAAACTTTGATCCCTCACCCAGCCTGAAATAAACCGAAGGGTAATTTCACTGCAGCCAATCTGAATCAGTCAATGGGAGTCAAGACTGTAGGGTTGAGCACTGTGGCATTCAGCTCCATTTCAGAGTTTACTGCAGAATTTCTTTTTGAGATACTGATTTCATAAGTGCTGTCAATGTAAAAATAATACAGTAATCTTTTACTTATAGGCACCTCACCCCTGAAGGCCTGTTGTGTAAATAAAAGTAGGTAAATATAAAATGATCTTATAACTGCAATCAGAAAAGGACATATATGTTTTTATTTTACAACCATTGACCTTTATATGATCCCATTTAGGTGAAGAAATTCTTCAGTACACTCACGTAATGCAATATTGGTCTAAATGAACAATTCTACAGTGTTCATTATCTATCTAATTTACATAGTAATAGCCCTATCTGAGGTTCCATAATAGTACTAAAGATAGTATAGAGACCAAACAAGACACATTATAGCTTTATTATGGGGGGTGATGCATTTCATTGACCTCAGACCTTCTAAGTGGCCCTTAGTGATTTAATGGTTCATAATATAAAGGTCTACAGGAAGAAAAGGTGTGGGGAGAAAATTTCTATAACATTAAAATGAAAGATTAATGAGAGCTTTGAAAATGCTGAAGCTGTTGGGAGGAAAGCTAGTTTTCAATTTAGATGTTCAAAATGAAAGTAGGAAAAATCAAATGTACATGATATACGTTAAATCTTTTTAGTTTAATCTTCATTTTAATGTACATATTACTTTTGTTGACAGAATCTCTTGATCATACTAAAAATGAGGAATCAGTTCCATTAACAGTGCAATTTCAGACATTCCTACCAAAAAAGTGCTTTTTCTACTCTGCCGCTTCAAGTATGTAAAAATGGTGTATCCATCCTATAATAAGGCAAACACTTTCAAAGTTGGGAATCTGAAGTTAAATATCTAAATCTACATTTAGGCACCTATATAAAACTGGCCTGACTTTCTGAAGTGCAGAGTAGCCATAACTCCTGCTGAAGATAATAGGAGCTGTAGTGCTATTTTTTTAACTGTGGGGGACTATTATTTAAGAGCTTTAACACAGATTTGGATGCCCAGAATATAGGTATCTATATTTGAAATATTTGGCCCCAGCTTTAAAAAATGTCATTAATAGTGGTCAAGATATTTTACTTTTTATGGGAATTTATTTATAGATTGATTATGAAGCCCCAGCAGAAGAGTGATCCCTTCTACTATCATCTCTGTTTTTTCTACAGTTGGACGATATTGATTAATGGAATAATAAATATATTCCTTCCATCTCTCTCCCTATCTTTTTATGGCTGCTCCTCCATCCTCCAGAGATTTCCAATTTTCCTCATTCCCTGCTTGCTGTACCAGAGGTCCCAAATGATGAGGGCTCCTTTGCTACTCTGAGCATCTTATTGGCTATATAGTTAGTGTTTTGCTACTTGGAGAGTTAGTGCATGACAAATCAGGCTGTGAATCTTTGGTACTCCAGCCTGCCACTCACTGAGTCATCGTGTGGATTCTGCTACTGTGAACTAAATGTCCCATAGTGTACTTTGTGCCTAGCAAGGTCTAAACACCTAGTCAAATGGCCACCTGGCACCCTGAAGAGTCACATCCTGGTTTGCTACACATTATTTCTCTGTGTGGATAGGGCCTTAGACTATAGCCAAAGGGCCTGATTCAAAGCCCACAAAAATCAGTAGGACGCCTTCTACTTACTTCAATGGGACTTGGATTAGGACCATACTTCAGAACAGTAGGTGACGACAGAAGCTGTTAAGACTATTCTGAATGAGGTAGGGAAGCTTAGCACAGGAACTTGCTGGGGAGGCCACTGCCTTTTGCATGTGACTCCTTTGAGTAGGGAGCTGCAGGAATACAGAAGGAAAGAGTATAATAAAATAAAATAAATAACCCTTACTGACTGGCCAATAAAATCTAATCAGCCTGGGATTTGTGTAAAAACTTCATACTATATTAGAGTGTCAGTGGTGTTGGTTGCCAAAAATGTTCAACTCTGTGTCTTTTACTACATTTATGAAATTAATATTTCAAAACAATTGCCTGAAATGATGCAAATGTAAATCTTTATTACTACAAAATGTTAAATATTTATAAGAACTGTTTGAGACACTGACGTGTTTAAAAAAACCCTAAATTAAAACATAAATGTTTTAAATCTACTATATTATAAACTATTCAATTAATTGAAATAACCTTAATTAGAAAATAGAAACCTTAATTAGAAATTAGAAAATTGAAATGGACACTGGCAAGGAGTTTAGATTAAATGTTTATTGTTGGAAGAAAACAGATTTTTCTCTCCATGAGTTTAAAAATATTTCCCTGAAAACAGGGTTGTTATATTTTTATTTACAACTTCCTTTTCCAGTGTTGAACCTGGAGACAGAGCAACATTGTGCTAGTTCATGAACACCAGGAAAATAAGTGGGTATATCAAGCTCTGCTGGGTCCATTACAGTAATTATCACTTGAATCACTTTGAGTGAAAGTAAGTTAATCCAACTCCTAACTACACAGTACCTTTAGCTTCCGACTTTCAATCCCCTCACTCTAACACAGTCACTGAACCCATTGATTACACCTCTCTTTCTTTGGTATCCCAAGGCCAGACTTTTTCTTCTTACTGTCTTGTGTATTACACTGCTTTAGTGATAGTCCCCAGATCCTCCAAAGGTATTTATGTACCTAACTCCCATTCATTTTAAATAAGCCAAAGGCAAGGCCCACATAGTGTTATAATGTTTAAATCTTATTTTCAAATGTGACTTGGGTAGTAAAGGCAAGATTTACAAAGTTACTTGGGCAACTAATTGCCTCTTTATGCACCTAGGTGTAACATGCAAGTGCCACTGACATTATCAAAACCGCAGCTCAACTGCTATATAACTCTGTAGGCGTTTGAAGTCTACTAGGA
Source organism: Rafetus swinhoei (assembly GCA_019425775.1). NCBI lineage: Eukaryota > Metazoa > Chordata > Testudines > Trionychidae > Rafetus > Rafetus swinhoei. The sequence continues at coordinate 59,016,879 of CM033449.1, forward strand.
GCCTACATTTCCCCTGGTAGGCATGTCCAAATATACCTGAGTCCTTAGAGAATACCTTGAAAATCTAAGCCTAAGTGTAAACTGTTCACATTACAAAACTCACTACAGTCCAACACAAATTGACCGAGCTGTCAATAACCCAAACTTGCTTATGTCAGTGAGGCACACAAGATTGTACTGTGTTGTTTGCTACTCTCTGAGTGCCTCAAATCTCGCTACATATTTTAGAAATGTGTGTCTGTCTGTCTATGAGTCTGTTTGTTCAATAACTCCTCTAAACTGTAAGAGCTAGGACCACCAAAATTGGTATGCAGCTTCCTCTTGTCCTAATTCAAAGCAAAATCAGTGTTTGGTTATGCCAAGAAAATGGGAAGTGGCAGGAATGGGGCCATTTTCTGTAACATGGAAAGGGAAGGGCACAGAGTGGAAGGATGTGATACTAAGAGTGATTACTGGGGGCAGCAAGCCTACAGGGGAGAGATACAGTGTAATGGCACCTGGGGGGGGGAAGAGGGGAGAGGGCTGTCATACTATCAAGAGAGTGGCCAGCAGGGCTGGGGCTCTGCAATCTTGCCAGCCACCTGAACTGGGTAAGTATCCCCCCATCAGAAACCCTTTCCCCCTCCCCCAGGCCTTGTCCCCTAGGAGGAGACAGAAGGCTCGCCGATGGCTGGGGAGGGGTTGAAAGGAGGTGACAGAAGGCACCTGATGGCCGGGGGAGGGAGGGACCTGAGGGAGGGAGGGAAGGCCTCTGCCGGCCTGGGGGGAGGTGGGGAGAAAAGACACCCCCAGCTGGGGAGGGAGAAAATGCCCTGCCAGATGGGAACACCCCCCTGAGTCCCTCCTCACGCCCCCACTCTCACTCTTGCACCCTCCCAGCCTCCTGCTCCCCCCTATCCCCAAGGCCCTGCCCTGACTCCTGCACCCCGACATACTGCCAGTCCCCTGCCCTGAAGGACCCGGACGATGATGGGTAAGTCTAGTTCAGAATAAAGCTCACTGAAGAGTCACTGGCCAAATTCTATGAGGTTGGAGATTTGAAAACTGAGAGGGATGATGCTGCCACATCTGCCTAGTACTTAGCAGCAGATTACTGTGAAGGATCACAGGCCTCAAAACTGCGCTCCCAAATAGTGCTCAGACCATGACTGCCACCCAGCAGTTCACTCCATAAGTAGGGAAGAGTCCCGGAAAGGACTAGCTTGCAGAGAGCCCCACCACAAAGCTTCCAGTTGGAAGAAACATCCCCCAGATTGGCTAAGGGGTGCTATATAAACCAGGAAATCACATCAGGAAGTTGTCTGAGCAATAGAGGAATCTTTGTGTGGCTACTACTGTTTCCTGCCAGCTCTCAATTTTGCTTTCCCACCTGCTCCCAGTTCCCATCTTCCCATCCTAGATTCCTATCTACTCCCAGTCTTGCTCCAAGCCCTTGCTCCTCTGCTCACCCTTACATCGTGTCTGGCTCTGGCCTTCTGTTTTATAGCTGCCACCGTCTTTGCTTTTGTCCCTCTGTTCTGACCACTAGGCATAACAGCCCATGTCCCTGTCATTGCAGCTACACATTGGTTTGCCAGCCCCAGAACACAGAGAACAATAAGATGAATGGCATTACAAAAAACCAGTGGACCTATCAGAATTCCAGGTTGTTCACGCTACAATGAACAATGCCACAATGTAGGCCCAGGCTTGTGCCAGAAGAAGGTTGGTGGGGAAGAGTGTTATGTTCTTAAGTAGGTTCCTATTTCCAAAGCCCAGTGCACTTGTTCCCCAGTTGTTGGCTGGTACTTAAAGGAAATCTGTGCCCTGGAAATGCAGTGAATAAAAAGTTGTTTGGCTTGCTCAAGGCCAGGTGGCATTTGAGTAAGGGATACAATGTAGGCTTCCCAAATTTGCTGTTAAGGAAAATTAACAGCTGGCTTTTCAGATCAGTTAGTTCTCCCTGTTAATAAAACAGAGATTATACAAAGATTTTGGTTGTCCTAAGGTCTTTGGGTGCATCTAAACAGCACGCTTAGCTCGAAATAAGCTACACAATTTGCGTTACGCAAATTACATAGCTTATTTCAAGTGTATTTTGAAATAACTTGCTATTCCGAATTGCCCCTTAACCCTTGTGGAATGAGGGTTACCAGGACGTCAGAATGAGCTGCCAGTTATTTTGAAATCTATTTTGAAATAACGGGCTGCTTCAATAGAAGCGGAATAGCTATTTTGGGATACTTCAGGTATCCTGAAATAACTCTGCTGTGTAGACTTATCCTTTGGGTAGCTGCAGTTCAACCAAAAAAACCCCAAACAAACAAACAAAAAACCCCTGGGACATTATACCTTTTCTTGTAACCCTACCAAAGACATCTTTATTACTAAATCTGGGTAGGTTTAATACAGTAGGACTCCACCAAGAGCTAGAGTCCAGAGAGGCTGATGTCTGAGTTGCTTCCAGTACTTGTCTTCAGACTCCAAGTACACATGACATACTACCAAACAGCTGTGAGGGCTTTTGCATTTCATGGTATTCATGGTGATATATGATTAGTTATTTTGACAGTCTCTCTTTGAAAAGCCTTTACAAGTGCAATAAAATAGTAACTACATCAAATATTTGTGTTATTTTTACATTGTGTAAGTTCCTTGGGTATAATTTCAACAGAAAGGTACATTATGAAAAAAGAAAATATTCCTACCAGAATACCGTCAGCTAAAGGAGTATATCCAATGGCACAGATTTGTATTGGCCCTGCAAAGCTTTGCTTCAGGAGGGGAAATACCTGTTTACTTATGAATGTGTGCTTCCCCAAATCACATCTTTCTCATGGTGGTAAGTGAAGGTGAAGGGTTGTTCCACTCTATTAGGTTTGTGGAGAGTCGCAGCCAGGAATTACACAGAAGCTGATGCTTTTTGTCCCTTAATCCTGGACCTGTAAGGAAGGGAAACCAAAAGCCAGGTTGCAGTGAAGAACTGCTAAACCCTTCCTGCTGTCCCAAGATAGGACCATTATGGAGCATCTTTTCCCAGAGTGAGGGGAACAAAGGGATGGTTAAGCTACTGATGTTAAATGGGGGAAGAGAATAGGTCTAGATCACAACTTGTACCAACTAACATCCCCTCTTTTTCTGCTTCTCTTTTGAGGGCATAAGTGGGATTTACATGGTACATAGACTCTGCGCTGGAGTGAATTTCACCCTCATCATATCACTTCATACATAACTGACTCTGAACTTGCTGGAAGTTGTGCAAGTTCTGAAAAAGTATATTAGCCCTTTGCCCTGGAGGCTCACAATTTTACAGACGGTTATTGATACTTGATTATTCCTGGAGGCTCAGGCTATTTTGATGTCCAGAAGTACCTTTTATCATCTGCACTTTGTGTGACAATTGCCACCTTTTCTCTTTGAGATCATGCTACAATTATTCTTGTCTTTGTCATCTTCAAATTGGATGCAATTCAAAGTGCTGATTTTGATCTTTAAATCTTCATGTAGTGTAGGTCCCTCTAGCCTGAGTGACTGCAACTCTCCCCAGGTACAATCGCAACAGTTGAAAGATCATCTGAAATGCCTGAGAGCAGTCCTTTGTTACTAGCAAAGGCACACTAGTAAACTAATTTAGAATGGGGCTGACTAGATGGTAAATGCCTTTGTCCCAGAAGGTGGTCCGACCTGGAACCCACCGTATCTGTCACCGGCGGATTTCTCAGTTGGAAATAAACACAGACTCTGATATCGAATTTGAAAGATGTATTGAATACAACAGATAACCAATAAAAATGAATAAACCCCAAACACAACACTGTACAACCAACCCTTCACCCTCTGAAATGATAGGATGTTAAAGAATAGGTTGACATAAGTTATACTCAGTCTGTCCAGAGATGGTAACCGACAGCCGAGGCTCAGGACCTGCAACCCTTTGGCTTAGACAGCCTTGGGGGAGGAACACTGAGGAGTCCTTGGTGTTATTCAGTCGATGGTGAGACAGTCAGTTCGTGAGTAGTACACACAGAAGATGGATTACTCAGCTCCGGAGTAGAGGGCATTCACCACAGTAATCGGAGTTAGGAGGTGTGTCCAGTTCGTCAGGCCAGGTAGCTGGAGTCCACTTACACTAGGCTTTCGCCACAGTGGTGAACTAGAGCACCCTGTTAGCTGATGGATGTTGGTCTGTTCAGGTTAGGTCCCGGCCTTTGCCACGGTCCTGGGAACAGCAAGCTGGACGAACGAAGAACCCACGGAGAAACAAACGAAGGAGAGAACCCGAGCTCTCCTGGGGTCTGAGCTTATGAACGTCTCTGAACGGGAAAAGCAGCTGGAGTGCTGAGTGCAGAGAACGGTGCTGCGTGCAGACAAACTGGTGCAGTGTGCATGCCACGTGACGTGTGCAGAGGATGGTTTTGGCGGCAAAAGGCCTCTCAGTCTGTTGGGTTCCATTTTAAATTCCCATCATGCACCACAACTCCATTTTGAATTGTCCTTTCAGTCACAGTCCCCATCTTGATTTTAGTGCATTTCTAATCATATTAAATTCCTGTTAACACCTTGGATGTAAATGTCTGGGGGAGGGTGGCAAGGTAATTCTGCAGACCCTTGACTTTAGCTTGTATAGGTGATTCATCAGAACTCTAATTTGTTAACTATAGAGTAAAAGGCCCATTTGTGTGCCCGGAATTTTGCCTGAGGTAGGTTGTTAGGATGGTAAAGAAGGTGTTCTGATTATTGTATTTAGAAATATTATTTCTGAGTTTCTGCTCCTTTTTATGATGAGTCAATTCTTGTTGTCAGTTGCTGGCAGCTCAGTGTTGAAAATTTTATTAGCTATATCTTAGTTGCTGTAAATGGGCCCAGAATTTTAGACAATGGGTGTTTGCTTCCTTTAAAAAAAATAAATCTAAGTTCCACTATCTATTGTTAACAATACTAAGTTTCACAGCTAAAGCTTAATCTATTATGGTGACCTTTACAAAGGCTTGGTCACATTCACTGATCAGGTTTGTGATTACCTAGTCCAGAATATTCTTTGCTCCAAAATGCACTATGCCAAAGGTCTTTTAAAGTACTCTTCATGTCTCCTCTCCCAGACTTCTCAGTGTTGCATAAAACATTCTCAATGTTGTAGCCATAGGCTCACAGGTTTCAGTCTGATCTTTTCAGAGACACCCTGTCATGTTTTGTATTTTCACTATGCATTGGTGCCTGTATTTTGAATGCTCTCCTATCTGTCTCGTTAGTGGGTTCAAGAAATACCATCATAATATACCAATTTTCTCTTGGATAACATGCTAAAAATCACCCTGCAAAGAGGACATCATTTAAATATGATGCAGTGAAATATAATTGTTTCATAGACATTATCTGTAAGACCGAAAAGAAGAAAAAACATCAAAGGAAAATGGAATATTGAATATTGAATAAATCACCTTGCAAAATGACCTTGTCAGTATGGATCATTATCTTAAAAACCTATTACAAAAGATCATAAAAATTATACACATAATAAAAACTTACAAACACCAATGGCTCAAGCTGTGAGCATGAACTTTTTGTTTTTCTTGAGTTGATGAATATCAGCACGCAACGTGTGAAAGTGATTGTGTGTCTCCTTTGCTTTCTATTTTAACTCCCTCTGAATCACACAACATAGTGTGGAATTGGGGATGGGGTAAGATTAGCAGTAATACTCACCTAAATCTCAATCGTTCTAAGTTCTGAATTTCTAGACCTTTATAGCTTCCCCTAAGAGATGTTCAGTGGCCCAGCTTGCATGGTCATTGTTTAATCAACCAGCAAGTGAAAGTCTCCAAATCTGGGGCCTTAGAACCTGAAATAAAGCCTAGAAGGCTAGCCTACCAACCATATTAACCAGTCATTATCTTACCCATAAAAACCAGCCAACAATATATGTAATAGTCAGCTTTAAATTACTGGACTATAGTAAGACTTGGAAAGATTAGATTTTTATTGGTAATTGTTGGCAAACTTCAATTACATTCGACTCACACAAATTGATGAGAAAATATTTCCATCAATAAATGAAAATTTCAGATAGGCAAAGTAAGAAAAATACTGCTTAATAATTTATTAGCTTTTGATTTAAGAATATTTATCTCATACACTGTAATATGTTGACAGTTTAAGAGTTTATAGTTTTAGTTTTCAATCCCAATGTCTGCTGCTGTTAAATAATTTCTGTCTGACTCCCCCATAAGTTCCTGTAACTGTGAAAATTTTGATAAATATAAAAATGCTTAAGATCCATGATTTTGCCCAACTGTGAAAATTTAAATTGATAAAAAATCAGAACAAAATGCTTAATGCTAAACATGGATATTATTAATCGAAACTATAAAAAAACTGAAAATCAAATTCTGCCAAGCCTAGCTATTATTCAATTTTGACATTCCTGGTGACCACACAAACCACTCAAGTGGGAAAGGCCTATGTAGAAATCAGAGCCCCAAAACTGAATTATAGTCTTGAAATTCAAAATGTGGTTGTATTTATTTAATATAATATATAAATGTGACAGTTTAATCCAATTGAGGAAGTAAGCAATTTATGTGAAGAAGAAACAAAGTGCTCAGTCTTAGAATAATATGAAATGAGGAGTAAGGTGATAAATTATCCAAATTTGAAAAACCCTTTCCCTTTTAACAGACCATTGAGGTGGCTTCACTTCTGTTTCACGAGAGAGGCTTATAGCTCCCTTGCAGTATTTCCATACTCCTCCAGTGTCCAGCTCTCCCCATGACCACCTAAAGAAAGAATATGAATGATCACTATCAATGAGGCCTAGCTCAGGAACAGGTGGGAACAGTTGCAAAGTCTTATGTGGGTTAATTTTTTATTCACATCCAGTGAAGTTGATATACAGTGAGTGCAAGGCCCTCTGTACCTCTTAAGCTCCATATATCCAGGAGATCCACTGCACGGATGACTGACAACTCTTGATAGTGGGGGGACACAGTTTAAAGGTTTGGAGGGTATGTGCAAGCCCGGCCTTAGGGCGAAGTGAGCAAGGCAGTTGCCTTGGCTTCCGCGCCTTCAGGGCCCTGCTGCGCCCAGCACCTTCCCACCCGGCCACTCACTCACTGCCGTGGCTGGGAGCTGCCTGGCAATGCAGTGCAGCCACTATCAGCATGCCACCTTGGGCCCCACAAACCCTTTGTCCAGGCCTGGGCATGTGAGTACCCCACACATTGCCCCTGCTCCCTTTCTCACTCCTCTGTGCCACTTGCACCACCAGCCTCCCCCCCACCTCATTCAAGGCTCTTTCCCTGCTTACTTCTCTCATCTCTTTCCTGCTGCGGGAACAGCTCTAGCTTGAGTGAGCACCAAACATCTCAAGTAACTGTGGCTGCAGGTGAAGAAGAGATGAGACTCAGAGGGCTTCCCTGTGCCCCTCTCTCTTCCCTGATCCTAGCGAAGCTCAGTAGAAGTGCTAGGTGTTGATTTCTTTCCTAAACACCTCCCCCTCTGCCACGCTCAGTACAACTGCCCCCTAGCAAAAATGGGGGGGGGGGCGGAGGCATTTGATCTCATGTGACCCCATTGGCTCTGGTCTGCTAGCACATCATCCTGTATCTTGGAGCATACTCCAAGTCTCCTATGTAGTTCAGTATAGCTGACTAAATTCGGGACACCTGAGTTGGACTACTGGCAAGGCTACAGCTCCATTTTTTTCAAAGATACAGTAACCCCAGTGCCTTGAGGTGTGGGGCTTTACAGAAGGGGGCTGTAGATGCGATTCCAGTATATGAGTCTGGGAACCTCTCCATTGACTTCAAGTGGCTTTGGATCAAGTTTGTAAAGTAAAGCTCCTAACTTGTAAAGTGACTGAAGCTCCGTAAGGGTTAGGGATGAAAGGTGCTCTATAATGCTACCTTGCACTTTTACTCCATCATCCACCTGAGAATCTCAGAATGCTTTACAAATTTAGTCTCACAACACCCCTGTGAGGCTACTAAGTAAGCATTACAGTAGGAGCAGCAGTGACTGCTCTAGTCAAAGTTTCATAGGCCATGTCATTCTGTTTCATATGTCCTGAAATTGTGACACCTCTCCCAGTTACATGCAACTTTCTGAAATGTTAACCTTTGGGGCTGAAATTTTCCAGTCTGGTTCTGCTGGAGGCTGAATCTTTTTGTTTTAATGGATGAGTAAATCCGTGTATTTATTTGATTATGGACAGAGTGGGAGAAAAGCATACCTTTTGCATGTTCTAACCCCTTCCCCTTTAATTTGTACAGATCTAGCGCCAAAAGAGCTGCGGGGAGGGGGTGGAATTTATCATCATAACCCTTTTTGACTGTCCTGTTGACAAATGGCCTGGAGTTGATCCAGGTATGACCTGCTGAAAATTGCACCCGGTGCATGTGAGGTACCCTGGGGCTGAGAGGGGGTGGGTAGCGCTTGCGAGGAGTAAACGAGCAGAGCAAAGTCGCAGCTCCAAGGTTTATAAGGGGAAATCTGCCACTCCAGGGCTGTAGTGCAGAGGCTGAGGGAGGGGGCGATAAAGGAGGAAGCGCTTTGGGAAGGGGAACGGCACCAGCCTACGCTTCTCCCGCCAAGAGGGGCTGGAGCGGTGACAGCGGAGTCCGACTCTCAGGCCAGGATCTGAGACCCGGGACGCCTCGGCGCTGAGTGCTCCAGGAAAGGCAGCGGTAGCGGCAGCGGGGCGCGTCACCTGCTGTCACACACTGGCTCAGGAAACGCTGCGAGCGGTGGTGGGAGGGAGGCTCCGGCTCAGGTGCCTGAGAGCCTCCGCTGTGCCGAGCCAGAGGCAGAGATCCGCCCCCAGGGAGCCGCGGGGGCCAGGGTAGGAGGACTGGCTGCCGCCGCCGGAGAAGCCCTTCATTCCAACGCGTGGAAGAGGGAGGGGACGGCGCTCCAGCGAGCAAGGTCCAAGAGCAAGCGAGGGAGAGGAGAGGGAGTGAGTCAGTGATCTACTGCAGCTCGCGCTCTCGCTCCTGCGCTGCTCAACTCTCCCCATTCTTTGCCTGGACATGTCTTGACAAACTTGGATCCTTCTGTCCCTTGCTTTTCACTCCCCTCCCCCTTCAAGTTTCAAAATCGGATGGGTACAAGTCGACAGGCGGCCATCGGGCTATGGGCACTGGCGCTGGATTTGCTACGCGTTGGAAGAACGGAAGGGAGGCAAAAGTTGATACTTTAGGAGCCTGACTTTTTTATAATTAAGCAAAGAGTACGGGGATCAACTCAACTAGAGTGGACTCTGGGGAAGGGAGTGTTAAGTCCAGCTGGTCTGGTGAGTTCTCTGTTGTTTGTTTTCCCTGGATTTTTTAAAAAAATCATTAAATGTGTTTATTTATGCTCTCCAGTAGCATATATGGAAATATTTAGGCTCCTCTCGTTTAATGAAATAGACACTGCTGTGTTTGTATGGCTAATGTGGGTGGGTATATATACCCTGCGTATACCTGTTATGATTCTTCTAAACATACATGCAAGTATTTCCCTCCCTTGTTAGAGACAGAGATATATAGACAGATCAGTCAAACCCCGTAACAAAACCAGAGTCAATTCAAGAAGGATTGTTGCAAAGATGTTCTACTGGGTTTTGCATATAACTTGTTTTAGAAATGGTGCCTTTGGGAAGGAGAGCAAGGGGTCCGGGACGATGTATTGTGGTGCAGCGCCCTCTAGTCTGCACACTGAATATAGCTCCCCCCCCTCCAGGCTGCCAAGTTCAGCATTGTCCGGAGACACCAGGGATCCGGAGGAGTCCCCACTGCCCTCTTATCTCGCTGGTCCCTGCTCCGATCTGTCTAGACTAGGTTGTGGGGTCTTTGTGTCCGCATGACTCGTGCCCCTCACTTTACAATCATTTCCACCACCCACTAAAAAAGCAAACGAGTTATTTATACGTGAGTCGATTTCTTCTGATCCGGTCCTGAATGCATGAAGATTTAAGTCACAGAATGCGCAGGAATCATTAGGGCTCCCAATGATGCCGCATTGATTGACTTATTTGGCCCGGAAAACCCGTGCACGGCGAAATGCGTAATAAATGTGCTCGTCTAATCTTCCTCTCGCCCTGTGCTTGCGTCCTGTGGCGATGAACTCCGGCTCCTTCCAGGCAATTAGAGTTCTCAGTGAGGCTGCCTAGTCAGAATTCCCCAAACAAATGTTTGATCGTTATTAAGCGTTTATCATTTATTAATGAATGAAGATCACTCCGAGAAATATTTGACCGTATTAATCTTTAATGTTATTTACATGTATACACCAGGACGATACCATTTTAGGTTTACCCCCAAGTGGGTACTTTATTGGTAGCATTTGCTATTTCAAGGAATGTGTAGGAGGTACATCAAAGGGAATCTTTTTAACAACACAGCACCTTATAGCTAACGCGCAGTCCAATTTCGTCAACACTGTAAAAGATAAGGGAGATCTCAGATGCACTCAGGTAGCCGCATTTTATATCATCTATGCAAACAATTTGGCCAATCCCACCCATAGCTGTAGTTACGATTTTCTATCTCAGCGAACAGTGATGTTTTTGTGTATGCATATTAAGTTTCACGGTGCTGTTTACTAAACCGCAAATTGTACACTGTCTCAGAGGATATGTTAGTCCGTATCTGAAAAAAAAAGCTCCTCCTCCCAAAAAAATGAAGAGTCCAGTGGCACTTTAAAGGCTAACGTTTATTTGGGCATAAGCTTTCCTGGGTAAAACCCACTTTGTCAGATGCATTGGACAAGAAAGCTTATGCCCAAATAAATCTGTTACCCCTTAATTGTAGATTGTTACTCCAGTTAAATGCACCAGCGAGCACCCAGCTTATCATTGTGTAAAAGTCCACTTTACATGGAGCAACAGGATTCTCTTTGAATGCCCCTAGTTATTTATTTTCCCCTTTGCATAACTTGTTAGAGACTTTCAAGTACACAGCTACAGTGTAAATGATGACAATTAAATTGAGGTGGGGGCCATGAAGTACCTGATCTGAGTTTTTTCTTCCCCTCCCAAAAAACATCCTCCCGGCCCTTACTGGAGACCTCCATATTGAGAACAATTTCTTTGAATTAAAGCTCCCATGATGCTTCTGCTTTTAAAACCCCTAAACATTGTCCCCAAGGTTGAAGGTAGAAAAAGCGAGGGGCTGAGCGATTATTCTTGCTCTCTACAGTAGTATTTTTACTGTGGTTACTCCCGTGAGTAAAGAGTGCAGGATTTGGTCCTATGTCGCTCACATTTTGGATTTGCTAATCTTTCTACACAAGGTTTTGTTTGGGGGTATCTTTTGACTTCTTGCCAGGTGTTTACTGATTTCCAGACTACAGTCTAAAGAGTTCTGTTTTTTCAAGTTTTAAATAAGCCGTCCAGTAAAATAACTGTACACAGTGAAATGCAAAACTGTCCCTGTCTTCCAAGTTGGTATTTTTGTCTTTTTCGTCTTTAATTTCTGGCCGGATAATGAGGAGGTTAGTGGTATTTGGGTTACAGGGCGTACGTAATATGCATGCCACTTTCCAGAGCCGGAGTTTGCAGAGTTTAGGTTTTCTTACCCAGCTGTGCATACAAATGCCGGGGAAACACTCCCACTCGTTGCACTAAGAACTTTGTACTGTGTCTTGTGTTATCACTGGGGTTGATTCAGTTTTAGCCGGATTCCTTTTAAGGGTTGTGCAACAGGCAGGAAACTATAAAACAATTATAGTCCTGTAAATGAGACGGGATACATTTAAATGCCGATTGCAATCATGCCGGATGATTTGAAACAGCAAACTCTGATAGTTTAATAACAAAAGAAAGGATCCCGTTTTTGAGTTTCTAGATTTCTGATATCATACTTCGTTCTGCTCATTTTTAAGCCTGCGAGTACCACCGAATCGTGTTCCAAAAAGAACAACAATTAGCAGGCAAAGGTTAAGTTTTCACTGCCTCTGCTTTGTTACAGAAAGCCTTTTTTTTTTTTAACAAAAAACCAGTGAATTTGGTCTTGCCACCGAGGAGAGATAGTGGATCTTTTGATGTGAAGGGTATAATAATTTAGGAGCCAGATGGTTGGGAGCCCTGGAGTCTCTGGAAGTGTGGTTTAGGTTTTCATGCCAGAGAAATTAGTTCCGGAGGGGGTTGTGGTGGCAGGCCTGGCCTGCGGAGGAATATAGCAATGCAGAGTGCAGCGGCTTGGGAGAGGGGGAGAGCGCCAGGGAAGGCGGCGACGGGGAGAAAGGGACGGAGTCGGGCTGGTCACCATGCAGCGCTGGGCGCCTACGAAGCCCCTCCATAAATTTCCTCCCGGGCGGCAATGAGAGGTGAAGCGCAGGCTCTCGCGGCCTCTTGGGGAAACTTTGCGGCGAGTTGGAGGCGTGGGGCAGAAGTTTGGGGCTGGGTGCCGGAGAGAAAGGAGCCGGGGCTGCAGCCTGCCTCGGGCTCTGCTCCTGCTCGCACGCCGCCCGTAAAGGCTGCAGCCCGGGGCAGGGGGGGGGGAGCAAAGTCCTGCAAAGTTGAACAGGGAGTTCGGAGGCAAGAAGGGTGGGTAGGGGGGACGGTGATTGGGAAGGTGCCCGTAGGGAAACCCCCCACACCTCCTGCCTGCAAGGTTGATTGCAGCAGCCGCTCGCTTGCTCCTCCTGCCTCCCCGGTGAGCGTGGTGGGGGCGCGGGGCTAGGGGGCGGTGAGCGCCGACGTGAGCGGAATAGTAAGTCTAGAAGCGAGCGTGGAAACAAGAGGCTTGGCGCGGCGTTATTGTCCTGCATCCATCCATTTGCTACACCCTCTAATCAAAGCCGCCACGATGGAGGGGTGGGAGGAGAAGACCTGGACGAGTTAAACCTGCGCTCATGAGCCTTCTTTTTCTTGCATGGCTTCGTCAGGCCACGCTGTCTCAGAAACTGAGCGGAACACTTTGAAAGTTCTTCTCCCATTCTCCCCCCTTCCAGTTACGTTTTAGATTAGAGACTCTTAGTGGCATGGTGGCTGTTTCTGGTCAATTCATTATTCAGCTACTGCTTGTCTCGTTTAAATGCTTGTAAAGGGGGCTTGTTATTACGAGTTTAAATGAGGAGAGAAGTATTCAGAGACTTAGCTGTAATTTCGTCTGCGGGATTCTAGTAAATTACGCCTAGGAAGAGAGGAGGTGATAATTTTGTACCCTGAAGGAAAGGTGTCTATATGCATTTAATGGCCCATTGTAAATTTAATATCATGGTAGACCCAGGAAGATTTGCAATGAATACATATCTCCAGCTTATTTTCTTCTTTGTGCTTTTGCAATGTATCCACCATTGTTTGTCTCTTGAATTCCTTTGAAATTTAAAAGAGCAAAACGTGTACAGAAGATCTCCAGGTTCCTGATTTTGTGCCCCAGCCCCCCCATGTTTCTAAAATGCTCTGCCTGAAATTCTTCATTAGGCATTTGTTTTTAGTAGGGACACGAATACATTTTGAAGCTCCACTCCAACAATGTACTTTTTAAAAATAAAGAACCAAAACGCATTTGTAAGTTTTCACTTACCATCTGATTATTATAGCTACAACTTTGACCACTAATAATAATCAGAACTATTAGCAATGCCACTTATTTTAGGGGAATTTCTTAAAATCTATTATTCTGCCCTTGATATGTTCAAATATTAAAGGTACATGTTTTAACTTACTATATTAATAGATACATGGATGAACACCTACATTCATTTTTATAGTTACTATATTTAAGAGCTGTATGCTTAGTATATTTATATATGCAGGTCTAAATATTTATTGATTGAAACTTCACCTGTTACTACTGTTTTGTCCTTTTCATTTCTGTGTTTTTTTTTTGTTGTGTGTGTGGGTTTTTTTGAGATTTTATTTTTAAAAGAGAAGAAGTAATAGGAGTCATTTGTCCCATGTCTAATAACTTCACTTGAAGAAAAGCTTTTTTAGGGCCCTATTCTACTCCCACTGACTTTTATGGAAGAAAGAAGTGCAAAACTTCATAGCAAAATCTTAAAAACTAAGTAGTAATTAACATTTTACCCCTCAGATGAAGTGGTTTGGGCACAAAAAGTTTCAAGATAATCACTTGTTCCATTTATACTTAACACTTTCACAGTATTGCTTGGGAGATTTCTGTATATTGTAATTAAGAAAAGCATTTTATGTGCATTACACAAGAGATGATATGGGAACTCATTGCAATTTTCCCTTGTGAAACTCATTAACAATAACTGCTGAGTAAGAGTCTTTTAATGATAGAGTATCATTACATCAGTTTTCCACTGTTATATATGAAGATAAGAAAGTTACAGAGCTGTTTTGGCATGGTAAGCACTTTGAGACATAATAAAGATTAAAGTCTCCCTTTCCTGGAGTGAGGGTTCAGTCTCTCAACCATTACTTAGGCAAATATCCACTACTCATGCAGAACTTCTAAATTCTCATTCTAAGTTTTCTTGTTGCCTGTTGTGGGTTTCAGAGAATATGTGTACTACTTAAGCCAGGTCTTCACTGGTTGCTCTAGAGATCAATCTTCTGGCATTCGATTTATCAGGTCTAGTTGAGACCCGCTAAATTGAAAACTGAGGGCAGCTCCTCATAGTCACAAAGAGTAAGGGAAACAGATGTGAGCATTTGCTCCCGTCGGCCTCCCTCTGTGAAGACGGTGCCAAGCTTGGCTTAAAGTACCTTAACCATTAAGCCAGTGGTTACCAACCAGTAGATCGGGATCTAGTGGTAGATCTTGTAGCTTATGACAGGCGATTGATCCTGACTGGTTTGACCAAGAGGCTATCAAGTGCCAACACTTTAGCTGCCCCTCCTCCCACTGCTGCTCATCTCCTGCCTTTTGCCTTGGAGCTGCCCCCATCCCTGGAGCCTCCTGCTTGCTGTGCAGAGCAGGGAGGGGAGAGGACCGGGCGCAGATGTCAGGGTGTCTCATCCCAAGTCCTGTACCCCTCTCTCCCTATATTCTATCTCCACAGAACGGATGGGGGGTACAGGGCTTGGGATAGAGGGATGAACCCTTACTCCAGGAAAGGGAGGCTTTAATCTTTATTATGTCTCAAACTGCTTACCATGCCAAAACAGCTCTGTAACTTTCTTATCTTCATATATGACAGTGGAATACTGATGTAATGATACTCTATCATTAAAAGACTCTTAATCCTGAACCCCTGCCCCAGTCATGAACCCCCTCTTACACCCTAAGCCCCTGTCCTAGCTCTAAGTCCCTTGGACCCAAACTCCTTTACAGAGCCTGTACCCTGAACCCCCTCCTGCACCCCATCTCCCTGCCCCAGGCTCAGCTCAGAGCCCCTCTCACGCTCCAAGTCCCTGAGCCCAAGACCAGAGCCTGTGTCCCAACCTGCTGCCCCTGCCTGGTGAAAGGGAGGGAGGGAGGGAGGACGGACGGAGTGAGCAGGGGTAGGGCCTCAGAGAAG
The DNA here is from genome assembly GCA_019425775.1 of Rafetus swinhoei. Classification (NCBI taxonomy): domain Eukaryota; kingdom Metazoa; phylum Chordata; order Testudines; family Trionychidae; genus Rafetus; species Rafetus swinhoei. The sequence continues at coordinate 59,032,269 of CM033449.1, forward strand.
GGGAACAAAGGTATTTGGGTTTGAGGTAGATCCTGGATTGAGCTTAAATTCAAAAAGGATAAAAGAGGTGCTTAAAAAGGTTGGAGATCACTGAGTTAGGCAATAGGTCACTTTCAGGGATTTAGTAAATCAGAATGTTTAGAACATATAGGGCTTGTGTTTACCCATAAGTTGAAAGTATTAGGTTAATCTTCACAACAATGTGCATTTTCCAAATAACTTTCTGGCTTTAATAAAATAACTCAACTGTAAACTTTCATAATGTGTTAATTTTTTAATATAAATCCTCCCCCCACCGATGTTCCACAAAACTAGTGTCAGGACGTTGACCTAAAACATGACTCCCCTTTAAATAGTCACAGTCTAATGTGGAACATCAGAACTATAAGTAATTTTACAGAGAAATGAAAGTATAATAATCATTATATTGGCAGGGCCCCTATAAACTCGTTGTCTTTGTCTCCCTCTTCAGGCTCCACAGCTGAGGCCTGATCATGCAAGCTCTTACTTAAGTAGCATGTTTTTGAGTGAGTGAGGTTTTGCAGATTTATATCCCAGAAATTTACAAATACTACTCTCCAGAGTTGGGTTGATGTTAATTTGTGATGTTGGTGCAGAAAGATGTTTTGGCTTGTTAAGGTAGTGTATAAATTAAAAGTTGTTGATTTAAGTGTATATGCATGTATATTTATATTTACATTTATTTATCTATGTATAAATATACACTAGGGATGTAAAAGTGTAACTGTTTAAATGGTTAACCGATAAGCTTCAGCTTCCATTATGGTTACATGCCGGCTCTCTGGAAGCGTGGCCAGTAGCTCCTGCCGGACCTGCTCCTGGGTAATCGGCTGTCACCCTGCGCTGCGGGCCATGCAGTATAAAATTTATACAGGCCGTCCTCGCTATAAGTCCAAGATATGTTAAAAAAAAAAAAACTTGGACTTCTGGCGAAACAACTTAAAGCAGGGAATTTTTTTCCCACGGCTGACTTCTATTTTCACAAATTGGTGTGTGGGGTTTTTTTTTGTGTTTTTTTTTTTGCATGAGACTTAAGAGCGGGGAATGGGAGGATTTATAATGCATCAGTTCCTAGAAATGTCAGCAACTTTAGAGCAGAATGGATGTATACCGGGGCAACTTATAGCAGGGATGCCCTGTACTGTAGAGCCTGTAGTGCAGCCACCACACACTGGCTCCTGGCCCCACTCTCAGGGAGCTGGCTGTACTGTGGGCTCTGCAGTATAAAGCTTATATATAAAGCCCGCAGCATGTTTAGCCATGCAGCTGCTAGGATTTTTAGCAGTTACACGGTTACATTTTTAAACAATGTTTTACATCCCTAATATACACACATAATATTGATTCCCACTCTATTGGAAACTCATGGGAAAATCTCAGTAGAACAAAACATGGAAACTACTATAGAGCCCAAATTTGCATTGGCAAAAGAACGTACTAGAAACATTTCTTGAGTATCCAAAACTCATGTTGAAGTTTCCCTATAGACAGAGAACAAACTGCTAATAAGAAAGTAACTAATCCTGTTGTCATTTATGCATGTAGATACTTTAGTTCTATGTGTAATCCCATTGAACTCAACTGGATAGTCTTGTGAGTAGATGATGGATAGTATTGTGGTTAAGGCACTGAACTAGGGCTCAGGAAATCTGTATTTTAATTCCTGTTTCTTTCACAGTCTTTGTGTGTAACTTTGGGCATACCTCTGTGTCTAAGTTCCCCACAGAGGTGCATGTGGGGGAGAGGCATGTGGGTCACGTGTGCCCTGCATATTTGCTGCTTGGTTTGTTTGGAACATGCTCACACTAACAGAGCATGCTCAATATCACTGCTGAAGCTAGCTTCCCTTACTCTGGTCTTCTCCCCTTCCCCATACTCCCTACTATAAACGGGTAGGTTGTCTCTGGTTCCCCATGTATGGACAATTAAACTTCCTTTGTCTGTCTTACATAGTCCCAAGCTCTTTTATGTTGTAACTGCCTCTTACTAAAGTGTGTGTGTGTGTGTGTGTGTGGAGCATAATACAAGGGGACCCGAAGCTTGGTTACTGTCTCCAGGCATTAGTATATGAAGGTAAATTGTGTATGTTTGTGAAAAATTGGTTCCCAGTTTAATTCAGTGACTTACAGCTATGATAGTGGTGGAGCAAACTAGACCTAATTTTAGAAAATCATTCTTTCTACTGCTGTATGAATATTTACTAATTCTAAGTTCTCTTAGTATGTTTTCTTGTACGAAATGATACAGCATCTTTGTCAATTGGTTAAGTCTCCTTTGATGTAAAAAAGCTCCCACTATAGGAAAACAGTTACATCATATATTTTAAAGATGAAATGTTGAAGAAAAATGTGAATTTAATTAATCATTTGTTCTCAATTGGAACTCAAAGAATGTTTGATTATAGCATTCCAGAGGAGTATACTGTGCATATGGCTATGATATTTAGTTAAACAGTTTTGCTATATTTTGAAAAAGAATAGAAAGTCATAGAGTTGTTTTATTACAGAGATAATCAAATCTTAGGGTTTAAAACATAGCTTTGGCTAAAATATTTATTGAATGCAGTCATTTTGCTTCACTAAGAATGAGCTATAGTTGATAAAATACAGTCTGATGTTTTTATAAAGCATACATCACCTGACATCTTTATATTGTTAGATTTTTTTCCCCATGTAATTATTTTGTTTATGGAATTAATATTTCATACCTTTGAATCTTAATCATTACATAGTGGTCTTCAGATTATCTCAGATCTATTTAAAATTTCCAATATCAATCTAAATTATGTCACATACTGAAAATCCACATTTAGTAGTTCTGTCTCACTGGATTATTATTCTATGTAACCGACAGAAGAAATTTGTCCAAGCTGCTATCCAGGGCTAGATTTTTTTTTTACTGGCAGCCAGACAATCATGAGTTCAATATTTGTATACTGTTTAAAAGTGACACATACTGTTTTTGAAGTTCCTGCATAAAATAAGGAATAAGCGCTTTAAAGTATGATATAATATTATTACATGTCACTGACTAATAATGATAGAATAGTTAAAATGCTAGTGGTAAGTCACATCTATTCAACATAGAATTCTTAAAAGTTTAATGTATTTTCATACATCCAGGATTCACTTTTTCAGTCAAAGTGACTAGATAAAGGTGAAGTCCATTTACGAATAGTTAGTTCTTTATGGAGGGAAAATGGTCTTTCAGATTTTGGTACCTTATTAACAAGTGGTGGCAAATTTAAGGTTGGCAGTAGTGTTGTTAGTAATGGAAACACAATTACCTTTCTAAAAAAACCCTCACAATATTATTGAGGGAGGAAAGGAGAAATTTGCATAATGACACGGAATATAAGACCTATCAAAGAGTGGTTTCTGAAAATTTTGCTTTTAAATTAATAAAACCCCTCAAATTGGAAGAATTTAAAATATAATCTTAAATACAAAGACAAAATCAGATGCAGATTCCTTCTTCATCCTTTAATTCTAATAAATTGGCCAAACTGTGCCTTAATATGAAAATAACCACAAGCAGGCCCAAGAAATTCCACGAGAGTAAGTTTGCAGAGTTTCCATGAGATCATCCGGTCTATGGAGAAAGTTTAGGCAGGCCCCAGAGGAAAGAGGTTCGCTGATACAAAGGAAGGGAATTATTAGTGCCATGCATGTATGGGGTGCCCCTCTGTACTGCTGCTATGTGGAGACCATAATCATTAAACCTCCGCTCTGCTTCATTGCTTAGATACTAAGATGATCAGTGCTCCATAAATACCTTATTAGAAAGGGATGTAAAATCCTATTTAATCAGTTAATCTGTTAAAGGTTCTGAGCAGGGGGGCCAGGCTAGACTGGAATGCCCCCGGCCTGCAGTGCGCTGCTCCGGCTGGGCCGGGCCCACTGAAGATGGGAGTTGCTCTGGACAGTCTGGAGCAGTGCCAGGCTGGAGTAGCCATCTGCCCGTTGCGGGCAGGGGACTCTTCCAGCCCCTGTCAGATAACCGTAATCTGTAAGTATCACCCGGTAAGAGTGATGCTTACCAGTTAACCTTTCACATCCTCATTGGAAATATGGATAAGGCATATACATAATATGGACAACTCTTCCATTCCTGTCTCTATCCATGCAAAGTGGAGCGTGAACAGCTTCAGTGAGGGGGGGTCCACCATTGTGGAGGTGACAATCCTTCATATATTTCTGTGCCACCAAAATCAGTGTCTGCTCCATCAGAGCCCTCCACTTACAAAGCAGAGACAATTGAATTCCTTATATAGGCAAAGCACTTTTATGAGAGATGTTTTTATTTAGTCTCTTGTTGAATGTGTTTTAAAAAAAAAAAGCTTAGTCATTTTATAACATGCTCTTTAGCACAATCTAATTGGCTTCTTATTGCTCTGAGTTTTAGAACTATTGACATACCCACATATTTATTGGAATAATTTTGGGGTGAAACTATTCATTTATTTATCTTGTTTAAGTGAATTTATTGCTAATAAGTTCCTGGGGATCCAAGTCTCTACCTGTGCTTTCACCTGTTTTAGGACTAAATAGAGTATGCAGGCTTCCAGGTAGAGTTGTAATTTGAGGACCCCACAATCATGCCTCACAACCCAATTTTAAGAGTATTTAGGAACAAACTCTAACCTCAGATTTAATTTTTAAATTTTTTTTAAAGGTTGTAGTCACTTTTAGTTGGGGAAATGGCTTTGCTCATTTAACTAATTATTTGGTTTGAAAGATGATCAGAGTGATTTTTTTCCAAAAAAATTTGCTGGTCAAGTCATCAGTAGTTTACTCTATCGCAGTGGTTGGCATGTGGCCCATTGGGGTTCTACATGCCACTTGCAAGACACTTTGTTTACCATTGTCCATGAGTAGGGTTGCCAGATTTCTGTCAGTTTCATTCTGTGTCATTTTTTTTCTACTGGTACAGTAAAACTCCAATAGTCCGGCATCCAATAGTCCGGCACTCCTGATAGTCCGGCATCAAAATGGCAAGAGCCTAGTGAGTGAGCTTCAGCAAAAAATGAGTCACAAGGTAACAGCGGCAGCAGCTGAACTGAGCAAAAAGGGTAAAAAGGCTTAAAAAACTAAAACATTACAGTATACTGTATACAATATGTACAATAAAAAGGGTTAAGAACACTTTATATACAGTATATAATGTATACAGTATATATATAACCTGCTTATAGTACCTCCTGATAGTCCGGCATATCTGATAATCCGGCACCACCTAAGTCCCATAGGTTCCGGATTATCGGAAGTCTACTGTATTACCAAAGTGACATTCACATAAAGCAAGGGCATGTGAAGTCAGGTGCGTGCTGATTGTACATAACATTAACTATGAGAGATGTGCACTCCCTCTGCGTCCAATCACAGTGCTGCTATGGTTCAATCAGCTTACCCCTCAAATTCTAGGTATGTAAGCACAGTGAGCAAAACTAACCTACCTCGGGAGAACTGTCGTGGTTAGGACAATCTTGTCAGAGATGATGGAGGGCCACTCGTACAGCCTACTCACTAGGCTAGGTTGCCCATTGCTGCTCTATGGCTTCATGGATCCAAGCCTTCAGTCTCACAGTTTTTAGGGACCGTTGACTAATTGATTCATGTCAGCCATTCTAACTGCCCGAATAAGCTATTTCTCTGAGTTGTCAGTGTGACACCTAGCTATGAGATGGACCAGCTTAGTTCTTGAGCTAGCTCAGGTGCTATAATATGTAAGGAAAAGAGGTAATGGAAGTTTGTCCTGTTTTAGAAGCTTGTTTGCGGGGAGCTGGAAAAAGAAGGCACCATTAGATGGACTTTGGAAAGAGACAGCAGGAGGTGATTGAAACTGCACTGGAAGGGGTGGACAAAGAAAAGGAGAGGGAGAAGAGAGTGATGCAGGGAAAACTCTAGAAAGACAGTAGAATTCAAGTGGAGGGGAGGATCACATGAAAGAAAACAAGGGAAGAGTTACAGTGAAGAGTCAGTGTGCACTGGAGAATGAGTGAAAATAGGGAAGACATAATATGAAAGATAAGAGAATCACAGAGCGAGAGAGAATAGTCAAATATAGGAGAGAAAATTAAATAGAGGAATTAAAAGGATAAAAAAGAAGAGATGTAAAATGTTTCTGTTTGTAATTTTGTTTCCGTATTTGTTGGTGTTTTCTTTGCAGATATCCTATATAATAGCCTATTAGGGGAAGGAAATGGGAAGGCTATTTGAGCATTTTCCAGACAAAAACAATCCTGGTTTTCTCCCCTTTGCTCCCAGATTTATCAGAAAGTACATTACGTCCTTGGCTGGAAGGTGAGAGGAGCAGCCCCCACAGCCTCTAATTATCTGGAGCACTGTCTACGGCAAATGTCTCCAAATTATCTGTTGAGGTTGTTTTGTCATATTCAGTATTGTACCTTTGTAAAATCTAAATTAACCACACAAGGATCATTGTCCGTCTTGTGTCTGTAAGAAAAAGCTATATATTTATTTTTTGCTACCAATTATTACTTAGGCTAAGGATGTCAAAGAAGAGAGTGTTAACAGGGGTCAACAACCTTTGGCACACGTGCCATAAGTGGCACGCGAGCCAATTTTGAGTGACATGCATGGCGGGAGCTCAGTCCCCTCCCTCCCTCCCCAGCAGTGGCTGGAGCCTTGCGGTCACTGTGTAGCTACAGGCTGGAGAACCACCTATGGCTTCCTGCTGGAAGGGCGAGTCGGGGAGGGAGGGAGGCTTAGGCGCATAGAGACCGGGGCGGCTCAGCAAGCAGAGCGAGTGGTGTAACCCCACACTGAGTTCTGTGTCCCTGGGGATGCCCCTACCCAGTCATGGCGTGCAGCTCCCAGGAGCTAAGGGGGTTAACACAACACTATGGGCTCTGCTCCCTGCTCTGGGAGGGGGCGGGGCTGGAGCGTCTCTGTAGATCCCAGGGCTGGGCGGCTGGTCACAAGCTGCTGCCGGCTTTGTGTGGCGCTGCGCTGCACCGTGCTGCTCCCTGTGGGGTTAGGCAGGGGTGGGGAGCCCCTTCTCCAGCACCCCGCTGCGCATAGTCAGGCTGGAAACAGACCCGAGCAGCCCCGGACTCTGCCTGCTCCAGCCCCAGAGCAGCAGCCTGCAGGTGAGGGGCGAGCCCTGGCAAAGGGCTGGGCCAGGCAGGGAATTGACTTTGTCCCCTTCCCCAGCGCTGCCCCTGGAGGGCTGAGAGTCCCAGCACTGTTGCCTAGCCAGTGTGCGTGCTGGGGGCACAGGAATGTAGGGGTGGTGGGATGGTGAAGGAGGATGCAGGGACAGGATGGGAGGGGGCAGGGGTTGCACTGAGGGGGATGGGGTGATGTACGGGATTAGGCTGCAGAGGGATCATGGGACTGAGGGGAGCAAGGCTGGAGCAGAGGAAATATGTGAGGGGGGGATACAATTTTACTTTGCAGAAGCTTCACTTTCCTTTACTCCCTACTTGTTTGCCTCCCTCCCCAACTAGATACTTGGCTGCATTTTCACCCTCTCACCTTTTCTGCGTTACTCCCCCAGGCCTCAAACTCCCTCTGGTACTCCCACCCTACACCCTCTCCTGCCACCAAACTCCCTTCCAGACTCTGCTCTCTTCACCCCTCCTGGACCCCACTTCCCTCCCAGGTCCTGTATCCCTATCCTAGTCGCTGGCAGCCCTGTCCCACACATTGAACTCCTCCTTTTGTTCCCACCTCAGAGCCTAAGGAGGTCCACAAAATCCACTAACTCCGGAACCCCAGAAGGGTAAATCTGGCCTATGGGATGCCCTGAACCTCAGTCCTCCCTGTCCCTTCCCCTCACCCCATGGGGAAAAAGTGTCAGAAGTGTGAGGTGTCTCAGTTGGCGGCCACGTTGGTGAGGGTTGGGGGAGAGGGTTAGTGGAGGGTTTTTTTTGCTTCTCACTTGTGTGGTCCCAAACTGATTTTTCTGTGGGTCAGTGGTCTCTGACCCCCAAAAAAGCTCCCCCCTCCCCGCCAGAAATAAAGAAAACATTGAGACCTTTTGTGTTGGGCTTAAAATAATATTTTACTTTATTTAAAATGAAGATTGATAAACTAATATGAGAAAGTTAAAATGCTCAATCTGTTTAATAATTTAAATTAAACCATTCTTCCTAGTTGCAGCTGGTTCAGAAAATATGGTCACTGTTCCCAGCCGGCCTCTGCCCCCTCTTCCCCCAGGCACACACATCCATAAATAGAAGTGAAAAAGTTAAATCTTGGCACGCCACTTCTGAAAGGTTGCCGACCCCTGTGTTAATGTTTTGATTTGACAGATTTGAGATTTGTGAGGATTCTGACGTATTTGGGAGCAAATTTTATATTCATGGGCCAGTTGCAGAGAAAGTTCTGCCTCCTGAGCACAAGAATCTCACTCCTGTGGTTGAAGTTCCATTCTTCTAGTGCTATGGGGGGTAGCCGAGTTAGTCTGTACAGAATGAACTTAAAAAACAGCAAATAGTCTGGTAGCATTTTAAAGACTAACAAAACATGTAGATGGTATCATGAGCTTTCGTGGGCACAGCCCACTTCAGATGACACATAGATGGTATCATGAGCTTTTGTGGGCACAGCCACTTCTTGAGAAGTGGGCTGTGCCCATGAAAGCTCATGATACCATCTGTATGTTATGTTAGTCTACACTTTAAAGACTATGTGGTGTTTTTTTAAATTCATTCTTCTAGTGTAAACTATCTGTTTTAGAAGCTCATAAATAGGGATGTTTGAGTGTAAATGACTAACTGTTTGATAAACAGACGCTTATCAGTTAATGTTGTTGGTTACACTCAGCGAAGCCTCCTCCCAGCAAGCTGAGTGGGCAAGGGCTGTTGGCTCTGCACCTGGAGGGGAGGCTACACTGTCAGCTCCACTCCTGGGGAGGTGGCTTCACTGCTGCAGTGAAGCCTTCTCCCTGGGAGCCAGGGAGGCAAGAGTTGCACACTCCACTCCTGGGGCAGTGGCTTCATTGCTGCAGTGAAGCCACCTCCCTGGGAGCTGAGGCTTTGCGGCGGGCTCTGCACTGTACTGCAGAGCTCGCAAACTAGGCAACTGTGTAACTGCTAAAAATCTCAGCGGTTACTTGGGTACATGGTTACCCTGTTGCATGATTTTTAACATCCCTAACCATGTTATATGAGGAAAAATCTCTTTTAACCTGGGCCATTCCTTTGTAGACGGCTTTCAAGATAATGGCAAATAATTTTGAATTTGACTCTCTTCAGTAGGGAGCCAGAGTAGAGAACAGAAGACTGGAGTGAGGTGCTCTCAACAGTCTTTTTTTTTTTTTTTTTGCTGATTAAACAGGGCTGCTACATTTTTTCGAGGTAGGTGACATAGTTCCTAGGTACAGTGCATTGCAGTGATGAAGTATGGAAGCCATGAATGTGCAGAGCACTGTGTTCAACTTGGAATATATTGGGATGGGGTGCTATCTCTGGTCCTGCTGCAGGTGGTAGAGTGAATTCCTTACAAGTATTGATATTTGGGTACCTCCATAAGGATCTCCAGGATGACCATCATAATGGTCTGAGGGCTAACACTCATAATGAAAGCTGATGCTGTGGGTAATTGTGAGCTCCTTAATGTCTTTCCCTCTCACCACAATTTGTCCTGCATTGAAATGTTGGCAGCTATGCACTGACATTTACAGACAATTGGGCTCTCCTGCTGCTGCAGAAAAGAAAGTTAATGGTGACTTAAAGGTTCTACACGTCAGTTAAATATATATAAAATTTTGTAGAGGCCCTTTAATAAACGTAATTATAATGCCCTTCAAATGTTTTTGACCAGTCCTCCCCTTTGTACCTTTCATAATATTTATTATCCTCAACTTTGTTCTGATAGGCATTGCTCTAAGGATAAGAAAGTAGTTCATTCTCTCCACATGCTGAATTCTCATCCTCCACACTGAGAGGATGAAAATTTATTGTTAATTGGGAAAGTATTTATTGTGATGTAAATTGCCACCTGCTCAAGATGCAATATAAAGACAGCCCTTATCCCAGAAAGCTTATAAAGTAACTAAAACAGAGAGAATAGAATCCCTCGCAAGTCCAAAGCAGTGAATGATTAAACTCTTAGTCTCACTCTAATTCTTAGAATATATTATCATTCGACGTGATCCATTGGACAGCCTAAATGAGAAGACATGAAAATGATTTTCTGTCACTATTGTATCAGTACCACAAGTAACCCAGTAACCTCAAATGAAAGGCTCAGTATTTCATTATGAAGCACTGGGGTCATTCATACCCCACTGATTTTTTTTTTATTTATAAAACAAGTCAATAACACGTGGCCTGTAATAACGTTGTTTCAGAGACTATTTTTAGTATGGTATAACCTTAATAATGATTGCAACAGCTAATCATTGTATGCCTTTTAATGGCCTTTAATGAGACATGTTTTTACATGTGGAGGATTTTTATTCATATGTAAAAAGAAAGTGTATAACTAAAGTCGTTAGTAGGCCCATTAGTTTTAAGATCAAGATGTAAGAAATACAACATTAATAAGCTATAATGACAAAGCTTATTCACTTTGAATAGCTATGGATATAGTTATATTCAATGTGAATAATGTCCAAATTTATTTTCAAATTAGAATAAGTCTTACATGTAGTTTTATATAGTCAAACTTAATATTTGCAAGAAAATTCAAACTGATGGCATTAGATTTCTTCAATAGTTGCTTTCAGGCATTTCCCTCAAGATTGAGGAAAAAAAAACTTGTAATTAACTTTGGTATTGAATTTATTAATACTTCCCTGGGATAGCAATATTTTTCTGGTTAATAAAGTTATATATTTCAAGTGTTACATTTTTGTGATTTTTATTTTATTTATTATTTGACTACTTTTAAATAGTCTGAAATGTGGAAACATTGGAAAATCATAATCTAGTTATAAAGTCTAAGGGGGTAGCTATGTTGTGTGTGTGTATGTGTGTGTGTGTGTGTGTGTATACAGTATATATATAGTATCATGAGCTCATCTGAAGAAGTGGATTTTGCCCATGAAAGCTCATAATATTATATTATTATTTGTTAGTCTCTAAGGTGCCACAGGACTAACTTGTTATAATCTAGTTATGTTACTTTTAGTCATATTGGAAATATAAGATTTTAATGAAATACTTTGTGTATTTGAAATCACATAATTTATCAAAATTAAAATGATGATACTTGAATAATTTTTGTAAAAGCTCAGTTAATGATTCTTTATTTTGTTTCAGGGGTTTTGATAATTGCCACCATGGAGAGACACTTGACCATACTGCTGTTGCTGCTGGTGCAGCATTTTGTAAACTGTGAAGGAAATCAAAGACAACATCATACTTCACCAATGCAATTTACAGAAGTTCAATACAATACCACTGTTCATGAAAATTCTGCAGCCAAGACTTATATTGAGCAGCCAGTAAAAATGGGCATTTACCTTGGAAATCCACTATGGGATATAAGATACAAAATTATTTCTGGTGACAATGAAAATTTGTTTAAAGCTGAAGAGTATATTCTTGGAAACTTTTGCTTTTTGAGAATACGGACCAAGGGAGGAAATACAGCTATCCTTAACAGAGAAGTGAAAGACCATTACATATTGACTATAAAAGCAGTTGAAAAGAATACTAATGCTGAAGCACGCACAAAGGTCAGGGTGCAGATACTGGATACAAATGACTTAAGGCCTTTGTTTTCTCCAACTTCTTACAGTGTTTCTTTGCCTGAAAATACAGCAATAAGGACCAGCATTGCTAGAGTAAGTGCAACAGATGCAGATATTGGAACCAATGGTGAGTTTTACTACAGTTTTAAAGAAAGAACAGATATGTTTGCTATACACCCAACTAGTGGTGCAGTGGTTCTAACCGGAAGACTTGACTACGCAGAAACTAAGCTTTATGAAATGGAAATCCTCGCAGTGGATCGTGGAATGAAACTGTATGGTAGCAGTGGTATTAGCAGCATGGCAAGGCTAACTGTTCATGTAGAGCAAGCAAATGAATATGCTCCTGTTATTACAGCTGCTGTACTGACTCCTTCAGAACTGGACAAGGATCCAACATATGCAATTGTAACTGTTGAGGACAGTGATCAGGGTTCAAATGGAGAAATAGCATCTTTAAGTATTGTGGCTGGTGACCTACTTCAGCAGTTCAAAACCGTGAGGTCTGTTCCAGGAGGTAAAGAATACAAAATTAAAGCTGTTGGCCACATTGATTGGGAGAGCCAGCCTTTTGGATATAATCTGACTCTTCAGGCTAAAGATAAAGGAAATCCTTCACAGTTTTCTTCTGTAAAAGTTATTCACATCACATCCCCACTGTTTAAGTCTGGACCGGTGAGATTTGAAAAAAGATGTGTATAGAGCAGACATAAGTGAATTTGCTCCTCCAAACACTCCTGTGATAATGGTGAAAGCTTTACCTAATTATTCACAATTAAAATATATTTTTAAAAATGCACCAGGAAAAGTCAGATTCAACTTAAACCCACACACAGGTCTTATCACCACTTTAGAACCAATAAAAGCACAGTATGCATCCCATTTTGAACTTGAAGTCATGACAAGTGACAGAAAAGCCTCTGCAAAAGTGCTGATTAAAGTAAAAGCCATGAACAGTAATCCACCTGAATTTACCCAGACATCATATAAAGCTTCCTTCGATGAGAATGTGCCAGTGGGAACTAGTGTCATGAGTGTGAGTGCAAAAGATCTTGATGAGGGTGAAAATGGTTATGTGACATATAGCATTTCAAACTTAAATCCTTTGCCATTTATGATTAACCATTTCAATGGTAGTATCAGTACCACAGAAGACATGGATTATGAATTGATGCCAAGGGTTTACAATTTAAGGATTCGAGCATCTGATTGGGGCACACCATATCGTCGAGAAGTTGAAGTTCCTGTTACTATTATTTTAAATAATTTGAATGATAACACACCACTGTTTGAGAAAATAAATTGTGAGGGAACAATCCCTAGGGATCTTGGTGTTGGAGAACAAATTACTACTGTATCTGCTATTGATGCTGATGAGCTTCAGTTGGTGAGATACCAGATTGAATCTGGAAATGACTTAGATTTATTTATTTTAAACCCAAACTCTGGGGTACTTTCCCTGAAGCAATCTCTAATAGGTGGTTTAGGTGCTAAAGTATCTTTTCATAGTCTGAGAATTACAGCTACAGATGGTGAGAACTTTGCAGTTCCATTATATATCAACATAACTGTAGCTGCCAGTCGTAAACCAGTGAACTTGCAATGTGAAGAGACTGGTGTAGCCAAAATGCTGGCAGAGAAACTACTGCAGGCAAATAAACTGCACAGTCATGGTGAGGTTGAGGATGCTTTCTTTGACACTCACTCCATGAATCTGCATGCACCTCAGTTTAGAAGTACTCTTGCTACTAGCGTTGAAGTAAAGGAAGACCTACCTGTGGGTTCTAGCATAATACTTATGAATGCCACAGACCTTGACGTTGGCTTCAATGGAAAACTAGTTTATGCCATCTCTGGAGGAAATAACGATAGTAGTTTTACTGTGGATTTGGAAACAGGAACATTAAAGATTTTATCTCCCCTTGATCGAGAAGTAAAAGATAAATACACTCTGAATATTACTGTTTATGATCTGGGAATACCACAAAAGTCTGCCTGGCATCTTTTAGATATCAAAATTTTAGATGCCAATGATAACAGACCAGAGTTTTTACAAGACAGCTATTTTGTTGAAGTAAGTGAAAACAAGGAACTAAACAGTGAAATCATTCAAATTGAAGCCACAGATAAAGATTTGGGGCCTAATGGGGAAGTAAAATATTCTCTTCTTACAGATACAGATATGTTCACTATTGACAGTGAGACAGGTATTGTGAAAGTTGTAGGGGACTTGGATCGTGAAATCCAACATGTGCATTTCCTGAAAATAGAGGCCAGGGACCAGCCCAATGAAGAACCTCAGCTGTTTTCCACTGTACTTTTGAAAGTATCTTTAGAAGATGTCAATGACAATCCTCCTAAATTTATTCCATTGAATTATCATGTGAAAGTTCGAGAGGACCTTCCAGAAGGAACTATTATCACATGGCTGGAAGCATACGATCCTGACATAGGTCAGTCAAGTCAAGTACGATATAGCTTTTTAGACAGTGGTGATGGAACCTTTGATGTAGATAAATTGAGTGGAGCAATACGTATTGTACAAAAACTGGATTTTGAAAGGAGACAAGTTTATAATCTAACTGTGCGGGCGAAGGACAAAGGAAAGCCAATTTCATTATCTTCTACTTGTTATGTTGAAGTTGAGGTAGTTGATGTAAATGAAAATTTGCACCCTCCACGGTTTTCCAGCTTTGTGGATAAAGGCTTTGTAAAAGAAGATGTCCCTATTGGTTCATCTGTGATGACAGTAACTGCCTATGATGAGGATACAGGAAGAGATGGAGAAATTAGGTATTCAATCAGAGATGGCTCCGGTGTTGGCATTTTCAGAATAGATGAAGAAAAAGGTAAGAATTTTGTCAGCATCTTAATTCATTTATTCTGTTGCCAGTATTAAGAAAAAACAAACCAAACCTAAAGCACTAACACTGATAAAAATAGATTTTTTTTTACATCATTTTCTTGAACATTTCTTTCTCTCTTTTCAGTTTATGAATATATAGTTAAGCAGTGAAATAAAGTGAAAATGTTAATTAAAGTTGCATTTTTTCTACTTGGTTTAAATTTTTACAGCATGTTATATATCGGTCTCCTCTCCTACATGGGCACTGAAAAGAATATTATATAGAATCCAGATTGTGGAGCTCTTACTCACGTTGGTGAGAACTTACTCGTGTGAGTAGTTCCATAAATGAGGACTTACCAGGATGCCACAGTCTAGCCTTAGGGATAGAGTGTAAGCTTTAGCTCTACAATTTTCTTGCTTTTTTAAACTTTAAGTTAGATCATTGCTATCCTCTGAATATAGCTTCTTTATGTGTGATTATATTTACTGCTTTTGCTACATGTATTGATAGCTTTCTCTGTTCACCCTAAAAATAGTAACTGTACATTTTTGGTGAATAAACAGAAATACATTTTCAGCTTGTTAAAAATAATAGTTTATGGTGATAATCCTTACATGCAATGGTATAACAGATTCAGAGGTTGCTTTGTTGTGTCGGTGTTTCATAGGTTAAGAATTGCCATCAGCATTTTATTCAAGTGTAATTAATTCAAAAGTGTGATCATTATAACCTCAGTAAAAGACTGAAATTCTGTTAATTGTTTCTTGATTAAGTGTCTCTGGCATAGTTAATGAGAATTGCCACTTCATTCTACCTCCCCAATACAATTTTTCTTTCTTTAAAATGAAATATTGTTAAATTTCACAAAAGCAAGAAAATTGAGTGATCTTGTCTTGTACTGTCTTTCATGCCATTGTACTTGGATACTTTGTTCCTCATAATTTTATGGATTTTCACAAACCTTTGGTGCTAGATGACTTAAGCATAAATAACAAAGTTAAGTAGCAATCATGGGCTAAGTTCTGTGCTATGTAACACCCTTGGTAATATGTTATAACTTATATCAGTTCAATGTTATCTGAAGTTTTTGCTTATTTTTTTTTTGAATTGATCTCACAGGATATGTCTACACTGCAATAAGATACCTGTGCCTATCTGGTGCCAGCTGACTCAAGCTCATATGGCTTAGGCTTTGGGACTGTTAAACTTCTATGTAGACTTCTGAGCTTAGGCTGAGCCTGAGCTCCGAGATGCTGTCACCTCTCAAGGTCCTAGAACCTAGGATGAGGCCCAAGTAAGGAAGTCCAACACAGCAATGCAACAACCCGAGCCATGTGAGCCCAAGTCAGCTGGCATGGGACAGCTGTAGGGTTTGAATTGGACTGTACGCATACCCACAGACAGGAGGTAATGCCAGTTATAAGTTACAACTCCTTTAATAATGATTCTGTGTTTTATACATGGGGTCTGCCAAATTCGTGCTTGTGGAAAAAAAATGTTACGGACTTCAGAATGGGAGAGTGGGACAGTTGGCCATATTTGAAGGTTCCGTGGGAGGTTTATAGTCCTCACCTTCATCCAGAAGATAGCTTAAGGTTGGAAGGCCCTACTGGGGACTGTTGGCTGTAAGGAGGGAATAACATGATAAAATATATTCATATCTTTATGAAACGTGTTTTATTGAGGTTGACTCAAGATTTGCTAAGAAACCATAACTTGAAGCAAACCTCAGGGTAAACAACTGGGACCAACCAGTTTAGTTGCACCAAAAAAATGTGTGTATTAGGGATGTTAAATTTAGATTAATTAACTCGGGTGGCCAACCTGCGGCTCGTGAGCTGCATGCGGCTCTTCAAAGGAAAAATTGCGGCTACCTTTCTGGCCGACGAAAGCCTGCTTGGGCCGCATGCGGCTGTTAAAGGGGCAGTGTGGTTTTTTTTGCTCAACAACTTCTTTCCCCTCGGCTCTTTGTGCTGTTTCCACCACTATTTTGGCTCTTTGTCTGTAACAGGTTGGCCACCCCTGAATTAACTAATTGAATAGTTGATGAAATTTCCATCAACTATTTGATTAGTCTATAAAAGTGCCTGCTGGGCTCTGGCTACAGTTAAAAAGTGGAAGCCCTGCAGGGAGCAAAGGGCCAGCAGGGGACTCCCTGCTGGCCCCGCGCTCCCTGCAGCACCTCAGTCTTTGAAATGCACAAAAGCCCCACTGGAGCTCTTCTACATTTCAAAAGGAAGCCCCACAGGCAGCATGTGCTTCTAGTTTTGTAATGTACTAGAGCCACACTGGGGCTCTTGTACATTTCAAAAGCAGAATCACAGCAGAAGCGGTGTGAGTGGAGACTGCTTCAGTCCCTGCTAGTGCTGTTTCCCACTGTGCCTCTACCTCCCCTGCCCCCCACAGAGATGGTGCTGGGGGGAACCGGCTTTTAAGCCGGCTCCTCCCAACACCAGCTCCTGCTTCCTCGCCTTCCCCCCGCTGCCTCTGTCTGATAGAGGCAGCAATGGGGGGAGGGAGGGAAGCAACTAGTTGCATCACTAATTGACTATCTGATAAGCTTATGGTTATTGGATAGTCTGCTAGTTGCTTACATCCCTATTGTGTACCCAAATACACATTTCATGCTTCTCCAGGAAATATCATCATAGCTAATTCTGTGTTGAGGATGGCTCTGAACTAGTTCCCTGAGGACTATCATGAAAGCTCCAACATGTTCCATAACAAATATATGTACTACAGAGAACAGACAAAAATATTGTATTAGTCGTACACATGCACATGGGGAGCTGGAGCTCTAGAACACTTTATCCTTTGAGGTTCAAAACCATCTGTCATTTGAGCCCTAAGCGAACGTCCTCAGTTAAACAGATATACTCTTGCAAATGGCTTAACTCTGCATTGATATTATACTTGGATACCTTTTTTAAATATTTTAACCTTATGCTAGTGCTGGCAGAACTTACATTATGGATTCTTTGCCATATTTATTCTCCCAAAGTCTGATGAATTTGGAGTCGTAGAATCTTTTGAAAATGGCCAGTTAGCAGCCGTTTAATAACGTTTTCCTTGAGTTATTATAGCAGTTAGTATTTTAATAATATAAAATGGTTTGTCAGACAAACATTAAGAATTCCAGCAGTATAGTTGTTTTTATTTTAAATTAACTGAAACATTCTGATTAATATTAAACAAAATTTACATATAAAACATAAAATATATATTTTTCTTGGGGAGAACAAATACAGTATAGAACCTTGCAGCTTCTTGCTTCAGTAATCCATGAATCCTTACTGATCATGGATTTAAATGTTTACACTTCACAGGATCACAAAATGGGGAAGCACTGCTGTCGTGGCAGAGCAAATGCAGGTGATGTGTGCCGTGTGGACCAGTGGGTGAATGAACTTACCCCTGCTCCTCTCTCTATTCTAGGTGATAATGCTCTTACAATAGGGCTACAGCATTGGCTGCCGCTTCTGTTCAGCGCCTCTCTTTTTTCCTGTTCCTTAAGGGAAGCTCAAGATCTGCTTTTCTGTGACGTCTACTGAAACAAACAATAATCCAAGATAGGGATATGAATGGTTAACCTTAGTGGGTGAAGCTTACGGATTCTGGTTAATTGGGAAGTGCTGGAGCAGCTTCCTGCCTGCCATGGGGCCCAGCAACTCGGGGCCCACTGCAGGCAGTGACTGTTCTCGCTGGAGTATCCCTATCTGTGGTGGGCCTGCCCCCATCCCCACCACAGTCCCTGTCTGCAGTGGGGGGAGGGGAGGTGTCACTCCAGCCCACCCAGGTTGGAGAGGTGCCCCCCTCACTAATCCCCTTTTAATTGGTTAACCGATTAAACATAATGCCCACCCCCATTTCCCTTCAGCAGTGGTTATGGCTGTTAGCTAAATTAACTCTGATCCTCACGGGGTTGAGACCAGCTGCGGAAAAAGATTGAAGATAGAACACAAGTCACTAAAATCAACATAAATTGTAACCCTCACCCAGGTCACATGTCTGAGGGCAGGAAATAATAGTCAGGCTCTTACTAGTGTTCCTCTTGCAACCATGTTGCTAGTGTCGCTCACAGCACAATTTACAATATATACAGGCTCAAGCTATACTAATGAACATATAACTGGAGAACAAAGAACTTAGATACAGTAATGATGCAGAAAGAACTACAACACACTGGTTTGTTATTTACTTGAAATAAGTAAACAGAAATTTGCATTTCAAAATAAATAATGCAGCTGAATGCAACATCAAGTGTACTGAAAGATTAGTGTGTACTCAGTTTTAAAATCTAAGAATGGTTTCACAAATGAAACCTATCCAGCAAAGCCATGCTAAATAGCTAGAAGAAAATGAAGTCCTACATACTTGTAGGTTGAAGAGCAGCCTGCAAGTTCAGATGATCAGATATAAATCTAACTTATCTACTCAACAAGAGGTAAATGTATTCTTAAAATACGGGGGAGGAAGGCCTGTGCCTCGGGGGGCCAGATCTGGATGAGCCAGGGACTCCATTTGGCCCCCCGGGCCTGAGGTTCCACACCCCGATATAGATTCTAGAGTGCTATGGGTTGTGCCTCCAAAAACTGCTACTCTCTCCAAAAACCTGCAGGAACACGAATGTTCCTGGATCAGAACCTAAGGACATGAGGGCCAGCCGGCCAGGACAACAGGGTTGGTAGCCGGGCCAGAGCCCGCTATGCAGGAGTTTCCCGGCAGTACAGATTGGCACTGGGCTGGAGCCCCAGAGCCCTGTGGCAGGCCCTGGGAGCTCGGGGCGGAGGTTGCAGCCCTGCGGCAGCACGGGACCAGAGTCCTCCAGCAGCTTCTTGGAGCATGGGGTGGGGGCCAGAGCCCCGTAGTAGTTCTCTAAGTGCCGGGCTGAGCCACTGCGGCAGCCCCTGGCAACATGGAGGTGGACTTGAGCCCCGCGACAGCGCAGGGCAGGATCCCTGGAGCAGCCCGTCGGACTGCAAATTAAACAGTGCAAATTAATTTTTTTTTTGGTATTACAAAATAACAACAATTTTGTTCTGAAACTAACAATCAACCCTTTTTTGCTTTCATGTGATTCAGAGCATCTTATACAGGTTGGACCCCTCTGGTCTGGCGCACTCGGGACCTGAGGCATCCTGCTGGCTGCCCTGCTGCCAACTCCTCTCCCTGGGGATCGCAAGGCTGGGGCTCCCCGCCCTTCTGCCCCCGCTGCTGCCAGGTGTTCTCAGGAATTCCTCAGCCAGGGCCGCCCTGCTGCCACTAGTCCCATTCAGCTGCTGCCAGCCCCACTGCCTCTAGGGGTTCGTTGGGGTTCCTGGCCCTGCTGCTGTGGCCTGGTCCCACTGCCGCCTGGGGTTTCCTGGGGTTCCCTGGCTGGGGCGGCCACTGCAGATTTCCCTGCTGTGGCTGGGATTGCCTGTTGCAGCCTGGCCCTGCCACCAGGGTTCCCCAGCCCGGCGCTCCTGTGCTGCTGCCTGGCCCCGCTGCCATCGGGGTTTTCCCAGCCATCACAGCCCCCCCTGCTGCCAGGGGCTTCCCAGGATTCCCTGGCCAGGGATGCCCGGTCTCCACCAGCCCCACTACCAGGGGCTCTCCAGCCACCTGATGCCACTAACTCAGCGGGCTCCCCCGAGGCCACCTGGTCCCACTGATGCTGGGGGTTCCCCTGCCTAGCCACTGCTGGCCCAGCTGGGACCCCATGTTTTTCCGTCTGGCTCCTGCGGCTCTTTGGTCCAGCAACATCTGTGGTCTTGCCGGGTGACGGATGTTGCTGGACCAAAGAGCCCTGGATTTAGGAGGTTCAACCTGTATTCCTGTGATGAGTTGATCTTCAGAGGGTTAGTAGGCTTAGCAAACTCATAAGGTTAGATGAAGTTGAGAGAGAAGGTTTTGTGTGTTTCCTAAAAAAAGTAAAGATTTACTGAAGAGTAGAAACAAAAACACACAACAAAAAAAGTGCTTTACAGGACTGTCTCTGTGTGCCGTAGAATATCATCACTAAGACTTACTGGGTATCGGACATCCTATTTCCAAGAGTGAAAGGAGGTAGTTTATTAGAATAGTGAATAAGATACATAGCTATTTAAAGTAAAATATTAAATAATGCTGCTAATAGGTTCAGGACATTTTAACCTGGCATATAATAAACTGAGCATATTAAAATGTGCTTACAGCTTATTTGTAAATGTTTCCTTTTTTAGGAATATGATTTACATTTATGATTAAATTCTTAAAAGGATTACATCCAATTTTGCATTTTCAATGGCTGCCCTTTGGCTTTTATTTAACTTTTCTTATTACACCATTCATCACTGTTGAGTTTTAATAATGAGTGTGGACATTTACAAAGATTAAAAATGTTTATAATTAAATGAGCACATCACCAAATGATGTTAATTCGGATATATGATTACATAATTGAGAACCACAGGATCTCTTGTTATTTGCAGTTAAACCAGTTTTGTAACTTGGCAGTCTTTAACAGATCTTTTCAGGTATTCCTCAAATTCATGTAGTAAACCAATTTGATCTATTTGCCCTAAAACTATACCTTGAGAGAATTTTTAAAAATACATTTTTATTTCAGTTTTGTTGTAAAAAAATTAATAATAAAACTCAAGTTTAAGGAAATATGAGAACTTTATGCTTTACTCATGTTTAAAGAAGACAGTAATTTCCAGAGTTTTCACCTATGTGGTGTTAAGGATTGTCAGTTCTTTGAGCAATATGGAGCATGCCTAGGTCCTCCCTGTGAAAACCATCTGTTGCATATTATTTGTAATCACGCTAAATCTGTCAGCTGTTTTAATGTTTGAATGCTGTTTACATGAGTCTCCATATTTATAGTTGCTGAAATGTGTAGTGGAAAAATTGGTGACCAGGCTACCTTTACTTTAGGAGACATTAAATGTGAGATTTTGGCATTGTTCGTTGACTAGGAAAATGTATTTATATATCACACTATTTGCATGTGTAAGAGAGAGACTGGAAAACTTAGTGATACCTTTTTTTACTCATCCCATCCCTCTCTACCCTTACATTGTATACCTGGCATCAGTCCAGATCATTAGAAGAGTTCTGATCTGTACTTGAACATGGATTTGAGATCAATTTGATCACCTACAGCTAATTAGCAGAATGGCTGACAAGGAAGCCTTTAGCAGAAGCTTTCCCTTAATCTCTCAGAAATGTGGAGGAATTTGCAAGCCAAAGGCAGTACTTGTTGCTTGAAGGGGGATGTGTGGAGCCATTCCAAGGGCTCTAAAAGGGGATATGGATGGCTTACTGAAGCAGCCCAAAGAGGAATCAAGTGATTCCCTTGCTTATCTGATCAGCAGTAGGCAGAGTAGCTAGTCCCACCTGTCTTCTGTGAATGAACACATCTTCCCTGATTTCCTGTTCTATGTGATAAAATTAAGAAAGGCAGAAAGGGAGGCTGACAGTGGTGTACAAATTGAATCCATTCCCCACCATATTGAGGACATAGAGTTCAGCAGACTGGTAATGAGGATGCCCTAGATGGGGAAAAGAAAGTGGCATATGAATGACTGTGTTAAACCACAAATAGTAAGGTGGGATTAGTGTGCGGGGAAAGAATATAGCTGATCAGAAAGTGAGGTGAAATCACCCTATTTTTCTCTCTCTGCCTCCTCCCAACTGCTTTTGCGAATACTATGCCTAGGATCAGATGCTAAAGTCTAACAGATCCCCACAAGAGGAAAGCTATGTCAAAGATCAGAACCAGCTGGAGAACTGAACAGCTGCATTAACAGTCTATCAAGAAGCCAATAGATAGCAGAGTTTAGCAGAATCCTGGACAAAGGAGCACTTGAAACCAACTGGTTACTTCAGTTAAATCCTGATGCAATCAGCAATTCCGCATTGTGTGGCCAGATCAAAAATGGCAAAACAGTATATGAAATTTCCTGATCTTGTGGGGAAAGATATTTGTCTAAGGAGATTTGTCTAGGAAAAAATCTAGAAAGCAGAGAGGCATTTTTGCTAACAGTACTGCTTATTAGAATTATTCCTTGGAATATTAAGTTAAGATATTTGGCACATTGATATCTGAAAACAAAAACTGGTGGAAAATAGGGATGTTAAATAGGGACGCTAAATTGCGATTAATCTGATTACTGTAGTTGATTAATCAGTAAGCGCTTGGCTCTTACTACATTTAAAAGGCAGAGGCGCAGCTTTAAACCTGGGTGGCTCTTACTTCATTTAAAAGGCAGAGCTGCAGTGGTACTGCACCTCTGCCTTCTCTGTCCCCCCCACCCCCCCAACTGCGGAGACGGTTCTGGGGGGAATGGGCTTTTAAGACCAGGAGCTACCCCCAGCTACCCCAGGTCCAGGAGCTACCTCTCTGCAGCTCTGCAGTTTAAATGTAGTTGGAGCTGGGCTGCCTGCGTGCCCAGCTCTTACTACGTTTAAACTGCAGAGCTGCAGCGGGGGTGCTCCTTCTGAGTGCCTTCCCTTATCGACTAATTGTGTAGTCGATACAAATTGTATCGACTACACGATTACCCAATTACCTGCCTCTTAACATCCTTACCTTAGAGACTAACAAAAATATATAAATAGTATCATGAGCTTTCGTGGGCACAACCCACTTCTGATATATTTTTGTTAGTCTGCAAGGTGCTACAAGATCATTGTTGTTTTTAATTTTTTTTAAAATGAGGTAGTTAGTATTCTTTGATCAGATAGAACAGTAGCAGTTTGGCAGTGATTAATGGACATCTTTCTAAAATCCCTCCCAGCATTAGTGGAAATTTTTAAACTACAGTACTTTTGAAAACTTTTAGAAACACAAAATGGTTAGCATGATTTTATTAACCCCTTTCGGAGTGATGTCCCTCTCCAGCCTTCTGGAGAGCTGGTGTGCTGCGTTATATCAGAAGTGTAATCCAGGATCTAACTGCATGTGCAGCAGAGCAGAAATGCAGCTCTGATGTACCATTTCTGAATGTAAGATTGATGCAGAACATCCTTAAGCAGAGTTTAAAAATAGTAGTGTGGACAGGACTTTAAATCAATGTAGATTACAAAATAGAAACAGCTTTCAATCTTTGAAATTTAAGAATACTATGGAGGCAAATTAAATTGCCATAATGTTTGTTTGGATTTTTAAATTTATCCCTTGGAAGAAGCTGTATTAGTCTTAAACAAACATGTTTATTTTGTGTTTTGCTGCTGGCAAAAGCATATGGTAAGATAGTTTGAGAATTTTTAAAAATATCCTGCTGGGAACACCATCACTGTGACAGGTAAATAGAGACTCCATACAAAGGCTTGGGCTTGCCTCATCCTCCGCTTCTGCATAGCTGCGGAAAGTAGGGATTGTTTTGCTGTGAACCCTATTGATTAGGTCACAATCTGGTCTGATGAAAACATAGCTGCCTACGGGCTGTCTCACTGTAGGAGATTTACAGACACTGTGTGTGAAATAGCCACATGTGGTCTCAAGATTACCTTAAAAACAGAAATCAATTCAGGCAGCAGAGTACACATTATGGGCCCATTAATTTGTTCAGTCCTCTTTGACTTGAAAAGCACTTGTGAGCAAAAGAATAATAAAAAGGAATGATTGCCAAAAGCTGTGGAAGGTGGATCTTGCCATATCACTGGTGGTGCATCTGTTGAGTTGTGGATTTATTTCCTACTGTGACATCTGCTTAGCTTTTCAAGTACGTTTTAAGGTCAAATGAGGGGAATTTGAAAATTATTATATAATGTTTACTCTTTTCTTTGAAGATTTAAAACTTTAATCATATTCCATTTGTGTAAGTTTAACAAAGGCAATCCTACACAGGTATTTGGCAGGCTCCTATATTTTGATAGCAAGAAGTAGTTGTGACTTTACAATTCTGAATTAATTCTAAACTCTTGGTCCCACTGAAAGTCTGGTTTGCATGTCAGTTTCTTAATTTTTTATAATACTCGTTGCGTCCATAATTTAAACATATGTGTCTGACTTTAGCCTATCTAAACAAATATGCTAAAATACAAGTCATTTTATTTTTTAAGGGAGCTTGTGGGAAATTTTAAAGTACCCAGAATTCAGAAAAATGGTTGCAAAAATATTTGATTCTGAAAGGAATTATTTCTATTAGCACTTCATCTTGCACACCACTTGATAAATTCACATTTAATAGCTGCCCACATTTCAGTTTCACTTAATATATCTGGCCAAGACTTAAACAATAAACTATATTTCTTTTAGATAACTGTATATTTTGGTAGGTATTGGTGGTGAAGAAGAGATTTATGGACCAATGGATGTAAATTATCTTGATCAGTCAGTAGTAAAGATGCTCTAAATCAGTGGTTCCCACAACCGGTCCGTGTACCGCTGCTGGGCTGCAAACCGCTGGCTGCTAGGCCGTGGCACGCTGTCGGGCCATGCCCATGGGGCCTGAGTATACCCAGGTGTGTGGCTAGCAGTTGTTGGAGCTGAAGCCAGCTGTTCGCAGCGCCTCTGGGGCTGGAGCTGGCTGCTGTGAGGTGTCTCAGGGGGCTGGGTTGGGATACACCCTGGCCCCCTGAGCCACCACACAGCAGCCTGCTTCAACTCCGGCAGCTGCCACGTGTCTGGCGGCTACTGGAGCTGAAACTGGCTATTCGTGGCAGCTCTAGGGCTGAAACTGGCTGCAGTGCAGAAGCTCAGGGGGTTGGAGTGTACCCCAACCTGGCCCCCTGAGCCACTGCACAGTAGCTGGCTTCAGCTCGGGCAGCTGCCACATGATGGGCAGCTGAAGCAGGCTGTTTGTGGCGGCTCTGGGGACTGGAGTACACATTTTGGCAGACCAGCAACATCTTATTTGTATATTCATTGCCAGTCCACCAAAAGTTTGTGAATGGGTTTGCCAGTGCGCAATATAAAAAATGTTAGAAACCACTGCTCTAAATTCTTTGCATTCTGACTTCTATATCTGTGCAGGAATTGTCATTTTGCTATCATGAAACCATAACTTGAGCTCTGGGATGAAAAATTATGTATAAAATTCAGTGGCGGTACTGCATTAGGGCCTGATTCTGCAATCTGCTATTCACCTGATTAATCTTTAGTTCCAAAGGCTCTTTTTAATTACCTCAGCCAGTTAAAAATAATACATAAATCATAAATTTAGTTACTTGTACAAAAGACCATTTTCATTTTGCTGTTACTTTCAAAGCATATAACGGACCAAATCCTGCTGAGTCTTACTTAGAATGGTTTCCAGGATTGGGTCCTTGTTTTACTGCAGAGGGACCATTGATATTTTTATCTTTAACACAAAGAAAACAGTCTATACAGGTAACAAATTAAACTTTGGAGTTAGGTGTCATTGGTGTCAACTGGGTGCTGGCATTATATAAATAGGCTGGTAAATTAGGTTAAGTGTGGGTTAACCTGGGAATCCACAGCCTAATATTTAGATTTGGAAGGTTTTGGGGATGGGCTCCCTACAGCCCTTTGTGAGTGAGGGGTTAGTGGGGAGAATCAGTACCTCACAGCTATCTATATTTCTTGGTCACAACTTCAGTAGTGCCCTGTTTGGTTTCAGACCTCCAGCAATCACCTGTCTCAGGGTAGAGAGACTTGTCCCACTCCCTTCTGACTGGAGGCTTGAAGGTTGCACTATCCTCTGCCAAATTCAGCAATATCCCCAGCAAGTCAGCCTCCATAAAGCTCAGCACTTGAGCTGTGCTGTTTCTCCCAGGACAATGACTCTGCTTTTACTAGTGACCACCAACATTCTCTCTAATTTTTTTCATCCATGTGTGGAATGAATTTTGTTGTGTCCCAGCAATGTATGGGTGGATGTGTGCTACCAGTAGAAATAAAAAACCTAGATATAATATATATTTTTAAAAAGTTACCATAAGGATAATTACTTCAGGACAGGTTAGGCATTTTAGAACTCACTACTCAAAGAATTTAAATTTGAGCATCAGAGAAACAATTACAAAATGAATAGACTAATCAAACTAAAATGATAGTACTTGGAAAGAATAAAATTACAGAGAATATATGTGCATTGAAGGAAGTACAAAGAAATAACAGCAACACAAATATGCGTTGGGAGGTGAGTGCAAAAGAGAAGCCTGTGTTTGTGTGTGACACAGAGTCTATGTGTGTGTGAGTTGGCAGCTGGGGAAGTCTGAGAGACTGTGCATTGTCTCTTTAAGGCTCTCTCCAGAAGGCTCAGACCAAAGCACCTGAACTTTCCTGAGCCCTGTGACCCATTCCCCTCTGTAGAGATGGGGTACAGAGGTAGGGAGAGGAGGATACCCTGACATTAATGCGCCCCTCCCCTGTTTCTGCACAGCCAGCTGGAGGGACCAGGGAAAAGCTGGCCAGGAGCTCCAAGGCAGAGGGCAGGAGCAACGGAGTTGCAGAGCAGCAGGGTGAGGCACCTGAACACATGCTGCCATGCACAGCTCTGCTCATTAAATGTGTGGCACTTGATTCACTCCTGGGTGGCTGCACTACTGTGCAGCTCAGAGGGGACCCAGATGACCACATAGATCTTCCTAAGTAGAGTACAATTATTTGAAGGACCAAAATGCACAAAGAGAAAACACAAAAAACATTAAAAGTTCTTACACATTTGTTGAGAGTGGAAGAGGTCACCTGGATATAGGCTTGCCAGATATTTTCCCCGCCATAGTATTCTTGGTGAAACTAATTGGTTGAACAAAAACAAACAAACAATAAAACCCACAACTCAGGAACCAAAGTTGTTGAGCAAAAAAAAAAGAGAGTCACAGCGCCTTTAAATCACCACGTTTCCCCCCCGGCCCCACCAGATATGGCAGGGGGAGAATGTCCCAAGCAGCCTGCCGTCCAAGAAAAACAGAAGATACTGGACATACTTTCTGTGGTTTTTTTTGTTTTGTTTTTTTCCTTTAAACAGACAGAAGCCGCAAATACTGGACTGTCCGGGCCAATACCGGACACCTGGCAACCCTACCTCGATGTCACCTCCAATTGTAGCATAAGGCTCTGGTGGGTGTCAGTCTTTCCAACCTGTGAGTAAGGGTTAGGGTTTTTCAGAGTTCATTTACTGGGAGGTGTGGTTCCCAGTGCCTGGAGATAGACATGCCAGCTCAGCTCAAGCACATGAACTAAAAATAGCTGTGTGGTGATTATGGCATCCACCGCAGCTTAGTCCAGCTGCCTGAGCTCAGATCCAGAGGTTGAGTGATGTTGACAACTAGCACTGCAATGTCCACGCTGCTATTTTTAGCACACTAGCTTGAGTCTGTCTATCTGTACTGGGAATCACACCTCCCAGCCGCAGTGTAGACGTGCCACTGAGGTCGTGTCCATTTGCTGAATCAGTATGGAAACGCTGAGTCAACTAGTGTGTGTGTGTGTGTGTACACACACACACACACACATATATATATATATATATATATATATATATATATATATATATAAATAAAACCATTTCTTTGAGTCTCTGGGAAACCCAGTTTGAACCAGTATTTGTAAACCCTTCAGGTAGTGCTTCTATGGAGTTGTTTATAATCACCCAGCACTGTTTGTAAATCATGGATGAGCTGTGGTAATTCTCCTCCTTGGAGTAGAATACAATCATACATAAACATAAATTTATAACCATTCATAGACCCCAAAGATACTATTGCACGGGGTTGCAGTATCTATTACATCTTCCCCCATAAAGAAATGGTTGTAAATAGCGTATTTGACTGGTATCCTAGGGGAACCAGAGCCTGTGGAGTGCCATTTAAAGTGTATGCGCGAAATCTGTCCCTCTTCTGCCCAAGCCCTTCTCTCTTGCTCAAGAGCCCCTACATTCACCTCATTCAAACTTGAGTGAATGGTGTTACAAGTGACATTGGGTCAGTGCTTGTCAGGTTTTGTCCAGGAAAAAAAAGGGGTTGGACCATGGTTTGTGTGGTCTTGCCAGCTCCTTGTCCTGTGATGAGGAGAACCCACTTCAGACTTCAACAGTTCATGCAATAAAGATTCTCCCTCCCTCTCACCCCACCCCCGAGCCAAATTCCTTTCTCTGTCCCACCTCTAAGGAAGTTAGGGCCTGGGGGCTCTTATGACATAACCTTAGAAGGAAGCCTAGAGCCACCCACACCCCCTGGGATGACAATTTGTTCCTTACAAGCTGAGGCCTTATCTTGGCCCCATTTTGTCTTGCACATTTTGTCTAGGGTGAGAGCATAGCCCGTCTGCCTTTGCTGGGAAAAAACCATTATTTTGGGGCTTTAACACCAAATTCAATGTCATAAGATGTAACCTCGCATATTCCCACAGTCAGAGTTATAGAACTTTCTATGGTGTCAGGGTGGATTTGATTTAAATTACTCATCAGGAAGACTCGATTTCATCATGGTTTTCTACTTAAAAGTGTATTCTTGTTGGTTGTTATAACCTTAATACATATTCTTCACAACTCAGAGATTGAGGTAGTTTTTATTTTTAGAAAGTACTCACTATACATTTTTAAACAGTCATTTATTTTGAAAACTTTTCAAATTAGTTTTACAGCAATATCAGAAAATGAATGATTGTTTGGTTATTTCATTTACCAGAGGTAATTGAAGCAGATATTTATGAAGTCATTGGGAGGTGAACTATGTACAGTTCAACAGGTTAATCATTAATATTTGGAGGATTTTCTTGCCATGCTGTATTAGAAGGAGAACATCACCAGACATTTAGTTAAAACAATTTAAATATAACAATGTTATGTATTCTGGAATTTTTTTCAACGGCAAACATAATATTTTAACATAATAAGCATATTAATTTTTGAATGTAGTTAAACATTCAAGTTTTTTTTAGAAATCAGGCTTGTTTTTGTTAACTATTTTTATTAAATAAATTTTATATGAAATACTAAAAAAACCCAAAAATGATATCGACTGTCAACCAGGTCGACACGAAAAACTTAAAATATTGGCTTCTGCAGCTAACTCAGTCGTCTTCACTTTCATTTTCCTGTTTGTTCATAATGTGGAAAAGAAAAACAAGCTTTCCTGCTTTTTTCAGGTCTCAAACGATTTCTCAATTTGAAATGAATTAGTCCAAAGGAAGAAAAAAATCTTTCTGCACTGGCAGAAAAAGCTACTGCTGTTAAAAGTGGGATTATCACTTCAACAGTTTATGAATCCAAGTGCTTAAGTGACTTCAACCAGTTCACTGGTGTGTCTTTCTTTAAAATGTCAGCAGCAAACGCATATTTCTTGAATAGTTCACCCTTAGCTTTGAAGTTTATTATAGTTGGCATTATGGAGGGATGATTGCTGGATGCCCATGTCCTAGCCAGCTCCTCCTCTTCAGCAGTTAAGGTTTGACCCTGGTCCTGAGTATTGAGAATATTAGCAAGAAAATGAGCTGGAGATAGTGCCTGTTCCTTTTTTTTCTTTTAATGTTTGTAATTTAACTCTGTCATTTCATATTTCTCTCTTTAAGATGTCAACTCAGCTCCTTCCAAATTTCAGCAGCATCAGCAATAAAACAGCTATTTCCCTGCATTTACTTCAACGCTACAGAAATAGGCTTCTGGATACTCAGC
Source organism: Rafetus swinhoei (assembly GCA_019425775.1). Lineage (NCBI taxonomy): Eukaryota > Metazoa > Chordata > Testudines > Trionychidae > Rafetus > Rafetus swinhoei. The sequence goes on from CM033449.1 coordinate 59,062,357, forward strand.
ATGTGTTCAACATTCCTCTTAAGCCAAATGTTGAGAACTTAGGTTGCAACAGCACATCTAGTGTGAGGTTTTATTATTGAATTCATGACTCAGACCATGACCTAAAGGGAGTTGCCAAAGTAATAGAGACTGGCATTTGCAGTAAGTAAAAACTGCACTTCAAGAGGTAAAACTGCAAGTGCTCTTGGATTACTTCTTTGGTGTAAAATTATTGATCTATCATACTAACAAGTTCTTTATTTTTAAGTTATTTCCCTGTGCCTTTGTTAGGAAGATGGGGCACACCTAATGTGTTGTTTCCCTCCTTCCTTTTTTTCATTACCTGAAGAACAGCTAACGATTAACAAATGTTCAGCTACTTGTGTAAGGAATGCTGATTGCTTTGGGAAAATATATGGTAATGATGTGCAGTTTCCCAAAGAAGTTTTGTACAATAGTTCATGCCCTTGTAACTAGGCTGCATATGGCAGTTGTAATCTAAGGAATTCACTGTGTTTAGATGTGGAAAAGGATCCTCGTTAATATTTTTGAAAAGTATTGTCTATGCATGTGACTTTCATATCACTCAGTATAGAATATAGTTTGGATTGTTGGTTTTTATGTTTAAGACATTTGATAGTAAAAACTTGCTAGGAGAAAATACAGACTTGTCAGGAAGTGCTGATTTTTAGTAGGTGTATGAGGAGGTATGGGTGTTGTAAAAGACATTTACCATACATCTCATAGTCTTCACATTGTTAGTTTCATACTACTTCTAATCAGTTTCATAATGAGGAGTTGCATAGAATAAAGGACAAAGGTTCAGAGATCAGGAGCTGTACTCATAAATATTTTCAACTGCATGTTCATTTGCCAGATATACCCCTATGTTTTCTGAGAAGTGCTAAAAACTAAATGGAATAGCCATCTGTACGGTGTGCTAGTGGTGGAATTTCAAATTTAGTTAAATTCATCCAAAGAAAGGTAATAATGACAGAAATATTTAATCTAACATATTGACATTAAATAGTGCTTCATTGCAAAGAGACACAGCTGTTTCAGATGAGGTAAGTGAAAGTCAGCGAGAGGAGTTTGGAAAAACAGTGATAAAAAATACATTGTGAAGTAAGTGACAATAGAGTTATTTTCAGATGTGCACTGGCTAATGAGAAGCCTATAGTTGAGAGAATATGGAGATCTCTGTAAGAGAAAGATTACTGCAGATTATAAAGGGTTAGGTTTAAAGTGAATGTATTGATCCAATTTGTGACCTTTTCACTGACTAGAGATGGGAATATATGCTGTTCTGTGTGTGTAATTCAGGGAATATAAAGTACTTTGAAAATTCAGTTGCTCTATTTAATATCAGAATATCAACTACTTTAAATTATACTTTAGGGAACAATCCTGCACTGGTAGGAGACTAGACAAGGTCACCTACTGATCTATTCTACTATTATAAATGCTGGAGGCGAAGTGGGGTTTGGAATGGAGGCTGACTGCTCTCAAGCCCTTAAGCACTAGCCTTACAACCCTTTGATGGCCCCTAGTTTGAGAACCCCTGTTCTCAATGGTTCAATAAAAAACTTAGTTTTGTCAATGGTTTACAGTTTATCTGCAATAACACAATGATCCTTCGCTTGCAGAACCTAAATCAGTGTAAGAAAAAACAGTGCCTACATTTAGCACAGATTGGTGATATTTAGGCTCACCCCGATATTGACTGCTGGGGAGACAGGTCCAGTGATGGCACTGTTATTGGAGGTATAGGCTTATCTGCAGTGAGAAGTGTTTTTGTAGGAAGTATTCTTGTAACAAAACAATAGTTGAGCAGAAAAGTTTAAGAGGCTACAGCAATCTGCTTATCAAAATGTCTGCAGATCCCATTTCAAGGAAGGTAAAGCAATAAATATTGGGCAAAGAGAGTGTAGCTCTTCTCGGGTATTTTCCCTCCAATATATATTCGGGCTTCTGGTTTTGGGGTTTAACTAATAAGCACAGATATAACTCCCTTGATTAAAAAAAGGAAAAAGAAGAAACTGGTGTTTTATCCAACAAATACTGGAAAAATGCTGAAAATGGCTACTTGTATCTAAGGGCTCAGTGTTATTTATTTTATAATGATTGACAACACTGATAGGCTTTGAATTTTCTTTTAAATGGCAAAAGTCTATCAATAAAAATTGTGCTCAACTGACAATTATGTATTTTGTGGCTAATAAAATGAAAGTTCAGTGTTTCATTTTTAATCACAGAAAAATTTGGATTTTTTTTTAATTTGAGAATTTGTGGGTTTTATCCTAGAAAACTAGAGTCCCTGCTGAGCATGTTTTCTGAGCAATCGTCCTGCCACACACACTCAAATCTTGTTCTCTGTAGAGCGACAGCCCGAGCTGGTTGTCTTCTCATTTGTTTCCTGCCTCTGGCAGAGCTAGCAGCATATGTCTACCTCAGATACTCCTTTCCATTTTTTCCCCTGCATCTTAGTATAATCTCACAATGCCCGCTGGAAAGTAAAGGTGTAGGTTTCCCAGTTGTAACTCTGTAGCTGTTCATTGTGTCAATAGAGGGTCTTTCTACAGAGTTACTTCTTATCTGTCTGTGACCAAACCCTAATAAGAGACAGGTATCAGAGGGGTAGCTGTGGTGTTAGTCTGAATCTGCATAAACAACGATAAATCCTGTGGTACCAAAGCTTATGCTCCAATAAATCTGTTAGTCTATAAGGTGCCACAGGACTTCTCGTCATTTATCCTAATAAGAGAGTGACAGTAATCTCCACTCTCAGCACCCAGTCATCATCTCTGATTCCTGCAATCAGATGATTACACTCCCTGTTCCAAGGGGCTTAGTGGTGTTCAGGGCATAAGGCAAATTCTAGATTTAAAATAGCTGAACCAGTTTGACAAATATCAAAAGCTCAAAATGGAACCCCTCCAAGCCACCATAGCTGTGATTGAGAAAGCTTTCTGGCCTCAGCTGACTTGAAAGATACATAATTTCACATTCCTCAGATTTGCCACAGAGCCATATTTGTTTCTAGTGCTGGCCCCTTACCTTTAGTTTACCTCTTCCAAGGTCATTTATAAAAAAGATGGTGACAATAGCAGTGCTCTAGGAAGTTTGTATATCTAAATATGTATACCAGTTTTGTCTTTTCCCTGAAGAAAAGAATGTGTCCTGAATGCCAGTGAAGATAGAACAAAGATTGTGCCAGATCATGAGAACATACTCTCCTAGCCCCAATAACAGTTGGACTGCTTTAATAAGTTAAGTGATCGGCATTTGGTCCAGAGTCATGGCAATTTTTTTTCAGTCGTATTACCGCTATAGTGATTCATTGTTACAGTAGCATAAGCACAGCTTTCCAGGTTCTGTGTCTCTCTCGCTCTCTTTTTAAATCATGGTTGATTGACCATGCAATAACAAAAGAGATATTTTTCCTTTCCCTTTCTGCCAAGAAATCAGGTTGCACTTGTCTGTGCTTCACTAAATTTTTCTAGTAATATAATAATAGTTAACATTTTACTTACCTAATATACACTAATACGTTTTTTTTAATGCCTCTCCACATCAAGGTTTCAGCAGTATAAACTGTTTCTGGGTATAGCAATTACATTGCTTGTCCAAAAATCTAGCATACAAGTTTCATAGTTGACAGAAATAAGCTGGAGCTATTAAAATAACCGTAAACTAGAAAGACAATAGGAGCTGTCTGCCTTTGTCCCAAAAGATTTCCTGAACTGGAAGTAATAGGCTGAATTCTAATGCAGCCACATCAGGGATCTTCTGATTGGTTGTATGTATCAACTTTTCCCCTTATTCCTGTGAATGCATGCTCACTTTGTACCCTTAGTCTTTTTTTTCTTTTAACTCAGATATGGTTCTGATGACCCATAATTTTGTGAACTATTTAAAAGGTTATATTTAAAAACATAATTTTTGTAAGATTATTTCTTATATTTGTTTTTTCTCAGTGTGCTGTGCATAGGTTTCAAGTTAATTTGACTTTTTGTATAAATATGAAAGCAATATAATCATTCTTTTTTGTGGAGGTGGATTTCTTAGTCTTAAACATTTGTAATATCTCTTTTCAGTGTTTACAAGAGTATTCTTAGTTTAGTGTTCAGTTTTGACCAGCGTTGGCCTTTAAAACCATGTATCATCTTTGAGCTAAAGTGTAGTTTTAATTTGCCGTTGGCTGATATGAGAATTTCTCTTCCATACCACTTTATTCAGCTTGCCCTATACTGTTTATGAACTATATAGTGCCAATCCATAGTGACCGTTCTTTTCTCTCCTCCATATTTGAACACAATTTATCTTTCCACCATCTGTTCATAGTGGAGAAGTGAGGTAGTCACAAACAATTCTGCTTCTTCATGTTTTATGTCAGGGTTTGGGTTTAACTCTATGCTGCAGCATTCTGTGTTGTCTGGTTTTGTTTGGAAGCAACATTTTACTATGTATGCTTTTTTTAATTGCTTTAATTTGGGGGTATTGAGTCTGTGGAGCTTTGAAACCCATCTCTTTAGCCAAGTTCTTTAAATATCAACCTGATCCTGTTCAAGTAATGTAAAATGTAATATCTTCATATTTTATAGTATCTTTGTCTTAATAAAAAGTTTCACATCATCTACTGCTATACATAACTCTCCTAATAAGAAAAAACTTAAAAACAACAACAACAAATAGAAGTAGTAGAACCTTAGGGTGTGTCTAGACTACATCCCTCTTTCAACAGAGGGGTATAAATTAGGCACTTTGAAATTGCAAATGAAGCCGGGATTCGAATTTCCCGTGCTTCATTTGCATAATCACGTCATGGCGCTCTTTCGAAAAAGCGCTATTTCGAAAGTAAAACCGCAGTCTAGACACGGTTCTTTCGAAAAGGGAAGGCTTTTTTCGAGAGAGCCTCTTTCGAAAGAGGCTTGCAGTCTAGAGGTAGCTTTAAAAGACTAACAAAACATGTAGATGGTACCATGAGCTTTCGTGGGCACAGCCCGCTTCTTTAGATGACAGGAGTGTTAGAAGTCCAGTTACAAGAATAAATAAGTGGGCTGTGCCCACAAAAGCTCGTGATACAGTCTACATGTTTTGTTAGTCTTTAAGGTGCTACTAGTCTATTTGTTGTTGTTTTTTTTAATGTTTTTCCTGTTACAGACTAACTTGGCTACCCCTTTGAATCTTCTAATAAGGGGTTCTTCTTTTTTAGCAATATGCAGAAATCGTTTCATTTTAATACAGCATGAAAGGATGGTGGAAAGAGAGGGCAATAATTTTGATGGGGGGGGCTCTCTTCACGAATTTAGTAAGTGAACAAGGGCTGCACTCTTCTATGATATTAATGGAGGAAGTGTGTGGTCTGGGATGGAAGTTGGATGCAGAAGGGAGCTTGGCATGGTGGATTGGGGTGCAGGGATTTGGGTTGTGATCTGGGGCAGGAGAGTGGGGTGCAGAGTCTGGGAGGGAATATGGGTTCAGGAGCAGGGATGCAGATCAGGGATGTTAAATATTGGTTAACTGAATAGTCAAGTAACCTCATAAATTCTTATCGGTTAGCCGACTATTCTATAGTACCTGGGGGCAGGGCTGGCTGCCAGTGCGCTCCAGCCTCATTCCCAAGGAGCCCCCAGCCATTCTGCGCTGCTGCCTCCTTATCAGAGGCAGCAGTGCGGGGTGCCAGGCAGGGGCTGGTCTGTGAGGGGAGCCAGTTTAAAAACCCCTTGCAGACTGTCTGCCTGTCACCCCGTACTGCTGTCTCCGATACAGAGGCAGCAGTGTGGGGTGGCAGCAGCCCCTGTCCCGGGGGTGGTGGTGGTTTGCCCTCCCGGACCTGTGCAAGCTGGAGCTGAGCTATGCTGCCTGCCCACCTAGCTTCTAGTGCACTTCAAATGCAAAGCCACAGTGGGGTTAGGACCTGGACCCAGGGTGAGCTGGAACTGAGCCAGGCTGTCTGCCCATCCAGCTCCTAATGCACTTTAAATGCAGAGCCGCAGCAGGGGTAGGTCCAGGACCTGTTGCAAGCCAGCACTGAGCCTGCTAAAAAATTTACTGGCTGGGGGGAAGCGGGGATGCATATAGTCTATGCATTAATCTATAAGCTTTTGCTTATTGGTTAATTGGTTAATCGTCTACCCTATTACATCCCTAATGTGGATGGTTAGGGTTGTGACCAGAGGTTAGAGATGCAGAGGGGAGGAAAAGGGTTGGGTGCCAGGTTCAGGCAGTGGCTGGGAGGAGTTTACCTAAGTGGCTCCCGGCCAGTAGCACAGCAGGTCCTTGCAGTCCACACCCCTCCATGCTGCTCAAAGTGCCTGGTGGGGAGAGGGGCATGTGTTTTTTGAGTACCTTGAGCCTAGCCTCTTCTTTGCTTTCCTCGCCTCCTCTTGCAGTGCTAAGAGAAGAACATGGCCCTTACAGCCTGCCATTTTGAGTGGCATGTGGGGAAAGGGCAGTCAGGGAGCCAGCCCAAGGCTCCTACTGTGCTGCTGGCATTTTGCCCTCCCCTACTCCACGCTCTGCTCCTCAGCAACAGCTGGCTCCTATCCCTGGTCTCTGCTCTGCTCCTGGCTGTGACTACCAACTACTGTCCCTGGGGGGGAGAGAGCATGGACAGGTTCCATTATTGATAAGGGGGATGCAAAAAAAAAAAAAAAAAGTTTGGGGGTTATTGGTATAACAATTTACAGTATTTAACAGCTTTGGAAAATATGTCTTCACATCACAGTTAATTAATATGTTGACACTAAACCAATTTCTGTTCTATTTTCCACTAAATTCAGTGGAGTTGTTTGAAGACTGAATTTGAACCATTTTATTTTACTAATATGAGTTCTACTTTGTCCAGATAGTTTTAAAATCTAGCATTAGATATAAGCAGAATTTGTATGATCATATTTTTCTGTACAGATCAGTACTGTAGAGGAAATACGCAGTAGTTAGCAAGTATTGTGTTAAAGTGCATCATCTTATGAAATGGGTGTGCAAGTATATCTTTCTGATGCAAAAATTATATATATCCAACTGTGCCAATGGCTAAGACATAACATATACTTCAATCACCTCATTCCCTCTGGGCTAATGTTCTGTTATCCTAACATACACACCTGTTCGTATTTAGAAGAGGAGACAGTCCAGTCATGCTGTGAAGTCTCTTCAGCTGCACAGTTGGATCTGTCATCTACCTGTTAATGGATTTGTTAGTGCAGATGTGCTATGACTCCCCCAGATTACTGATATTGCTAGCAAGTAGTAACTAGAGAAATTTTCTGAAAAAGAAAGTGAAGCATACTAGAGAATGGGCAGTTCAATATTTTTAAGGACAATCAGAACAGTTAAGAGCTTCCTCTTTCATATATTAACCCTGTCTAAGCAGGATTTTTTAGGAACTGGCTTTGGTAGTTTATTAGGATGAATATATATATCTGTATATTCTAGAGAAATGTAGCTAAAAACTCTTTGTTGACATCATTTGATTTTGTGTTTATTATGTCTTTTTTAAGATGGAAAAAAATTGTAATTTCAATATATTCTAATTTCAAAGTGAATTAATTACATAAACCTGCCATTGCTTTATTTGTATCTGCACTAGCAAAACATTCTTCTGAGAATTCTTTGAAACAGAAATTGGAAAGTCTAGGAATGAAATCTTAAAGCACTTCTGTATCCTCCTTCTTCTAACTAATTGAGGGAAGAATCTGCAATTCTGCGTACGATCAGGTTATAGAAAATGTTTTAAATTAGTAGGGTAGATTTTATGTAATTATAACATTTAAACATAGGTTTTGGTAATATTTATCAAAATTGAGGACAAAAATAAGATGCTGAAAGATGACAAGGTAATACCATCTAATGTTACTGTGTAAATAAGAGAATCCCTAAATAAACAGCCCCACTGTATTGTAGAGCTATATCCTTTTTTATCAGGCTTTTTAATTGATTTCGAAAACATCAAAATGTAAACAACTTGAGTACATTTAAAATGATAAAGCAAATGAATTCTTTAACAGGAATTAGCAATGTTTGTTACTTTAAGGTTCATCTTTACTCAGACATAAAATAAATGAGCCATTGAAATGTCAAGAAACTATACGAATCAGTGAAAATACTTAAAATTAATTGATTTCTTAATTATGCACATTTATACTTTTCATATAAGTTTGTAAACAACTAATTTGCAGAAGGGAATACATTGGCTGGCTGTTGCTAAGCTACCAGTCTTCCTGTTTAAGACCAGTTAGAAGTTTCTAGAGCAGAAGAAACAGCATGTACATATGTAATTAAAAAAATTCAAACAAAGGTTATTTTGAATAAGGGCAATTTCAAATCAGATTTAAGAAATCTAATAGGCGATTTACCTGGGTAATTCAGCTTTATTGTTGATAAATCTTAAAATGCATTCAAGAACAAATATTTTCTGCATGGCTATCGCTCCTTATTCTTCAGGAAAAAAAATCAAATAATTCTTCCTAGTCAAAGTATATAAGTTTTATATAAGTGTTTTTTAAAAAAGAGGAAAAGCCAGCATTTTTTTGGCTTGATTGCACTATCAAGACATTATTTTAAGTCAGTTTGTGTGCCATTTTTAAAAGCTCACATTGCCTACCACATCTTCAGAATGTTAGGAGTTAGATTGTAGTGCCGCTTTCTGCCCTGTTTATACAGTAGACAAGCTGACATTTTACTTTACCAAAAGGATTCTCATTCCATTCCTTCTTTAGCAGATTACTTCAAGGAGCTCACAGGATGGAGGTTTTGGTCTTTTAAACTGTGTTTTAAGTGCTGAATAGTTCTTTGTCTCTATGACATGACATTACAGCCAAGTGCTTAAGGACAATTGTTTTGCCTAGTTTAAAAGATCTAGTAAGATCATGTGGTGGTGTTTTTTATGTGGTTGGGCAAATAATATGCAGTTTCTTTGACATTATTGTTGGATGTTGTTTTAGCAAAACTGCAGACAAAAGGCTCAATTGTACCTTACAAGGAATACCTCACACTGGGATGTGTGAGGAGTTGCACCACCCTAAATTGAGAGCAGGAAAGAATTTTCCTTTGTGAATTCTGTAGGTTAAATGGTTACAATCTCCCTTCCAAAAGTAGAATTTCTTCTGGCATACAAGACTGTGGCTGTACTTGGTTGTGGCTCAGGAGTATTCCCTTTCTCTTACCCACTTTGGTGCCATCAGGCTATAATTGGCTATAATTTTACAGTGGTACTCATTTTACATTTTTACACACGGTAAAGAACAGAATATACTGGATTAAAATGTTAAATCTGAGTTAGAAATATAGATGAATACATTAAATGAAACATTTTACTTTCTCTTCATCTACTTTGTTTTCCTTCACCATATCTGACAATGAGCATGAGGCTCTAAAAGACACACAATACATAGAATCGCATTTGCCATGTCTCTTGATTTTGTTTTTCATGCTTTAGGGCAGGGATGGGGAACCTTTCTTTAGTTGGGAGCCACCAACCCCCAGAAAAATCAATCAGGGGCCACCAGAGGCAAGTGGTGAAGAAAGGAAACACCTCCATCAAACTCATCAGCAGGGGCAAGGGAAGCGGAACAAGGAGACCCCGACTCACTTTGCTTCCTCCAGCAGCAGGGGGAGCTGCGCTCATGCTACAGGCCCATGGCAAGTCTCCAAGGGACATGGTATCAGATTTATGTATCAGAATCTGTCCCTGATACAGACAAAAGAAAACAACTGCCTAAAAAGAACAAATCAAAATTTGTTCTTTCTGTGGTTCTGCCAGCCACAGGGGGGCGAGAAATGACCTTACCTGGTCCTGCAAAATCCCTCTTCCGGGACCAGTTAGGTCCCCAGGGTGCTAGATTAGGGAGGTTCAACCTGCATTGACAGCCATGCATAGAAGAAATACAGCTGTGCATACATTCATATAGCAAGGAGGGACTGGATGAGAGTTAATTTCAATAAACAATAATTTAAAGCCTTCTCTGAATATTTTTATCTCTTGCTACTTGGAAATGTATAGTATTAGACCCCCCCCCCCTTTTTTTTTATAAGAACATAAGAACGGCCGTAGCGGGTCAGACCAAAGGTCCATCTAGCCCAGTATCCTGTCTGCCGACAGTGGCCAGCACCAGGTGCCCCAGAGGGGGTGGACCGAAGACAATGATCAAGCGATTTGTCTCCTGCCATCCCTCTCCAGCCTCTGTCAAACAGAGGCCAAGGACACCATTTTATCCCCTGGCTAATAGCCTTTTATGGACCTAACCTCCATACTGTTGTTGTGTCACTAATGAGTTAAAAGATTGGAGAAGATAGAATTCTGTTTTGCTGTCAGAATAGACTAGTGGCAGTCGGGAATGCATGCCTCTTGGTTTGTAATAAATGTAATCTAATTTAATTTTTAATCTTTCAATTGGACTTTCTATTGAAGGTCAAATTTGATCCAAATATGTGTTCACACAGTTTTCAAAATAGTCTTGCTGCTACTTCACATAGCAGTGACAGCTTTAAAAGAGGCTAAGGAAGGTTTTGATTTATCAAGATTATTAGAACTTAGATTAATTAAGTTTGTAATCAGATTTCAAGCATCATGTTCCAGGCCAGGGATTTCTCTTGTTTTGTTTCAAATGTCATTCCCAGGGCAAGCTCTGCTAAACTGCATTTTCATGCTTTGGCGAGAAATGATTGCAGGTTTTGATTTCCATTACAGAATCATTAATATTGTTAATGAGGGTTCTCCTGGATAAGCATACTTAAAGAGGATCATCCCTGGGAATTGGGTGTATTATAGTTTGAGCATTTATTAACTGGCGTTTATAGGGCTGTCTGCCTTTGGTTGGATTTATACATTTATTTGTATTTTATTAGTGACTGTGATAATGGTTTGGTTTAAATTAAGACCCATGAAAAGTCGCATTTTTGTCAACAGTTCTTTTTTTGCTTAGAACGAGAAGCGTACTACATTTTAAGTACAGGTTGCATCTCCAAAAACTGGGACTCCCTTGTTCTGCAACATCCATGGTCCAGCAGACCTGGTGGGGAGCCCCAGTGGCAAGAGGGCTGGCAGCCTCAGTAGCAAAGCCAGGGCCGTTAGCAGGGCTGGGGATGTGGCAGTTGGAGCTGGTGGGGGGGGGGGTGGCTAGGACTGGCAGTGGGAAGGAGAGGTGGGTTGGGAGGCTGGTAGCAGGGGACCTCCCCTGGTCTGGCAAATTCCCTCGTTTGGGACCCATCAGGTCCTGAGGGTGCCGGACTAGAGACGTCCCACCTGTACATCCATTTTGGCTTTTTTTTTTATTCTGTATCATTTGTGATATTTCCCAAGTTGTGAAGTGGCTGAAACATGGGATATAGTGCTGGTGAAGGAAGGAGAGGGTTGCACCCCTCAACTTGCAATCCTAATTCCTCAAATATTGTGTTCTTGAGGCCATTTATTCTCCCAGAGTGAAATCATTGAAGATCTTCTTCTCTTACTGAGTGCCTCTTACTGAAGTCTTCAGCTCCAATGGGAGCAAAATCTGACCCTAAATTTGCTACTGTGTAAATGGGTGAAGAACTTGACTCAAACTCAGCTATCAGTAAAGGAGCGATTAGGAACCTGCTTTGGGTTGGGAGCCGCTGACCCACAGAAAAATCAGTTGGGGGCCGCGTGCAAGAGAGAAGCCAAAAACAACCCCTCCCTCCCATTGATGTGGTCCCCTGACTGAGAAGGAGAGACACACTCCCTGCATTCCCCTCAAACAATAGAGCCAGAGGGGCACAGGCTAGTAGATTTTATGTGCTCCAGTCCTGTGGTAGGGTGGCGAGGGGACTAGAGCTCCAGTGTGGGCTCACCAATGCTGGGGGGAAGCCCTGAGCCATGGGGGTGCATCCAGCCCCTGGGCCTTCGATTACTCTCTCCTGCCATAAAGTGCTTAAAATGTAGGGATACACCTTCCATAAAAACTGCCTAACAACCTGGAAACAGTGATACTTAAAAAAAGCCAGATTCTTGTTTATTTTAAAACCTCTTTATACCACTCTGGCAGTGTAAACGAAAAAAGACCTTTCAGTGGGGATAAATGTAACTTAGTCCCACTTTTAAGACCTTTTATACTGCAAGATTGATATAAAAGGGCCTTAATATAAGTGAGAGCATTGCACATCACATTATGTACATGTTGATATTCTACCTTTCCTCTTCATTCTAATAAGCAGGGCTTGATGAACGGCGGTGAAAACCGCTTGCCAGCCCCATACTGCGCATGTGCAAGAGCCGCAATGTGCATGCGCGTGCCGCGAATGAACGGGGCGCGCGGCTGAAATCTACTCGCCATGGGCGAGTAGATTGTATTGTTTGTCGAGCCCTGCTAATAAGTACATTCTGAAATACTGGCTTACGTGTGATAAGAAAATCATCCTTCAGCATCTTCATCCTTTGTCATGAAAGCAGGTCAACTGGAGGCATTGAATGGTGGGAAAACATTCAGAAATATATCTCTCAAACTCTGTGTGTTTGTGAATGTTTTATATTCATGTGAATTAAGCACTTGTTAAAGTGATGGACTTAGAGCATGGATTAGAGCCAAGTGTAGCACAATCAGGAATTGAAATTTATATTTACTTAAAGTGGAACACTTGCTATATTTGTTCTTGGACCCATTCCAAAAAAGCAATGGAAGTTGGAGGGATAGATGTAGATCTCATGTAGCTTAAGACCTGATACCTTGTAACCACCACAGCTAGAAACAATTATTTTTTTTCATACTGCTGAAAAGATGGAAACTCTACCCACAGCTATCCCAGTGGATAGAGTATTTATTTATTGGCCTTGGATGATCACAAGGTACCAGAAATCACACCTTTCTGAATTTTGTTCTTTTTGGTCTTTTTTCTTTTTATTTGAAGTCATACATAATTTTTGTGACTGCTCTCTTGAAAACCATTAGAGCTATAATCCAATGATTTATTCTGTCTTAAAGCTTAGAATGCTGGCTTTCAAATGGCATAAAGCATTAGTTCAGCTACCATAAAGTATTACTGTGCTCTAACTCTTGTATGGGATGGGCTACTAGAATAATATTGCAAAGAGGATTAGTTGGCAGTCCAGTACAAGGAGCAAGACGCTTTTGGGAGCATTGGTCCTGGACTAGCGATTGGGAAGAAAATATCGTTATCCCTGTGAAAAGCATCTTCATTCTTGTTTAGCTGATCTGTTCCAGTTCTGTACTTTTATGATCAGAGACTGCAAATGGTATTGAATTTAGTGTGTTTTTGTGTGTTTCAGTGTTCCTCAAGATTTAACATGGGACTTTTTATATAAGGCCTCCAACCTTTTTAAGCATGAAATCACTTTTTGAGTTTAAGTGCAATCCAAGATCTACCTCAAATATAAATAACCTTGCCCCACCTGCTCCTTCTCCGAGGCCCCATCCCTGCTCACTCCATCCTCCTTCTCACTCATCCTCACTCACTTTCATCAGGCTGGGGCAGAGGGTTGGGGCTCTGGTCTTGGATTAAGGAATCTGAAGTGTGGGAGGGACTCTGAGGTGCTCTTGAGGCAGGCAGTTGGGATGTAGGAGGGAATTCTAGGTGCAGGCTTTGGGAGGGTGTTTGGGTGCAGAGGTTCTCGGGACTGGAGCAGGGGCTTAGGGTGCGGGAGGGGGCCATGACTGAGGTAGGGCTTCAGGATGTGGGCTCTGACTGGGCACTGCTTACCTCAGGTGGCTCCTGGTTGGTGGTGCAGTGGGGCTAACTCACCCCTGCGCTGGCCCTGGATCACTCCTTAAAGCAGCCAGCAAACTCCATCCCAAGTCCTGTTATGCCCCCTCTCTGCTTTGTGGAGAAAGGATACAGAGTGAGAGAGGGAATCTTAACATCAGGACCCCTCTTCTGCCTCCCCTCCCCTCCCCTGTACAGCAAGCAGGAGGCTCCCTAGGGAGAGAGGCAGCTCCAAGGCAAAGGCCAGGAGATGAGCAGCAGTAGGTGGAGGGGCAGCTGAAGTGTCTGCACTTGATAGCCTCTTGGCCAAACCAGTCAGGATCACCTGACAGAGGCTCCAAGATCTCCAGTAGATCTCGATCTACCGGCTGGTGATCACTGACATAAGGATAGAGCTGAGGGAGTGGGACTGATAAGAGATTTTAAGGCATGGTTTTGTGTGTGGTTTCTGATACACACCAGATTGTGATTTTTTTTTAAATAATTGAATGTGTTATCAGTATATATTTGTGTGTAGGGGAAGCCCTAGAAAAAAATCTGTCTTGTCACAACCAGAATTCCTTCGGAGAAGTGCACATTGGATTGGTAGTTCTCCCTCATTTTGAACCTCAGAGCTGGGCTGCTGTGAAGGGAGAAAGTCAAAGAGGAGCCAAATCCACACAGACGCTTCAGGGGGTAGCCGAGTTAGTCTGTACAGGAAAAAACAACAAATGGTCTGGTAGCACCTTATAGACTAACAAAACATGTAGATGGTATCATGAGCTTTAGTGGGTACAGCCCACTTCTTTAGCTCTACTAACCAGGAATAATAACCAGGAATGTAGGTCTGGCACCAAAAGGAATTGTGGCTGACCTGTACGCAAAGGGTGAGGGAAAGCTGCTTGTCTTCATTTCTTCCAGCCCTCTTTTGCATGTACTGCATGCTGAAGTAGTGGCTTTTTGTGCCTTCATTTTTAATATTGTCAGACTAACTTAATTCTTAGAATGTATGTCTGCCCATTTTTAATAAGGTATCTGTCTTCTCTAATGTGTCTGTCACTGATACCTGTTCTAAAATGTAGGGAGGTGGAGAAAAGTTTGTGTTTCTGCCACATTTTGTTTGCAAATTTGAGGAATCTTTGCATCAGGTAATGTTTTATTTTTGACATTAAGTTCAGATACCAATACAGATATCAGTGTTACAGTTTCTTCGGCTGTTCCACAGAATGAACTTCTTTCATTTGTTTAATCTGATTCAGACTTTTAAGTAGCAGTCTTATTGTAGAAATATTTGTTCAACAGTTTGGGATTTGTTCCAACAAGAAAAAATGAAAGAATGATTCATTTCACTCTCACTGTCAGCTTAGGTAGCTCAGGCTTCCTGTTGCTGATCACTAATGCAAACTTACAGTGCATGTGACCCTGGAGCAAGTTAAAATTGCAAGAATTCTCAAAGCCAGTGCGATCCTGTTGGATAGAGATCTGTGCTAGATGAGTCATTCAGTGGTTAATTAATCAGTAGGTCTGTCATTGTAAATTTTCACAAAAATCACAATTTGTCATGGTGAAGAATTTGTAGAAATCATGTTATGAACTCAGACCTTATCTGTAATTAAACTAAAAATAAATTTTCAGGAATGTCATATTTTTGGTTGTTACCATGATAGTCCATTTGTATTAGAGTTGCCAGGTGTCTAATTTATTATTGGAACACCCAGTTGTAAAGGGATCCTGGTGGCTCTTGGCGGCACTGCTGGCATGGCGAGGCTGGCAGGCTCTCTGCCCAGCTCCTGGCAGGCTCCTAGATGAAGGGACTGCCACAGGGGCTCTGTATACTGCCCCTCAGCCTGAGCACTGGGTCAGCAGCTCCCATTTGCTGGGTACCACAGCATGCAGAGTCCCGTGGCCACCACTTTGCCTAGGACCCAGGGGGACATAACACTGCTTCCAGGGAGCTTTCTGAGGTAAATGTTGCTCAGAGTCCACACATCATCCCCCTTTTCCTGCCCCACCTGGAGTCTCCTCCTTCACTCCAAACCCTTTGCCCCAGCCTGGAGCTCTCTCCTGCTCTCCAACCCTTCAGCACTGGGCCCACCACAGAGCCCTCACCCCCCTCCCTTACCTTGATCCCCTGCCCCAACCCAGTGAAAATGAGCCAGGGTGGAGGAGAGCCAGTAAAGGAGGGAGAGGAATGTAGTGAGCTAGGGTGGGGCCTTGAGGAATGGGTGTGGTTTAAGGGTGTTTAGTGTTTTGTGATTAGGAAGCTGGCAACCCTATTCTTATATGTTCCATTCTGAACATGGGGTTCTTTTGTTTTCATGCATTAATGTTGGAGAGAGATGTCAAGAGACTAAGACTTCAACACTCTATTTATAGCACTAGGAGTCACTGTAACTAAGGAGGGTGATGGAAGTTAAAGTCTACCCGTCTGAGAGCTTTGGAATGGAGGGCCATTTTTAAATGAATTTGCCATTTTATTTCATGATAGTCTATGTTAAGAATGTAGGGGAGGCATATTGTGGTGATAGTTGCAGTGGCATGCTTTATTAATTGGGTTGAGCATTCTACACAACCTTCAAGTGGTAGAGAGGCCCTGTTGAAAGCCAAGCTAGGAGGGAATTAATGTAATGTTGCATTTGCAAAGATGCCACAGAATAAATAAGTGTACAGCCTAGCTTGCATAGATTGTACAACTGAAATGCTTGCATGCCACATTCAGTACTGGGGGTTTCTATGGAAATACTGTGGTTAAAAGTGAAGTCAGTATTGTTAACCTGGTTCATTAACTCTGAAGTAAATCTTCTTAAGAAGTAAAAAGATATAAAAAGTACAAAAGGAGTAAATAATAGAAATGGTTCCTAGAAATTCGGGGTGGGGGATTATAGACAAATTCAGTTTAAAAAAAAGCCTGTTTGTGCTCTGCGGATATTCAGAAATTATGCTTGCAGGTTGAAGAGCACGGCTAATTGGCAACTGCTTAACAGAGATACAGTGATTGTGTATGATTATTATATGGGGGGGGGGGTAAGAAAATTTTAGGTAAACATTGATAAGTGGAAAATATAAAATACCAACTTATTTTAAAGTAGTATCTTGTCTATGCAGTACATTGCTGTTTTTAGTGGATTCCTCTGAAAAAAAAACTAGACAGACACTTATCTGTTTTGTTTTCAAGACCATCCTATGCAGAATATCAATGTGTTTTAATATACAGAACTCTTATTTGTCCTTCTCTTTATCTTAGCCTACCCTTTTCTACATTTTACACAACCAGTTTCCATAGTGACATCTGGTGGTGATTATGAAATGTTGATTACAGTGCTTGAAATATGTATTTCTGCTTTAAAAGTAAAAGGTTATTTGAATTTTATTTCTCGTATTACTAACTTTTCCAGAAAATAATCCAAAACTTCTGGTGCTAAATTACTTAGATAACCTAATATAGTGTTGAACTTGTACTGTAACAAGAGGGTAAATCAAGTCCAAAGACTTCATATAAGTTGTAATTAATATCTTTGGGGCAGGAATGATGTTAAATGATAAGTTAATTCTCCAGGGAGGTTAGAAAAGAAAATATTTACAAATATTGAAATAATACATTATACAAGTTCAGACCCTTTTAATACTAATGTTTTTTTAAAAATATTCGGGATAGCCTATACATGCACAGGTTGTAGAATCTTTGTCATTCATGTTTTAGGTTTGGTGGTGTTTTTGTTTTGTTTTCTGACATGCTCTTTATATTTATGGGCATTTAATATTATTGCTTTTTGTCCCTCTTATTGAACAGGTGTAATAGAAACGGCTGATTGGCTGGACCGTGAGACTACTTCACATTACTGGTTAACTGTTTATGCAACAGACCAGGGTGTTGTGCCTTTGTCCTCCTTCATTGAAATCTACATAGAAGTTGGGGATGTTAATGATAATGCTCCACAGACAACAGAACCTGTTTATTACCCAGAAGTCATGGAGAATTCACCTAAGGATGTATCTGTCATTCAGATTGAGGCATTTGATCCTGATTCCAGCTCTAGTGAAAAATTGACCTACAAGATTACAAGTGGAAACCCACAAGGATTCTTCTCAATAAACCTCAAAACTGGTATGTATATATTCTACATGTCTATTAATTTATTGTCCTGTGTAAATGCAGTGGAATGGACATAATTAAGAAAGTATTTTTTAAACTTGTTGGACATAATATGACCCTCATGTAATTTTCCTTCAAGCTGCTTCTGTTTTTTTCCTCTTGTGCTTTATATTGACAGGCAATTAGCATAGGATCAATTATCTGCCATTTTTTCATTTAAGTAAATCCACTGAAATCAATATGGACTACAGTACTTGTGTAACTGTTCACCATTGTAAAGAGTTCATAATCTGGCATATAATTTGAGAATGTTTTTATTCTCAAAATATACCATTCTCCAGTTTACCAGATACAATTCTGTTGTTGTTGTGTTCTGAAAATTTGGGAAAATATAGAAATTTCACAGTATCTAACCAAGAAGCATAAATAAAAGAAAGGAATGATGCTGAAAATAGAAGTACCTAAATATGTGTAAGAATGGAGAGGTGGAAAGCTAAATACTGTTGTCACTTCTAAATGAAATAGAACAATGAAATGAAAACTAGGGATGTTAAATTTCGATTAATCAGCTAATCAAGTAGTCAATGGAATTTCCATTGACTACTCAATTAGTTAATGAGGGGGGCGCTCCCTATCCTGTTGCGCCTCTCCCTTTGAAATGCAGACAGGCAGCGGGAACCCACACCAGTGGGGAATGAAGCAGTCCCTGCTGGTGCAGGTTCCCCTCTGAGCCTCTTCCTTTGAATGTAGGAGAGCCTCAGGCGACTCGTGTATATTTCAAAGGGAGAGGAGCAGCAGTGGGACTGGTGCGAGCGGGACTGTTTTAATCCCTGCTCATGCCATTTCCCCACTGCCCCCTGCCTCCGCTGTCCCCCACAGACATGGTACTTGCCCCCTTGCTTCCTTTCTGATAGTTTTTACTATACTAGGTGCTTACATCCCTAATTAAAACAGTAAACATTACTTCAAACAATGTGAAAGTGATCAGCTAATATCTGCCTTTGGATGACCGTAGAAAACATTAACGATATGTATGCTATTTTTCATTAGCCTTTTATTAAAGGTACAGGAAGTGGTACAAATGCAGAACTTTGTCACTGATTCTCAGTTTAATCATATCAGTTTTTAGGGCACAACTTTGCATTGTATGTGTAAGGTATGTGGAGATGCTAAGTTACAGTTGGAATCCCAGGAAGCATTTCTGCTGAGTCAACTGGAAATGCCTCTTGGGGATCCAGGGAGTTGTGTATATAACAGCCGAGCTTTGACTTTATGCACACCCTGCTACCCTCTCTGGGCAGGTTAGTATTGCTAGTACAAGCAGTGGTTTCACTCTCCAACCACAAAGTCTAGGGAACAAAGGAAGTAATTCTGCATTTCCCTTTCCTGCTCTACTCTGGCCCCCACTGCCATTTTCCCATTGAACAGGGGATTCAGAAGACCAAAACTTTGTTAAAATCCTATTTCTAAATCTAAATAATATGGAAAATGGTGATTTCAGACTAATATATCTACCCTTTTCCTTTGCTCCCAGGCCTGCACAAATAGATGACATCTGACAGGAAGTACAACAGCATTTAAAAAAAAAAACCCACAAATAAATTAAATTAAATGTCCTAACCAAAAATGTATATGCCTTTTGTTACTTATTCCCTGTTTCCATCTTATGGCAAGGCAGAAGGCGTTGCATAGTCAAAAATATTGATTAATTACTGGCTTTTATATATGGAAATGAGGCTCTTTATTACTTTGAGTGGAAGTCAGAAAAGATCCAGGTGTTCAGGAAAGAAATTGCTGGAGTCAGATAGGCAAACACAAAGGACTAAAGAAATTTGATTCTGATATTTTTCACATTGCTTTATTAGCCATTTA
The DNA here is from genome assembly GCA_019425775.1 of Rafetus swinhoei. Lineage (NCBI taxonomy): Eukaryota > Metazoa > Chordata > Testudines > Trionychidae > Rafetus > Rafetus swinhoei. The sequence goes on from CM033449.1 coordinate 59,081,960, forward strand.
CTTCAGCAGAGAGGCTTCAGATATTATTATAGATTTGTCATAATGCTGGCCCTTTAAGGCAGATGCCTAGAATACTTGTACCAAGCTGCAGTGGAGAGAATGATCTGCCCTGTATTCACCTGCTTAAGTAGATAGAAAGCACTTAATTAAAGAGCACATGGTCCTAATAAAGGGCTTAGGAGACCTCAGCTGAAAAAAGTTCCTGAGAAGAAAGGAAGCACCAGACGAGAGGAGCTGCTAGGGAATCTAAACTAAGCAAAAGCTTTCCAAGCAAGGATGCCTGGAAGAGACCCTGAACAACCAGGAGAGAGATTACAGAGCTAGCTGGGCTGTGGAGAAGCCTGAGGCCTTACAGCTGCTGGAACTTGGAGATACTTTGGTTTGGGACTATAAAGTTTTGCGCATGCTCTGAGGTAAAAGGTTTAAATCTTTGCACAGGTTGGACCTTGCTGGTCCGGCACCCTCAGAACCTGACTGGTCTTGAACAAGGGGATTTGCTGGGCCAGGAAAGGTTCCTCCCCTCATGGCCGTGCTGCCACCGGGGTAGGGTTCCAGCTTGCCCCTGCTGCTATCCCTGGCCCCGCTAGTGCTGGGCCTGGAGTGCCACGGCCAGAGCTGTGCAGTCAGGGCAGAGCTCCGCAGCCTCCTGGCTCTGCGGTTGGGGCAGGGTGGAAGGACAGGGACGGAGCTTCACAGCCCATGGCCAGGCTGCCGCTGGGGCTAGGGCTGGAGTTCTCCGGCCTCTAGAGCCAAAACACGTCCGAATCTCCATGACAGGGGACGAGGCCAAAGCTCCTTGGCTGCCGCTGGGGTTGGAGCTTCACAGCTGCGGCCAGGCTAGAGCTCCCCGACTGCTGGGGCCAGGGAGCTCCGCTGGGGCCAGGGAGCTCCGCTGGGGCCAGGGAGCTCCGCTGGGGCCAGGGAGCTCCGCTGGGGCCAGGGAGCTCCCCACCATGCTATCCCTCCCCTCGGGCCAGAACTCCCCACCATGCTATCCCTCCCCTCTCCCCACCACATACATATTCTGGGCTCCCGGCTAAGTCTCTGGTGCCCCTTTTGGTGCTCCTGCCCCACCACCAGACCTCTCTCTTCCTGGGCTCTGTGGTCCAGGAACATCTTTGGTTCATGCCAGACCACAGATGTTGCCAGACCAAGGCGTCCTGGTTAAGGGAGGTACGACTTGTACTTGTTTCAGAACATTTTATTTATAGTGTTTGGCTTCTCCTAGACCTAGATGCGTGTGCCCTCAGTGTTACCTTATAAGAGGAGAAGCTGAGGCTGGCCACAGCAGTGCCACACCTAGTGACAAGGGGATGCTTGGGAGGCAATGAGACGCCTGCTAGAGGTATGAATTGCTATATAGAAAACAAATGTATAAAAAATTCCACACAATTATATGTAGTGCTAACCTTTCACAGATGCTGTCAGTTTACAGAGAGGCTATTTAAACACAAGAATACTGAGGAGAGGAAAGATGGAATTTTTCCAGTGGTGGATTTCAGCTGAGGAAGAAAATCTAAAACAAGATGAGTCTTGATCTTTCCTCATATCCATGATTTCATCAGTATAGTGGGACCCTCCTGGAACAGATTCAGATAAATATGTATTTGAGATGCTATAGTACAGTGGTTTTCAAACTCTTTATGCCCAAGATCACTTTCTCAATTTAAGGGCAACCCAAGATCTATCCTGCCTCTTCCTCAAAGCCCTGCAGCGCTCTCACCATCCCCTTTCTCTCCCTCACCCACTTTCACTGGGCTCGGGCAGGGGTTTAGGGTGCAGAAAGGAGTACAGGATACTGGCTTTGAGAGGGGGGTTGGCGCTGGTCCAGGTGCTTTGGGGGCACAGGATGGGGTTTGAGGGTGTAGGAGGGGGTATAGGTTGCTGGCTCTGAGAGAGGGTTCAGGGCTGGGGCAGCAGTGCAGGGTGGGGGGCAGGAGTGAGATCAGAATGCAAATATGGTGCATGTGCTGGCTGTGGGAGGGTGCTTAGGGCTGAGACTTGGGGTTCAGGAAGGGTCAGGGATGCTGGTTCTTGAAGAAGGGCCAGGACAAGGCCTTGGAGTGCTGTGGATTGGTGTGTGAATTCCTGTGGGGAGGCACTTAACCTCCAGTGGCTTCCAGTCCATGGCACAGCAAGGATGAGGCAGGCTCCCTGCCTACCCTGAGCCCGCACACCGCTCCTGGAAGGAGTCAACGTGCCCCTTTGGTCACGGGCAGGGAGCACGTGTCTCCATGCGCTGCCCCTTCTCTCCCAGCACTTCCCCCTCAGCTCCGTTCCCGGCCAGTGGGAGCCGAGGGAGATGATGCTTGCAGGCAGGAGCAGCACACCAAGATTCTTGCCCTCTCTCTGTCCCTCACACATGAAGCTGTGCTGGCCCTATTTCTGGGAATGGGCAGGCATGTGGCTAGAGCAAGCAGGGAACCTGTCCATTCCCAGCAGCCCCGCTCCACCCAGATTGCGATCGATGGGGATACTCCCCAGGATCGACTAGACAATCCCAATCAACTGGTTGGTGACAACTTTTTAGTGTTGGAGGTTATAGATTCTCTACTTTCAAACCTCTTGTTTGCTTTTACATAGCTAAATAAAAGTATAGGATAGTGACTTAGGAGATCTGACTCTGTTTGACTTGATATTTGACAAGTCACTTACTTCATTTTAGAGAAATTATATTTATCTATTCTGAAGGGATTTGGTGAGTTGTGTTCATGAATTCTTTTGTAATGCAGTGCATTTTTGTTTGATTTATTTTACATAATGCAATTACTTTAAAATATATATTTCCTGAAAGTGAAATCCCCTTGTGGCAGGATGCTGTTTTTCTGTTATTACTTCCTGTAATTTTGTACTGTTTTTATCATTTTTTCTTATCCTGAAAAGTCCACTAAAAGAAAAGGGTTGAGCTTTAACAGACCAAGTAATAATGGCTCAGCAGGTAAAACACTTGAATTCAGATGGTAAAAAGGAGTTTTGTTAATTACCTCTGGACTACAGCCATTAAGTTGTAGACCACAAACAAAGGGGGTTGATTGACTCTCAGCAAGGCAGCCTCTGAATATATGTTTCACATAGGTGTATTAGTTCTGCTCTACTGTGGTATAAACCAGGCTCTTTGTTAGAGTTCAAGCTATATTATTAACAGAGGGTGTGTCTAGACTGTAAGTGCTACAAGAGCACAGCTGCAGTCAGATCCCCCAATGGGGGGTGGGAGGATGGAAGGGGTAGTTGCCATGGGGCCCAGTCATTTAAAAGGGCCCTGGGATCCCAGTCACCACTACTGAGGCAGTGGCCAGCACCCTGGACTGTTTAAATTGCCACCAAAGCCCACAGTGGCGAGGACCAGACAGTACTGAACAATGGCTGAGGGACGCTAGCTCCAGCCTCACGTCTTTCACCTGAGGTCCTCCCCTTTCGGGGGGCCCGGAACCACTGCCATGCACACATCTTGCCCAGGGCCATGGCAGTTCTGTCAGCAGGTCTGGCTGCAGTGCTCCAGCTACTGCACCATAGTGCTTGTAGTATAGACACTAGCTACAGAGCTGAAAGGGGCTTTTCTGTCATTTATAGCTTGAGTTTCATTTCTACTCCAGATCATCATCTGAAAAAGTGGATTTTGCCCATGAAAGCCCATGATTCTTGTGGCGGTATCTGCCTACCCTGTCACAGGAATAGGGCTATTCCAGAGTGCAGTCACCGCTTGATTGGTCGCCGCTGCATGCCCCTTACTTCAGGGCTGCAATGCTTAATAGCCAGAGTCAATGAGTTGGGGGGGGGGGGTTGCCCTGTTGGGGGACCTGGGCCCATCCTGCTCCACCAGGTCCCGACCCAGGGCCCTAGGAGCATGGGGCTTGCCTCCTGCTCCCTCTCAGCAGGGGCTCCAGCCAAAACACGCCGAGGATGCCTGGGTGGGAGGGGCGGCTCCTGCACCCTCCCTGGGTTGCTTCCTACCTGTCCCGTCGGGGCGTCATCCCACATAGCCATTGGTTCTCCCCATTCTCCGGTTGTGGTTTCTCCCTGGGTCTCCGTAGGTGTTGAGCAGTCGCTGCCTTCTGGCCCTTCAGCTCCCTCTATCTGGACTGCAGGCTGTAACAGCACTGGAGCTCCATCTAGAGAACCTTCCCCTTCACTGGCCAGTCCAGACTGAGCTGCTCCTTGGCCTTTTATACTGCCCCAGCACTTGGAGCATGCCCTGTCGGGTCGAAGGGGTGGGACTTCCTCCACTCCCAGGGTTTTCACCCCTCCCAATCTAGTGCGGGGTATGCCCACCCCATCACAATACTACATATACTTTTGTTAGACTCTAAGGTGCCACAGGACTACTTGTTTTTATAGCTTGAGTGTCTACCTGGTAGTGTCTACATAATACCAACAGGTGGAATTGAACTTGGGACCTATGGAGCTTAGAACATGAGCCTCTACCACATAAACTAATATGGTAGACTCTACCATATTAGTTTATGTGGTGAGTCTGCCTAACTCACTGTTCTAAGCTCCAGAGGTCCCAGGTTCGATTCTGCCTTTTGTGTCTGTTATCTTAATTATGTTTCTGTGTGTGAACTCCCCCCAACCCCCAGCTGAGGTAGCTGTGTTGGACTATGTTTTAGGTGTAGACCACCTTTCAGAGTGAGACCTGAAAGGATGATGTTTTGAGGTGTGTGTGGGGGGGAAAAGCAGGTGGTGTTTAGAGAATGAAATGGGGGATTACAGGAAGAGAAAGGATGGTCTCCTGTTTCAGGAAGTTGAATGTCACCCTGAAGAATTGGCTTCTGCCTCTGCCACCGAGTTCTTGTGTGATCCTAGTCAATCCGCTTAAACCCAGATTATCAAAGGTAGTTGCAAAATCGGTGTTAGTTGCTTTCTGGGTGCCCAATATGAGACACCTAGGATCAAGCTTGCAGAAGTGCTGAATGGTTTATAATTGCAACTGAAGTCAATTTGATCTTTTGTTAACATATAAAATGTTATGAAAATGCTAAAATCTTTGGAAAATCAAGTAGTAGGTATCTTAATCTGGGCAGCCAAAATTTATGGACACTTTTTACAATTGTTGCCTTAATCTGTGCACCTCCACCTACAACATTGGTACTTTCTAGCTAGTAGATTTCATCCTCTCACACCTACTTTTTATTCAGAGATTGGAAGAGAAAAATAAGCTTTTTTTGCTTAACTTTGGGTGAACAAATCATTGAAATGAACTATTTCAGTATAGTTAAATGAAGAAAAACATTCTCTCAGTGCAGCAGAAGAAGCTAGTGCTGTCAAAAGCACTTCAAACTCTGGTGCTCAGCCAATGACTTCAGCCAATTCAGTTATTTGACTTTCTCTAAGACTGGCTGGAAACATGTACCACTTAATATTTTTGTGTTAAAAAAATGATTTTAATAGATTATCATAAATTTAGCCCTTAAAGCAAGTTGTAATCCTTTCAAATTTACTTTTCTATATTATTTATAATAAATCTATTTAATTTCTATGAAATACATAAGTTTAAAAACCTGCTTCATTTTATTTATTTTTAAAAATAATCTATTTTCTTATGGTCTTTCAGGAAGGATATTGTAACATGTACATAGAAGGGAAATGGATTAAAATTTCATGGGCAGTGTTAATCCTGGTATTTCCTTATGGGTTCTTGATTTTGAAACCTTTATGTTCTTTTAAAATAACTTTTTTGATATAAGACTGATAGTTTTGCTACATTTTTGGCTTTTTTAAAGTTCTTGAATGTTACTTTTTTTTTTTTTTTTAATAAAAAAGGCTGTTAGGAATTTTGCTAGTATGTGGCAGCTTCTGAAATTCAAAACATAACCTTTGGACCTTTAAAATGTACATAATGCTAACATATGTGTTTGAATTAAAGGCTTTTTTAGAAAATTCCACCTTCATTTTTATACATGAGTCCTGCCATATAATATGGATTTAATTTAATTGAAGAAAGTTTAGCCATAGACAATGAGATTAAAATTCTGTTCATACTTAGTGTAAGGGTCCTGCTGTCAATTTACTAGTCTTTGCTAATCCAGAGCGTTGTAAAGTCCTAAAAGGTTAATAGTCACTGGGTATAATGGCAGATTGTCCAGGTCACATTCTCATATCAGTTTATAACTATTCCTACCCTTCAAAGCAATGTCAGTTTTCTGTGGCTGATCAGGAGACTGAGTAAAGTGTAATAGGAAATAGCTACAGCTGCAAACAACTTCCAAGGGTTTCCGATATCGTTGGAAAGTTACTTAGTGAGGAAATGAAGGACTTGTGGCTACACTGTGTTATACTTCTTTATATAAAGGAAAACTCCATTGTTTAACATTGTGGTTCTTCATCCTGGTTGAGCTAACATTTCAAAACTAGGATCAAACACCTTTTGTTAAGTCGTATGCTAAAAAGCCAAAATTGCATTTAGCTACAATTTTTAAACTGTTCAAATTGTGTCAATTTATTCTCTATCCATTCTGCCACAAACCTTGTAATGTATATCTTAATTATATGATTATCTTTTACTTATTTGATATATTTTGAGGAGAGGAAAAAATGAAGATGTGCAGTCTTGCTGTGGTCATCTAAATTTTGGTCTTATTGAAATTGAGAACTCTGAATTGGTCCCGGACTGCAGTACTGCAGTTGCAATCAATGGGGATTGCACATACAGACTGAGGTCAGAATATAGCCGTACATGTGGAGACAGAATTTAATTTAGCACATGACTACTATTCTTTATAAAAATACTCTAACAAGAGTTTGAAGATATGTGACTGCACTATTGATATTTATTTCACATGTTGTCTGCAGTCTTTTAAATGAATATTTTTTTCTTCTTAAATATAGTTCCAATATACTCTGCTAAAAAAGAGAATAAGGTATGAAGTGAGGAAAAACAAAAAAAAAGAACACTACCCCAGAATTGCTGCCACTCTAATTGCTGGTAAACCTCATTGCAGGAGGAATAACAGCTAATTCGATTTAGGGCTTTAATTTGGAATCCCGTTTCACTGCTGCGTGTAGACACGGGCAGTTACTTCGGGCTAGTCAATTTCTAAAATGGCGACCGGCCGGGAACATGCTAATGAAGCGCAGGATATTTAAATCCCGCACTTCATTTGCAATTTCGGTCGCCCTCATTAGCCTCCCTAGATCGAACTAGGGGGCTAGTGTAGACATACCCTAAATTATAACAATATTGGGCATCTTATGGCCTAACTTAGGGTATGTCTACACTTGCACCCTCTTTCAAGAGAGGGCTGCAAATGAAGATATTTGAAATTGCAAATGAAGCTGGAATTTAAATATCCCGCTCTTCATTTGCATATTTGCGTTGAGGCGCTATTTCGAAATAACAGACGCGGTGTAGTTGCGGTTATTTCGAGAGAAAACCCTTCTCTCAGAATAACTGGTAAACCTCATTGAATGAGGAATAAGGGTTATTTCGAGAGAAGGGTTTTCTCTCGAAATAACCGCATCTACACCGTATCTATTATTTCCCTGTCAGAAAGTGAAAATTGACAAGAATCCTGTAGCAGGGCACCATCATTTTGATTTTTCCTGACTGAAAAAATTAAATGTTTAGGCAAAATTGAAATTTTCTCCAACATTTTGGTTTTGCAAAAGGCATTTTTTAGGTCAGAAAATAATTTTGACTAGCTTTCAAAAATGTATCTGTTTGTTTTAGTAATGCAAAATTTGTTCCTAATTGGAAATTGTTAGGTACTTCCAGCTTGGCTTTCTGTTGAGTTCCTGTTTGATGGAAATCCAAAGACAAACCTAGCAAGAAAGGGAGCGTGGACTTGACATCTGGTGTAGTGGTGATGGGGAGTTAGGTATAATTAGGGATGTTAAAATACGTTAATTTTTTTAAACATGGAACCGCTGAAATTTTCAGTGGTTATGTGTTTACACGCAATGGGGCAAGTGGAAATTGGTGCTCACAGGAAGCTGCCTTTTAAGGTGGCTGCCCATGAGCACCAGCTTCAGCGTGCCTCTCTCTCCCGCGCCTCCCCGCTGCTTCTAATACAGATGCACCTGCTGCTGCCTCTATGGGAGGCAACGCGTGGGGTCGGGGTGGGCATGCAGCTCCATGGAAGCTGGCATGCGCAGGTGGGAAACTAGGTTAAAAACTGGCTCCCCCTGCACACTGGCTCCCACCTTCCTCCACCCCCCCCAGCTGCCTCTGATACTGAGGCAGCAAGGGGGGGAGGGTGCATGTAACTGTGCAGGTTAACTTATGAGCCCACATAGGGATGTAAGTGACTAGTCAACTACCTGATTATCAGGTAGTTGAGTAGTTGACTAGTCGCTTCCACCCCACCCTTTGCTATCTTATCATAAAGAGGCAGCAATGGGGGCGGAGGGAGCAGGAGCCAGTGCTGGGGGGAGCTGGGGAAGGGGAGGCAGAGGCGAGGTGGGGGATGAGGCACGAGCCAAGAATCAACTGATTCTTGGTTCACACCCGATCCCCCCACTTTGCTTCTTCCATTTAAATATATTGAGCCACTAGACCCAATACATTTAAAAGGCAGAGCTGCGGCATGGTTAGCTCCTGTATCTGGTACAGTGGAGCACCGACCCTCTTCCTCAGAGAAAAGTGTAGCAGGGTCCAGTTTGGGGATTAGGTGTAAATAATTAAAGAAATGATAACCTGTACAGTGCAGGTTATCAGTACTTATAACAAGTATTACCAGATATTTTTGGTGAATAAATTCACAGACTAATTTAACCATATCCTTTTTCTCCAGACTTTCTTCTGGCATGGCTGGCCTACTCTTCTTGATGGAAGATTTCTACACCCAAACTTTGTTGTCTGTCATTATTCTTTATCCTTCTTTCTCCCTACTAGCAGCACTGAAGCACTCTCTTTAGGATAGGATGTATTTTAGGTCTCTGCTGCTGGGCAATCACTTAAGAATGGTTTGAAATTCCACCATTGAAATAGGAAGAGGAGTTAATTGAATTTCTCAGAGGAGTGGCCATGTTTGTCTGTAACTTTAAATACGAGTAGTCCTTTGGCATGTTAGAGGCTAACAAAAATATATAGGATCATGAGCTTTTGTGGTTAGGATCCACTTCATCAGATGAGTTGAATTCATTTGATGAAGTGGGTCTTCAACACCATGAAAGCTCATGATCCTGTGTATTTTTGTTAGTCTCTAAGGTGCCACAGGACTACTCGTTAATTAAATTTGTTCATGAAAAAGGATGAAGGGGGTCTGGCGAAGACAGAGAAGCTTCAAGTTCTAATTTAAAATAGGGGCAGTATGTTGTGCTTATTTTTATTTGATTGAGCCCACTTGCCACTTGGTATCCATAGTTCAGGGTAAGTTAGATGATTAATGTTGCGGTTCTTTGTATTTTAATTGTTGTTAGTAAATTTGCTTTAATTTTGATAATCTGCATAAGGAACTAATAACTTGTAGTGATGTACACACATAAATCACATATAGAAATCTTAAATTAATCTATAAAGCTGTCAGGGGGAGTATTTCTGATATCACTTTGAACTCCTTTTTCCTCTGGATTTCTGTAAGTTTGCATATGTCCAACATAAGCCATTCATAATATCAAAGGGTAAAAAGATAGTGGAGAAGAATCCCCCATAGCAGAGAGCTGTTATACTTTCAGGTGAACTTCTCTACTTTCATGTAGAGATGATTTAGAGATGGGGGAGACAATTCCAAGAAGATATATGTTAAACTCATGGCAGAGTAGCCCATAAAAAAAAATCAAAATATTTAGAATCCTGTTTCTTCCTTTCAAAGTCAGAAATTTGTAGCTGAAAAAAACCCAACATTCATTATGAGGCTGCCTGGTTAATTCCCGAAAAAATAAAAAGATGTAAAAATATGGTAACTAGCCATTACTTGCTATTTCAGTTTTGTGAGAAATGTCATGTCTAGGCACAATACCTTCCAAATCTGCTATTTTCATATGCATATTTTGAATCTGTTAGAAAATTCTCCACTTTTCTCTTGGTAGAAGAGAGGGTGTTACGTATACAATAACTTTTCCATATGTGAAGCCATTAATCAGTTCTCAGTTAGAGTCTTCCTATGCTATAGAAGACTTGATTCCCAACAATTTACTCCTGATGGAATTCTGCACAATCAATCAATCAATCAATCAATAACCCCACATACAACGTTTAAGAATTCAGCAAAATTCTGCATATTTTGTTTGTCAAAGTAACTCAATCACACCAGTTTCAATTATTTTGGTAATTTATTTCAAAACACCTGTCAACAAGTATGTAACAATACAGAAAACGAAAAAAGAGTCAGGAAATATTTTTTGATGAATAGATTCCTTACTAAGTATATGAATACAGAACTCTGAGTAATAATTCTTTTAAACTACAGTACAGAAAGGCACTCAACAGAAGCAGTTTAAAGTCTTGGGGGAGTTAGAAGTAATGGAGGAGCTTAGGGAGAGGAAAGTAATTGCTGCAAAGGAGCCTGGGTATGAACTTAAACATTTATTGGATATGGATGGGAAATGTATGGAACAGATTTTGGGGGGGAAGGGGCAGGCAATGGAGAGCCTTTAGATGTTGGTTATCTCTTAGTCTCTCCCATTTAGTCAGGCACTGCCTCTGGCCCCATGTGTCTCTGTGCCCCTGTTCAGTTTTCCCCTTTCCTCCTTCAGCTCTGCATCCCCTTCTCTGTCCATGTGTCCCAGCACTCCCTCAAATGTTCCCGCAACTCACCTCCATGTGTTCCTGCGACCTCCCCTTCTCTGCTAGGGTTGCCGAATTTGGAAGAATTCGTGGAGATTTCATCCCATGACAGACAGTCTTTAATTAAAAATTAAATCTTTAATTCCTGGAGACTCCAGGACAATCCTGGAGAAATGGCAATCCCAACCTCTCCTCGTGTGGCCCTGCATCTCCCCCCCCTCGCTTCCATGGCCCTGTGTATTCACTCCCCGTTCATCCCCTGCCCCAGAATGCCCTCCCCCACTAGCCCTTATGAACCCCTGTCAACCTCCCCCCCTCCCCAGCAGCCCCACACTATCTGTCTCCCCGTGGCTCCTGACCAGGCCCCACAGTGGCAGTGAAGAAGACAGGCTCTTTCTCTTCCTTATCATGTCTGGGGCTTTCCAGGACTCTCTGTTCTGTTCTAGCATCACAGTGCCCTCTGGTGGGCAAAGGAAAGAACTGCAACAACTTTTCAGTGGAAGTTTCCTTAAAAAACAAAAAAAACAAAAAATGTGCAGCACAAGAAATATGCATGCATGCACTGGTGCAGAATTCCCCCAGGAGTATCAAATGGAACTGAATACAGCAGTTATTGATGATGATGAAGGAAAGCCATCTTTTTATAACTGAAAAGCTTTCAGTGGAACCTGTGAATTTAAAATTTAGTATCTTAAAGAAATCCCTGTAAGTCGGGTAAATTGAAAACTAAATAATTATTCATTCAAAAAAACCCAAAGCAATCAAACAAAATTTTAATACTTTAACTCAGAAAGTCATGCTTCCCATGTGTATTTATTTTTGTCACATAAGTAGAATGAAATCAGATTAGTTGAGATTTTTATTCTTTGTTAAAAGCCAGTTCCCCCCAGCACATCTCGGCAGGGGAGGCTGTAGAGGTAGCTGGGACTTGGCACAAGCCGGGAATCAGGTGATTCCCGACTCACACCTAGTCCCAGATGCACCTCTGCATTTTAAATGTATTAAGAGCCAACATTTAAAAGGCTAAAGCATAGCTCTGGGTCCTTCCTGCTGCACTTTAGCCTTTTAAATGTATTAAGAGCCTGTGTAAAAGGCAGAGCTGCAATGGGGTTAACTCCCACTCCCTGCTTATTGACTAGTCAATTAGTTAAACTAAATTTAACATCCCTAGTTTGAATACAGGTGACCCCCGCACTTATGACCTATTTGGTTGCTGGAGAAGTCATAAGTTGAGCTGTCGTAAGTCAAACCCTTATTTCCCATAGGCTCAATATTATAAGTGGCTATTCCGTTCCTCGAAACCCATTTCATACCCTAAAAATACCAAAATTGACTATGGAAATGGAGGAAAACTAAACTAAATGGTTTAAATAATGCACAAAATAACTAAGTAGTGTGGCAGAGATGCATGCAGTTCAAGTAGCAGCTGCAGACTGGCGAGTCTGACTGACCTTGTGCGTTTCCTGTTTTGGGATGATGCATGGAGTCTGTGTCGTACGCCATCGTAAATGCGAGCGGCGAATGTATATTGGGGGGTTTTAGGCGCTATCTCGCATGAAAAAAATGGTCGTAAATGCAGGGGATCGTAAGTCAGGGGTCGCCTGTATAGTATCTTTACATTTAGGTCAAATTCTAGTGTTGATCATTCTGTGTGAAGTTAGAATGACTCAATTGACTTGAGTGGAGTTACTCTAGGGCAGTGTTTCTCAACCTTTGTTTATAAAGTACTCCTAAAAGTACTCCCAGCCCCCCCGCTCTAACCTAGTGCACCCACCCCTCCCACAGAGCCAGGCACCTCCGGCCCCCCGCTCTAACCCAGTGCCCTCCCCCTCCCACAGAGCGAGGCACCCCCAACACTCCCGCTCTGACCCAATGCCCCTCTCCTCCCCTCCCTCAAAGCCAGGCACTGGACATATGGTAACCCTACCTTTGAAGTACCTGCTCCCGTCACCTGGCCCTGCCTCGGCGGCTTGTCTGCAGGAAACAAGTTGGCCCGCCAGCGCCGGGCTCGCCGTGTGGCGCTGTGCACTCCCACCCCAGCCCAGCACCCTCCTAACACGGCACCCGGAGGCAACTGCCCTCCCTCACTACACCACTGATGTGGGGAGATCCTTTGGAGCAAAGCTTATTGTGCCGCTTCACTGCCTTTTAGCTCCTCTCTGCAGTGCCACGGGGAAGGGGCAATGGGGATGCGTTGTACTGAGCTGCTGGCGAGGGTGGAGGTAAAGCGCGTCTCCAGGTTCAGCTGCTCTCCCCGCTGGAGCACCCCAGAGAGGTGGCTGTGGAAGTGATTTTTTTTTTTTCACCCAGTCCAAAACCGCCCCCCAACTTGGAAATGCCCTGGGTCTCACCAGAGCTGCCACAGCCACATGCTTTCCCCACCATGGCTGGGGCGCGTGCGCAGAGCAGCTGTTAACATCTGGGTGCGCAGCTCCGAACGTTTAATTTAACAGGTAGGTGCTGCTGCCCCCTTCCCGATCTCCTTTGCAGAGCAAAATCCCGGACATTTTTTGCCAAATTTCACTTGTGTTGATGTACCCCCCCAGACTTCTCCACATACCCCTAAGGGCACGCGTACCAGCGGTTGAGAAAACACTGCTCTAAGGTACGCTAAGGTTATGAAGATGAAAATCTGCTCTTCAATGTTTGCTTTCCAAGGACAAAGTTAGAACATTGTAATAAAACAGACTAACTGCATGCTGTTGCCTTATCTAACATCTTGTATAGGGTATGTTGGAAAGTCGTCTTTCCAAAAAGGCAGTTCCTTTTATGTAGTATATTAAGTACTAAGAAGTTTACATGTTAAACCACACATTTTAATTTCTCATTTTGTTTAATGCAAATTACTACATTTTTTTTCTGAAATCTTTTAATTTTATGCTGAGTACATAAACTTTTGTGGATCAAATTCTTCTCTCTCGTACCACTATGTAGGAGAATTTAGCCTTATCTATGTGTGTGTCAGAATTAAATGACAGAGTTCCCGTACTACTTTTGTAGCTAGCAAAAGATTTTTTTTCACGTAGTAATAAATTTTCTACTTATGTTCCATGATGCACTTTGATGTCTGTAGAAATGTCATGCACCCAAAAAGAGTTCCAGCAGGTGAGAATTTTATTTTTCCAGTTCTCAATAACGTTGCCATTTTTCTTGTGCTTGAATTGAAAATAAAGCACAAGTAAACATAGTGGGAGTATTTTGCCTGGCAAGTTGAAAACAATTTAATTGTATTAAATGAGTTTTTTTGACAATTATAACAGCTTGGACAAAACTGCTCACTGTATTTTAAAATGGGATGCTTCTCTCTGAAACCAGACATTGCTAATTACTAAATAATGCTAACTGGCAGGAGGTTAAAGTTCATAAATTGTTTGCACAGCAGGGCGAAGCCACCATAAATACTGAGTTTATATTTATGGTGGTTGAAACCTGGCTCCACTGTAAAAAATGTATAGGGTTGAATGGATATCTTTAATGAATACAAGGAAAAAAAGTGGAATATTCATGTTTGTTTAGGTACAGTAATAAATGTCAGATCCAGTAGCCACCAACAAAAGGTTTACAATGAGCAGAAAAGCCCAAAGAGTTATGTATGGTCTCTTTTTTCTATGCTGAGGAATTAATCACAAGCTTCTGCAATCCATACTTATGGTGCAGACATTTTATGGCAGATTAATCATGAAGTATAAAAACATTCGGAACAGATGAAGTGAACCCTAAAACTAACCTTAATCCTTTAATCATTACTCTTTTATGTTTCTGCTTTCAGCCGATCATGACTTTATTACACATTAACAGCTAAAATATTGGCCTCACTGAGATATTGCTCTTTGACTAGAGTAGTATATATTTGCATTAGTAGAAATAAACCTTAAGGATTTTATAGAGGAGATCATTTTAGTAGCTGTTTAAACAATATAATTATGACAGCTTGAAACTGTCTTCCAAGGTGTCATGAGACTTGGCAAATAGCTGTGAGCTTACTATTAAAGATCATGTGACTCAAGAAGAAGAAAAATTAGGGAACAATGAAAAGGAAGTATCCTTGCACAGCGATTTCTGAATAGACTTGGACTGTGGTATTTTGGGAGACTTAATAGGAGTTCAATACTACTTGCTACTCTGTGGTTATAAAACCAAGATTTGTTCCAGTAAATGTAAGGTTCGTGCCACAGTGACTTGTATATTGTTAGCAAACTAGCTACACAAACAGGAGTACTTAAAGAACCTGACTATGCACAAGTGCATATAGTAAGCAAACTGAAAAAAAGTAAGACAGTTGTTTGGTTGGATGACAATGATACTACTTTCTAGTGAAGACGAGGCCTTCATGGTTACTTTTAATAATAATAGTTTAAATGCAGAGAAGGAAGTTGATGTAGAATTATTGAAATGTAGGGCAGGAAGAAACTTGAAGAGATCATCTAGTCCCGTGGTCACCAACCTCTCGATCGTGATCAACTGGTCGATCGCAAGGGCTTGACCAGTCGATCGCGAGGCATTCAGGGGCCCCCCCCCCATTTCCTCCCACCCCCAAGAAACCCCACTACCTACCTCCAATGACAATGGAAGTAGTGCCAGCATCCTGCGGGGTGGACGGAAGTCCTGCAGCTGCGCGCCACTTCCGGCTGCTCCCCTTCCCCAGGTCTGTGGCGTGCTGGGAACTTGGAGGGCAGGAGGGAGAGTCCCCAGAGGAGGAGTGTGCCAGGGCTTCCCTTCTCTGCGGGGGGCAGGGGGGAGGAGTCCCGGGAGGAGGCGGGTGCGGGGGACTCCCTGGCCCCAGCAACAACCTGTCCCCTACCCCCGGCACCCTGTCCCCCATTGGCACCCTGCCCCCTGCCCCCACTGGCAACCTGCCCCTATCCCAGCACCCTGTCCCCACTGGCACCCTGTCTACTGCCCCAGCACCCACTAGCACCCTTCCCCAGTACCATGTCCCCTGCTCCCACCAGCACAGTTGGGGCCACTTTAGTGAGGCTTGGGGGGGGGTTTGGAGGAGTTATTTTTTTGCATCTCACTTGTGTGGCCCCCAACTGACTTTTCTGTGGGTCAGTGACCCCTGACTCAAAACAGGTTCCCCGCCCTTCTCATAAATAAAGACAATGAAATCTTTTGTGTTTGACATAATATTTTATTTAAAAATGAAGCCTGGCCAACAAGCCCCCAATTGGGGCCAAGCCCTCATCTGGCCACAGCATCATAACACTCCTGCAACTCCACCTTCCCTCAGACCCTAGATCTGAGCCTATGATACACTGGACCCCCCTGCCCTGAGCCCTTCACATACCCCAACCCAAATTCCTGCACCCTCACATCCACAAGCCTGTGGCTTGCTTAGTACCCCAACCCTCCATTTGACCCCAACACTCCCCAGCCTGGAGCCCCCTTCCCGAGCCAGCATCCCCTTCTCCACCTCCTCCTGCCTCCAGATTTCCTCCCAGAGCTTTCACCTCCCACCCCCAAATCCCTCATTCCCACCCCAGAGCGCACACATTCTGTCTCAACCTAGTGAGGGTACGGCTAGACTGCAGGAGATTTTCCGGGATTCCAGAGATATCCCGGAAAAACTCTTCTGCATCCAGGGACGTGTTTGTTCTTCCGCTTTTTTTAGTGGAAGAGCAAACATGCTCTTTCGGTAACCCCTGTATTCCTTGTTCCACGAGGAATAAGGGGGCTTCCAAAAGAAGGATTTTTTCTGAAATTTGGTCCAGTCTAGACAGGCCAAATGTTGGAAAAACCTCTTCCTATAGAAGAATCGAAAAAAAAGCGGCAGTGTAGAGTGTATAAGGGCCTGGGATAGCAAGTGATGGAGAGGAGGACAATAGAGAGGGCGGGGTTTCAAGGAAGGAGTGGGGTTTTGAGGGAAGAAAGGGACGGTAGATCTTGGCTTGTTCTGACATTTAAAAAGTGATCTTGGGTGTAAAAAGGTTGGAGACCACTGAGCTAGTCCATGCTTGTGCAGTGCAGTGGAACCAGTTGTATCTGCATCCCTGACAGGTGTTTATCAACCTGTTTTTAAAAACCTCTAGTCATGGGGATTTCAAAACATGCTGTTGAATCTTATTCCAGTGCTTAACTATCCTTATGATGAGAGAGTTTTTCCTAATATCTAACTTGTATCTCACTTGCAAATGAAGCTGATTATTTCTTGTTATATCCTCGGTGAATGCTGAACAATTGATCGCTGTCCTCTTTAAATTAACTTTCCTTAACATTTCTTATAATCACTTGTACTCCCATTTTTTTAATGCAGGGCAATCTAAGTGTTTTTTTTGCAGAAATGTACATTGTACACCTTTACTAAGATGTGTTGTATTCTTGCCTTTTGTGGGTGGGTTTGTGAACCAGCGCAAGAAATTAAGACAACTGAACAACAACATAAAATTTTCAGAAATATCTAAATTCCAGTGAAAATGGATGGGGATTGGACATTTTTGAAAATTTTACCCTCAGTCAAGTGATTGGGGATAGGGATGTGAAAAGTTAAGTGGTTAACCGATAATCATCACCCTACATGGGGAATGTTTACTGGTTCTGGTTAACTAGTGGGGGTTGGAGCAGCTCCCTGACTGTTGTGGGCAGGGGGCTGCTTCAGCCCCTTAGGCAGCCCATTGCAGAAAGGGGCTTCTCTCATCTGGAGCAGCCCATGTCTGCAGTCAGGGGCTGCTCCAGCTCCCCGTGTGTACTGGCTCCTGTCTGTCCCATCCCCTTCCTCTCCACCCCCTGCTGCTTCCTCTGTGAGAGGCAGTGGGGGGCAAGGGAGGGAGGCAGCTCTGTGGGAGCCAGCACACACTGGGAAAGGGCTTTGGGGAGGGGCTGCTCATCAGTTAACCATGTACCCGGGTGTGCACATTCACATCCCTACTCTGCAGTTTAAAATTTAAACAGGCCACTCTAAGAACTATTTCCATGAATAGGACTTAGGCTCAGTGTTTCAACACTTGCAGTCCCCATCCTTGAATTGGGTATCCAGGCTCCTTATATAGTGCATGGGGAGGAACCTGTGAAATGAGTCTGCAACAGCTAGTACATCGAGTAGGGAGCTGCCTCAAGTAGCAATAGGAAATGCTGAAGAGAGGAGTGGTCATAGGGAGTAGGTTCCATCTTCTGAATGGCATTTGCAGCCATGAACCCTCTCTCTCGCCTAAGTGCTTTTTGTGGGATTAAGGGTAGAGGAAGTCTTTTATCCCCACCAGGCAACAGAGATAGTTGACTCTGTCTCTTTCTCCTTGTGTGAGTGCTATCACCACTATGTTAAGTATTATAAGGAACAATGTTTACTTCAGAATTGTATTTTGTGGGATCTGATCCAGTTGGTGACTTCTGAGCATGCATACTGGGTTTGGGAACACGGGCAAAATAGATGGGAGAACACAGTTTGCAGATCCTGGTGGGACTTAGGCATGAGAGAGGTGCCCAGACATCTAGACTAAGACATGCATTTGCTCACCAGCAAACTTTTTTAGGTGTATAGGGGAATTTACTAGTGAAATTTAGGTGCCCAGAGAATACTAAGTTTTGAGGACTTGAATTTTGGATTGAGTTGCAATTAAACATCTTAAATCCCTTTGTGGTTTGAGCCCTAAAATACTCCAGTGTGAAAACAGGTTTTTTTTGAAGTCTAGATAATACTTTCTCAAAGAGTTATGCCTTCATAAAGGGAGTCTGTGCAGCCTGAAAATAGCTGTGCTGAAATTGGTACGGTTACTCTTTGATGATGCATAAGAGCAATTTACCGTAATATAGCCACTAAACTAGTTTTCAGTCTTCTTGTAGAAAAAATTAGATTCAAAATGTTTATTCGCTTGACTTTCAGATGTTTATGTAATACTGTTTTTTTCCCCCTGTAGCCTGTGTATTATTAATCTTTGGGAGACTGCAGGTCCTGTCTGTACTCCCTGCATGAAATGACTAAAATGATTAATGCCTTCTATGATCAGCAAATTCCAAATCTTTGTTGCTGACAACTGTTGAAATAGTTTAGGGAGGTATGTCTGACTGAGAGAGACTTGTGGAGTTATGTACTAGACTGGGTAAAGTTCTTTAGCTACTGATAACGTGAGTGACTTTATGAAATATCAGATCTGGGACAAAGTAATGCCCTTTTGAGCCAATAGATAGTCCTGCAGTCTGTCATGGCAACACACACAACACACACAAATATTGACATCACTGTACTTTATTGAATTTCCTACTTCATGACACAAGCTCATTAGTAAGGGCCAGGCTTCTACCTTTTTACTGTCATTAGGTGAAATCCTATCACTTGAAGTTAATGATGAACTCTCATTTATTTCAGTAGGACCAGGATTTCACTTATTTTTACCTTATTTGTTGCATGGTTGTATAAGACTGTTCAGAATAAGGGCCTGGGTTGAGTGAATAAAGAAGAATCTCATCCTGCATGTTAGAGCCATAAAAAGTAAATGTATTTAAGAAAGTACAGTAGAACCTAAGTATTATGAAAA
Source organism: Rafetus swinhoei (assembly GCA_019425775.1). Lineage (NCBI taxonomy): Eukaryota > Metazoa > Chordata > Testudines > Trionychidae > Rafetus > Rafetus swinhoei. Next base: position 59,101,091 of record CM033449.1, read on the forward strand.
CCAGAGTTACAAACTGCAGAAGTAAGCAATCAGGCAGCAGGAGAGGCCAAGATAAAATAAAAATAAAGGCAAACACAGCACATAATTGTTTTAAACGTAAGATATAAAAAAAAGAAAAGTTTACATTTTTAGAGGAGGCGAGGAAACTGTTTCTGTGCTTGTTTCATTAAGATGGTTAAAAACAGCATTTTTTTTTTTTTCTTCAGTTTAGGAAAGTTTCAAAGCTGTAAACTTTTGAAAGAAAAACCATAATGTTTTGTCTAGAGTTACAAGCATTTCAGAGTTAGAAACAACCTCCATTCCTGAGGGATTAATAACTCAGAAGTTTTACTGTATTTCAGTCCCATTTAAATCAATGGAACTACAGGCCATCCTCGCTAGTAGTCCAAGATACATTGCAAAAACCTTGGACTTATAGCGAAACAACTTAAAGCGGGGAATTTTCTTCCCGCGACTGACTTCCATTTGCGCAAATTGTTTTGGAGAATTTTTGTGTGCGACTTAAGAGCGGAGAATGGGAGGACTTATAACACATCAGTTCCTACAAGCGTCAACGATTTTAGTGTGGAATGGATGTATACCGGGCCGACTTATAGCAGGGACACTCTGTACTCATGCTTGAAGTGTATGGAATCACAGAAGTGTAGGACTGTAAGGGATCTCGATAGATCTTCCATTCTGGTTCCCTGCACTGAACCAAGACCAAGTACAGGTTGAACCTCATTAGTCCAGTACTCTCTGGTCCGGCAACATCTGTAGTCTGGCATGATTTTAGTTAGCCGGATGTTTACTTATCATGCATGTAGCCAAGTTTCTCACAGCCCATAAAGTTTGTTTACAGCCACCAGTCCTGGCTCTCAGTGTCCTGTTTATTTAGCACAAATTTACCCCTAACAGTCTTCTAAGAGCCCAATAAGCAGTGGAAGTGTTGGTAATGCTGCTAGACGATATTGACCTCCTAGGGTTTGACAAATACTCAGGTTCAGCACTGATCAGATTCCAAGGGTCCAGATTAGAAAGGTTCAACCTGTACTTTTTTATCTAGACTATGCTTAATTTTTTTGCTCAATAGGGATGGAGTTAAGCATGTGATTAAAGATAAACAAGTGTTTAAATTGCATGGCTAGTATCTATGTGACTGTTTAGTTATATGCATACACCACTCTTTAAGTATTTGACTCAACAGCTTTTTCTACATTTAAAAGCCATCAGTATTGAAACATTAAGGGGTTGCTAGATCAGAAGAGTGGAATCCTATCAAAATGTTAAGAACCTATGTTTGTGTCTATATATACCATAGCTGTTCTATTTTTATAATTTGTTTCCCTTGACTGCAGTGGTTGGTTAGGCTGAATTGTGTGTGTGATTGTGTGTGTGTGTGTTCTGCTTTCATAGTCAGAAATGTACTGCAGCATACTTACCAGCTAAATCCTTATTGCATAACTGCTAAATGAAAGAGAAAGTATATTTTTTTCTGTACAAAGGCAAAGCTTAATATTTGAAAACTGGCATTTTCTTCAATGCTACAGAAATAAGCTTCTGGATACTCAGCATGTGTTTAACATTTCTCTTAAACCAGATGTTGAGAACTTTGGCTGAAACAGTGCTATCTATTTTTTCATGTTTTTGTTCACAAACTGTCATAAGATTAAGCCAGTTCTTGATATACTGCTCAAAACAGTCCACTCCTGAGTTCCATCACATGTCTTGTGGGAGGGTTAACTTGGTTCCTCCCACTTTTTTCAGAGCAGCTGAAAGTGTTACGAAAGTAATTTACAATGTCCGCATTAGCCTTTATTTCTGGAACACTACAGTCTTTTGGCTTAGAGGTATATCAAATTAGCACTGCAACCGTATGTTATTAGCTTAGGACTCTTTTCTAAATTTCTTCTCATCTTGGATATACTTGCAGTATTGTCTGTGACCAAACTGCCTAGTAGACTTTTGAAATTTTCATAGTTTATTATAACTTTTATTGCTACTTCTTGTAAGTATTCTGCTGCGTGTGCATTTCTTGATGTATCAATTGTTAGAAGACATTCCCTTCTTCTGTTGTCATGTAAGTCTATACAACAGGATCATTGTGGAAATTGCTCCACCCATCAAATTTTACCCTCTATACTTTTTGCACATGACTTAATTTTGCTTTCATACGTGTTGAAATGCTACGTGCAGGCTGGGGCTGCACGCAGCGTTTCAAAGCGGCAGCCCTGCATGGAACCCAAGGTCTGCATGGAACCCAAGGTGTAGGGAAGAGGGGTTTGGATTTATTAGGAACTGGGGACACTTTTGGGAGAGGGGGAGCCTATACAGGAAGGATGGGCTCCACCTAAACCAGGGTGGAACCAGACTGCTGGCACTAAACATTAAAAAGGCCGTAGAGCAGTTTTTAAACTGAGAGATGGGGGAAAGCCGATTGGTGCGGAGATGCACGTAAATCGGAGGAGATTTCTTAGAGGAGAATCCATTGATAGAGATTCTCTAAGCTGTAGTCAGAAAGAGAGGAGGGGAGAGGGCAAACCATGGGCCAGAGCAGACAAACAACCGCATACAAAGGAATCCAATGCATCAGGGAAGGGCAGACAAATAAGCTGTGGCAAATTTTTAAAGTGCTTCTACACAAATGCTAGGAGTCTGACTAATAAGATGGGTGAACTAGAGTACCTAGTATTAAATGAGGAGATTGACATAATAGGCATCACTGAAACCTGGTGGAATGAGGAAAATCTGTGGGACACAATCATACCGGGATATAAAATATATCGAAAGGATAGAGCAGGCCGGGTGGGTGGCGGAGTGGCACTGTATGTGAAAGATAATGTAGAATCAAATGAAATAAAAATATTAAATGAATCAACATGTTCAATAGAATCGCTATGGATAGTCATTCCATGCTCCAAAAATAAGAAATTAGCAGTAGGGATATATTACCGACCACCTGACCAGGACAGGGATACTGACATTGAAATGCTGAGGGAGATTAGAGAGGCTACCAAAATAAAGAACTCTATAATAATGGGGGATTTTAATTACCCCCATATTGACTGGATACATGTCACCTCAGGAAGAGAAGCGGAGATAAAATTTCTCAATGGCTTAAATGACTGCTTCTTGGAGCAGCTGGTGCAGGAACCCACAAGGGGAGAGGCAATTCTCGATCTAGTCCTGAGTGGAGCACAGGATCAGGTCAGGAAATAACCGTTACAGGACCGCTTGGGAATAGTGACCATAATATAATAACATTCAACATTCCTGTGGTGGGAAGAACACCTCAGCAGACCAGCACCCTGGCATTTAATTTCAAAAGGGAATTACACAAAAATGAGGAGGTTAGTTAAACAGAAATTAAAAGGCACAGTGACTAGAGCCAAATCCTGCAAGCTGCATGGAAACTTTTAAAGACACCATAATAGAGGCCCAACTTAAATGTATACCCCAAATTAAAAAACATAGCAAGAGACCTAAAAAGAGTCACCGTGGCTTAACCACCATGTAAAAGAAGCAGTGAGGGACAAAAGGTATCTTTTAAGAAGTGGAAGTCCGATCCTAGTGAGATAAATAGAAAGGAACATAAACACTGTCAAATCAAGTGTAAAAATGTAATAAGAAAAGCAAAAAAGATTTTGAGGAACAGCTAGCCAAAAACTCAAAAGAAATAACAAAATGTTTTTAAGTACATTAGAAGCAGGAAGCCTGCTAAAAACCTGTGGGTCCCTAGGCGATCGAACTATAAAAGGCGCAATCAAGGACGATAAAGCCATTGCGGAGAAACTAAATGATTTCTTTGCTTCAGTCTTCACGGCTGAGGACGTTGGGAGATTCCCAAATCTGCACCGTCCTTTGTGGGTAATGAATCTGAGGAACTGTCCCGGATTGAAGTGTCATTAGAGGAGGTTTTGGAACAAATAGAAAAACTTAATGTTAACAAATCTCCGGGACCGGATGGCATTCCTCCAAGGGTTCTAAAAGAACTCAAATGGGAAATTGCTGAACTATTATCTGTGGTTTGTAACCTATCCCTTAAATCGGCTTCCGTACCTAATGACTGGAAGGTAGCCAACGTGACACCAATATTTAAAAAGGGCTCTAGAGGCGATCCGGGCAATTACAGACCGGTAAGTCTAACTTCAGTACCGGGCAAATTAGTCGAAACAATAGTAAAGAATAAAATTGTGAAGCATGTAGAAGAACATAATTTGTTGGACAAAAGTCAACATGGGTTCTGTAAAGGAAATCCTGTCTTACTAATCTATTAGAGTTCTTTGAAGGGTTAACAAACATGCGGACAAGGGGATCCAGTAGATATAGTATACTTAGATTTCCAGAAAGCCTTTGACAAGGTCCCTCACCAAAGGCTCTTGTGTAAATTACATGGCCATGGGATAAGAGGAAGGTCCTTTCTTGGATTGAGAACTGGTTAAAAGACAGGAAACAAAGGGTAGGAATAAATGGTAAATTTTCAGAATGGAGAGGGGTAACTAGTGGTGTCCCCAAGGGTCAGTCCTAGGACCAATCCTGTTCAACTTATTCATAAATGATCTGGAGAAAGGGGTAAGCAGTGAGGTGGTAAAGTTTGCGGATGATACCAAACTGTTTAGGATAGTCAAGACAGAAGCAGACTGTGAGGGACTCCAAGAAGATCTCACCAAACTGAGTGATTGGGCAACAAAATGGCAAATGAAATTTAATGTGGAGAAGTGTAAAGTAATGCACATCGGGAAAAATAACCCCAACTATACGTACAGTATGATGGGGGCTAATTTAGCTACGACAAATCAGGAAAGAGATCTTGGAGTTATGTGGACAGTTCTCTGAAAACTTCCACACAGTGTGCAGCGGCAGTCAAAAAGGCAAATAGGATGCTAGGTATTATTAAGAAAGGGATAGAAAATAAGACCGGAATATCTTACTGCCCCTGTATAAAACTATGGTATGCCCACATCTTGAATACTGTGTACAGATGTGGTCTCCTCACCTCAAAAAGATATTTTGGCCTTGGAAAGGGTTCAGAAAGGGCAACTAAAATGATTAGGGGTTTGGAACGGGTCCCATATGAGGAGAGGTTAAAGCGACTGGGACTTTTCAGTTTAGAAAAGAGGAGACTGAGGGGATATGATAGAGGTGTATAAAATCATGAGTGGTGTGGAGAGGGCCGATAAAGAAAAGTTATTTATTAGTTCCTAAATAGAAGAACTAGAGGACACCAAATGAAATTAATGGGTAGCAGGTTTAAAACTAATAAAAGAAAGTTCTTCTTCACACAGCGTGTAGTCAGCATGTGGAACTCCTTGCCAGAGGAGGCTGTGAAGGCTAGGACTATAACAGAGTTTAAAGAGAAGCTAGATAATTTCATGGAGGTTAGGTCCATAAAAGGCTATTAGCCAGGGGATAAAATGGTGTCCTTGGCCTCTGTTTGACGGAGGCTGGAGGGGGATGGCAGGAGACAAAGCGCTTGATCATTGTCTTCGGTCCACCCCCTCTGGGGCACCTGGTGCTGGCCACTGTCGGCAGACAGGATACTGGGCTAGATGGACCTTTGGTCTGACCCGGTATGGCCGTTCTTATGTTCTTATGTTCTTATGTCTGGCCCTGGGCTCCACGTGGCGCTACCGCTTTGAAGCACTTCCTATCCCCGCCTTGCTGCTTCTTTCTGATAGAGGCAGCAAAGGGGGGGGGGGGACTAGTCGACAAGCTTTTGCTTATCGATAAGCATTTGCTTATCGGATAGTCAACTAGTCGTTCACATCCCTAGGCCTGATCAGATTCTCTAAGGGCCTGAAGATACGAGATACTACAGGGCTCTTGAATCTGGAAGACAAATGTGTGATAAATTCCAATGGCTGGAACAAATTTGAACTGGAAATAGAGTGCAAAATTTTTATGTGTAGGTAATTAACTATGGTATTAATTTATCTCGGGATGTGATTGATTCTCTATCACTTGAAGTCTTTAAATCGAGATTGGACAGCTTTCTAATTCAAACAGAATTATGGTCTCTTATGCAGGGGATCAGATTAGATTATCATAGTAGACCCTTCACAACATTAAGTCTATGCTGCTGTAAACTGGCATAGAGATTCAGGCCCTAAGACTAGATAACCAAGGCATCTATTTTCAACACTACATAATAGTTTTTGTTTTTTACATAAATAGTGTTGCAATTTTATTGGTTTTCCAATTTGTGTTAAAATAAAATTGCTTGTGATAAGTCAATAAAACTTTGATGTTTACTGGTCTGTAAAAAGAAATTCAGAGGGGGAACATTTTTCTAAATGAGCATTTTGACTTGAACACTGAACATAAATGCGACCCTGCCTGACCATTCAATATTACAAGTTTGTCTATATTAGAAAACTTGCATCCATGCAATTATATCAATTTAAATGACCAAATTAAGCTACATCTATTTAAAACCAGTTTAGACTGGTTTAAGTGTATTTACATTAAGAATTTGCACCAGCATAATAAAATTAGTTTACTTATAGTGGTGCAAAAAGCACCTTATGAAGGGCAGCCCTAAATCTAGTAAACTCCTATGTGCCTTTCTGAATGATCTATGATTGTCTAAGGAATATAAACCTCCAATACTTTCATTAGTCTACACATCAGAGATTTTATCAGACCAGCTCCTGTTCCCATTTTCATTGACTCTGGGAAGCGTGAGCTGTCTTAGAGAAGAGATCTCCAAAGAGTGGCCTACCTCTGTGCAAGATTCCCCTACCTTCCACATAGTGGAATTATGGCACTTCTGAGCAGTGTCTGTCCACGGCTGCAGAAAGGAAGCTTATATTGTTTGTGCTTGAGGAACATTTCTTTGTGTGCGTCTAACATATATTTTCTTTGTTTTCAGCTAACAGGGCATTATTAAATGTTTGTAGAGCACTCTAATTCACAGGTCCATGGCATTGGCTCTTAGCTTTGTGCAGCTTTGGAAGCAAAACAAACCTGTCAATCAGTGTTAGGGAAGGCATGTGGAATCTGAGCATTGGGAAATCTGAGTAAGTCTATTGGGAGTATAATAGTCCTATCATGTGTGAACTATATCTTCTGACGCACCCCATACACATTTTTCCGCAAATTAGATTTCCCAGAATTACTTAAGGTGGGAGGGAGAAGGGGCCCCGGCTGACACTGCTGCAGCCTGGCTTTCCCTGGTGACTGGGGGGGGAGAGCCGGGGTTGCCTACCCCCTGAGAGAGGGGGGTTGGCAAGCATAGCAGGGCGCAGCCCCCTACGTACTCCAAGAAGTGAATTTTCCTAATGTGAGCACAGGGCAGGGGTGGCCAACCCATTCTAGGCAAAGAGCCAAAATAGCAGGTGATCCAGCACGAAGAGCCGGGGCAAAGTTATAGAGCAAAAAAAAAAAGCTCTGCCCCTTTTAGAAAACACATTTAAACGAGTTTAGAGGCTTTTTGGCCACATTAGGCTCCCGCTGGCCAACACCATCTTTAATTCTAGTCTTTCATGGCCGTGTCGGACGGCTCCCCTGGCCAGGTCAGCGCACGGAGCCAGGAGGAGAGGGCCATTTTTGGGGGCACGGGGGTAGCTTACGAGCCGCACCCTGGGGGTGGAAGAGCCACATGCGGCTCGCAAGCCTCGCGTTGGCCATGGCTGGCATAGGGTGTGTGTGTATATGTGTGTATATATATATATATATATGTATAGACACAAGGGGTAAAACTAGGGATAGCGTAGAAGACTTTTCTCTGAATTAGAGGGGTAGTCATGTTAGTTTGTATCCACAAAAACAATGAGAAGTCCTGTGGCACTTTAAAGACTAACACAGGGGTGGGGAGCCTTTTTTGGGTCGGGTCGCTGACCCACAAAAAATCAGTTGGGAGCCACACACAAGTGAGAAGGAAAAAAACCAACCACCACAAAAAACAAAAACAAACAAAGCCCCCAATTGAAAAGGAAAAAGTCCCCACATTCCGCTTGCACACCAGAGCCTAGGGGAGCCCAGACTAATAAATATGGTGTGCTCCAGCCTGGGGGGCAGCAAGGGGGCTGGAGTGCCAGTGCAGACTCCCCAATGCTGGGGGGAAGCCCTGAGCCTTGGGGGCTGGATCCAGGCAAGCCAGGGCCACATCCAGCCCCCAGGCATGAGGTTTCCCACCCTTGGACTAACAGATTTATTTGCGCATAAGCTTCCGTGGGCAAAATCCACTTCCTCAGATGCAAAATGCCACAGGATTCTTTTTTATTATTATTATTTAATAAATGAAGATGTATATATTTAAGGTATTGGTATTAAACATAGATTTTTTTTGTTTCCCATAGTTTGCATTTTTCTCTTAAGGAAATAAATGTTACATTTACATGTCTGTCAGTTTTGTCACTTTTCCTAGTTAATGATCATTTTAAAGACAAACTTTCCCTTCCCTTTCTGCACAGATCAAATGGGTGGTAAATTATTTACTTTGTATTTGTGAAAAGTATTTTCATTAAAGCCTGCATGGTTCTAGGACTAGCGTTTGATTAGTGCACCCTTTACGCAATGTATTGCTGTTTACATTTCAGCAAAGCAAAACAAGAAGTGATATGACATAATACAGCAACATTGGTTGCTTAGCTTTTGAATGTCAAATAAACAAAATAAGCCAACATACAAAAAGGATGTTCCCTGTCCTATTAAAATCCTTGTAAAGTGTGGTTCTAGTCTAACAAGTAACAATAGGACCTCACTAATTCAGAGTTCTCCTCCCAGTGTATTTGCTGACATTAGTGACCAAAATGTTTTCACTGCTTTTTACTTCTTTTAAGCCTGCAGAGCCAATCATTAGCTTGTTCTTGTGCATTTGTCATAGAAGGAATTATTCATTATGTTAGACTGTAAAATCACACCAATTTTCTAGAAATATCACGTTTTATCATTAATTCAATAATTTTTTTTATAAGGTTGTGTTTTCTCAAGGATGACTGACCTAACTAACCCACTCTATATATACATTGTGTACATATTGATTCACATGAAGAATCATGAACTAATCTATTTGAGTAATTCCTTTATTGCAATTTATTTATTGGAATAATTTAATTTATTGAAATGTATTTCTGTGTGTTTTTCACTCAACAAGAGCAGATGGAATAAAAAATAGGAAAATCTGATTGTAAAATGACACTGTCCTTTTCTGACCAAAAATTGACAGTTTTGTCACAGCTCAATACTCATTTCCCTTATTCAGAAGATGGGCACAACATGACTTTTGCTGATTATGTGTGTTGTGGTGTTTTTAAATAAAGTTACTTTCTGTACTCATGATTCAAAGAGGCAATGAATTGTGATTCATAGTTCAAATCCATGGTTATTTTATACCCAGTAGAATAGCTTCAATAGGAGAGGTTGAGATGGACTCATCAGTGTATCTTGTAGAACAGGGCTACTCAATACATGGTGCGCGGGCTGCATGCGGCCCACGGCCCATTTGTTTGTGGCCCGCAGTGTGGTTTGGATTTACATGGGGCTCAACATGAAGCCTGGTTTCCTCTGGACACATGCTCCACAATGGCGAGGCATCTCCCAGGTGAGGTGAGCACTGAAAGACGCAAGCGGACCGGTCAGCTAGAACAGACGGGTACAGGGTGTTGGCGTTTCTAGTCCCCAAGGAGGAGGTGCCGGGAGCGCCGGGGTATTGTGGGAAGTGCTGGCTGCTTAGCCTTGTGGGCAGAGCTTGAGAGGTGCTGACTGGCTCTCACTGGCCACGTTTGGGTCCAGTGCCGCAGCTTAAGGCTTAACCTTTGTATTTATGCCTGTCAGTGTGAAAGAAGTTATTTACATATATATTTGTATGTACATGCGACCATGTACACTTAAGTTGAGGCCCTCTGCATGTGTTGTGAGTATCATTGTGGTCCCCATGGCTTCCAAAGTTGAGTAGCCCTGTTGTAGCCCAATGTCTAGGGTACTGACCTGTAATGTGGGAGAGCCACCTTCTCTGCAGCTAGCAGAGGGAGGAATGAAATCGAGGTGTTCTACATCCCAGGTAAGCACCCTAATCAGTGTTGACAGTTACAAGTGAAACTGCTGCTTTCTCCTCCACTTAGAATATATTTTCAGTTGATTTGTTTGACCCTAAACAGGCCTGCCGACAGAGGGGAGTGGGACAAAGGGGGCAATGATGTTCCAGCGATTCTCAGGGGCCTGGGGCTTCCGGCCATTGTTGCTCTCCCAGGACCTTTAAATTGCAGCAGAGCCCTGCCGGCAGAGCTGAGGGGTAGGAGAGCAGGAGTGGGCCGCAGTCTGGGCAGTGCTCAGGGCTAGCTCTTCTGCCTGAGGCTCAGCCCCTTCTGGGAGCGCAGTCTCCCCTCCCCCTTTGCCTAGTGGCCTGGCATGGCTGTCGGCTCCCTTGGCCCTAAATGATGTTTTTCAGTTTGCTGATTTTTTTTTTTTTTTCAGTGTTTATTTTCAGTTTGATCTGAATTGATTTTTTTCTTCCATTTTTTGGAATTGCCAGGGAATTGAAATATCAGTTCTCTACTCATCTCCATTCAGGACAGTACTTAACAATCAAAGCAGTCAGAATCTTGCTGTGTTTGTAATAGTGTATAAAGGGTTTGATTTAAGTTGCAGCACAGCAACTCTTGTATTCAGTTTAAGTTCAACTTATTTTTTTTAGAAAAATGTCTAACTGTAAAGAGTTAAATGCAAAGAATGCAGTAGGTATGTGTGATTCTAAATGCAGAGGTGTTATATTTCCTTCATTGGCACTTAGTTTCTGCTGAATTTATGGAATGTATATGGTGAAGACTAAGCCTTCTGTTAAAGGTGGAATGTTTTAATAGAACTATGTGGCATGCAGCATCATAAAACTCAGTCAAAATATTATTAGAAAATGGTTATTAATGTATCAAAGCATATTAATTTTAAGTACATTGCTTACCTATCTGTTTCTAAAATGTATCAATCAACTTCAGTTACAGAAAAGTCTAAGCTGATTAATTCATTTCACAAACGGTAATGTGAAGATTGTTTCGCTATAAGAAGTTGTTTTGCTATAAGAACTAGGTTATACCTTGGACTCCTAGTTTGGGGCATTTATATGCAGTAAAGGTGGAGTATGTTAGTGTATATTTGCATTATGATGTAAGCTTTTCCAGGAGTACTTGGCGTTTTCACTAGTGCTGCTCCAAAGGGTCTACCCTCCCTTTCCGTAAGAAAACACCATTAAGAATCCTACCGAAGGTTTGCTTTATGGAGTTACTGTGAAAAGGGAGGGGTCCCCAGCCTTGTGCAGTAGGTGGAGTCTGAGAATCTTAAGGAGCCACAGGGCATTCCAAAGTATAAATACATGAATCTCCTAGAATGACTTTACACTCCATTGTACTCTCTGAGGGGCTCCTTTCTGTACCATTCCCCAACCCTAAATAGCAAGACACTTGAGCAGCTGAGCTGGCACTCTCTATTCTGCGCTACCTTCTTCTGTGGGGATGGCTGGAGCTGCAGAAAGAAGATTAGAGCTTTAATCCCATTTTAGATTATCTGTCAGTAATCTGCTGGGTTTAAAGTCCCCCAAGCTCCATAGAGCAGTTGCTTCCCCCCTGCATATGTAGAGCATCCTCAGAAGCACTTTATGGGCTCCCAGAACAGGACATACAGCAGAGCTGCTGCTTCCCAAAGTCCTATGTACATATTTGCCTACGTAAGGGGAGGTGAGCATCTAGGATCCCATTTGCTCATTTAGAGTTAACAGTTCCAGTCTGCTCCCCCATGTGCAGGTGACGAGGAAAGGGGATGGAATGGTCAGCCTCAGCCAGGAGGATGGGTAAATGCTTTGTCCTAGAGTGTATGAAATGTTTCAAGCTTGCCAGTGTTCACAGTTCTGTACTCTTTGTGGAAAGATGTAACCTTGAGGAACTGAAAATAGAATCTCTCCATGTGATTTCGTCCCCCCCTCCCCCCCCAAACAAATGTACAGCATTTTTATACTGCAAAATAGAGAATTTTTCTTTTTTTCTTCATACATTTAATTAATTCCCATTCTCTTTGAACTGTGTGGTGGCCACTTCATAATATTTAACTATAAGTAAGGCTAAGATTTAATCACAGAGGTCACAGCAGTCATGGATTTCATGACATTACTGGATATTCCATGACTTCTTTGGCTTCAGCTGAAGCCAGGGCTGTAAGCTCCCACACCTGCCCTAGAGTGGGGGCTGCAGCCAGGACCATGTGGCCTTACCTGGTGGCTGCTTCTGTCTGGGGTTGCAGCCAGGGCTACAGCAGGAGCCATGTATCCTTGCCCTGTGTCTTGCAATGAGGGCTACAGCCTGCCATGCACTTCTGCCCCCATGGCTTATATGGGTTGGTTTGAGTAAAAGTCATGGACAGATCAGGGTCTCTGTTAATATATATTTGCACGTGATCTGTTTTTGTCTTTTACTAAAAAAAACCTGACACAAAACCTTAGCCTTAACTATAAGTATACACAGGGCGTCCCTGCTATAAATTGCCTTGGTATACATCCATTCTGCACTAAAGTTGTTGACCCTTGTAGGAACTGATACATTATATATCCTCCCATTCCCCGCTCTTAAGTCACGCACAAAAAAATTGCACAAATGGAAGTCCGCCGTGGGGGAAAAAAATTCCCTGCTTTAAGTTGTTTCGCTACAAGTCGAAGTTTTTTGGAACATACCTTGGACTTATAGTGAGGACGGCCTGTATTACTAAAAGTTGTTATAATTATGGGAAGGAGCATACAGCAAAATAGGAATGGTCAGTAAATATTAGATAGAAAAAGTACCCCGCACAATGGAAGAACCAAATGGCTGGAAAACTGAGGACAGTTTTGATCATTATTGAAAGGGTTTTGATTTTTGCTACCCATTTCTTGAAATACTCTGTTTAGGTGACAGGTATTATATTGTCATAGGTAGGAGTTTCTCATATTATTTAGAAGTGATTGTGCATTTTGTTGGTGTAAATAGGTTAGAATTATTTTGTGGCACAAGTATTTGCTGGCTTTGTACCAAAGATATAGAATTCTATTTCAGTTGGCATTTCTTTGTAAGTAAAACTGGAATCTTATTGATAATTGTTTGTTTCAAACTCTACTTTTATCAGGGCCATGACACAAACTTGGTTATTTTCTTTTCCAGTCTATCAATTCAGTTTTCATTAGCTGATGGTTTTGTTATGAAAGGTGTGTTTGTAATAATAAAAATGAGATAGCATGGAACTAGCAGTTAGGAGACCTGAGTTCTATTCTTGATTCTGCCATTGATTTACTGCAAGATCTTGGGCAAGTCACTAACTTCTCCATACGTCAGTTCTGCCTCATGGATTCAGCCTAATAGTGCTTACCCATAATTGCAGCATGTTTAGAGATCTTCAAGTAAGAGGTGCTTTGGAAGCGCAGAGCGGTGGTGATGGTGGTGGTATTATTTTATTTCATTTTTCACATGCATGTGTCTCAATGACTAATGTTATTGACCGGAACCTAGGTAGGATTAATTTGCGTAGACCGCTTCCTAATCAGATTTTAGTGTCTCAATTCCATTCTCCTTCTCGTCGGCCTCTCCACTGCTTTGGATATCATTGCTCAAACCTGTCTTCTCAGCATTTTATTCAAAACACTCATCACACTCCCCATCACTCACTCACATAACCTGATGTTCGTCTTTGGCTCCCTAATGCAATACCAATTCTCATTTCATCTTCCCCCATAACAGCTCTAATATCAACCATTTTCTTTTTATCCCTAGAGCTAAAAATATTTGGCTTCATGTCATCTTCTTCCTAGATTACTGTGACAGCCCTCTTTGTTGACCTCACAGTATAGATTTCCCTACAGTGGCCAACTAAGCCAACTGTAGATCTATTTTGCACTGCAGCTTTAACCTAACACAGGCGAAGATCAGTGGCTAGTCTTCGGTCCTAGATTAGCTGTATGCTTCTGATAAAATGATTGGTAGATATTAAAATTGACTTCTGCAATGAGTGGGGCCAGTTGTCATAGCTCTGTGTGTGTGAGAGATGTAGACATAGAATTCCCATTGGCTCAAAGGAGCTGTACAGATGTATATGAGAACAAAATTGGATCTGCAGTCTAGATACTAAAACAGCTTATACTTTGGCTCACATTACAGAGGATATCATCACAATTATAAAGACAATTTTTTTTTAATGAAAACTTAAATTCTGCACAAAGGGATGAGACCACCAAGGAAGAAGTCTATGTTAGCATGTCACTGATCAATCTCCATCACAATTACTTGTCTGCAAGGACTGATGAATTACTCTTTTATATTTACAGGGCTAATTACAACCACAACAAGAAAACTAGACCGAGAACAGCAATGTGAACACATACTGGAGGTAAATGATTCTTTTAGATCTCTGAAATATAATAATTGCATAGAACTCATTAATTTACAAGCAATAATATTTACTGTATGAGAGACTCTACATAATGAGTCCAGGAAACAGAAGTAGAGAAAGAAAGAAAGAGACTTATTTTTAATGGATAACAACTCTCAGAACTAATCACCTAATAACATAGCGTGTCAGTATTGTTATCATTTTTAGAACAGATGTAAAGACAGAACTAACATACAGGCTGATTTTTTTTTCAACAAGCTAACCTTTTTCAACTCTAATCTGAGATTTTGTGGTTCTTCCAAATAGGACTTGAGATCAGAGCCATTTCAGTAGAAATACTTTAGGCAAATTGCGTAGCTTATTTCGAGTCAATTTCAAAAGTTTATTTCAAAATTTGGCACTGTCTATACAGCACTTATTTCAAAATAAATTGCTATTCCAAAACATCCCTTACTCCTCACGGAATGAGCTTTACAGGGATGTCAGAATAGCAAGCCCCTTATATTTTGAAATAATGGACGCACTCAAAAGACACGGAGTAGCGCTGCACTGTAGATGTAGCCTTTGAGAATAGCTATTTCATAGCTGTCTTTGCTGAATGTGACTGTGTATGACCAAAAGATGGATGCAGACTTTTTAATGTTAGAGTATATGGATGGCATGTTAGGAGTCTTCATTTTTCCTCCTATTGCAATGCAATTATCTGTTGCATTCAAAACCTAAGGATAATTCTGTTGGGAACCTACATTTTAACTTGAACATATGTCTGGTAAGTTAATAGGTAAAATATTACACACGTGTTTGTGGAATAGGAGTCTAATAAGCGAGGTATGAAACCATTGTCTCTTTCCTTTACTTACTTATATGTGCTTTTAATGCAGGAGTGGGAAACCTCAGGCCTGGGGGCCCCCAGCTAGTCTGGATCAGGCCTCTGAGGCTCAAGGTCTCCCCCTACCCCCAAGGCTGGAGCGCACAAAATCTACTAGCCTGGGACCCCCAAGCTGTGGTGTGTGAGGAGAATGTGAGGAGTGTCTTTCTCCTACTCAGTCAGGGGCCACATCAGTGATGGGGGGAAGGTTGTTTTTGGAGGGGTTTTTTTTTTTTTTGCTTCTCGCTTGTGTATGGCCACCGACTGATTTTTCTATGGGTCAGTGTGCCCCAACCCTATAAAAAGATTCCCTGTCCCTGTTTTAATGGATGAACTGGAGTTTAGTGCTCAGATATTTGTTCTAGAAAACATTAAAAAAACCCTCTCAAATAACTGCTATATGTAGCTTAAATGTGATATGTTGTACTGTTACAATATGTGTTACTGTTTCTCTGACTTGAAACTGGCAAATTTACGTTAGTATACAAACCTGTAAACGCATAGATCTTTGTCCTTTATTCAACTTAGTTAAATGCGATTTTCCAAGTAGCAGATCTGTTGACACTTCAAGAGTTAAGATACCTTATCTTGGCAAATGTAGTATTTTTGATTACAAAAAATTAAAAAATAAATAATTGTGCTGCACACTTATCCTGCTGCCGTTACTTGAATTTCTGAACACAGTTTATAAACATGAATTAGCCCTCATGAAGCCCCTTTGGTAAGAATTACTGTACCACTCAAGCAGAGGATGGCTTTTTATTTTAATTACTGGGATGGAGTAATTAGCATCAGGTAGAAGTATAGAGCTGATTGACCCTTTGTTTAAAAAATAAACAATTTGGCTATGGTCACCAGTGTGTCTGCATGAATTGAGTCAAAGCTCCAGTTACCTGATCAGGAGGAGGAATTTGATCTCTGCTTCTTCCACACTGTATCCCCTAATATAAGTAGCCTCTGCGGGGAAGTAAGAAGGCACCTCTGCATAAGCCCATATATTGACCCATAATCTTGTCCAAACTAGGTTTGAGAGACTTTATCTGAAAAAGTGTACTGTACCCATGAAAGTTCATGATACCATCTACATGTTTTGTTAGTCTTTAAGGTGCTGCTAGACTGTTAGTCTGTAACTGGAAAAACTAAAAAAAACAACGAATTCGGCTACCTCTCTAGGTTTGAGAGCTCATTCACCTAAAAACATCATAGTATCTGTTTCATTTTTCTTCATGTTATAGGTCACAGTTTTCTTCATCTGCCCAATAAGCAGGGCTGGCCTTACCATGAGGTGAACTGAGGCGGCCGCCTCAGGTGCCAGACTGTGTAGTGCAAATTGCGTATCTTATTTCGAGTTTCGGATGCTGTGTAGACGCATCCTAAGAGTCTGAAAGGATCCTATGGAAAAAAATGTAAGAAATAAACTAAGCTAGACATACTGGTAAATTTATTCCCTGATAGCATGTGTAATCCTCTATATGCTACATCAGGGTTTTTCCAACTCTGGATCGCAGCTTATAAGGGCAAGCCAGCCGGCCGCGAGATGCTTTGTTTACCTGCACCTCTGAGGAACATATAGCTTCTGTTGGCTAGGAACGGCACTCTGCAACCAATGGGAGCTGCAATTGCCCATATCTGCAGATGCGCAGGTAAGCAAAGCATCTTGCAGCCAGCTAACGGCTTGTCCTTACAAGCCGCAACCCAGAGTTTGAAAACTCTACATAAAACACAAGAGACCTCACTGAATTTGGCTTCACAGTGTGCTGGTTGTGCACACCACCATCCATGAAGTTGAGGGTTAAATTTAGCCATTCAATTCCAAATGCTGGGCCATCAATGTAGTTTCCTTATTACCACTGGAGACAATGGGATTGCACAGCTATAACAATAGAGCAGAATTTGGGCTATAGAATCTTTTACTACAGTAGTAACAATGAACAGGAAGGTACACAGCTTGGCTTGCAGAACACAGACTGAATTTGCAAGCTTGAAGTATTGGAAAAATCATCTTTGTCCATGTAAATCTGCAAACCCTTGCATTATCCATCTTTAAATCACTTCCTAAATCCCACTTATACTGCATTCTCTACAAAACAGTTGGAATTGGTTAGGCAGCTGTTGTTTGTTCCCACTGCTTATTACAATGGCTATAATCATGTCAATGTTATTTGTTCCCTTCTTTCACCAGGATTTGTTGTATGCACCTTTTGTTTCTTGTCGTATATTGCCAGTTTCAAGGCCAGAAGGGACCTCTGTAGTCATCTTGTCTGACCACCTGTATTACACAATCCATAGAACTTCCTCTTTCTTCCATTTGTTATATATTATAATTTTAAAAAAAAAATCATAACTATTTTAACTTCCCTTCTAAACCAGGAGGTATTTTAACCTATGTGGCTTTCTTCCTCAGTTGTGCAGTTGTGGCTTGTTGAGCATCTGGTAATGTTTCTTTAAACAAGTCCCAGTTATCATTCACAATTTTCTGATTAAATTCTTCTTCAGCTGATTTGGCTTTATAATTGTTTTCAGCTTTGTGAAATTGGAAATCGTAAAGCGGCAAGCATAGCTATTACTGGTTTAGATTTTGTTCGGTTTATATATTATAACTGTGATCAAGTCATGATCATTTGTACCTGAGCTAACATTAATTTTTAGTTCTGTGATCAGTTCCTTTTTGACAATATGAGGACTAACAGAATCTCATGTCAAATGCAACACTTAACTGAATTAGGAAACGTTCATCTATAATATTCCAAGGAATTTTTAGTATTGAGGCCTCCAGTATGTGTCACTCAAATTGAAGCTCCTCCACATGATCCCATATTTGTTTTCCCCTAAGCATTCTAGATAGGTGTTTGAGGCGGTCATCATGTTCCCAAATGTGAAATGATATCCAGATGCAGACACCAGCTAATACTTGTGCTTTATGCTTGTGACATTGATTGATTCATGAGTGTTCAAGGTCATTCTGAGTTGCCAGTGACTTCACCTTTTCTGACAGAGTACCACTCCCTTCATTCTGTCTTCTGTGCTGCTTTTGCCAATCTAGTTCTTCATAAATAGATTATAATCTTGAATTTTAACATTCCATTCCTGCAAATCATTCCACCAGCTTTCAGTAATACCAACTAGATTGAAATGTATGCTAATAAATGAGCAATTTTGGTACCTTGTGTTTTATTTCATAGGCTCCTGGCATTTGTATAGAGACAGCTAAAGAATTTCTTCTCAATATCATTTGGGTTTTTTGATGAATGTTCTCAACATCTCAATTTTGTGCTGACTCCTCATATCTCCATCTTTTCTACCTCTTGTTTTTAGTTTAAAACCTTGCTGATTACTCTAGCCAGCCTGTCCCTATGTATAATGCCCTGCCCCCCCAAAGAGGTGAAGGCCATTGCAACTCCTTTTTCCACAGAAGGTCTTTCACAAAAGCCTCTAGCCCAGCGGTTCCCAATCTTTTCCAGATGGGGACCCATTTTGACAATTCAGGAAGACTTGGTGACCCAGGGCAATTCAAAAAATGTGTGAGTGGCTCCTTAAGAGACACCTGGGGAGACACCTGGTGACCCTTTTGAAATGTAATAGCGACCCATATTTGGGTCCCGACCCATAGGTTGGGAAACCCTGCTCTAGCCCAAGGCATTTACCAAGTCAGAGGCTGGCTTCCAGTGTCTTCAGCTTTCTGTCTTCCTTTGCTCATAGGTCAGGAAGGATCTCTGAGAAGATTGCTTACACAGTCTTCTTTGCATGCTTCTGAGTTCCCTAAAGTCATCTATGATCTGTGATATGTCGTGCCACACAGACTGTAAGCTTTGTGTAACAAGAATCATCTTTCCATTATCTATCTAAACAGTGTCTAGCGCAATGGGACCCTAATCCTGGTTCCTACCATAATACAAATAATAACAAATAATTTGTAAACTGAGCAAATTTGAGCTGAAGTAATTTCAAGACAACAGGACGCTATTCTATATTTGGACTTTACCTTGCATTGTTATAAATATTACTATTATAATGTGCTCTGTGCAAACAATAATAATAAGGATTGATTCTTCTTTGGTTTTGGTTATTAGTTGTCTCCTGGTATTGATATAAATACTCCTTTAGTTCTCCTTTTCTCTTTCTAGGCCACTGTGACCTAATCAATAAAGCTTTAAATTAGAGTCTGCAAAGTAAAAAAGGGGAGATTATTAACCATTACTCTGTAATGAAAGCCAAAACATCTGAAATGCACATTTCCCCATTTGTTAATTTTATGCTGATAACTTTGAAAATAGGTTGGGAAGAAACCCAGAAATTCATAGAATAGTGGCAATATGTGCAGCTTGAGCCAAGTGCTATGCATCTGGCTAATTAATTGAGCGTTGAAAAGATATCCAGATGGGTTGGTGGGTTTATTCTTTGTGTGCTATTAAAATTGATCCTTGATTGCACTCTTGTTTCATAGTAATAAATAATGTGCTCCATTCTGTTTGTTTCTAACATTTCCCTATTTAACAAATGTGCATTAAATAGTTTTTTCTTTTAAATATAGCTAATTTAATTTGGGCTGTTTTCATGTTGCCCTTTACTATTTGATTTCTGTTTTACCTTTCTTATCAGTAAGAGTGATACTGTAGTATCAAAATTCTATTTAAATAATTGTTTCACTTAGTCGTAACACCTAAGAAACATACAACTGATAAGTTTTCAAATCATATTTCACTTTTTTTTTTTTTTTTTTTTTTTTTTTTTGCAAACAGACCAGTTATTTTGTACAATCTGGTATTTCCTATTCTCTTGTTTCCAGTATGATTCATCATGCTGTAGCTTTACTGTAGAAGCCTGTATAAAGTTTCCTTCATTCACCTTCAAAATAGGAATAGTATTTAATAGTACAGGAAAGCTTCCATATATTTAGATATGAGGGTGAGTAATTGCAATTTATATTGTCTAATGCAGGTGGATCTGGCTCCTGGAGTCCCTGCTGCTCCCCCGGCCCCAGGCCAATTAGGGGGCAGAGCGGAGAAGGCTTTGCATGCTCCCCCGGCCCCAGGCCTCAAATAGCCTGGGGGTTGGGGAACGCGCAGAGCCGTCTCCTGCCCTGCCAGGAGCACATGGCGCTTTGAAGCACAGCGCACTGCTCGCAGGGTGGGGAGAGAGCGGAGGAGGTTTTGCCAATCAGAGCTTGGGGGCGGGGGAGCTGTGTGAAGCTTCCTTCACCCTGCCCCGGCTCTGCGAGGAGCCCACAGAACTTCAAAGCGCCACGTGTTCCTCTCAGGGTAGGAGGAGGCTTCTCGTGCTCCCCCGGCCCCAGGTCCTGATTGGCCTGGGAGTGGAGGAGTGTGCCAAGCTTCTTCCAGGGCATGGGTGCCTAGTGGGAAGGGTGGGCAAAGGGGCTCCCCCACCCTGAGACCAATCTTGGTCTGGGGGTTGGGGAGTCCCACCCCTTCCTGTTCAGGCCCCTCCTCTTCCGGGGTGGCCCGGTGCTACTTCAAAAATTTTTGAAGTGGCTCCTAGGCAAAAATTATTGTCTAATGTATGTATAAATGATGAAATGCTAATGTGTAACTGCTTAGATTTATTATTTATGCTACAAATCGTACCTTTCCAACCCCATACTTTCCCAGAAGTCAAACAATCATTACCTTTTCATGTATAGACAAGGTGAAATCATGTCCCTGTGAAGTTAATGGCCTAGCTTTCCTTTCATACTGAGATCCCTATCTGATGTTCCCCTCTCCCATAATCCTATTTTATATTTATGATATCCTTGCCTCCTACATCACTTTCATATTCAAACTCCTGTGAAAGGATCTGGAAGAAAACCCTTTATTCTCCCCTACTGAACTCCACACCAGTATTCTCCATAATGCCACATGATTGGCAGTAATCTTAACTATAGCAATTCCTCATCCATATTGCTGAAACCCTCTACCAAAAGAAGTTTCTCTCTCAGAAGGACTTGTTCTCCTCCACAGAATCCTATATAGAATTAAAGTGATGTAGGGGACCTCCCCTCCGAACTTATTGGCAGAGACTTTGGGGTTTTGTTTGAGTTTAAAAACTTCATTATCCACTATCCATTCTGATACAGTGAGCATATTCCCTGCTATCAGTTTCCTGGGATTACATACTAGTGACCCTCAAGCATTCCTGTGTGTTTCTATTTTATAACAAGATGATGGAGTAAAGCAAAAACATAGAACACAAAAGCAAAGAAAGAGAATCAAGAAAGGAAAAAAGGAGAGGCAAAGGAAAGAGAGGTCACAGAGGATCAGGCGGAGGAAGAAACTGTTTCTCTGGGTCAAAAACCACTCTATTTGCACGTTTTATAAAGAGAAATAAAAAGCTAAAAACCTAAAAGGAAAGACTGAGAAACTAAAAAAAGATAAACTGAAGAATGAAAAGAGAATGAGAGGAAACAAATGAATGGAGCAAAGTTTACATGTGTTTTAATGACCATTATTCTCTACATCTTCATGCTGGAAAACGTCCACATCAACTGGAATGCATGGGGCATATAGGCAATTGAAAAATGTTTATGAGACTTAGATAACTGCTGTTGATTTTATGAAAATTTATGAAAATTTTATGATGTTATCTACATTTTTGTTACTCTCGAAGTTGCTACAAGACTATTCATTATTTTTTAAGATTTTTGCTGTTGATTTGATATGGATATTGTTTTTTGAGAATGCTTATCATGGTAACAACTAAATTCTCTTCAGTTACCACCCAATTTCTAAACTTATCTGTTGTGTAGAAGACTGTAGAAGCAGCGTATAAACAATGAACCTGACTCTAGCTGTTACATTCATGGAACTGCTGACATGAGTGAGACCCTCCAGGGTCAGGAGCACCAAATTCAAATCTGTCATCTCTTTGCAACAGATATTAAAGCAATTTAACATACAAACAAGACGGTGTTAAATTAGTAATGCTCATCTTGATGTGTTAAATTCATCTATACATTTGGCTCTTTGACACTTCATAGCTATTGATTTCCTCTTTGCTTTCTAAGTAAGTTCAAACTGATATCACATTTTTGTTATTTATTTGTACTTCACTATGGTCAATAATGTCAAGTCAGCCCTGGAATTAATGTTCACTTATTTTTGTGTCCCTAACAATTGCTTAGAGTGTAAGAGTAAAGTTTCCTTTCCCATTTCCTTAAAGTTTGGGAAATGTGTCCTGTGCTTAGTATTTTTTCCAAAAATACTAATTGTTTTAACCTTAATTCAAACTAAATAATGCTTTTTTATGTTTTAGTGTTACCGGTTTTAATGCACAATCCTGTCAAAATTTTAAAGTTACACATTTTCTTGCTCCTTATAGATTGCATCTTTCGAATAGGGAAATCAGAACAATAATTTCAAAATAAAATCTTTAAGAAAATGCTGTGTTACTATAATAAAGCCATTGTTGAAAAAGCATATTAAACTTACTTGCTGTTGCTAACATTACTTAAGTAAAATTTCAACTACAGGTTGGACCTTCCTGATCTGGCACCTTCAAGACCTGACTGATCCTGAATGAGAGAATTTGCTGGACTAGGGAGGCCCCCTGCCACCAGCCCCCAAACCCTACCGGCTCACTACCGCCTCAGCCAGGCCCCTGCCTCTGACTTCCCCACCCCAACAGCCAGCCCGGCCCAGCTACCACCGGCCTCTCTGCTGCAAGCTCCAGCCCTGCTTGCTGTGGGCTGCTGGGACTTGTCATGGGGCCATCTGCTAATCTGAGGAAGTGTATGTCTGTGTGCGTGAGTGTATTGTTAGTCTCTAAGGTGCCACAGGACTACTCTTTTTTTTTTAGAATTATTCTATACTTAGAATACATATTTGAAGAGTATTGGATTAAAAATGCATTAGCACAATCTTGAAAAGACCATGCTGAAGTTGAAGACTAACCTTATTATCTTTTCTTATAAAAATAGGTAACCATTACGGACAATGGTATTCCTGCAAAATCAACTATTACCCGGGTGGTTGTGAAAATCTTAGATGAAAATGACAATAAACCTCAGTTTTTGCAAAAGTTCTACAAAATCAGGCTTCCTGAGCGTGAAAAACCAGAACGTGAGAGAAGTACCAAGAGAGAACCTATTTATCGAGTTATAGCTGCAGATAAAGATGAAGGCCCCAATGCAGAAATATCTTATAGCATTGAAGATGGTGATGAACATGGCAAATTCTTTATTGAACCAAAAACTGGAGTGGTATCATCAAAGAAGTTTTCTGGAGCAGGAGAATATGATATTCTTACAGTGAGTCAAGCTCTCATAGGCCATGAATCTATTAAAATGCTCTTTTGTCTGTGCTTTCATCACTTGTAATTCAGGGTTTGCAATTTAACAAGTGTCAGACAATGCTTGATACTGGACCAAAAGTATTTTTTTTAAACTGTGAATTCAACTGTGTCACTTGTATCAAGATCATGAATCCAAGAAGCCCTGTTCCTTTCAAGAGTGAGGCTCATGGTGACATATTTCAGAAATGAAAACAATAATAGTTGAACTTTCACTTTCTTCAAGAAAGCTAGTGAATAAAAGTGAAAATTATGATAACCTGTGAGGAGCTGAGTGCACTCAACTCCTACCCTCTTCATGGGTTTGATGGCACATAGCACCTTTCAGGAGGTACTCGGACCATTTCAGATCTGTTTGCTAGTGATGAGCATGTTTGGGCTTTATTGTTGTAATTGTTATAAGCATAGAAATGAAAATGTATGATTGCTTTAGCACAAGAGTTGTCTTTGTTTTATATTTCATAGATTAAGGCTGTGGATAATGGTCGCCCACAAAGATCCTCAACTACTCGGCTTCATATTGAATGGATTTCAAAACCCATGCCATCCATAGACCCCATTTCTTTTGAGGAAACGTTTTTTTCCTTTACGGTCATGGAAAGTGATCCAGTAGCTCACATGATTGGTGTCATAGCTGTTGACCCTCTTGGCACACCACTCTGGTTTGACATTACTGGTAAGAAGGCCTTCAGGGTATTCATTATTAATATAGATGAGTGAATATTGTGCTAGCTGAGATTTTGGATTATTCCTTGCATCCTTTTTGTATTACCCTAGTTCACCGTCATTCACGGGATTGAAATTCTCTACCCGTGAATATAAAATATAACATTGCAATGTTGTGTTATAAGAGCTTTAACAATGACTTGCAAATATTTTGTATACAAACCAAGTGGGATTGAATTACTCCTGAAGTTTTGGGAAGGAGGGAAGGATGCAATAAAAAAATTGCTCTTCTCTGTGCTAGTGAGGGTTTCTGCACCCAAGAATAAATTCTCTTGTGGGAGAGAGTAGGCTGTGTTCATGTTGCTTTCTTACACCCAACCCTGGGCTCATCCAGGAGAGGAAAGTTTTAAAGTGCTTCCAACTCTTGGAGCCAAGTGAATGGCTTCTAATAAGCATTTTGCACTATAGCAACTCCTGTTTGTACCTGATTTGGGGTTGAATTTCTGCCCCTGGGGGCCGACACTATGCTAGTAGAGTAAATTGGGGTCTATAGGTGCTAGAATTAGTGTTTTGGGGAGTATTTTGCCTCTTAAGTCTTTCAAAATCAGGGATTGCCAGCACCTGCTTCTGGAAATATTCCATGATGCACTGTTGCTGGTCATGTCACAACCTACCAGATCCCTACATATTTTTAGAACTGGGATTTTCAAAGGTATCTGCAAGGATGATGCACCAAACTTAGCGTAAAGTCAATACATGAAAATAGTCAAAGGAAGGTGTATAGAAGTTTTCTGCCTACCCACCCATGTAAGGGTGAGAGGGAGCTGTTTGCACTGCTGGTAACCACATAGCAGAGAGAAAAAGCAAGGCACTGCTGTTCCTATATCCAGGCACACATGGGTAAACAGTGGAGGGAAATAGGTAAGTGAAGAGTTGGACTGAGAGTAGGATATAAGTAAAGATATGAGGCTGATCCCATCAGTGTTCCAACAGGATCAGATGAGCTGGTGTGGATGGGAAAAGAAATCTCCTACTGGCCACAAGTAGACAAAAAGGAGCCATGAAAGGAAGGAGTCTCAGAGGATTAAGTGGGAAATGGTTTCAGGAGTGGTTAACAGAGAGCAAGAAAAATAAGTCTAAAGAAGGGACTGTAGACTTGGAAAGAAAGCTTGTGGGTGACTTTTTTATAAGGCAGTGTCAGTGGAATAAAGCAATAGTGTTTTCTGGGAAGTCTCATGAAGCAGGCTCTTGTGACCTCTGCTTTTGGAACATGCTATACTGTTAAAAACAGGGTTTTAAAATTTCATTGCACCGTGGCCTCTTTCTGCACAATCCCAAGAGGGGAAAGTGAAGCTTGAGCCCACCCAAACCCTGCTCTGCTGCTCTTGGTGAGGAGACCCAAGACCCATTGCCCCAGGAGGGGGTGATAGGCTAAGCCCAAGACTAAGGGCTTCAGCGTCCGGGGGGGAGGGAGGGGTGCTGGAGGCTGAGCCCCACTACCCAGAGCTGGAGTTCTTGGCCTTTGGTCCCTGGTGGTGGGCTCGGGCTTCAGCGTTGGCCCCAAGCAATGAAGCCCAGGCTTTGGCTTCTGTTGTGGGGCCAGGCAGGTCT
Source organism: Rafetus swinhoei (assembly GCA_019425775.1). Classification (NCBI taxonomy): domain Eukaryota; kingdom Metazoa; phylum Chordata; order Testudines; family Trionychidae; genus Rafetus; species Rafetus swinhoei. Next base: position 59,126,838 of record CM033449.1, read on the forward strand.
AATGCCAACCCTGGTGATCCCATTCAAATGGCCACGACCCACTTTGGGATCCCCAGCTACACTTGGAGAACTTGTGATAGACAGTTTTATCGTTTGGTTTCCTTGTTTCAATACTATGTGCTGTGTATAGTGTGTTTACATTCTGATTTTTTAAAATCTTTCTTCTAAGCATGCTGCATAGTTTAGACATTTAATGTTCATATTTATATGCTTAGCCCTTTTGTGAAGATACTGAAGACAAGTGGCCTCGTCTTGCAATTGTTCCATAAGCACAACTCCTACTGGAGTTTTGTATGTGGATTGATGGTAGATCTGGGTCCAAGGACCATAACTTGCTACTTGTATTTGTTAATAAAAAGGCATTTTGGATAGTTTATTAGCTGTTGTGACTACATTGCACTATCAAATTATCAGCTGTTCTTACAAATTTTTACTGCACCTCTTTACTGTTTCTAATAGCATGAAATAATTTGATTGACAATTTTCTTTTGTGTTCTGTGCTTGCTTTCCATGCTTTCTTTCTTTTTGGCTGTGCCAGGAGAAGGGCTTGCTAGTGAAGTTTTTTACATCTTTCAGATGGCTTGTGACCTGAACTGTACAGCAGAAGGTATCTGCTGAGATCACATAATTTATTAACTGATTATGAGATCTGAAATAAAACATACAATTTTAGAATATCTTATTAACACTTCAAGAATGAAAGTTTTCTTAGATGCTTTTGTGACCATTTTTGTTGTGGTCTGGTTTGTTATTGGTAAGTACACACTACACCAAATTGCAGTTCTAGGTTTGGATTTTGGCTGCAATTGATGCTTCTGCAATTTTAATTTGCCATATGGGGAGTGATGGAGTGGGTGCTGATTCAAGAGATTGACAGATACCAGCACTGATAGAATAGTAATATTAGATAAAACATCTGTGATTTCCTAGTCTTTCCAGTCAGAAACTAAAAGTCTGCTGCTGAGGTGGTCTTTATTTCAGAAGAAGTGCAGCTCATCCATTCACCCTGCTGTTTTCCTGTGTTGGTGAATGTGACTAGACTGAACCATGAAATTCTCCCTTTATGTCAGCTACAAAAATTATATGGCTTGCCAGCAGTAAAAGATAATTTTATGGGCACACTTTCTGAAGTTTGACTTCTGGCCTAAAACCAAATCAAACTTTTTACATAAAACCCTTTCAAACCAAAACTGCTGAGATTCATATTGCACAATTTGTTCATGCTAGGGGAACTTCCTCTGGGACAGGAGCTGGGCTACAACCAGACTCCCAAGTCACCAATACGCTTATTCCGAGTTACTATCTGTCAATCAGTGAGGCAGACTCCAGACCATCTGTCCTAGTCTGATATATCTGTCTGCAGACACAGCCTCTAAAGGCAAAACATTTTCAGGAAATGGCACTGATTTCAGTATTGCTTTTAATTCAGTTAAGTAGAATTTTGCCATCACTGATATTTTACTTCCTCACTTCTATGCATGTCTCTTTATAGTTGAAATGCATTTGATATCTTTAAAAAATCACTCTGCTTATGTCTGAATAGTATGCTTCTAAATATCTAATTAGACAAACATATGCACAGTATAATTAAGATAAATGGCTTAGCCACAACTCCTGTTACGTTGACAACAATAGAAACTTAATTTCTTTATTTTAAATAGTTTATCTAAAAGTCTAAACCAATTGATGTTAATGGCCAGTATTTGTCACTGCTTAACAACATTTGGTCTTAATGGATGGTATGTTGTCAGGGCAATCTGCTTAGAGTATCACAAATATCATTATGATCAACTGAACATTTACATGATTTGCTGTTTGTTACTGAGCTACGTTTCAACACGGTTATTGAACTGATCTTCTTAGGGCAATTTGAAGTTGTATAAGCAAACAAATTTGTTTCAGAAAAGAGCTTAGTGCCTTTCAAGGAACTATGTTTTTGTGCTTTTTCCCCTGATTTTTTTCATCTTTTGGTTTTACTTCCTCTACTTTGACCTTAAAGACCCTAGTAGTGATAGCCCTCTTGGTTAGGAGAGCTTGCAGGACTTTTTAGGTTTTAAGGCCAGAAAGTACTTCCTGCCCAACATAGGCCATATAATTTCAAGCAGTAATTCTTGCAACACTCAGTATTGAGTGTTGGAGCTGGAGCATATCTTTAGAAGGACTCCCAATCTTTAAATCAAGATTTCGAAAGATGGTAAATCTTCCCTCAGGATGCAATCCTATGAGCCAGCAAAGAGGCTCTATCCAAAGCCATATGAAGGATTAACTCAGACCCAAGCTTAAATGTCTTAGTGGCAGCATATTTTGCTGCCAATACATTTCCAGTCCAACAACGATTTTAAAATACTTTCAGAACTATTTCCCCACCTCCATTTAAGCCTCCTAAGACAACACAGTGTAAGTACATGAAAAAGCACAGTATTGCAGTGTTTTATAACATCTGTCTCTTTCAATTTCTTGAACCAGGTGGCAACTATGACAGCCGATTTGATGTAGACAAGGGCACCGGAACCATCATTGTAGCTAGACCTCTTGATGCAGAACAGAAATCAAATTACAACTTGACAATAGAGGCAACGGATGGAACCAGATCTGTCAGTACCCAGGTAATGGATTTCTATTGTGTGTGTTAGAAGAACTTGTGAGTGAATAACTTGTAGCCCTTCTCTTTCTGGACATACATAGTGGTGTGTATAAATTAGGGACAGGTTCTGAAAAAGGAGTGGATTATGATATTGATTCTGCTTCAGTCTTTGGTTAGTGAAGTGGAATGGTTGTGTGTAAATAGATAAGTACAATTTGAATGATCAGCTTTCAAATTATTACAGTATTGTCAAAGTAAGTGAAAGTCAGCTTATGTATATGATTCACTTACCAAAAAAAAGAATTAATTTTTAAAAATCAACAACTTCTGTGAATGTTTCAGCAAGGCATTAAATAAAACTTTGTAAATCACTTGAGAGCTGTTGATCGAAAGCTTTCAGTATGGAATCAGAATCATTGTTCTGCAGCACAAAGCAAAGGGCAACGTATTATGAGCCAGCACTTCTCCTCCTGCATTAAAAGCCATGCAAGCAGGTTCTGTATGATGATTTTTCAGTGAACGTGTCCCATTGTGGAGATTCCCTTGAATCACCTTTCAGGAGAGGTGGGGTTTGCCACCTATGGAAAGAAGGTGTAGGGCTGGAAGACCCATGAAAGGCCATGTGTGTCTGTACCAGCTCTGGCATGCTTGGAATTTCACTAGCAGGGAGTTCTTCTTGGGTTGGTATCCTTTGGGGAGGTTACACAGAGAAGAAAATGTAGCCCAGTGTCCTCCCCCAGCATGGACTTGAGTTCACAGAGATCACTCTGCCAGGTCCAGGTTGCAGTGGACAATGCCATGGAGAGGGTTGAGTTCCCCTTCCACACTGAAGACCCATGAATTGGACTGGAAGATTATTATATGATTTTCTTTAATTTCTGGTATCTCTTCAGTTAGATCACTACGTATGTGTCATTTATAGCTTTTTATCTTTTCTTTTCAATTAAATATGGAAAAATTCCTTAATGTGTAGGTTAGATTGCACAACTAAAATATAAATGTCCAAAAAAGCTAAAAAGAAGGACTGAATACTATTTCATCCCTTCAGCATTGCACACACCTGCATACATTTATGACTTAGGTGTTGTGACACAAACAGCTATATATTAAGCTGCATGATATTTGATCAGAAAGAAGCAGCTACACTAACTACATATGTACAGTGAAGAGACCTAGCATTATTTTTACTTGTCAGTGCAGCCTTCATGTATTAATGTCTTTTGCATTTCCCTTTCTTTTTAAAAGAGGAAAAAAAGTTTCACCTTCCTTTTGGAATTTGTCAAGAGCAAAACTGTTCTCTATGACCCCCACAATGTTTAGGACCCCCTACCTCTAGAGGGAGAATGTAAGAGTTGCTGCTGTAGCTTGATTTGAAGATTCCCATATATTACCCTGAGGGTTGACAAGTCTTATCCCAAAGTTAGGCCCAGTCAAATTATTATTTCAGTTATTTTATATTTGGGAACCCTGATGTGCACAGGTACAACACTCGCACTATAGGAACTTGTATATTTACAAACAGTTTATTTACAGATATACACACTCAGCAAGGTAGATAGAAATAATACAGAGATAATACAGAAAGTACATTAGAACATCCATGCACCAAGCCTTGCAGAACAACCTGGGTGTTAGCGCTTATTTTCCTCATTACTGTCACCCTCCTCGTTTTCACCAGTGGCCACCTTTCTGGCCCCTCCCAAGATCTATATCTCTACCTTTGCTGCCCTGAGATGCTACTTTTATAATATGTTATGCTAACATTACCATGCCTAATGCATATTTAATAGGGGGTTACCTTTTCTCCTTATTTGTATTTCCTCCTCTTACCAATGCTAAGGTGTCCCTTTCCTGCAGGTTAGTATAGCTATGATTTTAACCCATTATCATATATGTCAGTCCGTTGCCATGGCACACTTGCGCTCGGATATTCCATCTAGAACCTTCCAGAAGCTGGTATCACCTCCTGTTCTCTGGTCAGTTGATGTCATATGCCCAAGACTTCCCATTACATCATGCTTCCAGTTCCTCATAACTTATGAGTTACTTAAGTTAATCTATGCCAAAGTTTGCAGGTCTTAAGCATCATTTAACTACTAAAGCCCATGTCTTACAGGATTCAAACCTGTAGGTTCCTTGCATTACTGCTGAAACAAAAGGAAGTACTATTTCATGCAACACACAGCCAACCGGTGGAACTCCTTACCATAGGATGTTGTGAAGGCTAGGACTTTAACAGGGTTCATAAAAGAGCTAGATAAATTCATGGTGAATAAGTCCATTAATGCTATTAGCCAGAATTGGTAGGACTGGTGTTCATAGCCTGTTTGTCAGAAACTGGGAATGGGCAACAGGGGTGGGATCATCTAATGATTACCTGTTCTGTTCATTCCCTTTGGGGGCACCTAGCATTGACCACTGTTGGAAGACAGGACTGAGCTAGATGGACCTTTGGTCTGATCCGGTATGGCCATTCTTATGTTCTCATGTTCTTATGTTAATATAATAAAGCCAAATATATTGCAAAGCAGTGACTATAGCAAGGGTAAGCTGGCCCACTGGGTCTACACTGCCACCAGGGAAACTGCAATTAAACTTTGTTCCACATCCTGGGCTGTTGGCCAGTTCAAGAGGATGCAGATGGGAAGGTGGCTGAAAGGCATTTCAGTCTTCCTGAGGCTAAGGAAAGGAGATTGTAGCGGAAATCCTGAATACTGCTTTAAATTATGATGGCTGCTAATGGCCCCCAAGGCCATTCATTCCATCAGCTGCAGATTGTATGATTTTGTTCTATGCTTCATAATTGCACACAGATTCTTAACCATTGTGTTTAAATGAGTTTGTTATTCTACATTTTGTAAAATAAGGTAAATTTTGTAAATACTTAGCAATCTTCCCCCAGGAAAATTGGAAAGGAAGTCATTAACTTGTCTCTTTTTCCTCTAAATTCACTGATTGTTTTTCCTGTGGTTTTCTTCTACCTCTTTTTCTCTCTCTGGCCTTTCTCTTCTTATCTAGAGATGTCAGAAGCAGAGATTGCAGTTTCTGTTGCAGGAGAGCGCAAAGTCTTCCATTTCATTATCTTTCTCTTACCTCTGTGGTGGCATAGCATGAGCTGTGATGTTAGAATTTCACGTGACTGTGGCATATGGATTTAAGAGTGTCCATTAGGAGAAACTATAAAACTTGTGGTGCATGAATAGAATGTTCACTGGATTTACTTTACATACATCAGCTTTCAGAACTCATTCATCTGCCTTCTCTCGCACACTGTAATCCCTGTATAACCCAAATGAACCAATCTATGTAAGAAAGTCCACAGGACTAGAGTTAAGAGCCTATGTTTCAGGAAAGCATCCCCATATTGATTTATGAAGAAGAGCTGTGTAGCTCAGAGTCTTCCCACCTTATCTTCAGTTTGATTTCACAGTCATGTTGATATCTCTCTCTCTCTCTCTCTCTATATATATATATCAAAAATGTTTCAATTGGGATGACAGAGTGATGTCATCGTGTCACTGGTGTTGCCCTGTCTCCAGCTCCAGGCAGCTCCTCTGGCCCTTGCATTGCTTTCCCTCGGGGGAATCATTTTAGGCCACCACCACAAACATTAGAAGACTGTATACAGGGGCTCAAACTCAACAGCTCACGGAGGTCACTCAGGCTCAGTCATCCCCAGATCCAAGATCACCCCATCCTGGGGCTCAGCCTCAGTCACCCCTCAGATCCAAGATCAGCCCGCTCCTGGGGGCTCCCCTGTTCAGCAGCATGCCGTGGGCTGTCCCAGCCACTCCTCTGGGTTGCCGCTACCTCCACCCTGCTGGCCTCCCTGCTCCCCACAGCCCGAGCACTGAGGCTGGGTGCTAGTGGTGGCCTTGATCTCCGCCCCCCTCCTGCACTGCTGCGGCTGGCTGCTGCACTGCCGGGCCGGAGCCACCTGAACCCACAGATACAGGACAGAGCCCAGGGCCAGCCTAAATGGAGTCGGCTCAGGGATGCAGAGCACAGCAGAAATTAAGTACCAGGTTAATGGCAAAAATCTTTAATTGAACAAACTTCTGTTAGAGACACAGACAAACTTTCAGGCTTCCACAGAGCTCTTCTTTGAGTGTGGGGAAGGTGACCAGTGCATCACAGCCAAATGCAAGGAGGGACCAATTGTTAAACATAAGCAGTTCACACATGGTGTAGGATAATGGCTCTTAACCTTTCCAGACTATTGTATCCCTTTCTGGAGTTCTGGCAGTGAGTGAAGGGGTTGGGGATGCAGGGTCTTGGCTTGAGGGGGGGTGAGGGTGGAGCTCCAGCTCACTCCCTCACCACCCTTCCGAGACCCCATACCCCCACCCCTTCCCTCACCACCCTGCCGAGACCCCATACCTCCAACCCCCTCACACACATCCTCTGCCAAGACCCCGCTCCTCCAGCCCCCTTATGTACCGTCTCTGCCGAGATCCCACACCCCCATCCCACTCACCCCCCCCAAGCTGAGACCCCACACACCCAGCCCCTTCACACATCTCCTCCACCGAGATCCCGCATCTCCTGCCTCCTTCCCCCCGGCCAGACACTCTGCCCCCACCCCACTCCTGCAACTTATCTCCTGACCAGACACCTTCCTCTGGGGTGGGGGGGGGGGTTGTCAAGCATAGCGAGCATGGGGCAGAGCCCCCCTAGTTTCCCCTGAAAATAAAAGTTGTTTATGACGACCAGTGTAAAAATTGAGTTACACTTAAATCATGATATCTTTAGTTAACACTGATTATTGTTCAAATGCTGAAGTTATGATGGATCTTTGTGAGATTGATGAGTAGTAAGCAGACTGTGATACACACAAATAAATTAACTTGTAAATCTGAATATTGTGTGTGTCCAGAAATATTAAGTGTAATAATCCGCCATTATCACCTTTTAACTCACAATACTTTGACTAAGCACTTGAATACAAAGAGCAGTTTGATTAAGAGTAGTTGTATCTAAAGTAATCTTAAATTTAACTTTTATCAAATTGTCTATGGAAAAATAACAAAACAAATATACAGCCTCATCACTGTATCTGACTTCTAAACTAGAAGGCTTTGCCTGGCTGTAAGCCATGAACATCTGTGGAACATTTGACTCTCTCATGACTTTATTTAAATTGCTTGTTTGAAAAATATCCAGGCAATAGGCATGAAGCTGTTATAGTTTCATATGCTGCAAAATGCTGAATGCATGATGCACAAAGAGAATAAACAAATTCTAGGCCTGATGTAATGATGTTTGACATTGGTGAAGAGGAAAAGCATTGAAAAAATAATTCATTCAAAGTACTTAATCCGTTTGGATTATATTGTTTTGGCCTTAAATAGGAAATATTATGCTTGGAAAATAAGAACAAATGCATGAAATACTCAGTTGATTTTAGTGAAAAATACTGTTTACTGCTACAGCCATTTGCAGTCCTTGGTATTGCCATTTTCAGTAAGTAGAAATAATAGACAAGGTACTGTAAGGCTAATTACAGCAATTTACTTGTTGCTTTTCTAGAAGCAGAATATTTGAATTTTGCTTATGTAAAATTTACATATTTGTTATTCTTTGGGGTCAATTTGGGAAAGGAGGCTAGAATATTGTGCATTGGTTACATCTTCATTTTTCATTCAACAACCACACAGCTCCACAGAAATGCTTCTTTAGTAGTAGAATAAGGTTACTTGATCTCACAGGCTTTTAAAACTTAAACTTTTAAAAGACTATTTATGAGCAAGAATGTAATAAAATATTTCTTAAACTACATAAGGAAACAAAGGTAAACTAGTAAAATACAAAAAGAAAATAATTATTTTTAGCCTATATTTTACAAGGGTAATGTGTTCAAAAGGTGAAAAATTCATTTTTTCTCATGGATAAATATTCTCATTCTGTAGTTTTAGTTGTGGCAATGATGCATATATTCTTCCTTCTGAGCATTTTTCTATCACAATTTAGCTGTCACTTATGATACCACATTAAAAGGCTTTCATCTTTGTATTCCAGATCTGTTGCTCACTAGATCTGCATGCACAGATCTCATTGACATGAGTGGAAAATATGTGTGTAGATGGTAGTGTGATAAGGCTAGCACTTCTATGGTATGCTCCTGTAATCTGCATCTTCTCCCTCCAAGCTACTAATTTAGTGTATTCAAAGCAGTTTTGTAATATTTTCTTTTAAATATAATCTGTAACCTACTCTCTGCTTTATATCACTATTTATTGTATTATGTATTTCATTTTAAGATAGCATCATACAGATTGTAGTTTGTATTGTGCTTACCCAGAAGCCTGTGTTTTCTGAAATAGCTTTTAAAGTTACACCTGTAATTTTTTTGCATATGGTTTTTGTTGTGTAAAATTTAGGATCTGAAAATGTATTGTAAGAAACTTGTTTGTGAAAACTTCTCAGTGCTAGGTAGAGACTGAATTGAAATAGCTTTAAAAATCTGATCCTCGTACAATTTTATTCAGTTTCATGTTTTTACATTTCCAGCGACACTGTACATTGCCATCATAGAAGTAGGAAGACACAAAATAATAACCTTAATAATGGACAAGTTCATCCAAAACTTTCAGTTTAGTTTTTACAACTCTATGACCAGGTCAAATATAAAATGTGAGTCTTAAGTTTTAGGGCTTCATTGTGACTTTACTGATGTTTTGGTCCAGAGAAAGAGCAACTGAGAGTGACAGACTCAATAGCTCAGTGTTTACAGCATTCGCTTGGGAGACCCAAGTTCAGGTCCCTGCTGTAATACTCATTTATACATAGTGGAATATCTTCAACAGGAGAGATCGAGTGAAACCCACAGCAGGATACCTTTATATAGCCTACTGGGTAAGGTATTCACTGGGATGGCAGGAAACCTAGATTTAAATCATTGTTCCATATTAGGCAAATGAAGCATTTATTGTCTTCCAATGAGAGAATAAGTCCTCTCACCACTAAGGTATTAGGTAACAACAGACATGTTCTTCTTCTTGTGTTTCTTTAAAATGAAAATGGGGAGCTTGCACATATAACTCCAGGAGAGTACAATTGGGAATCCCAAGCAGAGGGAAGATGCCTTTCACTGGCCCAGACTTAGACTTGCTTCATTGTAGCTACATCCCTTGTGGGTGTAGAAAACTCTGCATGCCTGAGCAACAGAGATGTACTGACCTAACCTCTGGTATAGACAACACTGGGTTGGAGAGACAACTTCTTCTGTCAGCATAGGTACTGCCTCTCAGGGGGGTGGATTAACTACGCCAAATGCAGAGAGCATTTTCATTACAGTGCTACAGAGAGCCCTCAGTCTTTCTGTGGAATGTGGTTTTTAGTCCATACCCCTCTCCTCATTCTTTTTTATTGTCTGGTTTTCTGCTGCTCCCCATTCAGCTTCTTGGCTTGTGTTCCCTAACTCTTCCCATGCATTAAATAAGGATCATGTATACCTAACTTGGAGCTGTGGATTCCATTAGGCGGCTGAGTGTCTAAACTTTAGGTATTGTAGCTCTGTGTCTGAGTCTTTTTGATGTGCCAGCCTTAATTTGTTTAGTTGGTAGCACTTTTCGTGTGTGGAATTCAAGCAGATGTATTCAATCCCACAGTAAGTCTTGAGCTCATATTCAACATGAATGATGTAGTACACTGTGAAGGGAAACCTCCTTGAAAAAAACAGTTGTCCTTTAATCCTGAGGTCCCTTCTGCTTGTGTCATTTGGTAGTACCAGGGGAAGTTAAAGTTGATAATCCTGATATTGTGCTCAACATCCCCTTTCTCAACTAAACCAGTTGTTCTTTGAGTGCTTGCTCATGTCGAATCTATTCTAGATCTGTGCATGACCACACATGTTGTCATCAGAGATTTTTGCTTTTTGCAGTATCTGTGGGATCAGCGATGGTGCTCCCTGGAGTGCTACACTCATGCATTGGTTTATCAGGTGCTGCCAGCCCTCCATCCCCTTAATTCCTTCTTAGGGAGGAACTGGTTGAGAATTTGAAAGTGGAAGGCAGCTTGGGTGAAAGCGATCATGAAATCATAGAGTTCGTGATTCTAAGGTATGGTAGAAGGGAGAACAGCAAATCAGAGAGAATGGATTTCAGGAAGGCAGATTTTGGTAAGTTCAGAGAGCTGGTAGGTAAGTTTTCATGGGAGGTAAGACTGAGGGGGAAAAACAACTGAAGAGAGTTGGCAGTTTTTCAAAGGGACATTTTAAGGGCCCAAAAGCAAGCTATTCCGCTGCGTAAGAAAGATAGAAAATATGGCAAAAGACCGCCTTGGCTTAACCAGGAGATCTTGCATGATCTAAAAATAAAAAAGGAGTCATATAAAAAATGGAAACTAGGACAGGTTACAAAGGCTGAATATAGGCAAACAATACAGGAATGCAGGGGCAAGATTAGAAAGGCAAAGGCACAAAACGAGCTGAAACTAGCTACAGGCATAAAGGGAAACAAGAAGACATTCTATAACTATATTAGACACAAGAGGAAGACCAAGGACAGGGTAAGGCCCATTGCTCAGTGAGGAGGGAGAAACAGTAACAGGAAACTTGGAAATGGCAGAGATGTTTAATGACTTCTTTGTTTCGGTCTTCACCGAGAAGTCTGATGAAGGAATGCCTAACATAATGAATGCTAGTGGGAAGGGGGTAGATTTAGAAGATAAAATAAAAAAAGAACAAGTTAAAAATCTCTTAGAAAAGTTAGATATCTGCAAGTCACCAGGGCCTGATGAAATGCATCCTAGAATACTCAAGGAGCTGATAGAGGAGGTATCTGAGCCTTTAGCTATCATCTTTGGAAAATCATGGAAGACAGGAGAGATTCCAGAAGACTGGAAAAGGGCAAATGTAGTGCCTATCTATAAAAAGGGATATAAGAACAACCCAGGAAACTACAGACCAGTCTGTTTAACTTCTGTGCCAGGAAAGATAATGGAGCAAGTAATTAAGGAAATCATCTGCAAACACTTGGAAGGTAGGAAGGTGATAGGGAACAGCCAGCATGGATTTGTAAAGAACAAATCATGTCAAACCAATCTGATAGCTTTCTTTGATAGGATAACGAGTCTTGTGGATAAGGGAGAAGTGGTGGACATGGTATACCTGGACTTTAGTATGGCATTTGACACGGTCTCACATGATACTCTTATCAATAAACTAGGCAAATACAACTTAGATGGGGCTACTGTAAGGTGGGTGCATAACTGGCTGGATGACCATTCTCAGAGAGTAGTTATTAACGGTTCACAATCCTGCTGGAAAGGTATAACAAGTTGGGTTCCACAGGGCTCTGTTTTGGGACCAGTTCTGTTCAATATCTTCGTCAACTATTTAAATATCGGCATAGAAAGTACGCTTATTAAGTTTGCAGATGATACCAAGCTGGGAGGGGTTGCAACTGCTTTGGAGGACAGGGTCATAATTCAAAATGATTTGGACAATTTGGAGAAATGGTCTGAGGTAAACAGGATGAAGTTTAATAAGGACAAATGCAAAGTGTTCCACTTAGGAAGGAACAATCAGATTCAAACATACAGAATGGGAAGTGACTGTCTAAGAAGGGGTACGGCAGAAAGGGATCTAGGGGTTATAGTGGACCACAAGATAAATATGAGTCAACAGTGTGACGCTGTTGCAAAAAAGGGAAACATGATTCTAGGATGCATTAACAGGTGTGTTGTGAGCAAGACACGAGAAGTCATTCTTCCTCTCTACTCTGCACTGATTAGGCCTCAGTTAGAGTATTGTGTCCAGTTCTGGGCACCACATTTCAAGAAAGAGGTGAAGAAATTGGAGAAGGTCCAGAGAAGAGCAACAAGAATGATTAAAAGTCTGAAAAGATTGAAAGAATTGAGCTTGTTTAGTTTGGAAAAGAGAAGATTGAGGGGGGACATGATAGCAGTTTTCAGGTATCTAAAAGGGTGTCACAAGGAGGAGGGAGAAAACTTGTTCTTCCTGGCCTCTGAGGATAGAACAAGAAGCAATGGGCTCAAACTGCAGCAAGGGAGGTTTAGGTTGGACATTAGGAAAAAGTTCCTAACTGTTAGGGTGGTTAAACACTTTAATAATTGCCATGGGGAGGTTATGGAATCTCCATCTCTGGAGATATTTAAGAGTAGGTCATTAAATATCTATCAGGGATGGTCTAGACCCATGGTCACCAACCCGTCGATCGCGATCGACTGATCGATCAGGAGGGCTTGACCAGTCGATCGGGAGGCGTTCGGGGCCCCCCCCAATTCCCCCCACCCCCAAGAAGCCCCACTGCCTACCTCCAGCGACAATGGAGGTAGTGCTGACTTCCCGCGGGGTGGACAGAAGTCTGGCAGCTGTGCGCCACTTCCGGGGTTTCTGGAAGTGTGCTACCTGCTCCCCTCCTCCAAGTCTGTGGTGTGTCGGGGACTTGCTGCCCGGGGGAAGATGCGTGCTGGAGCTTCCCTCCTCTGTGGGGGATGGGGGAGGAGTCCCGGGGGGAGGCACGCACAGGGGCTTTCCTCCTCTGTGGGGGAGGAGGGAGAGGAGTTAGGAGTCCGGGGGAGGGAAGGCGTGCTGGAGCTTCCCTCCTCTGCGGGGAATGGGGGAGGAGTCCTGGGGGGAGGCGCGCGACGGGGCTTCTCTGCTCTGTGGGGGGCGGGGTTGGGCCCTGAGGAGGCGTGCGACAGGGCTTCCCTCCTCTGCAGTGGCGGGGAGAGAATCCTGGGAGGAGGCTGGTGCAGGGGACTCTCTGCCCCCCACTGGCACCCTGTCCCCTGCCGCAGAACCCTGTCCCCTGCCCTCCCGGCACCCTGTTCCCTTTCCTCTGCCCCAGCCACAGAACCCTGCCCCTACTGGCACCCTGTCCTCTGCCCCAGCACCCACTAGCACCCTTCCCCAATACCATGTCCCCTGCTCTGACCAGCACAGCTCGGGCCACATTAGTTAAGCTTGGGGGGGGAGGGAGGTTGGAGGGGTTTTTTGCATCTCACTTGTGTGGCCCCCAACTGACTTTTCTGTGGGTCAGTGACCCCTGACTCAAAACAGGTTTCCTGCCATTCTCATAAATAAAGACAATGCAGAAACTTTTTGTGTTTGACATAGTATTTTATTTAAAAATGAAGCCTGGCCAACAAACTCCCAATTGGGGCCAAGCCCCCATCTGGCCACAGCATCAGAACAGTCCTGCACTCCCTCTTCCCCCCAGACCCTAGATCTGAGCCTATCATACACTGGAATGCCCTGCTCTGAGCCCCTCACATATCCCAACCCAAATTCCTGAACCCTCACATCCACAAGCCTGTGGCTTGCTTAGTACCTCAACCCTACATCTGACCCCAACACTGCCCAGCCTGGAGCCCCCTTCCCGAGCCAGCATCCTCTTCTCCACCTCCTCCTGCATCCAGATTTCCTCCCAGAGCTTGCACCTCTCACCCCTTCCCACACCTAAATCCCTCATTCCCACGCCAGAGCCTACACATCCTGTCTCAACCCAGCGAGGGTATGGCTAGACTGCAGGAGTTTTCCAGGATTCCGGAAATATCCCAGAAAAACTCTTTTGCATCCAGGAATGTGTTTGTTCTTCCGCTTTTTTTAGTGGAAGAGCAAACATGCTCTTTCGGTCACCCCTATATTCCTCTTTCCATGAGGAATAAGGGGGCTTCCAAAAGAAGGGTTTTTTCTGACATTTGGTCCAGTCTAGACAGGCCAAATGTTGGAAAAACCTCTTCCTACAGAAGAATTGGGAAAGCAGCAGTATAAGGGTTGGGGATAGCAAGTGATGGAGAGGAGGAGAATAGAGAGGGCGGGGCTTCAAGGAAGGGGCAGGGCTTCAAGGAAGGGGCGGGGTAGTAGATCTTGGCTTGTTCTGTCATTTAAAAAGTGATCTTGGGTGTAAAAAGGTTGGAGACCACTGGTTTAGACAGTATTGGGTCCTGCCATGAGGGCAGGGGACTGGACTTGATGACCTCTTGAGGTCCCTTCCAGTCTCTTCCATAGCAAGAGCTAGTGGTTTTGTCTCTTCTGACTTCAAATCTTTGGGCCTTGTAAATAGTTTGCTTATAGTAATTAGTGTAAAGTAGTTGTTAAGGGTAGAGAGTCTTATTGTGGACTTCTTCCAAGGCGAGGCACGCCCCAGTCTCCATGTTTCAACTCCCAAAGCAGTTGCCTCAAATGTTTGACGGAATCACATATGAAGGACAAGTGTCATATCGACTTAGGACCCAGAAAAATTGAGAAGAAAGCCCCGACTTTCGTCCAACCCGATATCCCCAAGAGTTGCCTCAGCTCCCCACCCCCGTCCACCAGATGGCACAGGGACCCCATGGGAGAGGTGTGGGAGTGGGAAAAGCAGGGGCTGGGGTGCGGAGGTAATGGGGGAATTGGGGACTGGTGTGTGATGGGGTCAGGCTGAGAGGGTTGGAGGCTTTTGGAGTAGTTTTTTGCTTCTCACTTGTGTGGTCCCCAACTGATAGTCCCTCCCACCATAAATAAAGAAAACATTGAAACCTTTTGTGTTGGACATAAATGAATACTTTACTTTATTTAAAATTGTTTGATAAACTAACATGAGACAGTTAAAATGCTTAATCTGTTTAATAATTTAAATTAAAACAGTCTCCCTAGCTGCAGCACTAGCAAAATGGCTCAGGCGTAATTATGTAATTAATGGCAAGTTTCAATTAGCAAATGGTGGTCCATGTAAAGTTTTGGTCCATGGACCAAAAAATTTGAGAACCATTGTGCTAGAGGCTGAGTGCAGCCCAGGTAGCAGCTCCGGGGCTGGGCACCGGCAGAGGTGGCTGGGGAGAGGAAACACATGAGGGCGTCCCCCTGCCCCAAAGCCGCGTTGGCTCCTGGGTGCCTGGGTCCCTGGCAGGAAAGCAAGGGCGCCATGGACTGTACTTCCATGGGACCCCACTCCCAGCAGGACTGGACACCCCGGGGTCACCCACCCACCCCCACCTCGCCCATTTCCTGAACCTCCCCTCTTCCCCCCAAGCCACCCTGACCCCAGCCCATGTTGGCGATCCAGCATCACACCCCCCACAAAATTGGAACCGGCACTGACTTCCTGGCAGGGGGGGGACCCCAAGGTTCACATCCAGCTTCCAGGGAAGCACACGCACGCTGCTTCTCACCTCCCCACAGGAAAAGTCGGAGTGGAGCCCAGAGCGGGAGACCAAGTGGGACGTGCGGTGGATAGAGTCGCTCTCCCCTCCCAGGAGAGCGGCGCGGCACAGGGCAGGAGGGTTAAATCTTGGCACATGGTTTCGGAAAGGTTGCCGACCCTGGCCTAGGCATCAGAAGCTTCCAGCAACACTGCTGACACTAGGGATGTGAATGGGCAACTGGTTACGCAGCAAATGTCACCTTAACTGGATGATAGTTACTGGATAATGGTTAACCAGTGCCTGGGAGCAGCCCATGTCCTCCCACCAGCAAAGGGCTACTCCAGCCCCGCAGGGCTGCTGGCTCCCAGCCATCATGGGGTGGGTGGGTGGAAGGGGGAAATAGGGGAATGGCAGCAGCTTGCATGCTGGGAGTCAGTAATTTGATGCAGGCTGGGAGCTGGCAGCCTTCCTCCTTCTTCCACCCCCAACTGGCTGCCACTTCCACCCTGCCCCTATGTCTGCTCTCCGATGCTTCAGACTTGGGCTGGGGTGCCCAGCTGGGTGAACTCATCACATAAGGCCATTGTCTCTGGGACACTCTGGCCCTATGTATCCATGTCAGGGAGCTCAAAGTGGTTTGCCTGCCAGGTTCTTTAACTACACCTGAAGGGCAAGGTAGTGTAGGCAGGTCCTGATGAACAATTACTATATGAACATATTAGCAAATCACCTCAGCAGGACCTTCTTGTCTTGTCACAAGTTGTCACATCATCCACAGGTGGTCAGTACAGTGCCCCAGAGGTGGACCTGTTTGCGTCCAGGCAAAACAGGAAGTACCAGTGTTCTGCTCAGTCGGGGGAGGAAGGATTGGGTTTCCCTGTCAGACACATTTTTCATCCTGTGTTCACAGAGTACTAGTGAAGATCAAACAGCACAGGGTGAAGGTTATTCTAATATCCCCTCTGTGGCCTCACCAGCACTGGTTCAGCATGCTGCTGGACCATTCGGTAGCCACCCCTCTGCAGCTGTCCCTTTGGCCAGTCTACTGTCCCAGAACCACAGCAGCTTTGTGCACCTAAACCTGATGGCACTACATTTGACAGCATAGCTACCTCTTGGCTAAATACAGATAAATAGGAATGTTCGGCCTGTATTCAGCGGGTCTTTTGGGGCAACAAAAACCCCTCCAGCAGAGTGCCTTGCCTGGTTAAGTGGAAAAGGTTCATGTGCTAGACAATGGAATGACCTATCAAAATTGAGCAGGGATTGCTGCTGAAGATGTTGGATTATCTTCTGGATCTCATACTCCAACGTTTGTTCCTGTCATCAGTCAGGTTCCACCTAGCTGCTATTTCGGCTTTCCACCTTGCATTCCAAGGCAGAGCGGTCTTCACTCATGGCGTGCCAGCCCAGGTTTTGAAAGATCTGGAGCATGTGTACCCACACATCTGGGATGCTGTCCCTCCCTGGGACCTGAATCTTGTGCTGTTGAGGCTTGTGGGGATCTCCTTTCAAGCCCCTGGCTTACTTCCCTCTTGGAAGGTTTTGTTCCTGGTTGCAGAAATGTCTGCCCTCAGGATGTCTGAGATCAGAGTGCTTACTGCAGGGGAGGATGCTGGCCTTTGTCATAGATAGGACAAAGCCATTCTATAAGTCAACACAGTTTTTTGTTGCGGTGGCAGATAGAATGAAGGGTCATCCAGTGCCTGCTTAAAAGATATCTTCTTGGATCACTGCCTGCATCTGACATTGCCCTGAGCTAGCATATGTGCCTCCACTGGCAGTCGTGATGCCACACTCGACTAGGGCATAGGTTTCATCGGCAGCTTTCCTGGGGCAGATTCCAGTCCAGATATGTGGGGCAACTGCCTGGTCATCTGTCCATACATTCATGTCTCCTCCATTTACCCAGCAAGCTTGAGATGGTGCTGGCTTTGGCAAGACAGTGCTGCAAACTGTGTGATCATGAACTTTGAGACCACCTCTCTGGATGCCTCCTGTGAATCATCTAGAATGGAATCGACATAAGCAAGCTCCTGAAGAAGAAAAATAATTACCTACTTTTTCGTAACAGTACTTTGAAATGTTGCTCATGCCCATTCCATTGCCCATCCTCCTTCCTCTCTGTTGCAATTGCCAGCAAGAAGGAGATGAGAGGACGTAGGAGTGGCAGCACATGATATACCAACACATGTGCAGGGTACTCAAGGGGATGCTATGGCCAATACTTATATATACAGCTATTGCTAATATAAATATCTCCGACCACACATGTAGGCGTACACACACTAGAATGGAATGGATATGAAAAACAACAGTCACAAGAAGGTTGTTAGCTATGGGAATGAATGTTGAGCTACTATATTTGCTTACTCAATCACAGTACTGCTGATCTATAACTCATTACTTTGCACAGTGTTTTTAGATACCATGAGTCAGATACCGTATTCTGCTCTATATCCTTTGCATTGCATTGCTCTGGCAGTGTAAAGAGGGTGGAATCTGGCTATCGTTTCCCTGCTGGGATTCTCCCAGTAGGACATGTGAACTCCTACAGTGTGATCCACATTGAGTACAACATATCTAAGAATCACAGATCCTGTACCTTTGTTAGTCTCTAAGGTTGCCACAGTACTACTCGTTGTTTTCCAAGTTAGAGACTAATACAGCTACCCCTCTGACACTTCTGTAGAATAAGTAAACATTATTTTCATTGT
Organism: Rafetus swinhoei; assembly: GCA_019425775.1. Taxonomy (NCBI): domain Eukaryota; kingdom Metazoa; phylum Chordata; order Testudines; family Trionychidae; genus Rafetus; species Rafetus swinhoei. The sequence goes on from CM033449.1 coordinate 59,145,231, forward strand.
ACAATGGACATGAATAGTTTCCATTTAACAGACTTTTTCTTAAAGATTTTTAACTATCTGGACTTCTGGCTTTATTTTGTGTTTTTTCCCCCCCTCCTAATTCCCCAGTGTCCTGTTTTCTTCTGTATTTTCACCAATGTTTATCAACATAATCTTTTTTTCTGTTGTGTTATTTCAGGTATATATCAAAGTGATAGACACAAATAACCACAGGCCTCAGTTTTCCACCTCAAAATATGAAGTCATTATACCTGAGGACACAGTGCCAGAGACAGAAATTTTGCAAGTTAGTGCCACCGACAGGGATGAGAAGAATAAACTAATTTATACAATGCAGAGTAGCATTGATCCCATCAGTCTCAAGAAATTTCGTTTGGATCCTGGAACGGGCTCTCTTTATACTTCTGAAAAATTGGATCATGAGGCCATCCACCAGCATATACTTACAGTAATGGTAAACAAGCATACCTTTTATTCTACATTAGAAAATATGTTTAAAAGCATTCTAACTGTATTGTGAAAAAGATAATGTATATTTAGTTCCTGATATTGGAGAAATGTATACATGTGTTTAACTTTACACTCTTTGAGTAGTCCCATTATTTGAATAGTAAGGATTGAGGTCTAAATTATTAATAGTTCTACTCTTTATAATGAACTCTGGGAAATTGGATTAGTAGCTGTAGTAATAAAGCTTGGTGCTAATTACTAATATTACGTTCATTTTTTTAGGTACGAGATCAAGATGTTCCTGTGAAACGTAACTTTGCTAGAATTGTTGTTAATGTTAGTGACATAAATGATCATACACCATGGTTCACCAGCTCTTCCTATGAAGGACGGGTATATGAGTCAGCAGCTGTTGGATCAGCAGTACTCCAAGTGACGGCATTAGACAAAGACAAAGGGAAAAATGCCGAAATTGTATACTCTATTGAATCAGGTATATGCACAGTCTCATAAGTCTTCTATATAGCTTAACATTTAACTAGGTCATAGTTGGCTTAAAATGCAAATATGTAAAATTATGCCATTATACAATCAAAGACCAATATAAATGTTTCCATAATGTTTAAAAAAAAAACCCACAAATTCAAATGGGCTTCTTATTACAACTTAAACATTGTTTCATTTGGCTACTTCTTGAGAATCTCAAAATGAAAACATCTAGGAACCAAAAAGAAATAAATGTGAAACTGTCTCTTCTGTTTTGTTGTCCAAGTAGAGAAAAGTTACCCTTAAAAGAGTGTAAACATTATCATTAGTAAAAAATACATTTAGATTTTAAAATATGTTTTGATTTTATTATCTAAGATGTATTTTGTAAAACAGAGAAGTAAATATTTTAATTTTAAAAAAATTAGGCAAGATTCTTGGAATTGGCTTGTTGGTACATAGTATGGCATGGAGTGGGAGTACAGAAGGTCACTTTAAATCACCTTCATGTTCCTGTAATCCATGAAGCACTGGCTGGTTTCTATTTAAATGTAATGGCTGTCAAGCTATCACCCATTACAAGGTGGTTTAAAAAGGGGTGGGAGTTTGCTATCCTACTCCTACAACTCCTGAGGATTGTCCTTGATGGAAGGGAGTCCTTGGAGTAGCCAGTTAACTTGGGTTTGCAGTTGCTTTGTGCTGATAAACTAGACCAAAGCAGCTACAATGGATTTGACCACTTATTTTTAACCTCACAGTATGTCTTTAACACATTGCCATGTCCAGCCTTTTAATTCATTAATTACACTTTATTTCTTAGCATTCAAAAATGAAGTCTTCTCTTTATACTGACTTTGCCTCCCTGACTTGCCAGTGTTTCTCATCTCTCGCATGGAGGGATCATTGATGATGATAGTTCATTTTTCATGTTTATTCATTCCAATGCCCTTCTCCTTGGCTTTTCTTCTGAGGTGCCCTAAAGTGGTAATGGTAGCAACTTTAAGAAGTGAATACCCACAGGACCCAGATTGACATTGCTAACTCATTTCATGTAGAGTACCAAACCACCCCAGTTGGCTAATGCCTTTTGGTTACACTAGTGAATTAGATATGAATGATTCCATATCCCCTTGCCAAGCAACAGAACTGTCCAACCACAAATGGTGCAAAATGAACAAGCTCTGAGTTTTTTAGCAATTTAATTTAACTCCATTTACACCCTTTCTTTTATTGTATAGCTTTACAAAATGTTATATAATAAAAGTCAGTATAAAACATCTGAAACTTTATTAAAAATTATACAAATTATGTGATTGTCATATGCAGATTATACCTTATGTTTTGTCTGAACCCTAAAAGGATTTTTTTAAACCATACAAATTCAGGATTATGATTATAAAGAGATTTCTGTTGTTGAAAATACGAAAAGCCATTGCAAATATAATATATGCTTTATTTTCACAATTTTTACATACATTTGATTATATGCTCTGAGGGAATGAATGTCAAAGCATTTCAAGAAAAGAGTTTGAGCACTCTCTCTCTCTTTCTTTTTCATCCAGTCTTTCTCCCCAGCCCCCACCTCCCAATCTCTCCAGATTTTTGTGAGAATAAATATTAAACTTTATTTTCCTTGGCTTAGTTTTTTATGGAATTGTCAACTACTGGGAGGTTAAAGCATTATGGTTGATGTCCTAAGCCTATGGAATGAACATTCCTTAAATGCTTGTAATGGCTGATGGGATTTGTAATGAGAGATTCTGAGAATTCCACTGTGCTTAAAGCCTTAACTAACAGAACAGAAAATATCAACTACCCACTCATCAGCATAATTCAAACATTTTAAATAAAATTTTCCTCTGTTGAGAACATAGTTTTAGTAATATTTGCTATGTTTACTGTCCTCTGTAATTCAACTTTTGAGGAACCATAAATACTAGTCTAATTTAGTGCGTGTGCTGAAATCTTACAGGCTGTAAAATCCATTACAGTGTCTTTACTTTTAAAGGCCTTATTTATAACTGCTTGCTTTCAACTGTTAAATATCAAATTGCAGCTGGTAATGTTCAGAAAGTTGTCATTTTTAGCATAGGGTATAATCTATTAATTAAGGGTGAGATGTTTGCTTTAGTTCTCTCTGTTGCCTCTTTATTCCATGCCTTCATCACTGCATTCTGTGTTTGCTAGTCTGCTGCTGCTGCAGTCTTTTTAGCTTATTTACATGTCATTTGGATAGCTTTCAATTTTGCTTCTGTTGCGTGTTTCCCTGTTCTGCTTCTGTTGTGTGTTCCTTGGTCTTCCTCATCACTTCTTGTCCTGGGGGTTCCAATCCAATACCTGTTTTTTTTATGTTATTTGGGTAAATCCTAACCCATCTTCATTTTGTTCCATAATTTACCAGCCTATTGATTGTTGTTTCATTCTCTTCCAGTTCATTTGTGCTGATTTTTTTTCTGGCCATCTGATATTGGGGATTGGTCTAAGGCAGATGTTTTGAAAACTTTGAATTTAGATAAATTATTAAAACCATACTAACTCCAAGTTTCAGTACCATATAGTAAGACCTACTTTACAGTGGTGTTAAATATTCAACATTTAGTTTGGAGGGCACTTTTCTCTCTCTTAGCTGAGCTTTAAAGTAACAAAGGCTTGACTAGCTCTTGTTATTTTGCTTTGTCATCATCTATTTCACCTGCTGTGCTTCCAATGTGAAATATCAGACCTCTTCTTTGTGAGTCACAGAAAGTGTTATTGGTGTTTCTGATTCTGTGTGGATTCTCATTGTTTTAGTTTTGTTGGTTGTGATTTTGAACCTTGGAGATATTTGCTGTCTTGCATGTAAAATTCTGTGGGTATGAGATAGCAAATTGATGTCATCTGCAAAATCAAGGTCTTCTAACTTCTGTGTGAAATTCTGTTGCATGCCTTTGATTGTTCTGAGGTCTTTCTCATTATCCAGTTTACTACAAATAAAAAGAGCATGGGTTACAAAAGACATCCTTGTTTGACACTCATAATAACTTCAAATAGTTTAGTCAGTCCACTCTTAAGTATTACTAGGCATGTCATTTCTGCTCTGATTGATGTTAATAAATTACTGAGAGATTCCATAGTGTGTAATTCACTAAGGAATCTTTAATTTAGAACTAATGGTTTAAAGGATGTTTGCATTAACAGTTAATTGAGATGCACTTGAGACACATTAAAAAAAACTGTTTTTCCACAAATATTGCAATGAATTTTAATTCCTGAAGTATAGGCATAATGCTACTAACTTAAATTCCTAAATATATTTTTATGTTTAATGGTGGCTTTGATTTGATTGACTAATTAAGAAGATTGATTTAAAGAAGCAACATCACCTGTAATTTTTTTAAGTTATAGGTTATTTTGAGGCAATCTATATTTCTACTTTTTATCTTAGATCTGGACAACTTTTTTCCAGTGTTGAGGCAAAGTATTTTAGAGTAAAACAAAAGTTAGTACTAACAATTCTTTACAGGAAAATTCTAGATCACTAGAAATTGTTTTAGAACAAAATTAAGAAACATTAAGACCTCCTTTGCTTCTCAGCATGTACTTATTTTTTTAGTTTACGGCCAATTGGGCACAGACCCTTAATTCTTGTATATTTATTTTTGTCTCATTGTTAACTTTTTGTTTTGTTTTTTTCCTCTGCAGGGAATATTGGAAATTCTTTTACTGTAGATTCCATCTTGGGCACTATTCGAATTGCAAAAGAACTAGATTGTAATAACCAAAGAGAGTACAATTTGATGGTGAGAGCTACAGATAAAGGAAATCCTCCAATGAGTGAAGTCACTTCAGTGCTTATCTTTGTCACAATTTCTGATAATGCCTCACCAAAATTCACACGGAAGGAATATTCTACAGAAGTCACGGAAGGTGCCAGCATTGGTAGCTTTGTTGGAATGGTTACTGCGTATAGTCAGTCTTCTGTAGTTTATCAGATAAAAGATGGTAATGTAGGTGATGCCTTTGATATCAATCCAAACTCAGGTGTCATCACCTCTAGGAAGATACTTGATTTTGAAACTTTGCCTTTTTACACACTGACTGTTCAGGGAACCAACATGGCTGGGTTGTCTACTAATACGACTATATTGGTGCATCTCCGGGATGAGAATGACAACTCACCAGTTTTTATGCAGGCAGAATACACAGGACTGATCAGTGAATCAGCCTCAATTAACAGTGTAGTTCTAACTGACAAGAATATCCCTTTAGTAATTCGAGCTACAGATGCTGATAAAGAATCAAATGCTGTGCTGGTTTACCAAATTATTGAACCCTCGGTCCACAAGTATTTTGCCATTGATTCTAGCACTGGTGCCATTCGTACTCTAATGAGTTTGGACTATGAAGAGACAAACATTTTCCAGTTTTCAGTACAAGTACATGATATGGGGACACCACGTTTATTTGCAGAATATGCAGCTAATGTTACTATTTATGTGATTGATATCAATGATTGCCCTCCCGTGTTTTCAAAAGATTTGTATGAGGCATCCCTTTTGGTGCCTACATATAAAAGAGTACAAGTCATCACCGTAAATGCTACAGATGCTGATTCAGTTGCTTTTTCACAACTAATTTACTCTATCACTGAAGGTAACATTGGAGACAAATTTTCAATAGATCCTAAAACTGGAACTATAACTGTACAAAATACAACTCAGTTAAGAAGCCGATATGAATTAACAGTCAGAGTATCTGATGGGAGATTTGCAAGCACTGCATCTGTAAAAATTAATGTGAAGGAAAGCAAGGCAAGTCCACTCAAGTTCACACAAAGTTCCTACTCTGTAGTAGTGCGAGAGAATTCCACAAAGGCAGAAAGAATAGATGTCATTACTGTGGTAGGGAATCAAATGAATGAGCCTTTGTTTTATCATATTCTAAATCCAGATAGCAGATTTAAAATCAGCAGCACTTCAGGAGTACTTTCAACCACAGGAATACCATTTGATCGCGAACAGCAAGAATCTTTTGATATAGTGGTAGAGGTGACAAAGGAGCATAAACCATCGGCAGTTGCACATGTTGTGGTGAAGGTCACCATAGAAGACATAAATGATAATGCTCCAGTTTTTGTCAATCTTCCATATTATGCTGCTGTTAAAGTAGACACTGAAGTGGGCCACATTATTCGACGTGTTACAGCAGTAGATAGAGATGTAGGGAGTAATGGAGAGGTACGCTATTACCTCAAAGATCATCATGAACACTTCCAAATTGGGCCCACTGGTGAAATCTCACTCAAGAGACAGTTTGAACCAGACACACTAAATAAGGAATATCTTGTCACAGTGGTGGCAAAAGATGGAGGAGAACCAAGTTTTTCTGCCCAAGTTACAGTCCCAATCACTGTTATGAATAAAGCCATGCCAGTTTTTGAAAAGCCTTTCTATAGCGCAGAGATACCTGAAAACATACAGTTACACAGCCCTGTTGTCCATGTACAAGCAAACAGTCCAGAAGGACTTAAGGTGTTTTATAGTATCACAGATGGAGATCCTTTCGATCAGTTTACTATCAACTTCAACACTGGAGTAATAATTGTTGTTGCCACTCTAGATTTTGAGTCCCATCCTGCCTATAAACTGAGCATACGAGCAACTGACTCACTGACTGGAGCTCATGCTGAGGTGTTTGTAGATATAATAGTGGAAGATATAAATGATAATCCTCCTCTGTTTACAAAGCCATCGTATACTGTGATCCTTTCAGAGGCATCTGTAATTGGCACATCTGTTGTACAAGTTAGTGCTACAGATGCTGATTCGGGAACGAACAGAAGGATTTCCTATCACTTGGTTGAAAATAATAGCAAGAGTCATGAGTATTTCCACATGGATAGTAGCAGTGGACTCATTCTGACAGCAAGAACTTTGGATTACGAACAGACCCAGCAACATAAATTACTAATAAGGGCAGTGGATGGTGGAATGCCCCCCCTGAGCAGCGACCTCATTGTAACTGTCAGTATAACTGACCTCAATGATAACCCACCATTATTTAACCAACTGCTTTATGAAGCTAAAATTAGTGAACTGGCTCCCCGTGGACACTTTGTAACCTGTGTAAAAGCCTCAGATGCAGATAGTTCAGATGTAAACAAACTGGAATATTCAATTCTGACAGGCAATGATCACATGAATTTTGTAATTAATAGCAAAACTGGCATCATCTCCATCTCAAACCTACGCAAACAGACCCTGAAGTCTCTTTACAATCTTAATGTGTCTGTGTCTGATGGGGTCTTTAGAAGTTCAGCTCAGGTACAGATAACTGTTATGGGAGCCAATTTACATAGCCCCATATTCAGTCAGAATGAGTACGAAGTGGAACTAGCTGAAAATGCTCCATTGCATACCTTGGTGACTGAAGTTAAAGTGACAGATGAAGATTCTGGGTCTAATGGCCAAATCACTTATCATATTGTAAATGACTTTGCCAAAGACAGATTTTACACTAATGAGAGAGGGCAAATATTTACTTCTGAAAAGCTTGACCGGGAAACACAAACTGAAAAAGTAATTTCTATTAGTTTAATGGCCAAAGATGCTGGAGGAAAAGTTGCTTTTTGCAATGTTAATGTGATTCTTACCGATGATAATGATAATGCCCCTCAGTTCCGAGCGACAGAGTATGAAGTGAATATTGGATCTAATGTTCCAAGAGGAACATTTATCACTAAAGTTTTGGCATCAGATGCTGATGAGGGTACAAATGCAGACATTACATACACCATTGAAGCAGAGTCTGAAAGTGTCAATGAAAATTTGGAAATTGATCTTTTGTCCGGTGTAATTACTACAAAAGAAAGCTTAATTGGTTTAGAAAATGAGTTTCTAACTTTCTTTGTTAAAGCACGGGATGGTGGATCCCCCCCAAAGCAATCAGTTGTTCCTGTATACATTAGAATACTCCCTCCAGAAGTGACTCTTCCCAAATTTGCAGAGCCATTTTATTCTTATGCTGTTTCTGAGGACATTCCTATTGGAGCTGAGATTGATGTTATACATGCAGAGCATAATCAGACGTTAGTATACACCCTAATTAAAGGGAATACTCTTGAAAGTAATAGGGATGAATGCTTTGTGATTGACCGACAAAATGGAAGATTGAAACTTGAGAAGAGTCTTGATCATGAGACAACTAAGTGGTATCAGTTTGCAGTACTAGCACAGTATATGAATGAAGGTTATAATGTTGTTTCCTTAGTAGATGTAAGCATTCAGATAAAAGATGCAAATGACAATAAACCGGTTTTGGAGTCGAATCCATATAAAGCTTTCATTGTGGAAAACATGCCAAGTGGAACGAGAGTCATCCAAGTGAAAGCAACTGACTTGGATTCAGGACTCAATGGGCAGGTTACATATAGTTTAGATCCATCACAAGAACTGGAAATCACAGAGTCTTTTGCTATAAACATGGAAACAGGTTGGATTACCACCCTTAAAGAGCTTGACCATGAGAAACGGGATAAATACACAATTACAGTGGTTGCATCTGATCGTGGTGAAAAAATTCAGTTGTCTTCTATGACAGTGGTTGAAGTTACTGTTACAGATGTGAATGACAATCCTCCTCGCTTTACTGCGGAGATCTACAAAGGGACAGTTAGTGAAGATGATCCACCTAGTGGTGTGGTTGCGATCTTAAGTACCACTGATGCTGATACAGAAGACTCTAACAGACAAGTCATCTATTATGTTACAGGTAAACATTTTAAAAACATGTCATATTAACTTGGGTTATAGAACTTGAATAAAGTGAGTTATCACTTAGGCTTTAAAAAGATTACAAAATATTTGAAATGGGGTATCTTTGACAGAAGACATATTTTTAAGTTTTAAAACATTTCAGAAGCTATCAGGATACATCATTTTTCTTTTACTTCCTTTAAAATGGTGATCTTATAATTCATTTTGCCTTCATGATATTTATATCTATGGGAGGAAATACTTAAACTGAAATAAATTGTGCATTGAAAAACAAGCAAAATCCATAAGAAATAGATTAAATATAGTTTAAATTAATTTTTGGTAGATTTTTTTTTTTTTAATGTTTAGTGTAACTGCTTAAATATGTTGTCCTCTGTAATGCTACATTAATCACCATGGCAACACTAATAGCAGCAAATACAAAGCATTTAAATGCATTTCAGTATGTGTATGTATTTAAAACCTGATTTCTTTTACCCCTAAAATATGAAGATTTTTTTTAAATAGAAAGCTATGAGGTATGATTCTTGGGGCGGGGGCGGGGGGCAGTTGTTTTTTCTTTTTCTCCTAAATAGTAACATTATCTCTTTTTGTGTGAATGACATATTTTTGATTGTTTAGGAGGAGATCCCTTTGGACAATTTGCAATTGAAAACATACAGAATGAGTGGAAGGTCTATGTCAGAAAACCTCTGGACAGGGAAGAAAAGGACAATTACCTTCTAAACATTACAGCTACCGATGGGATATTTGCAACAAAAGCTGTGGTTGAAGTTAAAGTCTTAGATGCTAATGACAACAGTCCTGTTTGTGAAAAGGTAGATTGAGTTTTACATGGATGGCCATTTTCAGTGCATGCACCATTTCATTGTAAAATCGTCTTTATCTTAAATTTAAGAGATTGGCACAAATTGGTTGCTTTATGGAAATGGCTTTCTAATAAATATGGGAAAGAAATGTATTTTGGGCTATTGAGACAAGAAGTTGCCAAATAAGGGTAGTCTGTTGGGCATATTTCACTATTTTAAAAACTCATGAGGCTTACTCAGTGACCTACTCATAATTCACTTTGCCACTGTGCAGAGGACGGGAAGACTGTGTATTGAATTTCAGTTCTCCGTTTCCCATGTGAATGCAGGCATTACAAAGACAAAACAGGGAGCTTTATGCTGCTACTGTGGCAGTGCATACCAGCTGATTTCCATAAGAAGTGTGGCAACAAAGTAGTCCAGGTACCTGCACTTGGCAGGATGATACTGCTATGCACATGTTAATAGAGGTGGAGTTAAGTGTGCTGGGCTCAGTGGTGCAGGAGCTATCCTTGATAGGAGTGGAAGGGTTGTACAGCCAGGGAAATTGCACTGTCAGAATCCTAGAATTCTGTAATCCATATATGTCTCCAAGCCTGCTGAGAGAGCCATCTCTCTTGCCACTTTTGATTCCCTGATAAAAGTTTACTTCTGCCATCTCGCTGATGAGATTTCACCTATGTCTTTAAAGCTTGTTTATGTTGTGTTTTTGTTTTTAACTGGAGACTTACAGGCCTTATGCTGTTTTATTAAAGGAATGAATCAGTTCTTTATAAGTCAGACAATACTTGGACAGTATGACCTATTGGTAGGTCAAGATAGGAAGTTGAATTAAATTCACAATACAACGAGTATTGATGTCAGGAAATAATCAGATGTTCAGGTGTTTGGACCTCTTGGTTGTGTATAGGCACTTGGAATCCTCAAATTTGTAAATACCTGTAATAAATAATTACCTCACTGAATAATTTATTAAAGGTGAAGCAGTTGATAAAAATGTGATTTTTCCAGCTATTTTTGGATATTTTGATATCTCGTTCACTTTACATGTTCCAGAATCCTCTAATGTCAAGTAGATAATTTCATCTGTCCTTGTCTTCTTTACCCTCCCCTATTAAGCATTGCTCTCTCTAATACATTTTAATCTTTCAATTTACTTTACAACTTCTAGACTTTATACACTGATACAGTTCCAGAGGATGCCCCTCCTGGCAAATTGATCATGCAGGTCTCTGCTACAGATGCAGATATTCGTTCCAATGCAGAAATTACTTATACACTACATGGCACTGGAGCAGAAAAATTCAAGCTCAATCCAGACACAGGTAAAATTCATAATATATAATACATATAAAACTACAGACACTGCCTTTTTTAAAAAAAATATTACAACTAGATAAATATTGATCCTTACATAAATTGGCCTGTATGCACAAAAAAAGGAATGTTATTCATTTTTTAAATGCAAACTTAACGTTAAATTGTTTTAGAGAAAAATGGTAAGCATTCAGTATATGAAGAAGAAATAAAGAAATGAACACACAAATAACTTGTGAACTCATAGCCTGGAAATTTTGTTAAGGACAGGGGTATAAATGAATTTTTAAAACCATTAGATAAGATCATGGTAAGATAGATCCATCAAGTTGGTTGGGTTACAGCCAAATGCCTTAGGTGTCCCTAAACCTCTGGTTGCCAGAAGATGGGACTGAACAGGGGATGGATCACTCAATAATTTCCTGATCTGTTCATTCCCTCTGAAGCATCTGGCACTGGCCAGTGTTGAAAGACAGGGTACTGGCCAGGTGGACCATTGGTATGACACAGTATGATCATTCTTATGTTCCTGGGAAAAAAAAGTCAAAACACCTTGAAGCCAGAAGTCGAGTTTCCTTAATTGCTATCAAATTTCTATGCCAAATAAGTGGAAAGTAAAAGGATGTCTTAAATATTGTACTTTTTTATATTTAATATATTGGTTCCTAGCCAGGTGGCTAACCATCTGGCTGGATCTAAACTTTCTGTACATATCAAGAATAGTGCAAAAGAGAGATCCAGTGATCTCAGATCTTTGCAGCTAGTGACATGAAATTTAATAGCGTTAGTGAACCAGAACCATCCCAGACTTGCTTGGAGGCATCACATAAGCAATCTACATTCCATCACACTCTAATTGGTTCATTTTTATGCCAGTCAAAGCTACATAAGCAAGAGTTAGCTGGACCTCCTTTGAGGTCCTACCGTCCCAGTCTTCAGTCCAGTGTATGCAGAATTCAGAAGAAAAGGGTGACAAAAATAAAGTGAAGGAAATGATGCAGCTAAAGTGAGGGAGCTAAGGGTAATGGGAGTACAGTGGTCATGAAAGGATTAAAGAAGAAACATCAGGATTTCCATTATGGTAAAACAGATTGTTCTCAAGTTTTCTTTCTGCAGTTTGCTGGTATTCTAGCTACATAAGTTCAGAGCTGTTGTAACAGGCAATCCTTGCAAACTGAACCATGAGTTTTAGACTTTTGTGGGGAGAGGAGCTTCTGGGTGACCAAAATTTCTGTAGCTCTACAGAGAATCTCAGAGACATCGCTATTTGCTAGAGGGTGAGTGTCAGCTGGGAACCATGCAAGGTTTACAATTAAATGGCCTGAGAGAAGATCTTGTGGATTTCCTAGGTGTTTGTACAAGGAAGAAAGGGGGTTCCTCCCCTACCAAGTCATAGGTAAAAATGTCTCACTTTAGGTTTTAGTAGGTAATGAAGCTGCCGCCTTCCCCCAGCCCAAACCATTTGTAAACTTCCATAACCATCTCTTCCTTTCCTCATTCAAAAATATGTCATACATTTCTTTTCAACTTTGCATTTCATTAAAGCAAGGATTCGAGAATTTCTTTTATTTTTTTTTCAAATAATGAATCATAGATGTATGCATGCCTAGATGTATATGTTCTGTATATGGGGTATTGTACATTTGATCAATTGCAATTTCAGAAGGGTTTTCAGAAAGCAGAAGGTTTCCAGCTACATGAGCTGAAAAGATAGCCCCTGACATGTTTTGCCCAATGTAGGACTCATTAGTGTGGTACAGCTGTTGTCTCAGCCATTGACAAATTTATCCTCAAAAGGAAATTGTTATTTAGCTTTTGTGAGTAAAAACAAAGATAGATTTTATAAAAACATCATGGTACAAATCATTATGGGATACTTAATTCTGGTGACTCAAGTAAGTCCATTTGTTTTACATCTTTTCTGTTGATAGGTGAATTGAAAACATTAGCACCGCTTGATCGTGAGCAGCAAGCAATTTATAATCTTTTAGTCAAGGCCATAGATGGAGGAGGAAGATTCTGCAAGGCTGATGTTATTCTCACTCTAGAAGATGTGAATGATAATGCCCCAGAGTTTACAGCTGATCCTTATTCCATTACAGTGTTTGAAAACACTGAGCCTAAAACACCATTGACAAGAGTGCAGGCTACAGATGCGGATGCAGGTAAATGTTACTTAACTATGTTTCTGCCATAGTCTCACAAATGACAATAATCCTTAGCTAGTGGAGATTTAGCTGTCTTTCAGTAGGACTTGCAGGCACTCAGTACCTCTCAGGATGAGGTCACTAATTGATATGTTTAGGTCAGGAAATCTGATACAATTTTCATCTCAGTAGCTTTGAAAGTATGCACTTGTACCTCTGTCTAGTGCTGGGCAGGATTCCATTTTCACGCTGCAAAAGAGTTTAAAACTTCAAACATTTCTTCCATTACACATTAGGGTGAAAATAGGGGGGGGAGGGAGGGAGGGAGGTGTTGTGAAAAAAACAGGAAGAAGGGGGGTCCAGGCCACCTGCAGAATAGCCAATAGCTGAGAGGTTAAGATACTCATTGGGCAAGTAGGAGACTCCTGTAGAAGTCCTTGCTAGGCTTGATTCTGAAGGGCCTAGAATCTGGGTGCCCAGCATCCAGGTGGGTACCCTAAGCACCTGGCTGTTGGCTGTTCTAGGGTAGGTTTATTCCTCTCTCTGGCAATGATGAGAATCTCTGTCCTACTCCAGGGAGACTTCAGGTTTTGATGAATTTATATTATCTGACAAACTGTGTCATCAAAAGTTCACAGCTAGCTCTGTGACCGTGTGCAAATTATGGAGGGAAGTGAAAAGTGTGGGCCCAAGCCTCCTCTCACATTTACTATTTCTGCAGTGTTGTAGGTCTGTTGGGTTAGTGCAAGTTGGACCTCCCTGGTCTGGCACCCTTGGAAACTGACCAGTCCCAAATGAGGGAGGTTGCCAGATGATGGCAGATCAATTCCAGCCTCTCTGCTGACGGACTCCGAGCTTTCCCGGGATCTGTCAGCAGACCCAGCCAGGCTTCCATCCTGGCCCTCAGGCTGCAGTAGCCTCCAGGCTGCAGTAACTGGGCACTGACCCCCTGCCTCCCAGCTGTCAAACCAGGGCCACCGGGCTCCCGGTTCCGCCACTGTGCTCCCTGCTTCCGGGCTATCACAGCAGGCTCCCAGGCTGCACCCCTAGCTGCTGGGCTCCCTGTTCCCAGCTGCAGGGTTCTCTGTCCCGGGCCACCACCCCGCTTCCTGCCTCTGGCTCCCTGGCTGCTGGACTCCCAGCTGTCAGGGCTCTCTGGTCATAAGAACGGCCATACTGGGTCAGACCAAAGGTCCATCTAGCCCAGTATCCTGTCTGCCAACAGTGGCCAATGCCAGATGCCCCAGAGGGAGTGAACAGAACAGTGAATCTTCAAGCAATCCCTCTCCTGTCACCCATTCCCAGCCTCTGACAGAGGCTAGGGACACCATTCCTACCCATCCTGGCTAATAGCCATTGGTGGACATAACCTCCATTAATTTATCTAGTTCTTTCTTGAACCCTGTTAAAGTCCTGGTCTTCACAGCCTCCTCTGGCAAGGAATTCCGCAGGCCAACTGTGTGTTGCATGAAGAAAAACTTCCTTTTGTTTGTTTTAAATCTGCTACCTCTTAATTTCATTTGGTGACCCCTAGTCCTTATGTTATGGGACAAGTAAATAACTTTTCCTTATTAGCTTTTCCACACCAGTCATGAATTTAAAGAACTCTATCATATTCCTCCTGCCCCCTTACTTTCCTCTTTTCTAAGATGAAAAGTCCAAGGCTTTTTAATCTCTTTTCATGTGGGACCCGTTCCAACACCTCATCATTTTTGTTGCCCTTTACTGAACCTTTTCCAATACCAATATATCTGTTTTGAGATGAGGCGACCACATCTGTATGCAGTATTCAAGATGTGGGTGTCCCATGGTTTTATATAGAGGCCCTTTTTTAATGATTCCTAACATTCTGTTTGCTTTTTTGACTGCTGCTGCACATTGAGTGCGTGTTTTCAGAAAACTATCCATAATGACTCCAAGATCTCTCTCTTGAGTAGTTATAGCTAAATTAGTCCCCATCATATTGTATGTATAGTTGGGATTATTTTTTCCAATATGCATTACTTTACATTTATAAACATTAAAGTTCATTTGCCATTTAATTGTCCAGTACTTAGTTTTGTGAGATCTTATTGAAACTCTTCTTCACAATCTGCTTTGGTCTTAACTATCTTGTTTAGTGTATTGTCTGCAAATTTTGCCACCGCACTGTTTATCCTTTTCTCCAAGTCACTTATAAATAGGTTGAATAAGATTGGACCCAGTACGGACCCTTGGGGGACACCACTAGTTACCTCTCTCCATTCTCAAAATTTGCTATTTATTCCTACCCTTTGTTTCCTGTCTTTTAACCAGTTATCAGTCCATGTGAGGACCTTCTCTCTTATCCCATGACAACTTACTTTACTTAAGAGCCTTTGGTGAGGGGCCTTGTCAAATGCTTCCTGGAAATCTGAGTACACTGTATCTACTGGATCCCCGGTGCCCCCGTGTACCATAAATGTTGCTGGACCAGAGAGTCCTGGACCAGAGATGTTCAATCGCTGCTGATTTTCAGGCAGTCTGTGCTCGAATGAGTGTCTGCTAGCAGAAAGTCATGTTTTGAAAAACATGACCCACAGACAATAGACAGTATCATAGAGTATAGCTCCATTAATTGTACTTTATATGATATGTAGTGGTATTGAGATAAGTAGCTTGTCTTTCATTGTTTAGCTATAAAAATATTATGTGAATGTGAGCTGAATGTGACATTTAAAAGAACTTAGAGTCAGACTTTGTGCTTATAAATTCAGCAGGAGAATTATAGAAGCATATGGTTCCTGTCTTGATGGTCAAGTTGTAATGTTTGGTATTGCCTCAGTGCTAAGAAAAACATTATTTATTCAGATGAAGTTCAATAGCAGCAGAAAGCCAGTTGCACACTTTGCCTGCTTCTGGGGCTCATAAGCAAAATGAATGGCACAAAGTGCTATGTTGTCATTTTAATGTAGCACTCTTGCCAGAGAAGGTGTGCCTGTTCATCTTGTGTACTTGATTCTTTAAGAAACGTACTGGATTAGAGCCTAGTTATTTGATGCAGCTGGGCGCTATATATGTAAAAAAATATTTTTAAAGGATTTAATCCTGTAACATAGAAATTATCTTTTTGAAGTTATAATTAGATTTATATCATTAATCAGAATTTAATAACAACAGAGACTGTGAATAAAATAGAAAGTTAATTAATCTTTCTGTAGTAGGAGTCACAAATCCACAGTCTATGGTATAGTTTATACCAAGTCAGTAGTGTCTACTCTTGACATTAGCCTCTACAGTTACTTAAATTTGCTTTAATGTGGTTGTCAGCGTTTCATTTACACTCTTTTCCATGTACATTGTTATATATATTAATTATTGTTATCATGTATTTAGCTGTCATGTTCCATTAAAAAGTCTTCTGTTTTTAAATGCAGGGATGAACAGTAAAATTCACTACTCACTAGTGAACTCTGCTGATGGACAGTTCTCCATTGATGAATTTTCTGGAATTGTTCAGTTGGAGAAGCCTTTGGATCGGGAGTTGCAGGCAGTATACACTCTGACTTTAAAAGCTTTAGATCAGGGTTTACCTAGAAGGCTGTCCTCTGTTGCTAGTCTTGTGGTTTCTGTTTTGGACATAAATGATAATCCACCTGTGTTTGAATATAGAGAGTACAGTGCCACTGTACCAGAGGACACTTTAATTGGAAAAGAAATTCTCCAGATTTATGCTGCCAGCAGGGATTTTGAAGCCAATGCTGAGATCACCTATTCAATAGTCAGTGGAAATGAACATGGAAAATTCAGTATTGATTCAGCAACAGGTAACAGAAAAACATATTAATTTATATTTAGCGTTATTATTTTCACCATGCATTGTGTTATATTACACATCATTAAACTAATTAGTGAAGGAGATAGTCTTAAAACATATGTCCTGTAAAGTCTGTGATACCTTAGACCACGTATTCAGTCTGGGCGGATTGAATTTTCTTTTGGGCAGGTTGAAGTTTCTTATGTGCAACATCAATCTTGAGGTAATGTGTGGATGTGCACCCACTAGTACAAACAAAAACCATAGATATAAATATATTTTTTAAATAGTCCATAGGTGTGAAAGAAAAAAATATTAAAAATAAGAGATAACAAGGAACAATGCTTATGATTATTTAATATGAAATTAACACTTCCCTTGGCCGAAGAAGTGGATTGTACCCACGAAAGCTCATAATACTTTTAATATTTTTGTTAGTCCAAGGTGCTACAGAACCAGAACGCTACCAGAGAGCAAAGACTTGGCCTTAATGCAATGCAGTTTACTGTGTATTTATTTGTAATACAGGATTTTAAAAAAACCCATTAAGATCAGAATTTTAAGTATCTGCAACACTCAAAATAAATGTTATTAAAATAATCTTTTTCTTTTTTACCTTAAGGTATTAGCACAGGGGTGGGCAATAATTTTTGATGGGGGGGGCCACTCCAAAAATTTGGTAAGTGATCGAGAGCCACACTCTTCCATGATATTAATGGAGGAGATGCAGAGGTGTGGGATGCAGGTTGGGTACAGAAGGGAGCTTGGGGTAAAGGATCTGGAAGGGAGTTTGGGTGAAGTAGAGGGTTGTGACCTGGGACAATGGACTGGGGTGAGGAGTGGGTACAGAGCTTGAGAGGGGCTTGTGACCTGGGGCAGGGTTGCAGGAGGGGGTGCAGGGATCTGGGCTGTGATCAGAGATAGTAGATTGGGGTGCAGGGTCTGAGAGGGGGTTGTGACCTGACGAAGGGTGTAGGAGGGGTTGCAGAGTCTTGGAACGTATATGGGGGCTGGAGCAGAGGTACAGAAGGTTTGGGTTACATAGGGAAGAGGGACAGAGGATTGGGGGAGGGAAGGATGGGCTGGGATGCTAGAGACAGGTTCTAGCGGTGAGACCTTAGCTGTTTTCAAGCCAGCAGCCCAGCAGGTTCCTTAGCCAGGGTCCCTGCCTTCGAGCCCCTGTACATGCTGCAGGAGCCATGTTTATTGCTCTAAACTGATTAGTGTGAGCCCAGGGGATGAGGGAGGAAGGGCACTTCCCATGGTGCCTTCCTGCAAACAGGCAGCTGCTATTGGTCAAAAACAGTCAATGGGAGCTAAGGAGGGGCAGGGGCAGCATGAGAAGCCTGTCTTGCCTCTGTTCAGGCTCTCACCATTCACACCTGGCCCTGCAGCCGCCTTCATTGAGTTCCAAGCAGGGCGGAGCAGTCAGGGAGCCGGCTGAGGCTCTCGTGGCTGGATCAGGCCGACAGATCATCTTTTCCCCTGCCCTGGAGTAGAGACTGGAACCAGCTTCTCCATTTGTAGCAGGCAGCAGCTGCCTTTTCCCCTTCCCAGCTGATCTGCTAAACTTCCTGCCTGCACAGGGAGCTCTGAACTTCTACGCAGGGCTCAGAAAAGCGCCACACAGCTGCGAGCTTACCGGGAACCTTGCCTTAGACTGATCTGTTTTGTTACTGTCTGCTGAAGATGTGCATTCTTTTAAAAAGAATAATAAAAAATGAAACATTAACTGCAGGTAACGGTTTTGGTCTCTGCTATTTAGGATATCCTTGCTTAGTCTCAGAAGTAGAGTAGAAGTTTCCTAACTAATGTGTACTTCACCCTGCCAAAAATAAAAACAAAAACAACTATACAGTAATTCCTCATTTAACATGGTAGATACATTTCAGAAAATGATCGTGCTAAGTAGAAACATGTTATGCAGGGTCAATTTTCCCATTGAAAATAATGGAAAAGGTGAGGGTTGCGTTTCAAGTGCACGTGTGCTCGCAGCTCCAGCCTGCACTTGTTAGCAGCTGGGACCGGGACATAAGGTTGGGGGAGAAAGGGGCCTGGGTTATAGCAGGGAGGGGAGGTGTTTGGCTCTGGAGAAGGGAAGGGAAGCACAGGGGAGGGGGTTTGCAGTCGGTGGCTGGGTTTCCCCCGCTGGCTGGTCACCGGCAGCTGCACGGGGCTTCCCCTGCCTCCCTGCAAAGTGACGGAGGTTCGCCACTCGCCGTGCCATTCCCCGGCGACCCCCTCTGGCTGGAAGCCCCGCGCTGCTGCCGGCAACCAGCTAGCTGGGGAAACCCATCCGCCGGCTGCAAGCAGGGGGCGGAGGAGAGGGAGAGAAGCATCCGGCCAGAGGGGGTTGCCGGGGAACGGCGTGGCGAGCAGCAAACTTCTGCCGCTTTGCAGGGAGGCAGGGGAAGCCCCGCGTAGCTGCCAGCGACCGGCTGGCTGGTAGGCAAAATCATGTTATTTCGGGGACAGGTCGTGTTGTTCAAAAAATGTTCCCTAAACAAAAAATCGTGCTATCGCGAAAACGTGTTAAGCGGGCACGTGTTAAGCGAGGAATTACTGTAATTACAGATAAAAGTCTTAAAAAACAGTGAATAATCCTGTGGCACCTTAGAGACTAACAAAAAATGTGATGGTATCATGAGCTTTCGTGGGCACAACCCACTTCTGTAGTCTGTTCACAAAAGCCATTATGTATAATCTGAATGAGTTAGGTTTGATTGAAGAGAGACGCAAGATTAAACCAACAAGAAAAATTAATTATTGGTCCACAAAAAGTGATAAGTATAGAAGAGCTGATAATGGCATTACAGAAACACAGAACTATGTTACCGATCAGTGTGTCCAGCCTAAATATGAAGGCTTTTAGGAGTACATGTCAATGGGACTGCAGAGACTAAGTCACTTAGATGCTTTTGAAAATGTTACCCTTTAGTACTGCTACTTTATTAAAAAGTAACTTATGACTGAAGGAGCACTGAGGTATAATTCTTGTACATAAATTACGTATGGGTTTTTTTTACAAAGGGTATTTTCAGGAAAAATAGTCTCTCTCTCCAAAGGCCTTGTTTGCACTCCTTTGGTTATTGTTAAACTGGTACTACTTCCCCACTCCTCATCTGTAGTTATACTGGTATAAAAGTGGTTGTACCCATATAGCTTATCCTCACATGGGAAGGGAAACAAACTATACTGGTATTAGGCACCTTCATATAAGCACAACTGTGTCTATATAAGATGTGGTGCCACTTCCATAATTATGTTTAAAAAAAAAATCCTAACCATAATCCTTCGACTGGTACAAAATGTGTGTGTAGCCCAGGCATTTCTACTGCTCGCATTGCTTGTGTTTAATATACACTTGACATAATAGTCTTCTGTTTGTGACATCAAAGCTAGTTTCTGTGTCAGTGAAATCAAAGATTATTTCACTTACTTGATTTATTTTGATGGAAAGTGCAAACAGGACATGTTTTTTTCTAGACCTTCCCTGCAATAAAAGAGCAAAGGAAAGTAAGAGTCAGAAAAAGAGAGTAGGATATGAGAGTTTTTCATGGCAGCAGCAACTTCTGAATGTTTAAGGTTTTATCTCATTGCTGTTTATCTCTCGTTCTACGCTGGTATAACACAGAGAGTAATCAAGTCATAGGGGTACTTGGAAAATAATTATACTGACAAGCAATAATATGTGGTACCACAGTAATATCCAAGTATTAAAATGTGTGATTTTCCTTTTGTAGGAGCCATTTTTATTATTGGAAGCCTGGATTATGAAAGTTCCCATGAGTATTACTTGACAGTGGAAGCCACAGATGGTGGCACACCTTCATTAAGTGATGTTGTAACAGTGAATATTAATGTAACAGATATCAATGATAACACTCCAGTGTTCAGCCAAGACACTTACACAGCAGTAATCAGTGAGGATGCCATGCTTGAACAGTCAGTCATTACAGTATGTATAATCGTGGTTTTGTTTGTTTGATGTTTTTTTCTTTACTTTATTCAGTTGTGGCATAGCTTTTCTCTTGGAGAAATAAATATACATTTGAAGGTGGCCGCAAACGGATACCAACCTGCTATGTAGTAAATCGTTAACTTCTTTTTAAGAAAACTTTCAAACCTGGGAATATAAACCATATAGGGAAAGTGCAGAATATTTTGTATTTGTTGCAGACCATTTATATGAATTATGATTTCATTTGCAGAGAGATTCCAGGGAAATTAGTTTAGCTGACTTTGGTATATTCCACATATTAGAGTTTTTGCCTTGAGAACTCTAATATGCTAAACTTGAAACAGCTGTGCCTTCCATTAGAATGAGTTTATTGAAAGCACACCACTATCTACTTAGATCAGTTTTAAATGAAAATATAATGTTCTTTAGGTTATAGCAGATGATGCTGATGGACCTTCAAACAACCATATTCACTACTCAATTATAGATGGCAACCAGGGGAGTCCTTTTACAATTGACCCTGCCAAGGGTGAAGTAAAAGTGACTAAACTTCTAGACAGAGAAGAGGTAAGTTTTATACCTTTTTTATTTCAGATGGTTAGATTAAAATGCTACTTTTATGTTAACTTGACACTGCCATTTTGGGGAGGTGATGTTTATGTACATTCTGATGACTTCAGGTGTTTTAAAATTAAGGTAAATGTTTTACAATGAGGGCACTTCATTTAAAGTGTCACCAACTATAGCAGAGGTGGGCAATAATTTTTGATGGTGGGGCCACTCCAAGAATTTGGAAAGTGGTTGAGAGTTGCACTCTTCCATGATATTAATGGAGGAAGTGCAGGGGTGTGGGATGGAGGTTGAGAGCAGAAGGGAGCTTGTGGTAAGGGAGGGAGTTTGGGTGAAGG
This sequence comes from Rafetus swinhoei, assembly GCA_019425775.1. Taxonomy (NCBI): domain Eukaryota; kingdom Metazoa; phylum Chordata; order Testudines; family Trionychidae; genus Rafetus; species Rafetus swinhoei. Next base: position 59,166,838 of record CM033449.1, read on the forward strand.
AGGCAGTTGTGACCTGGGGCACTGGAGTGGGGTGACCCCTCCCCTCCGGACTCTCAGTTTTTAAAGAAAAACCGCCCCACAGTCACATTTCTAAGGGGCATGCGGGTGGGGTGAGGCAAGCAGAGAGCTTGCTGGGGCTCCCCACAGCATCCACGAGCCGAATTCAGCCTGCAGGCCGTATTTTGCCCAGGCCTGAGCTATGGCATTAGTTTGTGCTTATTTTATTCATGTTGTAAGAGGGTTTTTTATTTATTATAATAAATGATGCATGTTAGAGTATGGTTGTTGGACTAAACAGTTAATGTAAATACTTCTGTTTGTCACTTTTTGTTTCTTTAATACACTTGTGATTTTTTTTTTTTTTTTTTAAAGATTTCAGGATACACATTGACAATTCAAGCTTCAGATAATGGAAACCCATCCAGAGTCAACACAACTACTGTAAACATTGATGTATCTGATGTAAATGACAATCCTCCACTGTTCTCAAAGGGGAACTATAGTGTTATCATCCAGGTAATCTAAACATAGCACTATAGATTTTGACAATCAAACTAAATTGAGTATTTGGATGTTAATCTGTGGCTTGATAAAGAACAGAAAAAATTGTATATTATTTTTATTATTTAAGGCTGAATTAATATAAATTGGATTATTTACAATAAACTCTGACTCAGGTAAACAAGGGTTGCAGAATCAGCACCATAATGTGCAACCTAATTAAAATAGTTGCAGAGAAATACTTCATTCATAGGATGTGTGTCACTTTTTGACATGTACGTTACTATATTTTGTTACGGTGTACAACATTCAATATTGCATATACAATACAGCTTAAAATCTATTACAAATTGACTTATTTGGCTAATCATAAATAGAGATTATTCTGAGAAAACTATATTTTAGCTGTTCAGTTATTGTAAAGTGTGTGCTCTGTACTGCTGCACATAGATCATTATTTAATTCATGTTACTCTATAGCAGACTCTTTGGCTGATTAAGAGATGATGCTGAGCTGCTGTAAAGGAAATGTCATTCACATCTCACATGGCACGGATGGTAGATGTGAACTGATGTTTTGAGGATTTATGTATGACAACCAGGAGATAGAAATAGAAAGAATATGCTAAATAAAATATAACAAAATAATGTTTCAGAGAGTTACTTCAATATCGTAAGCTTTTATGTATTGGTTGTGCCCTTCAGGTGTGTGACGGGGCATGACAAATCTGAACTGGGAAGGAAATAGTGGCATTAGAAAAGAGATTAAATAAGCAAGTATTCCTGTCTTTGGGAAACCCTTGAGCCATATTTCACTCACTGATGATTAATCATAGCTAACTTACCTGTTTGGCTCTCGTGGTTTATACCTTTGATCTTCCATGTGAAAACAAAAACAGTTTTTCAAAGTTCCACATACTCATAAAAATGTATCTTTGACAGCTCTCAATTGGGGGTAACAGAGTTATGCTCAATTGCAGGGAAAAAAAAGTGGGGGAGAAAGAGAAGCGCATAAAGTTAAGCATACTGGTTTTATTCTTAGTCCTTAATGGGGCGGAATGTTAAGTGATAACACAGATAGTAAGATGAAAAATAAAAGATGGTAGTTATATGTTCTCTTGAACTAGTCAACCAATAACTGAGTGCTACCCTAGAAGCATAATTCAGCTGTAACAACAGATAAGCTTTAGTTTTCCATTATAAGGTGGCAGTAATGCTTCATATTCTCAAATGATCAGCAGGTAATTCACATGGTACAGGGAACTTCCTGCTGGCAGAGGCAACTCCAGCACTAGCTGTTCCCCTACCCCTGGGAGTCAGGTGAAATAAGAGGGATTTGGAATAGTTGCATTATGCTAGTGTAAATTACAGCATCATATACTTTATCTCTTGCTGGCACAGGTCAACACTGACCAGCGCTCGGAATGAGAGAGTCATAATTCATCCAATGAGTCATCCTAACATAGCACCTTTTATAGATGGGGAAATGAATGCACTCCTAATACATGTGAACTTGAGTCTAGGCCCAACAGCTGTATTGGCTCCCCAGGGTGGTCAGAATTAGGAATGTTAAATATTGGTTAATTGAATAGTCGATTAACCTCATGAATTTTTATTGGTTAGTCAACTATTCTATAGTCCCTAGGGGTGAGACCAGCAGCCAGTGTACTTCATCCACACTCCCGAGGAGCCCCCTGCCACTCCGCGCTGCTGCCTCTGTATCAGCACAATGTGGGTTGGCAGCAGCCACTGTCCGGGGGGAAGGGTGGGGCTGAGCTCCCAGACCCCATGCAAGCCAGAACTGAGCTGGAGTGCCTGCCCGCCTGGCTCCTACTACACTTTAAATGCAGAGCTGCAGCTGGGATTGGTCCCGGACCTGGCGTGAGCCAGGACTGGGTCAGGCTGCTGGCCAGCCTGCTAAAAAATTTACTGGCAAAAGGGGGGGGGGGGGAGAGGAGCGGAGCGAGTAAATGAGTGTAGTCTATAGCATTAACCTATAAGCTTTTGCTTCTTGGTTAATCGACTACACTATTCCATCCCTAGTCGGAATGGGCTATGAATGCACCTGCCTCTACTCCAGCTCTTAGAGCGTGAGAGTGAGGCACACTGTTAAAGAAAGTAATAGATGCTGCTGGGCTCATGTTTCCCTGTGCTCTCAAAGGATTGAGCCTTCCTTCCTTTAGAACAGTGGGCCCGATTTAAAAGGTAGTTAGGTGCCTAATTCCAACTAAAACCCAGTGGGAGTTAGATACTTAAATATCTTTAAACATTAGATCTGTGGTTCTTTGGAGGGATGCACAGCCCATTGTCACCCTCAAAATATGTGCAGTTTTTTACAGCCACTACCTTGCCCATGATTACTCAGTAAATATACATGGAGTTAAGAAGGGAATCTGGTTATCACTGGTTCCCATCATCTCTATTACCTCTGCCAGCTGAGGTACATGTTTGGAGTTTCCCCGTCCCCAACAGCCCACTCAAGCCGGAGGCAGAGAGGGGGAAGAATTCTGTATTACACGAGGTCTAATACCTCAGGGCGAATGGTGAGCTTCCCTCCAGTCCACTCATAGTGTAACAAGGAAAGGTGCTACAATGGATTCAAATAAGGTCAGAGCTATATGTGCTCCGGAGTTCTGAAAAACTGGCTACCTAGGTGCCCAACTTTAGGCGTCCACTTGTAATAACGATGGTCCTGATCTGTTTTATGCACCTGCTAGCATGAAGAGTATCAGCTGCTAGCTCAGACCACTAAATGTTTCCCTAGGAGAATCTCAGCTAGTTCCTCATGTCATTTCTGTCCCAGAACCTTTTTAAAAACAATAGTAGAAGGGCTGCAAAGTTGATAAATGGAGAGGGTGCTTATTGGGAGGAAGGATATTCCTATAATAGACAGCATTTTTGTCCTACATTGAAATAGCACATCCTTCTACCAATATATTAAAATGAAAAGGGCTTTGTGCAGCGCAGCTGTCACGTTTAAATATTCTGGGGGAAATGGTACATAATCTTTGTTCCAGAAGGAAATGGCCATTTTTGGTGTACAGTAGGGGTGTGTCTAGACTACCTGGTTTTGTAGACAAAAGTCCACTTTTGTCGACAAAACTATACCTGCGTCTACACTACCTCCAAGTTCTGTCGCCATAACATCGACAGAACTCGGCAGTTTTGTCGATGGCGGTAAACCTCATTCTACGAGGAATAACGCCTTTTGTCGACAGAAGGCGTTATTGCATCTACACTGTCCTTTGCGTCTACACTCTCATGTCGACAAAGTGGCTTGCTTTGTCGACAGAACTGGACGTAGTCTAGACGCTCTTTGTTGACAGAAGCCTGTAGTCTAGATGTACCCTAGATGACAGATCTGACCAGTTGGTTAAACGCTGGTTCATCCTAGTGATATATATACTTGGAGGTCGTTTAAGTGCAAAAAATTCCACTTGACAGCCATTTGACAGGGGCTCATTCTCCCACTTTGTGGTTATTTTGCAGGAGAAAGGCAGTCCTTGTGCTCATTTGTGTAAAAGGGCTGTGATTGTCCTTATTAGGTGCCATTAGTAAGGTTTGAGTTAATTTAACCCAAAGACACCACTCCTCATTAAGTCCAAAGGTGGTAAAAAAAAAAAAGGGGGGGGGGAGGAGTTTCAAGACTAAGCCATTTTTAAACACAATAAGCCAAAAATAATGAAAAATTTCCCAGGAAGTAGAAAACCAATTGTTGTTTGACTCTACTGTGATACCAGTTGATTTTTTTCTATTGTGGAAAGGAAATCCAAATCAAGGTGTATCTTTCATTATGTTAATGCAATGTTCCTATATATTTATAGGAAAATAAGCCTGTTGGATTTAGTGTCCTCCAGCTCGTAGTGACCGACAAGGATTCTTCCCATAATGGCCCACCTTTCATCTTCACCATTCTGAATGGAAATGAAGAGAATGCTTTTGAGATTAGCCAGGAGGGAGTGCTTACTACGTCTGCTGCGCTAAAACGCAAAGTGAAGGATCATTATTTTCTCCATGTTAAGGTATGAATGGCTTCTCTCTAACCAGTTTGTGCTTTAATCAGTTTATTTGCCTAGTCATTTTTCCCTGTGCTAGGAGGATGACCATTTGCATTTAAGTGACATGACCTCTATATCTCAGAAAGTGATTTAAACCTCCAGCTCTTGCAGTGAGATCGCCACAGGCAAACCCCATTGACCTCAGCAGGACTCTTTGTAGGTGTGGGGTCCTTCTTTGTGGATTTTATTGCAGGGCTAAGGCACAAGTGAAAAAAGTTCATAGAGTGAACATTTGTCCTAAGGTTTTGATCCACCCCTTCATTTTGTTTCTGTTTTTCAGAATTCTCTCTTGCTCTCCTTTATTTTTATTAGGCATTTTACTGCATGTGAACCATCCGCCTGGGAAAACAGGCAGACTCTATATCAGTGGTTCTCGACCAGAGGCCTGGAGCCTCCTGGAGGAGGCTTGACCAGGTTTTGGGGGGTCCACAAAACAGGGCCATTGTTAGACTTTTTGGGACCCAGGGCAGAAAGTCTAAAATCCCCACCTGGGGCTGAAGATGAGGACTGAGCAACTTAGTTTTGTGGCAGACCCCATGGCATGCCAGCCCTGGCTTTTGTATGCAGAAAACCAGTTGTTGTGGCACAGGTGGCTCATGGAGGTTTTGTAGTATGTTGGGAGGCCTCAGGATTAGGTAGGGAATCCCTGCTATAGATCTGTGGTGATGTTCCTGAGACCACTTACTCATGTTTCATCTTTCTGATTGTGGCTGCAACTGAACCTTGGAGGAATAAGCTAGAGAATGCTCACATGCCCTTAACGGGTTAATGAAGACTTCACAGCACTACAATGCTGAAATACTACCTATTGATTAAAATATCTTTATATAACAGTCGTCTTCTCATATGGCTCTATATAAGAACAATAGCAATATAGTTTGGGTTCATACGATACACATCCGATACTAATTTACATGTTGTGTTGTAACAGTGTTTCCACCCTATGGATTAGTTTCTCTTCTAGTGTAAATCAGCATATTCTAGTGATTCTATTAAAGTCAATGGAATTGCACAGATTTTATACCAGCTGAAGATCTGGCTCTGATATTGAAACTTTTTCAAGTACCAAATGGCTTTTATACTTTGGCTTAATCTCTAACCCAACAGACTGCTATCAAAGCAATCTACAATAAAGGCAAGATGGTCTAACTCAATAAATATTACTTTCTCTGATAGGATAGTTTCCCCTGATAAGTTTCCCCTGATATGTTTTTTATATCTGTTAATTTCTTATGGCACGGTCATCTATCGGACCACTCTTCATTCTTTTATCAGATATTATTTAATTCAGCTTTAGACTGATAATTATGAATAGAGGAATCTAAGATCCTAAATCTAAAAATTTCCCAAAATGTTCAGGTCTTAAATGTCACTTGTAGACTTCTTGTTTATCTCTTCAAAGCTCCAGATGCTTCACTTAATGAATATTTAACATTCCTGGGAAAACAAGGCTTTTCACTAAAACTGGTGTGGGGGAACTGTTTTCCCATCTTGAAAAAAAAATAAGATTGCCAATGTTTTTCTTTTCTACAATGGGATGAAACTATGTCATTTCCCATTTTTTCCATGAATAGTGAGGGACACCCAGGAACAAGGAGCCAGAGCTCAAGTGGTTAGGGAAGTTTCTTGGGATGTGGGAGACCTCTGAATCCGTCATAATAGGGTCTTGGGTCTGCCACTTCCCTAACCACTCCGCTAACTGCCAGGCTATGCTGGAGTGTCTTTCCCTTTGGTTTTAAACAGGAATGCCATCCTTGGAAACCTTGTTGAAATCCGCCTTTTCCCCCAAAATTTTTGACAAATTGGCATTTTCAGACCAAAAAAAAAAAGGTGTCATAAAAAAAAAATTCTGATACGCTCTGCCTCCTACCTGTTAACGAAGGGACCTGAAGTGGTCCACTCTTCCGTGTATGCTGAGTCACTCCATATTGAAATAACAAATATATCAGACTTACCCTAAGCATATATCTTGCCACCAGGAAGAGAAAAGAGAGAGCTGTAGTTTACTTTTGAGTGTCATTCACAGATGCTATGCTAATGGGCATCAATGCAAGAACCAAGATAGGGAGAAGGTAGTCAAGGTTAGGAAAGCATTTAAGAAAAACAGATATTAAAATAATCAATCTATATAAATTCCTGCCTTACAAGTTCCCTGGAGCTAGAGAGAGACTGAGCTCCTTTAGACTCCTCTGTAGAGCTCTTCTCTGTCTGTCCCACAACAGCCTTGAAGAAAGCTTATTATCTGTTTATAACCCTTTAATATCTTAGTTCCCAGACTGGCAAAGCAACACGCAAAACCAAACGTAACATGCGTTTGAGCACTGTCTCCTTATTTAAACATTTGGACTATTAAAAGCTTTTCAGACATAAGCCCATCTTTCTAAAATGATTACACAATATTAAAATGATATATATTGAACACACATAATACCTTTTTAAAATCTTATGTTCAGATCTTCATAAGTTTAGATTGTTTGAAAATGTAAATTGATTTTCTTGTGTATATCTTCGTTTACTAATCATTTCCAGTGGCAATAAAATACAGGGTATTTTTTTAACATAATAATAGGGTTTTTCTTGCATGTCCTGTTAAAGCTTCAGTGCTCACTTTCACTCTTTGTGAGAGAATTCTACTCCAGAGAGTTAATACAAAGAGAAGAAGGAAGAGAAAAATGAATGGAAAAGAATGGAAGGACATGAGCTTTTCTACTTTGTATCTTTTTCCTCTTTGTATCGCATTATGTGTTCTTGTGCCAGAATGAGTTGTGGGTTCACAAGCATCATGTTAAAAAAAAATCTTTGAATTTTGTTGGAGATAGACAGTCTGATGCTGAAGATAATGAGTATAGTTATTCTGAAGAAAATCCCATCATCACAAGATGTTTTTCTTCATCACAAATACAAATGAGGAACACAATATAATTAAACATAATTTTCTGCATTTTCAATTTAATGTAATGCTTGGCATTTCATAACTTGGATTTGTTTTAACTAAGGTTCTCCCAGTGATTGTATGGAAAAGTATGTGTTGGATGTTTATTGCATGACTCATTGTGACTTTGTAAGTTATTTCCATGTTTGACATTAAAAAAAATACTCCAAGCGCCATCTGCTGTCTGCAACCAGCTACTGTGAATTTCTGATTTGTTAACACATATACCTAGAATTGCAAAGAAATATGCTATTATAAGCAGGGTATATGTTTAATCTTTGCAGATCTAAAACATTTTAGATACTTAGTGAATGAATAGGACTTGAACCTTTATTTCAGATCCTTAGCTTTTCTTTTTTTGCCATGATATCTTTGCCTTAAAGTAGCTAGTATTATATAATAGTGTGTTTGGGACTCCACGTTGGCAACTTTTTCTGTTTTAATAAATAGCAGTGGCAGTATTAAAAGTTGTCCTTACTTCTTCATCAGTTTAAATTTTTTTGCACAGATAATAGAAATACATCTGTAATTTTGATATGAGCTATTTATGTTGTCACTGCTATGTTTTCTGTCAAGCCCTGTGTTATATATGAAACTTTTTAATAAGGCATCTTCTTATAAAAATATTTTTTTCTGAAATAAGCATCTTGTAAGGATGTTTACTCTGTACGCTACAGTAAATATTTCTGTTAAAAGCTGATAAGACATAGCAGAAATTCATTGTTGGTCACTTTATTTTCCAATAGGTGGCAGATAATGGAAAACCACAGTTGTCATCATTGACTTACATTGACATTAGAATTATTGAGGAAAGCATCTATCCTCCAGCAATTCTGCCACTAGAAATCTTTATTACAACTTTTGGAGAAGAATATTCAGGTGGTGTCATCGGGAAAATCCATGCGACTGATCAAGATGTTTATGACACTTTAACATACAGTTTGGAACCCAAGATGGAATCCTTATTTTCTGTCTCTAGCACTGGTGGCAAACTGATAGCACACAAAAGGCTAGACATAGGACAGTACCTTCTCAATGTCACTGTTACAGATGGAAAATTTACTACTGCAGCTGACATTGCAGTGCATGTCAGACAAATCACTCAAGAATTGCTAAACCACAGCATTGCTATACGCTTTGCAAACCTTGCTTCTGAAGAATTCATTGGTGACTACTGGCGCAATTTCCAGAGAGCTCTAAGAAATATTTTGGGTGTGAAAAGAAGTGACATACAGATAGTCAGTTTGCAACCTGCTAATCCACCTTCGAATCTTGATGTACTACTGCTTGTTGAGAAATCTGGTAGTTCTCATCAACCAACCAGAATTCTACTCCATAAGATAAACTCCTCGGTAGCTGATCTTGAGGAGATCTTAGGTGTCCGGATACTTGAAGTTTTCCACAAGCTTTGTGCAGGCCTGGATTGTCCTTTGAAATTTTGTGAAGAAAAAGTGACGGTAGATGAGAGAGCCATGTCAACCCACAGCACAGCCAGGCTGAGTTTTGTCACTCCACGTCATCACAGAACAGCTGTTTGCCTTTGCAAAGGTAAGGAAGAGATGTATCCTGAAAATAAACACTATGATTTCAAACAACCAGGGACATTGACGGTACACTCATTTTAAAATCCAAACACTAAAAATATGCTATAGCCACCAATTGGCATGATTGTACCATTTCACACTAGATAAGGGAAGAATAAGGAAATGATTTCTGGGGTAGCTCTTGCCCCACATACAGCTGTCCACATTTTGCTTATCCAGTGAATACCCACAAGAGGGCTTTTTGGTTTCTAAAGCATTTTACTTGGTTTATAGTGGTGAAAATCTCAGTTTGCAGCCCTACCTTATTTCATGACTGAATGCTGGGATAGTTGCCTGTTTTTTGACAGGCAAGTCCTCACAAAGCACCTGTCTATCTCCTGGGTGCTGCTTAGAGCGTTGTCCTGCACAACAGGACAGTGAACAGTGTCAGGAGCCTTATTTTCCACTGGGATAGTAAAACCTGGCTGTAGAATAGGAGCTGTCAGGCTAGACCCTGCATGGAAGTAAATAACACTACACTGAGTTATACCCGGTGAGGTCTGGCCTATGAATCTTTAAAAAAATATAGGTACAATATTATTTTCTAAAATAACTAAAGTTTTAGAGTGGGTGAGGATCACATCTTTTGATGGTCTTCCAAAACAGATAATCTCCACACTTTGGGCATTAAAAAAAGAACCTAAAATAATATTTACCTGCATTTACCTTGGTAAATGGGCACATTTTTATTTCAAAGATTCTGTTGGCAGGAGTTGAAAGTATGACTGTTTAAGAATACTCTATGTACTTGCTGCCTAGCTTATTTTCTTGTCAATCACCCAACATAATAACCACTTTACTCTCCCATTGTCTAAAGTTAAGAATTTTGTTTTGTATTTTAAGTTCAAGGTGGTTTTGCTTTAAAATACCATGACTGAAAAAATAAACCGCTCTGTTTTATAGATGGAAAATGCCCCCTTGTGAATAGTGCCTGTGAAGGAAATCCATGCCCTGAAGGTACTGAATGTATAGCAGATCTTAAGGAAGGAAAGTACACCTGTGTTTGCCATAGTGACAAGCCTGGCCAGTGTCCTGGTAAGTTTTTAATTCTGAAATACTTTGGATAAGACTAGTGTTCCCTCTTAAGATTTTCCATCCATGAGCAGTGAGTTTTGTCTTGTGCACCAATATTGAGGTCATGTGTGCTTGTGTGGATGTGTGCGACCATAGCACCCACCAGTTACTAACAAATATCTTATATATTTAAATGTTATAAAAGAAAAAGGGATAATTTCATGACTTTAAATGTTTATTTAATATTAAATCAAATAAAAAGAAAATTAATATTTCAAAATTTTCAGTAGCTATTTGGTACCTCAGTGAGCAGCCAGGCAGCCACCATGTGGCTCTGGCTACAACTCCAGCCCTGGAGATAGCTGCACCATGGCCCCAGCTCTAGGAGCAACTGCACTGCAGCCCTGGCTCCAGCTTTGGCACACGGGGGAGCTGCCCGCCCCGAGAACTGTCGTGCAGTCACCACACAGCCCTGGCCCCATCTCCAGCCTTGGATGGAGCAAAGAGCTGCCCAGCTGTGCCAAGACTTATTTTTTAAGCAGCCCCCATTTTCCCTCCAAGCCCACCACACCAGCTTATCTCCTGCTGTGTGGCTCTGCTAATGAGGTAGGCAGAACTTAAATTCTTTCTGCCTGCCCACGCAAGCGCACACCCTAGAGGGAGCTATGGATAAGACTGCAGTACTTTGAAAGAACTTTGGCTTTAATCTTCTGTTAAACCATGTCATGTTTGTCTATCTTTTTTTAAGCATCAGTTGGTTCATCTGTGACTTTTACTGGGAGCAGCTATGTAAAGTATCGTCTCTTAGAAAATGAAAACAAAGAGGAAATGAAGCTCACAATGAGGCTTAGAACGTATTCAACTCATGCAGTTGTCATGTATGCCCGAGGAACAGACTATAGCATCCTAGAGGTAAGTTATCTACCATTGCATCGCCCTCTACCTCATACTTTGCTTTTACATCAGCCTAATTAAAGGATATTTTTAGTACCAGAGTGAATAGATTTAATAATTCCACCATTTCACAATTCTCATAATCGTTATCAAAAGGGTTTTTTATGTAATAATTCCTTTTCTTCAATAAAAACTGATCCTTTGCTCTTGTTACAGCTGATGGTATTTGTTTAAAACTGTCAAATTTAAAATAGGATCAGTCTTTTTAAAATATACTGATATATCATACAGAAATGGTATTAAAGTTGTATTCTTTAAACATCTCCCAGAACACTGAAGAGGGATACTCTGGTTTTTTAAACATTCTCTAATTAATCTGTTTAGCAATCTGTCACTTCCTTTACCACAGGAAAAAATAAAGACAAAGTAAAGTGCACATACTTTAATTAAGCTAAACAAAGAGCCATATGCACAATGATTCATCATCATCACAAATGTGTTTGAAATATTACATCAATAAACCTCCCATATGAGCAGTATCTAATAATGCTTTGCCATTTCGTTAGCATAATTGGAAACCTCTGTTGGCATAAATATTTAGCATATTTGCTTAAGGTGATAATGTTGGTTGATTGTCACAGAATAACATAAAAGCTAATGATGTGTGGGTGTTTGTTCTTTTTTTGTTTTTCCCCTTCATAGATTCACCATGGGAGGTTACAGTATAAATTTGACTGTGGCAGTGGTCCTGGCATTGTATCAGTTCAGAGTATTCAGGTTAATGATGGTCATTGGCATTCAGTGTCTCTTGAAGTGGATGGAAACTATGCCCGTCTGGTTCTGGACAGGGTTCACACTGCATCTGGTACTGCGCCTGGCACACTTAGAACACTAAACCTAGATAACCACGTGTTTTTTGGTGGACATGTTAGGCAACAAGGTACAAGGCATGGGAGGAGTCCACAGGTCAGCAATGGTTTCAGAGGATGTATGGATTCCATTGTACTTAATGGGCAAGAGCTACCACTAAACAGCAAACCGCGAAATTATGCACATATGGAAGAATCTGTAGATGTATCTCCTGGATGCTTATTGAGTGCTACTGAGGGCTGTTCAAGCAGTCCTTGCCAGAATGGAGGCATTTGTAATCCACTGACCAATGGAGGTAAGTTTTATTTATTCTTTTGCTGGTTGTTTTAAGTCACTTTTCCAATGCTCTGATCCTGGGCCAGCTGGAGAACAAAAATGCCCCAGGAGGAAATGTTTTGATTTTTAAGGTTGTGGGGTTTTTTGTTGTTTGTTTTTTTAAAGAGGGGTGTTGAGTGGGTTTATTCTGAAACTGTTTATATTGCTATTAACAAAGAGGCTGTGTCTACACTGGGCCACTTATTCCGGAAAAGCAGCCGCTTTTCCGGAATAAGCTATGAGCTGTCTACACTGGCCCCTTGAATTTCCGGAAAAGCACTGACGATCTACTGTAAGAAATCAACTGCTTTTCCGGAAAAACTATGCTGCTCCCGCTCGGGCAAAAGTCCTTTTTCCGGAAAACTGTTGAAAAGGGCCAGTGTAGACAGCCCAGCAGTCTTTTCATAAAAAAGCCCCGATCGCGAAAATGACGATCGGGCTTTTTCCGAAAGCTTAGCGTCTATTAACGGACGCTTTCGGAAAAAGGGCTTTTCGGAAAAGCATCCTGCCAATGTAGACACTCTTTTTCCGGAAATACTTATAACGGAAAACTGTTCCGTTTTAAGCATTTCCGGAAAATCATGCCAATGTAGACACAGCCAGATTGTCTTCATCCAAATGTCATTCTGTGTTCCTTTTTCTATTTGGCTAATTAAATCCTAAGAAGTTACACTTCCTTGCCCTTCAGAGGAGATATTGACTGCTGTCCCTGCCTTTGAAATGAGAGTTCCTTTGAATGTACCAGTGTCATGCCTTTCATACAGTGCTTGCTTGGTTTTAGGTTATTACTGCAAGTGTGCTGCCTTGTTTATGGGAACCCATTGTGAACTGAGTGTCAACCCATGTGCCTCCAATCCTTGCCTTTATGGTGGCACTTGTATTTCAGTCAGTGATGATTTTGTCTGCCAGTGTAGAGGACAGTACACTGGTCAGAGGTATGTCTTCGTTGTTTGTTATAAAAATGTAGCTATCACATTACATGTCTGTACTCTTGAAATCAATAATCTGTTACTGCAGCAGTTCTCAAATTGTGGGTCGTGACCTCAGAGTGGGTTGTGACCCTGTTTTAATGAGGTCATCAAGGCTGGCTTTAGACTCCCTGGAGCTCGTACCAGAGCTGAAGCCCAAGCCTTACTACTCAGGGTCAAAGCCTGAGGGCTTCCGCCTTGGGTATTGCGGTTCAGGTTACAGGCCTCCAGCTGGGACTGGAGTGCTTGGGCTTTGTGCCCCTGTCCACCTCCCCATCCTCCAGGGCAAAGTGGCTCAGGAGTCTCAGGCTTCAGTCAGTCCTCCTGGGGTCGTGTCATAATTTTTGTTGTCAGAAGGGGGTTGCCGTGCAATGAAGTTTGAGATACCTTGTGTTACTGTAACAAGAATGCCTCTGAAGTCTTACCATATAACTAGATTCTCTGTATCCTCTTCCTTCTACTGAATTTAATGCTTGACCATGTGAGGTCTGACATACCCTTTTGTCCACTGAAGTCAGTTAAAGTTGATGTCACTCAGCACTTTACTAGGGATGTTAAAATGTATTTAATCAAGTAAACGTGGAACCGCTGAAAAATTTCCAGCAGCTACAGGCCGGTGGTGGGGAGGAGGTGTCTAAAGCCTTCTCCCTGTGATACGTGGAGGGTTAGGCTGCTTCCCATGCACACTGGGAACCTGCATGTAACTGTGAAGGTTAATTGATGAGGCCAGGCTTATTAACCATGTACATGGTTTCACTTTCACATCCCTACACCTTATAGGATCAGGCCTGCAGTTTGTTCCACTTATGGGAAGAAGATCATTTATACAATTTTTCCCCTTTCCAGGTGTCAGTTGGGTCCATATTGCAAAGACAACCCTTGCAAAAACAGTGGCAAGTGTATTGATAGTTTGGATGGGCCTGTTTGTGAGTGTGAGGCTGGTTTTCGTGGAGAAAGGTTAGTAGCTTTGTACATCTGGTTATATTTACAGATTTAGCAACATTACTTTATTAGCACATAGCTGAATTATTACAAGCATAAGAACATTTTGCCTGAGCCAGAATCCTTAGAATTGTGTAACAACGAAAACTCAAGTTTTGCAGGAGAATTGTCACTCAGCTTAAGTATGCTCAGTGTCTCCCAACCTTGTACAATGTTTATATCTTACTCAAATACATATTAGAGATGTTTCTGGGTTCCTTCATGATAAACACTGTCCAGAATATTGAAACTTCCGACCTCTCAGAGTAATATATTACAATGCAAACCACATACATTTGGAAGCTGTATTCCTTGCACATTTGATTGTTGGAACAAAACTGTCTTAAGAGAGTAGTGTTTCTTTTCAGGCTGTCTTTTCCATATCTGTTAGTGAGGAAGTCATAGACTTAATTTCCCTTTCTGTAGGGAGGAGGAAAGACTCATCAGTATGTTAATATTTTCAGTTTGTAAGTAAGGAAGCCCTAACATTCTTATGTTAGGATCAAAAGTAATCAACTAATGAGTTATGGAAAATTGAAAATATTATAGTGGTTTATTCTGTAAACTCCTGCAATTTTTTTCTTATTCATACTGTTTCTCAGTTATTTTAGAACAAATTGCTCAGAAACATAATTCTGTAGTGTAAGGAGCTGTTCGACATAACTAAGGATGGCCATATCTTTCCCTAATAAAATTACTGTTCGGTTCAAGATAAAAAAATATTGAAGTGGCATGCTCAACTCACATAATGATGCATGAGTGCTTTAGGAGTTCATGTCAGCATACCCCATTATGAGATCTGGGCTTTAGGTAGTCAGAATCTAGTTTGGACGTAGAGCAGTTCAGATAATAATGTTGATGGTACAGGCTGGAAATAGTAAAGAAAATTTACCATCTTCTCATCTTTTGAAATGCTTATGTTTTGGGAAAGTATAAAATTGATGTCACTTAGAAAGGAGACGTTTGTTTGAACCATGCCACACAAGAAGACAGGATACAATAGCAAATTGTACAGCCAAATGCTATATAGAAAAAGCAAATCGAACCTGCAGCTGCTGAGTACTAGAAGTTCTCATGTAGTATGAGCTAAGTTGCATAAATGTTCACTGTTATGTCTCTCCTCTGGCAGGTGCCTGGCTGATGTTGATGAATGCACAGAAAATCCATGTCTCAATGGTGCCCTTTGTGAGAACACATACGGCTCGTATCACTGCAATTGTAGCCATGGTTTTGGAGGGAAATCCTGTGCAGAGATTGTTCTCAATAAATATGTTTCAACATCTTGGAACATTAGTTTAGCAGAAGTAATTGGAATTATTGTTTTCATAGCAGGAATCTTCTTATTAGTTGGGATTTTTGTTTTTTGCCGGAAACTAATGAGTAGAAAGAAGAAACGCCAGCCAGAGTCTGAAGATAAACACCTGGGAACAACAACAGCTTTCTTGCAAAGACCATATTTTGACTCAAAATTGAACAAGAACATTTACTCAGACATCCCACCTCAGGTGCCTGTTCGTCCTATTTCTTATACTCCGAGCATTCCAAGTGATTCCAGGAACAATCTTGACAGGAATTCTTTTGAGGGGTCTGCCATCCCAGAGCATCCAGAGTTTAGTACCTTTAACCCAGATTCTGTACATGGCCATCGAAAGGCAGTGGCTGTCTGCAGTGTGGCACCTAATTTGCCTCCGCCACCTCCATCTAACTCTCCTTCAGATAGTGACTCAATTCAGAAGCCTTCCTGGGATTTTGACTATGACAGTACGTAATCTTCTTTTGTTAAAATGTAGTTGTACCATAAATATATTTTAACATTTAGAACTCCGAGTTTGAGACTGTAATATTGATATAGGGTTCTGAGTTTATGGATGTGTTGAACTCTAGATTTTATTGTAAGCAGCAGGACACATATGAGGAACAGTCTTTATAGATGCATTTTACTGGTTGTAGAAGTTGCCTCTTGCTCTGAGGTTTTGTCAGGTTTTCAGACTCCGGAGGGCATTAATTTTTATGAAGAACGTTCAATGCAGAGTACATTAATTTTTTGATGTTACATTTCTTTTTGCTTTCAGCTAAAGTAGTAGATCTTGATCCTTGCCTTTCAAAGAAGCCTCTGGAGGAAAAGGCCTCTCATCCTTATAGCACTAGAGAAAGTATGTCAGAGGTCCAGTCCCTTAGCTCCTTCCAGTCAGAGTCATGTGATGACAATGGTATGTAATGCCTAATTACTCTTCTCTGTTGCTCACGCTCATTTGCTTCCTTCCGGCCTATCACCACATATAGATATATAGAGTTATCTGTATCTATGGATAGATTATATATATTATTTAACATACGATATTTTCATTTAAATACTTTATAGCTTAGTTCCTAAAGGCTACTTAAACCCTGTAAAATTAAATAAGTGTTTTAACCGTATTACATTTCATGTTAAATACTGTATCCTGACAAAAAGTCTCTTGATATATCTAATGATTGATTGCAACGTAATCCATATCCTCTCTATAAAGAAATTAGCCTCTGCACAAGTATAGTTTTAGCTTTGACATTCAGCTTTCAGTAAAGCTTTTTGGTGTTACAGTTTCATTTGTTTCCTTTTTTTTTCTTGCTGCGGCCTCAGCTCCCATATGGATCAGATCAGTACTGAGTGAGAGCAGAGTTTAAGGGACTGCTTGTAAGTTTGATTATTTTAGTAATGAAGGAAGTTGTGCAAAGGGGATTTTATTGTAGAAGTATAGTGGTAATTATCTGGCTTTTGGCATGATCAGATATGAATATATATTAAACCTTCATGGAGCAAACACATGCCAATGCATAAAACAAAATTATTCTATAATCAGTATAAAAAGTATTTGTTGGTGACTCTTGGCAACCAAAAATCACTCAGGTTAGTTTTCAGTCTTTGCTTTTTTACTAATTGGGAAGCTTTCACTTAATTTTATTTTCATTCTAATTACAGGCACTTATTGCCTGTTTATGAACACATCATTTTTGTTTACAAAGTTTTCAAGGTTAAGGAAAATGATTGAATACCTTTTTCTAAATGAATAGTAGATTTATCTGTGTTGATAAATCCAAAATTATTGAGTTAAGATGTGTGTTTATGTATCATCTTGAACTTCCTTAATTACTTAGGAACAAAGTTCTACTTCTCACCAAAGTAGAATGATGTCTTTTTATTAGTGTGAAGTTACATGTGTATTAGTGCTGTATACAAGAGCTAGTCAAAGTAAAATGATACCAAGTGTGTTGGTAAAATGCTGAGACATATATAAGCAGGTATATTTTTTTTGTAAACTTTTTAAAGACAGATGTGAGAGGTACCATATATCAAGTAATATTCTACATGGAACAGTGAAGACAGTGAAAATGTAGTTATGGGGTGATATTAACCTTTGATCCCTATAGCTGAGGTACACAAAACTCCCCTTGGCTTCAGTGGCAGTTCTAGACTTGAAGTAATGGCAAGTTTTGACCGTAATTTAGAACAGTTTTGGCCAGTAGTCAGCCAATCTTCTTTCCACCCCGCTCCCTTTTAAAAGGGCTGGATATCAATTTTAAGTTCAGAACAAGAGATTCCTTATCCCAAAAGGTACCGCTTTAGCATCCCATTAGTGCTTTTTTCATGCCATTTTAGTTGCTAGAGAATGGCACTCAGCTCTTCTGCTGGACATTGAGTCAAAAAGGGGTTCATGAAACCAGATATTCCCTAGATACGTACATAAAACTGTTAATCCCTTCTAGAAGGCTTGCATAATGTGCGTGTGAGGGTAGAATCTGAATTTGTAAAAGTACTTCTTTTTTTCCCTGTTTCTTTTCCCCTCGCTAGACAGAAAGCACACACATAAGTGGTCTAGGAATCTTTTTGTTTTCATTTGCATTGATTTTGTTTCAAGAAGACTAGTATTGTGACTCTGATTTGGCAATGCAAGCGCAAAGGTCTTTGAAATTCAGCTGTTCGCAAGACCACTTAACTTACCAGTGCAGCTTGCTAATATAAAAACACGTTTCTCAGGTAACTATGTAAATGCTTGGTATTTTCCTTATTCATTCTCTCTTATATCCTCACTAAAATTTTTAGGTCTCATTTCCTTGAATGGTTCCCCAACAACTTTTGGTTTTAAAGTGGAATATATAATATTATGGGAGGTCTTGTTTAATACCTTTACCTTCACCCATTGGTGTCCTTTAGACAAATCCATTTTTTATAAACTTTCTAGCATAACACCACAACTAAAGACATTTGAGAACAAAACACTTCAGAAATTGTTATCTGACCAAAGGAACCTTGTCATAAATTATTGAGGTTTCAGGACTGGTTATGTTATAAAGTTGCCATTATGCAGAAGAATAAATTAAACACTATACATATTTAATATATTATTTGTTTAAAGTAATACAAGACTGAATACTTATTTTATTGTTATGTCTTTAAATACATATGTGCTGTTTACATTGATACTAACTATAGGTTTGTTTTAATTTGCTCCTTCCATACCATTTACAAGCTTCCATAGTGACTGTAATACACCTTGTCAATGCTGTTGTTGACTCGGTGGAAAAAGAAGGTATATATGTGTTTTCACTTTTTTATTTACTGCTTTGGCAGAATATTGCATGTTTTTGTCTTGTAGTAATGTGGTAGTAAAGTAGACGGTCAATTGTGACATGTTGTTTACTGATCAGAAAATGTCTGTATTTTCAGTAGTGTCTGTTTTCCTGTGTGGTGTTCATATTTTCTGTACCGAGATATAAAATGTGTGGACAGGCTTTCAAATGTGAGGGCCTAAACTTAGGCACCTAACAAAATATGGCCTGTTTTTTGGAGGTGCTTCCTTTCCACAAATGCCTGTGCAGCAGGTCAAGCACAGTCCTAGTCCTTAATTGTCTTGTTGCACAAGGCCCATGAGACTCTAGCTGCTAGAGTAGCATGTGGACAGTGGGAGAGTTGGCACACACTGCGCTAAGTGTACATTCCCATTAGCGTTTTCCTGCCTTAGGTTCAATGGGCTTGATTCAGAACCCTTTTAAGTCCATGAGAATCAATCCATTGACATCAGAGGTCTTCAGATCAGGGCTAGTGTGCAGCCCCTATTCTCATCCTCGATCTTGATGAATCTATTTTACAAAAATTAAAATTGCTTTGGAGATGCCAGTGTCACCTGTCACAAGTGTGACTGTAGTAAACTTTACAGTGGCACTGAATCATTGTGAGTTAGGGATGTAAGCGACAACTAGTCGACTATCCGATCAACATAAGCATTTCGGATAGCTGAGTAGTGACTCGACTAGTTGCATCTCCCAGAGGCAAGCAGCAAGGGAAGAGCAGGAGCAGTGCTGGGGGGAGCCGGCTTAAAAGCCAGTTCCCACCAGCACTGTCTCCGTGGGCAACAGGTGAAGCAGAGGTGTAGCAGGGGACCACGTGTGAGCCAGGAATCAGCTGATTTCTGG
The DNA here is from genome assembly GCA_019425775.1 of Rafetus swinhoei. Taxonomy (NCBI): domain Eukaryota; kingdom Metazoa; phylum Chordata; order Testudines; family Trionychidae; genus Rafetus; species Rafetus swinhoei. The sequence continues at coordinate 59,186,404 of CM033449.1, forward strand.
CTCATGCCCAGTTCCACATGCCGCGCCTCTGCTTTTTAAATGTATTAAGAGCCGTCAGGCTCTTAATACATTTAAAAGGCTGAAGCATGGAGGGCGGGGGACCCAGGTGCGAGCCGAGACAGCTGATTCCCAGCTTGCGCCTGGTCCCCCCCACTGCGCTTCAGCCTTTTAAATGTATTGAGATTCACAGCTCTTAATACATTTAAAAGGCAGAGATGCAGCAGGGTTAGCTCCCCCCCTTAACAACTAATTTACTAGTCGATGGAAATGTAATCAACTAGTCGTTTAGTTGATCAAACACATTTTAACATCCCTATTGTGAGTCTGAAACAAGGCCATTTGTTCTCCTTTGTAGCGAATGCACTTAATATATTAGAGCCGCACAGACTTTGGAGCAGAATCACCATTTTTGCTACAAAGGGAAAAGTGTTGTGAACAGCTACACTTAGGGGATATCTGAGTGGTTATTTCCACCTTAGGTCCAAAAGGGGGGAAAAAAATCTGATACGTGTGAAAAAAGAAGCCAGCTCTGAAGACATTGCTAACACAACCTTCAATAATGTAATTATTTACACTCAGTAATCTCTAGGAGATACACGCATTTGCAAATGTTTGTGTCTCACTCTTTGGTCTACTGAGAATCTGTCACACAAAGACTGCTTTCCGTATAAAACAGTGTGCTCAAAATATTGACTGTGGGTCAGATGCCAGGTCCTTGCTATGTGGCTGCAGAGATTCCACTACCTACGAGACCTAAGTATTTGCGGTGTGTGAGAGGCATAGTCAGAGTAGAGACTGGATAATTGAGTCCATGCAGGAGTGCATACCTTGTGCACTGCATGGAATCCTAGTCCAAACCCATTCCCTGCAGCAGGCCAGAGGAGGGGAGAGGCCATAAGTTCCAGTGCAAATAATCCAAATAATCCAGTGCAAATAATCCATTTCTTCCCATCCTGTTCATGGATCTTTAGATGTTGATTCAGGCATTGGGCTGAAATAGCCTCAGGAATCAGCTACTGAGAAAAAAACTGTATTCCTGCCCCTCTGAATATTTCATATGCCTTAATTACATAGGATGTTTTATACTTTCCTAGGAAGGATTTATCAATCTAAAGCCACCTCAAAATGTAGAATTGTTTAATGTTGCTGTGGCTGACATTTGACTTATAACCCTATAAAAACTTAAGTACTGCCATATTCAACCAGCCAAATAGCCACATGTGGCTAGTGTGTTGGACACCATGTCTTTAAAACAATGCTTCAGAGACTCAGATTTTTATTATTAATCATTTGATATTTTACCTGGGTTGTTTTTAAACCACCCAGGTAAAATATCAAATGATCAAATGAACATCATGGAATCCTAGGGCTGGAAGAGTCCTCAGGAGGCTATCGAGTCCAGCCCCCTGCCCAAAGCAGGACCAACCCCAACTAAATCAACCCAGCTGGGACTTAAAAACCTCTAGGGATGGAGATTCCACCCCCTCCCTAGGTAACGCATTCCAGTGCTTCACCACCCTCCTAGTGAAATAGTTTTTCCTAATATCCAACCTAGCCCTTTCCCACTATAACTTGAGACCATTGCTCCTTGTTCTGCCATCTGTCACTACTGAGAACAACCTCTCTCCATCCTCTTTGGAACCTCCCTTCAGTTAGTTAAAGGCTGCTATAAAATCTCCCCTCGCTCTTCTCTCCTGCGGACTAAACAAGTCCAAATCCCTCAGCCTCTCCTCGTAGGTCATGTGCTCCAGCCCCCTAATCATTTTGGTTGCCCTCCGCTGGACCCTTTCCAATGCATCCACATCCTTTCTGTAGTGGGGGGGCCCAGAACTAGACGCAATACTCCAGATGTGACCTCACCAATGCCGAATAAAGGAGAATAATCACTACTCTAGATCTGTTGGAAATGCTCCTCCTAATGCAACCTAATATTCCATTAGCCTTCTTAGCTACAAGGGCACACTGTTGACTCCTATCCAACTTCTCATCCACTGTAATCCCCAGGTCCTTTTCTGCTGAACTGCTACTTAGCCAGTGGGTTCCAAGCCTGTAACAGTGCTTGGGATTCTTTCATCCCAAGAACAGGACTCTGTACTTGTCCTTGTTGAACCTCATCAGCTTTCTTTTGGCCCAATCCTCCAATTTGTCTAGATCACTCTGGACCCTATCCCTCCCCTCCAACGTATCTACCTCTCCCCCTAGCTTAGTGTCATCTGCAAACTTGCTAAGGGTGCAATTCATCCCCTCAGCCAGGTCATTAATAAAGGTTGAACAAAACTGGACCTAGAACCAATCCTTCGGGCTCTCCATTTGAAACCATCAGCCAGACCTTGAGCCATTGATCATTACCCGTTGAACCCGACAATCTAGCCCACTTTCCAGCCACCTTACAGTCCATTTATCCAATCCTTACTTCCTTAACTTGCTGGCAAGAATATTGTGGGAGACCATATCAAAAGCTTTGCTAAACATCTTCTCTGTTTAGCGGTAGACTTATGTTGAAAAAAATAAAACCCAGAGCTCTGTTTATAGGAAGAAAAATGGTATATGTAAAACCATGTGGAACAAAGAACCAATCATCAGGCAAAATCCTACCACCCTTAATCAGTGACAAATCCCGAAGCATACTTTTAGTGGGAGTTTTGCCTAAGCAATGACTTATTTTTTGCATTTGCTGAACAGCATCTTGAGAAGTCTCTAAATTTGTATTCACATTCTCTTTCCCCAAGTTCTCATAATTCATTTCTCTAAGGTAGGCTCCAGCCCTTGTAGATTCAGCAGAACAGGAAGCACATTTTTACCTCTGTGACTAGGGATGTGAATGGGTAACCGGTTACCCCATAAGCATCACCCTTACAGTGCTGTGCTGCAGGCGGAGGGCACTCAAGCCTGGCTGGGCTCGCCGTGCCACAGGTAGGGGGGCGCTCCAGCCCATCCAGGCCAGAGCAGCCCTCCCACCTGCTTTGCAGCGGGCCCTGCCTGGCTGGGCCCACTGCAGGTGGGAGGGGCTATGCCAGCTGCCTCCCACGCAGGGCATGATGCAGCAGGACAGTTAACTAATTAAACATATAAACATTTTAAACAGGATTTTACATCCCTATCTGTTGCCCCAACAATACCCATTACATTGGTTTCACAGGGTACGTCTACATTGCAATTAAAAATCTGCAGCTTGTCCATGCCACCTGACTCAGGCTTAGGGGACTTGGGCTTAAGTGGCTGTTTAATTGCATTGTAGACATGTGGGCTCTGGCTAGAGCCTTAGTTCTAAGGCCCTAAACGGGGCTCCAGAGCTTGGTATACAGTTGGAGTCCAAACACCAACAACTCAAAGCAATTAAATAGCCCCTTTGTCTGAGCCCCACGAGCCCAAGTTAGCTGGTATAGGCCAGTCACAGAGTCTTTGCAGTGTAGATGTACCCTTTATGGCGTATTTGCCCTTCCCTAATATTACAATATTGAAAAGTAAGGGAGCATATAGCATGTCCACCAGAAGCAGCACACAGTTTACATCATTTGTATGTCTTCACATTCACCTATTTGATTCCTAATTCAAGTGTTTTCTCCTTTTTCTTCTCATTTTGCCATCTAAAGAGTCTTTTGCTGTTCCTGACCTCAGCAATTCAAGAGGTGACTTCTGCATGCAGTCGTTCATTGATGTTCACTTAACTGTTTGTTAATATTTGGTTTTAATACTGACTCACCTTCAGTGTGCTGTGTATTTCTTTGCAGTAATTACTATTTATTTGCTGTTCTGTGCATCTTATTTAGATCCTGTAATATTTTTCCCTTTCTAGTGCCTATCTTAAAAGTAGAAAGGCTTTAAACTGAGTGGTGTATTCCATCACCGATACTAGCTTGGCTTCCAGCCTCCAAAGGAGCTGTTTATACTTACTCAGAAAAAAAGCTTACAAACAGTTCCGTTATTTATGCATGATACATTTAATCTTGTGATTGTTTTTGTGTGAATGCAAATGTCTTTACTAATAGAGATTTAAAAAAAGGTTTTACAAATATGTTTAATAATTATATGCAGGACTCTGTTATTGAAGTAGTGGTAGAGTTGAAGAACAGTAATTAATGGAATAATTAAAATGGTAAAGTTACTTCAAACATTCTATAAACTTTACCAAGCATAGATTACTACTCTTAGTTGGAAATGCGTGGATTATATTTTCTAAATACATATTAATAGGAAGAAATGCTACTGATATCAGTGTAATAAGTAACTACACAAAAAATATTGATCCGTAGGAATTTAGGTTCATCAGGGAGGCTGTTTTGGTGTGTGTGTGTGTGTGTGGTGTGTGGGTGTTTTGGTTAAAAAAAAAAAAAAAAAAAAAAAGAATGATTGTATACCATTGTGTGTGTGTCAGCCCATCCCATAGATGAATTGCAGCCACTTCCACTTTTTAGAGAGATATGTCCAAAATATTAAAATTCTAAATGTGGACAAAAGAATAAGTTATTTAATGCTTAGCATACTATAAAGTTGTTTTGTATTAAATGTCTTTGTGAAACCGGGAGCAGATTGCTCCAAAAATAATTAACATAAGTTATGTCCTAATTACTAGTGATCATGATGTCTTCAGTACAGTGTGTTTATTTTCCACTACAAGTATATTTTGAGAGCAAGATACTAATACTCCTTTTTTTAAAAAATACTTCACATTGCAGGTTACCACTGGGATACATCAGACTGGATGCCAGGTGTTCAACTTCCCGGTATCCAGGAGTACCCGAATTACGAGGTGGTTGAAGAACCAGCTCCTCTTTACACAGATCCAAATGCCATTGATACAGATTACTATCCTGGAGGCTATGACATAGAAAGTGATTTTCCACCTCCACCAGATGACTTTCCTGCTCCCGATGAGCTCCCGCCGTTACCACCAGAATACAGTGACCAGTTTGAATCAATACAGCCACCTAGAGACATGCCGGCCGTGGGCAGCTTGGGTTCTTCTACAAGAAGCAGGCAGAGGTTCAACCTTAATCAATACCTTCCCCATCACTACCCAGCAGATATGTCAGAACCTCAGAACACAACCAGTGGAGTCAACAGTAAATACAGAGAACCTTATGCTCCTTACACTTTAGGGTACAATAGAGACTTTGAAGCACCCCCTGTAGACAACATGTCCCTGTCTGTGTACGCTTCCACGGCTTCATGCTCCGATGTGTCAGCATGCTGTGAAATGGGATCTGAGGTAATGATGAGTGACTATGAGAGTGGAGATGATGGCCACTTTGAAGATGTAACAATTCCTTCACTTGATTCCAAACAACATACAGAAGTCTGACACACTCACTCAACAAAAGTGCCTAGGCTTTACTGAACTTTAAGGATTCTCAAAGAGCTTTTTATTCTTGGCAGCAGTGCTTGAACGCTTTTGTTTAGTGAGCTAAAACTGGCATGGCTGCATTGGATCATGCAGCTCATTTCAACATATTAGCCTATTTCCATTTCCTGACCTACTTACTGTATGGACAGATCAAAGGTTTCCATTGGCTGTGCCATTTCTGAAAGTGTTTTTTGTACTTACTTTGTCTGTTAAAAAAAATTACAAAAAACCCATATACCACTTCACCATGTTAGCATGATTCATGTATTTATATAGTTCTGATGCAAATTAATTTTCTCCAGTCTTTTATGTAAATTTTATGTACAGTTTTGATTTTAATAGTTTTAACTAGATTTTGTAGATATTTTGTGAATTTGTTTTCCACTGAATCTAGTGGTGTTAGTGTGTCATTAAACTAGCACCCTGACTTTTATTATTGGGGCTTCACTGTATGTATTTTTTTCCCCCACTGAGTTTTGGCATTTCATTATAAGAATTTCAGCATATATATGCAATTCCAGCTGTACATAGGTTAGACGAGATCTGATATTTTCTGGGTCAGATATATGGAAATGTCTTAAATGGGTTGCTGTATTTTAGAACTGTAAACATTTTTCCCTTCTTGGAAAGTGTGTTGGGGACCTCTGCATACCTGTATAGAACCAACACCACCACGACACAGTTTTTATAGTGTCTGTATATTTGTGATGCAATGGTCTTGTAAAGGTTTTTACTGAAAACTACCATTAGCCAAGCTTTCTTACTGACAATAAATTATTAATAAAATACTTTAGCTTTCCTCTGTGTATCTGTTATGTATTATACAAAGGACAAGGCATTCAGTGCTGCTTTTTTAAAATCTCTATTTATTTTGTGCTCTATAGTATTTGCTCCAAGCAACCCTTTTTTTTCCCTCTTCAAAAATCAAACTGCAACCATATTAGGTGCCCACTAGATGACAGTGTGTGACTATTTAATGTTTTTGTTTTATTTTTAATAAATCTGGATGGTATGAATAAAGATGCATACAAAACTTAAATAGCCTTCTCACTATTTCACACTTTCTTTTAAAAATTTATTTGAATTAATTAAATTACCAAATACCTAAATTGTGAAGCATTTGAAACAACAATAAAATATATATAAAAAGTTTTGGAATATTCATAATTATTTTTCTCAAGCAGTTTTTGCCTGTATCATGCATACAACTTCTTACAAGTGTTGCCCAAAGAGTGCATCAACTTTTTGGTTATTTTTTGTTGTTGTTGTTCCCTGCTAACTTCCACTATTCGAAGTTTCAGTGTTGTTTCCTGCACTATGTTCCCTGTGCACCAGTGAGCATTTCCTCTGGGACACTGCAGTGTCACACCTTTGTCAACATGAGCCCAGTGGCTAAATGTTGCAATCTGGCCCTGCATAGCTGAATTCTTAGATATAAATTTGACAGTGAGTGGCACTAACGTAAACAATAGATTTTTTTTTTTTTAATGATATAGTGAAAAGGCTGGAGACTGGAATTAAGATAAATGAAGGACAGGGATGTTGGATCAGTTGGCCTTTTTTCTTTACATCTCTTACCATGAGATAAGAACAATTACTTCAAAGGACTTCATTAATAAAATCATCTGTTTATTAAATGGCTTAGAGTGGTTAATAAATCTTGTATCAAAGAGCTGATTGGGAAGATTGCTGGTGCAATCTTTAATAAACCCAGTATTTTGGGTCAGTCCCTCACTGGTAAAGCCAGTGGCAGTTTTTCTCAGGATTGCGTAGTGGTTGGTTCTCTGTAGGATTCAACTTTGAAAGTTAACCAGTGTGGGCCTCTGTCAATGTGAGGAAAACATTACTTCTGCATGGACTAAAGCTGCTTCCTAATTGGTGTGACCCAATAGAAGGAAGAGATGACAGTCTAATATACCAGCCTAACATTTTCTTAAGCAACTGAAGCAGAACAAAAATGGTGAGCTAGATCAAAGGGTTGGTATAAACATGGGAGTATGTTTTTAATCAAAGGCTTTGTGCCTTTAACAGAAATTAAGTTTACATCAAAATCAACCAAACTGGGAAAACCTCAGTCGAGCTTTTTAATCTCTGAAGAAAACTGTAAATGTTGTGAGACACATTTTAAATTATTGTTTGTGGGGAAAAAAGGACAGTAGTAGAAAAATGAATGAAATCAGTAGAAAATGTTCCACCCCCAATTGTCTTTTATCGACAAAAGGGCATTGTGCTAATCATTAATTTAAAGCAATGGTTCTCAAAATGTGGGTTAGGGCCCCAAAGTGGATCACGACTCTGTTTTAATGGAATTGCTAAGGATGGCATTAGACTTGCATGCCCTTGGTCAAATCTTGAGCCCCACCATCCAGGGCCAAAGCAAAGCCCGAAGACTTCAACCCTGGGCAGCAAGAGTCATGTTACAGGCTTCCCATTTGGGGCTGAAGTCCTGGGGTTTAGGCGTTGGCCTCCCCTGCCCAACCCAAGGTGGGGGGGCCCAAGCAAGCTCAGGCTTTGGTCCCCCATCCTGGGGTCATGGAGTCAAAAGGGGGTCTTGATGCAAGGAAATTTGAGAACCCCTGATTTAAAGGATGGGGAGATCAAGGGCAGAGAAAATGATGTGCTGTAAAATTATTTGAGTGGATGAAGCATTAGTCCTCCCTCTACCCATAGAGAAGAAATGCTGCCTTCTCATGAATGCTGGAATCTATTGCCTGCTTTGAGTGTAATGGTTCTGACCAAATTTATCATCTTCATTCAAAAAAGAAGCTTCGGGGGGTAGCCAGGTTAGTCTGTACAGGATAAACTTAACAACAAAAGAAGAAAGAGGGGGGAAGGAAAAAGAGCTTCCTTCCCCCTTCTCCCCTATTTATTTTGGGTCTGCACATCCTAAACTCATAACTCTGGTCATCTGAAGAAGTGGGCTGTGTCCACAAAAGCTCATGATACCATCTACATGTTTTGTTAGTCTATGAAGTGCTGCCAGACCTTTTGTTGTATCAAAAACAGAGTGCATTATCATGAGGAATAAAAAACAATCTGGTGAAACTTGTAACCCTTTTAGAATACTGAATTGATGTTTTCTTTCTATCTGGCATTATCTTGGTCTGCCAATGCTCAGAAATGGGTGGGTTATCTGAACGCCACTATGGACCCACACCCTTCAAAAAAAGGGAATGCACCATGGCTCTGTAGTTGCTGCAGTAACTTTAAAATGATGCACTAAAAGGCACCTGTTTTTCCTGAGTGGTCTCAGATGCACTCTAAGGAATGTTAACAGTTAGTTTTGTGCACTTAAGAGATGAGGGATGTGTGGTAGGGTTTATATTTCTTTTCATGTGAGCTACACTAACTTAAAATATGAATCTCAGTGCGCTAAATTGTGCCTTTTCATTTAGCCCTGTTTATGGGGAGGTGTATGGCTGTCCTTATCTCCTTGCCCCCAGCAGTCGAGGGAGAGAATTTCATTCCTGCCAATCCCAAATGTTCAAAACAGACAGTATGATATACTGTAGATTGTGGTAAGGATGTGGAGTCCTGCAGGCTTGTATAACCTGCTCTTTCCACTCTGAGAAGCCCCAAAGTAGGCTGTGGGGTTTTTACTTTGGCCCTGCACCAAGCATTATTATTGCTCCATAAATGGCTTCACAAAAAGAATTGGGGAAATGACATCATATAAACACCATACTCAATCTACATTAAAGAATGCTGAGGTTGCAAAGTTAAATGCGTGAAAGCCAGGAAATTGCCCTCATTTAAGTTTTGCACCCTTGTGTCTATGTGTTTACACCCAGCCTTAAGAAGACATCAGACAAAGTGTTTGGACTTGAGGGTGAGTGGTAGTGACATGGTACTTTCAAGGCATGTTGCAGTGATTGTTTCTTGGGCATTTGGGTTGGGCGCTGGGTTCATGAGTAAAAGGTCAGGTATTTTGGGATTGTACGTGACTATTTTTCATTTCTGCATGGGCGGTGCACGATGCATTTCCATCATGAGAGTTCTGGTTTTTTAGCTGTGCATGTTAATTGATGTAAAAGTGCCCCAAGACAGGGATGGAGCTTTCAGTTAAATCCAAAGGAAAACTAATTAATTAGGAAATCATTATTTTAGCAGGACCCCGCTTCAATCAATGTAAAGATTGGATGGCACATGGGGAATGCCTGTGAGACTTCTCCTTCCAGTGTGTGTAATACATTAAAATAAACACTAAGAAAAAATTGCATACCATATGAACTATTTTTCCCTCTTGATGTTATGTCTATTATAGTTGGGAGGGATTAAATGTGCTCTGGGTGGGACTCCCTTCAGTTTGTTTGCACACTAGTGTGGCTTTCACTTGTTCTTTCTCACAGATAGATAGGTGAAATTTCAATGAGTTTTCAAGCAGAGAGGAGGTTGATCAATAAGAGCTCATCTCTCTTATTAGTAGCTTGCTGTACATACAGACAGATCATAGAATGAGCTACTGCAGAAGTATTTTTAAATACTTTCCTGAGAAAAATTATTTCACAGCAACAGAATTTTAATAATGGTAAATGCCTAAATATGTCAATAGGAGCCTAGTGGGATTTTCAAAAGCACCTGGGTGCCTTTGTCCCATTGGAGTATATGAAATCAGTGGGAGTTAAGCACTTAAGGGCTTTTATATATCCCAGTAGGAACCTGTTTGCATCTTTCAACACCTAAATACCATTGGAAATCTGTCTGTTTCGAAAGTGAAAGTACGCACTGAGACGCGTTAGTTCGAACCAAACCCCTTGGTTCGAACTAACGTTACTCATTTTTTGGTTTGAACTAACGCGTCCCGGCACGCACTTTCACTTTCGAAACAGCTGTTGATCGGAGTAACGTGCCGGCGAGATCATGCTAATGAAGCACGGGATATTTAAATCCCCGCTTCATTGACTATTTCGAATGCCTACATTTGCATCCCTAGTTTGAACTATGGTGCAAGTGTAGACATACCCTCTGAGAATACCAACACAGGGCCAAATTTGCAGATATTTATTAACCTGAGTTTAGTTTTGAGCACCCTTGGGCAGGCTTTTTTGTGAACCCAGATGGATTGATGGCTTCATTTGGAAAGCATATGGTTCTGCATGGTTTCTGCATGGTACAAAGCAAAACTTTATGGTTCTTACTTTGTTTGATTTTGAGGTTGGGAGCGGGAGGAGTTTCTCTAAAATTTAGCAATCATGTCCAGACAAATGTGTATAAAATAACAAAAATTAAAGTCACTAGGGGCCTTTCCCTCTTTTTTTTGTGAAGCTAACAATTTTTTGACAGGTCTAATAATTGTTTTGCTACTGAAAATAAATTCAGTTGGCAGCGAGAATTTTGTATGTGATAAAGCATATTGAAGTAGGAACATGTAATTTGCTTTGATCTTGACTGAAACCTAAAGAGACAGAGCTGGTTTGAGAGAAATTTACTAATTAGGATAGTTTATATCAAGCTATAGTGTAAGTTCCTGAATGTCTTTTTCACAAGTTGTATTTGTTGGCAGAGCAGGCTCTAGAATATCAAAGATCAATGTCTATTTATTATTTGCTGTCTAACACATCACAAATATTCTTCCCTTGTGACTATATTGCTTGAGCTTTTGTTACAATAAGGTCTACTGGACAGCAACCTTATATAACCTAACTAAATATGAATAGAAATCTCTGTAGAATTAGGTACCAGCCATGGCTATAAGAATATAGTGACTAATCAGCAATATTCAAGTAGTTGGGTTTTTAGAGCATTCTCCAAGATGAGAGCTGTGTTTCATGAATGTCTCTTGTAAACCCCCTGCTGCTGATGATCATCTTTCAATTTCTTTATCAATAGTTGAGTATACATTGGGGGAGAAGATTTTTACAGTATGTATGAGGAACTGCACTCATGGCTCTCATTAGTGACAGCATGACTCATTCACATGAGTCCCACTGCAACAATTTGAAAATAAACAGTAGGGACGGTGTTCAGATCTGGCATAACTAAAGTGGTATATATTGGAAGAGATTACGTTGTATCAACATTTTGAACTTCCATGTTTTATTCCTTGTTTTAATATTTAACTCAAACAATAAACAATTCTTCTGTGCAAGTCAAGACTTCAGGAATCCCACACTGAAACAACATACCTTTTGGAAGGTTACTAGGAAGCTATTAAGAGATCACCTGATTTCCCAAAGGTAATAAGAGGAAAATGAGAGTTACACCCCAGGAAATAGAGTAACATGATTTATACCAGAATTACCTTCCATTTCTACCAATGAAAGCAACAATGTAACCAATCCATTGAACGGACTACTATTATTATCATTCAACGTTACTGTCATACATGTGACCTCAAATAGTCTGTACTCCTTAGATGTCTTTATTAAAACAATTGTTTCCTGGTCATAAGCAGCTCTTCAGGAGTATGTTTAGAGCCTGGTGGTTCAGACAACATAATAAAATGTGTTGTAATTCAGAGCAGAGCTTTTTACTCTAGATCACTTTGAAAGAGGCCAAGCACAGACTTGAGCCAGGCTGTCTCACATCCTAAGCCAGTGCCCTAACCACCAGGCTCCAGAGTCTTTTCTGCCTGTCTTCTTCCAGGGATGAAAATGAAACTGCCTCCACAAAACGTTTTAGGCTTTGACAAAATAGGTTATTTTGGCAAAACTTTCTTTCTCCAAAAATGTGCCCATGAGCTTTAGTGATTTGATACTAGACTGGGTAGGCGGGGCTGGAGAGCTAGGCTAAATTGTGAAGAACATTCAAGATTAGAACAAGACTTCATATGTAATATGGTATAGAGGATGGACCTGTGAAGTGACTCTTAAGACAGGAATGATCGGGTCATTGGAATGTCAAGCTGAGATGACAAACCTGGAGAGAAATGTTTTACCTGGAGTGGAGGAGGACAAAGTTGTGGTAAAAATACTACACAGGAGGAGGTTGCAGTGAAAGGCGGTTAGAAAAATGTTGACAGTGTTGAAGCTGAGATCCCCATGAAGCTGAGGCAGGGTTCCAAACTCCCAGCCTGTTCTCAGCAATTTTCAAAACCTGCCTGGTTTTCTGCCTGCTCATTGGTAGCCGCTTCGTGAGGGCTCCAAGCTCCTCAGTAGCTCATTTGGGGATTGTCTCCTGAGTCAGGGACCCCAAGGTTTGTAGAGGCAGGATAGCTATCCAAGTCCTGCTCATGGAGATTTTGAAATGTTTGGTTTTAAATAAGAACAGAACTAAATTCTGAAATTGAGATCATCAGTACGATGGAATTACCTTTCTTTGCTCAGCTCTACTTTCAGGAGTTAAGATGCAAAATCATAAAAGCTTGAATGACAGTTTTGGTGGTTTGGACAAAGATCATAGAAGCCTAGGGTTGGAAGAGACCTCAGGAGGTCAACGAGTCCAACTCCCTGCACAAAGCAGGACCAACCCCAATTAAATCATCCCAGCCAGGGCTTTGTCAAGCTGGGACTTAAAAACCTCTAGGGATGGAGATTCCACCACCTCCCTAGGTAACCCATTCCAGTGCTTCACCACCCTCCTAGTGAAATAGTTTTTCCTAATGTCCAATGTAGATCTCCCCTCCCTGCAACTTGAGACCACTGCTTCTTGTTCTGTCATCTGTCACCACTGAGAACAGCTTTTCTCCATCTTCTTTGGAGCCCCCCTTGAAAGAGTTAAAGATGAAAGATCAGTTCTTTGAACTGTGATGTAAAACAGAGCAGTAACATTTAAATGTGGTCAGGAAAGATGGGCATAGAGCATGTACTGAGTCAGACAGTGCCTGCCTGCTGATCACAGTTACCAAGTAAGGAGGGATTGAGAAAAAGGTCAGAAATTCAGTTTTGGCTAGTTGAGTTTAGATGCTGACAGGAAATCCGCAAGGAGAGGTCAGCAAGAGAGGCAGAGGTCAGTGGGTGGGGGAAGAGGGATGGCACTGCTGTAGTGCAGTGGGCATGCTGATTCCCTGACAGAGGAGTAGTTAGGGTACCATCCTGTCTATTTATCAGATCACTTGTAGTATCTGAGCCCCACCGAGTCTGTCTTTATCCTCATCATATCCCTGTGAGGTTGGGAAGTGCTGAGATCAGGCCTGCTGGTGGCGGGCAGGAGGGGGGGGGGAAGAGAAGGCAGTTGCCCCAGGGCCCAGGGCTCCAGCCACTGCTACTGCTAGTTGTCAGAGCCCTAGGCCATGCTAAGGGCGGGGGAGGAGGGCATCAGCTGTGCTCCAGGCAGTGCTAAGGGCTGGCTGCATTTGGCTCTGACCCTTCTATCCCACCCCTTCTCCGAATGCAGAGCTGTCCCTCCCTCCCCCCCCCACACACACCTCACCCACAGGCCTGCAGAGGCTGATAGCTCTGCTGGCTCTGATCCCCTTTTTTACAAATAGCCTCTCTCTACCTGAGTAGTCCACATAACTTGCCCAGAGTGATGCAGGACTTTTGTGGTCAGCAGATATTGAATCCACTTATTCGATAACCCAAGCTAGTGCACCAATCAATGAACCATATTTACTCAAAACTGGAGCACACTGGATTTTCATACCCGTTTCGTACATTTGATGCATATTTTGTATTACTGAGTTACATCCCTATGTGTAGTCTGTGTAAGCAAGCACATGAGTCAATACATGGTTTCTCTCAATGAGTTGACATTTAAACAGGTGCTAAAGGGGCTCTACATTTCATTCTTTTGAACAGTACAACATGTAAGTAAGATTTTTAGGAGGGAGTCAAATTGTTCTGTGCTTATTTTATCTGTTATGCATAATGGCTGCAATACGGTCTTTGTCAAAATGGCTCAGTGATTAGGTTTTATAAGGGTATATAAAAATGGCTTAAACAACTTAATATGTGAACAAGTGACTAGAACTAAAGACAGGCACTTTCAAACTAAAACTAAATGCATATGCAAAATACACAAAAGGCCTTCTCTGCTTAGTTTCCCTTTAAAATTACTTACTTTGCTGCAAAAAAAGAACTATTGAGAGAGATGTTAACATTGCAATGAGAATATAAAATGTTTTTACAAACAAATGATGTCATGTTTCTCCTAATGGACCAGGAGTACTCAACCAAACTCTGAGAGAGCAATTTCTGTATTTTACCATTCCTAAAATTAGGAGGAAAAGTAAGGTAAGCATATTGTCCGTGTTATACACTTGTATGATAATTTCTCAGTGGAAGTTTAAATGGGTATCTAAGGTTGCTATTGAAAAAATGGCTTAAACATGAAGGATAATGTTTACACAATGGCAAATATTGTGAAATGGTTTAATAGACTATAGGGGACAGAATGAAAATGACAGAAACAGTTACTATTCAGGTTTAATTATGTTTCTGGTAATCCACCCTTGCAGTTACCTAATACACTCGTAAAACAATTATAACTGAAAAAGTTAACAAAAATACTTGAAACTCACAAGTACTCGAAAGAATGGAGGTACAGATTTGGTTTTATTTTTTTCTGAGCATAATCATCCATCCCCAACTATAAAGTAAATAACCAAAATACTAATTAGCTTAGCAAGGTCTGTACATTTATTTTATATTCAAAATAATTACTTTTTGTACTATGTCATACGCTATTTGAATATCACCCATGGTATTGATAAAAATTAACCGATAAGTGTAAGTACCATTGAAATACATTATTTTATTTTGATCATTCTGAAGTAAAACTTTACTTGATCCCGACAACTGTGATATATAAAGGTTTCCAATCTCTCTTCAGCTTGTTTCCACACCTTAGAAAAGACAGATCAATATTATCATAGTGTAAACTTGCAAACATATCTTCCAAAAACAACCAGAGCAGTTTTATCAATTCAACTAAATTGGGCCTACACAAAGAATTGTGTGTCCCCATGCTGTCAGGATTCCTCCAACTTGTTTTCCTCAATGCAAAGAAGGCTGCTGATCAATCTGTAACTTATGCCTGTTTTAATGCTCTGTTGGCTTTTTTCCATCAATGTTTGGGTAGATGATGCTCATTTATCTACATGTTCAGGTATTTACAGAATGCCAGCCACTGTAGTATCTAGGCATCCTCCCCGCCCCAATCAACTCCTTCTTACAAGTGGGGAAATTGAGGCCCGGAAAAGTGACTTATGTGTAATTAACCAGCAGGCCAGGATGGAAAGGGCCTAGTCTACTCTACCTGCTCCATCTATCTCAGCTGACATTGACAGGTGCTTAGTCAGTTGTGTAATTACATTGTACTCATGGGGAATGGACAACTGTAAAATATATTTTTGAACATGGAGAAGAGCTATGAACAGGCAGAACAATGACCGTTTTTTAATATAAACATTAATTTCAGCTGAAAGATTCTGAGTCCAGGGTGCGGTTTGTTTTCCTTAAGAGGGCACAGTCTGTGGATGTGAGCTCTTTTGTCAGCAATGAGTCTGTGCACGAGTAAAACAAGGGCAATGAGATTATTTGCAAATACTTTGCAGCTGGAATAGTAATTACAAAAAAGGGTCTGGCTCCATTTTGCCTGTTTATTTTGCTCTGCTAAATGCAGAGGCAGATCACAGGTATAGAACAAAAGGTAAATAACCTCAATCAGTGTTCAAAATGTGAAAAGGTTTGAGCAGAAGCTCTGTTGAACTACAGAATGATAATATGGATTTCTCTCTTGTGGAGAAGGATAAAAGTCACCTTGAAAAAATTAGTAAGCTCAGCTGTATTCTATTAAAATGGTCCCAAAGGCTTTGTGTTGCCTTTATACATTTTATTCCATGCTTGGGTTCCTGCTGCATTTGCCTGCTTACAGCCACACAGCAACAGAGAGTTTATTAACCAAAGCCTGTTGTTGCATAAAGTGGGATTAACTGAGAGGTCTCTTCTTTGCTGGTCTGGATAGCTCTTTTCATTGAGTATTTCATTGTTCATGGGAAGACAGACAGACATGCCCCAGAAATGACATGCAAAAGATCTTTGGGCTGAAAATTGGATACCACCCCCCCTCTCCCATTGATGTAAGCAGATGTAGGCACTAGCTTAATAATTAGGGGGGAAACTGTTACCATGGGGGTTAGAGAGAAAATACAGTTGGAAAGTACATTAGCTGGAAACATTATTATAAAGCTACTTTTCTGAAAATGTGTTTTCCATAAGTGACTTCCACAGAAGATAGGTTAGGCAGTGTAATAAGGAAGCTGTCTTCCTTAAAGAGAAAAACATTACATATTTGTCACAGTTTGATAGAGTGCTAAATTTGGTGGTGGTTGTTTGTTTCCAAAGCTGACTGCTTGAAATATAGATTTTAATTGTTAAATAAAAATAATCATGTGTAAAACACTCATCAATTCAGCAGCCTCTTTTGTCCATAGAAATCTCAGCTTGCTTGAGTCAAGATTTTATAACCTTTGCTACCCACAATGGTTTTGCTTTTCTTGCTCTAAATGATAGTAACAAAAGAGACAAATCTCCTTTAAAACAAGATATGTCCTTTACATGGTCCCCATTTTAATCTTTCTTTCCAGTTATTCTTCAATGAGCATGAAAATCAATGATGAGAACCTCTACTTTATTCATTGTGCTGTTATAGCAACATTCTCCTCCTTCTCCCCTCAATGAACTGGCTCAGTCCAATTGGTTACACATAAATAGAAGCCTTGGAGGTAGGTTGGCTCCTGAATCCTGATGGATTGGCCTGACAATTGAAGGACAATAATCGTAGAATACTAGAACTGGAAGGACCTCGAGAGATCATCAAGTCCAGTCCCTTGCCCTCATGGCAGGACCAAGCACCGTCTAGATCAGGCATGTCAAACAGGTCTCTGGCGGGCCGCCGCATGCGGCCCAATCGAAATTTTTTGCAGCCCGCCACTACATTTTTATAAAAGAATAAAGTGCGGCCCACTGGCCGCTCTCGGAGCACGTGGCTGAGTGCAGATCACAGCCGGCCGACCGGCTGCTCTGCACATGGCACTGCAGTGTCTGCTCATGGCCGGCCGGGCTGCTCTGCACTCTGTGTGTGATGCTCAAGCAACTGGTCATGGTCGGCTGGGCCACTCTGTGCTGGGTGCTCCAGCACGTACTCACAGCCGGCCAGCCGCTCTGCACAGGCATCAAGCGCCTGCTCACAGCTGGCCACTGTGCTCACGCCGCCCCAGTGCCTGAGGAAGAAATCTGTGGTGGCACCGGGACTCAGGCATTAGGCTGGGAGTGCCTGGCTCTGGGGAAGGGGAGAGGCATTAGGTTGGAGGTACCTGGCTCTGGGGAAGACGAGGGGGATATTTTGTTAATATTTTGTTTTTTATTTATTAAGTCACAAAATGTATATTAATTTTATATCAATAAATGTCAATTTTTTGCAAGTGAATGAATTTTATATGTTTATGCAAAAATCTCAAACTTACAAAGTATCTGACATTTTCACAGAAGCTTGTTCTCTTTGATTAATCATAATCTATACTTGTTTTTATTTCAACAAAACAAGTTATGTATCATATAAAACATTAAAAAGTACCTTAAATTTATATTTACATTAAAAATGATCTTATATGGGCAAATAACAATTTTACACATCAAATTATTGTATTATATTAAAACAAGACTTGAAAAATTATAAAATATACATAAAACATAATCTATAATAATAAATAATTATGACTTTCTGAGAGAAGTACATTTTCTTTGGTGGCCCTGAAAGCTATCAGTTTTTGTTTGTGCAGCCCTCAGTAGGCTTTGAGTTTGACATGCCTGGTCTAGATCATCCCTGATAGATGTCTGTCTAACCTACTCTTAACAGTTGAACCGTAATGCCTCACTACTGTTGACCCCAAATGCTCAAAAAAAATCTTGGGTCAAGCCCTACAAATAATTAATAGCTTAAAATTACTATGATTTTAAAAATAAATTTGTGGTTCTCTTTATTCCTCTAGGTTTCAGAACTTTTGGGGCTCATGTTTTCTCTGCAAGCTGTCAAGCCTTTTTCTTTTCTTTCCCTTTTCCTTTCCTAGGTTTTCTCTGCAATCATGACAGCTAGAAACTTTATCAAATAAAAGCTGAGATTCTCATGAATTCACATCACTCTGGGCACTGGGACTTAAAATTGGTAGCCTAAAGTGAGGCTCCTAAATCCTTTTATATGCATCTAAATAAGTGATCTGATTTATGAAACACTCAAGCTCAACAGCTCCCTTTGATTTCAGAGGACACTGCTCCCTGTTCAGCATTTTTAAAAGCAGAAAAAATATTCTGATGGCTTGGTTGGGAAGTAAGAGCCAAATTTTAGTCACCCATTTTTTAAAATCTTGTGCTTATTTTCCCCCCAAAGAAGAACCTTTGCCTTTGGGGCCAGAGTCCCTTCTGAAGGCTCCTGTTATCTTTCCTGGCAAAGGAAATTATTTTCCTTCCAAGGACTGCAAATATTTCTTCAGATATCCCTAACATTAACATAAGACATGCTACACTCACAAGCAATGGAGCTTTTATTCAGCCATGCTAAAAATGTACTGGTTTTTTTTATTCCTTCTTAATGAGCAGCTCTAAAAATAGGATTTTGTCCTTAAGATATTGCTGAAGAATCTAAGGAACATTTCTTCACCAGACCCCTCACTATATTGTCCATCTCTCTCTCCAAATCATAGAAAGGATCTGGGTTACCTTGACAGAAGCCAAGATGTTAAAAACAAAAGCTATCAAGCATTGTTCCTAAATGAAAATCTAGCCACAGTGGTCTTGTCTATGCTACAATAAGGACAGTCATAAGTAAATAAAAGCTGGTACTACTGGTTTGTAAGGCTTTGGGGTTTGTTTCCCCTTTCCCTTCAAGAGGATGTTTATTTGGTCCCAGGAGTTTCTGCATAATTCTTTAATATATGTTTATATTACATATGAACACGTCACACCTGCTTAGAAGTAACTTTATGAGGAAGTCAGTACAATACAAAACAAACAATAGAAAGAGTGTATTTGGCAAACAGACTCCCCGCCTTACAAATCCACGTTGGTACTATACATCATTGCAAGGTTAGGCTTACATATCATTTGAAAGAGCTAATTTAAATAAGAGCTAAGCAATGGCAATTATAAGCATTTTATTTTGACGCAACGTTGATGTGGCAGGTGGGAGGAGGGGGCACAGTGAGCTTTCCTTCCTTGCCATTGGCAGGGAAGAAAGTAACTTAAATTTCTTATAGGTGCTGTCATATCGCAACCCACCCCCCAGGCAGGCTCAGGGCCTGAGTTGGGGGGGGAGTTGTGTTACAACAGCACCTATAAGAAATGATAGTGTGGGATGGGGGGGGGGGGCTCAGGGCAGAGGGTTTGCATGTGTGTGGAAGTTGGGTACAGAGTCAGGGCAAGGGCCTGGAGATGTGGGAAACTCAGGGCTGGGGGCTGTGTGTGTATGTATAGGAGAGTGGGGGGCAAGGGTACCATTTAGGGAGGGCAGGGTGGAGCATACAGTTTGTGTCGCTTACTCCTCTGCCCTCTCTGCTCCCCTCCCCTCCCCACTCAGAAGTGAGAGGAATAGAGCCAAGCTGTGAATTTTCCTTTTGATTCCTCATAGTGATGGGAAAGGGAAGAGCACGCAGCATCCTGGTATGTATCTTGGGGGAGGATGTTTTGGCCTTCTTGCCCTCCCTAAATTGCACTCTTGGGTGGGGTAAGGGGCAAGGCTTAGGGCTATCCTGAGCATTGGACAGTCCTGGTCGTGGCCTGGTTACTTGGCTGTGGACGGGATCCTACCTCCCACTGTTCCTGTTCCTCGTTTGCCCAGCATCCAGCCAGCACAGTGAGAAGGGGGGAGGGAGGGGGGGACAAGGCAGCAGAGGTTGGAATGCAGATGCCCCACCAGAAGCCCATCTGGGAACTCCTCTTACAGAGTGCCCCCAGCCAGCCCCTTTAACCTTCCTGGCTGTCTGCTGCTTAATGCAGCTTACGGGGCTGCTGCCTGCAGGAGAGCTTCAGGAGCATGCCTTGCCTCCTCCTTCAGTGGAGCGCCTCAGTGCCAACTAGCTCTTCCTTGCAGGAGCAGTGCACCAGGGTGCATTGCCTTATTTTCACCTCTGTTCCTTGCACCCATGAACAAGGACCAGACAAAAATGCCTTCTTTCGGCTCACGGAAGGTAAGGGTTGTGAGCCTGATTCTGCTCTCATTAATGTCACTCACTAAATGTCCATTGACTTCCATGGAGCAGTACTGTATTCTAAGTGATAAAAGTAACCACAGTGGCAGTAACCTCACCAAACTAGGCAGTGAAGGGTACAGAAGGGACAGATGCTCCCTCCACCCTGCTACTAGAGCTGTCTCTATACTTCAGCTAGGGACAGATATGTCAACACTTTGCCCAGTCAAGAGGTGAAGCAGCAGCCTCACATTCCCTTTCAATCAGAGATTCAACACCTTGAAGGATGAAGGTTCCTGTGAAGTCTAGATTGCCCTCTTCATCTACTGAAGTCAATGGAGTTGACATCATTCACTTTCTTGGATTGAACTCTACACCTTGCCAGATTGAGCCCATTGTCCTTACGTACTCCTGCTAGCTCTTCCATTCCAGACAGTTTCACTTTGCATATGCTATAATAACATGCCGTTCCCACACAGCACTACAGGAGCACCCTACCTTAGTTTCTCTCAATTAATCCATCTGTAAGTTAACCAAGCTTTTAACTGCCAAAAGCACCCTCCTTTCAAGGGTCTCATTTATTAACAGAAAGTTCAACAGCAATTCAAGAAAGCCCTTCACCCAGGCAGACTCCAATTGAATCTACCAGTCCCACATCCAGGTCCTTTAATCTGAAATACATTCTCAGTCTTGATTTGTTCCGTACAGCCAGGACCTCCAAGGGACCTGCTAACAGCAGCTGTTCTCCAGACAACCTACTCTCAGGCTGGATCTCCTGAAGCTATCATGGAGAGCTCTCCTTAAGGTCCTATTCTTAGCAGAGTTTCCTGCTCTGTTTCAAGGATGTGCCTCTTCTTAAGATCATCCTCTGTCTAGAAACAATCCCCTCTAACTGACTTCTGGCAGCCTCTCCTTAGCCAGTTAGTTGCCAACCAGTCACATAGGCAGCTAATTGCCTACTGGAACACTGTAATGGGATTCATTTCCATAAAGCTCTTCTTAGGTGGATTGGGCCCACTCTGTCCTACATGCCTGTGACGGGGTGTACCAACCCCAAACTAGGTCTGAAGGGAATAACCAGGCCTAACTGGTTGAGAGAGCCCCTCCCCACAGCCCTGCTGGGCATGTGCCAACTGGAGGACCAGTATAAAGGCCAGTGGAGCAGCTCAGACAGGGCTGACCAATGCCGCAGAAGGAGCTACTGCCAGAGCTCCGGAGGAGGAGCAGCAGGCAGACACTGCAGCAGAAGCCAGCCAGTGGAGACTGGCCAGGGAGGCTCCCAGTCCAGAGGAGGAGCAGCAGACAGGCACTGCAGCGGAGACTGGCACACAGCCCAGAGGTGGGGAAGATGCCGACAGTCAGAGACAGGGTAGAAAGTAGCCCAGGGCAGGATGCTGGAACCCAGAGAGCGTGTTGCAGGTGGATTCCCAACTGAGTTAGTGATGGGACACGCCCACCATTGCCAGGACCCTGGGCTGGGACCCAGTGGAGAAGGCGGGCCTGGGTCCTCCTACCCCATCCCATTGACTCTAAAGGAAGGTGTTACTCCTGGACCATGGACTCTGGCCAGTAGGCCATACTGTCCTGCAATAAGGAGCGTTTCCTATTGACTAGGCCTCTAGGCCCTATTTCCCTGCTGATAGGGGCTGCTGTTGACGAGGCTACTGGCCTCATTGTCCCTCTGATGGGGACTGCTATTGACTTAGCACTAGACCCTACTGTCCTGCTGATGGGGGCTGTTATTGACTAGTCTGCGGGGCTTTATTATGGACTTAGTCTGCTAATACAGACTTTCATAGTGGGCAGCGGTACGTGGGATTGTACCACTCATGGGATGGAGTACATATTGAGGGGCCTGATAGGCTCCACACCCCTCTTTAGAGGGGGCTGTGCACACCTGCCCGGTGACCACGTCATATAAATATTCCAATCAAACCTTTAACAGATACTGGTAGCAAGCTCAAGAAAGCTTTTAGTTTCCCTCTGCTTGTAATCTCATCACATATATAGAGACGCTAGCTCACCTTTCTCAAAGGCAATAGAACATAACATTCAGGAAATGTTTATTTTGTAAGCACATTCAACTGTTCAATAATAAGGCTGAAAACCAACATCAGTTATCAAATACTTTATACCAATGATTATTTGACTAGCTACTTAAAACTCTAGCAGCAGATTAGTTTTGCACATCTGACTCTGTTTGTAATCAGCATTTTTATGGGAACAAAAGCATATCCATATATGGTCCATTTAAATACTTCATTTGAACATACAATGACATAATTAACAAGACAAGAATAGACAACTCCAGAAGCTAGTCACGCTGCATCCTTATGGATTGTGTCCTTCCCTGCTTTTTGTTATTACCAGATTTGGATTACTTTGTGATAATCATGCTGCATTTTATGCCTCATTACTGAAATGTGTATTGTGATGGCCATTTTGGGAAACTGTCTAATTAACAGTCTGTTCAAAATTTCTCGTATAAGCTCTGGGCTTTTTATGGAATTTCTATTTTAACTAATATTAGGCTTAAACTGGCATGGAAATGTTAGGGGTAGATGAACATTTCCCAAGATTTTAATTTGCTGGAATGTTCTTTAGCTAAAAGTGGGCAAACAAAATATTACTTTAATTTTTAAAAGGCTATTTTAAAAAAATCAAGTTGGAGTATTTTATATTGGAGTATCCTACTATAGTATAGGATAAATATCTATGGGGCCAATCCTATATTTTTCCCGTAACAGGAGCCTTTACAATGATAAGGACAATGCACAAAAATCTGGATCTGGGTTTGGATTTCAAAACATGCCCATGTACACACCAACATTGGGAGCTGTTTATCCATGACTTCATTTTTAAACATGGCAATATTAATATTATATCATCAATTACTCCTTGTGTACACAGGTAAGGTGTGCTGATTTGCAAATGCCTACAGCTATAAATAATTTTCCTAGTAGTTATACTGTTTAAAAAAAATCTATACAATGAGAAAGGTGGCCTTGTGATAAGGCACTGGACTGGGATTTTGGGATCAATTCACAGGGTATGTCACAGACTTCCTGTTTAAACTTGAACAAGTCATTTAGTTTCCTGTCAATTCACCCTTTCTAAAGTGGGAATACTATTTCTTATGTCACAGAGTTAAGAATACAGTCTATCAGAGGTGCTCAGATATTATGTGGACCATATAAGAAAGATATATGTCCTTACTCCTTTATACTTGACATTTGTGTCTGGTGGGCTCCTGAACCCCATACTCCTCTCTCAAGATCATGGCCTATGAATGAGGCAGCAAAAACTATTTGCATGCATCTATTATTAGCATTTCTAAGCTTTCTATCACTATAATGCTTACCTACTAACTAAAGTATGAATTTTTTTCCTCTCTTGAATATTTTGGAACATGACTTTCTATATTTAAAATTTCATCAAAAGCAAAGACGGGAAAACTGGAGTACTTGTGTAACCCTTCTGCCAGGCCGAGTTAATAGCAGCAAGGGTTGGGTTCAGTATCTAGGGGTCTCCTCCCACCAAGGTAATACAACACCGGCTCGAGCCCCCACCCAGTGACCTGGGAAATCTTACATACACCTCTGGGCACCTCAAAGAGGCAATTCTTCCCCTCTCGCAAGCACAGAGCCTCAGTATAGCAGCAAACCTTTAATAACATGAGGTAACCGACATCAGCATTAAATTGGGAAAACACCACAACTCGGATTCATAGACCAAACACGAGCAAAGACCCACCCTCCACCCATGAATCACCCGAAGTCCCAAAAGTCCAATACCCCAAGAGTCTCTTGAGTCCAGCAACCCAAAAATCACCCAAAGTCCAACACCCCAAAAGTCTCTGCCCCGGGTCAGTGCCGCCCCAGGGTTCAAAAGTTCACCGGGAAGGGTTTTACCATCCCAACCTGGAGGGGGCGGGGATTGATACACCTTATGTGGTCTGCCGATGGCTCCGCCTCTCCGTAGGGTTCTGCTGCCGCCGTCAACGCGAGTCACTCCACCACACTCCACCTGTTGTCCAGTGAGCCGCCTCAGCTGTCCCATGAACTGTCCAGCTCCGCCAGCCGTCTCGGTCCATGCCCCTGGCCACGAGCTGGTTGCTCCTGCAGCTGCTCCACTGGCTGTCTGCTGCCACTCCTACCGGCCGCAGGTCGTCCCCGCCAGCCGCTCTGCTGGCCACCTGCACCCACCGGTCGCCCCCACAAACCGCTCTGCTGTCCGGCTGCGCTTGCTGGTTGTCCCTGCAAGCTGCTCTGCTAGTAGCTCAGCAGCATAGCACCAGGCTCCCCACAGCAACAGTGATTTCAGCTCTTCTACAGTATAGCACCAGGCTCCCCACAGCAATTTCAGCTCTTCAGCAAGTTCAGCTCATAATAGAAGAGCCTCAGTACTAGTGCTCCAATAGCCCACAGTGAAGTCAACTTAGCAGCTCACAACTAGACTCCTAATAGAACCCAAATTAGTTCTGATATTCTACAGTGGAGAGAGGAAGGGATGCAATCAGTATTGCAATCAGACAGGGTCCCACCACCAGATACAAAAACCTGTCCCCAGCTTCCCTCAACTTCACTGGGTTTGGAACCCATGCCCCTTGTCTAGCGAGTGCTACTTAGTTTATGGCGAATCCCTCTGTCATAAACAGTTCCACCATTCCATTGTCCTTGATTCACATAATCAGGGTAACAACACTTTTATCCCCCCTGCCTCAATAACAGAGAGACTGGGGATCCCACAGTGGCCAAAGTGACCATTTGGGCTGCTGTGAGCACATACTAGGTGGGGTGGGTGTGTCTATGCAAATTGGGTGTATCTATGCAAATGAGATCAGCCCCCTGAAGTCTCTTTGCACCACTCGCCACAGTTCACCACCAGATGTCAGGGTAGAGCTTATCCTGACCCTGCTTACACTTGTATCAACATAACTAGAACAAATACATCTGAGAAATAAAAAGGATGATTGCAAAATGTTTCCTCGTAATGAAGACAAACCACTTCTACCAAACAACCTGGTCTGATCAAAGCGCTTTTATCAATTTACATAAAGAAATCTTAATATAGAAAAATAGCAGGAATCTGATGCGCTTTAAAAAAGGTGAAAGACAAGTCAACATATATCCATTCAAGGCTCTTTCTTTAGCTAAAACAAATAATTAAAACTGGCAACTGACCTCACACAATAATATCAATGGACACCTTGACGTACCAGTTGTAAAATCTCTAGGTAGAGATTGTTTTTGCTTATTAACTTCAAGCCCCTGTGTGACACATGCAGAGCCGACTCCCTAGATGGGCACTCACGAGGCTGTTGTGTTTGGGCCCAGTGTGCTTTAAGTCTTCTGAATCTGAATGGTCTAGGCACGGCAAGCCCTAGGCAAACTCTTGGGTGAAGTTCCTCTGTCAAGCATCCCTTCTGAGATCCGATAGTACAGTCCAACTAGCTAGCTACAACTCCTCCCTGCCCTTCCCATCCATTCCCTTATATACACCCTTTCCCATAACTCCACCTTGTGGGTACTCTGGGTTTACAGCTTAACTCTTCAGGTGCATGATACAGCAAAAGTAAACAGACACAGAGATAAACTTTGCACAGGATTCTAAACACCATTACTCTTTATTTCACTCAAGAATCATAGAATACTGGAAGGGACCTCGAGAGATCATAAAGTCCAGTCCCCTATCCTCATGGCAAGACCAAGCATGGTCTAGCTCACCCTTGACAGATGTCTATCTAACCTGTTATTACATATCTCTGGTGATGGAGATTCCACAGCCTCCCTAAGAAATACAAGGATCTAGCCAAAACAATAAAAGTATCTGTTCCCATTTCCATGTCTCACCTCACTCACTTCTTTTGAGAGTTGTTTTGTTGAGGTAAAGTCCTCTGAGGCTACGTCGATACTGCACCTCTCTTTCACAAAAACTTATGCAAATGAAGCACGGATTAGCAAATGGCCATGCTTCATTTGCATAATTAATTATCAGCCATTTTTGCATGAGATGCTTTTGCGCAAAAAGGAGCTGTGTAGACAACTCCTTTTTGTGCAAAAACCACCTCTTACTCAAGAGTCGTTCTTCCTCATTTTTTCAGGAAGAACAGCTCTTGTGCAAGAGGGCAGTTTTGCACAAAAAGGAGCCATCTATACAGCTCCTTTTTGCGCAAAAGCCTCATGCGTAAAAATGGCTGCTAATTAATTATGCAAATTAAGCCTGTCAATATGCTAATCCGTGGTTTATTTGCATAAGCTTTTGTGGCAGAGAGGTGCAGTATAGACATAGCCTGAGTAGTCCAGGTTGCTCCTTCGTCATACAACTTCTGATGAGAGTCCCAGAGTTTTCCTCTGACCCCTGCAGTCAATGCCCTCCTACTCTCCTACTCAAGATTCTTCTGCTACTAGTCTCTTCTCAAAAAGGCTGACAAGAGATCATCTATCTTTTATAACTTCCCATCGCCTTTGTCTTATGTTCAGCTTCATCAAATGGGCTGTTTTCCACCTGGCCAAATTAGTACTTCTGAGCAGCAGCCAACTTTTTCTCCAAGGATACATTTATTCAAATAGAGGAAAATTATTAGCCCGGTGTCATCATCCCTTGAAATTTCCATCCAACATGTAGATAAAAAGACAACAGCAAAGGTGGCAAGCTCCACAGTCAAAATGGAGTTTGCAGTCTAATAAATAAAGATCCCTTCCTAAGCTGTACATAGATTCCCCAAATCATCACACCATCCTGCTTTCACTGATTAATACTTTATTCCAAGGGT
Organism: Rafetus swinhoei; assembly: GCA_019425775.1. Lineage (NCBI taxonomy): Eukaryota > Metazoa > Chordata > Testudines > Trionychidae > Rafetus > Rafetus swinhoei. The sequence goes on from CM033449.1 coordinate 59,213,584, forward strand.
AACTCTCTTAAAAATACTACTCACACAAGTAAGTGAGACGGATGTTTATGTTTAGCTATACATTTGTGATTGTAGGGGAAGGCAGAGCCGGCACTACTGACCACAGGCGTGATTTACAACTATTTTACAAAGGGTAAAGGAATCGATAAACAATAACTGTGTTATATGAAATTTACTTCCCCTGTTTGCCAGTTTTTAAGATAAACATTTTTTTATCTCCCTAAGGACTTCATCATGATGGTAAATCCCAAAGGTATGTATCCTGCTTGTAGATCAAATATCACTTGGCTCAATCTCTATTCAGTTCGTATCCATCACTGGTGATCTTTACACAACTGAAGCTTTTGGCGATCATGTGATCATTAGCAGTATAGTGCCATTCTTTGATAAAGAAGCATTGTAATTCATTAGTCTAATAACATGTCTGTACTAAGAAAGCTGCCAAACTAAACCAGTGCTGATGGAGGACTTTTCTGGGTTTGTCTATGAATATCCTCCTGGCAGATCTTGTCCTGTCACTTAATATGGAACTTCTTACAAAGACTATAAGAATGAAAAACATTAATCCACCACTCTTCAGATTTCCTCAGTGTCCACGTTTTGATGCCATACAATATAGTGGGTATAATTGTGGTTTTATAGCTCTGCAGCTTCATAACAAACCTGATGTCATAATGTCCCACAGAGCCTGTTGAAGGGCCCAAAACATGGCAGCTACTTCTCCTGTGTGAGCATTCACATCCATGGAGCATCTGCCAGCATTTTTTAAAGACTTCACAGATCTATGATAATCTCCCTTTCTTCCCTATTCCACAGTAGTTCAAAATTGATCCTGTGAAGCTTAAGAACTCCAAAATGTGAGAACTAATGAAGTCCTTGAATTTTTGCAGTTCTGTTGTACGCCTGTTGAGAAATGACTTTAGTAGCTGCTGGCTCCTATTAATTTATACATAACGTGCTACTGAAATAGTTTGTATCCATACTGAAAAATCCATCATTAATACTAGAAAACCAACATCCAGTAGGATTTGAAAGAGCAGATTTCACAAACCTTTCTGTAATCACATTCAAAAATTGTTTCTCACTGTAGGATTTGGAAGATTAGGGCTCCAAACAATAAAATAGATTTGCCTGCTACTAAGCTGAGCCTTTGTGTTCTTTGCTCTAGCAATTACTCTCAGTTTTTGCAGAGATCAAATAAAATATGAACAGGTTTTTTCAGTGTACCAGAAGTAACCTACATTAAATTGACACATTCCTACCTGCTCTAACCACAGTATGCACACAGAGATGATGTTGTTAAAACTTACTCCATCTACATTTTTTCCTTTATTTGTAATTAAAAAACAAGCATGAATGTCGGGTTTGGCTATCTCCTGAACCTGACTGTTCCTAGAATCCCTTTCAGAAGTTGTTCCTTCTTCTAGCTCCCCGCCTCCCCCGGCTTTAGAAGCCAGCCCTTTAGGTGATGTCAGTAAAAGGCCCTCAGCCTGGCACAGTGAATTAGTCAGCAAAATGAATAATTCTGCACCAGTATGCATGATCTTATGGGTGTTTGGTGCAGCTGGGGCTATGGGAGGCTGGCCCCCAGCACCACCTACACCCCAGGCTCTGCCCCCACTATGGGAAGAGGAAGAGATGGAACAGGGCATGTGCGCGCACCCCAGTCTCTCCAGCCCCCGGAGCACCAGGGAGGGAGGTCACATGGTTCCCATCTGCCTGGCCCCCGGACCATTGGGGAGGGAGGAGGCTGTGCAGCTCCAGCCTGCCCAACCTCCGGAGCACAGGGAGGGCAGGCACTGGAGGCAGCAACACCCCGCTCCTAGAATGCCTACAGCAGGCAGTCTGGTGGTGGAGTAAGGGTGGGGGCCATGCCTGTCGGTTTGGGAAGACCCGATGCCCACACATGGTCCTATGTCTATAACGTCATCAAATGAAAAAAACTCCTAAAGGTGTCTCAGCTGCCAGTGTATCAGTCACAAAGTGCGTTAACAGACTCATCCGATCACACTGTACTGTAATACAACCACCTCAAAGAGGGCAGCCTAAAATCAAAATGTTTATCAATGGCAGCAGGTTAACTTTTGGTGGTGTGGTGCTGTTGGGTTTTTTTGTTTGTTTGTTTTGGTTTTGGTTTTGGTTTTGGTTTTGTGAGGAAGCTGACTGACTTAATAAAAATACTTTTTGACAAAACACTTCAATCTTTTCCTGACCTAACTGGGTGCCTTTAACAAATAGTGAGTTCTGCTGATAGCACAGTATTGGTCCATGAGCATATTTGTATAAGAAAACAAAATGGATGAGTTGCTCCATCCACTTCTTGACATCAGTTTCATCACATTTAATTCTTGCTTTCCCAAGTCCTTTGTGATTTGGTGCGGAAAAATTCTGCATCAATAACCTGGACATGAACCTGGCACAGGTTCCACTCACAAATCAGCTGGGCTAATTAACAGTTACACACCAGCCAGCAATTTCTAGCACTGTCAGCTTGAATTATGCTGATCAGACCTACAGTCACTTTGTTGACATGTTTGATGTAGTCCAATGGTTAATCAGTTGAAAGCCAATTGAAGGTATGCTGTGCTCCTTCAAAATCCAAATTCCCGGCTATGGATTCCTTTCAAATATCAGTCAGTGTATTTCCCACATCTTTATCAACAGATGCATCTCTGTTTAATGTAATTTACATGGCTAAAGATAGCAAGTCATGGCATAATACTTGAAGTGTAAGATTGTATGTGGTCTATGATGTAACCTAATCATTGTGGCGATGATATTGCACACACAAAACACCATTAATTTAGTGTTGCTCTTTGCTGTGTTATGTCTGAACTATGGTGGAAGCTCCTCAGAAGTTCTTCCAGAAGAGGGGCCTACCTTTTTATTTGGTCTTTCAAACCCATAGCAGATCATTGCACTATTTAAGTAATTATTAATAATGTACAAAACAACAAATAGTCTAGTAGTATGTATATGTTTTTGCAATTTGTTGATTTCACACATCCTTATATTAATATTTTTTTACCAAATTTGCCCCAGAGCTAGCCTGTCACATTCCTTTATGAAAGTTAAATACTGAAACTACATTTTAAATCTGTCAATTCTATGATAGACACAGTAGCCTTAGACCTATTCAGAAGAAAGGAGCTACACAAAATAGGATTGGGAATGCTTTGCAAATCTTGAATTGAAAGAGGGAAGGGGAATAAATAATAAATGATCGAATAGACTGTTGATATTAAGAACGGAGAAGTTCTGGTTGTGTTAGTCATCTAATTGGGTATTCATTCTGTAATTGTCAATATTGGCAAGGACTGGGAAGATTCCCATCTAGAAAGATTCTCTCTCTTTTCCCGAGTCCACTAAAAGCTTACACTATGACACAACTCAGTACGGAGTGGTTCTTATATTTCTGTGTCCATTTCTTGAACAGAAACTATATGCTTCCTAAATTATTTGCTCTTCAAATGTAGTTCATGTAGGATCTTGCTGTTAGATTTTTATATACTGTATGTCTTTATACACCATAATATTTCAATCAATGCACTCTAGCTCAAACTGTAATGTATCAGTCAATTTATTCTTGTGAACCAGAGAGTAGAATTATCCTGTGAAACACATATCAGGCATGGCTCACTTTAATTTTTTTGTTCTGTATTATTACTGGTCTATTTGTCAGAACTACTGATGGCTCAGGAATTAGTGAGTGAGAAATATGCAAGTGATGGGATGATAATCCTTCGAAGGTCAATGTCTCAAGATAATTGGGCTATAGATGAATAGTGAGTGCATGTTACACTCCAATGAGGAAGACCCTTATTTAGCTAACATGTCCCTCTATTACATGCATATCTGGGGTTGTAAAAAATTAAGGGCAATATTCCTATCACAATTTTGATGCCCGTTTCAAAGATTTGACCTTTTAGAGTGATTGCTTCATTTCAAATATTCCTATTGCAATGTCCTACCAATAGTGTCGTGATTATTGGATTCATTTTTGAATGCGAGTCTCCCATTTGTAATGCCTTTTACTTGCAGAAGGGTGAAATTGGTTGGTGAGAAATAACATTTTTCTAAATCTAAATATTCTGGCATCTGGATGCCTGATTTAAGTATAATTTCTTAGTCTATTTCCAAACTAGTGAAGATTTTACTGCAAGTGCCAATAAATACAATTAAATCAATGTCTCTATCATATGTTCAGTGCCACACTGTAACAGGCTCTTGCATAAGAGAATGATGGGAAGGTGCATGGGGCATTGGGAAAGGTGCAAAACCTTAATCATAATTGTGAATGCAGGGGAACTTCCTCCTATGCAGTCCTAGGAGAGAACAGCCCCACATGGAGGTGGGGAGAGATGTTAACGGAGCAGAGTGGGAACAGCTCATTGTGCAGCCTACATATGTGCACACTTATACAATGACAAACATAGGGAGGGATGTGTCCCATACTTTGGTCTGTGCCTTATAGACACATCGCAGTCCTATATGAACATACATAAATGTTACTACTGGTATACATACAGGGTTAACATTCCAGTGTTAACAGGCAATGTACAATGTTGTCACTGCCTTTTTTTTAAGAGCACAATTTGGGTTTCATCATTTGATCAGTTATTTAACATTTTGTTGCTCTATGATCATTGAGTTCAGATTTGCATGACAATATTGGATGTGCGCATGTTGTTGCCTCTAATGAGCATGTGATATGTGTTTTTAGTTGCACAATTGAGCTGTTTCAGAAACAATTTGGAAGCAGTAGCCCAGAAAATATGTTGAAGCGCATGGCCAATTTCAGTACAGCAGAATCAAAAATTATAATGAAGATGATAATAAAATGTGAGCATTTTCAGTCTGTTGAAAAAAATAAGGAAATACGTAATCTACTGTCTGTGGGAGATGATAGAACAGATTGGGCATTTTTTTTCTTAATGACTGTTAAATTCTACAGTGAAGTAGAAGACTTGAAGAAAAAATAATCTGAATTCAAGCAAAGAACAGAACAGAAAGACTGACCAAGTTTCAGGTATAAAATGCAAAACCTATTAGTTTTATTGGGACCATTGCTGTAAGGATGGTCATATTAATTTATTTGGAATATATAGGCCAAAGTTGTTCACATAACCCAGGCTATATCTACACTACAGAGTTTTTTCAGAAAAACTTCACTTACGTTCACACTGCAATCATGTTCTTTTGAAAAAAAATCGAAAGAACAGAGGGTTTTTCTGACATTGGTAAACCTCTTTCTACGAGGAAGAAGCCTTTTTCCTAAAGAGCTCTTTCGGTGTGTGTGGACTGGGAAGAGGGAGTTCTTTCAAAAGAAGAGGAAAGAGGAAAAAGCACAGGTGCCCCTTATGGCCACTCCATTCATAGTAATCACAGCTTAAATGTGAGATAACGTCCAGTCAGTGTAGACACTATCTTTTGAAAAAGCAGATCGCTTTTTCGATGCGCTTTGGCAGCGTGGACTCTCTCTTTTGGAAGACGTTTTTTCAGAAGATCTCTTCCAGAAAAGCTTCTTCTGAAAGAAGCCTGAGGTCTAGATGTAGCCCCAGACACTGTCTAACATTAAACAGTATTAAACAAGAACTGGGGTTTAGTATACAGAGACCACAGCCTTCTTAGTACCATGACAAAAACCCCATTAAATATCCCTTTAACTTTAATTGAAGATAAAGAAAAGGAAAACTAGTTGAAACATTTGAAATGTAATATGTAACAATAACTTCTATTGTTTCATGTAATGTAGTTGTATCTGTGTTGGGCCTATAATATTAGACAGGCAAGGTAGGGGTAATATCTTTAACTGAACCAAGTTGTCCCTCTAACCATCAGAAGCTGGTCCAATAAAAGATATTATTTCACCCATCTTGTCACTCTACATTTTAAATAAGACTCTCATTTTAACTACATCCTATGTTTCCTTTCCCTTCAACTGGAGTCTTTAGAATGAAACACCCCACCCCTTCCACCCACATGAGGGCAGGAGACTGGACTCGATGACCTCTCGAGGTCCCTTCCAGTCCTAGTATTCTATGATTCTATGATTTGACAGTCTCAGATGGTATCAAAGTCGGAAATAACTGTCTTTTGGGGGGAAAAAGAAATTAGGTGAGAGGGAGTTGGAGGTAGTGTGGTTTTGTTATTAAAGTCTGATCCTGTTTCATCCCAGGTGGTTAGGATTCATTTAGAGCTGATAAATATCATCTGGGTCCCTCTTTGGCCCAGCCTAGTCAGGGCAACTCTCACAATTACAATGATGAAAGCCCAGGCTCCCAACATGGTGGAGGTGGCAGGCAGGATAGCAAAGCTTTCTTCAATAGATTCCTTCTTTTCATCTTATTTTCCTTCTCAAAGTGTATTTCGTTAAAGACCCAAAAAGGGAGTGGAACTTGCACTTTTCACAGTTGAACTCATAACTAGGGTAGGCACAATTATCACTACAGCTTGTTCTGAGCATGCTCCATTCCTCACTCGAGACTTGATGATGGCTTTTGAATAAGGTGACCAATTCTTCAAAACAAAAAAGTGCTCCTGTTTCTTTTGCTGTCTTTCTCTATGTTCCTCATTGCTGCTTTGTGGTTTTGTTTTTAGTTGCGTCCTTTGCTACTTCTCTGCTGTTCACCTTTCTTATTCTCCTTTTAACCTAACATGACCTGAACATGTTCAGCTACATTCCCTTCCTGCTTTTCCCTTCCCCCAAGACTGTCACCTCTGTCTTGCTTCTTAGTTCTACTGCAGTTTTCTTTTCCTATATTCCCTGTATTTCTCTTTTCCCCAGTTCTTTTTACTGCCCAAACTTTTTTTCAACATCCTTCTTTCTGAGTTCTTTTCATATCCTCTGTTCTCCTTTTCTTCTCCACTTCTCCTTGTTCCTTTTCCTCCCCTAAACATATTTTCCCTACTTCAGAAATTCAGTTCTCTTTTTGAGATGCAGAACAGCCCAAATATGCTCCCCTAGCACTGGGCCCAATCCAGCTGACCTTTTAGGAGCAGAGGTGTAACTGTCTGCCACTTTGTATCTAATTGGCAGAGCCAATCTTAGGAATTTCAAGTCTCTCCTTCCTCATTCTCATCAGTGAGACTTTCCCCTGCCCTCCTGTCCACCAACAAAAAAGTAATGTAGTTCATAGGAACTGAGCAGTATCCCTTTAAAGATTTAGTGAACCCCCAAGTAGTACTGTATTCACTATGGTCTGTGTATAAAATCTTCTAGACAAGCATTGTATTCCTGCAGCTGAATTTTGTTCAGCTGTACAATAAAATCTGAGTTATGAGCATCTTGGGAATAACTCTAAATAAAACATGGTGGTTCAGTTGCAAACTTTTGAAAAAACATTGACTTAATATAGCTTTTGAAACTTTACTTTGGAGAAGAAAAATGCTGCTTTTAACCGTCTTACTTTAAATGAAACAAGCACAGAAACAGTTTCCTTACTTTGTCTTTTTTAAAAACTTTCCTTTTCTAGTAGTTTACCTCCTTTTTTAGTAGTTTATTATATTTGTTTTTGTTTGGTCTCTGCTGCAGCCTGATTGCATGTTTCCAGTTCCAATGCAGTGTGTGGTTGAACAATCAGTTCATAACTCTGACGTTCTACCATATATAGTTAGTAAATATGGTTATTTTAACCCCATTGTGCCTGTGCATTTCCTTCATATTATATTTATTGGGTAAAGAGCAAAAGACACCAATTGGCAACAAGGTGGGACCCTAATCCAGGAATACAATGAAACTCAGAGTGCCACCAGAGGACTCAATTTATTTACAGCAGGGTTTCCCAACCTATGGGTTGGGACCCAAATATGGGTCACCATTACATTCCAAAAGAGTCACTAAGGGCATGTCTAGACTACATGGCTCTGTCGACGGAGCCATGTTGATTTGTTTACTCGGCAAAGGGAAATGAAGCGGCGATTTAAGTAATCGCTGCTTCATTTAAATTAAAATGGCTGCCTCGCTGTGCCGATCAGCTGTTTGGCGGCACAGCGCTGTAGTCTGGACGCTCCGCGGTCGACATCAAAGGCATTTGTCGACCTCCCCGGTAAACCTCATCCCACAAGGCATAACAAATGCCTTTGATGTCAACCGTGGAGCGTCCAGACTAGCGCGCTGAGCCGACAAACAGCTGATCAGCACAGCGCGGCAGCCATTTTAATTTAAATGAAGCGGCGATTATTTAAATCCCCGCTTCATTTCCCTTTGCCTACAACCCTAATCTACATGGCTCCGTCAATGGAGCCATGTAGTCTAGACATGCCCTAAGTGTCTCCCCAGGTGGCTCTGCCTCCCCTCCTCCCCGTTTTTTAATTGCCTTGGGTCACCAAGTCTTCCTGAATTGTCAAAATGAATCCCCATCTGGAAAAGGTTGGGAACCGCTGATTTACAGAGATACTATCAAATTGCTATACAAGTGGAGGAAGACACAAATGCCAGTGTAACAGGGCAGACTCACCTTTGCAGCATCTCCTACTCATGTCCTTCTCCAGGACACTCTCATTCCTGCTTTAATGTCTCCACCAGAGAGGGACCTGCAGCATTCCCCAGACTGCAGCATCTTCTGGGCATAGCCCTTCAGCTGTGCCCCACTTGGTCCATTCCCCCCTTTCAGAGAACCAACAGTCCTCAATCCTGCCATTTGCCTCAGTGGCAAATTGTAGTCTAAAGTCTAGCTCCTCACCTGAGGGACACACTGCAGTTTGGATATCACTGGCAGGTGGCTTCGGGGGGTAAGGGGCAGACCCAGGCTTGCCCACTACTCTGGGTTTATGATGGGATGGACCAGGTCCTGAGGCCAGGAAAGAGTCATAAAGAAGTCCTCCAAGGAGGCTAGAGTGGCTGCAGAGAATCCAGCCAATCAGGGGCCAGGAAGGCCTATAAGACAAAACTGCAGGACCAGAGTAATCTCAGTGCCTATGGAGTCTTGAAGAGGTGTTGACCATTGCTGGCTGAGGCGCAGAAGCACCACAGAAAGGTCCAGGAGGAGAGATATTGCGGATTATGGGACTTGAGATACAAGCCCTGAGGTAAGGGTGAGGAGCTGTCTCCAGTAGGGGAAGCCCTGGAGGCATCACTCTCTCCAAGTGGGGAAACAAACCGAGACACGGAAACTGAGGGACACTAGCAGATGGGTGCTGGGATGGGAGCCAGTTAGATTGGCTCACACACGGTGTAACTTGGCCAGAGGGCTGAGTAGCCAAAAAGGCTGATGAACAGAAAGAGTGCAGGAACACCCATTCAGCAAGATTTGTCCACCAGCTGTATTACCTTCTTTATAGCTGTGAGAATGAGTCCACATTTCAGGGGTATCTTGCAGCATTTTGTAGCACATGGAACCCTACAATGTACTTGATATGTGAGAGGAAAATCTGTGTTGTTAAAACCAATGAACTGTATATTTTATAAAGCTGAATCAGTCACAAGGGATTCTGTGTGCTAAGATCTCTGAAGGTTATCTTGTTAGTCAATGAGAAACTGGAAAATGTTGAACTTTCAACCCAGTTTTAAAAGCCAGTGTATATGGCGATGAGTCAACAAGCAGGATAAAGGTGAGCAATTTAAGGAGGGGAACTCTAACCAAGAAGAACAAACTGGAAAATATCTTTCTTGACATGAACCTATATGAAGTAAACATGGAAAGAAGTTTTCTCTAACAACCTAGTCAAAGAGGATTAATTAGGGGGAGAGAGACAAGTGCTCAAGGATAATGTGTTATTGTGATCACTTCTTATTTTGTGATTGCCCAAAAATATGCCAGTAAAACAAAACAAATGTAAAGGCATGGTCTCAGTCCAGAGGAGCACACAATCTAAATTCAACATGACAAAAAAGGGGACTTAGAACTAGACGAATGTTAGGAGAAGATGATAGCATTATTCTCTAGCAACTGTGTGCAATATTGTAGGGAACTTGAACTACCCTGCCTTGGCAATAAATGGTGATGCCTGCCTTGTCCAAAGTGCAGATTTCTGGCCTGTCTCCAGTCTGGTGTGCCAAAGCACGCAGGCAGGGCCTGAGAGTCAGGAATTGTTTTGCATAACTATGCCGATTAAGCAGGGTACGCGAGACCACATCAAGAACACACAGGACAAGCGGCCTTGTGCTGGTGCTTGTTTCTGATAAGCAAAAAGTACAGATGTAGCCATGAAATTGTCAACTGCGCAAATAGCAGCAACATCCTGAGCAGCAGGATGTACCCCAAATAGGGGCATTGGGCATTTTACGTATCCTACACAATATGTAATCAATTGGTAAGTATTATTAGAACGACCAAGTCTTGCTTTGCTATAAATTGGGTTTATTAAGAACAATCGATGGGAGGGAATGTGCAGGACTTACCCACACGTCCTGCTCGATGTAACTAGAAGTAATTTGATCCTTCACAATGGCGGCCCAGTGCATGGCGTTCCAATGCATGGGAAGAAACGGATCCACGACCTCCTGCCTGGTACTGTAGGTAGCATACAGATGAAGTATAAGTGAATTAGGCTTTATTATTGTATATAGTAGATCTTTTAGTAGTTGCTTTTGCATTGCTTTATGCTGTATTAATTGCTTTAGAATTTATAGTATTTAAGGTTTACATTGTATAGTAATTGTTTTTTTAAGCCTTTTAAAACTTAAACAACTGTATTAACTGCGTAAAGCTTGCAATAAATAAGAAAGTGGTTAAGTAGCTCTGGTGTGTCCTGGTTTCCCTTGGATCTAAAATAAATCGAACCACATGACAGATATATACACAAATTGATGGTTCCCATTAACATTTATTTTTAAATGTTATGTATTTATTTAATATTCCTCTCCTCCCTCACTTTACACAGATGTGATGGCAGAAGTGAATATTTTAGGAAGGATTTGAATGAGGCAAGGGAGGTGGCTTGATCAACAGTTCTAGGGAACACATTTCCAGTGCAAGGGACAGCATGAAAGTGAAGAAGAAATGAATGGCGACGGTTGTTGAAGAGGAGATGAAAGACATATCATGGCTGTCTGCCCTGGTGGAGAAGACAGGGAAGCAGGAATGGAAAAGAGGAAAAGACCAGTGTGTAGGCAAGGCGTGTGGTATGGGGCAAGGATAAGAATTTGAAATTGATATGCAGTATTATAGTGAGCTAGAATGATATGGCAGCAGCATTTTGAAGGGACTAGAGCAGCAAGTTTAGTATAAAATATAAGGAGATTTTAACTCTCTTTAGTACAGTATAGGTAGGGAAGGGGTTGAATCCATAATACTTTTACATGTTCTAAATTGTTGTTTAGATAGTGATAAGGATAGCGTAAAGGCTTTGAGAGATTATAGAGGCATCCACAATAACTATTAATCTCTCCCTAATTAGGATTGTGTGGCAATTTAATGTTTAGAGGTAGAAATAGATAAAAATGAAATGTTGCTTGAAAGTTTAATTCCTTGTGATTTTCTGAAATATCTATTGTATAATACGAATGTTTGATTTTGTAATATCTCTAAATAATAAATATTATTGAATCATTTATTTCAATCCTTTCCCTTCCTTCTCTGCTCACACTGGGCACATCTACACAGCAGCGTTATTTTGGAATAACTGACATGAATCTGAAATTACATAGTGATAATCTACACTACAAGCCTTTATTTTCAAATAATGTCGAGCTGGAGGACTTCTTACTCCCACTCATGGTAACCCTCATTTCATGAAGAGTAAGGGAAGTCAAAGGAAGAGTGTTCTTCCTTTGCTTTCCTGCTATGTAGACAGTGCCAAAAGCCAAATTAAGCTATTTCGACTTCAGCTATGCAACCGACATAGCTGAAGTTACATATCTTAATTCGACTTTAGCCCTGTAGTGTAGAAGTACCCACTGATGCTGAACCCTGTTATGTGTTTTCCTCTCCATCAGCTCCAAAAATTCACCTGTTCCTCCCCATTCTTACTGCACAAATCTTTGTCCAAACCCTGATCATCTCTTTCTTAAATTTATTAGAATCTTTTATCTTCAGCCTTTTCCTGATACTTATCTTGTTCCATTCCACTCCTACTAAAATGCAATTGCAAAACAATCCATCTTACCCACCACTCTGATCCTGGTTAGCCTGGAATTGCTTGGAAGAATCACAGTACGCTACAAATGGAAGGGAACTCGAGAGATGATCAAATCCAGTCCCCTGCCCTCATGGCAGTACCAAGCATGGTCTATATCATCCCTGACCGATGTCTATCCCACCTGCTCTTAAATAGCTCCAGTGATGGAGATTCCACAATCTCCCTAGGCAATATATTCCAATGTTTAGCAACCCTGACTGACAATTAGGAAGTTTTTCCTAATGTCCAATCTAAACCTCCCTTGCTGCAATTTAAACCCATTGCTTCTTATCCTATCATCAGAGGCCAAGGAGAACATTTATTCTCCTTCCTCCTTTTAGGTACTTGAAAACCTCTATCACGTTCCCTCTCAGTCTTCTCTTTTCCAAACTGAACAAACGCAGTTCTTTCAGTCTCTCCTCATAGGTTATGTTTTCTAGACCTTTAATCATTTGGGTTGCTCTTCTCTGGATTTTCTCCAATTTCTCAATATCTTTCCTGAAATGTGGTACCCAGAACTGGACACAATATTCCAATTGAGGCCTAATCAGCACAGAGTAGAGCAGAAGAAGGACTTCTCGTGTCTTGCTCACAACACTCCTGTTAATGCATTGCAGAATCATGTTTGCTTTTTTTGAAACAGTGTTACACTGTTGACTCATAGTTATCTTATGGTCCATAATGACCACTAAATCCCTTTCAGCAGTACTCCTTCCTAGACAGTCACTTCCCATTCAATATGTGTGAAACTGATTGTTCCTTCCTAAGTGAAATACTTTGCATTTGTCCTTATTAAACGTCATCCAGTTTATCTCAGACCATTTCACCAGTTTGCCCAGATTATTTTGAATTATGACCATAGCTTCCAAAGAACTTGCAACCCCTCCCAGGTTGGTATCATCTGCAAACTTAATAATTGTACTCTCTATGCCATTGTCTAAATCATTGATGAAGACATTGAACAGAACCAGTCCCAAAACACCCCTGCGGAATCACACGTGCTGCTATGTCCTTCCAGCATGATTGTGAACCATTAATAACTACTCTCTGAGAATGGTTATCCAGCCAGTTATGCACACCCCCTTATAATAGCCCCATTTAGGTTGTATTTCCCTAGTTTATTGATAAGAAGGTCATGCGCAACCATATCACATGTTTTACTGAAGTCTAGGTATACCATGAGTGGAAGGAAAACACTTTAAGTGATTACTTTCTTCCAAGCATCACCCTGCACCTGGAACTCTTTCCTTCACAGTCTCTCATACACTCTTCTTCGGATCCCTGCTCAACATACACATATTCTATATGGCCTATGAATTCTAACTTAGTTTTCGAAGATGGGGGCATACCAATGGAGACATATACAAAACTGTGGAACCACCAGAGATACAGGTTTAACACAAGTTCTCTCCTCCCTTCTGCTTGTGCCCTCTGGGTGCCACATGACTGATAAATCACCATCATATTTAATTATTTTTATTTCACTTGATAGTTTTAAGTGATGAATCCTGTGGTTTGACCTTTATTGATATTTTAAATGCCCAGTTCTAACCATCACTCATGGAGACAAAATTCCATGTAATGATCCCATAACTATGTTATGCCGTTCTGCTTCTGCTAGAGTTTCTCTTCCAAATGAAGAATTTTCCAGACATGCTGACCACATTGGCTAGGGACTTTTGATTTTAATGGAAATAATCACACATGTATTGCCACAATTAATGCAGCTTATCCCTGAATATAATTCCATTTTCCATGCTGTGCTTTCATGGAGGCCCATTTCATTGTCTAGATTTTATATGATCAGTATAGGACTTCAAAAGAAAAGACTGTTGACTGATTGTATTCAAGGATAGACTCTTTAAAATACCTATACATCATTTAACTCATCAGCACCAGCACCAACGGAGAAGCAGAAAAAAAAAAACAGATGTAGTTCCTTCAGTTCCACTCATACCTCTGTTCTGCACACTATCCATTCCCAAATTATCTCATAGCAAAGCAGCATTGTTAATTGTCTTGGGGTCAACACTTCAAGCTTAGCTTGGGACCAGAAACACAGAAAAAGTTCCCAATAGCCTATTTCTTCTGTCAGTACCTTTTCTGTCCTAGATTCTACATTTCTGTAACAGCTGCATTTCTCCCTCATGCAAACAATACCTGCATCCACCCGAGTCTTCGTTTATTTCTCTCTTCCTCATGGGGAAAGATTTCCTCCCTACTTGGTGCACCAGACTTCCAGCACTATCTTGCTGTATCACTTGCAGTTTCACTAATTCAGACTGACATACCATCTGCACCATCTATTTAAGGGTCAGCTCAAACATTACTTATAATTCTGTAACTTCCAAGAGTGCTGCTTGTCCCTACTATGTACCAGTCTCTACATACTCTGTTGAAACCATGGCAATGTTGTAAGGTCCAATTAAAAGCATCTAGGTCTCTGCAGTTTGAGATAAGCATGTGTGTCTTTGAATTTGTTTTGGGTGTATCTCAAAACTTTAGGTCTTTATCCAAAGTTCACCTCTCTGTCTTTGGTTCTGACATTGAACTGGGAGTCTCCTGGATGGAAACCGGTTCACAGCATTTCTGCTATATAATAGTATGTCTGGGTTGGATAATTCCACAGGGTTGCCTTTTCACTGTATTCCATTACTTCTGCTTCCAGCCTTGGTCCAAACCAGACAGGGTAGTGGCATGTGAAAATGAGCAAACAAACATTAGCTGCATTTATTCAAACTGCAGCAAAGGTTTGATCTGAATTCTGAGGAGAGGTGCAATTCAGTTCTTATTGCATCCAAACTAGTTTCTCTATCCCCTCACTTTCATATAGCACAATTCTTATCAAACTGTTTAAGCTCAGAATTGATGCTCTTTCATAGGACAGTTAGTGTAAAACTGTGTTCGGCTTCATTGCCTACTACACAGTTACTAATAGTCTCTGTACTGCCCAGCTAGGTAGGCGGTTTTGTTACGCTTCTCCGGGCCACATCTTCAGCTGCTGCAAACCATTGACTTCAAAGAAAGGCCATCAGTTTACAGCAGCTGTGGAGCTGGCCTTAAGTTAAACACTGATTCTATACAATCCAGTCCGTTGCTGAGGATTTAAATGGCATTTTCATTATCTAAAGATTATTATTTTCTCTACTATGCAAGATGATTCAATATCTGACACTGCAGAACAAAGATGCAAAATGAATACTATCCCATAAATGCTCTCCTAGAAATGAGTATTAATAGTATCAAGGAAAAAGATGAATCACTGGGTGACAGAACATTTCTCTCTCTTTCTCTCTAAGCCTAAGTCTACAATAGTAAGGACCTTATAGTAGCACAGCTATACAATTCCTGTGGTGCTGCTGTAAGGTCTCCCATGGAGCTGCTCTGTGCTGATGAGAGAGAGCTCTCCTACTGGCATAATTAAACCATCCCAATGAATGACTGTTGCTATGAATGTGGGAGAGTGTCTCCCACTGACATACCACTGGCCGCACTAGCACTTTTGTAGGTGAAACTTATGTAGGTGTGTTTTCATACTCCTGACTGACAAAAGAGCTAGTGTAGACAAAACTTGAAGTTAGCTCCATCCTTCTCTTGCTCTTTCCACTTTACTCGCTGAATAGAGCTAAGGGATAATTCTCAGTTCAGAGAAACCAATGAAATAAAATGGTGATGTTTTGTTTTGTTCTCTCTAAGGCTATGTCTACACTGAGGGTTTTTTGCGGAAAAGAAACTGTAAAGGGAGTGCTTATTTGCATATCTCATGCTCTCATTTACATATCTTCTTCCAATTCTTTTTGTGGAAAAGGTTTTTGCAATAAAAAGCCCTGTGTAGATGGGGCCATTTGTTGGATAAAAAACCTTTTGCGCAAGAACCTGTAAATCTCATTTTTTGAGGAATAGGGGATCTTGCGCAAAAGGGTTTTTTTCCAACAAATGGCCACATCTACACAGGGCTTTTTATCGTAAAAACCTCTTCCACAAAAAGGATTGGAAGAAGATATGCAAATGAGAGCGCGAGATATGCAACTGAGCGCTCCATTTGCTTTTCCTCTTCTGCAGAACCCCACAGTGTAGACATAGCCTAAGACTTATATGTGTGTCTTTACTGATACTCAGAGATGTTCTGTATATTCCAAAGTTCAGTCCTTCACCTTCAAAAATGCAGCCCTTTATTCAGATGGCAGAGTAGCTGCTTCAGTAATGAAAATTCTTGCGATTTTTTTCCTAAATCCATGAAATGTGAGCCCAGCAGGCAAAAGTAAAAAAACCCTCCAGATTAGTATTTTCTAAAAGAACTCATGATTTTTATCCCAGAGTGTGGGGGTGAGAGTGAGGGGGGGGGGTGCATGCTGTGATTATTGAACAGTTTCTACAGTGCCCCCCTCAGAACACCCAAGTATGGGTCAGGACATGTCAGCCTGCCACAATGGAGGGAGCGTTAAACTGATAGATTCCATGGGGGCATCTCTTCCCAGGAAACAGGGCTGAATGGGGGTCAGACCAGGGAAGTAAGGTGGGGGAACTTGCTATCAGAAAAGATCTGGAGGAAAAGAGGAAGAGCCCAGAAGAACCTCCAGTCGAAGCTTAGGCCATCCTGCTACTGGTGAAACCCCACTGGATGCAGCAAGGTTAGAACTGGATTGTATCCATGGGGTTAAGATGCATTAAAATGTGGCCCAGTTACCCTGGAGCTCCAAGGAAGGTTTGGGTGGAAATGGCTTGGGGTAGTAGATGGGTTGTCTACACGATTGTATTGTCCACAGATTGGAACCCATTCCCATTTTGAACACTGTATGGAACCTGGGAGCCCAAGCAGTGGAAAATTAAACCCAGGTGGAAGGAACTAAAACTGAGGGAAATAAATACAAAAACTGAAAGTAGATAGATTGGAAAACAATGGGCTTAGGACAACAAGCCATCAGGAAGAGAATGAAAGTAGAGTCCCCTGAAAAACAGAGAGGAAGGAGAAAAAAAATACAGTATTTGAGGCAGAGATAATAAATAGTTCATGTCTGGTAGCCCAAGTGGTCATCAGAGCCTCCCCCCACATAGCAGAAAACCGAGACAGAGCCCAGGAAGTTTCGGGGGTTGGGAGAAACAGGGACCCAGGGTGACCAGGTGGAGGAGTAGAGGCCAAAGATCTCACAATGGGTCAAGAATAGGGAAGCAGGTGTGAGGGCCTGTTGGCAGAAAAGAATTATGGGAGTGACCTCCACCCACCACATGTAATCTCTGTGGGTAGAGAATGGTTAAAGCCCCACAAAGGGAGACAACATGGCCATACTGGGGGTGAGAAGAGACTCAAGTGGAGTAACCTCTCTGGCAGGGAGGAAGAGCTCAAAGAAAATTAAAAAAATAGGATCAACGGGCAGGACAGGGCAGTATGTTACAGAGTGTTGGGAACTAAAAGCTGAGCCAGCATTCTGGGCACTTTAAACACCAATTAATTCCCCAGAGGAGGACTAGCTGGGGCCTAGTTAGTGGAGAATGGGCTGTGGAAGGACTAATGAGCAAATTAGTCCATTAACATAGGGGCTGTGTCTAGACTGGCAAGTTTTTCTGCAAAAGCAGCTGCTTTTGCGGAAAAACTTGCCAGCTGTCTACACTGGCTGCTTGAATTTGCGCAAGAGCACTGACTTTGTAATGTACAAAATCAGTGCTTCTTGCACAAATACAATGACGCTCCCGTTCGGGAAAAAGCCCTCTTGCGCAAATGCTTTTGCACAAGAGGGCCAGTGTAGACAACCCAGAATTGTTTTGCAAAAAAGCCCCAATGGCTAAAATGGTGATGCTTATAAGAAAGCTAGATTGGCACGGGCGTTTTTCCGCAAAAAGTGCTTTTGCGCAAAAGCATCCGTGCCAATCTAGACGCTTTTTTCCGCAAATGCTTTTAAAGGAAAAACTTTTCCGTTAAAAGCATTTGAGGAAAATCATGCCAGTCTAGACGTAGCCAGGAGGTATAAAAAGGCAAAGGAAGATAGTACAGTCTCCCACAGCTAGCCTATGGAGGTTCTCTGCGAAGAGAGCTCTGTTCCTTCTCCTTGGCAGAGACCTGAGGAGAAAGGGGAAATAATTATGGTGTACGAGCAAATGTAAGCTGTCTGCAGTAGGCTGTTTAACAACTAAAGGTCTTTGAGGCTGCAAAGACAGAAGCAGGATGTCACCCTGTTGCAAGCCCCATGATTTTGCAGACATAATATTGGCTTCTCGTACTTTCACAAGCAGCTCCTGGCAGCTTAGTTTTTCTGCATCAGCTGTAAGAGATGTTGCGGTTTTGGCTAGAGCTACTGGAGGCTGCTGTTGGGAGCAGGAGGGTAGGCATTAGGCTGTAGTTATGGCTGCTGCCTGCAAACAATGCTGCTGCATTTGCTGCCTCCTGTGTAAGCATAGGAGCAGCAGAGGCAGATAAGCATAGGGCTGGAAGTGAGGAATCCCTGGAGCATCTGCCCCCTCCCTCTCTGGCCTGCAAGGACTCAGATCCAGCCCACCTGCCCTCTCCTCTATGTATCGCATTGTGACTGAGCTGCTATATGGAAGGGACGTATCCAGAAAATGAGAACTAAGGCGACAGCTAGTTGGGGCAGTATCCAAGGGCAAGAGGAGAAAGCTGGGGCAGGTGTGAAGGTAACAGGAGGAGATGCTGAGCAGAACCAATGTCCAGATTTGGAGAGGTTGGTGGAAGGATGTTGGCTGGCAGGGGAGTATATCTATGGATGGGAGCTCGAGGGGAGCATTATCCACATAAGAAGATAGTCCAGAGTGGACGGAGAGTGACAGGGAAGGGGAGTCACCCCCTGGAGCTGAAGTTTGGAATTTTTCAACATTTTTTTTTTTTTTTTTTTTTGCTGAAAAGTTTAATAAAAATCTTCCCATTTATTTTAACCAGCCCTACTGGTGCCTATTGGAGGGAAGGTGCTGCAGGACTACAACATAGCTGAGAGAGGAGAAAGAATCAAGGAAAGATATCAGAAAAGTAAATGGGAATCCTCACCCTGCGTTTAAATGTGTGCTGTTTTGGGTAAGAGTTTTCTGAAATACAACCAGGAAAATCAGAAAACAGACCAAACATGGGAATTTAAAATAAAAAATAAATCTCATTATTTTCACACTAACGTCATAATGGACCTGTGATTTTTGAGCTTCCAGGAATTGGCGACATCATTCTTGGCTGCTGTCCTGAAGTTGCTAGTCCCTCACTTTCCTGGGAACATGCATAATAGAAGTACAAATGTAAGAAGAATGAAAGTGGACCAAATTCCACCCAGGTGTAGTTACAGTTGGGATGGGTTTGGCTCTGTGTAGCTAGATATAGTGAGAAATTTCACTGAGTGCTAAATGAGCTTCTCTAAATAAAAGCTGACAATTAATGGTGTTTGGAATTCACATTTTTGAGAAGTGTTTAGAAGTAGGCAACTTCAGACCTTAGTTCTCCTATAAATATGTTCCTGCCTTGCTAGCATAAATAACTGTAAAATTAGTTTTTCAAGCCTATTTAGACTCAAGACCTATGGCTCAGGATAATGAGTTTCAGACTGC
Source organism: Rafetus swinhoei (assembly GCA_019425775.1). Lineage (NCBI taxonomy): Eukaryota > Metazoa > Chordata > Testudines > Trionychidae > Rafetus > Rafetus swinhoei. Next base: position 59,233,183 of record CM033449.1, read on the forward strand.
AGAGTCAGACACCATCTTTAGTTATGCTGTCAGTCTGTGCAATAAAGTTGTAGTCTTAGAGACGAGTGGGAGAAAAAATAGCGGTTTACTGTAGCTAGTATTCCAGACAGAGCAAAAAGGCTTGGAATTGCAATTAAAGCTTTGCTACAAAAGCTACACTTTAAAAAAAATGTGGAACAAGCACACAAAAAATCATCAGGTTGATGGCATCCTCCCCATTGCCTGCATTATTTCTGATGTAGATACTAGATTTATTTCAGGGGGAGCTGTACAATTGGAGTTTTTTTCTGGTTTTGATAGCCAGAAAAGTGAGTGTGGCATGTTATGGAACCTGACCAGTGTTGGCACTTGGATAATGTGGCTGTGAGATGTGTGGCAGTGTGGCTGGAGAACTGTGGCAGGGAGGTTATTGCTGAGTGAGCAACACCAAGGGAATTTGGGCAAATGCAAGAGTTCTCTTCCTTGGGGTTTGTGCAGCTTGGAGTGTGTGTTCAGGAGTCACTGGTGGATTTTGGCAGCTGGGAGGAAGTTTAGTTAAGAGGAGCTTAGAACTGGATGTTGTCATAGAATCCTAGCGTTTACAGCCAGAAGGGACCACCAGGTATTCTGATCTTCCCTCTGGTATATCACAAACCACTAACACCACCCAGCACCAGCACAGATTGTAGGAAATATTTTAGCAGTAAGGATGTAGGAATTTGGCAGTTAGAATGGAGGTCATATCAGGTCCTGGGATAGCTTTGGGAGTTAGCTGAGCTGTTGGTCTGAGTGGTTGGCAGGGGAATTTTGGCATTTGGTTAATGATATTTATCATAAGGTAAAGGTTTGAGGATTTGGAGGCTAAGAATGATGTATGTGGCTCTTCCTGAACAAGGGAAGGTTTACTAGCGTGGTGAATTGGCTGAGCTGCGTTGGGTCAAGTAAAGGGTAGACTGATGAATCTGCTAATGATGATTTTGTGGCTGCTCTTTTCCTCCTCTTGGGGATGGGGAAGGATAGGTCTTTGACAGTTAGAAGCAGTGGATTGTGGAGAAGGGTGTTTGGGGTCCTGGGAGGAGCATGGTGCTGAAGAATACTGGGCGGTGGTACTGGGACACATGATAGCAGTGAAAACATCTACAATACTTGTTTCTGCTGTGGTGCACCTATCACTGGATTGAGTAACTGTGGTCAGCTGGGCACTCCACAAGGGACCTACAGTTATTCTAGAAGCTGAGAAAGCTGTGTGGTTTGAAATTGCTGCTTGACAATGGGAGAAGTAATTGATGTGCAGATTGATGGTTTTTGTCACTGTGTCCAATTGCAGTGGTCAGACAAGAACTGCAAACTCCAAGGCTGGCACTTCGTGAAAGTCCCGCTGAAACTGATCCCAGATGAGTGAACCTATTTCCTGCTTTAGTTATCCTGAAGTATATGTTCTCTTTTGCACCTTACTGCATATTTGGAACATAATTACCCCCAGAAAAATTTCAAAGACACCATGAGAAATACAGTGAAAATTCAAGCATTAAAACAGCTAAGTAGCTCTTCACAGTGCTAAAGTATTTACCTGTGTGACTGAATATGTATCTGCAAAGCTGTTAACATGCCCCTTGGCTTTTCCTTCTCTGGTTGCAATGTTTCTAGGAATGATCACAGGGCCAGTTGTCAAGCACTGTAAGCAGAGGACACATTATTTCATGTAATTTCTTTAGATTGAGAAATAAAAATATTCAGCCAATATTCAGAATATAGAATGGTAACCTATATTCATTCTGGAGTGGTAGTGAAGCGGGCAGAGTGCACCCACGCAGAGTGAGCTGAGGGAAAAAAGATGTGAATGCAGCAATACCTGCTTGTAATACCAACACAGACAGGGACTAGGGAGAGGATGCTGTGGGAAAACCTTGCACTCAGACACTGCACACCAGAGTGAGCAGCTCAAGAATAACATAAAATAGCCATACTGTGTCAGACCAGGGGTCCATCTAGTGCAGTAGCCTGTCTCCTGACAGTAGCCAGTGCCAGATGTTTCAGAGGGATTGGGAATTGACCAGATCACGGCAATTTTGAGTCCCAGGATCTTGCCAACTGTAAGAGATTTAGGGACATCCACAGCATAGTGCGGTGTCCCTGACTATCCATTGATAGACCAATCCTTCAGAAGCTTATCTAATTCTTTTTGAACCTAGCTATACTTTTGTCTTCACAACATCCCCTGGCAATAAATTCCACAGGTTGACTGTGCATTGTGTGAAGAAGTACTTCTTTTGTTTTAAACCTTCTGCCTCTTAATTGTCAGATGACCCCTAGTTCTTGTATTATAAGAAGGGGTAAATAACATTTTCCTATACCCTTTCTCAGCATTGGTCATGATTTTCTATACATCTATTACCTCCCCCCTTGGTCATCTCTTTTCTAATCTGCACAGTCCCAATCCTTCTAATCTCTCCTAATATGGAAGTTGTTCCATTCCCCTAAACACTTTTGCTGCCCCTTTCTGTATTTTTTCCAACTCTAATATCTTTTTTTTTTAAGATGAGCAACTAGAACTGCATAAAAGTGGCATCATGCTGCTAAAACCACTTGCCAATCATTGGCATAGCTGGAATGAAACTCAGGAGTTATAATTTCCAGTGTCATGTGAAGACTTCCACCTTTAATTCACCTTTTCAAATTTAGCACAGGTCGGTACCATCCAAAATCTGGTAACTGATTGACGACTAGTGTGAACTGAGAGAAGCAGGTACTGTGATCTCAGGTTATCAGCATGATGGAAGAGCCTGAATGGAATAAACTAGACTTATCTCTTGCTAGATCCTAGCATACCATTGTTCATTTCAATATAACAATGATCACAATTGTTGGTTTCAGCAGAGATGCGAAGGGCCAAATCAGCATGGACACAGAACGACCTTCTCATCCCTATAAATTGTCCACTTAGTAGACATTCAAGCACATTGACAATGGAGTCTGTACTACTACCCACTGTGTATACTGTATCTTTTCTATGTATAGAAGACTTCACTCTTCAGAACAGTCAGTGAGGTACCTTTAAAGAGCTCTGAATTCACTTCAATAATCAAAGGATACTTTTCTTTTTAAACATTGGAAGATGTGGAGCTTCCTTTCTGAAGTCATTTATATGGTGCTATTTATATGGTAGTTATTTATATGAAGTATTTATATGGTCATTTGGTGAAGTGAAACACAGGTGAAGATTTTTGAGATTGAGCCACTAATGTAGGAGTGGGATTTTATACTTATATTTCAGGTTTAATAATGTAGTAATGTATGACTTAATTTCATCGTGCCAGCCACCCTCTTTATGACCATCTGGGGCATTGATAGAAACGCATCTGACAGACTACCAGTGTCTATACCGATGTTAAGGCAGAGACAGACCATTAGGCCCTTTAGTTAAATATACATTTCTTTGTTTTAAAGTTTAGTAAGTAAGCTTTCTTTGTTTTAAGATTTAGTAAGTAAAAGACAGGATCTTATATTGTGTCTATGTTAATAAGATTAGAGGAATGTTGAAAGCCCGGGCCACAATGTGAACTGTTTTGATTACAAGATTTAGTAAGGTTTAATTTACAATGCTTTTTTATTGCTCAATATAAAATACTGTTGTTTGTATACCTTTGAAGGTCTCTGTAACAGACTGTTTGTGTGAATGAGGAATGAATGCATCAGGAAGAGATAAGGTGTGAAGGCCGTCATTAAAGCCAGATGGTCAAGAGCGAAGGGGGAGAATGTGGGGTGAAGACAGACTCATCGGCATCAGAAAATCATCAGCACACAACAAGGAAGAGGCAGATTGACGGCTCTAAAGGTGAAGGCTGGCACCCCTAAAGACAACTGATTAACAATCCAGGACAGGATGACCCTATCGGAGGTGTTTTGGAATATTAACATCAAAAGATAACAAACTGGTCATAGACTGAATCCATAGACTTCAGCAGGGAAAGAGGATTATAAAAGCAGGGTGCTTTGCTATGGAACTTTGGGTTCGTCTTGCCACCAGCTCCAGGAGCATTGGATTGCGACCGACAAAGCCCATCTCCCTTCTGTGATCAATTTGGCTGGCCACTAGATTGATCATAAGAACATAAGAATGGCCGTACTGGGCCAGACCAAAGGTCCATCTAGCCCAGTAGCCTGTCTGCCGACAGTGGCTAGAACCAGGTGCCCCAGAGGGGGTGGACCGAAGACAATGATCAAGTGATTTGTCTCCTGTCATCCTTCTCCAGCCTCTGACAAACAGAGGCCAGGGACACCATTTCTATCCCCTGGCTAATAGCCTTTTATGGACCTAACCTCCATTAAATTATCTAGCTTCTCTTTAAACTCTGTTATAGTCCTAGCCTTCACAGCCTCCTCTGGCAAGGAGTTCCACAGGGTTGACTACACGCTGTGTGAAGAAGAACTTTCGCTTATTAGTTTTAAACCCCTGCTACCCATTAACTTCATTTGGTGTCCTCTAGTTCTTCTGTTATGGGAACTAATAAACAACTTTTCTTTATTCACCCTCTCCACACCATTCATGATTTTATATACCTCTATCATATCCCCCCTTAGTCTCCTCTTTTCTAAACTGAAAAGTCCCAGTTGCTTTAACCTCTCTTCATATGGGACCCGTTCCAAACCCCTAATCATTTTAGTTGCCCTTTTCTGAAACCTTGCTAAGGCCAAAATATCTTTTTTGAGGTGAGGAGACCACATCTGTACACAGTATTCAAGATGTGGGCGTACCATAGTTTTATACAGGGGCAGTAAGATATTCTGTGTCTTATTTTCTATCCTTTTCTTAATAATTCCTAACATCCTATTTGCCTTTTTGACCGCCGCTGCACACTGTGTGGAAGTTTTCAGAGAACTATCCACGATAACTCCAAGATCTCTTTCTTGATTTGTCATAGCCAAATTAGCCCCCATCATACTGTACGTATAGTTGGGGTTCTTTTTTCCAACGTGCATTACTTTACACTTACCCACATTAAATTTAATTTGCCATTTTGTTGCTCACTCACTCAGTTTGGTGAGATCTTTTTGAAGTTCTTCACAGTCTGCTTCTGTCTTGACTATCTTAAACTATTTTTCAGGTATCTAAAAGGGTGTCATAAGGAGGAGGGAGAAAACTTGTTCATCTTTGCCTCTGAGGATAGAACAAGAAGCAATGGGCTTAAACTGCAGCAAGGGAGGTTTAGGTTGGACATTAGGAAAAAGTTCCTAACTGTCAGGGTAGTTAAACACTGGAATAAATTGCCCAGGGAGGTTGTGGAATCCCCATCTCTGAAGATATTTAAGAGTAGGTTAGATAAATGTCTATCAGGGATGGTCTAGACAGTATTTGGTCCTGCCATGAGGGCAGGGGACTGGACTCGATGACCTCTCGAGGTCCCTTCCAGTCCTAGTATTCTATGATTAAACAGTTTAGTATCATCCGCAAACTTTACCACCTCGCTGCTTACCCCTTTCTCCAGATCATTTATGAATAAGTTGAACAGGATTGGTCCCAGGACTGACCCTTGGGGGACACCACTAGTTACCCCTCTCCATTCTGAAAATTTACCATTTATTCCTACCCTTTTTTTCCTGTCTTTTAACCAGTTCTCAATCCAAGGAAGGACCTTCCCTCTTATCCCATGACAATGTAATTTACACAAGAGCCTTTGGTGAGGGACCTTGTCAAAGGCTTTCTGAAAATCTAAGTATACTATATCTACTGGATCCCCCTTGTCCGCATGTTTGTTAACCCCTTCAAAGAACCGAGTGCTGAACTGCTGAGGTGTTCTTCCCACCACAGGAATGTTAAATGTTATTATATTATGGTCACTATTCCCAGGCGGTCCTGTAACAGTTATCTCCTGGACCTGATCCTGTGCTCCACTCAGGACTAAATCAAGAATTGCCTCTCCCCTTGTGGGTTCCTGTACCAGCTGCTCCAAGAAGCAGTCATTTAAGCCATTGAGAAATTTTATCTCTGCTTCTCTTCCTGAGGTGACATGTATCCAGTCAATATGGGGATAATTAAAATCCCCCATTATTATAGAGTTCTTTATTTTGGTAGCCTCTAATCTCCCTCAGCATTTCAATGTCAGTGTCACTGTCCTGGTCAGGTGGTCGATAATATATCCCTACTGCTAAATTCTTATTATTGGAGCATGGAATTACTATCCATAGCGATTCTGTTGAACATGTTGATTCATTTAATATTTTTATTTCATTTGATTCTACATTATCTTTCACATACAGTGCCACTCTGCCACCCACACAGCCTGCTCTATCCTTCCAATATATTTTATATCCCGGTATGATTGTGTCCCACAGATTTTCCTCATTCCACCAGGTTTCAGTGATGCCTATTATGTCAATCTCCTCCTTTAATATGAGGTACTCTAGTTCACCCATTTATTTGTCAGACTCCTAGCATTTGTGTAGAAGCACTTTAAAAATTTGCCACTGTTTATTTGTCTGCCCTTCCCTGATGCATTGGATTCCTTTATATGTGGTTGTTTGTCTGCTCTGGCCCTTGGTTTGTCCTCTCCCCAGACTCTGGACTGGTAACTATAACATCGACTCGCGGGACTGTGTGCATGGTGTGTGTATGTGTGTGCGAGCGTGTGTGTGTGTGACTGAAAAGCATATGCTAATTGCTGTATTCTCAATAAATGTGGCGTACTGCCTTTTCCCCTATAAAAGATCTCATGTGCTTTACAAAATACAAATTTTACATGATACAAAAAGGTTAATAATTATTACATAATACAAAAAGCATAATACAAAAAGGTTAATAATTATTCCAGTGTTTTGCTCACTGATGAGCATAACTTTCTTTGGTGGTGCCTTACATTGTCGCATGGACTGCTAGACTGTGTCTAGACCAGTGGCGTGCAACCCATAGGTCGTGGCACTTAGATCCGGCCGGGGGCTGGGCCCGGCTGTTGGCGGCCCCCATGGCGCGGCGCCTAGATCTGGCCAGCTGGGGGGTGGGCCCAGCAGTTGGGGGCCCCTGCGGTGCAGGGGTCGCAGATCAAAAAAGGTTGCGCACCACTGGTCTAGACTACAAAGTTCTATCTTTTTCCGCTTTTCTTCTGAAAGAGGCTTTTCCAACAATTGGCCCGTCTACCCTGGGCCAAACGTTGGGAAAAAAGCCTCTTTTGGAACATCCCTTCTTCCTCATAGGATGAGGTTTACAAGGATGCCAAAAAAACGTGTCTGCTTTTCCAAAAAAATTTTCAGAAAAGCAGGCACATTCCTTGGACGCAGAAGAGCTTTTTGGGATACCGCCGGTATCCTGGAAAAACTCTTCAGTCTAGACGTACTCCTAGGTAGCAGAAGGGGTATCACGTAAGAATAATGGTAAAAACTGATGCATTGCATTGAGGAAGTGATGATAAATAATCTACTGAAAGAATTGTCAATAAGTCTAGTATTATTTAACAGCTTCATTAGTACTCTGGAAAAAGCAGAGATGATCATGAAAATGAAATGTACTAACAGGACAATTAAGTAAAGTACATGGATAATATTCCAAAGGCAGCAAGAAAGTTGAGAAGATAGTCAAGTACTTCGAAGGAAAAGAGGGACACAATTGCTGTCTCAGAAAAATAAAACTGACCTACTTGGGTTTGCAAGTTTCCATCTGTTCTTACAGATTTTCTATTCTATTAGGATAAAAGTTTAGAAAATTCTTTGCTCACAGTAGTATCCCACCTGTCGGAATCTGCAGAAATCATGTGCTGTGCACATGGTTTATTTTCACATCACTGGCACAGGGTGAAAGGCAAATCCAGCCATGTGAAGCTTTACGCCCATTTGCAAAACTTATCCTGTCCCTACCATTGACAATTATGATTTATGTTTATTTTAAAGTCAGAAGTGTCTTCTGTCATAGGTTCTTTCTGGGCTAACAATTGAAGTAACAGTGTAGACAAGAAAGATACCATTCAAGCTCTTTTTATTGCTGATGTTCTAAATCACACATATGCTCAGCATATATTTGGTGTATGGATTATAAAAAGCAATCGTGGCACTGTTTCCTTTTTTACTGGGGTCTGTCAAAGACGGGATAACACATGATATAGCCTCAGATTACTTTAATTCATATTTTCAAAACCTTGTAATGACTTCTTCCACTAATGTATTTGTTTGCATATGTCTTGTCTCAGCAGTGTCCAGTGTTACATATGCCATAGATATACCTCCAACTAAACAACAAGGGCCTGATTCACCACAGGTTTACTCCAATTTTATGCTAATGTAATTCCACTGCTTTCAGTGGTTATCACAGGCATAAAGGTAAAATAATGTGGTGGCAACTTAAGCCCTTCACATCTTGTCCGTTGTCTCACTACTTCCTTCTCTTTTCCTGCTGACTGATATTCTCATCAAACTTGGTTTTACTCTTATCCTCCCATGCCTTCCCATTCTCTCTCACCATCATCATGTTTCGTTCCCCATTCAGTTTCCTCTGCACCAATATCTAATTTTCTGCCCTTTACTGTTGGATAGGAAATGGACCTACCTGACTTTTGATAGTTACTACCACACTACCATAGTTTCATTAGTAATATTTTTCCATTTCAGTCACCTTCAGCTCTAAACATGGTCCCCAGCTCTTCTGCAAATGCACAAAAAAGATAAATGAGTAACATGATTAGGTAAACAGATGCCATGGACAAACATTCAAGGAAAATCAAGATGCTGCTACAGTTTCTGAGTTGAGGGAAGAGCACCGCATTGGGGGAAATGGGGAAGTGAAGTGTGTGAGGAGGTACAGCAGGAAAAAGAGAACTTTGAATTCAATACAATTACTTAGCATGTTTCTCTAATTATGAAGGAATGATTCTGACCCTAAGAATGGCAGGGGCCATAGCAGCCTCTTGCCCCAAATCACTTCTTCTCAGGAATGGTAAGCACCCCGGATCTGGTCAGACACAAGGAGAAAACGAGACAATAAAAGTGTGAGCAGGAGGCAACATGCACTGCATAGCTTGTAAGGTAGCAAAGCTAGATGCTCATAGGCTGGACGCCAAGCAGTATGATAGGCAGATAGGGGAGCTAGTAACTTAGACATGTTGGGACAGATACATTATCAGTTAGGCCTAGCATATGGTTAAGCTGTTGAATCAGTAACTTAGCTTCCACAGTCAGTGAAAGTGGATACTATGGGTTAGAGCTGCACAACAAGCACCCAAAATAGACATTGTAGAGACCATATCTGGCCACCAGGACATCAGAAAGCTGCCAAGTCATCTGAAAGCTCCATGGAAATCTTTGTAGGGTATAAAATTGGAGAATGAAGGAGGTGGCCAGAAGATCACAGCAATATTACTGTAGGGTTCCATGGTCTATTTCTGCCTATATACGCTATAGGACAGGGGTGGCCAACCAGTTAGATACGAAGAGTGAAAAGAACTGTGGATAGTAGTGCAAAGAGCCACACATCCCTCCCCCCAGAGCCAGGTTCCCCCAGCCCCAACACAATGCCCTCCTCCTCCCCAGACCCAGGCCCCTCAGCTCTCCCCACTCTAACCCAATGCCCTCCTCCCCAGAGCCAGGCACCCCCAGGTCCCTCCCATTCTAACCCAATGCCTGGGTCTCACCAGAGCTGCCACCTCCACAGCCATGAATTTCTCCCTCCAGGGACTGGGGCATGTGCACAAAGCAGGCATGTGGCTCTGAACGAGCCGTAACCCTGAGAGCCGCATTTCTGTGATCAAAGAGCCACATGTGGCTCAAGAGCCACAGGTTGGCCACCCCTGCTATAGGACATTGTGATACATGCTGTCATGTATCTAGAACTCCCACGATGCCTAAGCAAGGGAATCCTGAGTGGGAGTTGAAGGGTAATTTTACCTCTGTAGTTGGTACTGGTGCCACCACTGCTGAAATACTGTGTCCTTTCCTGGCGGCCATAGTTCAAGAGGGATGTTGATGAATTGGGGAGGTTTCAGAGAAGAACCACAAGAATGATTAAAGGGTTAAAAGACCTGCCTTAAGTGATCGGTTCGAAGAGTTCACTCTATTTAGCTTCGAAAAGAAAAGTTTGAGGAGGGGTGACTTGATTACAGCCTATAAGTATCTACCAGGGCTCTTCTGTCTAGCAGAGAAAAGTATAACATGCTCCAATGGCTGGAAGTTGAAGCTTGACAAATTCAGATTGGAAATTAATACATTTTAACAGAGTCGTTAACTATTACAACAATTGACCAAGGGTAGATTCTTCATCACTGATAACTTTTAAATCCGAGTTGATGTGTTTTTTTCCCCTCTAAAAGGGATGTTCTAGGAATATTCTGACAAACTGCTATGGTCTGTGTCATACAGGCAATCAGACTAGATGATCACAAGGATCCCTTTTGACCTTGGAATTTATTAATCTATTCACAAGCAATCCTTATCACATGTAGAGTCCTGCTATAATGAGTGGAACTGGTCACATGACTGATTCTTAATCAGACAGATCTATTCATGTCAACAGGGCGTGTGATGTAAGGCTGGCAAAATCAGGCCCTACAGTAGTACCTGCAGTGCATCAAAATCAGGTCCTACTTATTAACCTGCAGTAAGAACATCGGCTCAGTCCTTCAACCCTTAACCCACATGAATAGTCATGCACATACATGAGCAGGATTGGGCCATTTAGTTACCCAAATGCAGGCATATAAGTCCTCTTTCCAAGAACACCTATTCAAAAGCCTGTTTGGAGATTTGATGAAACACAGAGCACTTTCTCAAACTTTTAGAGAAACTCAGTTAATAGAAACAGATGTTCTGCATATCTTTTTGCCATCAAATACCTCAAAAGGCTTTTGATGGCTTTTGTTGTGTATTTCCTAATAATAAATATTCTCTTGGTCTGACTGAACTATGCCCAAATAAATAAAAACCAAACAAACTAAAAATAACAAAAAGAAAGTCAGTGTTAACTGAAATAAGACAGTTTCTCTCTCCCACAGCCGATGCCTTACCCATCAGATCAGGGCTACTCAACACGTGGCCCGTGGGCCCCATACGGCCCGCAGCCTGTTTGTTTGTGTCCCACGGTTCAGTTTGGGTTTACGTGGGGCTCAACACACGGCCCATGGGTGAGAGCTAAAACAAAAAAGTAGCCAATATAATGGTCTTCTGTTGATAGGCGTTTTAGTAGTTAAATTCCTGGACTGCCATTGCTCATTAAAAGTGCTGCCATATGGGTGGAAATCAGGTAAATATTGCATTTTATTAATATCAGCAGAACTGACTTAAATGGGGCCTGCGTGTTGTGTAGTCTTACCGTAATCTTTGTATTCATGCCCGTCAGTGTGAAAGAATCTATTTGCATATATATTTGTATGTATATGCAACCATACTTAGGTTGCAACCCTTGGCATGTGTTGTGAGTGTCATTGTGGCCCCCGGAGCTTCCAAAGTTGAGTAGCCCTGCATTAGATCCAACAACATTTGTCCAGTTCCACTCTCACTCACAGTAGTTGTCCAGGTTTAAGAATTCTTGGGCATAGAAGGAACGGTGGAGTATTCAGAAGCCTAAATTGTGATGTTGACTATGCATGGCACATAGGAAAGAGCAGGAGACCATAACTCATGTATTCAAAGTAAAGTTGAAGGACTGTGACTTGCAGGTATCCCTGATGGACATCACTTGCCAGGGCTACTCAGGGGATGCTGCTGATTCATTGACTTACTTTTTGTACACAAACAAGTCAAATCTGTGCAGTTTATGACAGCAGTGTCATTAAATACATTAAAACAAATTTGCCAAAGGCCTGGTTCTGACCTCACACCTATTAAGTGTATGGATCACAGTGGAGTTAGTCCTGATTTACACAAATATAAGTGCGAATGAATCAAGCCATAAGTAAAAAACCCTCAAACTCGATTTTCTGTTATCTGCTTTCAGCATCCATTACTGTGCCACTCATTTCAGATATGTCTGTGTTTCATTAGGTCACATTTTGCTAAATCATATATCCAAAATGCACAATTGATCCAAGGGTGGTAGAGCAGACAGGTTTTCAAGACACCAATTAGAGCAGTTATAAAAAGACAAGAACGGTGCAAAGGATGTGGTTTGTGTGGCAAGCAACAATCAAGACAACATATGCACTGTCCTGGTGAATTAGTAAGTTTTCATTTTATTTTATTCCTGACATTTTCATATACAGCTTATCAGGTGGTATCTAAACAGTTTTTCTGTCCACACCCCTCCAAAATAAGCAGTAACAACTTCTGAAGGGTGAGATATCCTCCTCAGAAACTGCTACCTCACAGCAACAGGGATGAAAACAAGTGTGAATAGCAATTTCTGAGATGAGCCACAGAAGCCTAAGAAATGGCTCCTATTGAGATCAAATGGGGAAGGAGGGGGCAGTAGAGGCTGAAGATATGAGTTTACTCTGAGAGATTTTACGCTGCAAATGCTTGAATATTTAGTTTAAAACCCACCCTGATGAGAAGTCAAATCTAGCACTAAATTCCATTCTGCCCAGCTTGGAAGGCAAGCAAATCTGCCCCCAGCAGCCCCTTGTAAGGTTCTGCAGTTTCTGGCATACAAAGCTGCCCTACTGAAGATACCTAACTACTGGCTGCAGCAGAGCATGCAGGCACATGCCATTTCAATAGCTCTGCAACCAACCCATTTCATCTTCTCAGTGGTGTCTATGGCCCAAGAAGCTCAGATCCGTAAGTGCAGAAGCACAGTAAGACCAAGATATCTTTCATTCTCCTTTTGGATGTTGTCCTCTGAGCAACTTGCATTTGGTTAGCAGGAGTAGAATGCTCCCTTTGCTTTTTCAGTGGAAAGTACGTGCAAGCATTTGATCAGGCCTAAAGTGCCATCTAGAAAAATGGCAACCTGCTAATTCTTACATTCCTGGATCTGGGATTCACTTTTTTTTAGTTAAATCCTAGACCAATCCTAACCACCAGTCTAACATTCTCAAGTCTAGTCTTAGTGGAGACTGAGCTCAGACTTAGCTGCCAGGTTTTTTCCTTAATATCTTTTGTATTCTTAAACCCCCATGGCTCCAGCAGTGCTACATGCTGATGTAGCCACTGCTGCCTATGCTATGGGCCAGACTCTCAGGTAGCTACAATGAAGAAGTGCAACTAAGGGCAATCACAGATGACTTGAGGAAGACAAAAGACAGGACTATGTAGCACTTTAAAGACTAACAAGATGGTTTATTAGGTGATGAGCTTTCGTGGGCTAGATCCACTTCCTCGGATCAAATTGTGGAAGAAAATTGGCATGAATTGGGTCTGGCCCACGAAAGCTCATCACCTAATAAACCATCTTGTTAGTCTTTAAAGTGCTGCATAGTCCTGTTTTTTGTTTCAGCAAGACCAGACTAACACGGTTACATCTCTATTACTATTGAGGAAGACAGGAATGCATGAGAAAGTCTGCCCATATCCAAATAGGGATAAGACACCCCACCCCCAGATTAAAGAAGGGGAGCTGATACAGATAAGGACTACTGCAAAATATGTTATAGCTATTATTTTGTATTTTGGCAGTTAGCTACTTCCTCAGTCACAGGCAGACCCAATATGTTAAGGGAAAATTAAGAGCTGGAGGATTTATTGAGTGTTGCTTCATCAGCACAATAATGGCTCTATGGATAAATAATTAGATGCCAGAGTCAGACTTGAAGCTTGATTGAAATGCAGTGGGAGGCATCAGGTCTAATAATAAACAAAGAAAAATTGCCTTTGAATACAGCTGATAGTCATTTAGCCTTAAATTCAGTCCACCCCAGAATTGCCTCTAGGGGGCTGTGTCTACATTGGCATGATTTTGCACAAAAGCACCTGCTTTTGCGCAAAAACATGCTGCCTGTCTACACTGGTGGGGAGTTCTTGCGCAAGAACACTGACGTTCTAATGTGTGAAATCAGGGCTTTTTGCGCAAGAACTATGATGCTCCCGCTCAGGAATAAGCCCTTTTGCGCAACTGTTCTTGCGCAAGAGGCCAGTGTAGACAGGCAACATGAATTTCTTGCGCAAGAAAGCCCAATGGCTAAAATGGCCATCGGAGCTTTCTTGCGCAAGAGAGCGTCTACACTGGCACGGATGCTCTTGCGCAAAAGCACATGCCAGTGTAGACGCTCTCTTGCGCAAATACTTTAACGCAAAAACTCTTGCGTTGAAAGTATTTGCGCAAAATCTTGCCAATGTAGACGTAGCCCTCCTCTCTCCTCTCTTGTGTTGGGTACCTTCAGTTCAAAGGAAATTCAAAGGGAAATGAGAGTTCTCTAGCTGGGATGGAGCTCTAACAATGTTTGCAGCTCTGGTATAAATGAGCCCAATCTTACCACTTGGAAATCACTGGCAGTTTTGCTATCAGACTTCAGTGGAAGAAGCATAACACCACTGTACCTTTACTGTGGAGGTTTTTGATGCAAATATCTGTCAACATTATCATCAGTAGATTTTGAAAAACAAATTGAATATGGGAGGGAGTGAATTTTTGACCATTAGATTCTATTCTTTAATTTCTTCATACATGACAAGTCACAATATGGCAAACAAAAGCTACCTACATTTCTTAAACTTTGCTTATTTTAGTGTTACTCATTTTACTAGTAAAATGGATAACTTTTGTGACTTCACTGGCTTATGGATCCATAATTCATAATTATGCTGTTACTGCTCATCATTATGGTTTTAATTATTCACGATCCAGGACTTCAAAATGTGCAAATTCCATTATAAATGGAATAACCCTCAGATGATTGCATGCAGAACATTTTATGCAATCTGAAAGCAGCAAGTTCCCCAATTAGACAAGTTGAATTAATAACAGTTTTCATTCTTCACAATGTAAGCCATTTCTTCTTTGTGCAGAAGACGTTAAGCTCCCATCATTGCTTTCTCTACTAGATTTCAAGTCCAGGAAAGAGACAGCGTAATTTCAGGGGCTGGCTTTCATTACTGTTTGAATAGTGCAAGTGCTTTCTCTGGGTTTGATCCACTACTGTGGCATTTGGCAAAACATAACGTGAATTACCATTTGAAATCACAGCTGGCGGGTCCCGAACAGAAGTATGATTTCTAGGGCATTTTGTGCAGATCCATTTTCTCGGCTTACATAGTTTAGATGTATACGACATATCATCACATAAAGGTGGTATTTCAAGGCAGCGACTGGCATTCAGCAGAAAACACTTTCCGGGGGCCGATAAATCCCTATTATAGAATCCAGGGTGTCTACGCACGAGAAGTAACACGTTCGCTATACTCAGATCATTGCGATCTATTTGCCTGTCCTGTTTTGGGGGGAGCGGCGGAGGCAGCCTGCGCCAGAGCCGTACATGTGCACACGATGCAACCCCCGAATCCCGTTCTGGAGGGAGCGGAGGCTGCCGTGCAAAGGAAGAGCTGTCTCCGCCCGCTGTGCGTCGGTGCCATGTCTCGCTTCCAGGGAAGCAATGGCACGTGCTGCTCTGGGGATTCGGGTCCTGAGGTTCCCCTCCCCCCGCCCCCAGAGCAGCTCTGCGAGGAGCTTTTTATAGCACACACGCTACAGAGCAGATCCAAGCTGGGGGCTTCCTCACTCTCCTCGGCGGCTTCACGTGAGCGGCTGGCAGCGAAGGGCACACCTAGTCCGAGTGCGATTAAAAAGGGCTCTTAACCCAAGCGGGGAAAAGACATCCGTAAATAACAAGGCAGCCCCCGATCCTGTCACAATAGAGCTGGAAGGGCGCCGCTGTCGGCTGCAGCAGCAGGGAAGGAGGGACGCGTCCCCCACCTGCCGCGCTGTCCAGAGGAGTGAATGGAGCAGGCCGAATGAATGAACAAACGCGTGAATGGGGAGAGCCGCGAAAAGAATGAATGGGGCCCCGCTGCGCAGTCACACGCCGCCCGCTCGCCATGAATGAACCGGCCGCCGGCCGCTGCGCCCCAGCGCCTCACGGGGGCGCTGTTGCTTCGCAGCGGCGGCTGGAATCCCCCGGCCGCGCACGTGTCCGGGGCTGAGGAGGCCGAGCGCCGCCAACGCTAGATGTCACCTGGAGGCAGCGGTGGCGGAGGCTGCTGCTGTGGCGGCGGCGGGTGAGGGCGGGGGCGAGGGGGAGGCTATAAAAGTAACTCTCCGCCGCACGTGCACACTTCAGGGAAACTTCCCAGCCCGGCCGCGGAAGGCGCTGGGGCTGCCTGCGCCGCGCCGGGCACTCTCCGTCGGAGCCGGCCGGGCGGATCCCCGAGGGCTGCGGGCGGCCCCGCTCCTTGCCCCCAGCCGGGCCCTGCCGGGATGTCGGGGCAGTGAGGCGGGGAGGAGCAGCATGAGAGGCAATGGGAGCGGGCTGAACGCCTCCGAGCCGCCCGCCGAGCTCAGCCTGGACCGGCCCGCCTGGGTGGCGTCCACCTTGGCCGCCATCCTCATCTTCACCATCGTGGTGGACGTGCTGGGCAACCTGCTGGTCATCCTGTCCGTGTACAGGAACAAGAAGCTGCGGAACGCGGGTAAGGGCTGGGGGAGGGGCGGGGGCGGGAGCGGGAGCGCACCGGGTGTGGGGGGCTTTGCCCGGCGAGAGGGCAAGGGAGAGGCGCCGCCTTGCGCCTCACGCCTTCTCCTCCAGCCCAGCCCCGCTAGCCTCGGGCGCTGGGCTCCTGGCTCTCGGCTCCACCATCCTGAGCTGCAGACAAAGTTGGGAGCCCAGCGGAGCTGGTCCTTGGCGGGGAAGCGTGCGAAGTTTGTAGCAAAGGCTTCCTGCTCCTCTGCTGGGGGAACCGGGGCCACCTCCCTGCCAAGCCCCTTCGGCAGAGCTCTTTGTAGCCGACCACTGTGGGAGTCTTTCTAATTGCTGCATCCTGCTCATTTGGGGGGGAGGAAAGGGGGATTTAAAATTCACGGCCCGCCGCCAGATACAGTATGTGACAGATGCCAAAAGCTGCCTGTTTCACATCAAATCAGCGCGCCAGTATTTTTAGTAACTTCAACCGAACCGTGGTGCTATTTAAAGCTCTTGTTCAGTAAACGTGTGATCTGGGATATAAACAAACAAGGGAATGAACCAGGGAGGGAGGGAAAATGCCATGACATGCAGCGGTATCTGAATGATCCAGATGTTACTCTACGATTCCTTTTCTCTACCTTAAATATTATTTAATAAATTTCACAAAATAGCAGGGCTGTGACATCAGTCAAAATCAAAAGGTTTGGTTCTGGCTGATGCATAATTCAGAATAAATGAAGGCACAGATATTGACAAGCATCTCTCTGTTCACTAGCCACTTGCTGCTTACTTCTTTTAAAGACTGAAACCATCTGACAGGGGAAAGAAAAAAAAAAGATTTAGGCCTGCTTCATACAAGTGGATTTTTGGCAGGGTAGGGTCTGTGACAGGCTATTCATTGAGTAAATCCCTCTTAGTTTACAGATTACTGGTTCAACAGACAGGAACTTCTACAGAGTCGCTGTGCTTTATCACGTCACACCAGCTGCTGCGCACGTGTACCAAATCTGTGCTCTCAAAACCCTTTTGAAACTTTCATTGAAAAAAAGGGAATATATGCATGCAGAGAGCTGCAGTGTGAAACAAAACAGGACTGTGTGTGAAACAAAACTGTTGCTATCTTTTCCATCCCTAAACTACTGGACTGACTCCTATTATTGATGAATGGGCTGCAGAATTTCAGTTTTAACTGCACTAAAGTCAGCTGAATTAGACTGGCATGAGAGAGGAAGCTTGGTTTTGTGATAGCATGACAAAAAAAATTCTGAATCTAGACAACTGCTAGATGGTCAGTTTCTAAGTTAGGTAACTAAAATGGTTTATAGTTTCATTTGAAGGAGAGTCAATAAGTATGATTCAAATGAACACAAACTGGTTTTCTTCTGTAGTTACCACTGATTTAAATGTAGATGCTAGCGCCTTCTGTCACTTACTTTGGGTATGTCTACACTGCAGCATTTTTTCTGAAAAAACTTCAATTACGTCCACACTGCAATCGCGTTCTTTCGAGAAAAAATCAAAAGAACAGAGGGGTTTTTCCAACATTGGTATACCTCTTTCTACAAGGAAGAAGCCTTTTTCCGAAAGAGCTCTTTTGGAAAAAGGCATGCGTGGACGGGGAAGAGGGAGTTCTTTCGAAAGAAGAGGAAAGAGGAAAAAGCACAGGTGCCCTGTTGGTCACTCCATTCATAGTAATCACAGCTTACATGAGAGATAGCGACCATTCAGTATGGACGCTATCTGTCGAAAAAGCAGATCGCTTTTTTGATGCGCTTTCGCAGTGTGGCCGCTCTCTTTTGGAAGTTTTTTCGGAAGATCTCTTCTGGAAAAGCTTCTTCCGAAAGAAGCCTGCAGTCTAGACATAGCCTTTGATGTAAAAAAAGTAGTACTTCCATCAAAACCAATAGGGTTACATCGTGCAAAAGTGAGAGAGATCAGAACCAGATTCTAGAATTCCAAGTCAAACTGAATTTTGTCTTGCCATTTTTTTCTCATTTAGATCTTTCTTTTTATCGTAGGGATTTTTTGTTTAAGTAGGTGTACATTTGTGATGGGTCTTTGGGTGAAAGGATTTAGATAACCCTTTAATGTTAATTCACATGCCTCAGTTCTTCTCTTAGGAATCTAAAGTTCAGAGATCCATAGTAACTGAACTCCACAAAATATAGTGATGTGTAGCCAAGAGTGGAATTGAATTCTTAGACTCTTGTGTCTATATTTGTTCTACTTTAGCTTACCCCACATTCCACTCACATTCTCACAAATGCTCAGTTATCACATCTCTCACTCTCTGCCTTTTCCTTCTCAGTGGCTATTGAGAACTGCAGCAAACTGTGATAATATAGAGCTAGGGCCAGAAAACATTCTTGTGACACTGAATTATATTAGGATAGGTTGTGGGACAGATACTGCTGTAATTTAACTAACAACATGGCTTCATAGTAGCATATAATTCATATCGTGTTTTAGGATAAACTTTATTAGTAAAATGAAGTTTCCTAGGCGATAGATTAAAACTTCAGTCCTGTAAGAAAAACTTTGAATACTTTGATGAAAAAAAATTATGGACTTGGGAAACATAGAAAATGATTAAACAAAGAAGTCTTATAATTCTCATACAACTAATTTGTAACTTTCTAGCCCCCATCCTCTGAATACTTAACTAGGGGCATAACTTGAATGATGTGAGTAGTCACATTGAGTGGTCCGACTGAATTCAGCATAACATTCAAGAGTAAAGTCATGCATGTGCATAAGAATCTGCAGGATCAGGGTTTATTATTATTTTGAGTGGGCTAAGATGGATTTTCTCTAATTGTATTGCTCTTAAATCAGGATATTTAGGAAAAGGCTAACTTTAAAAAGTCAGGCTATTTATACAGCTTATTTGTAATTTGCTAATTATAAGGAAAGTTGCAACTGTTTTCAGAGCCATAATGAGACAGAAACTTCTGATTTTTCAGCTTTGTATATTAATAAGTCTTTTGCTGACACATTCATTGAGGAAAAAAGGACACAGGCTGAAAATTCCAGCTGAAACAGGTCAGGGAGAAGCAGAAGATGCCTTCTGAAGAATATGTATTTCAATGAAGATTTCTCTTCCTTCTCTGAAAAAGAGGACAAACTGAACTTTGGAGTATTTAACATTGTACCAAAACAGGTGGATGTGGTGGGGAAAAATATTTTCCATCTCCATCATATATATACAAATTTTGGGGGGGAAGATAACTACAAAATCAATCTATGGACTTTTTTTATTGTTAAAATATGCCCTGGGGAATAGTAGGAAAGCCTAGGAAAACCTTCAAGAAGTGGTATCACCTGCCTGCCAGTCAGAAGGTTAGTAAGAGGCCCTGTGATCAAAGCAAAGGAGTCAGTATCCCAAAGAAGCTTTGTCTCAGCAAGCGAGGAGTGTCTGATACAACAGACTCCTTCATAGTCACAGACGTGGCTTCAGTAGATGCTCTTCTAGACACAGAAGCCGATGATACAACTGGTAGGATTCTTTTTTATTTAATGTACTTGACTGTAATAAGTTTCATAGCTCTGACCTGTTGTTTTGGTAATTTTTATGATACCACATACTACGAGGCCAAGTTCAGTCTTGGTGCAAGCATTTGTGACCAAGGTTGCATTGGTTTACACCAGGGTTGAATGTGGCTCCTGATGTCTTTTAACTTTGACACAAATTTAATGGGAAACATTCAAGGCATAAGGATTTTGATGTTTTAAGTATTGACCTGATGTCCCAGTAGATTAAACTTGAGTAAGTCATTGGTGTGCTTTCTTTCTTTCTCGCTTTCTCTTTCTACAGAGGCTCAGTATATGGAATGTATTTTATGATTCTTTGTTAATGCTTATAATGCAGTCTGGTAAATCCTTTTAACAAAAGTCTTAAATTGAAAAATTAGAGAAAGAGTTTTGCTGAGTTTCTCTGCTCAATATTGCAAAGCTCAAAGTGATTTAGGCTTCTAAGTGTGTAAGGCCCAGGTTATTAGAGGCATTTAAATTTTGAAATCAAGGGGAGTTAGGAGCCTAAATACCATTTGAGGATCTTGGCCTAAATCACTTGTGAATATGAGATTTTGACTCCTGAGTCACTTAGCACTGGGTAGAGCAATGCCAAAATAATTTAAAAATTGAGCTAAAGTGACTACTCTGAGAAGGTAAGTGGGAAAATTGTGATAGTTTTCACATCACATAATGTTATGATTAAAAAGTCAAATAATAAGCACCTCACTAAAAGTAAAATGCAGGTAACTTGAAGATGTTGATAAGATACAAATAAAAATTCATATGATTGACTATCCTTATGCCTTCATTGTTATCCTTGTCAAGAAAACAATGCATCAAGAACAAGGCGATGAAGCAGTTGTAAAGATTAGCTTATCATATGATAAGTTAAAACATGAGGGCTTTGTTCTGCACTCTTTGCACACAAACAATACTGTTGTTATAATTGCTGGGAGCTTTTGAATATGCAAGGACTCCAGGTTTGGGACCTTATTAGTTAATTGAGGAGAGCTGTTTTCAACCTTATTATCCCCCTTGCCACCCACAGAAATCCTGGGGAGCCTCTACTCCCCACCCTCTTACAGAGGTGAGAAGTGTGACCAGAGCTTTCCTATCCCCTGCCTATTTCTGTTGTTGCCATTGGTGGTGGTTCATTCAGCTCCTGCAGAGGAATGAATTTGGTCTTTTATACACTTTTTCCAGTCTCCCAAATCAGTGGCCTGAATCTCTTACCAGTATGACTCAAACACTGATGTCACTAGCTAAGAGTGCAGAAAAGAGGTTCTGATATTGATACCATTCCAAAGCCCAGACCAGGACTGTTCACATACTTAAACTTTTAAGTGTGTGCCTAACTGTCTTTCTGAATAAGGACTCGAGAAAACAGCAAAGAAGAGAGAAGGCAGTTTTTTGTATTCTAAATGTGTTTCTTAGCTCAATTGGCTTCAGGGAGTGTAGTTTGTAAAGATAGCAGCAAGAATGTCAGGAGGGCAGCGCATGAGGCTGAGTGGCCCCAGAGTAAATGTGTATGTTCATTGGGGACATCTAGGAAAAAATGAAGGAAGCTACTTCTGTGAAATGCTTTTTAAATGCCCCTTTAAATAAAAAAAATAACCTGGGAGTATTTTTATTAATAGTGTTGTATTTTAGCATCAGGGACACAGTTGGAATCCTGCATGTGGAGGGATTACAGGATCCTTGCTTTTTATACATTTCATATTTTGCAAAGCAGCATATTAATCTGGTTGGTAAAGAGTCCTCCTAATTCCTTTCAATCAGTATAAATATTGGAATATATTATACATGGGGGCTTTCAGATAACAGCTTTCATTCAGCCTTTTCATCATGTTAATTGTTCTTGATCTGTTTTTTAAGGTTAAGACATTCTTCAACAGAATATTTGTCATTGTCTGTTGACAAAAAGAGAGAAAACTTTTGCTGTTGTGAAACAAAGACTAAGAGAATTATTGTCTTTATTACAGATTTCCCTGGATGAGGTTTGCATACCCAGGGAGAAAATGGGTAGCCCAAGAAATGTTTGGATCATCAGAGGGGAGCGTACAGCTATAGAAGACCAAATTGTAACATGCAAAATAAGGGTTTGAAGAAAACTGATTGAGATATTGATGGCAATGAACATTGGTATTTCAGACTTGAGTTACTTCAGGTAGCAAAAATGGTAAGCCAACTGGGGTATGTGTGGGAAGTGTTTAGCTGAGTTATTGAACTTGTCTACCTGTTGGACAATTACAAAGCAAAATGTACAGTTTTGAACGAAGCAATTCCTTTAGAGTAGTAAAGGGTGACTTTCATAATCAGACCTTCCACCGTGAGGAAGCAAAGGAGGCAAATACCCCAGGGCTTCCAATCACCATCACTGCTACTGCCTGGAGCCCTTTAAATACTCACTGGAGTCACATGCAATTTGCTGAGGGGCTGCCTGGCGGGGAGGCTAGCCCCAGCCGTGCCACTTCTGCCAAAGACTCAGCCCTTCCGGGGGCACTGAGCCACCCTGCCCCCTGCAATGGCCAGGGGCCCAACAAGTCTGTTGGCCCCACTGTCATTAATCATTTGTTCAAGCTTAGGGTTTGCTTCAGAAACTTGCTGGAATGGAACCTTGTCCTTTTAGTAACAAAAAAAGGATAAGTAATTAAAACAAGTTCCAACTTCTTTTTAGTTTCTGTTAAGTGATCGTCTTTCTTTACTCCTCTTTCCAGTTTTTAATTTTCTGAGCTGGCGTACCTTTTTGGAGGCAATGCTGCTTGTCTCTTGCTGTCATGAGACACTGTTTCTGGTTGGAAACACTTTTCTTTGTTTCTGATAGATTCTGGTTCACCCCTTTTGTTTTTTTTCCTCCTCCTCCCCTGTTGTCTCTAGGTTCTTCCCCACCCTCTCCTGTGTACTCTCCTCCTCTTTCTTTTACTATTATCTTGCTGCTCTTTTTCTTCTCCTTCACCACTCTACATGTCTCTAGCATTAGATGCTAGTGATAATTATAGTCTCTAATGATAGAAATGCTCCCCAAAATAAATATTGGACACCAGGCGCACTACTAACAATTCTATCTTGGACATTGTGGCTTGCTTTTGTTGGGGAATAAAAAACCTGCAATGTCAGAGCAGCATTTTGCATCCAGAGTGCAATTTTGCAGTCTGAAAAGAGCCTTGCTCTCTTTCTGTTTGCAATCATTATTTTCTCATGCACTTGCTTCAGAGCTTCCTGAAATATCACATTAACGCTCCACTTTCTAGTAATGTGTGCCAACATCTCCTCTGGGAAACATGATTACTAAAGGAGTTCTTTTGTGGGTCTCTTTGAAAACAAATAAACATGTATTTTAATATGTGTGTACATAATGCCTGAGCCTTTATTCTGTAAATACTACCAAGAAAGAAGTGCCCTTTCAGCATGGTACCCCATCCAAAGTCCTCCAGCACTGGGGCAATGGTTGAGCTGAAAAGGGTTGTAAAATTATACATCTCATGCTGAAATGAGTCTCACCATTCTTTTTCATGTCCTTTTTAAGGATGGAAAAATATAATGAAACAAACTAAATAAGAATCCTATGGTGTGCAGGAGCATGCATTTGTCAACCCTGTGGGCATGCTGCAAGTCCTGCCTTCCTCTTTTTTGCTAGGCTATGGAGGAGGGCAAGGGTTGGGGAAAAATACATGTAGGGCAATCTTTAGTTTGTTTTTCCTGTGACTTGTAACTTTATGGGATGGGTCTCTTAGAGCGTTGGATGGGCAGCTTTCATTGTATTGTAAAAGCATGCAGTAATAAATAAATACAAAAGCTCCAAGTTCAATATTTGTAAAAAAGCACAAAAGCCTTGTCAGTTTCCATGTAAAGGCAGTTTTGCACCAGGAATGTCTTCAACCAATTCACCCCAATAGTTAGAGGACCAAAACAAAATCATAGTTGTGTATCACTGGTTCTGGTTTCAGGCAGGGTCACCACCAGCTCAGGAATTCTGTTTTCAGTTCTGTTCTGCTCTGCCTACAGCCTTGTCTGGCATACTTATAATGTCACAGATACAGAAATGTGGAGATATGCATTACTTTGCATATTGCTACCTTCTTTCTCCTTCCTTCCCCAGAGATTTTCCATCCTCCTCTCTTTTTCTGTCTCCCTCTACTTCGTCCTCAAGTTTCTTCCTCTCCAAGACCATTGGCTTGATTTATTTTCCATTAATACTCCTACTTCCTTCTATAATATACTTGAATACATAGTAATTCTTCCCAAGGCATGGTTCCTAACCTACAAATGACATGTGGCTTTAGTGATTACTTCACACAATGCAGTGCTACATAAGGGACCATTCTGGAGGCTCTTATTAGATTCCCAGCAGTCTTTAGCATTTAGAGTATTAGGATAGACCTTAAGGACTCAAACTATAAAGATTGCAGTGTAAGGCACTTCTCCCTCACACTCGCCCTCTTTCAGTGAAAGGAAGTGATATAAGAATCTGCTCATGAGTCTCATAGGGAGTGTCCTAACTGGGTCAGGAAATTGATCTCTGTTTCCACCAATACAATAAGTGAGATTAAAATGCTACCTGTTTAGAATAGGGGTGTTTCCCTGACTCTTTGCATGCGTGAAATTAAATGAAGGTACACATTACATGACAGTGGAGAATCAGATCTGCTACCTGTTGGTTCAGAAGTTGAAGTCTGGGTACAAAGTTTGAAACGGTTGCACCATCGTTTTCTCCTCTAATGACCAAAGGGAGACCCAAAAGTAATTCTATTTAAAATGTACCTTTCCAGGTTCTTTTATAATTTATTTGCTTCTCAAAGTTTTTAATTAATTTACATTCACTTCTGTAAGCCCCATGAGTTTTAAACTATTAAGAACATTTAAGCAACTCAGTTGAAATTTTTCATTTTGACCATAAAATCATGTTACATAGCTATTTTATAGAGATTATGGATGTAGCATGCATTAAATGTATATCTGTTTTTCCATCATTAAAGATGAAATTATTTGCAAAGGTAGAAACCGTGATACAAACTGTTATTTCCTTTGACTCATGCCGCTACATTTCCTCATAAGACTCTCATTGATATTAATGAATTCAGTTAGCTAAATCCCCTTACGTTGCTTTGGCAATGCAGTGCATGTGGTAGACTGTCATCTTTCCCCTTTCAAGGATGGATTTCAGATTCACTTCTCTCAATTGGCTGCTATGACAATCAGTTTTATAGGAATGGTGCTACCGGGTGGCTGAAAGCCAAACAAATCTGGGACCTTTGTAAAGATACTCCATTGCATCCCTATGTGCAAAGCCCAATAGTCATGTGTATACTTCTCTAGAGCCTGCACCTTTACCCTACTTCAAATAACTCTGCCATGAAAATTGGGAAGAGGGGAGAGAGAGAAGATTTGTGATCCATAGAGTGAGGTCCAATTGATCAAAACTAAGGGAACTCAACTTATCTCCACAGAAATCTCAAGTAAACAACCTGAACTCCATACCCAGGCACTGGACTATGAATGGTAAATGGTGCATTATTGCGTTAGCTTGTCTGTTCATTTGGAGTACCTTGCAACTGCAAGTTTAGCAGTATTTTCTGAACAGGACTTCCTGCATTAGGACTTTCCATATAAATAAATCCTCCACATGTCCTAACATAGGAATCAGTTATCTTTCTAACAGATATTTTGTGTGACTAAGCAAGGACATAGATTTTGTTAGGCCATATCAACTAAGCCCACATAGGAATATAGCACTACTTCACAATCCTGTGTTAGTCAGCCATGGAAAACATGTAGGGCCTGATTTTCAGACATGCTGAACACTTACACTCCAATTGAAATCAATGGGCATTGAAGTCACTCATCTTTGAAAAATAGCCCATGTAGATCTCTCCTTGTCTTACCACTCAAGAACTGTTGGCTAAGGTGATGGAGTGGTAAGTATCACATACATCTTGACGATTTCCATTCAGTCTACAAAGCATAGTCTTTACATGGCAGGGGAATGTGAAAATTGTGTGGAGCAAGAATACTGGAAATCCCAGAAACAGACTGCTTAGGTAAGTAGTAGGAAATGTGCCACAGTGAATTTCAACAAAACTTGTTTTTCATTTTTATCTAAATTTTCCCTGAAATGCTTTTTTCATTAAAAACTGAAATATTTTGTCCAAAATTGAATGTTGTTTTTTTTAATCCAAAAACTGCCATATGAAGTCAAGAGCTAAAATCTTCTTGGTTTTCAGGCATTTGTTTCCTCAATTAAATATGGAAATCTACCCCCTCCCCTAGAGCAGACCAAAACATTGTTTAATCCAAACCCCAATTTTCTATTGAAAAATAATTTCAGTGGAAAACTTTGGAGAAGCCCTTATGGGTTGTCAGCAGCAAGAAATGTAATATAATGCTTCTACTGTCAACATATTCACTAAGTGAGCCTCCATTCCTAGCTAATTGTAAGGGCATATTCCTTTCCCAGTCTGTGTTGGGGGCAAATAACCAGATTTACTTCACCTCTGGAGTTGACAGTGATATAGCACAATTGGAGATTCCGAGAGGACAAGTTTAGCATGTAGACCTGGTAACCTGAAAGGACAGAAGCTACTTCCAGGCTTGCTCCTCATTACATGGCACTTTTCACTCCTTCATTGAATGAGAATTTCTGTAATTCCTGTTGAGCTAGAGCAGTATATTGGTATTTTTGCTTTGTTTCAGCTCCCCTTTGTTAGGTTAGCCTGTGTCAGTATCCACAGCCTTATTTTGAGACAGGGCATATTCTTTGCTAGGCTAAGACCTAAATTCTTTTTGGCTTGATGAAGAGCTAAACACCGACGGTTAACTATAAATAATTGTTCTCTGTATACGGGTATAATGTCATTGATTTCAAAAGGAGTTTCTGTAGGAGAGAGTTTTAGCCAACTTTCTAATACTAGATGAGGAGCAAAATAGTGTAAGTGGCTACACATGAAATGTTTTAAAACATTTTTATTTTATTAGTAATGTGCATGCATTTGTCATGGCTCAATTATGGGGACTCTTTTACATAGAAAGTATCTCTTCCAATTTATCTTTTGTTGTTGAATTCATTTTTACAGAGATTCCATTTGATTGCAATACTGCAGGGCTGTAATACTGTTAATCTAGTATTCAGGTTCACATGATTATGATCTACTAACAATCTATGTTGATGTTTTAGTAATTCAATGGTTAATAATAGGACATTGGATAATTACAGCTTTGAATATGATTCAGTTTGTTTTTACTTACTGATCTGTTTACAGGCTGGAAGTGTAATGTTTTTGTAGCTGTGGGATTCCAGGATGACTTTTTGTACAGTCAAAACATACCAACCCTTTGGTTGTTACCATGCAAATGGTCTTAAAGAAACAAAATAAATGTTTTTCCATATTTCAGTTTAGAGTGTGGGATGTTTGTTAATCTGATCTTTAAACACAAATGATTTTTAAGATTATGAAATGTGACTATTTTGGCTCTGAGCTAAGTGAAAGTAAAACTGCATGGCATGGTAAACCTTATCTAATTATGAAAATTAAACCTTAAAGCAGGGAAGCGGAGCCCTGAAGTGTGCTTTCCCTGGCTCCCATGCTGTGAAGCCCTCTCCATATGAGGAAAATATGTTTGGAGCTCTGCAGCTTATAGGAGCGACTGTGCCTGGCTGAAATACCACAGAATTGAGGAATAGTTTCTTAACACAGCATGCTCCCCTTCAGAGCTTGGAGGTTTTCACATAGAAAGCTCAACAGAAGCTAGTACTGTTCATTGTAGCATTGAATTCCATTGTGTCTACCTCAGAGAGACGGACCAAAGCAATGTGGCTTCTCAGATGCCAGCATTTTAAAATGTTATCCTAACCACAAGCTGGGGTAATTTGGAGCCTGTTCAGGGGGAGTAGGGCAGGAATCATTGTGTGAGGAGGGGATTTTTTTGAGGAGATTATTAACATAGCTATCTTAATTCTCGAGGCCTCAATTGTTTGAGTTCAGCTAAGTAGCCAGAACCCATGGAGATCCTATTTCTAACCCACCTACATGTGCTTCTCTTGTTGGGAGGGTAACCCAGTCACCTTCAATTCCCTCCTAATCTGGCATCATCAGCAATCAGTTTCTCACTATATCTACTTAATCTGTCTTCTGCATTCTTTTTCTTCAATGGAGGGCTGTGTGTGTGATGTCTGTGCCACTCTAGTGATTTTTTTCTAGGGATTGGAAAGGTTTGAGGGTCTCCTATTCTTGTTTCCTGTCTCTTCCTTCCTGCTTTCCTCCTCACCCCAGAAGGTACCAGCTACCCAGTTCTGTGTCCCATGAGTATTCCCTGGAAAATGATTGCTTTACAAATTCCAGCATCCCTCCTCACCAGTCCCTGCAAGCTCAGGGTGAAATTCTGGCTACAGTGAAGTTAATGGAAAAACGGAGTTCAAGATTTCCCACTCATCATTTATATGGAACAAAAATTGGACTTTGAAAGGAAGGAATCCTGATCCATCATAGGATCCAAATACCAGGCACTGGGAATCCTGCCATACCTGCCTTTCTTATGCATAGGTAGTAATTGTATTAAGGGACTAAGAGAGAACATCTTTTTCTCCCCATCCTGTGTGTGTGCCCTTGACCCATTTTAATAACCTAGAGCTGTCCTGGCCAGACTGTGACCACCACGCCTGGTGTGCTTTCAGGAGAAGAGGGGCCCATCCACAACTCACTGATTTTCAGTACAGATGCCCAGAAAATCTGTATAGTTGTGAGCAGTATACTTAGTGGATGTATATGGCTACATATCTAGCCATATGCATTGTATCTGTCTATTAACCCTTTTCCAATCCCTGTGTCCTTTGGGGGAGTATATCCTGGAAAGTCAGCTGAAATTTCACATATGGTAGACAAAATATAACTCAGATCTTGATCATTTAAGATTATCTCAGGGGAACCATAGACTATTGCAATATTTCCCTTGTCCAACACATATCAAATTGATTTTGTTCAGTGCATCAAGCACACTTTGCCTAGACCCACATTGTGCGGATGGATAACATCAATCTGTTCTTGATGTTCGCTGCCCGCCTCTGCCTTCTAGTTAAAAGCAAATGCTCCAGGAAAGATAATCAGATATTTCAAATTGATGAGCTGTTTGCATAAAATTGCAGCTGTTTGCATAAAATTAAAGTGTGATATGTGTATCTGTATTTGTGCTTTGCATTCGTGTGTGTGGATACAGTTTTCTCCACTTTGAGTGGTTTCTGATTTCTCAGAAACCTCCACATTTTGGAATGACATTTTCTAAACTTGGTCTTTGCCATAAGGTGAATTGTTCAGCAGCAACTGCTCAGCTGTTTTGGAATACATGGGAAGTGGAAAAATAATTTCCCCTTGGAAAATGCTAGGACACTGCCTGAGACTCTGATATCATTTAGAGTGGCCTGAGGGTATATGAGAAGTCCTCGTCTGTGCCATTTGTGCACATACCCTTTGACTAGATGCCTGGGGACTGGTTTGTTTGGGTTAGCTGGGATAATGGACAAATGTGTGGTGTGGGGGTTGGTACTGATATCTGCTGTAGGGTTGGTATTGGCATCTTTTGTGGGGAGTTGCTTTGTGACAAAGGCTGCTAATATGCATATTTTTGGTTTGTCAGTTTGGTTGATAACTGCTTTCTTAACTGTCATTGCCATGGCCCCCTTATCCAATGTACCCACCGTGCCAGTGCTGTAGATACATGACTCTGTTCATAACCTATGGGCAGGGGTCCCTTGGCTGCTTTCTGGTTTGTGATCCCTCCGCAAGGAATGGAAGAACAGTGTGCAGCTCCACCTCCCAACAGCAAACGTGAGAAGGAAATAGGAGCAACATGCAGGCCTTATCTCCTCTTCTGCTTTCCTCTTGATCTAGAGTGGAGACAAGAAGTTGGTGTAGAGCCTCCAACTTGCCTATTCACCTGGCCAAGCAAGGGGGTGGAATCAGGGCTCCCAAGTTCCCCTTCCTCTTTGGTCCCTTCCCATGCCTTTATTGTGATGAAATATGTTGGGTGAGTAGATCCCATTCTGTTCTCTGCAGCTGAAGTCACAATCTGAGTAAAGTTATAAGGGGAAGTGAGTCTTATTGTCCTTTAGTCTCCAGTGTGGCTGAAAATGGGCTGTGACAATGTACCCCTAAATATTTTTGCAAGGTTAGTCAGACGTGGAGGTATTTTGTGAGTTCAGAAATATTGTCCTATGTATTCACTTCAGAGATGTGTGGTAGTGTGTTTCATCTGTGGAGCAATTCTAATAGGACCCTAATAATCCCCATTGAATGTAGTGAGAAGGTTTTGCTTGAACAAGAACTTCCAAGCTGAGCCCATATGACAGCTTCAGTCTACAACTCGGCTGGCTCGTCCACCTGCTGTGGTGCCTGGACTGTTCTGTTTTATTTGGGGGAAAGAAACTAGCTGAACTTCAGTGGTTTGGCAACACATTGTTATGATTTGTTTCCTCTCCTTTGCATCTCTGTTCAGCAATGTATGTAGAAGAGAAACCAGATTTATTTCTCTAGGCTTCTGACCTGCACAGCTATTTTATTCTTGATTCCAGAAGGCTAGTAGACATTTCAATGGTGACTGTGTCACTCAAAGTTAAGAGGCATTGGGTCAAATCCTGTATTCTTAATCCATCCTCCAACAGGCCAAAGTCCCAAGTTCTACCTGAATAAAGATCACAGGACTTGGTTCATCCATTTTAAATAACTCTAACTTTACAGACACAGATTCTCAAAAATTGTTTTTGTAATGATGTTGATTAGTATTTTCCAAAGAAAGACATCTTGTTTGAACTGGCTTTATAATGCCGCCTCCATAAGCATACGTTAGCTCAGTTTCATTTACTGCATATTAGTACACATACATAGATTCTGGAAATAAGGGTCCAGTTCCTTAGGAGCCATGGTGGAGTTCTGCATATCTGGAAGGGACCTTTCCTCTTGCCTCTCTATCTTCCCCCAGGAGACTAGTTTCAGGCTCTGATGTGAATTAGAGCTTCCTTGGGGCTTTACTAATTTGTAACGTCCCCCATCATACTGTCAAGGATCATCACAGTGCAGAATTAATTGGCAAACCACCTCACGCAGACACAACTTGTATATTGGGGATGGGCTCAGGAATGGGTGCTGTAGAGCCAAGAATAGTCTCCAGCAGACTGGGTAAGCCCGTTTTCCATCTGTGTCTATCCAAGCTGTGCATAATGCTAGTGGAGCAGGTCTGAGGAGGTGTCCTCTGTATGTGGTGTTATGTGGTGTTAACTCATGTAAAGATCATAAGATTCTTGTACTTGCTGTTTCCTACAAAAAAGATGCATTATTTTAAACATTTTTAGCAAATGTGGGAGCATTTCTTTGGATATTGCCATTATAAGTCTGCCTATCTTTTCACACTACCTTTTCAGCTCACTTCTTGATTGCCTTGTCTCTTACACATTCAGTGACCTTAAGTACTTTGGTGGCTGCTGGAACTCTGACATTGTTTTTCATTGTTTTCTTGGCACTGAACTTGAACTATTTAAAGAATCCCTTTTTTCTCGGTCCATGCAGCATTATATGTTTGTCTGGTGTATCCAGTATTTTCAGTTGTTTCTAGGGTTGCCAGGTGTCCGGTATGGACCCGGACAGTCCGGTATTTTCGCCTCCTGTCCGGTAAAAAAAAAAAAAAATCAGAAAATACCGGACATCTAAAATGTCTGATATTTTCTCCCCCTCCTTTTTTTCCCTGGTGATTTTTTTTTTTTGGGGTGGTGGGGGGGGTATTTGGGTATTTTTGTTGAAATCATCTGGCAACCCTAGTTGTTTCTGGAAACTCCTAGGAATCTATCTTGATTCCATTTGGTGTACACTTGCATGCTTTCCATGGCTGCTTCATAGGCCTAGTAAGCAAGTATGATGATGGCTCCCCTGGTGTATCTGCTGATTCTTGTAGCTTCTTTGACCACTCACAAAGTGCAGAATTACTTTTCTGATAGTGGAGATTTAAACCTGCTACCTTTCTTAAATTTCCTGCTGTTTTTAATTGAATAATACTTTTCTTTTTTGATGTTTTGATGATAGATCTTTCAATTTTGCACTGAAATCTTGTAGAATGACAAGCTGGTCTTGACAGTGGGCTTTTCTTTAAGTGTCATGTTAAACATTCTGTGAAATTGTTTTATTAATCCTGGAAGGTTAGGATATTGGAATGTTCTCAGAGCATATCATACAGCCATCTTAAAAGGGACCGCTGTTCTTTGCCCATAATTTTTCCTTGTAAGACTGCTGTAATCTAGAGATGATTGTCAAATTGAAAAGAGCTCTGCTTGTGTTTCTCCAGTATAAAGTCTGAAACATTGAGTAATCTTAGTCTCCTCAAGTAATGTGGAGTCCTAAAAAAAGATGTTGGGATTGATTTATTGTAAGTAGAAATACATTGGCTGAAATTAAAGTAATGGTAAGTAAGCTGTGCCCAAGGATCTCGGGAAAGGGTGAATTTGCAATCAAGTTGCCTATATGCATTTGTTTCCTATTTGGGATATCACCCATTTGTCACAACCTTTATACATGATTTCACTGTACGATTTTGTTTCTCTCTTACTTCCCTCAAGCACTTGCAGCTACAGAACTTGGCTGACAGGATGCTGACTTGGAGTCAGTCTTTGAGCATGTTGCTCTTGTTGAGAGAAATGTATAGACTACCAGCAAAGCTTATATTTGCTTATGTTCAGAATTCTACATTATCTCTTCCTACCATATTTCCTCAGGAAACCACCTTAATCATCACTCTGTGAGGTTCGCCTGTCTGTGTATTGAATTGTTAATGATTTCTTCTGATAGGGCAACAATATTTGTCTACATCTTCTGCTTACCTTATTTTAAAACATCAAACTTGCTTCCTTCACAAATTGATCTTCAAATCATTAACTGCTTCAGAGCTGTTCTTTCCTACTACATTCTTAATGGCTATTCAATACAACTCAATGGAAATTTAGGAGCTACTGCAATAGTAACATATGGCAGCAGTTAAATAATGCGGTTAAGTTTAAACATGGCTCTTAATTCTTTTTGTTAGCATGCCTGCATATTCACATGAAAGGTGCTTTGGAATTAGGAAGTACGTGACTGATCATTTCTTCTGTAAACTCTCAGAAATATGCATGCTTTAGTACAATGACATGTTACAAAAAATAAAGGACTCCCAAACACAGATACCTTAAATATATAAGCACTGCAGGGATTTCATACTTGTTAAGTAGCAAAAAGTCTGAATTTACAGCAAACATTTTGTGATTGACATTAGACTTCCAATTGAGTTGATTAGTAAGGGCTGAATTGTGGCTTAGAGTCTAGATTAGATGGCCACACAAAGGACTGAGGCCCAGACTTTCATAGGTCCTGACTTCAATGGGGGCTAGGTACCTAGATACCTTGGGGGTTGGCTGGGCCTAAGCGAATTAGGAATTCTATTTAAATCCTTTTGTGACTACCTGGATCTCGGAACTTGATACCTATAAGTGCACACTTGCATATTTCTTTCCTAGAGTAGGTGGACGGAATGAACAAGCATTGGTTTCTTCTCAAACCTCACATGCAGAGAAGTTGAGCCAGCAGAAGTAGAGGTGTGGGGAAGGCATAATCATTTAAGTTT
The DNA here is from genome assembly GCA_019425775.1 of Rafetus swinhoei. Lineage (NCBI taxonomy): Eukaryota > Metazoa > Chordata > Testudines > Trionychidae > Rafetus > Rafetus swinhoei. The sequence continues at coordinate 59,266,770 of CM033449.1, forward strand.
GGGATAGGGCCATGATAAGTTATTACTCCCCAGGAGCAAGGAGGAAACAGAATAATAGTGGCTCAGAGGTGTGTCTGAGGCACAACAGGATCTTAGTCAATAGGGAGAAGGGAAGGAATACTGGACCCCTTTCTCTTACGTTCTTGTTTTCACATTTGTAAGATTTGGGGTAGGTGGGTAAGGTGGGTGAGGGGCAACTTTAACTGTAACTGAATGGTTTAGGTTACAAACCAAACCTATATTTATGTCCTACACACTCTATCAAGACTATAAGAAAACATGTTTTTAGGACCAAAGGAAACGCTTTAAACCTAAAATTCCATTTCAGAAGCGTAGATGAGGTTATATAAGTCTGTCCACTTCTACAGTCTGGGAGCCTGAAAAATTCATCCTGCTGAAAAGGTGAAATTAATTGAATTGCATTGGTTCCTGCAAAAAGACACTTTTTCCCCTTCAGGATACATTGAGCTAGTGCAAGTTGGCATAGGTCCATGAAATCAATGGAGGTGTGTCAATTTACATCAGCTAAGGATTTGGCTTAATATGGTTATCATCCCAATGCATTCATTTTTTCTTATGTCATTGGATTACAGCCCTATATAGAGATAGATGATAGTGCCTGTGCCCTCCTTGTATTTGCCCATTATGTCATTTGCCATTATCACCCATTCCATATTAATGGCTTTTTACATGTCATACTGCAAATCTCATGCCCTTCATGGAAAAAAGTACTCACTTGACATTACTCACTTGGGGCACGTCTACACAGCAAGACGTTATTTTGAAATAATTAGCATTATTTCAAAATTACTTAGTCCGCGTTTACACAGCAGGCCGTTATTTCGAAATAATGTCAAAATACTGTCAAGCAGAAGGACTTCTTACACCAACTCCAGTAACCCACATTGTAGGAAGAGTAAGGGAAGTCAGAAGAAAAGTGCTCTATTTTGAAATAAGTGCTGTGTAGATGTTTCCAATTTCAAAATAAGCTATTTTGAAATAAGCTACGCAGTTGACGTAGCTCAATTTGCGTAGCTTATTTTGAGTTAAGCCCTGCTGTGTAGACGCACCCTTGCTTACAGATTTTCTACCTCCATCTTTTCTTTCCATTATAAGACTTTCTCCGCCCTTGCCTAGAAATTTCTTTGGTTATTTTGTCTTTACTTCAGATCTGTTTCTTCTAGTGGTTAATGATTTACTTTTGCTTTTAAGTAGGAATCTCTTAATTTCCTACTTGGTTTTAGTGCCACCCTTTATGGTATATGGCTCATACTATGGCGCTTTGAGCACCTCAGTCAAGAAGTCAGTTTCTTCAGCATTCTCCTATCTTGGCTTTAAGCCTTCTTGTATAATCTTTCACTTCCGGTGGAGATTTAAAATTGTTTCCTGTTCTCCTGTGGAATGCCTCAGACTCTTTCTGGGGCTTTTTTCCCCCCCCCCGCACTTGATATTCAGTTCTATCTCCCTCAACTCATTTTTCTGTCCCTTTGTCTCCCATGTACACCATTTACATATGTTATATATATTCTTTAGGTTAAAAAAGATCTCCTTGTTGTCTGTTTCTCCCTTAGTTAGTTTCCTTAACTCAGAAAGCATAACTCCCAGGGCTACAAATCTCAGGAATTTTTTTAATCTTGAAAATTATAGCAGAGGAGAAGGAACAGATATCTCCTTGTCATCATCTCTGGTTCATTTTCATAGTTTCTTTTTAACTTAGTTTTTCAATGAGTAAAATTCTCATTCATGCCTTAATTTTTTTCTGTTATTACTTCTTCAGGTAACTCTTTTATCGTCTTCTCTATCCTTTACTCTCTGTTCTATAGAATTGAGAAGTTTGTAGTGAAAGTTCCTGCTTCCTCCAGGAAATGGGACCATATCATCCTCTCCTTTATAATCTTCACTGACTTGACTTTGGAGATGGATGTAAAGTGAGTTCAAAACTGTCCTGTTCTATTTCAGGCTTTTTTGTGGACCCTGTTGCATCTTATAATTCTGCTTACCTGGAAACTCTTTCTCTTTCTCCTGGTGGCTTTTTCTTTTTTTGCTGTGGTTCTATCAGTCTTGATTGCCTTTACATTTTCATTCTCAGTCAATGCTCTCTTGAGTCATTCCTTTTCTTTAAACCTCACCTTAAACTTTGTTCCCTTTTTATGTTGGTTTTCACTCTCTGTTCAGCATTTTGTGATACTCAGCTTGAAAAAATGCTATATTAAAATACAGTGTATTGTATTTTTTGATTGAATAAAGTTACTTTGACAGAATTTTGTGCACTGGAAAGTTCATTTCTTTATAAGTATGGGTTTCTGGTGGTGTAGTTAAATTAGCTGTCAGTATTGAAAATAACTAATTCACTGGCTTCTTTTGTTTTCTGCATTCCTCAATCCATTACTTCCCTGTGTGGTACATGGCACTACACTAAAATGTGACTATAGTTATGGAATATTAAAGCTATAATTTATTTTCTATTAACTTTCATTGAGTACCTTTCACGTCAAATCTCTTTAGTTTACAAGTCAGTGTAAAGCACCCAGGGATGTTCAGCCATTCAGAACAGTCTTTTCTTTGTAGATAATGTTTTTATTATTTCAATTAATAGAATAATGAAGGAAACGGAAATAAAGAAACAGCAGCTCTTTTATGCAGCAGAAGAATTTCGGAAGAAACACACTTTGTATTTCTTTCAATTTACTACCTGTCTATCTTAAATATGGTATTATTGTGCAAGGCCCTTGAGGAGAAATAATGAGCAGTATTCTTTGCTTTCTGCTGTTTCAAATTCTTTGGATTAAGGATTCTTCAAGGTTCTGGAAAAAGTCAGCTGCAGTTAAGATGTTTAATGCAATAACTAATGCTTTGTTAATTGTCCAAACAGATTGTATGACTTAATTTTACCTTTAAGAGTTCCAGGACAATGTGTAAGGGGAAAATATTAATTTTAAAAATGAGCTTGAGTTAAGTAATTTAAAGAAATTATAAATATGAACTCGTAGTCCCTGGGCATCTAAAATTCTCGTTTACTACTGTGAATCCTTTAAAAAATGATGACTGCAAGGTTCCTGTGCCACCTCTGACTCCTATTTACACACTATGCGTTGTGTGGATCTGTATTGTTTTCTCCTCATTGCAGACCGACTGTATGCTCCTCTAGGCAAGGACAATTTAACTACCAAGCGTGAGTGTAACTACCAAGTGTAAGTTTGGTACTCAACCAGATATCCACAATAATGAAAATAAAAGGCAGTAGGACTAAAAGACATTTTTATTTTTGGACGTGGATCTAAATGTTTCAGCCTTGTCAGATTTTTTTCCATGGGCCACAGCTACTTGTAGGAAACCTGAGTCTGATGTGCTAAAGCTCTTCTAATGGATTTGGTATAAATTATAACTGATTCAAGATGGGAGAAGAAGTGGAGGCTACAAACTCCCTTGGGAAATAAAAGGATGCTGGAAGGTCTTTTTTACTGTCTTACTAGACCCATCTATATTCATTCTTTAGTATTGACCTCTTAGTCTAAGCCAACAGTTGGGCGTGGGGAGGCCAAATTGGTGGCAGCTGTAGCAGCAGGAGGACTGATTAGATCTTATTTCCTTAAGTGGAAATTTTCAGGAAGGAGACCTCTGTCTAGCTTATTTGGAGATCTGTGCCTTTGTGCTGATGTAACCTCCACACCTTCTGGGTGTAGTGTACTGTCCCATCTAGTGGCATGAAGACCACTTGGAAAGAATGAGTCTGCTCTGCAGCCAGCTGGCTATTAGCTCATGCACTAGTGGCTCATTCACTAAGCTTCAAAGCTCTCAGATTCAATTCCACCTACAGATGACCAGGGTCTGCTGGTGTTACATTGGCTCTAAATATTGGTTTACCACAAAAGCTCAAGAAACCCATGGTTCCATGATGATGATGAGGTCGAGAGGGCCTCTGTGAATCTGTATTACATGAGAGCTTAAGGAATGGATAAAGTAGATGCTGGATGAGGAAAAGGATGTAAGAGGATAAGAAGACTTAATTTAATCAGGACATTCTCATGAACCTTGGTATTGGTCTTGAGCTCAGTTCCTTTTGGCAGTCTAAGACCTAATGTCTCTCAAGAGAGGCACTTGGAGCAGATTAACAAAAAAATCTCTGCTAGGGTCAACCAAGGAGAGAAAACAGAACTACTCTTATTGGTACTAAACGAAGTATGGATGGTACTGGTTCTTCCCAACGTTGGAAGGAGTATTATGGATGTTGATGCTTGGTGTATACCAGGGGTGGGGGACTTAAAGCTTGCATGGAACTAGCCCTGAGGCTCAGGGCTCCCTCTCAGCATTGGGGAGCCTATGCTGGTGTTCCAGCCCCCCCTCACTCCTGATGCTCCCCCATGGGGCTGGAGCACACAAAATCAACTAGTTTGGGCCCAACTGATTTTTTTTTCCCTGTGGGTCAGTGGCCCCTGATCCAAAAAGTTCCCTGTCCTTGGTGTACACAGTTGTAAACTGTGGATTAGAACTTCAATTAGGGACTAAATCTCAGAAGCAGATGAAAACTTCTTTATGCAATTTGCCTGCCAGTGATAAACCTAACAAAACAAATGGGAAGAGAGCACAGAAAATATAATAATGACTTATCTGAAATCATGTTGTTAAACATTTTAATAAATTTGTAGTATATATTGTATAGCAAATGAGACAGTTGTTGAGGTACACAAATTCTAAGCCCCCCAAACCTTGAAAGTGTCTTTAAATTTAAAGGAATCTTTAGCTGTTTATAATCCTTTGGAATGACATATTGCTAAAATGATTTAGTAACTTATGTAAGAATAAGCCAAGGGATGTATAGGGCCAGATTCAGAAAAGCACTTAGCCATATGCTTATCTTCAACTGTGATTGTTGTCTCACTGGCTTCACTGAAATTACTCTCATGTTTAAGGTTAGGTATGTGGTTAAGTACCTTAGCCCTGGTCTACACTAGAGAGTTATTTCAAAATAAGAAGTGGAGCATCCACATTACCAAGCCCGTTATTTAAAAACAAGGGGCTGGTTATTTCAAAATAATAACTCCTGCTTTCTATGAGATATAGAAATAGTTATTTTGAAATAGCATTTTGTGAATGCTCCACTGCTTCTATTTTGAAATAACTACTCCCCAGACCCATTCAAAGTAATTACTCCTCAGTGCTTCCTGGGGCTCTAATTCGAGGTAGCATGTCCATATTAAGGGAACCTGGCTTGGACTAATTTCGAGGCTTCCCTATAGTGTGAACACAGTATTTTGAAATAGTTATTTTAGGAGTTATTTCAAAATAACTTATTTAGAAATATTTTCCTAGTGTAGACATGACCTTACTGAATCACGGCCTTAGCGCGCAACATGGAAAATAGGCACAAGTGCACACTCAAAGTGGACTCCAAAAAATGTTATGAAATTCAGTGAAAGAAAGCTGGAGCCATACTAATGAGGTAATTTAGGGAAATATTGGAGTATCCAGAGCATAGCCCTTATGCTATTTTCAGGTTTGTTTTGTTTAAGTTCTGCCTTGTAGAAGGTTAGCAAAGCAGTTTGAATAGGACATTCTTATGGAGTATGAAATAGAAGAAGGGTATCATTTAATAAAGTGTTCCGTTAGACAGCTGTGATAGCCACACAGAAGCTGCAGTATGTGTTCTTAACCCGCTGATGAGAGTGTTCATTTGAAAGACAATTCTGAAGTTTTACAGTTGATGTTAGCACATTGTTGTCCAGTATGGTGTGCAGAAAATGTTTCATCCAGTTGTATTTAATTTTCTGCCTTCCAGAAATCATTGTTTACTTTCTAACAAAGTGAGAATTTTTTCTGTTACTAAATTATGATAAATCCCATTATTTATTGAACTGAATGGACTGTCTCCTTAAAGAGTTTCTAATGCGTAAGGATCGACTGTAGGCAATTAGCTAGACAAATATGGCAAGAAGACAAGGTCAGTGAATTTAGGAGATATGTTCCTGTGTCTTTTCAGGAGATAGCAATATCTTGAGGAACAACCATGTCTGTTCAGTGTTTAGTTATGTGCTTTAATTTAGGAATCTATGAAGTTATATAATAAGTTTTCCAATGCCATAATATAAAGACTTTTTTTTTCTGGATGTCTGTATTTGCCTTTCATGTCTGAAAATTTCAGGACTGAATTAGGTTACAAGTAAAATTAGTTTAGAGTATGTGTATATGTCCTCAAGGCTGGCCAGAAACAACGTGGGATGAAGAACTTTGCTTTAGGTAATCCTACAGAGGCCAAAGCTGAGCTATGTATGTAGATACCATAGAAATTGGCAACGTCAATTATGAAAGAGTCCACAGCACTTTAATGCTCTGTGGCTAGTTAGAGTGGGTGGTGAAGACAGTGAAGTGCAGCAATGTATATTATCAAACAACTGACAAGTGAAATAGTAGAAATACTTCTCTTTCCTATTAAAGTGTTTGTGGCAGGGAGAGGAGGAATATTAGATATTTTTTTTTAAGTGCACAATGTAGCCAAAACAGCTATGAGGAATCCTGTGAACACCCAATAGAGCTTTCACAGGAATTGTGATGGTCAAGCTGAGTCTAGGCAAAATCAAGTGATTTATTTTTGACCCTGATCAAGGCTTCTTGAGGAAATAGCTGTTGTTTCAGAATTTTTACCAAGCGCCATTGCTGTTGTTAGGGCTGATTCGTCATGTTAATAAGCACTCTTTTTTTTTTTTTTCGATGACATCTTAGGGTCACTTGAAATAAGCTACAGAAATTGAGCTACATCAATTGCATATCTTATTTTGAAATAGCTTATTTCAAAATAGGGAGCATCTACACAGCACTTATTTCGAAATAGAGCACTCTTCCTCCGACTTCCCCTATTCCTTGTACAATGAGGGTTACAGGAGTTGGAGTAAGAAGTCTTCCAGCTTTACAGTATTTTGACACCATTTCAAAATAACTGCCTGCTGTCTAGATATGGAAGTTATTTTGGAATAGAGCTACTTAGAAGTTATTTTGGAATAGAGCTAGTTATTTCGAAATAGTGTTGCAGTGTAGACTTACCCTAAGCCTTCTCTGGAATACCGTCTCTGGAAATCCCTCAGATTTAAAAGTATTTCTTAGTCTAGTGGGCCAAAGAAAAATAGTTTGAACAGGGGACATGTGCAAATACTGTGAAGTATCTACATAGAAGAGCAGAAGTGTCAGCAAAATGATTTAGTAATAATGGGATAAGCTGTCCTCATTACTTGTATACTAGAGCTATAAACACATAAAACAGAAGCTCCTACATGATCATGTTAGAAACTTAAAAAAATGCTCTAATCTAGGCTACGTCTACACTGCCGCTTTTTTTAGGAAAAAGATATGCAAATTGCACTTCGCAATTTGCGCACCTTTTTCCGATTGTTTTTTCGGAAGAGGCTTTTCCGAAATTTGGCCTGTTTACACTGGGCCAAATTTTAGAAAAACTTCCTCTTTTGGAAGAGCCCTTATTCCTCATAAAATGAGGAATACAAGGCTTCGGAAAAAGCGCATCAGCTCTTCCACAAAAAATGTTGGAAGAGCAGATGCATACCTTGGATGCAGCAGAGTTTTGAAAAACTCCATAGTCTAGACATAGGCCTATAGTTTCATAGGGGAGCAGAACACCCTGGTGCTGCATATCCACTTCTCAAAACCATATCAGCATCTCTAAACCACATACAGTGTTTCTTCTCCTAACTTTTTAATCTTTCATTCTATTTTAGCCACCAGAGACTGAATGGAGCTGAATGTGAATATTAAAAATTAGTGAGCCGTGAATGCCCCTACCCTCAAAATGTCTGACTTTAATAATCACTGGCCTCCTGAACACTAAGATATGGAAGGTTTTATACTGTCCTTTTAGTTTTAGGGTGGACCCATAGAGGAGAGAGGATTGTAACTGAAACAGAACACTAATCCAGGTAGACTCTTCTAATGCTCCCCTTTCTACCGGTTTTGAATTTCCCCACTCCTTTCCCCCTTTCCTGGGTATGTTCATAACTTTCTCTCTTCTGTTCCTGTGTGGTTCCTCTTCCTCCTCTTTTGCTGCTGCGTAACACTCTATTTGAACTGGTAGCAAAACAGAAGGAGTAAAACTCCTGAGCTGTAGAACATTCTATGTTCTGTTTCAAAGTGAGAGATTTATTGCTTGCTCACTGCTTGCTATTTGCACAGGTGGTGTAAGCAAAAAACAACAGTTTGAGTGTGTCTGTGTGAGATGCAGTGGGGGATTACTCTGAACTTCCCTTTGTTCAAGAGGAGCAAAACTGGTATTGTATGTATCTCTTTCCAAGATGGAAGATTTTGTAAGGATAATATGGAGTGCAATGAGCAGCTTCAAAATACATCTGTACTGTATTCTGTCCTCTACACATATTTGAAGGACACAAACACTAATATGAGAGAGGGTTTGTTTGCACTGAAAATATAACTGTAACGGTATGCAATTCATAGAGAGGAATAGTTAGGGAAAATATCAAGAAAAAGGAAAAACTTTCCAACAGTGTAATCTATATCAAGGTTGAACAGTCCTTTAAAGGAAAGTGGTACAAGTGAGTCATTTAAAAGTGAACTGGAGAAAGCATTAGAACCTATTCTCTGAATCTCATCCTTCACTGTTAGGTTATCTAGTTCACTCAAAGTGGCCTTTTTCATTTCTAATGAGAAAACTTTCATCGATTTCAGTCGGATCAGAAGCTGGTTCAAGGTACACGTAACCTGCATCTCTATGTGGAGATTGTTTAATAAGAAACAAAATAGTAAATATTAGTCACTGGTTATTTATTAAAAAATGGTAGCCTAATAGTCACTAAAATGTGATGTACATGTGGCATGGCTTGTTTGAGATACTCATGGTTATTTTGTCAATTTCTGTTGGACAAACTCATTTTTGTATTTTTCCATATATTTTTCTAATTTCTTAACAATTAGCAGATGCCAACCTAGGGCTTGGGAAGTATTATCCTTGCACCCAAGCAGCTTTTTACACAAAGGTCAAAGGATTTATTATTCACACTGTATTAGTTGCCATGTGCAGAAGGATCTTGTGCCAGAAAAAAGACTGTATTATCACGGTCAGGGATTTTATACTTGAAAGAAGATGCCTTTTTTCTTCTGCAAGGCTATAAAATTTGGGCAAATGAATCCCACAGATGTAATGACTAGTATTCTATGATGTAGGTTAAGTAAATCAAAATCAATATTGAGCGTTCTGTAAAACTGTTCTAGTCAAACTAGAACCATAGCCAAGAGATGCAGACTTTGAAGGGGGTAATTTAGCTCCTTGGAAAGTAGTCTTTTATTGGTAAAATAGGATCAATTGTACTAACACATGTAAACTTGCTTCTGAGGACTGCTCCCTTTCTGCATTGTTGGGAAAATAAATCTGAAAGAGTGGGTCAAAGCGTCCAATGAGAGACCCAGATTTGTATTCCTGTGTAAAATGTCACCTTCTGTGGACAAGATATTGACCTCAAGAATACCTTGGGCTAAGATTATAAGCTCACTCATCAGTCAGTAATTGTGTCTCCAGAAACGAAAGAGAATGCTGTTCTAATAGAATTTTCTAGGCAATTAGCACAATGTAAAGGGAATAGAGAATTAATTGACTGGTGTGTGTAGAATTCTGCTGAATCTGATTTTTCACTTTAATCACTGGTTTTAATTATACCCCAAACCTTTTAGCCCTTTCACCTACTAAGGCAAAGAGTCTAAGGGTACATCTACACAGCAGTGTTATTTTGGAATAACATCAGTCTGCGTCTACACTACAAGAAGTTATTTCAACATAATGTCAAAATAATGTCAAGATGGAGGACTTCTTACTCTGACTCGTGTAACCCTCATTTTACGGGGAGTAAGGGAAATCAGAGGAATAGTGCTCTTCCTCATACATCCTGCTGTGTAGGCAGTGCCAAGAACCAAACTAAGCTATTTCGACTTGAGCTACACAATTGATGTAGCTGAAGTTGTGTAGTTTTTCGGATTTAGCCATACTGTGTAGATGTGCCCTAAGAGCACTTAAAGCAATTTTTATCTTCCTTTCTCCAGTGGTTCATTTGTTCCTGCTCCATTAGCTTTGTCTGAAATGTTAATTCATTATTTCACATTCCAGACATGTTTACAACAATGGATAGTAATGTCAAATCAGAGGGAGCAAATATTTATTTTTAAACATTCATAAACTGAAATTAATCTGACCTGGGAAAGTCAGCTGGATTAACTCACAGCCATTTTTAAACATCATCTTTTGGACAGCTTTAAAAGTGAATATTGCTCTTGATTTGTCCTTCTGATCTTTCCACTGAAAGATTTCCACTGGACCTATTTATAGTGAGAAATACAGAGATTCTTTAGTGTAGAAATCCTTTTAAGCATTTGATAAAAGTGTTGATATTCTTGTGAGCAGGACAAAATGCCAGCTGAGGGTCACTTACTGCCCTCAAACTTTGTGTGCAAATTCCATTGAAAAGGGAGTTCAGTCACAGATCAAGAACATGACCTGGCACTAAAATTGTAACAGATAATGCTAGTAATGCATGGTACTATAATTCTAGCCCTATTTCTGCACATGAAAGATAAGAGCAGTTCATTATATTATGCTGTTACTTCATCAAAATTAGCATCAAATTAGCAAATTAATATTCTTCAGTGATTTCATTTAAATCAGAAGAATTTAGACTCTCTTGAGGCTACAGTATAGATACACATTTACTGGCAGAACATTTCCTAAATTAAATAGTAGGCTTTGCAGGGCAAATGCAGCCCCACCTGACTTGTGATCTGGGCATCTGCCAAAGTATCCCATAAACAATGGGCTAATTTTTTTTTTTTTTTTTTTTTTTTTTTTGTCGTCTGGACAGTCAAGTTTTATGGACAGTCAATTTTCCCAACACTGTACCATGAACAAAGGACGAGAGAGTGGCCACCATTGGGAGATTGCTAAGAAATCTGGGATATGGTGGTTGTAGTCGGGCCTGTATCACGCAGTATGGACATTGGAGCCCCAGATTGGGACCCTGAATTAAACTGTTCCTAAGCTGGGCTTGCAAATGAGTGTAGGAGCTGAAGCCCCATGATACCAAATGCAAAATTTGCTAGCCCTAGTTCTACTAACACTGGGTTCATGTTATAGTGTGCACATACCTGTGATGCTCCCCCCCATCCCTTAATGAAAATTGGCTTATGAATATAAATATGCATAACTCAAAGATGCTTTATGAAAAAATATCCCATGTAACCTATCAATTTTAATGTAACAACCTACTGGATCTGTATCCTATTTTGGTGACTGTCTGATTCTTGTATGTGAAATTAGAAATTTGAAGTGTGAGTCTGTTTGTAGTTTTAAATGTGCTAATGGGAGCCATTACCAGTGCCCCAGAAGCATGAGCAGCCAGTGATCCAGCTGCCAGGGGAGGCTAACTGCTGGGCCCCCTTCTTTTACCCCCTTCAATTCCATGGGAGCCCAAAGCACACTCACTGAGGCCCATGACCCTAGTGCTGCCCAGCCTGGGGCAGAGAGGCAAGGCCCCAGCCCTGGTGTACCATAGCGTCAGCGTCCACAGCTCTTGTGAGGTGCAGCCACTGTGCCCACACCCACAGGGATCCAGGTCCCAGAGCAATAGGCAAGCAGTGCATCCAGCCCCAACTCCCTGCAGGAAGTACGCTGGCCTGGGGACAGTGCCATAATGGGCTGTTTGGGGATGCTCAGCCTCCCCTGCCTACAATACCAGCTGTCCATGCTAGTCTATCAATATCTTATTAATCCATAAATGAGCCAGACAGATTCCAGTTAGGTGTCTGTCAGTGTCCTGCTGAGACACCGAGACTGTGGCATAAGCTGGCAACTAGTCTGCCAACATCACAACATCTACTTAAGGAGAGATTTTCAGCTGATATAAATAAGGTAAAATGTCATATAAACAAACATAGGGGAGCACTATGGGAGCTTCTGTAATCTATGATCTTATTCTATAAGAGCCTTCAAAACAGGCCAGAACTAGAGCTGATACTTGTTCAGTATGGAAAGGAGTATGTGCACATGTAACACACACACTCTACACTGTAGAGTTTTTGCTCAAAAACAACTGTTTTTGTGCACAAACTTGTGGAGCATCCACACTACAAGCGCATTCTTGCGCAAGAAAATATACAGTAAATCGTAAGAACACCAGGCTTTTTGCGCTAGAGTTATTCCTCTTTTTACGCAGAATAAGCGTTTTTGGGCGAGAGCTCTTGTGCAAAAAGGCATGTGTGGATGGGCTAAAATGGCCGTCAGAGCTTTCTTGCACAAGAGAGCGTCCACACTGCAATAGATGCTCTTGCGCAAAAGCACATGGCCGTGTGGACACACTCTTGCGCACGAACTTTTTGCACAAAAACCCTTGCGCAAAAAGTTCTTGCACAAGACGCCTGAAGTGTAGATGTAGCCCTAGTGTGGTTCACTGTCCCATGTAATGGCACTTAGACCACTTACAGCAAGCATTAAGAACAAGGGAGCTCTACAGCCTAAGATGAGAGCCAGGTGGCTCTCTAATGCAACCTATAGAGGCGCCTATACTGAGGTTCCAGGTTCAAATCTGTCTGGTGGTGGTTACACATATGCCTGCCCATTTTACCTTAGGTTTCATGTTAGAATGAATCCACAGTATCAAACCAAAACAACTGAAAGTTTTAAACTGTCTGGAAATGGGGGATTTTACTTGATTCTCATGGAAAGCCTTAAAACAACTCTGGCTTCCTTGAAAGTTCTATGAATCTTTGGGTACATCTATACAACGGCGCTATTTTGGGATAACATCTGTAGCATTCTGCGTGTCTTAACAGCAAGCCCAATTATTTCAAAATACATTCGAAATAATGGGCTTGCTATTCAAATAATGGGCTTGTTAGGGACTCATCGGAATAGCGCTCTATTTTGAAATGAACACTGTTTAGACAGCACCAAATTTTGAAATAGGCTATTTTGAAATAAGCTACGCAATTTGCATAGCTCAAATTGTGTAGCTTTTTTTGAGCTACGCACCACTGTGTAGATGTACCTTTCCAGTGTACCTGAGGGCTCCTTCAGCATAATAGCAATCTGCTTGGCATTGTGGGTCTTTAGCGCTGAATGTCCATGGCCCCATTGTATGGTTTATTCCAGGCATTTAAAATCTCCACAAAGTTGTTATGGAGCTGGTACAGCCAAATTAATCATAGACCACAAGGCTGCCACCAGTCCATGGCTGACCTTAAGTCCAATCTTCAGGGGTCAGTGTGCAGATACTTTATCTCTGAGGCAGGTTATATGACCAAAAAGTTCCAGCTGACAGTGGCCAATGAGGATTTCAGTCTTCTCAAGGCCAGTTCTCAATACTACATCTCCATTACTTATAAAAATCAAACTGTAAAATCAGTCACTGTTCACAACACATATGAAATGCCTCCTGTCTCCCGCTATCTTGTTTAAGTAACCACTCTACAATGATGGTAGCTCTGAGCTTGGCCCAAAGCACGTTTAACTCAAACAGAACAGCTTCAACAGAAAAGAGATCAGCAAGCCAAGAGCTTATTGCAGAAAAAAACAAGTTAGGCACCAGAGCAGACTTAAACCCACACCTGCTGCAGATCAAGCCCAGAACCAAATCTCTGGGCTACAGAAAAAAGTCAAGAATAGCTCCTGGCCTAGCCAACGTTTAATGAAACAGCTTTCACAGGCAAGTGGGAAGTAAGCCCTGCATCACCCAGAGCACACGCAGCACAACTGTGTTTGAAACCCTTCCAAAGCCCTTCCTAAGGCAGGCAGAGGGAGGATGTAACCCACAGCAACCCTAAGCAAGGTAGGTAGTCTAACCATTGGACTACAAAGTAAAGAGTTGCCACTGTTCAAATATTATTTAACTAAAGTATATCGGAGTCAATAGGGACACTCAAGTAGTCCCCAACCTCCATCACCATAACTAGCTGTAGAACCTAGGCATGTACATGGGCTGAAGCATACCCCTCTTCCCACACACCCTTTTTCAAGGAGTAGAAAGGGGTTTTGACCCAGCAAGTCCTCTAACACACCAGAGAAGCCACCACTGGCCTAGAGAGAGAGCCTCATGCATAACTGGGGAAATTAAGATGGTACAAATGGTAGAACTGGGTCAGACCAATAATCCGGCTAGTCTAGTTGCCCATTTTCTGATAGTGGCTGATGCCAGATGCTTCAAAGACAATGGACAGAAGAGAGCAATTATCAACTATTTCGTCCTTTGTCGGTCACACCCAGCAGCTGGCAGTCTGAGGTTTAGGATGCCTGGAGCATGGGACCATCTTAGCGGAGCCATTCTCCATGCACTTGCTCACTTTTTTTATTGAACCACTTACAGATTGGCCTTCACAACGTCGACTAGCAGAGAGGGTCCCATTCTGACTGTGCCTTGCAGGAAGATGTATCGCATTTGATTTGGCTTAAACTAGATGCCTATTGAAGTCCTCAGGTCACCCTGACACTCTTGTTATGTGAAGGGGGTGAATAACATGCCCTTATTCACTTCTCCACACAGTTTACAGAGTGCTAGAATATCCCACCTTTGTAATGGCTTTCCCATGCTGAAATAGGAACCGCCCCCCTTTCCCTGCAGTCACATGTGAGCCCCCCTTCCTCCCCAATCACTAAGCTAAAGATTAGGTGGTAGGCCTCAGCCTCCCCCCCACTCACCTCAGTTGTTTGGTGTAGTATGCAAAGGTACCTCATGAGAAATGATTTTGGCACCTAAGTGGTTCCTGGCCAGGATCTCGCAAGCAGAGGTTGATACCTGGATGGGATAGAGGCTGATTCAGTTTCCTTCTCCCTGCCTGAGGAGAAGAGATTTGAATAAGGATCTACATTCTGTCACATGTGTATCTCAGTCAGGGACATTAGGGATAGGCTAAGGTGGGTTGCTCCTTAATAGCATGTTGGGGCTGTGCCATTGTTGTTATGTAGCAATTAGGCAAGGTCTAATTGCTGAATCTCTTTGTAGACCAGTAATCTGGGTGCTTACTCAACTGCGTGGTGATATGGGGATCAACTCCTTCCTTGGCTTCCTCAAGAGGGATTTGAGCAGCTGTCTCTGAAGCAAATGTCAAGCTGCTGGACTAAGAGGTGATCTCCCTAGGGTGGGCCTGTTGTTGCTGCTTCCTCCTGTTCTGCTGAAGTTGTTCCACTTGCATTCCATATTTATGCGGCTCACAAGCAGCCCTGTGGAGTCTAGTAGCATGGGTGTGTACTTAGCATGTGTTAGCCTGGGGTTCAGATCCCCTTAACGTTTGCTGAGTAGGGATTTGAACCTGCATCTCTTTCCTGTCACATCAATGGCCTAAGTGCTGGGCTAAGTGCTAGTTTGACATGGGCACCTCCCTTGCTCTTTTCTGTTGAAGCTGCTCCACATTCTGTCCATTTTAACTGAACCAAAGCCCCAACAAACAGCCCTATGTAGCTTACTGTGTGAGTGTATGTCCAGCATCTGGGAGGTTGTGGATTCGCATCCCCTTCATTCTTGTTGATCTCTTATCTCTCAAGTGACAGGCCTAAGAGCTGGGCTAGGAGGTATGCCAATGTGCTGACTCTCTCAGTATTTCCTTTTGAGGATGGGTCACTATTATTAAATAATTAAATAGTCACTGAGCCACAAGACCTCTATGAGTTCCCTGTAGTACAGGGGTTTGGCTGCTTGTGGCTTAAGCAATGTAAGTGCCTGCTTAAATCACCTGTATGCTCTTTGAACATTGATGTCTTACGTCTCAGATGAATGGCCTAAGTGCTGGCCTAACAGGTGGTCAGAGATGGAGGCTCCTTCAGCTTCTTCTGTTCATGGCAGGCCACGTTCAGGAAATGTGAAATGAGAATTGGCCCACTTAATCCTTGTGACTGTCTCTGTAGCCCTGTGCTTTGGGTACCTGCCCCAGAGACAAGGAGCGGTTGGGTAAAATCCCCTTTCTGCTTGTTGAGAAATGAGTAGCAGTGTGAGCTAGTACCTTCAGTTGTTCCACGTTAACAGTATATTAACCTGGGCAAAGCTTCCAAACTCTTCTGAGGTATGGGAGGTAGGGTGCGGTGTGAGTGCCCCAGATCAAATCTAAGCTCTGCCAGGCTCCTGGGCCTCTAGTGTGTGAAGGCAGAGCCCTGGTGGCTGATCAAAAGGCCTTTTGCAGTCCCTTTTGTTCTTTTAATTAAAGAGGATTGCTGGTGGGCAATAAAACTCACCACTCACTCTTGTCCACCAGGATCAGGATACAGGCCCAGCTGGTGGTAGACCCCCCGGCACTCCCCTGCTCTTTTGAGGGGTGCGAACTGGGGGATCCCATCTCCTGAAGAGACTCACCAGTGAGCAATCCCTGTCTGAATCCCCTCCCCATCCCAAGAAGACAACGGCCTCTTGAGAGGGAGTTTGGATAAGGATGGCCCACTACAAAGGACAGTTATCTAGGAAGCAGGAAATCTCTGCAAACCCCTGCTGAGCAGGCAGCTGGGGGATTTGAATCAGGCTCTCCTACAACCCAAGCAAGTATCCTAACCACTGAACTAGAGATTGATGGTCATGGCTGGTGGGGGAGGCTGCTATCTGGGGAGGCAGACTGTGTACCCGTCCATACTCCATCCCTGTTCTGCCCAAGGCTCTTTCCTTCTCCCGTCTCCCTTTTCTCTATGGTCACCCATTCCAGCCAAATCCCTGAACTCAAATGTACAAATGACATTTGAAAAAAAAAAAACCCTACTTTTCTAAAATGTCTTTCTAAAGCAAATGGAGCATGATTCCCACTGCTTGCCAGATTGTGAAGATTGGATATGCAGAAGGTATCTAATTAGAAGCACTAAATTTGGGACGAAAAAATGTCAGTCTCAGTTTTTTTGATATAATCTGAAGTTTGTCAGAGATTTATTTGCAAAAACTTGGTAGTAAGAAAGAGCAAGTCAGTTGTCCTGCTGAATATAACATTTTATGGAATACATGATGCATCTTTTCTCTGTTTTGCATTTTCTTCATCAGTATTTCTAAGCTGATTTTATAGAAACTCTTAGGTCTTCATAAAGTAATCTCTCCAGATTACTACATATTTAAACTCACTGAAAGAAAGACATTATTTTAAATTAATCCATCATTATGTGTGCTCATAACAAAGTTCATTGCTTTGTAGAACAAGGGAACACTAATTTATTCTGTGTGATTTTCATAACAAGACATGTTAATGAAATATCACTTATATGTTTATGTTAAAAGATATGTTTCCAAAGATTTTAGGCATAACAAAGGATTTTATATCTTAGTAAGGTACAGATTTTGGTGGAGGATTCTTTTAAAACTAGTTAATCAAATAGTCAGGATTAAAAGGGAAATTCATTTGTCCAAATATCTGAAAGAAAAGGAGCCTTTAAGGGCTTTCTTCAATAGCGGGATGAAAGGGGAGTAGGGCAAAAGCTGAATACTCAGATTGTGCATCTAAATAGCTATTCAAGGATTTTTTAGAGATGCGATTTTATAATCGTCAGCAACAAACTAATGAAATATTTAAAGCAAAATTTAAATTAAGGTCCTCTAGGCATAATAATGCACAACTGTTTTTGTCAGTAAATTCAGGGTTGGCGCATGCCTGTTAAATGGTTTCATTATCATTTAATGGCTCTTTCACAGGTTCAATGTTATGCTGATAGGTCTGGCAAGCTGGAAAGCCTTTTACTTGTAAGTTAATAGGTCCACTTGGGGGAGTGTCATCCCTCTGCAAGCAGCAACAGTCTGCTGTGGGAGCCTTCAGGAATGGTCAGAATAGGGATAGGAAGAGGGAACAGGTTTAGCACTAAAACTCAGGGAGGGCATTGCCTCCCCTTGGTTCTTGTACTCCCCACCCATGCCCCAAACCTAACAATTTGGTGTTCAACTTAATGATTTGTAAACAGCCTTGTTTGTCCTGTTAAGTCCAAAGCTGGTTGAACTAGTAAGACATGTGACCAGACCACCTGGCATTGGGATCCATCTTGAACCTGGTAAATTTCCACAGAAGGGTGAGGGGATGTTAAACAAAAGAGTTCCACCCTTGGGAAAGAGTTTAAGCAATGGGAAGCTATCAGCCCTTTGTCTTCAGCTGGTCTGGGAAATGGTGTGGTACATTCCAGAAGGATTCAAAGAGGGCTGGAGACCCAAGTCAGAGTAAAAGAGTTTGTCTCTGACTTGAAAATTATACCTGACATAAGAACAGCTCTTTAAGATAAGAATCTGTGAGCACTGGGTTTATTAGTGAATTAGAACTAGCTAAGTGTTTTCTTTTCTTTTTAATATAGTAACTTGCTTTGATCTGTCTGTTTTCACTTGCAACCACTTAAATCTTAGTGTTTGTACTTTTGTTTACTATCAGGTCCAGTATAAATAATTTGTACCCAGGGGTAGCAACCACTATGCATATCTCTCATTGATAAAGAAGGCTTACCTGATGAGTTTTCACTGTGTAAAACTTTTACACAGAGAAAGATGGATCTATCTGGGGGGGTTTAGTCCTCTTTAGGGGTTGGTTTCCTGGGCACTGTGTCCTGGAATTGAATCCTCCTAGAGCTGATCTGTTTCAGTGTCTGCATTTCTCTGCAGGGGTGTGGATACCCCAACTCTGTGCCTTGTGGGGCACAATGAGGGAGACCTGAAAATCTGGCCCAGCAACACAGAGTGGTGGGGAGCCCCGGAGAGCAAGAAGGCAGGTGTCAGTGGCATGATCAGCAAACTGGGAGACAATCTCAAGGGGGCTTCTGTGACTGCACTCCATCACAATGCCCTTAGTATAATGTCTTCAAGCATACTCCATACATTCTCATTGTTGTGGCTGTAAATGTGATGACATGACTCCAATCCTGAAAAAGCATATACATGTACTCAGTGCTTTTTTTGTAAAAAAAAAAAAAAAAAAAAAGATGCCGATACTCATTTCTTGAGGAAAGTAAATTTGAAAAATGCCTCTCCCACCCTTCTTCTTACTGAGTCCCCTAAACCCTTTTCTACTGAATTTGTGATAAACTTTTATAATCATGTTGAAATAAATAAATAAAGGTTGTTGAAATAAAAAATCAAAATAAGACATTTGTATATGCCATTTATTACTTTTATTTTAAAGAATGAATACATGAAAACATACTAAATTGAATTTCATCTTGCTGTTCCCACAGAAGGAGTCAGTCAGGCTAGGGGCTGTGCCGGGGGAAAGCAGCGTGGTGGAAGTGCTCCCAGGGCCGGCAGGGGGCTGCGCTGGGGGAAAGCGGCACAGTGCAAGTGCTCCCAGGGCCAGCAGGGGCTGAGCCGGGGGAAAGCGGCACGGCACAAGGGCTCCCAAAAAAAGGTGCCGGTATGCTGTACCGGTGTGTACCAGCACAATAAAAGCACTGCATGTACTTAACTTTAAGCATACTAGTTCTCTGGTAAATAAAAAAATAAACATGGTGATTTGGGGGAAATCTGTACAATTTAGGAATTTTGTGAGGGGTTGTGAACTCGCTGAACATATCTTGAACCAAACTGCAAACTCTCTTTTAAAGGTGAAGTCTTTAGTCTTCTTTTTTGTCTTTTTATCTTTTTACCATGTTGGACTGACTGACATTCTGAAGGGTAGTGATGCAGGGATGACATAAGAGGTTTATTAAATCCTGATGGCACTTTATTCCAATACAGACATGCTAAACAATAGACTGTCTTCTACCTCTGAAGAGCAATTACCTGGCAAAGAGTCACATGTACTTTGGGATCACTGAGCATACTTGGAAGACTATAAAAGGCAGGAGCTGATCTGTTCATGATCTTTGGTCATTTTGACTAGCTAAAGCAGATGGAAGCAGGGGGAATCCTTCCTTGAATTCAGAGGGTTCCCCAAAGGAAGAGCAAGCTACAGAGAGGGGTATTGCATTCAGTATTTTCTTGCTATCTTTATATAAACGCTCTGTATTTCTTTTGCTTAAAAAAATAGCAATGGTGTTTTAGAATC
The DNA here is from genome assembly GCA_019425775.1 of Rafetus swinhoei. Classification (NCBI taxonomy): domain Eukaryota; kingdom Metazoa; phylum Chordata; order Testudines; family Trionychidae; genus Rafetus; species Rafetus swinhoei. Next base: position 59,286,732 of record CM033449.1, read on the forward strand.
TAGTGCAATCTGTTGAATGCATTTTATGTCTTATGCTTACTATGTGCCATTTGAAGAGTCAACCTGTGGACTCAGGATACACTCCTGGCTGAAATTTTTGGAGTAGACGTGTTTGTGTTAAGAAGGCATCTAAGCGGGTCAGCAATGGTAATGGGCAAAGCATTTGGACTAAGGTTTCCACTTTCAAAAGGGGTTGTTAAGTAAAGGATCTGCACCCTGAGAATATACCCTAAGACATGCTTCGGACTCTGAAAGTTCAAAACTGTTGGATCCCCACACAGCAGTCTGATGAGTGGGTGAGATGGGGTACTTGATTGGATAAGTGACACAGACTCTAATTCCTTCCACACCTAAATAATGTAAAATGTATTTCATGATAATTATAAAGACTCCCATTGACTTGACTTAGCTTTGGCTTAGGCCCCGTGGTGATGCGGCCTGGCCTCCCATGGACCCAGAAGGGGAAGAACCCTTCATTGAGTCCTAGTATGCGGAGCCAGGCCATACTCACTCATCCCATTGCAAACCAGTGGTTGGGACAGGAAGTATAAAAGGTGGGTTTGAACACTCAGTTGGGCTGCAGCCACTAAAGAGTCAGAGGCCTTCTGCATGCTCCTGAGATGGGAGACCTGCCAGGCTCTGGCCAAAGCTGCTGGAGTCGTATGCCGACCCAACCCTGGAAGAATCACCAGCACCACCTCAGGCCTTCTACCTGGAAGTTCTGGACAACCTTCTACAGGATCAGGTACACCCTGAGGGGGAGGTAAGAAGTGTCCTAGGGTAGCCAGCCCCAATACAGCTGCAGCACCACCTGAGCATAGGTCAGCGTGTTGTGGTCAAGATCCCCACTGACCTAGTGGCAAATCCCACTGCCATTTTGAGAGCCCTGCACTGTAATACAGTAGAGTGGGTAGGCTTGCACCACCTCCTGCCATCCCATCCATGGGGTGGCAGAGTATGGAGCCAATACTTGTTGGGATTTCACTAGAGCCAGGAAGCCTGAATCCCTTGCTGCTGGATCCTGAACACAGGCCCACGCCACAGACTCATTGCCCCACCTTGCTTGATGGCCAGGACAACCAAACTGCTTTTGCTGTTCAACTCTGAAAACAGGCCTGAGCTAACAGACTCTTGCTGTGCCACTAATTCCCCATGAGAAGTGATGTCCTGAGATACAGTGGGGAGAACTGACCTCCCACAGATCCAGAGGGGGAGGAACCCTACTGCTGAACCACCATAGGCCCCAAGTCCACAAAACACGTTTCTTAGTTGCCTACAGTTTAAGATTAACATTTCCTTCTTGGGTGTCTTGTTTCCAACTAATTCTTCCACATCAGGGTAAACCACAATAGAGTCTGGGACATTCTTAATGTTTAGTTACCCAGAGAATTCTATAGATTGTACATACTCAGTAAAATTTAGTTTTGCCATAACTGCAGTTGTTTCAAGTTACTCTTTCATTTCCTTCTCAGAAACTTAAAACTATATTATAGAAGCCGAGAGATTTGTTATTCTTCACATCATACTTTTTGTTTTTCTTCTTCATGTGTATAAAAATCTGCATATAATGACAATGACCTTAATAAGCCTTAAGGCTAACTCTGTGCTTTAAGTTCTTTGCTTGCCCTTCATTTGATTTTTAACCTTCTTCAGTGTTCTTTGGGTGGACAAAATGAGCTGTCTTTTCTGTTATGAATGCCAAAGACATTTCAGGCACTTGCCAATACAGTATTTAATGCAATCCATTAAGCCGTATGTTCTTTGTGCACAAGAAGAAACCTTGCCGTTACAAACAAGGTATGTGCCACGCCACAAGGAAATCCTACTGAAAAGCCAGAGAAGCAATCAGAGTGTCTGGTTTTCACCATATAAAGGAAAGTACTAGGCAGACAAAACAATCTTTTTTCCAAGCAGCAGAGTGCAAAAGGAGAAAAACTAAGTCTGATACTTTGTTGTCCTAACTCACTATTAATTGAGATCAAAAAGTCGCAGGTACAAAGTTGGAGCAAAGAAATATCACTGTCATTTTTGAATGCTCAGATATCTACAAGGAATCCATGTACAGTAAAACTCCAATAGTCCGGCATCCAATAATCCGGCACTCCTGATAGTCCGGCATCAAAATGGCAAGAGCCTAGTGAGTGAGCTTCGGCCAAAAATGAGTCACAAGGTAACAGCGGCAGCTGAACTGAGCAAAAGGGTAGAAAAGGCTTAAAAAAACTAAAACATTACAGTATACTGTATACAGTATGTACAATAAAAAGGGTTAAGAACACTTTATATACAGTATATAATGTATACAGTATATCTATAACCTGCTTATAGTACCTCCTGATAGTCCGGCATATCTGATAATCCGGCACCACCTGAGTCCCATAGGTTCCGGATTATCGGAAGTCTACTGTACTTAAAGATCCCAGGCCTGCTTTCCCTTAGTCATGATGTTGTGGATCTCCCTCTTGCCTCTATGGGATTCAAAGAGGAGCATGCAATCTAAAACAGCTGTTCTCTGGCTTACCTGTACCTGTGCCATTCCCCAAATCCCACAGGTTGCCAAATGAATAGTGTTTCCTTCCTTGCTAGAGGCAAGGATCAGCATTTGGCCAGGAGTCAGAGTTCAGAACAATATAATTGGCGTAGCTTGTTCAATCCAATCGTTAGCTCCCAAGGAGCCAAAGCACTGAAAGTCGGGGAGGGAAAGTACAAAGGTCACTGCCAAACAGAATCCTCCATAGTAACACAATATAGAGATGTCTTACCACCTCGTCAGCTGCTGACTGGGTGGTTATGCAGAAGTAAACAGTGTGCAAAGTATTAGCCTTGTTTGTGTGTGTTTTATTTTTTATGTGAGGCATTTCAAATATGTTCCAGCTGCTTCATGTGACATTTAAAGTGTGGAGCCTTTAGTATTCTTTCTAACAAAGACCCTGGCTACACTACAGAACAGCCTCAACCTGACTTTTGCCTTTGTTTGTTTGACCTTGGATCAGGGCTGTGGCAAACTGAAGATGTGAGGCTATAAAAGTTATTGTTGTAAACTCATTTATTGCTTGAGGTAGTCAGGGGTCTGTATTTTGTACCAGCTGGAACCATTCCAGGTTAAATTTTTGACACTCACTGAACTGGCTTTTTCAAATGTGGATACTAGTAATTCAGCATTGTGGCTACTAATGCCAGCAACAACCAGCAACTGCAAACTATATCCAAGAACTAAAATTAGAATAAAATGAGAAAAAAAATTAGAATTACAGCTCTTAAGAAACTGTTACATGTCATAGGCAGAGAATAAGAGGGACTGAGATACACTAATACTTATGGCCCCTGCAATGGCAGGGAATTGACTAAGTGGGATACACCAAAGTAATCCTGGCAAGTGATACATAGGTTCACACTGCAGAGGAAGGGGAACCCCCCAAGATCACTGCCACTCCGGCCAGGGAAAATTCCTTTCTGAACTCACATATGAACCCTGGGCATGTGAGCAAGAACCAGTCAGCCCTGAGAGAGAGGATGCTCATTGTCACTTGAAACATAGCCCTCACTCTTCCTGTCCAATATCCTGTCCTCAGTGGTGGCCATCTGTGGTGCTTCAAAGAAAGGAGAACAAACCAAAACAGACTAGCTTTAGGGAGAATGGATGGAGAAAATGCTTGTCTGATCCCAAGTGGGCAGCTGAGCTCCTAAATCATGAGCTTTAATAATGTAATACATAAAGCAGGAGGGAGCTGCAGGAATCCCTGTTGGATAATTCCACTCATATTTCACTCCAGCTCTTTCTTAAAACTAATTACTTGGTTTTGCCCCCACAACTCATAATTGGAGGCTGTTACAGCACCTCCCTCTGATTATAAACTTTCTTCTAACTTCCATCCTGAATTTGTTCATGGCCAGTAAACTCCTTTCTTCTTTGGCCAACATTGCTCTTTAGCTTTAATAGCCTGCCTGATATTTACTCCCCTAATATATCTGTAGAGGGCAATCATATCCACTCTCAGGCTTCTTTTTGTTAAGCTAGACAAGACAAGCTCTACCAGTCTCCTCTCATAAGAAAGACCCTCCATTCCTCTGATTATCCTAGTAGTTCTTCTCTGCACCTGTTCCACCTTTCTAGAGAATAGGTGACCAGAAATGTATATAGTATTCTTGATGAGGTTTTACCAGAGGAATATACAGTGGCATTAATTGTTATTAGAAATGCCTTGCCTGATACAACCTAGGGTAACATTTGCTTTTTTTCACAGCTGCACTATATTTGTGACTCATGGTTGTCCTGTGATCAACAAGTACTAGGTCTGTCTTCTCCTCTGTCATGTTCAACTGATGAGACCCTGGTTTATACCAGAAATTCTTATTAAAGCTCAAGTGCATGGCCTTGCACTTTATACTATTGAATAATGTTCTAATCTTCCTCTATGTTGACAATGCCTCCCAACTTTGTATCATTACCAAATTTCACCAGCACAGTCCTACCTTTTTGTGCCAAGATAATTAATAAAAATACTAAATATGGGTTTCAAGACTGTTTCCTTGATGTACTCCATTAGTAATTTCTCTACAGTCCCATAGTTAACCTTTCAGCACAAACTTCTCCCTCTTAGACAGTTTTTCTTCCACTTGACAATTCTTGTATTAATCACAATCTTCTCTAGTTTCACGATTAATTTTGTAATTGCCTAACCTCATCCTTTTCTTCTTTTAAAATGATATAACTAAAAAGCCTATCATTATGTATTTTAATTTCCTCAGCAGGAGGGAAATTCTGACTCAGTAATTTGAACTTTATTTTTACTTTTTCTAGCCTCCAAGATGTAGCATTGTTTCCTGATCCATCCCCTTTCCCATTCACTATAAGCTCTCTGCTTATTGCTAATAACCTTTTTGAGATTGAGATTGTTGATTTTTTTTGTATAATTTATTTAAACAAATTCTAAACCTATTTCATATTTGGGTTTTTGAAAACTCTTTAGTCCAGTTGACACTTTTAGCTAATTCTCTTAATTCTCCCAATCTCTGACACTTTGAAATCAACATAGTTGATGACCTGGTGTTGAGTATTCTTCACTTGATCCAAGTATATTAGTAGTTTTATGATGTCCTCATTATTTACCAAATCTAAGTCTAAAATTATATCACCTCTTGGATCAGTGATGATTTGATAAAGAGAACTGTCTGTTAATAGCATTTATTATCAATCTGTATCCAGAAGTTCATCTCCTGCTATAACACAATTCCCAAGAGGGCATTTCTCTCTCCAACAATATTAAGTAGAGCTCTATCTATGCTCAAGTCTGACTCAGAAGATCTGTAGCAGCCCCTTAACACTATTATAATAAATGCTTTTACAATTCTTCCTCAAAATGATTTTGATCCAAACAAACTGTTTTGTTTGTGCTATCACTTCATATTTCTTTCCTGTTTATCGCATCATTGATGTACTGCTCCACCCCACTGCCTTGGCGTTTATTAATTTTCTCTCCTGAATAGTACATATTCTTCAATAGTTCAATTCCAGTCATGAGTAGTGTTCCAGCGTGTTTCTGTAATTCCTATAATAGCCAGTTTGACCTCCTGCACCTATAGTTCTAGTTCCTTTATTTTGCCTGGATTCTTTGCATTTGTGTACAAGTAATTCAGGTGTTTCCCTCATAACTCACCCAGTTTTCAAGATAGATTAGATATACCTACTTATACAGGCAGAACCTCTCTAGTACAGCACTCTCTGGTCTGGCAACATCTGTGGTCTGGCATGATTTTAGTTAGCCGACTGTCCACTTATCATGGGTATGTCCAAGTTTCCCGTGATCCCATAAATTTGTTTACAGACACCAGTCCTAGCTCTCAGTGTTTGGGGCTGTTATTTATCTCTAATTTACCCCTAAATGTCTTCTGAGAGCCATGTAAACCGTGGAAGTGTTGGTAATGATTCTAGACAATATTGACCTCCCATGGTTTGTTAAATTCTCTGGTTCAGCACAGGTTAGATCTTGAGGGTACCAGACTAGAGAGGTTCAACATGTAGTCCCTCCACTAACTGTAAACCAACTGTATTCACTAATGAAGTCAATGTTTCTACTTTTTCACCTTGCTGTCCATGCTCTTAACTTCTTGTGCTCCATTATATTTTGCTATATCTTAATTTAGCTGAGTTTTCCTCCTCCTATGGACTTGTTCTGCTGTGAAGCCAAGCATGGAGAATTCATGAGACTCTTGCAACATTCTCTCCTAATATTAATACTCTTCTTATCAGTCACAGAGGTTCATCATTAAATTCCTTAACGTGAAGCATCTTATTTCCTATGCATGACTGAAACTGCACCTATAGTTTCACCATAATGGTAAAAAGATAAATAAATATAATTATTGTCTCTGCTTTGTCAGTGATGTTTACTTTCAAATCTTATTTTTCAGTTAAAGAGAAATAATAAAATGGTGCTCTACTGGCTAGTCAGTAAGAACATGATTATTAGACTCTATCTGACCTGACCTGACCTGACAGTGTGTGAAACTTTTCAGGTTTTAAAATGTAATGTTTCCCTGTACAGATCACAGCCTGGATCAAAAGCTCATTAGATCTTGACGCCCCCATTTATAAAATAAAAACTTTGTTCCTTCTCTCCAATCCCTCTTATTCATGGACCCAGTCTCATTGTGGCCAGCATTGTGCAAACAGAACAAAGAGATGATCCCTGTCCCCGAGGACTTACAATCTGTTAGAAATTAGCTAAATGAGTGTTTTGGGTCAGTCCTACATTCTAAGTCTATGTATTTTAGCCTTAAATTGTATTTTACTTATGTTAGAGGATGGCAGACTAATTTAGATTTTTTTATGAACGTACCCACTTGTAGCCATCGGACTATCATTCTATTTTAATTAACACATTCACACTTTTCATTGCAAGTTTTTGAAATGGCTGTCCTCACAATACATTCAATTCTACCTGTATATTTCTCTTCAAAAGACATTCTTGCTGAGTCTCTCAATCTGTTCTTTCATTTCTGTGTATTTCATCTGTACGATGGAAGTTCAGTGCACTCTGCCAAATTATATTTAATCCTGATGAATGTCTACACTTAACTAGTGCCTGCATTGATCATAGTTTGTTGATGTTAGATAAGGTGTGATTGAATACTCATGTAACTGCCTGAAATTTTAGCAGTTACAGGACTATTCAATAGTCCTTGGGGGGGCAGAGCTGGCAGCCCGTGCACTCTCAGCCTCACTCCCAGAGAGCTTCCTGCCTCCCCATTCTGCTGCCTCAGTATCAGAGGCACCAGCACAGGGGTGGGGGGCAGATGGCACTGCTGAGCCAGTGCTGGGGAGAGACAGCTTTTAAGCCATTCCTCCCCACCCCTGTTGCTTTTGTAGGAGGCAGCGGGAGGGAAAAGAGGGGGGGCAGGTCCGCAGAGCTGGCACATGTGGAGAGTCAGCTTAAAAGCCAGCTTCCCATGTTTATTGGCTCCCGCCTGCCCCCTCCCCTCCATCTTTCATGCTGCTGCCTCGCTATCAGAAGCAGCAGCTCTGGAGTGGGGGGTGGGCAGGTGGATCTGGTGCTCATGGGGAGCTGTCTGAAAGCTGACTCTCCACAATTACTGGCTCTTGCCTCCCCCCAGCTTTATTGGTTAATCGGTTAAGTGCAGTCTTATCTGTTAATCATGTAGTTGTCTGCAAATTGACAGCCCTAGTGATAATGGAGTTACATGTGTCATGGAAGACTTAGGCGATTCTTCCCTTTAAACAGTTGAGTAATATTTTAGGGACAGATCTTCAGCTGGTGTATTTTTCCATAGGTAATGGATTTACAACAATGTATATCACCTGAAGACCTGCCCCCGCATAATTGTGTGTTCATATTCTAATCCAGAATTAAGAAATAATAGGCTATGATAGGTTCCTTCTCCCCTTTAAAGTCAATGGCAAAACTCTGTCTTCCATTGAGTAGGAACGTACCTTAGATTCCCATTCAACTGTCATTCATGCTAATACAGGTTGAACCTGCTTTGGGCAGGGAGCTGCACTTGATGACCTCCTGAGGTCTCTTCCAGCCCTATGATTCTATTAGTCTATGATTCTATAACCACTTCACTTTTGCATGTGCTTTTGAGAATGGCAGGAATGTCACATAAAACCTTTGAATTTTGTTCTCTGGCCCTAGTATTTAATTTTAAAAAGGGCCAGGGATACCTTTGTTTGTGTACTGGCTGGTCAAAACTGATTTTTCCATCTCATTCAATCTGAAGTTCAGGAAGGTTTCTGGATGATTTTAGTCCATCTGTCTCAGTATGCATTTTATTCTATTTTGGATTATTGGTCATCTAAGAACTCTATTTGGCACTGTTAATAGGCATATTTTTCCATTTTCAGAAAGTATTACTAAATATCTATCTATCTATCTATTTTAGAAATGTGCATCTGTCTGCCTGTGAGTCATCTGTTTGTTCAAGAACTCCTCCTAAATGGTAATAGCTAGGGCCACCAAATTTGATATGTAACTTCCTCTTCTAACTTAGAACAAGGCCAGGGTTTGTTGTGCCAGGAAAATTGGAAGTGCCAGGAATGGGACTGCCCTGAGTCCTCCTTCTCCCAACTTCCTGCCCTGACTCTTGCACCCCCACACTGCCAGTGCCCTGCTCTGAAGAACCTGGGCAACTCTGGGTAAGTCTTCTAGAGTAACAATAAGTCAGATTAGAGCACTCCACGGCAGATAATTTGCTTCACTACTGCATTTGATGGCTTCATGCTTTGCTTATATCTCCTGTGCTAGTTCAAACAGCTACTTCTTTCTAATTACAGTGAAACTCCAATTGTCCGGCATCCAGTGGTCCGGCACTCCCGATAGTCCGGCACCAACTGGAACCCAGAAGTGCTTGGGCCAGCTGGACAATTGGAGCTGCTGTGAGCCCCATGGGCTCTTGCGGCTGGGAAAGGGAAGGGGAGAAGAGAGGAAGGGGATTATACCCCTGTGACGGGTCTGCCAGGACCCGCACTGTGTCCGGCCGGGTGGTGGGGGGTAGGCGGGGAATGGCGCGGCAAGGGGCGAACCCTCCGCCGTTTTGCAGGAAGGCGGGGGAAGTCCCGCACAGCCACAAGAGCTAAGTCCCCGAACCTGCCCCGTTCTGGCTGCGCTCAGGCCTGCGCCGCCTCCAAGAGTTTCCGGGACGGGAGCGGGCTCCCCACCCCCCAGACTGCAGTAGTTATTGCGGAGCAGGGGGGTGAGGGGCGGCGCTGCGGGACCAACCCGACAGCACCCCAGCTGCTCTGCTCCACCGCTTCCCCAAGTCCGCCACTGCCACTGTTGAAACTGACAAGCGGTGGACTTGGGGAAGTGGCAGAGCAGAACAGCTGGGGTGCTGCCAGGTTGGTTCCGCAGCGCCGCCCCTCACTCCCCTGCTCGGCGATAACTACTGCAGTCTGGGGGGTTGGGAGCCCGCTCCCCTCCTGGAAACTCTCGGCAGCTGCGCGGGGCTTCCCCCACCTTCCTGCAAAACGGCGGAGGGTTCGCCCCTCGCCGTGCCGTCCCCCACCCACCTCTCCAGACACAGTGCGGGTCTCGGCAGACCCGTCACAGCCCCCTGCCGGAGTACCTCCCAATACTCCAGCATATCCGATAATCCGGCACCACCTAGGTCCCAAAGGTGCCAGATTATTGGAAGTCTACTGTATTTCTAACAGGTTGGCCATTGTCATAAAGTATTATCTGTCTGGTGCTTATTCATTTTTTGGACTTCTGAGCTAAACGTTCAAGAAAAGAATACCTCTTCCACATATGAATAAACTGTCTATAGGTTGTATCTCCTTTGTCAGGCACCCTCGGGACCTGACCTGTTCCAAATGAGGAAATTTGCTGGATCAGGCAAGGTTCCCTGCCACCAGCCTCCCAGGATGCTCCCCCTCCTTGCAGCTGGCTCCACTCCAGCCCCACTGCAACTGGGCTCTAGCCTGCAGGCCCCACTGCCACTGGGGCTCTTTGGGGATGGAGCTCTCCAGCCACTGTGGTCCTGCTTCTTCCCCACCCAACTGGAATCCCCAGGAACGGGACTTGCCTGCTACGCCGCTTCTGCTGTGCTCCACTGGGGGTCTCCAGGGATGGGGCTTGCCGGCTGTCCCACTTTTGCCACTGGCTGCCCCGCTACTGCCTCACCCGGCAAGGGATCCCCAGGGATGGGGCTTGCTGGTCCCACCGCTGTCCGGCCCAACCGGGGCTCTGCAGGGACGGAGCTTGCTGGTCCTGCTGGTCGGGGATCCCCAGGGACAGGGCTCCCCACCAGTTTGCACTTCCAGGTGCTGACACTCTCTGATCCAGCAACATCCATTGTCTGACAGAATGTTGCCAGACCAGAGAGTCCTGGATTTTGCAGGTTCAACCTGTAACAGCATGAATGACAGTTGAATGGGAACCCTTTTTACATTGCATCTGTCATGTATTTACACATTCTAGTTAGCTGACTAAAAACATGGTTCACATCAGCATATTTGAAGAGACTGGAAACTAAATGTACATATAAGTTCTCTCGTTTCTAGCGGATAGATTATAGTGAGTGTAATGTGTTTTTCAGATAGTGCTCAGTGAGGCCTGTGAGCACAACTGTAATACAAATAATAATAATAAAGAATGAATGAATTGTGTGATTAAAGGCACTAAGGCATTTATCAGACACTAAGACAAGTTATTTATGGCATCTGCTTTTGGCAAGAAATTGATTTGCCACACCTGCCTGTCCAGAATCTTGTTAATCTTTGCATTATTTTAGGACAAAACATCTTCCAGCTAGATACATCTCCTTTCTTTCATAACCTACTTAATTAATTCTGTGTAAACAATGGAGTTCATGAATAGTAGAGATTAGCTATTATCTGCGTACTCCCCCTACTTTCTGTTTCTAATGCAGTGCTTTGATGAGACAACATTTGCATTGTGCCATTAAGCCAACCAGCTCTGTTTTTCAATTGTTTTCCTGGGTGGAGTTGTTAGCCCTTACCTCCTCCCATCCAAGCTTTAAGAAAAGCTCTAGTGACAGCAAATCAGAGGTTGCTGGATTACTGTCTATACTGCAGTGAAACCTTTTAAATCTAGCCCTAATGTGCTTAGCACATCAATGCCTAGGGGTCTGATGCACAGATTGAGAAAAAAAATACTGATGGTTTCTAATTAATAGAACTGATGGAAATATATGAAGAACACATCACCAAAATGTATACAGTTTCCCTCAATTTACACCCATTAATAGCTTCATGAAATTGTCCAGGCAGTTCTACCAGTTAAAGACCAGAAACTTGGTCCTGCAAAATTTTAAGTGTGCTCATAAACTTAACGTACATCAGTAGTCCCATTTATTTAGTAGTCCCCTATGTAAGTAAAGGTATACACGTTTAAGTGTTTACAGGACTGAGTCCCAAATTCTCTGCTCCCAAATTTTCTGCTATGCTGTATTTATATGGGGTAGCCGTAGTCATTGCAAAGGGCAAAATGTCGCTGACCTATTTTACAGCACTCCTTATTGAGAGAAAGAAGCAGGTTTTGGATTGTGTTTTGAAAGTGGCAAGTCACAACCCAACCTGATTGCTGGCAAGGCAGAGTGCCATACTTGAAAGCTTTCCATTGAGAGCACACTATCCTCTTGTTCCATAACATGAGAACTCTCACTGGGCAGTCAGTTATAGCCTGCTGATACTAGAACATAATACCTCTTTCAAATAAAAGCACTTTTATTGGTGCTTTCTAAGTACCTTGTGAGTGGATCAACTTGGCACCACTATGTGGTCACCTTATTTTATTCAGAGTTTTTTCTTTGGGTCTAGTATGACACTGTGGAACTTCTGAATCTTTTCTGTGATGAATAAGTACTCCTCCTTGTATTGGTTGGCATCTGAAATTGTGGTTATGATGAGATAGCTTTGTTGATTATATAGCTTACTGTGCTTGTCCACTTCTGGGGCAGCCAAAAGTCAATCAGCATTCTCACCCATCTGTTTTGTACTTTTTCCTTGCATACTGTCTTGCTGACAGCAGCTTTTTATTCTAAAAGCATCAAATTGTCCTTTTTTTTTCTGCTAAAGTTAAATTGTCCAACAGTTCTTTGGACTGGTGGATTGATCTTGTTAGTATTGTAAGTCTTCCACTTCTGCAGTCTGATTCATCATACCTGTATTTTTGATATTTTATTCCAAAGAATGGTTGTGTTCAGATGCAGTAATGATATAATCTCTCTGTTTCTGTATTAGAATGTTTAAGTATAACTATATGTGTGGGCTCACACTTTGGGTGTATCTAGACTACGCAGAACGGTCAAAAAGAGGATATGCAAATTCCACGGGAATTTGCATATCTTCTTCCGATCGCATTTTCGAAAACAGAGCTTTCGAAAGTGAAAGTAATTAAGACAGCTTTTTCGGCGAACCGCCCCCTTCGTCGAAAAGCCGCTCTTCCTCAAAAAAGGAGATTTATGCGGCTTTTTGACAAAGGGGGGGGCTCACCAAAAAAGCCGTGTCTTAATTACTTTCACTTTTGAAAGCTCTGCTTTCGAAAGTACGATCGGAAGAAGATATGCAAATTCCAGCAGAATTTGCATATCTTCTTTTCGACTGTTCCTTGTAGTCTAGATGAGCCCTTAGAGTGGAGAGATGAATGGTGCCATGAGAATCGAGGCAATGGTGAATTACAGTGATGATATAAACATCATATAGAGGGTGCTGTTATTCTTGAATTAATACTTTAGGGCTTTACACAGAAGATTGACACTGCCACAGTTGATCTTCTGGGGTTCAAATTAGCGGGTCTAGTGAAGAACAGCTAGTTCAAACTGAGAGGGCACCCGCATTGGCGCCAGTAGAGCTGCTCCTCACGAAGAGTAAGGGAAGTCAATGGGAGCATTTTCTCCCATAGTCCTCCTGCTGTATGGGTGATGAGAAAACATGATTTAAGATACATCGACTCTGGCTACATATTTAATGTGGCTGGAGTTGTGTATCTTAAGTCAGTTTTCCCCTTTAGTGTAGATCGGGCCTTAGAGTAGCCGTTAGTCTTTAAAGTGCCACTGAACTCTTTGTTTTTGCTGAAACAAACTAACGAATTTATTAGGGATTAGGGCATAAGCTTTTGTGAGCTACAACTCACTTCATCAGATGCTGAAAAAGAAAGGGAAAAATGAATACAGAGAAGGTAGTGTTTAGTAAGAAAATTGAACTTTTTCAATCAAACCCTTAAAATGAACACATAGTTCCTTTCAATACAATTCTGGGGCTTGGGGGTTTGTTCCCACCCAAATCTAAACCTTAATCAGCTTCTGCTTTACAGTCAGTGGACAGCTCAGCCCATTATCTTTTGCACCATTCAACCTGTCAGATTTCATTAGCTTGCCATGTACAGAGAACTCCCTCTACAACCAATTGCTTGTTAATTCATCTACAGCAGACTCTGAGGGATTTTCTTTAAAAGCCATTTTAGGCAAAGTAGTTGATTTATACTTCCTTTGGCACCACTTAGCCAAAGGTTCAACAAACATCAGATTTTTACAGCTCACCAGAGCTTTATAAGATTATTTTTTTGCTGCTTGAGATTTTGAAAATAATCTGTCGGCAGTGCTTTTGGCAGTAGTTAGCATGTTAAAAATCTGTTCAGTTTTATAATATTGGATGGAACACTCCTTGGAACTTTTTTCCCCCACAGGGCAGTTGTCTTCATTAAAGTACATTAAAAGAAGCTGCAGCGAATTATTTCTAGTTTCAGCATATAGTGACAGAAGTTGATGCACATGGAGCATATTTATGTTGGCTTGTTACGAGGCATTGAAGTTTTGTTTCTACCTTCCTTTTTTTGGTAGCTTTTACATATCACGGTGAGAATGTCTCTATTGGAATTTTTGAGAATCTCTTAAGGAGAAAAGCTGTCAGACTGCAAAGCTGATCACGTCTATCCCTTTATTCGAATTATGAATATTTCAAGTAGGTGTTATTGTTGTACAAATAATGAATAATAATGATAACTGACTGAATATGTTGATTATCTTTCCCAACATGCTTTTTCTGAGAGTTGGCCCTTTTGATTTGGCAAAGATAATGTCCATTTGGCAGCTCTCTGCTGCATTTCTGTGCCTTCCAGCTGGTAAATATTCCAGTTAAATGTTTTCTTTTCTTATTCCTTGCAGGAGGAATAACGGTAGTTCAAATTAGGAGCTTTAATTTGAACTACCTAGCCCGTGCCACGTGTAGCCGTGGGCAGGTAGTTCGAACTACGGGGCATTTAAAAATGGCGGTGCCCGTGAACATGCAAATGAAGCCCAGGATATTTAAATCCCGGGTTTCATTTGCAAGTTTGAATGCCTACATTAGCCACCCTAGTTCGAACTAGGGGCCTAGTGAAGACATACCCAATGGTAGGTAGAGAACAAGCCAAGAACAGACATAGATGCTGAAGGAAAAGAGGGTTCTCCACAACATCAAATACAGGGGAGTGACTGATGAATGAATATGGAGAGGAAAAATTTTAGTCTTGGAAATCGGAGTTATGAGTAACTTCAAGGGAAGTTTAGGTTTCATAGAGTAGATCAAGGAGAGTGCTAGAGGAGACTCTGGAAGTAGTCATTTTATTCATAGAGCTTAGAGAAAAAGGAAATAGAGATTGGTTTTACTAGGACCGGAGTAATAACAGCATGTATAAGTGCAGAAGGGAAGAAGCAAGAAAAGAGAAGTTAGAAGATCTGGAATGAATAACTCAGAGTATAAGAGAAGTCAGTGAACATGAGCAGAAAGAGAAGAGAAATGGAAAAGGAACAGGATTTAGGTGCAGAATGTATGAACATAGATATAAGAAGCAAGATCAGAGGAATGAGACTGCGCCAGAGAAAGGTTGGAATACGTGTCCTGTGTAGCTGAATGAAGAAAGGACAACTGCATGCTGGGAGGAAATGAATGGTGGAAGTCTTACTCCAAAAGAAGCTTTTGTGGAAGCAGTCATAAGTGAGATGTATGGATTCTATTATTAGCAACCACAGATGGTTTTCATCTAGGGTTCATTAATAGGGTTGCCAGATGGATTAACAAAAAATACCTAACTTCCCTTCCTTCCCCCCCAAAAAAACACGGGGAAAAAACTCTGTTGAGCACCAAAAAAAAGGAGGGAGACCAAAGTTGTTGAGCAAAAAAAAAAGGAAAAAAGGACCCCAAGAGTTGTAAAACAAAACCAAACAAACAAACACAAAAACCAGCGTGGCCCCTTTAAAAAACAGTTTGCTTTTGAGGCTTTTTGGCCCTAACAGACTGCCAGTGGCTGCCTGCCATCTTGCCTCCCTGCGCCAGGCCGGACAGCTCCCCTGCGGAACCCGGTAAGCACCCGGGATTTTCACCTCCTGGCTGGGATAAAATCAGAAAATATTGGACATTTTAGGTGTCCAGTATTTTCTGAATTTTTTTACTGGACAGGAGGCGAAAATACCGAACTGACCGGTTGAATACCAAACACCTGGCAACCCTAATTCTGAATGGAAATTTAGCTTGTGGCTCTTCTACACTTACCCCATTAAATAAAATATTTTTCATGCTCTTCTCCATATTTTTGAATGAAATGCAGTACTTTATCCTTTCACATAATATGTTAAACTCAGCATTAAAACCTACTTCAAAATTATTCTTCCTTTTTGTATGCTTATGAACACAAAGGTAACAGGAAAAAAAGAAGAGAGGGTAAGGGTTTTGATAATCTACTTGGGAGGGTGGAATCATCCTTTTTTATTCATTCTTATTGAAAATGATCTCACCTACCGTTGGTTTCACTTGAAACCCTGCAGACCTAATGCAGGTCTTTTCATTGCAAAATAGATAATGAAGAAAGAAGCTAGGTTTCTTAATTTTTATTTGATGGCATTTTTCCTAAATCCTTTGCTCCTTTACATTTCCTCCATATGACACATTCAACCTGGGATCAGTAAAAATGTTTGTTTTTAAGTAATGTACGATGGTTTTGATTTATTCAGCAGGAAAATAAAATAAGGCAACAATAATTACTCTCCAGGCAGGAGTCCATGTGTACTTTGCTTTTTGTGTGCCTGTGTTTGTTTGTTGGGACAGGTGGGAGAGGAAGGCTGAAGTGTAATAGAAACATGATGTACGCTCTTTATCATGCAAAGCAGATAACAACATTGTAAATACTGCAAACAATTCTCCCATCAGTTGTGAAGATTAATAGAAATTATAATTAATAATCACTTGCATAAATATTCTAATTTTTTTCAGTTTGTTTTGCATTTTTATAAAGAATTATTTAAGCTTTTGACAGCAGATGGTATTTTATGGTCATGGTGAAGTAAATATTTTGATGGAAAGACTGAGTTACTGATTTTCTTCAGCCTCAGCAAAAGCCCATATGTGTTTCTTTGGTTCATATAGTTTTGTTTTTGTTTTTCCCTTGGAGGAGGTAAATATCTTGGGAACATTAAATGTAGATATACACCTAAATAGATTGTATTGTGACTATGTGCGCTACTAAAGAGCAAAGGTTTCTTTCTGCTTATTTTGCTTCAGTGAAACGAAGTACATCATCTTGCTCGCTCTTTTTGACTATTGTGCATGAATGGTTACTTTCTTGAGAATAAAAGAAACCTTAATATGATTTCCACTTCATCTAGAGGCTTTCCTTTTTTAGTCCAGTGCATCTTTTCTTATCCAGGGAACAGCACAATCATATTTGTAATACTACAGACCCAGTAAAAAAGTTGAAATAATGGTATTTGTGATTTTTGGGAAAGAGATGAAAAGTAAATAGTAGAGATGGCCAAAAGCATTGTATCTGATTCCTGGACTAGGTGAGATTCATAGTGAATATAATGGTGAATATAACCATTTAAACATGTTAACCGATAGCATCAGATCATTGGTTACTGTTACATACTGGCTCCTGGCTCCTTATAAGCCAGCTCCCAGTGCGCACTGGCTCCCAGGGAGCTGTCTGCCATCTCACGGGAGCAGGGCTGGCAGCTGGGATCTGGTGCATGTAAGCTGGCTCCTGGTGTGCACCAGCTCTGTCTGTTGGCCCTGCTCCCAGGGAGCTGTCTGTCACCCCTCACTGTGGGCTCTGCAGTATAAAGTCTATACTGCAGAGCCCACAGTGAAGCTGGTTCTCTGGGTGTGGGAACGGTAGCAGGAGCTCCAGCATGCACTGGCTCCTAGCTGTTGGCTGCTACCCTGCACTGCTGACTCTGTATTAGAGCCCATGTCAGTCAGGTTCTTGGAAGTGGGGCCAGCATAAGCTGGCTCTTGGTGCACACTGGCTCCCGGCTGCCAGCCCCGCTTTTAGGGTGTGTCTAGACTACACCACTTTGACAGAGAGATGTAGATTAGGCACATCGAAATTGCTAATGAAGCAGGGATTTAAATATCCCACGCTTCATTAGCATAAACACGTCCACCGCTTTTTTTCAAAATGGAGCCTTTTCAAAAAAAAAACCAACAGTCTAGACACGGATCTTTCAAAAATAAACCCTTTTTCGACAGATCTGTAAACTTCATTTTTTGAGGAATACAGGATCTGTCGAAAAAGGGTTTATTTTTGACAGATCCACGTCTAGACTGCCGGGGTTTTTTTTCGAAAAAGCTCTGTTTTGGAAAAAAGCGGCAGCCATGTTTATGCTAATGAAGCACGGGATATTTAATTCCCTGCTTCATTAGCAATTTCGGTGTGCAATTTCATTATCAATTTCTATATTTAAATCCCTGCTTCAGTAGCAATTTTGATGTGCTTGATTTGCATCCCTCTGTTGACAGAGGGATGCAGTCTAGACGTAGCCTTAGAAAGCCAGTTGCACTGCAGGCTCTGCAGTATAAATCTTATACACAGCGTGTAACCACTAAGATTTTAAATGGCTATATTATTAAACGTGTTTTTAAAATACCTATTCAGAGTGGGGTTCATGTTTGAGACAGAATCAGTCTGGGAATAGGTTTGAACTCAGGAATAGGTTTGAACTCAAATTTGAGCTAAGGGAATGGGCTCAGACTCAAAAGCACAAATGACTCGTGAGTTGGTCTCATGCGATTACTCACCTGAGCTTATTGAAATTTAGAATTTCTAGTTCACAAAAGACATGGCTTAAAATTCCGTAAACTGAAAATTCCTGAAAAAAAAAAATTCAGAACAAGAATACAGGGTGTTTCCAAATAAGCTATGCTCAGTGAAGCTCTGGAACCTGATGACTGAAACTGACATGATTCGAAACTAAATGTGAAAGTCAGTTAGAATAGGCAAGTAAACTTTTCACTTCTAGCAAAATGGTTCAAATCAGGGATTCTTGCCTGGGTAAGGACTGCAGTCTCATGCATCTTAGACTCATAAGATTGGTCTACAAAATACAAGGTATTTTTTAAAAAGTAAGGTTCTTTTTAGTTGCTTTAAGCCTTTAGAGTCCACTCATTTCAGACTTCCAAGATTTTTTTTACCTCTGCATCTAGAAACTCCATCTCTCCACCCACCCAAAATAAGCTGATGAGATTATTTGCGTACCTTTTTCCGATAAAAAGCAGTAGTGTAGACATAGCCTGGAACTGACTAAAACCTGATGACTTAATTGTGTCTCAGTCCTACACAGCTGCAAGAAGTCCTTCTTCCACCTGGCCCCTCTGTGTGATTGTTCAAGTCTCATTCAGATCATGAGTCTGGGTAGAAGGAGAGCAGGAAAGTTCTGTGACCTCCCCCTCTAAACCTTCAAGAGCAAGACAGAAGGGAATGGTGAGTAGGAGGAACCATAGCTCCATTCTTTTCTTCCCCTTCTCCCTCATACAAGGAAGTGCAGACAGGAGTGTGTTGCTTCTGGAAATGAGCAGACCCTTCATTAAAAAAAAAAAAAAAAAGAGAGTTTGGTCTGAAAGTGTGAGGAGTCCTATAGCACCAGAATAGTGCTGCAAATGCTGCTTTGGCAAGTATGTTACAGAAAATGGAACAGTCCTGAGTGGCATTAATCTATAGGCAAAAATATACTTAGTCTTGTGGTTAAAATTCAACAGAAGTGAGTATCTTAAGCATGTAAGGCCCATTGATAAATGGTGGAGCTCAGCAGCAGGCTTAATTTCAGATTGCAAGGAGCTTGGAAAAGTATGTTGGCCATTTTTAGAAGCTGTGGCCTTTTTATTACAGATCATACCACAGTAAACTTCCGATAATCCGGCAACTTTAGGACCCAGGGGGTGCCGGATTATCAGATATGCCGGAGTACCGGAAGGGGGCTATGAGGGGTCTAGGGTGGGGGTGGGGGACGGCAGGGAACTGCACAGCCTGGGAGAGGGTGGCGCTGCGGGACCAACCTGGCAGCACCCCAGCTGCTCTGCCCCTGGCTTCCCCAAGTCAGCCACTGGTCAGTTTCAGCAGCAGTGGACTTGGGGAAGCTGGAGGCAGAGCAGTTGGGGTGCTCTGCCCCAGGGCTTCCCCAGGTTCACCACTGCTGAAACTGATCAGCGGCGGACTTGGGGAAGCCGGGGGGGCAGAGCAGCTCCAATTGTCTGGCTGGCCGGAGCACTTCCAGGTTCCAGTTGGTGCCGGACTATCAATAGTGCCGGACCACTGGATGCCGGACAATTGGAGTTTTACTGTAGTATGTGTAGCAGTGCATTGTTCTACATCTTCTCCCTCCCTCCCCCCATTCAAGTAATAATATTTTTTAGATTCTCTCTGTGAAACGGAAGTTCTTTTCCATGTTAACTGCCTTTTACTAAAAATGTATTTTCTTGTGACTCGGTGGTGTGATACAAATTAATTTACACAACTAATTTTGTAATAGCTCTCCCCTTCATATTTTTATTATAATGAGCAATGTAGTTCTCATTGAAGTTAATGGCAAATCTCTTGCTGACTTCAGTGTGAGGAGGATTGAACCCACATTCTATAGTTAATTAGAAAATAAACTAATAAATACAAATTATATCTAAACCTGCTGTTGACCTTTAGCAAAGTTTCACATTCTTTAGAAATTACTTAAAATACTGAAATTGCTCAAAAATCCATTCAAGCAATTGTAATTTCACCTGTTAGACACCAGAGGGAAAAATATTCCACATTTTTGGAGCCTAAAAATACAGTCCAAAATGTAGTACTTTCCACCTTACTTACCAACTTTCATAAATAGAATACTGTTACTTAAATAGGACTTGTTACTCAAATTCTAGCACTAGTAGCAACTGATTGACTATACAGCAGTTATATTGTATCAGCTTCTTGAATCAGCACTGTACTTGAATTCCAAACAACACTGGCACTATAATCGTATGTTTCTTTACTTAGCAGTCATTTGTTATCAGCCAATGCTCAGCTCTGATCTTGTAGTCCTTACTTTGGATTTTAAATTCAGATTGCCCACTGAATTCAGTGGGAGATTTCCCTAAGAACTGCTGAATCAATCCCCTATTCTACAATGGTGTCTGAATTTCCCAGAAGCTCTTTAAGGTACAGAATCAGAATGTCTCCTGTGCATTGCTGAGGTCCCTCAACTCTAGCTCTCTTCAACAGCTGAGGGATTTCAGCACCTTTTAGCATTAGGTCAAAAGAGAACCAGTTTAATGTTTTCCTTTCTCCCCTTAGCACAATAGAAATACTTGACTGTGCTGCATTTTCCCCCTGAAAGTGTCTACTAATCCTTACTACTAAGTTATGCCCTTCCTTGCTGTGAACTGGAGGCAGTTTTAAAGTTATCCATCATCAGTCAGGTAAAATGAAAGAGAAGCCTGCTTTTGTTCCTACCAGAATATTGTGCCCTCAGTCTGGGTCAGTCCTGATACTTTGGCTCTTGTTTTCTCAGAGAAATATAGTTTTTTGTTTCAATAGTCTTTCATGTAACAAGGAGTTACCCTAATTTCTACTCTCATATATCTGCAGAGAACAGTTTTTGTAACCTTGTTAGTGAAACAGCAAAGTCTTTCACCTCCATTTTCTGGCATATTAATAGCAAGTAAGGGAAGAAGACAACAAAAAACGTATTACTTCAGAAGACACAACTTCTTCCTTTTGCTTTGTATTGAGCATAAAATATTTCCCAAGAAGAACCTACTTTTTTTTTTTTTCAGAATCCAACAAAGATCCTCCACAAGAGGCTGTTTGTTTTAGGAAGAAAAATGATACTACATCATTTCTTGTTTCAGTAACAAGTACTTTGATTTGGATTTTCAGGACAAACTTTCTCCAGCTGCCTGTTTTCTTCTAAAATAAATTTAGAAATTGGAAGCTAAATATAGTTATCAATAGCACACACTTCCCCATACTGCCAATATGCTGCCTCCTTTGACTGGGTGACCTTTACAGGAGAGCAGGCCCCTTCACTACTTGGCCTCTCTGCTGAGACTGCCAATCACGGTCATCATTCTGGTAGTAGTTTTTGTGATCTCCAGACATCTCTTTGCTAGGAAATGAAGAGACCCCAACACTTTTCTAATCGCTAAATAACCTAGAGACAGAATGTTGGGATCTGTCTTCTTTCTTCTAATATACCTCTCTAGTCACTGCAAGGATGCCTACCATCCAGCTGGAAATGTGCCTTCCTGCCCAGGAAGACAGACTCTCACTGGTTACAAATAGTAACCCTAAAGAACAGTCTCCTGATTTATTCAGTTTTGCTGTTTGACTATTTTCACTGACAAAAAAGGTAATCTGTACCTGGGGCAAAGAATGGTGTTTATAACCTGCTCTCTTCAGTATAGCTCTCCCCTGATGAAATTTGTCTTTCATTAGGAATGTTACTATACTTCTCTGTTTCTTCACTTGTGAAGAATAGAACACCTGAATTAGAAACCCCTTCCCCCATTATCAAAGTCCATCGAAAAAGAGAGAAAACAGTTGTGTTATTTTAATAACTAAGTGGCTGTGATGCTTGAATTTTTAAATAAGTGATACGCTTGTTGTTCTTAATTGCATAGTGTAATTAGTGCTTTATAATAGGAAGTGTGTGCTGAATGAAGAACCAAATCTCTATCCGGAAGAGATTACAATTTGAAAGGCGGAGCGAATATAGAGTGCAGTACTCAGTGTGCACTTGTATGGTACCGTGGTCATATCTGGAAAGCTTTGCAAAATAGGATATGCCGCATCTGTATGTCTTGAAACTCAGCCTGAGCAGTAGCATACCATGACACTTTCAGTAAGGCATGCCACAATTTTTTGCATACAATGCATAACCTACCAAATGGTGTCCTCTCTGGGCATGCAAGGTCACACTGTGAGGGGGATACAATTTCATTCTGCAGAATTGGCTTAGTAAGAAAGAAATCCATACTCTCTTAATTTTTTGCCCTCTGGAAGCAAATCTATTTCCTGAGCACCTTTAAAGATTTGGAGCAGGTTTGAACACTGTTGTGAAAAGAAACACAATAAATAAAATAAGCAAGCAAAGGAAGAACAACCTCAGAAGCCAAAATTACACAATGAATAATGAGCTGGAGGCCTTAACCTTTCCTTCCAGAAAATCTCTCTTAGGGCAACAGAACTCATTTCACTGTAATGAAATAGCAATTGCTTCATTTTATTCACCAGCTCATGACTGACAGTTCTAGAGCTTCTTTGCAGAGAAGGATGCAAGTCCATTGGAAGGACTTATGGTCATGTTATGTAAGAGGACAATTTTACTTACATATTATCTTTCCTGCTAATAAGAAGTCAGGTTTTTGTGCTAATTTTTGAATATGTGAAAAGGATTGTTCCATTTATGTATGGGGTGTTTCTACTTTTCTTTCCCACCACTATCAGTAGAACTACCCTTTTATATTGTTCTCCTATAAATTTAAGACCGTTTTAATAAAGCCACTGTTCAAAAGACTGATGAAAAATATATTGAACATGTTGCTAAATTATTCTTCCTGGCTGTCCCAGTTCAAATTATAGACTGTGGTTTTCTTCAGCAATTTCCTTGCTTGCTATTTTTTTGTGTTGCACTATGCTGTTCAGTTTTCTATGGAGCAAACAGTTGCAAGGGGAGAGAAGTATATTTTTGAAAATGCAGTTGGACATTACACTGTAAACGAGTAATTATTCCATAATAATATACCAGTGTAAAAATAAGAGTCTGGATTTTGTTAAATCATTACCTTAATTACTGTATTCAGTAAAAAGATTTTCAAGGTATTAAGTTTTTTATTGTGGTTAATCTATATAGGAGCTATTTGTGAATATTCTTATTACTGCCTCATTTTCACTAAGGGTTCCTCTACACAGTAGAGCTGAAGCTGAAATAAGCTACGCAACTTGAGCTACGTCAATTGTGTAGCATAAGTCAAAATAGCTTATTTCGGTTTTTGGCGCTATCTACACAGCAGGAAGTCCCAGAAAGAACACTCTTCTTCTGACTTCCCTTACTCCTTATACAGTGAGGGTTACAGGAGTCAGAGTAAGAAGTCCCCCAGCTCGACATTATTTTGACATTATGTCAAATAACTGCTTGTCGTGTAGACATGGACTTTGTTATTTCAAAATAACGTCAGTTATTCTGAAATAACACTGCTGAGTAGACATAGCCTAACAGAACTCTGTCTCCTCTCACTGCTGGGTTGAGATAGCTAGCAGCCATTCAGAATAAAATATATGGTTCTCTAATGCCAACTCTTCTTTATTTTATATCCATCTCTCTAAAGAAATAAAAACATAAGAATGGCTATTCTGGGTCAGATCAAAGGTCTGCTTGCGAACAGGAACTGCTAACAGGGAGTTTGGAGAGGGAGTTCTCCAGGTAAAAGAGGAGTAAAAGGGGGACCCTTGTGGTAAGTGGCTGTCTGGAGTGTGTGTTTGTGTGTGGGGGAGTTATTTGCTGTGTGCTGAGCTTGTGTTTGTCTGGTTGGTTGGTTGGTTTGTTTGCTTGAAGGAGCTTCTAAAAGGTTTGAAATCTAGAAGCCTCTGTTAATTGGCTGAGCCTCAGTCAGGGGAGGCTACCAGAGCTATATAAGCCTGTGACTCAGCGACCAGGAGCTTGCGAACAGGAACTGCTAACAGGAGTTTGGAGAGGGAGTTGAGACGGGGAGGGTAGAGGGCACTAGTGACTTCTGGCCTTCTTTAAAACATAACTCTTATCATAATCTATATTCCAGAGGTTTAAAAGAATCCCAGTTTATACTTAAACTTATTCATTAGAAAATGGAGACAGAAGCCCAGCAGCAGAGTGGGGCTATCCTGTTTATTGTGTCGAGTGTAACATGTATGATTACCTGCCCTGTGGGCGGCTGGCGTATGTGTGCACCCGTTGCAAGGAGCTCCTGACCTCAGAGACCGAGTTCGGGCTTTGGAGGCCAGGGTGGCTGAACTGGAGGAGCTAAGGGAGGTAGAGAGATATGTGGATGAGACTTTCTGGGACACTGTAGTACTGTCCCACCTCCAGTCTGAGAGCCCCAGTGCTCTTAAGGAGGATGAAAGTCTCAAGGAACAGAGCATTCAATGGGAGCAGAGGGAAACCATCCTGTAGTTGGGACCCTCCTCCCAGAGGATGTTGCGTATCCTCTCGCACTGAGGATACCTCTGAGGGGAGGGAATGCCAGTTCGGAAGAGGCAGGTGTTAGTAGTGGGTGATTCGATCGTTAGAAACATAGATAGTTGGGTTTGTGATGACCGGGAGAACCGTATGGTCACTTGCCTGCCTGGTGCGAAGGTTGCGGATCTCTCGAGGCATCTAGATAGACTTATGTGTAGTGCTGGGGAGGAGCCAGTGGTCGTGGTACATGTAGGTACCAATGACATAGGGAAGGGTAGGAGAGATGTCCTGGAGGCCAAATTTAGGCTGCTAGGAAAGAGACTGAAATCCAGGACCTCTATGGTGGCATTCTTCGAAGTGCTTCCAGTTCCACGCGCAGGGCCAGGTAGGCAGGCAGAGATTCAGAATCTGAATGCGTGGATGAGACGATGGTGTAGGGAAGAGGGGTTTGGATTTATTAGGAACTGGGGACACTTTTGGGAGAGGGGAGCCTATAGGAAGGATGGGCTCCACCTAAACCAGGGTGGAACCAGACTGCTGGCACTAAACATTAAAAAGGCCGAGAGCAGTTTTTAAACTGAGAGATGGGGAAAGCCGATTGGTGTGGAGATGCACGTAAATCGGAGGGAGACTTCTCTAGAGGAGAATCCATTGATAGAGATTCTCTAAGCTGTAGTCAGAAAGAGAGGAGGGAGAGGGCAAGCCATGGGCCAGAGCAGACAAAAACCGCTGCACAAAGGAATCCAATGCATCAGGAAGGGCAGACAAATAAGCAGTGGCAAATTTTTAAAGTGCTTCTACACAAATGCTAGGAGTCTGACTAATAAGATGGGTGAACTAGAGTACCTAGTATTAAATGAGGAGATTGACATAATAGGCATCACTGAAACCTGGTGGAATGAGGAAAATCTGTGGGACACAATCATACCGGGATATAAAATATATCGAAAGGATAGAGCAGGCCGGGTGGGTGGAGCACTGTATGTGAAAGATAATGTAGAATCAAATGAAATAAAAATATTAAATGAATCAACATGTTCAATAGAATCGCTATGGATAGTAATTCCATGCTCCAAAAATAAGAAATTAGCAGTAGGGATATATTACACCACCTGACCAGGACAGGGATACTGACATTGAAATGCTGAGGGAGATTAGAGAGGCTACCAAAACAAAGAATCTATAATAATGGGGGATTTTAATTACCCCCATATTGACTGGATACATGTCACCTCAGGAAGAGAAGGAGATAAAATTTCTCAATGGCTTAAATGACTGCTTCTTGGAGCAGCTGGTGCAGGAACCCACAAGGAGAGGCAATTCTCGATTTAGTCCTGAGTGGAGCGCAGGATCAGGTCCAGGAAATAACCGTTACAGGACCTCTTGGGAATAGTGACCATAATATAATAACATTCAACATTCCTGTGGTGGGAAGAACACCAGCAGACCAGCACCCTGGCATTTAATTTCAAAAAGGGGAATTATACAAAAATGAGGAGGTTAGTTAAACAGAAATTAAAAGGCACAGTGACTAGAGCCAAATCCCTGCAAGCTGCATGGAAACTTTTAAAGACACCATAATAGAGGCCCAACTTAAATGTATACCCCAAATTAAAAACATAGCAAGAGACCTAAAAAGAGTCACCGTGGCTTAACCACCATGTAAAAGAAGCAGTGAGGGACAAAAAGGCATCTTTTAAGAAGTGGAAGTCCATCCTAGTGAGATAAATAGAAAGGAACATAAACACTGTCAAATCAAGTGTAAAATGTAATAAGAAAAGCAAAAAGATTTTGAGGAACAGCTAGCCAAAACTCAAAAGAAATAACAAAATGTTTTTAAGTACATTAGAAGCAGGAAGCCTGCTAAAAACCTGTGGGTCCTCTAGACGATCGAACTATAAAAGGCGCAATCAAGGACGATAAAGCCATTATGGAGAAACTAAATGATTTCTTTGCTTCAGTCTTCACGGCTGAGGACGTTGGGGAGATTCCCAAATCTGCACCCCTTTGTGGGTAATGAATCTGAGGAACTGTCCCGGATTGAAGTGTCATTAGAGGAGGTTTTGGAACAAATAGAAAACTTAATGTTAACAAATCTCCGGACCGGATGGCATTCATCCAAGGGTTCTAAAAGAACTCAAATGGGAAATTGCTGAACTATTATCTGTGGTTTGTAACTCATCCCTTTAAATCGGCTTCCGTATCTAATGACTGGAAGGTAGCCAACGTGACACCAATATTTAAAAAGGGCTCTAGAGGCGATCCGCAATTACAGACCGTAAGTCTAACTTCAGTACTGGGCAAATTAGTCAAACAATAGTAAAGAATAAAATTGTGAAGCATGTAGAAGAACATAATTTGTTGGACAAAAGTCAACATGGGTTCTGTAAAGGGAAATCCTGTCTTACTAATCTATTAGAGTTCTTTGAAGGGGTTAACAAACATGCGGACAAGGGGGATCCAGTAGATATAGTATACTTAGATTTCCAGAAAGCCTTTGACAAGGTCCTCACCAAAGGCTCTTGTGTAAATTACATGGCCATGGGATAAGAGGGAAGGTCCTTTCTTGGATTGAGAACTGGTTAAAAGACAGGAAACAAAGGGTAGGAATAAATGGTAAATTTTCAGAATGGAGAGGGGTAACTAGTGGTGTCCCCAAGGGTCAGTCCTAGGACCAATCCTGTTCAACTTATTCATAAATGATCTGGAGAAAGGGGTAAGCAGTGAGGTGGTAAAGTTTGCGGATGATACCAAACTGTTTAGGATAGTGAAGACAGAAGCAGACTGTGAGGGACTCTAAGAAGATCTCACCAAACTGAGTGATTGGGCAACAAAATGGCAAATGAAATTTAATGTGGATAAGTGTAAAGTAATGCACATCGGGAAAAATAACCCCAACTATACGCACAGTATGATGGGGGCTAATTTGGCTACGACAAATCAGGAAAGAGATCTTGGAGTTATCGTGGACAGTTCTCTGAAAACTTCCACACAGTGTGCAGCGGCGGTCAAAAAGGCAAATAGGATGCTAGGTATTATTAAGAAAGGGATAGAAAATAAGACCCAGAATATCTTACTGCCCCTGTATAAAACTATGGTATGCCCACATCTTGAATACTGTGTACAGATGTGGTCTCCTCACCTCAAAAAAGATATTTTGGCCTTGGAAAGGGTTCAGAAAAGGGCAACTAAAATGATTAGGGGTTTGGAACGGGTCCCATATGAGGAGAGGTTAAAGCGACTGGGACTTTTCAGTTTAGAAAAGAGGAGACTGGGGGGGGATATGATAGAGGTGTATAAAATCATGAGTGGTGTGGAGAGGCCGATAAAGAAAAGTTATTTATTAGTTCCTAAATAGAAGAACTAGAGGACACCAAATGAAATTAATGGGTAGCAGGTTTAAAACTAATAAAAGAAAGTTCTTCTTCACACAGCGTGTAGTCAGCCTGTGGAACTCTTTGCCAGAGGAGGCTGTGAAGGCTAGGAATATAACAGAGTTTAAAGAGAAGCTAGATAATTTCATGGAGGTTAGGTCCATAAAAGGCTATTAGCCAGGGGATAAAATGGTGTCCTTGGCCTCTGTTTGACAGAGGCTGGAGAGGGATGGCAGGAGACAAATCGCTTGATAATTGTCTTCGGTCCACCCCCTCTGGGGCACCTGGTGCTGGCCACTGTCGGCAGACAGGCTACTGGGCTAGATGGACCTTTGGTCTGACCCGGTACGGCCGTTCTTATGTTCTTATGTCCATTTAGCCCAGTACCCTGTCTGCCAACAGTGGCCAATACCAGATGTCCCAGAGTGAGTGAAGAGAACAGGTAATCATCAAGTGGTTCTTCTCCTGTCATCCATTTCTAGTTTGACAAACAAAAGCTAAGGACACCATCCCTGTCCATCCTGGCTAATAGCCATTGATGGACCCTATCTTCCATGAATTTATCTAGTTCTTTTTTGAACCCTGTTAAAGTCTTGATCTTCACAACATCCTCTGGCAAGGAGTTCCACAGGTTGACTATGAGCTGCATGAAGAAACACTTCCTTTTGTTTGTTTTAAACTTGCTACCCATTAATTTCATTTGGTGACCCTCTAGTTCTTAGTTACTTCCCTTCTTGTAATTAATGTTCTTTGCACATATCAAATATAGGCAATTTCATGTTTTATGCAACAGAGTTTTCTCAAGCAATATGCATAGTAGCAGCCACATATATATATCCTGACATCTCTCATAATCCGAGCTAAGAGTGTGAAGGGTGGAGCCTAAACATAAGTGATTGTGTTTTGATAGTGAAGGCAGCCAAATATTAATGAAAATTATTCTGCAACTTGATTGGTTTCCACAAGAAAGTGGATTGTTTTGTATATATTTAACCAGATTAGAAGCTGTTTGTTTACAATTAGTTTAAACTGCTAAAAAGTTATTACCAGACTATAATTTTCATTTAATCTCTTAGAAATGTGCATGCACGATTACTTTGAAACTTTGTTTCCTACCAGTTACTTGCCAGTGCCTGGCTCTCTCATAGTATATTGACTTGCTTAATAATGGGTTTATATGACTAACAAGAATAACTTTTCAGGGTGCTAAATAAGTAAGAAGTGGTATATTTAATACTGTATAAAATATTTCAAGGGGGTGTTTAAATTATGCAGTTTGAAAGGCATTATATTTACAGACAGCAAGCTGGAATACTTAGCATGATTGAAACGTTCCAGAGAATGACTTTCCACAAGTACACAGAAGTGATAGACCTGTTGGAGCACATATCCATGCAGTTGTTGGTGCAGGTGCTAAATGGCCTCTTCAACTCTCTATATGCAAAAATCAGTCCAGGTAATATTAATAGGACTGATTGCTCAAGAAGGGGAAAATATATCCCTAATGCATGAGCCTTGTTGCTAAGATTCATGAATAATATTAAACAATTAAGTTCCATGCTATTGTTTCACACTGTTTTCTAACACTATTCATTTAACGATTTCTGTATCCAATTACCAGGTTAAAGCAGTTGAATGAATCTTTAAAAAATAGCAGGCTGGTCTGGGCTCATAACAGAGATGGGTTTGAGTCATACATTTGGATGTGAATCTGAATTTACCTAAAAGTTCAAGTGAGGGTTCAATACCTCCTGCAGTATCTAGTTGTATTACCACCACTCACTCATATGCCAGAAATCTGTGTGGCAAATGTATTATTTGGGTTGCTCTGTGTCACTGTAATAATACCAATAATGAATTTGATCTAATGTGTATAATTTTTTTACAAGAGTACTGAGGGCCTCATAGACTGAATAGGGAACAAGAGGAGACCTTAAGAGGACTTTTTTGATAAAGATTCTCCTTTGTATAAATATTGTTTTTTCTGATTTGGCTGTGTCTTCATCTACTATATATTTGAGAGTTTGTTTGTGAGCAAGCAAGTTTGTCTGTCTGTCCATGCATTTGTTCAAAAACTCCTCCTAAATGGTAAGAACTAGGACCACCAAATTTGGTATGCAGTTTTCTCTTGACTTATATGGGGATGCATAAAACCATACAGAAAAGGGACAGAATCCCAGGCAGATTGAAAGAGCTGCCTGGGAATGTATCCCCCATTTGGGAGTGTCCCAGCCCTAAGCCCCCCTTTAGGGATGGTGGGGGGAGGCTGCAGCTTTCCCCCATTCTTACGGAAATGTTTCTGGCTGTTCCCCTTTGTCCGGGAGCGAAGGGAAAGTGCATCATTTGCTGCATTCCTCACTCTGCCAGAGGACATGCCCCCTTCCTCAGCTGTGCCCATTGGAGCTGTGGCAGCCTTGGAGAGGCGCTTCTCACCTGGCCCCAAGCTGCTGCAATGGGAGAAAGCTGGATTAGTCCTCTGTCCCTAGCGCAGCCTGTATACTGAACTCCTCATCCTCAGCCCCACCCCAGACCAATTATTTAAATGAAGAAAAACAAAAATTAATTAAGTCAAGGTCCCCAGCAATGCTGGGAAATGTTATAGTGTATCATAAAGATTTTGCCAATGACAGTTAATGGCTTTCTAGCCATAACTATGGAAGATTTGGATCTTTACCTCTAATCTATCTTTAGAGCGAGCATTTCTCTGTAATCTGCAAGAAACAGGAACATAAATTTTGTTAATCTACTAACAAAGATTAAGTGCAATTCAAGATGGATTAACCTGTATTCCCCAAATTGAATTCCGCTGTACTCAGTATCAAGCTTGTTGTTTCATAGCATTGCAATTAATCCTCAATGAAAAAAATTCTCATTGAAAAAATGAGTCATAATGAAGCTGAAAACTAGTACAACAATATAAATGGTAATTATAGTATTGATTTTTGTTTCTCCTTATAAGCACAATAATATCCAGTGGTTTTTCTGTTGTGGCTATGTCATTTTTATGGGATGTAAGTTCTGTTTAAAATACTTCATATATTTTCAACTAAACGTTGATGCTTTTTATTTTTAAAAGATATGATTAGAACAAAAGAGAAACCTTGTGTTGAAAAAAAACCACGTGATTCAGTGGGTTGACATTTATTTGATTATACTATAAGTTCAGGTGACTTCTTTAAGAAGAAATGGTTCTGTAACAAGGCTTGACATTCCTTAGTAACCTAAGATACTATAGAAGATGTATAGGGAAACAAACTTTTACATAAAATTGCGAATTCTAACAACACCAATGTGAATTTTTTTCCTAAAAAGAAAAATCAAGGTGGACAGATCTTTTGCATTCCTGATAGATTAGGGAAACTTGTTTGCATCTGATAAATTTAATGGTTCAAGAATTACTCATCTGTGAGTTGAAATACCCCTGCTCAATTGCCAGGATCCTGGAAGCTCATGTTGACCCACTGAGGAAGTGTTAGCCATGCATGTACAAGGGAATTCAAGATGGTTTAATCTTACCATAGAATCATAGGACTTGAAGGAACCTCAAGTGTGAGAGTGAGTCTCCTGCACTCATTTCAAGTTTTATCAAAACCATTCCTGACAGGTATTTGTTTAGCCTGTTCTTAAAATTTCCTATGATGGAGATTCCACAACCTCACTAGACAGTATGTTCCAGAGCTTAACTACCCTGACAGGAAGTTTTTCCTAATGTTCACACTCCATGTCCCTTGCATGCAATTTAAGCCCATTGCTTCTTGTCCTATTCTCAAAGGCTAAGGAGAACAATTTTTCTCCCTCCTCCTTCTAACAACCTTTTATGTATTTGAAAACTAGTCTGAAGAAGAGAAGACTGAGAGGGGATATGATAATAAACAAACCCAGTCATTTCAATCTTCCCTCATAGGCTGTGTTTTCTTGACTTTTAATCATTCTTGTTGCTCTTCTCTGGATTTTCTCCACATCTTTCCTGAAATGTGGCACCCAGAAGTGGACACAGTACTTCAGCTGAGGCCTAATTAGTGTGGAGTCTTGCCCTCTTGTATTTTGCTTAAAACACACCGACTAATGCTTCCCAGAATGTTTGCACTTTTTTTTTTTTTTTTTTGCAACAGTCTTACTCTGAATCATATTTAGCTTGTGATCCACTGTGACCCCCAGATCCATTTCTGTAGTACTACTTCTTAAGTAGTCATTTCTCTTTTTGGTATGTGGGCAGTTGATTGTTCCTTCCTAAGTGGAATACTTTATATTTATGATTATTGAATAAATGTCCTTATACAACCAAATTTTTGAAAATTAAAAACAGACAAACACACTACAGCTCCCTGAGATACGCTATGAGGAAAAAGAAAACAAAATATTTTTTAGCTGAAATTCTAGTCTATATAGAGGCATAAGTGAAATCAAACTAGAAGACTTAGCCTTTCTGTGTCTCAGTATGTGTATGTGTAGGTAGCTATGCACTTGTTGGAACACTGCTTGAATGGTCATTTTCACAGCAACTAAAACTATTTCCCAAATCCAATAAAATTGACCCACTAGGACATTATGAATCTCTCAGAAAAATTTCAAAAGAATTAATTATATAATGTTCAGTATAATTTCTCGTAACATACTAAAAAGAGAACTTGCATGTCCAAGCACGTACTTATTCTATAATTTCTGCACTTAAAATTATGCTCATGATTCTGAAATTATTCTAAAAATACAGCCCACCAAATTCCATCAAACACAATATTTTAAATGCTTGACCCTGTGTTGTTTTTGAGTGCCTCATTTCCCATTGTTGAACACCTACAACTTTCCTAATTGTGAAGACAAATAGCCACAGAAATGGAATGCAAAATCTGAAAAGACCCTTCAGTGTTCTACTCCAGCTTCACCTCTCAAGATTTATGTAGTGCCAATTCTTATGTATGCACCCAGGCTATGTCTAGAGTGCTGCTTTTTATTGGAAAAAGGGTATGCAAATTGCGCTCCACACTTTGCATTCCTTTTTCTGATAGTTTTGTCTAAAGCACATAGCAATAACCCTAAACCTGGGTTGGTCACCCTAAACTTTGAATGCCAAGCTGATCATCTTTAATGCATTGGCCTTCAGATTCTATGGCCCTGGGTATCCTAGAAATAACTATACCAGTAAAACAGCACTATCTACGACATAGTGATGAATGCAATATTAAATCTTTATCACTGAGACCTACGTTTAGGTCTTGTAATAGCATACTTCTTTTTGACTATCCATGTAGTGTAGCACAAATTCTAGGCACATGGAAAATTGGGTACTGGGATGGTTAGTGTCTGATCTCACATGTAGAAAATGGCTAATTCCAGAGATTAAATTCTTTGAGTGCATCCACTTAGTATAAAACTAAAATGGAAACATGTCTTACATCAGCCTGATGCAAAGCAGTCACTGTACTAGAGTCACCAAAATTCTCTCTGGTGGAGAATGTAGACAGGGTCTTCAGGGTACACATGTAGATGAGAACTTTAGCTTTTGGCCTGAGATATTTGGCCTTTATATCAACAATCAGATTTATTCCAAATGAGCTTTGGCTCTAGACATCCAAGTGAGTGCTCTGTGTATCCTGTATATGGCCTGAAGTGTAGAGATAGATGTTTGGAGTACAGTGAACACACCTCTATTATGGGTCTTACTATGCCTTCAATGGGAAAGGCATGCAGAAATGATCTTCTCTCTGAGTATGTTGCTGCATATATTGAGGTATAAGACATTCCAACCAGTGTTTAATTTGTGCCAGGGCTTGCTATGATTGAGTCCCAGCACCTCTAGGCGTGGTAGTTCATAGCCCCAGCTACTCTGGGCTTGCTGTGTCAGTTATGAAAGTAAAAACATTGCTTGATCCCTAGAATCTAATTGCTTGAGTCCTGACACATCTTTCATTACAAATAAGCATGGAATAGACCACTATGTTGTCTGTGAACATCAGTGTTCAATTTTAACTTCTTCAATAGATCTCTGTCTTCCATGTTGTCCTTTCAGGTCACCAGTACTTACCAATCTTCTTCTAAAGATGGAGTCAGAGGACATGAAAACAGAGTGCCATTTACTGAAGGCTAAATTCTGAAGCTTACTAACTAGCTATGTCTTTAGTAGTTTTTGTGAAATTACCCTATGGCTCTGGTGCGGCTCAGAGTCAAATTGATTTGGTATAAGCAGGTTCAACTTTGCAAAGGTTAAAGAAGTATGCCTATATGTACCAGAAATGCATTTGGCCCCTAAAAAAATTCTTCTCCAACATAGCAACTGTGACATTCTTGTCAATTAAACTGTTCTGGGTGATGGACAATCTAGTTACATTCAAATTCCTTTTGCTTTATTTATTTTTTAATTAGTAGGCCCATAATGTATCTAATTCTGGTGGTAGGACTAGCACATTCTGCCTACAGTCAGAGTAACTGCCTTTGAAGACTCAAATGGCGAAATAGCTCCTGGCATTTTAAATTCCTTCAAAGTGCTCTGAAATGATTATTTTGTACGTTCCCAGAATGAAGTCTCAGAGAGGCAGCCATGTTAGTCTGCAACTTTAAAAACAACACAATTAATGTAGCTCAGTTTGCACATCTTAATTTGACATTATCCCGTAGTGTAGAAAAAACGTAAGATGCCACAGGACTATTCCTGGAATGAGCCTTTAGAATTACTTAACCAGTACAAAATTCATGGCTAGAACATTAAACAGCTGCTGATATTGTACACATCTGTAATATGATAACTGAATTAATTCTACCTTAATTTCCATGTGATTTGAACTGTTCTTTTAAATATATGTATAATTTATCAATGGCATAACAAATATAAATTCTTTTCTAGTTTTTTTATTGTTAAATGCCATCATTATTTATGAACCCAGCACAACATACTAAAATTCCAGTTGAAATCACTAGTGTTATATTTATTATAGTGAAGAATTCCTACTTATGCTTCCAGACAAACTCACTTCCCTACCTGCCCTCATCCAATGTCGCGAGGCATCATCAATAGTAGGGAGGAGTAGTGTACAGGAGTAGTGTACAGGAAGACTGGAATTACCTCGAACACTAAAATTAGAAATAAGAAGGAATTTAATAATATGAAATGCAGAGTCATGTACCTGGGGACTATTTTGGATTTCCGTAGTAAATTGGTATCTTACCAGCAGGAAATGATGAGAAGAAAGACCTGTGTATATTAACCAGTCCTGGAATGACCATGACCCATCAGTGGGATGCAGCTGTAAAAGAGGCAAATGTGAGCCTAGGACATGTGAACTGTGGTATTTCCATTAGAAAGAGGGAAGTATTAATGCCATCGTTCAAAGCACTGCTACCACTTCATGTGGATTATTGTAAGCAAGACAAATTCGGACTGGAACAGAGGAGAAGAGCTACTAGGATGATCAGGGAAATGGAAAGCCTATTTTATAAGAGAAGATTAAAACAACTTGACTTTGTTAGCCTGACAAAACAAATGCGGAGAGGGGATATGAATGCTGTCTATAAATACATCAAGGTGGTAGATATCAGAGGGGAAGAAAAGCTATTTTAAGGTAAAGAACAATGTTGGCACAAAAACAAGTGGTTATAAACTGGCCCAGAAAAAGTTTAGGCTAGAACTCAGAACATATCTAACCCTTAGAGGAGTATGGTTCTGGAACAGCTTTCCATTAGGAGTGGTGGGAGAAAAAAACCAAACTAATTTTAAGATGGAGTTTGGCAAATTTATGAATGGGATTATATCATGGGGTTCCTTGCAATAGCTATTAAATCAGAGGTGTTATGCACATGATAAATGAAGCCTCTCAGGAAGAGGGTACGTTACTAAAATGAGAAGAAAGTGATGAAGTTATGGGTGGGAGGGAGGGAAGACATAGGGAAAGAGAAGAGGGAGGAGGAGAACTGAATGGAATGATAAAAATGGTGTAAAGTAGAGATGACAAAGAAGGATTGGCTACCCAAACACTGCCAACATCACTATTGAGATGAGGCAGCAAGAAGAGAGGCTGGCAAAATGAAACATGTATTTTGAAGAAATATATTTTGTGTTAAAATCCATTTAAGAAAAAAGTTCCTTACTGAAACAGGAGTGTCCTGTTTAATATTGTAGTGATGTATATTATTCAATATTTTTTTACTGTATTTCCTTTGTGTTCTCACCATCACACACAAGGTATATTTGGTTTTTAATTTATCTAAAAATCCTTCATTTCCTGTAAGCTTAGAAGGCAACTTGAATCCTGCTGCCTGAAACTATATTTGCCTTAAAAAAATCACCTCACGCTGACTGAGATCCTTCACAGCTAGTACAGCAAAGAATTGCCAAATAGACATACAATGTGACAAATTTACAGAAATCTATTTTCATTTTTCTCTTCGTAGCATCTTAGATTTTAGATAAAAATGTCTTTCCCCTACCTCTCTATCCATTTATTTTGGACTTAGCTCTGAGCCGCTAACCATGGTATGTAATACCACAGGTGCTGACACTGAGCATGCTCCAGGACCAATGGAAAAAATTAGCAGATGCTTAGCACCCACTGGCAGCCAGCCTCCTTTTCCTCTTCCCCATTCCCATCTGCCTTCAGTCACTGCTGATCAACTTCTTTCTCTTCCTCCCAGCAGCTCCTACACACTGGAGAATAGCTATTCCATGGCACACAGGAGACATGGGAGGGAAAGGGAGGAGGGAGAATGGGGTGTGCTCGGGGAAGGGGTAGAATGAGGTGAGAATAGGCAGGGAAGACATGGAGTGGAGGCAGGAATAAGGCAGGGCATGGGGAGGGCCTTGAGGGCAGAGGTGGGAGCATGGGTGGGAAGAAGCAGTGTGTAGAGCTTGGGAAAAGGGGTAGAGTTGGGGCAGAATGTGGGGCCGAGCAGGGGTGGAATCCCGTCGGGGAAATTAGGAGCCAGTGTGTAATCCACTTGAATCTCCGTATTCCGGGTGTCCCTAATCCAGAAACACCGGTGGTATGGAGGAGCAAGTGGCTCTGTGCGCCACCACTCCCTCTTCCTCCAACTGGGGGAATGGCAGAGCAGCATGCCAACTCTGCTTCCCCTGTGTTTTTCTTTTTGCCACTCCTATAGCAGCAGGGGGGCAGTGCCCGGTAGTGACAGTGGAGCCATATTTGCCTCTGGGAGCAGTGTGCCAGTTAAGTGCCCCAACCTCACCCTAGTCATGCCCTCCCTTACCCAGTAAAATCTTCAATCTGCCATTCCCTGTTTCCCAGGGTTGCTGGATTAAAAAGGTTCAAGTGCTGATAGCCTGACTGAAATCAATAGGGTATAAGTTGATCATTGAGAATTTCAAAGCTGCCTAGAGGAGCTGGATTGCCAGGTCCCAGTTACAATTATTGTGAACGTAAATGCCAAGGTGGCTTTGCAAGTATCATTCAATGTAATAAGAGGACCAAAACTCTTTCTAAAGGAAGTTAACCTTTCTCCTGACAGTCAGTGATGTGTCACTGGAGGACAAGCTGATGCTTTAGCTGCAGTACATGGCTTCATATAACCCACCAGGGAAAATCTTTCTCTTGTCACCAGAGAAATACAACTCATTGACAGCTTTTTATATTTCATTGCTGCATCAGCTGGTGACACCAAAGAGCGAAGTGTTTGGTTATACTGATCTAATAGAATTCAGATGGATTTGCTTGACAAGCTTCTTGCCACATCCATTAGCTACCCAGGAGTGAGAAGGGCATGGAATACTGCTGCTACATCTGACCATTTCATGTGGAGACAAAAAATGACAATAAAATAAGTTATAAAAGGCCACATGTTTATCTTTTTCATCTAGCAGATCCTTATGACTCTTCCTCAGGATTTATTTTGGCCACATTAAAAGAGGTCTCATAGCATGTTTCTACCTTGCAACTCAATTTGCTCCAGTGGATACTTGGCCCTATAACAGTATCATATTATTACTTCTTGCTGCCTCAGCTGAGCTGCCCAGCAGCTTGGGGATCAGAATCTAGTCTCTGTCCACTCTGGGGCCCATCCCACTTGCTCAAAAAGGAAAGTTTCAGGAGCTCAGAACCTGCTTACCTCAGGTTCCCAAATTCAAGACCCAGGGATGTTGTGTGGAAGCAGAGGGAGGGTCTAACGCCCTCTTACACAGAGGTAGAGCCATGCAGTTTGGGCCATCATTCAGAGCTAAATATTCATCAAAAATATTGAGGTTGATTTGCCTCTCAGACTACTGTTATGTTGGCCAAACGCTATTGACTTTAGTTGAAATGACTCCTAATTTACATGGGGGTGAGTGAGAAGGGAATCAGACCATAACCTGATTTGGCTACGTCTTTTACTGTCTAGG
The DNA here is from genome assembly GCA_019425775.1 of Rafetus swinhoei. Lineage (NCBI taxonomy): Eukaryota > Metazoa > Chordata > Testudines > Trionychidae > Rafetus > Rafetus swinhoei. The sequence continues at coordinate 59,324,841 of CM033449.1, forward strand.
AAATGCAATTTGCCAAACTTCTAATTCAGTGGTTATGTTTTTTGCTTGCTTTATACCTGCAGAAGCTCACAGGCAGCATAATTCAGTCTCATTATTGCTTTAAGCAATTACATACTACATGTGCCCAAATTACAATAAATTTTCATCATGCGTCCAGCTAGTAGGAAAATACTTGTCCTTAAATTACTGTATTTAAGTCCCTTACTACTGTGCAGACCTTAATTTGTTCTTACACTTTAGATGATATTTATTTGCATTACTATAATTGGGAGTATGTGCCTGTAATTAGATGATGAATTGGAGCTGAATCTCATTTCTCCAAAGCAACTCCATTTCTTGTAGTGTAAGATGTTACATCTCTTAAAGAGAATATGTTTCCACCTATTACACTTTGTTGGCTTTCTGTTTGGCGGTTGTAACTAGTTCACTTTATTACAAAATGGTCAGTCAATCTTTTGACTAAAATGAGCGCTTGAAACTTGTGTTTTTGGAGCCAAATCCTCCAATGGACTGGAATGGGTTTTCCTGTTTATAAAATGACTGCATCAATATCTTAGAGCTGAGAAAGAAAGACACTCATTTACATGGTTCTCATTAGTTTCGGTATAGTCTATTATAATTATTTTTCTACAAAAAGTTGGAATGAGTTGGCAATTCCTTTTCAACCTACATCCCAATAGCAGACAGCAAAAAACAATACTGTATCACATATTATAATGTATGCCTTTTGATACACATATATATCTTATTTCAGATTCATTGATTAGCAATTACAAATTTGATTTAACTATCAAGTTATCTCATTTAAAGGAGAGATTACTAATTACAATCTATTTAAACTAATGTTAACAGTGGCTTTGTGCACACAAGACTAAAGGCTAGATCGGGCCTAGCCTTAATTCAACTGCACAGGTCATGCATTCGGGCTACCTAAACTGCAGCTCTAATATTTAAGGGAGCATAATGGCTGCATGCTCCATTATCCCCTCTCCCTCAGTGTGTGTACATGTGGGTAAGGGTAGGCAAAATCATAATGCTGCTCCTTGCTAGCTTGAAGAGCCAGGGTAGGAGTATGTTTCCTCCTGAATAGCAGGAGAGCTTCAGGATGAATGTGTAGTTCCTACTTAGGGTGGTATGCTACCAGTGTCCCTTACTTCTGGCTGCATTCAATCTCACTTCAGCTTTAAAAGGAATTAAGATACAGCACAAGCATCCAGTGAGTTAGGGTATGTCTAGACTACATGCCTCTGCCAACAGAGGCATGTAAAATAGGCTACCCAACGTAGTCAGTGAAGCGGGGATTTAAATATCCCCGGCTTCATTAAAATAAAAATGGCCGCCGCAATGTGCCGGCTCAGCTGATCGTCCGCACAGCGCGCAAGTCAAGACGCGGATCGGTCGACAAGAGAAGCCTTTGTCGACCGCTCCTGTAAACCTCGTTTCAGGAGGCATAAGGGAGCGGTCGACAAAGGCTTCCCTTGTTGACCGATCCGCGTCTTGACTCACGCGCTGTGCCAACGATCAGCTGAATCGGCACATCGCGGCGGCCATTTTTATTTTAATGAAGCCAGGGATATTTAAATCCCCGCTTCATTGACTATGTCGGGTAGCCTATTTTAGATGCCTCTGTTGGCAGAGGCATGTAGTCTAGACGTACCCTTAGTTACCACATGCCAGTTTACCACAGATTCTGGGATATCTTGGAAAAATTTTGCATAGGTAATTTTTGTAGAAAAATTATATTTGCTGTATTAAAATTGTTTTTGTAAACTAAAAGAGAATATCAAAAAGTAGTGTCCAAAATATCATTTTCCTTGTTCATATCTACAAGTGCCTTCTAGATTTATTTTCTATTTACTTAAGAACCTGTCCACCATCTCTTTTGTCTTATCCCATCCAGAGGGAATAGACTAAATCAATACCTAAACATTAAGAAGTGAGAGCAACCTGAGGGCACAATTTTCAGGTCACTTTGTTCTAGTATTTAAAACAGATCTTTGGTTCTATTAATAGAATGTCCATTTAAAATGGTTAAATATATTGAATATTTGCCTAAAATAGATCTACCACTTCAGTTTGGTTATTCAACTTTTGTTCAAACAAAGATTCTTTTTTAGATATGTCAACATTTCTTTATACATAACTTTTTTTTCTTTGAGCAAATGAATTTTGAATGCATGCCAGCTATTAGTCTCACTTCAAATGAGAGGAGCTTGGCAGGTATGTAAATACTATGTGTAATTTATTGCATGAGCAAACAAGTACCTGGAAGAAGATTTTGTACTGTCTTCTAACTCACAGCTCAGAATTGTTTAAGATTTTTAAAATATATTACAAATGTAAATTAAAACTTTACAAAGTAGCAGGAATCTTCTTCTGGGGGAAATTATTCATTGAATTAATACAATCTTTGAATTAACTAAGTGTATTCCTAATAGTGGCTATGGTTGGCTCTATGCAGAACTCTTAAAGTAAGAGTAAATCTAAAAATCAGTTGGTAAATCTGACAGCAAAATTTTGCCATTTTCTATCTCCAAAAAAATGACCTTTGGAGCATTTTCACTCACTATAAGCCTTACTTAACTGAAGATCTTTGGGATTCTTCTAATTCATTCTGGAGACATGTCTCCTGCATTGCAGATTAGACATGGGCCTGAACCAGACCCCGAAACTAAACATCACCAGACTTGTGGTTGGCAATTAGAAATCCAGGTCCAAATTTTTTTGGCTGGGTCCATTTATATTTTAGATTAAGCTCGTAGAAACTTGGAATTTTTGTTCTGCAGGACTTCTGACATTTCAAAAATTGAGTTTCAAATTGGAATAAAACCTAAGGATTTTCAATGGAATGCCAAATAATTTTCCTTTTGGAAAAAAATCAACTTTTTTGTTTTCTGAAAGAGCCAGAGCACCTACACCTAGCTGTCCCAACTCTTAGGATTCCACACGTTACACCCATTGCACTCCCTGTGCTGCTCCCAGGGAGTGAAGAACGGTGCAGGGAGTTCCCTGGAATTGGGAGAAGCCATGTGAGGCAAGAGAATGGGGGAACCTAGAAGTTCACTCAGTATTTACAGGGCTGCCAACCTTCCTCAGGTTCCTAACTCTGGGTATGTCTACACTGCATTCCTCTTTCGAGAGAGGAATGCAAATGCAGACAAACGAAATTGCAAATGAAGCATGGATTTGAATTTCCTGTGCTTCATTTGCATAATCGTGGCCGGCCACTTTTTCAAAATACCCTATTTTGAGAGAAAAAATGTGGTTATTTTGAGAAAAAACCCTTCTTTCAAAATAACCTTTACTCCTTATAAAATGAGGTTTAAGGGTTATTTCAAAAGAAGTCTCTTTTCTCGAAATAACCACGTCTACACAGAATTTTTCTATCTCAAAATAGGGTATTTTGAAAAAGCGGACGGCCGCGATTATGCAAATGAAGCACAGGAAATTCAAATCTGCGCTTCCTTTGCAATTTCGTTTGTCTGCATTTGCATTCCTCTCTCGAAAGAAGAATGCAGTGTAGACATACCCTCTGAGGCAAGTTAACATGATGGGGCTGCCTGAGAGCCAGTGGACACTGTAACTCTCAGCTCCTCAGCAGCCGACTAGGTGAGGTGGCAGGAAACCAGGCAGGTTCTGTTAGGATCCTGCCTACCCTTTTTTTCAGCAAAAGTTCGTAAAAACTAAAACATTTTTGCCAAACATTTTGGTTTTGATGAATCAGCTTCGCATGACAATTATCTGTTTTATCAAAAAATTTCCATCCAGCTCAAACTTCACATATTTGGCCCCTAAGAGCAGGCATATTGAGGCCAAACGGAAATGCTTTTCAGACACTGCACAACTTATTTCTTTTTGTATATCTGCTTTGTCTATCTTGTACAGTTTCTTACACCAAGACATGCAGATTCAACCAAGTAAGAAGCAGAGAATTAGGGGGCGGTCAGGGGTCAATTTAGCAGGTCTAATGAAAACCTGCTAAATCAACTGTAGATTGCTCTCCCATCAACTCCAGTACTCCATCAGAATGAGAACTGTAAGGAAAGTCAATGGGAGAATTTCTCCCATTGAGCTAGCATGGTTTATATATCCCTTGGTAAGGTAAGATGCCTAGGTAAGTCTACCTAGTCACATAGCTGGAATTGGTTGCCTTCACTCCATAGTGTAGATCTGCCCTAAGATTGTTGATCCCTTTCAGTGTACAAGCCTTTGTGCTGCCAAGTATCCATCTGTTCCTCTCCTAACCCCACCAGTCCCCCAGGCATAAGCATTGTGGAGTGGCAGTAATAGCTGGATCATGCATACTGTGATTGAGTTTCCATGGTAAGCTCTATTTCTTTCAAGTAATATCAGTCTCAAAATTGTAGGTTAACACTGGGGCCAAAAGAGATTTTATCTAACATACATAAGGCCAAGGAGTTCTTATGGTATAATGCATCAAAAATGTAATCCCTAGAGTTCAAAAAGTCTTCTAACACTTCTTTTGCTGATTTGTAGCAGGCGACAGACAGTAACCAGAAGTATAAATCATGGTTTCTGATTTATGATCATCAGCCAGTGCCACAGAGTAGCTAATTAAACTTTTATTTTCCAATTAGCATTTTAAACAGGAAACTGAGCAGATGTCAGTTCTGGCAGTGGAACAGAGGCTTCTTCCCATGACAGAAGTCTGGAATCCCTGAGATTGTACCTACTAGAGACAGTATGTTATGCTGGAAGGAGGCCATGAAGTCATTGCTGAACTGTTCTTAGGTGCTTGATTGTTCCATGTAGTGCTTGTTTTAATAAATGGCCAGTTGTAATTGCAGGCTTCTCACATCAGTTTTATCCATCCAGGAGCAAGACCCTTTGAATATCTCATGGTAAGACAGATAGGGTGATTTAAAGAACATTCATACACACTTTCAGTGCAGCCGCTGAGTAATGCGATTGAAGATTAGGCCGTAGAAAAATTAGATGGTTTCTTAATAATTGAATGTTCACATCTCTAACACTACTCCTAACAGACTGAGAATACAGTAATAGGCAGAGTCTGGAGGTTATTTTAATAGGAACTGTGTGTCTATCCTTCACATAGTGCTGATAATTTAAGGCTAAAAGTATAGGATTGATTGTCCGCTATGCTGTACTTACTATTTGTATTACCACAGTGTCTAAGAGCCTTCATTAAGCATCAAGATCCCTTTGTGCTAGGTGCAGTACAAACACAAAGATGATTCCTTTCCCAAACAGTTTACAATCCAAGTACAAAATGAGAGACAACAGGCAGACCAACCAGTACCTCCTCTTTAGAGGTAATATAAATAGGAAGTACAAGGAAATAATGAGAGAGCAGGGTAGGCAGTGGTTTCAGCACCCCAGTCGGCTTACCATTGTCACATTGTATGTAGTTATCATAGCAAAAGAAAGTTGAAGAAGGATAAGGAGTAGTTTTGCAAATGTTCATAGGGAGCTCATCTCAAGCAGAAGAGGCAGCGTGGGCAAAAGCATGAGAATTTATTATGCTGGTATAATACCATAGACTGCAAAGGTATTAGAATGCAGTTCAGTTTGGAAGCTCTTTGGCTTTCATTTTCTTGCAGATTTGCAGGCCATCAGTCTTCATCTTTTATTACAGAGACATTGTCAAGATTGTTTGGTCAAATTTTAGACCAAACTTAAGCCAGCAAAATTCTTAGCTGTTGAAAACTTGCATAGCTTCATTGAGGTCAATGGAATTAGATTGCTTTACACTAGCTGAAAAAAGTTTGCAACCAGGAATGTTTCTAAAGCCTCTGTCTGTATTGATTAGTGCCATGTGTTTAGAAAAATGTAGATCTCAGCTAAAGGACACTTAGGATACATCTACACAGCATCATTATTTTGAAATAACTGAAGTTATTCTGAAATAACATAGTGCACATCTACACTACAAGCCTTTACTTCAAAATGTTGAGCTGGAGGACTTCTTACTCTAACTCATGGTAACCCTCATTTCATGAGGGATAAGGGAAGTCGAAGGAAGAGTGTTTTTCCTTCGACTTCCTGCTGTGTAGACAGTGTCAAAAGCTGAATCAAGCTATCGATTTAAGCTACACATTTGACGTACCTGAAGTTGCGTAGCTTAATTCGACTTTAGCCCTGTTGTGTAGACGTACCCTCACACTTGAGTTTGTATAAGACTCCCAGTGCAGCTTTATGTGAGGATGTCAAGAGTACAATCAAATCCTCTTTAGCATGATGTGAGCTACTGGGAAAAAATGCTCCATTTTAACAGCCTACATGAGCTACAAATACTTCACAACAAGAATTAAATTGGGACATTCAATAATGTTCTGTTTCTGTCGTGTAGAAATGTGAATATGATTTTTATGGAGGGGGTGTCACATTTTACTATTGACAGTCCCTTAGAGAGAGCAGCTTGTCAGTACCTATCAAGAAAGGAGATCAAAAATTCTGTCACTAATTGTAGGTACGTATTCCAAGTTGCCTTCTGGCTTTTTGTCTGTTTTTGCTTGAGAATCATGGAGTGTATGCTACTGGACACGTTTTTTTTTTTTTTTTCTTTTTTTATCCCACAGCTTCTATGTGAAGGAAGAGGGAGGAAATGTCAAAAAGATGCAGCGATAAGAAGTAAAGAAGAAAAAAGACCAGCTCTAAATGTTGATCAGTGTCAGATCTTGATCAATGAAGCATTCACTGGAGTTGGAATAGGCCTTCTCCTGAATTTTTCCCTCCATTGCCCCCAGAAGAACATAAATGCTGCCCCCACATGCCTCATGTAATGTCTTATTCTGGCTACAGTCCCTTCAACTGAATGATCTTAATAAGGGAGAGAGGTCTAATTTCTTCTACTTCTGTATTTCTAGCTTCAGATGGTAGAGGTGTATAGTAAAACGCTTTGCAACTCTGATATCCCGAGGGCTGGGGAGTTTCTTATTTCTCTATCCCTGTCAATGCCAAGGGTAGTAGCTTTTGTGGGAGAGGGATTTCTGCCTCTTCCTCTGACCTGTTAGCAGAACCTACATTTCAGGTAAGTAGCTCGGTGCTACTGCTTTACACCAAGTTCTCAGCTCAGTTAAATGTTCCTGCTGCTTAAAAAAACAAAAACAAAAAAAACACCTAAGCCCCCCTTCCCCACCACCTGGAGAATGAGCAGTGAAAATCAGGGAAGGTTCCTACCGCTAGCACCTACCTTTGGAACAGGCTGGTGAGGGGGAGTTGCCCCAGGGCCTGGTGATTCAAAAGGGCCCCAGGGCCCTTTAAATCACCTCCAGAGTGCTGTGCTCTGGGTTGCTCTGAAAGTTGGGGTGTTGGCACACTGGGGTGGAGCTGAGGGCTGGTTACCACCAGTCCTGCCCCTGCCAAGAGAGGCCCCTCCCCTTCCAGGAGCATGGACCCACTACACCACACCTTGCACAGGGGCCCAGCAAAACTGTCAGCCCTCCTGCTCAGGATATGGGAAATATTCACAACCAAATCTGTTAGCAAAGAGCATTCAGCAACATGTAACAGAATCATGTACTATAATTCATTTTAAAGGGCAACTAAAAGGGTCTTCAAATTAGTACTTTAGGAATTTTGCTGTCAGTGATTTCTGTGATCCACTATTTCACCCACCCTTTAAACTGGAGCATGTGGGGACTCAGCCATATGTATTTTTCAGAACTCTGAAAATCCAATTTCTAGCATTCTGTGCTTTCTCCCTTTTGGCTCCAATTTGTTCCAAAAATGAATGCAAACTTACATTTTAATGACTTTCTAGTGTTGCATTTATTTGATGCAGGTGAGTTCCATGCACAGAAAACCAAGTTTTATATGAATTCGTCAGAGACTGTCAGACTTGACAGGTATACTAATTCTAGGGACTAGGGCTGTTAAATATTGGTTAATTGAATAGTCAATTAACCTCATAAATTCTTATAGGTTACTCGACTATTCTATAGTCCCTGGGGGTGGGGTCAGCAGCCAGTGCACTATGGCCCCACTCCCAAGGAGCCCCCTGCCACTTGGTGCTGCTGCCTCTGTATTAGGCAGGAGCTGATCCACAAGGGAAGCCAGTTTAAAAACCAGCTCCCCTCGTAGACTGGCTGCCTGTCACCCAGCACTGCTGCCTCTGATACAGAGGCAGCAGTGCAGGGTGGCATCATCCCCTGACTGGTGAGGGGGGCTGAGCTCCCAGACCCGGTATAAGCCAGAACTGAGCTGGGCTCTCTGCCCTCCTGGCTCCTAATTCACTTTAAATTCAGAGCAGCAGCAGGGTCCTGGACCCGGCATGAGCCAAGACTGAGCTGGGCTGCTGGCCAGCCTGCTAAAAAATTTACTGGGGGGTTGGGGTAGAAATGTGTGTAGTCTATAGCATTAAACCTATAAACTTTTGCTTCGATTAATCAACTACACTATTACATTCCTATTGGGGACTGATCCAACATTGATGACAGCATTGAAAATTGCAAAGAATAATATCTTACCATTAAAATATAGTTAATTCATACACCATTTCAATTAAATTAACACTAAACATGTTCTTTACTTTCTGAACTGCATCAGAAATAACCCAGGGCTACTGTCCACAAAGACAATTCACATAGCTCTTAAGCAGATGAATGATGTAGAGGAGCAAACACTAACATTTTAATTCCATTGCCACTAGGCATAGTACTCCAACAATACAGCATTATTGTGAAAGCAGTGAACTCCAGCCTTACTGCCTCTTGGTAACAAAGATGAAGAATCAAGAGTGAAAGGGCATCTGCAAACAAGCAGAACCAATGGAAATGTACAGTTGTTCTGATCTGCTGACAGGACTTGGTGTGCGGGAGAGGAGTATATAAGCACAAATATTTCACTAGTGATATAAGGCATCTAAGGGTAATGCCCACACTGCAATTAAAAATTGGTGGCTGGCCTACTCCAGTTGCCAGGGGCTTGCAGAAGGCTCAGGTTAAGGAGCTGTTTAATGTAGTGTAAATATTCAGGTCCAAGCATTAGTATGCTGTGAGACTGAGAAAGTCCCAGAGCTCAGGCTGTAGCCTGAGCTGGAATGTCTACATGGCAATTAAACATTCCCCTTGGCCTGAGCCTGAGCCAGGTCTAATTGTAGTGTAGACAGGCTCTTAAAGTGAAATCATGGCCCCAATGAAATCACTACCAGGGACAGGCGGGCCCATAACTTCATTGAGATCAGGATTTCACACTAGATTTAGTTACAGTAAAACTCCAATAGTCCAGCGCCCAATTGTCCGGCATTCCCGATAGTCCGGCATCAAAATGGCAAGCGCTCCTGACGGAACCGGGATGGAACCCGGAGCTGCTCAGGTCAGCTGCTCTCACGTGGGTTACAGCAGGGAAAGGAGGTGTTTGGCTCTGGGGGAGGAGGGGAGGGGAGGAGAGGGGAGAGGAATTGGGTTACGCACGGCATCCCAGCCAGCTCACTGAAAAGCCGGCCGCTCAGCACACGTGCCCCAGTGCCTGGAGGGAGACGCGCAGCTGTACCAGCAGTGCCGGGACCTGAGCATAAGGTTGGGGGAGGGGGGGCGGAGGGGGGATTGGGTTTGGAGTATGCAGTACCTCCTGATACTCTGGCATATCCGATAATCTGGCACCACCTAGGTCCCAAGGATGCCGGATTATCAGAAGTCTACTGTATTAAGATACATGTTTCCCTGGATAGGATAATAAACTAAAGGCTTGTGTTCACTGGTAGCAAGCCAGGATATAACAGTACATCACAATAGCCTGCCACACAGTAAGGGTCCGTCTACACAGCACAGTTATTTTGAAATAACTGACGCTATTTTGAAATAACAATGCAGGCGTCTACATAGCAATTCCGTTATTCCAAGATAATTTCCAAATAACAGATGGATTATTTTGAAATCTATAAACCTCATTCCAGAAGGAATAACACTTATTCCGAAATAGCTGTTTCGGAATAACAGTAGTGTGGACGCTCCACTGCTGCTATTTCAAAATAGCTCCTCCCTAGGGCCATTCAAACTACTTACTCCCCACTGCCTCCTGGGGCTCTAAATCAAGGTATCACGTCCACATTAGTGAAGCCTGCCTTGGACTAATTTTGAGGCTTCCCTGTACTGCAGACGTGCTATTTTGAAATAAGCTATTTCAGAGTATTTCTTCTGGAATAGCTTATTTCAAAATAAGCGTGCAGGGTAGATGTACCCTAACTAACTCTATGGACCCTGCTACCATGCAGTAAAAACTGTATAATGTGCTTTGATGTACTGCCACTTGAAAGGAGATTTTTATGCATGGTAGTAGGGTCCATACAGCCAGTTAGTGTGCAGCAAGCTAGGGCAATATAGATTGAAACCCTGGCATGCCATATGCTAGCTCACTGTATAGACAAGCCCTTAAGAATCAGGAGCCAGATTCTGCCATGAACTACCATATGACTTTGGCCAAGCCATTTAAGCACTCTGGGACTTAGTTTCTCATTGAGTAAAATGGATCTAATACTACTTGCTTTCCTTTATTAAGCATTCTGATTTCTGTGTGAGACTAACATTGTGCAAGAACTGAGTAGTGGTATTCATTTTTATTTATTGATTCAAAATGTGATTGTTAATTTACTGGGAGACCCTCCTCAAGTGGGAGCACGAGAGACAGGTTGGTGGAAGAGACTTTTGATTGGTCAGCAAAGACAGACCGTTAATGAGATTAAAAAAGTGGCTTAGGGTCCTCCCATTGAACTTGATATCTTACAATAACAGCATGTAGTGGGATCAACTCACCAGTGCTATGCCTCCTGCTGGTTTCCTTGGAAATTAGCTCTTCCAGCCCTGGAGTGCCCACTACTGACCAGAGTCTCACCCTCAGTTACCTGTCTTATGTGCTACTTCAGGCCTCATGTACCTTCCAGTTCCCACTGTCCTTCTTGCATGGTATGTCCCTGCAGCAGTGTCCCTGTGTCTGGGTTCCTCCCCTCCCAGGTAACCCCAATCCCCTATACCCTTCTTGCCTCAGTGACCCACTGCCAGTAGTCATCTAGCACCACCTCAGATACAACCTGCAGTCTGAAATGGCCACCCATCATTGGCAAAAGGGGTGTGGACCTGCTGCCTTCTCCTGCCCTGGCTGCCTTCCTGCAGCCACAGCACCCTTTAGGCCCCTGTATCAGGCCTGTAGCACATCCCTGTCTCTGTCCCTGTGGCCAGGTTCCTCCTGATCTACAGCTGGAGCAAGAGCATGCACCTCTCAGCCCTTGCAGCCTTTTACAGGGCCCATCCTGGCCCTCATTGGCTGACTGCTCCCTACTCTAATTGGCCAGGGTTGCACAAACCTCTTCTGGCATGCTTGTAACTCTCTCCCACTACACATCACCACATACAAATGCTTTAACATAAATGTACAGCACCACTGCACATCATCACATAAACACACACGAACATAAATGTAACACACTAAATAATAATGCAAAATATTGTTTACTGTAAAATACAAATGAGTTGATGTTACTTTGGTAACCTATTTGAATTAGCTGACATCCAATCATTTTAAATTCTCAGTGTTACTATTGTATTAGCATAGTACATTGCATTTAATTGGAGATAGCAATGATTTCATTCAACATCCTGATTTGTTTACTATCCAAAAATATTTTGTGCTTCTTTCTTCCGGTTTTTAGAATTCAGATATAATTATTTCTAGGCATTGAAGGGTCATATTTAAAATAGAGCTATTGATTAATCACAGTTAACTCAAGCAGCTAACTGAAAAAAGTAATTACAATTGTAAAAATTAATTGCTGTTTTAATTGCATTGTTAAACAATAGAATATGGATTGAAATGTATTAAATATTTTTGAATGTTTTTCTACATTTTCAAATATATTGATTTCAATCACAATGCTGAATGCAAAATGTATGTCCTCACTTTACATTACTTTTATTACAAATATTTGCAGTCAAAAAATAAATAGCATTTTGCAGTTCACCTTATATAAGTATTGTAGTACAATTTATTATGAAAGTGCACACAGAAACAAAACAATGCAAAACTTTATAGACTACAAATCCACTGAGTCCTACTTCTTCTTCAACCAATTGCTCAGGCAAACAAGTTTGTTTACATTTGTGGAGATAATGTTGCCCACTTCTTATTTACAATGTCACCTGAAAGTGAAAACAGGCATTTGGGTGGTTCTGTTTCAGCCAGCATCACAAATTATTTATGTGCCTGGCGTGCAAAAGATGCATATGTCCCTTTTGGCTGCAAGCACTATTCCAGAGATCGTGCGTGCATGCTAATGATGGGTTCTGCTTGATAGTGATCCAAAGCTGTATGAACCAACACATGTTCAGTTTCATCATCTAAGTCAAATACCACCAGCAGAAAATTAATTTTCATTTTTGGTATTTTGGGTGCTAAAGTTTCTGCATTGGAGTGTTGCTTTTTTAAGATTTCTGAAAGCATGCTCCATAATTCATCCCTCAGATTTTGGAAGGCACTTCAGATTCTTAAACTTTGAGATGAATGCTGTAGCTATTTTTAGAAATCTCACATTAGTGCCCTCTTTGTGTTTTGACAAATCTGCAATGAAAGTGTTCTTAAAATGGATATGTGTTGGGTCATCATCCGAGACAGCTAACTTGAAATATATGAGGAAATTCAGGTAGAACAAAGCAGGACACATACAATTCTCACCCACAAGGAGTCCAGTAATACATTTAATTAATACATTTTTTTTAATAAGTGCCATCAGCATGGAAGCATGTCCTCTGGCTTGGTGGTTGTTCAAATGTTCAGCATGTCTGGTATGTAAATACCTTGCAATGCTGGCTACAAAACTACCATGCAAATATCTGTTCTCACTTTCAGGTAATATTGTAAATAAGAAGTGGGCAGCATTATTTCCTATAAATGTAAACGAACTTGTTTGTCTTAGCAACTGTCTTTTCAAGAAATAGGACTGAGCGGACTTGTAGTTTTACATTGTAGTATTTTTGGATGCAATTATTTTTTGTACATAATTCTACCTTTTAAGTTAATCTTTCATGATAAAGAGATTGCACTACAGTTCTTGTATGAGGTGATGAAAAATGCTATTTCTTTTGTTTTTACCATGCAAATATTTGTAATAAAATAAATGTAATGTTAGCAATGTGCATTTTCTATTCTGTGATGTAACTGAAATCAGTATATTTGAAAATGTAGAAAACATCCAAAAATAATTAAAATGTTGTTCAACAGCATTATTAATTGTGATTAACTTTTTAATCACTTGACAGCCTTAAATTAAAATATTCTTTTCAGTGTGCATTAATGTGAATAGGCCTTTTAAAATACAACTAAAACATTTATTTGTGTTCACATATCATTTAGAATACACACACACACACACACACACACAGACAAATATGTATAGATAAGGAAACCTCTGAATACGTCTACATATTCACAGGAAAAAATGAGACAATATGTATAATTCATGTTAAAATGTCCAACTTGAAACATGTGAAAGCACAGAAATGAAAAGTAAAGGAATATCAGTGTTGAATGTGGTGTCAAAGTGTAGCAGTATCCCAGAACCTCAATCTGCAGAAATGTGAGCGTCAGGAAAAGCTAGACTCTAATCTGACCTACATTAATTACAAATCAGTTGTGATTAATGTTTGGAGTTCCTAGAAACCTTTGCACCATGACAGGAAAAAGACAAATGCAAAGTGCTCCACTTAGGAAAGAACAATCAGTTTCACACATAGGGGCTGTGTCTACATTGGCACCCTTTTTCGAAAAAAGGATGCTAATGAGACCAGTCGCAATTGCAAATCCGCGTGGGATTTAAATATCCCCCGCGGTATTTGCATTTACATGGCTGCCGCTTTTTCCGGCTCGGGCTTTGCCGGAAAAAAGCGCCAGTCTAGACGGGGATCTTGCGGAAAATAAACCCTTTTCCGCAAGATCTCTTATTCCTACTTGCAAGTAGGAATGCAAATGCAAATACCGCGGGGGATATTTAAATCCCCCGCGGATTTGCAATTGCGACTGGTCTCATTAGCATCCTTTTTTCCAAAAAGGGTGCCAATGTAGACACAGCCATACAGAATGGGAAGTGACTGTCTAGGAAGGAGTACGGCAGAAAGGGATCTAGGGGTTATAGTGGACCACAAGCTGAATATGAGTCAACAGTGTGATGCTGTTGCAAAAAAATCAAACGTGATTCTAGAGTGCATTAACAGGTGTGTTGTGAGCAAGACATGAGAAGTCATTCTTCCGCTCTACTCCGCGCTGGTTAGGCCTCAGTTGGACCAGTTCTGGGCACTGCATTTCAAGAAAGATATGGAGAAATTGGAGAGGGTACAGAGAAGAGCAACAAGAATGATTAAAGGTCTAGAGAACATGACCTATGAAGGAAGGCTGAAAGAATAGGGTTTGTTTAGTTTGGAAAAGAGAAGATTGAGGGGGGACATGATAGCTGTTTTCAGGTATCTAAAAGGGTGTCATAAGAAGGAGGGAGAAAACTTGTTCAACTTTGCCTCTGAGGATAGAACAAGAAACAATGGGCTTAAACTGCAGCAAGGGAGGTTTAGGTTGGATGTTAGGAGAAAGTTCCTAACTGTCAGGGTTGTTAAACACTGCAATAAATTGCCCAGGGAGGTTGTGGAATTTCCATCTGTGGAGATATTTAAGAGTAGGTTAGATAAATGTCTATCAGGAATGGTCTAGACAGTACTAGACTGGTCCTGCCATGAGGGCAGGGGACTGGACTCGATGACCTCTCGAGGTCCCTTCCAGTCCTAATATTCTAATATTCTATTATTCTAGGAATATGCCTGTTCCCTGATGATTCTATCTATTTTGAAACCTCGCTGAATCAAGCATCTAAGTAACTAGGAAGAAGAACTAGTAGCTCTTTGGAGAAAGGATGTAGGATCAACCCCTTCCACATTTATGAAAAAGACCAATAGTGATGGAGGCAATGGAGCAGGACAAGCACATGTGACCCAATGCCCTTTCCCCCCATCTCTATGGAGAAACATACAACTGGTGGGTTGGGAAAGTGAAAGGGAAAAGAAACATTCCCACCTACCAAAAGAGAATTATTTGTTATGGGGAGATGTGGGGCGGGGACCTATTTATTCTCCCTCCTTTACAAAAGAGGAAGGGATGGACCAGCTTAATTGTCAGTGGAAGCTGATTGTACTTGGATCCTCTCAGTTCACCTTTGAAACTGTCTTTTAATATATATCTGTACAGTACCCAGGATACTTGTGCTCCAGCTCTAATTGGTGTACAAACAATAAAAGCAAGAGCTAGAGATAAGCAAAAGTAGCAGGAATATCAGTTCTCTCATACCCAAGCAGAGATATATCTGTAAGCAAGTCTTTATTATGACAAATAGAATAATTGCAGTTTAAGAAGCTAAAAGTGGAAACTCCAGTGGAATCAGAAAATAAATGGCTTGACCCACATTGATTGTTGCAGGACAAAACAAGACCTGCAGCAATGAGAATGTTGCTATCATTCACCCTAGGGTTTGGAACTGTAGCTGTAATTAATATTATTAGCCTTTGGGAAAGTGTATATAGAGATGTCACAAATAGCACTCTCTTTTTCCTATATTGAGACCCCCAAGTTTTACAAGATGGATTTGAAGAAGCCATCTTTCCAGATTATCTAAAACCCTTTTCCCATTACCGCTCCTGCAGCATAATGGGGCAGAACAATACCTGCAAGAGTGGAAGTAAGTGTTTCTTTTTCTTGTTCACAAGATTAAAGAACTAAATATTCTCATATCTTTGGGGGCAGCCTTTCTGCTGTTATGATCAAAGGCCATTTATGCCTAGCTGAAAACAGGATAGGGGCATGTGTTCATGTGTGAAAAATACCCACTACTGCATTTAAATGGGTCTCAAAACTCCAAAACGCTTTCACTTCCCACTTTGTGCGATGGACCCCACTTCACCTAAAAATCTGGATAAAGAGATATTTGTAGAGACAAGGACATCTAGAAGGCTCTAGTAGGGATGCAAAAGGAAGAAGTGGAAAGAGGATGTATTTGCCAAGGGGCTATTGCCAAGTTTTAAGAATCAGTCCTCTTTACAGGTGCTGGGCCAGTTTACATGGACATACTATAAGACTTATAGGTGATTTCCCCTACTTAAAGGGATGTTTCAAAGAAAACAAAATGGTTTAGATTGAAACTGGTCACTTTGGTTGGTCATTGGGGCCAATAACTATAACTTATATGCAACACACTATTTAAATAATAGACAATGTTATATATTTGTACCACAGCGGTACCATTCTGTTAGGCTACGTCTACACTGGCAGCTTCTTGCGCGCAAGAACTCTTTTGCGGAAGAGTTCTTATGAAAAAACTCTTCCAGAAGAGAGCGTCTACACTGGCATGTGCTTTTGCGCAAGAGATGTGCTTTTGCACAAGAGCATCCATGCCAGTGTAGATGCTCTCTTGTGCAAGAAAGCTCCGATGGCCATTTTAACCATAGGGCTTTCTTGTGCAAGAAATTCATGTTGCCTGTCTACACTGGCCTCTTGCGCAAGAACAGTTGTGCAAAAGGGCTTATTCCTGAGCGGGAGCGTCAGAGTTCTGGCGCGCAAGAAGCCCTGATTTCATACATTAGAACGTCAGTTTACTTGCGCAAGAACACGCGGCCAGTGTAGACAGGCAGCAAGTTTTTGTGCAAAAGAGGCTGCTTTGGTGCAAGATCGTGCCAGTGTAGACACAGCCTTAGGCCTTAGTAGTAAATATATTGTTTAGGCACTACCGCTCCATTTTCTCAGCATTTTGCCATCCTTTCAAGATTTTTATAATGGAATTTTCAATTGTTATCCATTGAGATAATTATCCTGTCTTTTGTCAGCACCCTTTTTTATTTTTAGCTTCCTAAGTGAAGACTTTCCATGTTGTTTTCTGGTTTGTTAAATCTTGTTAAATAATACACTAGGTTTGCATATAGATGTGTAGCTAAAAAAGGATGGGAACTCAACAGTAAGGTTCAGAGGGAGAACAGGCTGAGTTTTTATTGAATATTTAAAGGAAACTAACTTTAGCTGTCTATATTTAGCCAATCAGTTTGCTTAAAAGCTTTTTTTGGTATCAGCCTTATTCTTACATGTTTAAACAGATATAAAAAACCAGCACAGAAGAAATAAAAAGCAGAAAGGGCTCTATCAGCGAAGTTGTAACAGACACAATATTATGACTCTAAAATGAAACAGGATTATATTGTAGGTATGATTTTCTATATTTTCATTTTGCGTAGGAAGCTATGTTCACATTTTATATGGCAAGATCTGAACTTGTGAATTTTCAGTGAATATTTTTTATTCTTGCAATGAATAGCTATCAATTCTATATTATGAAAAAGTCAACGATTATAAATATTTTAGCAGAGCTATTAAACTGAGGTCCTTCTTTCTATTCCTTAGAAACTATTCAGGTGGGACTTCTACTAATAAAAATTCCAGCAGCTGTGGCACCTTTGCTTATTTCATAGCACCTGTGAATTGCTAGGTGCGTTACAGCAGGTAAGAACCCAGAGGAATTGAATTATACTCATCAAACATTAGACAAACAAAGCTTCTAACAAAATTCAACTCCACTACATATGGAAGAAAAGTCTAGATAACTGTGCAAGGTTAAAGTTACCAAATCTGGGCTCAGGTGTAGAAGTATAACATCTTCAATAATCAAATTAGAAGGGCCATTCAGTACATTGACTTAGTTCAACTTGTTTGAAGTCAGTGGAGTTAGTTGCATTACTATAACTGAGAATGGAATTTGGTCCTAATTGCCCAGCCTATTCTAAGCACAGGCCAACACACTGCACTGTATACTGTAAAATATTTAGTTCCATGCTGCTGATAGGATGAAAGGTGCACTTTCTAACCCCATTCTAATGTAACTAAATATGTAAGTACGACAAAGCCATGTATTATTTAATTAACTAATCAAAACACATTGAAAAATGTTGATTGCATTAAATATGGTATTAAAACATGGAATTTTCTTTATGAGACTGACTGCAGTGACCTATGGAAATAGGTCGAAGAGTCACTCTATTAGGGCTAAGTGCTGAAGATCACTTAGCTTCTGTCACATCTTGAATGTTCTTTGAGTATATTCATTGCTCTGTAAACTTCTTTGGAGTAGACTAAAAAATCCCCTCAGGTAGGAAAAAACAGAACTCTGCATAAGCTTCTGCCATCAGCTTAAGTACTTCATCTCCCCAGAAGGAGATATCAGTGCAGAGAAACCCTCCCATAGATATAATGTTGTCTGCACCAGGAGTTAGTTTGGTATAAATATGTAGTTATGCTGATATATGGTTGTAGACCATACCAGGGTCAGGGTCTGAATCTGTGTCTGTTAGGGTATGTTTAGACTACATGGCTCCGTCAATGGAGCCATGTAGATTAGGTTTCTAGACATAGGAAAACAAAGCAGCAATTTAAATAATCGCTGCTTCATTTACATCAAAATGGCTGCCGCGCTGTGCTGATCAGCTGTTTGGCGGCACAGCGGTAGTCTGGACGCTCCGCGGTCGACAAGGGAAGCCCTTGTCGACCGCCCCGTTATGCCTCGTGGAATGCTTCCCTTGTCGACTGCAGAGCATCCAGACTACCGCGCTGTGCCGCCAAGCAGCTGATCGGCACAGCGTGGCAGCCATTTTGATGTAAATGAAGCAGCGATTATTTAAATCGCCGCTTCGTTTTCCTATGTCTAGAAACCTAATCTACATGGCTCCGTTGACAGAGCCATGTAGTCTAGACATACCCTTAAAGTCTAGGGAAGTTTTACCATTCACTCCAATGGGGGAAAGATTTTATTGGGAAAATATGTAATCACAAGTATTAATTCATTTCCCCATATAATAGTGCAATTCTGATTCCCTGTTACGAGCTGCTGTTAGTCATATTGACACTCCACTCCAAATTAATACACAGGCTATCAGTGAAACTTTTAGGTGGAACTACCCCCCATCATTATAACTATATTATCTTAGTTCACTAAAATAATTTTAATTTTTGAAAAGACCTACTGCATACATTACAATGGTGACCGATGGACAAATACATCAGTATGTGGTGTGGATGAAGCTATTGATAATGTACCCAAGACCACATACTGTGAAAAAATAATTTAAAAAACCCTATTGACTAGAAATTTTTTCCAAACTTTATGAAATAAAATACATATTAGATTGAAAGTCATATTCTACTTCTCCACTGCTCAATGTTGATTGCAGACATGTTATTTTTCTATGGCCTTATCCAGCAAGCTACTTAAACATGTGCCTAATTTCAAGATAATGAATGTTGCCTTTGGAGTCAGTTTCTCTACTCACATACTGAAAATTAGGGACATGCTTAAGTACTTTGTTGAATCAATGCCACGAAAATCTGCATTCTTCCTAAAATACCTTAACAAACAGTTCTGCTGTTTGACTCTAGGGTTCAAGTGAGATCTAAGAAGTATACAATTCTTGCTAAGCTTTTGACATTACTATATTATTTGTTATTGCAATTACTTTATTTGCTTGCTGTAGTAGCAATACTGCTTTCTTACACAGATTTTATAAACTGACATTTACTAGGTTACACGCTAGTCCTAAGAGCGTCTGAAACATAAATTGTAGTTTTGTAACATTTAAGTTTTGACCAGCACTCTGTCTATGTAGTTTAGGTTAAACATTTTGTTCTGACATTTGTTAAAGGAGCATTCAGCAAAGCCAGAATCTTGCTGCTAGAGCAGGATAGGGCAAGATGTGGCCCAAGGGCCAGACTTGGCTCATGGACTGCATCTGGCTACTTTCTATTTATATCCTGCTGCCCTTGCCACAGAATTTCTAGGCAGTGGTTCAGGTAGCAGGATCCTATTTAAATGGCTCACAGCTCATGGTTGCGGCACTACCCCAGCAGGGACTGGAGCCATGATCCCTTTGGGGCTGGGAGCCCTTTACTGTGTTTTTAATTCAAAGCCTCTGGCCCGAGACAACTCTAGGGGGAGGCTAGTCATCAGCCCCACCCCTACTGCCTCAGGCGCTGCTGCTACTGGGGGCAGAGACAAACCATGCCCATGTACTAAAATTCATTAAGTGGACCCCCTGCAAAAATTATTGCCCACCCTTGCACTAGCATGAGTATCGGGCAGGGAGAAGTTGGGTGAAGGTATTCTCCTTATGCCTTCATCACCAAGCACATGCACTGGCTGCAGTGTTGTTTTGGAATGGCTCCTGCAGCCCATTGTCTACACTGAGGGTGGTGGATCAGAGAAACTCTTCCATCAACTTTCCCTACTCTTCTCATCCGGAGTAGAGTAACAGGGAGAGCAATTGTGATGGATAGGGCAACTCTTCACTGTACCCACTCAATTAACTGCTGGTGGTGGCTTGATCTCACGCTATGTCTACACTGCACACTTATTTCAAAATAATTTGTGTTATTTTGAAATAACAGAGTGTGCGTCTACAAAACAAGCCCGTTATTTTGAAATAATTTTGAACTAATGGGCTTTTTACTCCAACTTCTGTAACTCTCATTCCATGAGAAGTAAGGGAAGTTGAAGGAAGAGTGTTCTTCCTTTGACTTCCTGCTGTGTAGACAGTGCCTAAAGCCGAGTTAAGGTACTTTGACTTCAGCTGCGCAATTAACATAACTGAAATTGCATATCTTAACTCGACTTTAGCTTGCAGTGTAGACGTACCCTCAGAGTGTTGATCCCCATGTTAGTGTAGATGTAGCCTTAGTCACTCCTTTTTACACTTCTGCTATGTTCCATTGCCAAAGAGCCCTCTGGAAACTTACCCACACAATCAAATCCTACTAATTAATCTATTTAAACAGCTTGATCTAGGGATGTCAACTGTCTTACATCATGCGGAACAGGCCTAAATTGCCTCAGAAGTACCCACCCTCTATACCTTGTGTGTATTATCCCACAGAGTAGTTGCAGGACTGATGTATGTCTTCCTCACCCGCAAGTAACTGTGGACACCTGCTCTGTGCAGCCAGTCTTAGTGCTTTCTTTCTCCTTGCCCCCAGCCTCCTCCAAGCCTCACTGCAGCATAGTCGACAGACAGATATCACTGTGAGGGAGGCAGGTAGACAAGGAGGCAACTGCAGGCCAATGCATTAACTCCCCTCAGTAACAGCAGAGCTGAGCACTCTTATCTAAGGCATCATATACTTTTTTCAGGGTTGATGGGAAAAAATAAGGATTGTTTTTTGCTGCTCATAGCCACCTCTTTCAGGGTCTCGGGGCAATAAGAGGAACTAGAAGTCAAAAGAAGAGAGAAAAATGATTTGCACAGAGGGGTGGGAGAATTCAGAGGGAAGGCAGATGGAGAAGGATTCGGAGTCATGGGGGAAGACAGAGGGGAGCATGGAGCTAGACTAAGTCCAAGAAGGGCTAAAGAAATGAAAGGGGAACGGGCTGGAGGGAGCAAAAGTGAAAACACACACCATGAGCACTACTTGGTTGATTTTTATTGTAACTTTATTTTGTATTTCCCTGGTGGATGGCCTATGTATCTGAGTTTAGGAGAAAGCAGAGGGGTGGCTATTTTAAGAACTCATGTTTAATTAACATTGCTGGCTCTCTTCCCTGGCTCCTGTAGTTAAATGTTGGGATTGCTTTGACAGCTAGCTACACTTCCATTACTTCTGGTTTGTGTGTGTATGGTGGGTGATTGTGGGATGGATGTTTTGTTCATTGTTTTTTAATCCTTTCTTCCCCATTTCCTCTCCTTCCTCCATGGACAAATTCAACCTATAAACAGTATGACACGACTGTTTTCAATGTAGATGCATGGAGAGCTGTTTTCAATGTAGATGCATGGAGAGCTGAATCATGGTATGGTGTGGTCCTCCATGTTGTTGGCTGAGTTTTATGCAAGGGGTCAAATTCTGCTGTCAGTTTTGTAGCTGTAACTCCTCGCTGCAAGCTATGTACCTGTGTGATTTTTCTTCCTCCTCTCCCATTGCCTGTTAACTTATTTTGTTATGTTGCACATTAGACTGTAAGCTATCAGGGATGGAGGCCATGTCTTATTAGGTGTTTATACAGCCTCTGGGGCCATGATCCTGACTATGCTATTGAACTCTATGACAATAGAAATATAATATATGTGGAGCGTTCTCTCTCTCTCTCTCTCTCTCTCTCTCTCTCTCTCTCTCTTTGTGTTATGCCCTGCTTTCTCCTTTTGCTTTATTTTAGTCTTTGAACACACCCTCATTTCCTTTCCCTCCCTTCGCTTGGAATTTACTCATCTCTATCCTTATCTCGTTACATTTTCTTCACTGTCTTCACAGTGCTTGCAAAGGAAGAAAAAAATTACTGTCATTCTGATGCTGCAGTGGATCAGTGCAGCAGTGTGTAGCACTAAAGTGTAATGTGTAGCACTAACTGTCTTATATTAAACAGTTGCACACAGTTACTACAAGCACTAGTGGTTTGAAACATCTAGGCGAAGAATTAGCACCGGAGCATAAGTTTGTGGGATATTTTTTTCTAAATATAAATCCATTTTGTGAAAGTGGATAAGTTAGGTAATTATCTATTCAGTTTTTGTGCTGCCATTGATGGCTTGTCTGTGGTTCACTCTATCCATTAATCCTCAGTGTGTGTGTATGGGGATGGAAGCCGCACAATGCATCAACAACATTATGCCTGAACACACTACTGGACTGATGCCAGCACGGTGCAGAAGTATGGATATCAGTACCATAGGACCCCTTCCTAAATACCCACCCCCGCAGCCACGGCTCCTTGGATTAAGACCCCCAACCCCACACCTCCACACCACCTTGACATTTCAGATTTAAATAGCTGAAAACATGACATTTACAAGTTTTAAAACCCCATGATTGTGAAATTGACCAAAATGGACCTTGACTTTGGTAGGGCCCTCATAATAAGAACTGTGTTTCTCAGCACTTTTGGAAAATGGGCCCTTTATTTAAGAACCTAAATTTGGAACATTGAGCCTAAATTTAGGCACTATTATCGTAAACATACTTTATTTGCAGACTTGTTTTATTAGCCACCATTAACACATGCACAACTTATTTGGCCAAGGCCAAACTGGAACTGATCCCAAAGATTGCTAATATTTTTGTCCATGTATTGTGGGAGTTCCCCATCTTGCTCTTGTCTAACCCTCTAATTTGCATATAATTTCTTTGGTTTGTGGATGAACAGGCTTTTCAAATTAATTTCTTGCTGTTACTTCTTTGGAAGTTCCTGTATGGTAATTCTCTTCTGCAATATAAATTAAGTCTAATCCAAGTATAAAAATGAAGTATTATGCTCTTTCTTATATGCAAAAACTAGCTATGTATCTATTTTTTTCTCATTGCTCAAATATAGTATATTGTTCCTGTTCTCCTGCGGTCTGGTCCTGAGTTCCCATTGACTCAATGGGAACTGAAGATATTCAGCTCCATACAGATTCTGAGCTAAACTGTGGTATTCAAAATACATGCCTTACTAGGCTTGTTTTAAATGAGTTTGGTGTGTAAAGATTTAATACTGTCTACTGAGTGCTAACAAACTTCATGCTTGACACTAAGCTTGATCAGCCTTCACTAAGTGATATTCTTATAGCAAGAGGGCATGTGCCTGCAAGGTCAAAGATCACAATACAGTATTTCTCATGCCTTTTTACACATTGTTTCTATTATGAGAAATTGTCGAACAACTATAAAAATAAAGTGCTAATGTAATGTACAGCCTCTTTTCAGATTAAAAGAAAATTAGAGAGAAATGTGTTCATGCACGTGTTTGATGCTGAAATGTTCATGCTGGGCTTAAAGCCATTCACATCCTCTTGCATGACCACCTGCAGTACCAGATTTAATTTGTTAATCAGGAGTAAACCCCAAAGGCTGCCGTGACGCAATTAAAATTTAATATGCACGTGGAATTTCTGATGCACACCAGGTTTAGAAACAGCCTTGATTTTAAAAATAGACATTTCACATCTCTGGGAGTTGATATAATGATATTATGGGAACTGAATGACGTTCCCAAGAGTAACTGGAGTTTATGCAATATTTATTTCTGCATTTCTTTTCAATGGTTTTATAGCATTTTGATGCAGAGTTGTATAGAACATTAGTTTCTTAATGTGCTAGGTCCTGTCCTTCACTGAAACTGGGACTGTCTCAGCAAAGTAACTTATCTAAGCAAACTTATTTGGCTTTGAAATAATGGCTGAGAAGTAATCCTGAAGAGAAGAAATGGTAATTGACTCAACTTGTAAGGTATTCCTCTCCACACAGTAGTTTTTGGAAACTTAACCCTTGAAGAGTTCCAAATAAGATACTTAGATGTAGTAGTTTTTACATTTTGCATTGCCATCTGGAAGGTACTGAAATGAACCGATCTTGTTTTGATTGAGTATCTCAACTAATTAGTTTTTGGAGATATCTGTGTGCATATGGAAAATAGAATTATCCCCCTAGTTGTGTAGTTAATAACTATATCAAAGACTGTAGCTAATTTCTAGCAGACTTATAGGTGTACCAAGTAACAAATGCAGGGCTGCCTGGTGTCCAGTTTTTGAGTGGAATGCCCAGTCAAAAAGGGACCCTCACAGTTCTGATTGGCACCACGCACCAGTCTGGTCAGCACTGTTATGGGGCTAAAGGCTAACGCAGGCTCGCTACCTGCCCTGGCTCAATGCTGCTCCCAGAAGCAGGACCGGGTCCCTGCATCCCTTAGATGCTGTGTCAGCTAGGAACTGAGAACCTCTATGCCCCACCCTGCCTGCTGTCTCCATAGCTCCCATTGGCCATAATCTATGACCAACGGGAAGTGGAGGGGGACAGTGCCTGCAGGTACGAGGGCAATGCATGGAGCATCCAGGCTTCTCTGGCTGGCATGAACCTAGAAGCCACAGGAATCTGGTGGCCACTTCCTGGGAGCCGTGATGGGAGTGTTGGAAACCACCTTTGCCCCATACACACACACCTCAACTCCCTTCCCCAGCCTGGCATCCGTTTCCACATCTAAACTTCCTCAAGAAGCCTACATCCTCCACCCCTTATCACAGAAACCCTGCCCCACCTCAGGTGCCTTCCTGCACTCCAAACTCCTCATCCCTATCCCAGAGTCTGTAGCCAAAACCCCCTACCTCCTCCTTTCCTGCACTGCCTCCCAAAGTCTGCAACCCCTTCTGCACCACACTGTCCCACCCAGAGCCCAAAGCCCATTTACCAATTTTTAAAATTTACTTTGTATCATAGATCTAAAACCTAAAATTGCTTAATCTTACCACTCTTTCTAACAGAGAGAAAGTCAACTCTGCCTCTACCCACAATACCTCGCCCCTGATATTTGAGGAGCTCAGCTCTCCAGACCAAAGTTTGCTCTCAGTTGTACCAGCAAAACTGAGGACAGAATTTGGGCCTATTTTCCCTGTTAATATGACTGTATTGGGTGCTGTCAGCATTAACTCTGGGGACATTCAGCACCCTGCAGGATGAGGTTCAATATTGGTAATTTCTTCCTTTATTGGTTCTACTAATCTTGGGCTAGATCTTGTTCCCATTCAAATCACAGGCAAAACTCTGACTAATTTCAGTGTTGAATGATCAAGCCCAAACAAACACAGAGTCTATGGGATCATTACAAGCACAGCATTTTGTATGTGTTACACAGATCTCAATTACTGCCAGTACAAGAATCCATGGATTTTCTGTGCTGCTTCTCCATCTATTTGGCAATGGCATCAAGAAAATTAATCTTTCCTATAACTTCTCTGTGTCACATTTATTCTGTTCACTGTGTGTGATGTTCCCCTCTTGGGAAAGTGGAATTGTATGGAAGATCATTTGTTTTCTTTAGAAAAAATATAAATTGGCAGATTGGTGTGTTATGGAATATGAATTCAGACTACCTGTGAAAGTTTCATTCACTCCCCTTGTGTCTTGTGTGTATGAATTACAATACTATCTTTAATTACATCATGGCATATTATTTTTTCAGAGATCCCCCACTCCGAATGGAAGGTGCTCAGTCAATGATCAGCTATTTAATATTTTGTTTTCTCAGAATTTGCTCAAAATGTAGCACAGTGTTCGCCCCTCTCCTCCCAGCCTGCTTGCCAGGAAGTCTAGTTCTTGTGAATTCTGAATGCAAATCAGCACTGGCTAAGGAGCTCACTTCTGGTGTCAGACCCCAGCCTACCCCAGCCCGCAGCAGACTGGAGCTGCAATTACATACTGAGCTTGTACAAAGTGGTTTTTCAAGAGCCTGTAATTTGGACAGATTTTTCACAAGTAAAGCAAAAGTCAAGTCCTTGACACAGAAATCCTCCTGCTGCCAAATTTCAAGCTTCAGCTCCAAAGCCTAGGATATAAGCACGTTATTTTCAAAGAAAAGACCAACGTTTTTCAGTATGGGCAAAACAATGTATTTCTCCCAAGACTTGCTCTTGGAAGTGGCTGAACCATTTTGGCTGAAAGTTTTGGAAAACAAACTGTAGGAGACATTAGCATGGAGAATTCCATGCCAAATTGGCACAGTTTATACATTTACAGCATTCTGCAATCTTCCAATGGGTCATAGACAAATTTTGTGAGCAAAGATCAGCAGAAGAAATGGATTTTATTTTTTTCCTCCTGTTTTTATTCAAACTTCCTCCTTTCTTTCTGCTTCTGAAATTGATAGCAACTCTGCCACAGGCTTAATCACAAACATTAGCTCCTCGGTCACAAAGAGGAAACAACTTCAAAAATCAACAAGAGAAAGGCATCTAGAAAACTAAGTACAAAATTTAATCTTTTAAATAATCCAGTATCAGTTTCTGTTGGTAGGAACAGTTAATGGGCAGCATGTACCTGAATCAAATAAAATTAGAATAAAAAACCCCCACCTACTGTTCTGAGCCAAATAATTTCTGCATTTCTGCATCTCTGCATGTGTTTTGAGATTTAGTATTTCCCGATGAACATTGAAAGCATGGGACTAGCAGGAGAAAATGCTTTTCTAAATGTTTTAATTTATGTAATTATATTAAAAGAAGTGGAGCACAATCTTGAAAATTATAGCAGTGCAAATGGCTTGTTACTGCATTGGTATTTTCATTGTAAAGCTGATTTTCAGTTATACTTTAACAGTATGGTATTTGCTGACATGCTGAAAAATGTGAATAAAACATTTGTCCCAAGAACATCTGTGTTAGTAAATTTACTTTTGCATTAAATAAATTGGATTTTATAAATGTATAGAACGGTAGGAGAGAACAAATTGGTTTGTTTGGAGCTCTACTATGTCCAGCAATTATTACTAATACCCATAGCCCTCAGCTTCTTTAAAAAGTTCCTTGCCTCATTGAAGTGAATAGCCAGAATCCTGTTGACTTCTGCAATGCCAGGAATTCATCTTTTATATCATCAATAATCTGCCCCACTTTCTTTTATCTGAACTTTGCAAACTAAAAAGAATGACAAGCAAAGCATGGAAGCAATGTGGTTGTAAATGTGTTGGTCCCAAACAGACAATGCAGGAGAGGTGATACTTCATACTGGACCAACTTCTTTTGGTGAAAGAAACAAACTTTTTTGGCTAATACAGAGCTCTCCTTTTCACACTTCCCTACATTGTATAATCTTCTGGACAAAGGACACCAATCACTGTAGCTTTTGTAAATTACCATTTGTGGCTGAGGGACTTCTTGATGCCAACTACTAGCAGTGCATTAGGTTACAGGAATCCCCTGGGTCTGGAGTTTACATTCTAATTCATTAAAAGAGTGACACATAAGGTCTCTGATGAAAGCCTATACCATACTGGTCATCTTATTCATTGGGAGATGTATGTATGGGTGGTATTTAAGGATTTCTGTATATATGTACAAAATGAACTTCCTAGAATGGTCCCATGAGACAGGATGAAGAAATGTTTAGCTTTCTGGCCACATGAAAATGAAGTATTGTAAACTTTACGTTAGAGGCACATTTACACACTGAATCAAATGCTAATGGAGGGATGTGAAAACAACATGGAAAAAGTACACAGGAAAAAAATGAGCCGTGCAGAGTGATATCCTGTTCACAAACTAAAACAACGGCTTGAGGGACTATATTTAGGTGGCACAGAGGAACCTCCAGTAATTACTTCAGTCTGGGAAGACAAGTTGCCAGCAGGCTTGAACTCAGAAGACAGGTCTCTGCTAAACTGGTTGAGAATGTGGGGTAATGTCTTGTAGGAAATAGGGTAATGCCTTATTAATTTAGTCTCTAGCAAGAAGATGATGTTGTTTTATATGTAACCATTTGTTTCCAATATTCTTGATCACTTGGATTTCCCTTCTTTGATAATAAATGTATTATTTTTCACTATACCTAAGTGTTGTTTGTTCAGTAAAGTGGTGATCCTAAGTGGAATCTGTACACAGTTCCTTTGGACTTAGCAGAACTAAGAGTTTGGTGAGTGCTCAGTGGACCAGGGATTGAGCACTCTAGAGGACAGTTGGAGGACTGAAGGGTTGGGGTATGTCTACCACTACCTCTGCAGACAGAGAAAGGCCTCAGAGGCCTAGGAAGCAATGCTTATGTTGCCAGAGACTACTGATTTCAGGGTATGTCTACACTAGCCCCCTAGTTCAATCTAGGGAGGCTAATGAGGGCGACCAAAATTGCAAATGAAGCGTGGGATTTAAATATCCCGCGCTTCATTAGCATGTTCCTGGCCGGTCACCATTTTAGAAATTGACTAGCCCGAAGTAACTGCCTGCGTCTACGCGTGGCAGTGAAACGGGATTATGAATTAAAGCCCTAACTCGAATTAGCTGTTATTCCTCCTGCAATGAGGTTTACCAGCTAATTAGATTTAGGGCTTTAATTTGTAACTCCGTTTCACTGCCGCGTGTAGACGCGGGCAGTTACTTCGGGCTAGTCAATTTCTAAAATGGCAACCAGCCGGGAACATGCTAATGAAACATGGGATATTTAAATCCCACGCTTCATTTGCAATTTCGGTCGCCCTCATTAGCTTCCCTAGATCAAACTAGGGGGCTAATGTAGACATACCCTCAGGGAACTAATCCACAGCAGGCACAGACAAGAGTGCCTCTCTCTAAGGGTACATAGCAGTGAGATGCTCCATAACTCTGGGTGCCTCCAGGAAACATTGCCCCAAGCACATTTTGTAATTAATTGTAAACTGTTATGAATACTTCAAAGGCCTATTATATTTGGCTATTAGTAACAAAAATATATAAGTAGTTGTACGTGAACTGCCCTTAGACTTTTGTGAATGGAATGTTGTGCCATATTATCACTGGAAAGATAATCTTTATGTCTGCAATAAGACCTCATCTGTGACCTACACTGCATGACATAAATTTTTCATGAGCATAATTGTCTTCATACTTGCCGAATAGAGGCAAATAAGGATGTAGATTGATGAATGTTTTAAAAAGGCACGAGGATAAATTAACTGAATATAAATACATACATCTGTAAAATACTACAGGGATTATGAGGTACTCAGATGCTACTGCAATGGATGCTGTATAAAATAGGTTGATTCTGATTTACCTTTTTTATAGAGACTATTCAAGTCAACAGTAACTAATCAGTGACTTCTCTTTGACTCTCCATCTGCTGTGCTTACCTTTAGGTAGAACAATCAGGAAGAAGGAATAAGAGTATGGTGCATCAGTGGTACATGTAGAAGATCTTTAAACTATCTTTGTCACAATACATGATTTTAAAGGCAGGATGAAAAATTGGGATTTGTTTTTTCTAATGTCTTAGAAACTCTTTCCTTGAGAAATACCAGCAGGGTGACTTCTCCAAATATTAATACAATTGCAATATTGTAACTAGGTTTTTAAAAATGTATTAAGGTAATATCACCTGAAAAAGGCTTGAGATACAAACAGGAAAACAGATTTAAGTTTCAGAAGTAGAAAAGTTTGGGGATATTTTAAGGAAAAGCAATAGAGGTAAATGTGAAAAGTAAATGTGAGTTTTAAATGGCACCATGTTACTCATCATACTATTTATGCTAATTATTCAAGAGAGATGATTATAATGAGACATGAATTCTGGATCTCTGTGATTAGGAGAACCCAAGTAAATGACTTAATAGAAATAGAATTTTTATACTAACTAAACTCAATAAAATCTTTTTTTTTTTTAAGGCACACCTCAGAACTGAACAGTTTCGTCTTTTAAAAAAAAGTCTAATATTTGATACATGAAAATAAAGTTTGTTTTAATAGAAATTGGAGTGTTCCCCTGAGACTGGCTGTTAAAAAAATACAGAGACACATGAAGGAAGGAAGAACAAAAGAAAAAAGAGAAATAAATATTTTTCATATTTATTTTGCAGGAAATATATTTGTTGTAAGCCTGGCCATTGCAGACTTGGTAGTGGCGATCTACCCATACCCGCTGGTCCTGACATCTGTTTTTCATAATGGATGGAATCTGGGCTACCTCCACTGCCAAATAAGTGGTTTTCTGATGGGCCTAAGTGTCATTGGATCAATATTCAACATTACAGGCATTGCTATCAATCGATATTGCTACATCTGCCACAGCCTCAAGTATGACAAGCTTTATAGTGACAAGAATTCTCTGTGCTACGTCATTCTCATCTGGATCCTGACATTTGTTGCTATTGTTCCCAATCTGTTTGTTGGATCTCTACAATATGATCCACGGATTTACTCATGCACATTTGCACAATCTGTGAGCTCACCGTATACAATAGCAGTAGTATTTTTCCATTTCATGCTTCCCATAGCCATAGTTACTTTCTGCTACTTGAGAATATGGATCCTTGTTATTCAGGTACGGCGAAGGGTTAAACCTGACAACAAGCCCAGGCTGAAACCACATGATTTTAGAAACTTTGTCACCATGTTTGTGGTGTTTGTACTGTTTGCAGTCTGCTGGGCTCCTTTGAACTTTATAGGCCTGGCTGTGGCTGTTGATCCAGACAAAATAATCCCCAGGATTCCAGAGTGGTTGTTTGTGTCCAGTTACTACATGGCGTATTTCAACAGCTGCCTTAATGCTATCATATATGGACTCCTGAATCAGAATTTCAGAAGAGAATACAAGAGAATTATTGTCACCATTTGTACAGCAAAGGTTTTCTTTCAGGATAGTTCTAACGATGCAGCAGATAGAATGAAAACCAAACCGTCGCCACTCATTACGAACAACAATCAAGTGAAGGTGGACTCTGTGTGAAAATGGGACCCTTACCATTGCAACTCTACAACAAACACCAGATCTGTTTTATTAGCCACACAGTTGAAGTACTGTAGTGAAATGCTAGTACTACATGAAAGGTACTTGGACAGTGTTCTATGTACAGTATTTGTGAGCCAAAGTAACACAGCCTTGACATGAAGAACCTCCTATTGTACAATAACATATCTTTCAAATAACTCATTTATATGCTTAAGGTATTACAGGGTAGCAGAAAGCTTTTTAATGTTCTGTTTAATATAGATAATACGTGAAACTGGATTGGATCTGAACTGCCATATTAGCTTGACTGTTTGGAAAAGCCTCATCAATTCCCAGCTAGTACTCCTAAATGGCAAGGCATATTACGGTACTGATCCTGACACCCCTAAAAACTTTCATTAAAAGAAAAATGGGACCTATTCATTCCAGTGTAAGGGAATGTGAAAAGGGGAGGGAGAATACTTGAAATCCTTCACTAAGAATCTCAGTCTATATATTTATTTAAGTTTCTATGGTAGTTATAACTTTGTGGCAAGTAAGCCTCCCCACTCCTTTTAAGTAACTACACAGCCTTGTTGAGTTCTCTTTAAAATGGTTTTTAAAGGAGAAATATGCCTGTCTGAGTATCTCAAAAACTACAAGGGTACACAGAACCACTAGGGGCGTGCTGGGGCAGGGTGTCAAGAGCACACATGGATTCATCAGGAGATTAAAGCACATCCAAGGAATGGGAACTCCAAACTTCCCTAATGTCCAAGAGAAATACAAATGGGAGAAGCCTGGAAGCCACCCAAAAGGAGAGAATGGCGAGATACTCTCCGAAGATAGCAGAGAGAAATGCCTGTTGCTCCTCTGTGACTTAAGGGTGGGCTAGGAAATTGCCATGCACTAGACCTCTCCTCAGGAAACCAAATACACTAACGAGGGGCATCTGAGAGGAACGAGAGTTTGTATTAATCATATCAAATTTACTTACTGCTTCCCAGAATGAGTGGGTGACCTGTTCTGACCCTTGGAAGTCCCTAGAGCCCTGTCTAGAAAAGCTTTTAAAAATGTTGGCAATTATGTATGAGGTGTAATGAAAGGGTTATGAATGCCTAAAGAGATTAATAGACCAGAATATTAGAGAAGAGAAAAGAGAAGGCACCACCACCTTCTGATAGGACAGAGGAGTATATGGTTTCCAGTATTGGATCAGCAAATTCTATGCATAGGCAAGAGATGAAGAGGATGGAGAAGGCCCTGGCCTTTACTTACAGTGAACTCCTTTGATGAAAACAAGTTTACAAGAATAAGTTTCAGTTGTTTCAGTTAATGGGCTGAGTTCCTTTCAAACACTATGCAAGAACTGTTCTCTCACTAATCTCACCATCATTAAAAGGAATGACCCACCAAATTAGATCTATAAAGGTTGCAGCTATCATGGCTATCTAATTGTTAGCTATCTTATCCTGGCATATACTGAATTTAGTTCCCATGATAACTGATGCTTGAGCGTTTCTAAAACTGTTCCAGCCATCTCTGTAGGACAAAGAGGGTTTGAATAGCTGATCAGAGTGTTATTATTATATGTTAACTATACAAAATATAGTGGAAAATATTTGATTTTCAACAGTTTAGATGTCTGAAAACATTAAATACTCACTGTAGTCTATATAATTCCTTAACTGTAGACAACCTTAAAAGCCTCTTATCTCATGGGGCATTTATTATTGTACACGTGACAATAGAAATTGTGTGCTAAAGAGAACATATTCATACATACTTGAAACCACACTAACATTTTGGCAACTGAACAGTTTACCTTAAAAATGGGTGCCTCATGCTGTCCTTCACTCACTTAGGCTTATAATGAACCTAACTAACGGTCATAAAACACTTTCTAGATGAACACGCCAGTCAATGCATTATCAAGATGCTTGACTCATCTTTGTTTACATTCAAATCTGTGTTGGCAGTCAAAACCATTGTGTAAATAACCAGTTCTCTTCTTTTGTGGTACCATCATATGATCTGATATGATTAACAGTATAAATTATATCACAGCTTCCTTTGGTGATTTCATCCTTAGAGGATGCTTAGCTGTGTAATGGCATTGCTTATCGTGTATAATTGTATCACAATTATGAGGGAGGCAAGAGCACCCTATGTTAGTCATATTAGAAATACACTATTTAAATTATTACAAAAAGTCTTGCCTTATTTAAAAAAAATATTTTCACTTTAAAACAATACAATATTTTATAATGAATCTGGTAAAGTAGCATAAAGGTAGTTTCAGTAGCCTAATCATCAATGAATTTAGTATTGTCAAAGGTTTTTTTCACTTGCCTGTTTCATACTGAAAGCTTACATGTTCATCACTTCTACATGTGTATGAGCCTTCAAATATCCATTATTGTGGGTTATCTGAGGAATTAAAATATATTTTTGATTATAATAAAAACTCATTTGCTATATATAATAAATCATAGATTATACCAAAGGTCTATATTTTGGTGAACAGGCCTGTAGTTAAAATTGAGAGCATTTTTCAGATCTGATATTTTGAAATATTTGTATGAATTCTAAAACCACAGAAATTGTGTATGTTGGTCATGATATGAGCTGCTAAATATAGCAATAATTTTAAAGACTAATCTCTTGTTCTTTTTGCGGTATTGTTGGTTGTAGTTATTTCTTTGCCCCCAAATTAACATAGATGAGCAGCTGGCTGAAACTTTTAGGAAATTACTTCTTGACCACTTCAAATGTTTCATAGTATGCTCTTTAAAAAAGGTTTCCAAAATCACTCTGAACCAGCAGCACTTCCAAATGCAAAATGACTGCAAATGAAAACCAAAGTATCTATGTTTAGCTCCCTATAATGATTTATGACCTGATTCTGTGAGGTGCTTGCAAGATGCTGAGCAGCCTCTGCTAGAAGTTTCTCAGCACCTCACAGAATTGGGCCCTCTATAATCAATAAATAATGCATAGAACCCATAGTATGCTTCTGTAAGATAGAACTAAGCTATAGCAATTGTGGGTTTACCCAGTCTTGCAATTGAACTGTACAAATGGATGAACCCTAAGGTTCCATCTACACTGTTTGTTTTTTACGGAAGAGGAAATGCAAATGAAGCGCTCATTAGTAAATCTCGTGCTGTCATTTGCATATTCTCTTCTGATCCTTTTTGCGGAAGAGGTTTTTGCGAAAAAAACCCTGCAGTGTAGACAGGCCATTTTTCGGAAGAAACCCCTTTTGCACAAGATCCTGTAAACCTCATTTTTTGAGAAATAAGGGATCTTGAGCAAAGGGTTTTTTTTCTGAAGAATGGCCCCATCTACGCTGCAGGGTTTTTTTTGCAATAACCTCTTCCGCAAAAAGGATCGGAAGAGAATATGCAAATGACAGTGCAAGATTTGCTAATGAGTGCTTCATCTGCATTACCTCTTCTGCAAAAAACAAACAATGTAGACGGAGCGTAAGATAAGTCATTTTTACCTTAAAGGTATTGAAATTCACACCCCTGTGTAGAAGAACAGCACAGGGCTGCTACACTATTTTATTCCAATGAAGCTGGTTTTGGAAACTTAAGTGATGCATAGGCCCTCTGACTATGTATAAATTTCACTCTTTAAGGCCCCAGTCCTGCAATTTGTTACATGTAGATAGACCTCTGCTTTTGAGCAGAGCCTCCGTGAAGCCAATGGACCCCCCCAGGCATGAGCAGAGATTCAGCCATCTGGAACACATTGTAGGATCAAGTGCTAAATCAATCTCAATTTATCCTATTAAGATTCTTTTTTACTGTATGATCCTGGATGTGCTAACAATCTGAGGCTGTCACTGTGGATCACCACAGCCTGAATAGCACTATTGCAGTGTGGTACAGTAATTTTTTGGGGGGATGATTTTCATTGCAAGCTTTATATAACCCAAAAGTATAGCACAGTTTCCTTCTAACTAGCACAGAAAATAACACATTAATATTAGTTAGTGATGATAATATTTAAACAGTGAATGTTCACAGCAATGTACATTAATTTTGAATAGTTTACTTATAGTGCGCATCACAATATTTCTCTCTCTCCTCTCTGCTACTAGTGGAATAACTTGGGAAACCAGCAAAAATGTGTTATTTTATATGGACATGAGAGCAAGAACAAACCTGTTATTTGGCTTTTCTTTATGTTATGTTTCAGAAGATTGTCATCTTTCAATGCTCCATAATAATTTCTTCTACTGTAATCTGTGTAGCAACAAATGCCCAGTCCTACCATGGCTACTCTGTACTGCACCTTTATATTGCTTTTTGAACTATTTTTGCAATGTTATTGTTGATTAGCTTCAAAAGAATTATGACACAAAGGAATTCCTTGGTCCACTGAAACTGCACAGCAAATAATTTTTAAGCACACTTTCAAAGTAGCTTGTTCCTAAACTAGTAGTGATACAAAATAAAAGACATTCCCTTTCCAATATGTGCACTTTCTTTCGGTTTATAATTAATAATTCCCAGCAGTTTAAAATAATTAAGTCTTGCTATTTTCTGTCATTTGCTGACTGAGGCTTTAGACTAGATATCTGCCAGCTAAGACAAATTTGCTTGCCAATTCAGTACCTTTAGAAAAAATACACTAGTAGTAGCCTCACTCCCCAGTTTCTGTATCTCAAATTTTTGCCCAATTTAAATGAGAACCCCATTATGTGATTCTATTATTTCAATTATAAGGAAAAAATCCCACCTCAACATCTTGTACATTTCTGGGAAATTCTAATTATACAAAAGAGTGGAACTTGCCCATAGTACACACCTCTTAGCTTGTATGCTAGAAGAAAGAAAGGAAAGGTGAACAAGGAAGAGGTGCATATGTTAGAATTAATCTGGGATAGCTTTGATGTATACGCTGCCCACACAAAACTTCCATATTACTGAATATTGACCATAATATTTATGATAGCCATGTTATGCATATATGTATAAACAAACTATTCTAATATATTAAATAATATTAAAGATTATCTCCTCAGCTAATGTAAATCAGCATAGTTCCACTGATTTATAGCAGCTGAGGAGCTGGCAGTGTTTAATTTCATACATGTACAGGATACCTACCATAGAATTACACTAGCTATGTTTCTCTCTTAATTTTAAAGTCTATCACTGTCAGCTATCCAGGTCTATATCAAGGTTGTGGAGGAATGTGAAATTGCCTGCAAATCTCGGCAAAATAAACCTCATCCAATGGAGTTGTTTCTGTGACTTATTTTTTAAATAAAATAAATATATAAATTCAACGGCTTGATTAAGCTTCTATTATGTAATCATGGGTCTTTGTTGCTGTATTGGTGCAAACCTACATGCATTTGGCAGATATCCAGAAATCAACCTATTTGTAACTCTATGGCTGTATGGAAATGGCTGTTCCACACACACACTTCCCTTTAGTAATGTCCATATATGGGTGGCTCAAGGATCGTACTTAGTAGCACACATGTAACTGAGGTCTTCATCTCAAGAAGTGTCACTCAGACCAGTATTCCATTTTCATGAGGATGACCTCATTGACTTCAGCATCAGCTACTTGTTAAACTGCTCCAAGGTCAAGCTGTAGAATAGTAACTTAAATTACTGCTAAGAAGCCATACATGCAAAAGCGAGACAGAACACCACGATGAACCATTGTGGAATTTGTTCAAGGATGGACAAAAATTACATTGAGATGTTCTAGCACAAGTCCTAATAGTAAGCTTGAATTTCCCTCCCAAAATCAAATAGTTACATGGATACATAACTACATTTTTGTGCAATCCTTACTGATGCATTGGCTGGGTCAGACACTCATAACACAAAGGCTACGTCTAGACTGGCATGATTTTCCACAAATGCTTTTAACGGAAAAGTTTTTCCGTTAAAAGCGCTTATGAAAAAGCATCTAGATTGGCACGACGCGGCTTTGCGCAAAAGCACTTTTTGCGGAAAAGCGTCCGTTAATCTAAACGCGCTTTGCGCAAGAAAGCCATTTTCGCCATCGGGCTTTTTGCACAAAACAATTCTGGGTTGTCTACACTGGCCCTCTTGAGCAAAAGCATTTGCGCAAGAGGGCTTTAACGGGAGGCGTCATTGTATTTGCGCAAGAAGCACTGATTTTGTACATTACAAAGTCAGTGCTCTGGCTCAAATTCAAGCGGCCAGTGTAGACAGCTGGCAAGTTTTTCCACAAAAGCGGCTGCTTTTGTGGAAAAACTTGCCAGTCTAGACACAGCCAAAGAGAAAGTATATCTAGTGCTTATCATATATATATATATATATAGCCCAATGTCTGTGAATCTGTAACGCTGAAATGCTGGCTGTTCCCTCTGGGCAGCGCTGTTGCCCGAAATGCTGGCTGTTCCCTCTGGGCGGCGCTGTTGCTGAAATGCTGGCTGTTCCCTCTGAGCGGCCTGTGCTGCATGGGGAGTGCGGGGCCCAAACGGCCGCGTGCGCCGCTTGCTCCCCCGCGGCGGCCCGGCTGAGCAGCGCAGAAGTCAGCCAAGCGCCACGGCGGGAGGGGAAGGGGGGGCCGGGCGGCGACGTACATGGCCAGGGGGCGGGGCCTGGATGAGCGTGCATCCCCGACAGAGACAGAGGAGACAGAGAGGAGGCGGAGGAGAGCAGAGAGAGAGTGAGAGGCAGGAGAGGGAGAAGAGAAAGAGCGCTGGAGAGAGAGGCAGGAGGTGGAGGAGAGCTGAGAGAGAGAGAGTGGGGGAGGTAGTAGGAGAGCGAAAGAGAGAGAGAGAAAGACAGAGCAAGAGACCAGAGGCTCAGACAGAAGAGCGAGATAGAAAGGGAATAGGCCGTGGAGGAGAGACCCGGAAATCTTGTCTTATGATGGGCTATTGGCTAGTTTTAAAGAAAGAGAATTGAGATATTTAGAATGATATATAAATACACAGTCCACATTTTGAAAGGACTTCTTCAAGTCATGTTGAACGGTATGCGCCACCGGCTTAGATATGGCAAATAGTCTAACTAGTCTGTCTTTGTGTGAACGTTTCCATCCATGGTCAGGCGGTACATCAAAATATGCAGATTTAAATCCAAAAGAACCAGTGTAGAGCCCTTGGAACTGCAGGATGATAGTTTCACTGATGACATGTACTCAACCCAAGCATTTGCCACAACCCAGTATGTGGCTTATGCCATATTCCACGATAATTCCCTCCCTCTCCTTCCTCTCTTCAGAATTCATCTCTTTTTAAATTTCATATTCCAAACTATGGTCCTTTGTTTCCCATCTCTGATCAGGCCGCCATCTTGATTCTTCACAATCACCTGTTCACAGCAGCCTATCCAGTCATTAGCGAGCATTGCGCTCAGCTGTGCGCTCGGCCCAGCAGCCTGCTCCACTCTGCCCCAGCCTGCTGCACCCCACTTCTCCACAGCAGTGTGAACTGGAGTGCCCTGGGGCCAGGGCACTCTGCTTCCTGCCATTGCTGAGCAGTGGGCGGCAGCAGGCTGGGAGGGTGGCACGGCATGAAGCAGGCTGCCAGGCCTCTCCAGCTCCCACCACAGTGAGTGGGGTGGGTGACCACTGCTGCTGTTGTTCCAGGTCCCTGTAATCCCCTGATCCCTCCTGTCCTTAGGACAGTTGGCACAGCCACTGTGGGGACTTCAAAAGCATGGGGCTTGGGGCAGCTGCCTATGGATGGAATGGCTCTGTCTATAGGGAAAGTTATTACCAGGCATGCCCTGAACCAAGCATTCCATAATGCACTTTCAATATGCTTAGCATATAGTAATGAGGTCCATGCAGCCAGTTAATGTGTAGAAAGTTAGTGCACTGTAGAGTCACACCCTTGGCTTCCCACGTACAAATGCTATGTAGACAAACCATGAGAAAGCAAGCTGGGAGGTGGTGTTTGGTTTCCAGTAGGGAGAAGACTCATATCAGACAGAAAACACAACCCAGCCTGTTTCCCAGGGGCCTTCTTTCCTTCCTAGCACAGCTCTCCTAATGGCTCCAACCAATGGTCCACCTAGTCAGTATCTTCTCTTTGGCATCAGTCACTATTGTCTGAAGAAGTGACAAAACTTGCAAAAGTTGCTTTAGGGTGAGTTTCTAGGCAGCAAGTAATTTGCTTAATCTTCTGAAATATGTAGGTTGATATACCTTATAAATGGTTGTCCTGACCAGTTAACACAAGTGTGGTTATTACTATTATTATTCATATAAATGTGTAGCTGCAAACTGCCTATGGTCAATTTCCAGGTGCTGCGTGTTTGGAGCTTCCTCACCATACATTGAAATGGACAATTTAATGCCCTCATGGTCCTAGTTCTGCTTGCAATTACACTGAATTTCTCCACACCACTCATGGTTTTATATACCTCTATCATATCCCCCCTCAGTCTCCTCTTTTCTAAGCTGAAAAGTCCCAGTCTCTTTAGCCTCTCTTCATATGGGACCTGTTCCAAACCCCTAATCATTTTAGTTGCCCTTTTCTGAACCCTTTCCAAGGCCAAAACATCTTTTTTGAGGTGAGGAGACCACATCTGTACACAGTACTGAAGATATGGCGTATAGTTTGATACTTCCCCTCCTCCTTCTTCCCCTGGCTTCCCTTCCAGCTCCTCCTCCTCAGGTTTCCCCTCCCCTCTCCCACCCTCTCTCTCTTCCTCTCCCACCTCCTTTCCCAGTCTCCCCAGAGGTTAATCTCCCAGTTTTGTTAAATAAAGAGAGTTTCTGTTTTTGAACACACATGTCCTTTATTTTTACATCAGGAAGGGGGCTAGGGAGGGTAAGTGGAAGGAGGTGAGGGAGGAATGGGGTACAAGCCCCCAATGGGGAGGACTGGAGTGGCTCTGCGGGCTCCTCGGGGTGGAAGCTCTCCTGCAGGGCTTCCTGGATCCTGACAGCCCCCCGATTGACCCCCCTGGATGGCAGCCTGCGGCAATTGCAGCCGGGCTGATGGCCGAGTGCTGTGATGTGCCGAGTGAGGGCACTCAGGGCACTCCAAGACAGGCCTGCTTTGCTGTCCCTCATCGAGTTAGACAAGCAAGCGGGGAACCCTGAGAACTGTCTGTCCGGGGTGGGGGGTCGGGATCCTTTAAGCACAGCCCTCGGCTAGCCTGAGGCAGCAGCTCCACACTCTAAGTCCTGGTTCCGGCCAGCCTTAACTTCGGTTCAGGGTCCACTCAATGTGGACATGCTAGTTCGAATTAGCAAAACGCTAATTCGAATTAGTTCGAATGAGTGCATCTAGACCTAAAAACTAAGTTAGTTCGAATTAGTGCTGTAGTGTAGACATACCCTCACTCAGGGCTGCCAACAGACTTTGATGTGCTCTGGAGCCACCCGCAGATCCTCAGGCAGACGGACCAGGGTTAAGGGATAGCTTCTTCCAGTCAGCCTTTCAGCACCTCCCAGTTCACATGGCATGGGGGGGTCCAGTAGCAATTTAAAGGGCCGGGGGCTATGGCTGCTGCTGCAGTGGTGGCAGCTGGAGGCCCTGGGCCCTTTTAAATTACCAAGCCATGAGGCATCTGCCCCTTCCTCACCATTAGCGACTCTGCCCTCATTGTTAAAAACAGGCATCTTATTTGCAGTCTGAATTTGTTTAGCTCCAGCTTCCAGCCATTGGAAGCTATAGCTTTGTCTGCTATATTAAAAAGCCCATTATCAAATATCTGTTCCCCATATAGGTATTAAGCAACTGTGATCAAGTCACCCTGTAACCTGTCTCCATGTTAAACTATGTAGACCCAAAGAGTTCAATCACAAGAAGGCATGTTTACCAATCCTTTAATTATTCTCATCTCTCTTCTCTGACCTCTCTTACCAACTTACCACAGCAGTCTCCAGCTAGACACAGTAGTCCTGCAGCAATAGCACCACTGCCAAATAGACAGGTACTATAACGTTTTTGTGCCTACTCCAGAGTCCCCTATTTATGCATATGAGGGTGTGATTCTATGCCTACTCAAGATGGGAATCACACCCCTAGCTCCATGTGTAGGTGCCGCCTATGCCCATTTGGCCACAACATTGCACCAGCAGCTCATGGCAATAGCTAACTACCTCCATAACCCCCCTTCTCCCCACCATTTGAAAAATGAATGTCTCTCAACTACCAAATGACTGAATGCAAAACTTTTAAAATGTAAGATTATGCTAATACTTAGGGGTACAAAGGAAGATGAAATTTCACAAATTCCAGCCTGAACACACATGTTGATCCATGTGGTGGACCCTCATTACTGTGCTGGGTCTCATAACAATCAATAGAACCCCGCACAGGTGTTCTGGCCTGTCCTCAGAGCATAAGGATCTAAATAAGATTTCACTTATCCTAGTGCAAGGCAATAAGGAAAATCAAGAGAATATCATCTCTTTGTGGGGGAAAAGGATTTTGAACCTGAGATATATGCTCACACTCTTTTATATAATGTTGCTGAGGTATTAAAAACCATATATGTCCCTAGATTTTTATCACTGACATTATGTTTCCAACTGATTTTATTGGGAACCTGGCAATCTCTGTTGTTCTTCAGTCACATAGCCCAGAGTCCGATGGCTCAATGAGCAATTCAGATTTCCTTTAAAACAAAAATTGAGTTTCTAGTCCTCATTGTTGCATAGAAAAGCTTGAAAAACATGAGCAGAGTGCACCTCACTCTTTGGAAACCAGAAGACAAGAAAAAAGAACCCCCAATTTTTTTACACCATCATTTTTGGGATCTGACTCATTTCTGAATGCTTCAAGCTGGCAGTTCTGGAAAACACCAAAAAAAGAAAGGCCTTAATATTTTATATATTTTGTTGCTGTGAGCATAAAAATTGAAACAACAGAATCAATCATTCAGCAATGTTTAACAGTATTTAAATACTGAAAAATGTGTCTCGGATTTGCAGGGATGAAGTTGATCAAATTCAGTCAGTCAATCTGAATCAATGTAATTTCAGCTACTGTAAATAGCTGCTCTAGCACCACACAAATCTTAAGGACATGTCAGCCGGAGAAATAGAATTAATGATTATAATGGGGAAAGAAGTAGTGAGAATTGATCTTATATTTGTATATAGTACACATAAAGATCCGCCTATGTAGGTTCCTCCACAGAGGCTATGTCTAGACTGCAGAGTTTTATTGGAAAAAAATACACAAAATGTGAACCGCAATTTGCGTATCTTTTTCCACTTTCTTTTTTCAGAAGAGGTTTTTCCAAAATTTGGGCTGTCTACACAGGGCCAAATTTCAGAAAAACCTCCTCTTTCAGAACATCCCTTATTCCTCTCACTGAGAGGAATACAAGGATGCTAAAAAAACATGTCTGCTTTTTCGGAAACTGTTCCAAAAAAGTGGACACATTCCCTGGATGTGGCAGAGCTTTTCTGGGATACCTCCAGTATCCCAGAAAAACTCTGCAGTCTAGACATAGCCTGAGGCATTGTTAAATCCTAATTTTTATACATACATCTTCCTCCTACATTAAAAGAACATTAAGGCTGCAAAGGCAAACATGCCAAAGTTAGGAAATTCAAGAATTAAGGGTGCCCACGGCTCTCCCAATTCATTCCCTTGTGTGCATGCAGTGTGAGATAACCTTTAATTAAATTACTGCATATTTTTTCCATAGACCGCTGCTTTACTCAGGGCATCGAATGCATGGAGTTCACTTAATGAGCAGCTATTCAATATTTTGTGTTCTCACTGTTCGATGTGTGGCTCTAAGGCTTATTTATTGCACATTAGTCAGCCCCCTGCACACAATTCAAACGTTGCTCTGAAGTCAGAACTATTAATGTCCTTTTGGGCATCTCTATGGCACTCATCACTACAGTAACTCAGTGCTTCACAAACATATATTTATTTCCACAACACTCCTGTAAAGTTGGCAGTGGCTGTGGCAGGGGGGACTGTGTCAGAAAAATTAAGGTAAAAATCCTGCCAATTTAGAAACCCTATGACCGGATTTGTAGTGTGCGGCATTATATAGCACTCTGTATATTCAAAAGCCCTCTTCCTTTGATTTCAGTTGCAGAGATGAGTGTTCAGTATAGGTTGAACTTCTGTAAACTGGGACTCTAGTCTGCCCATATGTGGTCCAGGACTACAGATGTTCCAGGACCAGAAAGTCCTGGTGGTGGGCTGGTGCCTAGGAGCCATGGGGGCTGACAGGACTGTAGGCTGCTGGCAGCGAGTTGCCCAGTGGGGTCAGGAGCCCAGCTCCCTGCCGCTGGGCTGCCCAGCAGGGCTGCTAGCCTGGAGTGCCCCCGAGGAGCTGCTCAGTGGGGCCAAGAGCAACCCAGCATGACAAGAAGGGGGTGCATGGGGCAGAGGGGCCTGCAGCTGGTCCAGGGCTGGGGGACACAGGTGGTAGGGGAGCCAGATATGATCTCCTTTGGCCCAGCAAAATCCCTCATCCCTTTCCAGTCAAGTCCTGAGGGTGCCGGATCAGGGAGGTCCATCCTGTACTTCTGCAAATCAGACCCTCCAGGGACCCTGAAAACAAGGAACACAAAATTAGTAATCACCAGTGAAACGTTTGGTTTATGTGACTTGATTAGCATCACATAGGAATTCTGTGGCAGAGACTGCAACATAATCCAGTTCTCATGAACAGTGCTCAATTGCCTTAAGTCTGACACTATTCTTTTTTCCCCTCTTTAGTCCCCTGCCTCATTCACTAAGCACTGTCCAACTTCTGTAAAAATGAAAGCAGAGATTCTACAAACAGCCTTCTGCCTTATACACCCCTGATTCTTCACCAAAGCAAGGCCATCCTATGCACTGAATCAGACCAGGGTCCAGTTGAAAAAACTGTGTATCATAACATATACTCATGAGGGAACCAAATTAAGGTTCCACAGGCAACTTTAATTTTGGCATTTCCTAACTTGAGAGTCGATGGCTTTGCAAAGTTATGGTCTTTTAAAGATATTTATGCACACAAAATAAAATCTGTTTAGGTTTTCAAAAGGAAAAAGGAAAGTAAAAAACCCCTAGAAATTTGGCCGTGTGTCATATTGGCACCTTGTAGGTCATAAGCAGGGGGAATTCACCACACAGACCTCTGCCATGACAGCTAAGGCAATAACTGATAACAGTAGCAGTTGGTCATTCTCTGAGAATCAGCATTAAGCAGGGGTGGGACACTTTGCTAGTGTGTTTAACAGCTATTTGCTGACAGCAGAGAAATGGGGGGACTCTGGAATCTTGAGGTCCATTCCAGACTCAGGAGGGGAGTGCACTGTAGGGGGCACAAACTCCGCTGCCTTT
Source organism: Rafetus swinhoei (assembly GCA_019425775.1). Taxonomy (NCBI): domain Eukaryota; kingdom Metazoa; phylum Chordata; order Testudines; family Trionychidae; genus Rafetus; species Rafetus swinhoei. Next base: position 59,369,275 of record CM033449.1, read on the forward strand.
TTCCCCAGGCATAATCTCTTCTGCTCCTCCGCTGCATCCTGTCTTCCCCCCCCAGCTCCTCATCCCAGTCCTATTTGCTTAGCTTAATCTCCTCTCCTCATCTTTTCTTCCTAGTCCCAATCTTTGCCCAGCAAGTCCTAGTCTTACCATACCAGACTGACCTTCTCAATGTCCCCCTATCCCAGTTTCCTTGCCCACTCATTTCTACTTCCCTCATATCTTTGTGCTGCCAGACCCAGCCCTCCACTCCCTTCTTATGCTATCTCTGTCGTATTCCCTTTCTGGTTTCCAGCATCCCCAAACCCTCATCCTCCTAGCTGTTGGTCCAGATCTCCCTGCCCTTCTCCCCCTCCCACCCCCAGTGCTCCTTGCCTAGCCAGTCCCTCATCCCATACTCCCAGTCCCAACTTCCCTCTCTGCCCAAGCAGCCTTCACTCCCAGTTTCTGCCTTTCTGTCTGCTTATTCCAATTTACAGCTCCCTCCCAACTCCCAGTATTCAAGTCTTGTGCTTCTACACTCATATGAGGCATTCCTCATTCATGTGGTGTAGATCCGGGAGGGAGCCACTGAGAGCACAGGAGAGACAGTTCCACGCTATTTGCTCAGGTGCCTGTGCCCAGACCTGGCCCTGGCACATTCCTCAGCAGTCGAGAGCAGCGAATTCAGGAGAAGTCCTACTCCAGCCTGGGGAACACGTGCAGGATGGACAGAGTCTTAAGGGCAATTCACTGTTAAAGTCTCAAATATCTGTACTGAGTATGTGTGAACTAGGATTTTTCAACTTGGACAAATTTGTACAAAGTTCAAAAGACACATCACTGAAACAAAGGCCATCCAGCTACCAAGTTTCAAGTCTCTGATCCAACGCACAAAGAAAAGGTCAGTTGAAATTGTTAACCCAGTCAAAACAATGTATTTCCCCAACTTCTTTCTTGGGAAATGACGAACCTGTTTTGGTCAAAGTTTTCCCAAAACAATTCAACATGAGGCAGACACCTGGTCAGAAATGGTCGAAGCTCTCTAAAAGTTTGCAGGGGGGAGAAGGGGCCAGCCCCAATTTGTCCCACACTATCCATTCTCCCTAAGGTGCCACTCTGCCTCTTCAAGGCCTCACCCCTGCTTTGTCTTCTCCCAGCTCCCCGTGCTTCCAAATTGTTTACCCGTATAGCCAATAAAAATGCAATGTCGGCACCTCATATGGAAAATAACAGCCAAAACTGTTTAAGTTTGGTAAAAGATATTGCCAAAGAGAATAGGGTCTTCTAGTGAGAAATGTCAGGCTACCTTATTAATAGGCAGTATTACCAACCCCATTTATATATTTGAGCTAATATTCCAATCTTTTTATTTGCTAACCAACATGAAAGCAAAGCCACCTGAGCAGTGCATCTGAAATATATTTTCGTTAGTTCCACATTTTCAGTTTAAGGTCTTGATCCTGCAAAACTTAGTCATGAAATCAGTTCTTAATACATGTGAGTGTTAAGGTCCCTTCATGTTAATAGAGGCTATAAGAGTGCGCCTGCCCTGGGTCATTAAACTTCACTGAAATATTCAATTTGAGATGGCTAAAAAAAAGTGCTTTCAGGATTGTTTTTAAAGTGGCAGAAATATCAAGGGAACACTGTATTGAACTAAAGGGTAAAACATTCCAAAAGCAGAAAAAGTGAGACAGATAAAATGTAAGTTAAGCCTTGAAAATATTAAACAGAGTATATAAAGGAGCAAAGCAGCACTGGTATAGCTCTTTTAAACACACACGCATATATTATATCTCCTGCTTAGTGCCCTATTGAAAAGAGGCCCTCCTCAGGAGCACAACTCTGATGTGTGGGGCATGGTAAGGGCCACTTTTGATCATTGTTCAGATAGCAAGTATCAAATGAATGAGCAGAGATAGTCACTTACCTCTCAGCATTTCTAAATAAAAAGGTTACATGATTTCAGCTTTTTAAGCTGCTCTCATCAGAAGAGTCTAAATGGAAATAAATTCCATCATCATAAGCATAGCTATTCATCTGAAAATACTGGGGACATTTATATCATGGATATTCAATTATTATGGGCCGAGCTTGCTCCCATTGAAGTCAACAGCAACATTTCTAGGAGTAGGGTCAGATCCATGCTTGAGTGGATGAAAACTGGGAGATAAAAGTCTGGTAAACTGTTTTCTTGTAAGATTTTAACAGTTTGATATGGGATGATGAGCTGTTTATTGCCTGGATGTTGCTGCTAGTGCTGCCAGTGGTCCCCTGAGAATGGCTTCATTTGGGACATTTCCCCTTTATGAATTCATTTTAATAAATGATTTGAAAAACTGCTTTAAAATGGTGCTGCCTATGCCAGTCCTAGGATAATTTCCCCAGGCAGAATTCAAACTGTGTTGTCTACGGTAGTAATTGTAAGGAAGTTCTTGGGGAAAGTGAGTATTTCCAAATTTGCTAAAAAGTATAGCAGCTACTTTAACATGTTTCTAGATAGAGCCTGAAAAATAAATCACAAGTTATCAATTTCAAATAAATACAGTATGTGAATTTATAGACTATCATCTTCATTCTGTCAATCATTCCTACCACACATTATGTTAAACTATCATAGTCCTCTTACAGTATTTCTTTCAAAAGTGTGTTTCCAATCCCAACACCACTTGGAAGTGGTCAAATTATGAATCATAATGTAGAAAAGGCAGAAGTGCTTGATAAAGATTTATTTTGGGAATAAAACTTGGGCTATCAATTGATGTGCATTAACGCCTGTGATTAACTCAGGGCAGGATTAACGCGTTAATTTTTTAAACACGCTAATCACAAGCATTAATGCTGCACTACTCCTTTGAAGTGCCGCTTCAGTGCTTCAAAGGGGCAGTGCATTAGGAACCTGGGATCAGCTGAAGCCCCCAGCTGACGCTGAGCTCCATGCAGTGCTGCCCCTTTGAAGTGCCAATGCAGTGTTTCAAAGGGGCAGTGCACGCGATTAATCGCGATGAAAATTTTTAATCACTTGACAGCCCTAAATAAAACAAATGACACTTTCATCATATGGGAAGAATACCACTCTACTCTTTTCATTCCACTATCCAGAGATTGCTAAACAGAATCTGTTAAAAAAATCAGACATTTTTAAATCAACAGGTCCAGATAAAAATTACACACAAGAGTTTTGAGGGAGCTGGCTAAGGAGCTCACTGAATATTAATATTCATTTTTAACAAGTCTTCGAGCACTGGGGATCTTCCAGCAAGACTGGAAGAAAGTCAACATTGTGCCAATTTTTTAAAAAGGATAAATTTGGTGAGCTTGGTAATTATAGAGCTGTCATCCTGATATTGATTGGCTGCAGGGTAATAGAGTGGTTGATATGGGACTCAATAAAGAATTAAAGAAAGGTAATATAACCAATGGAAATCAATGTGGATCTATGGAAAATATATCTGTTAGACTAACTTGATATGCTTTTGATCAGATTACAGGTTTGGTTGATAAAGGTATTTGTCTTAGAAAGCTGGGAAGGAGACGGTGAACACATCGTTGTTGTATTCCAGGAACCATCACCTCTCAAGTGAGGCCATAGCACATCCATTTTCTTCATCAGGTATAAGACTCACAATTATGGTCTTCTTGAAAAGATACTGTGACAAAGTCAAACCAGAGGGATGCAATCAGTGGTGAAAGTAACTTAACATTTCTTACAGATACTATCCTATTGCAACCCAGGTCCCTACTGGCTTTTGCTGAAGCTCAGCCAGCTCTTGCCGGAGCTGTGCACTAAGGCACACCCACGTACTTTCACCTCTGGATGCAATAGAATGGGAAAAGGCAGCTCTAGAAGGGTAGAAAGCCAACTCCCCTGTTAATTAGAAGTGGGTTACTGCAGGTCAAGCAGGAGCAGCTAACGGGGTTATCTCAGGCAGATTAGGATCCGATGGGACAGAACTATCTTGGAGATAGAGATACCATACAGTACAAACTGGTGGCCAGTGTAAAGTGCATTGTGATTTGTTAATCCTGAAGTTGGACACTGGTTCCAACCAAGATCACCAAATGTTCACTATCTTTCTGCAAGAAAGTCTATCCACTGGTTAGAAACATACCGTGCAACAGAGAAAGACTCAGCAGTTGAAAACGTAAAGAACTCTCTCTCCACATTCAGAAAATATGTGTATATTGCTGATGAATGCACCAGTGCAAATGGGCATCAAGCATTAGGTGACTGCATACAGTATCTGTATGTCAGTAGATGTATTTCTAGATGTGTCTTCTGTAATCTGAATATCAGCTGCATCTGTGACAACCCACATCTGAGAAGAAGTGAAGCTTGTAAATTGAATCCCAAAGACATTGCAGCTTCATCAAATGCACAACATTTTCTGGAAGTCATAGCAGAGTACATGCATTGCTCAAAGTAAAATGTAGCCCTAATTTTATTGCAGAGGCCTTCTACTCTAATTAGTATAATGAGCTGCAGAATCCTCAAAAACATTTTAAAAAGCCATAAATGTAATGTCTTTGTTATAGTTTATTTTCAGCAATAATCCAAAAGGATGGACTGTCTTGAAACAAACAAAACAAACAAACAACAAACACAGAAGTTACACTTGGGACTGAAGTTCAAATTAGTTAAATTTGCAAAAACCTGCTGGCTTGCTCATGAACAATCCTTGGCTGTTGTCTGAAAATTTCTGCAACTATTATTACTGGCTTTGGAAAGTATCTACCAAGATGGGGTAGATATAAGTAGTGACACTGGACAACTACTTTTCCGATTACTTTCAGAGAAGACTAATTCCATTCTCTCTTGTAAGTCAATTGTTAAAATCACGAGTCATTAAACCATGTCATCCAGGCATCTGCTACAACATCTCTGTCTAGCTTTTATTGCTGCACTTGGATCAGAAGGATATCAATTGAAACCATACGAAAGAAGCAAAGACTTCAGTTCAGAAGTTGACTAATTAAAGCAACCTCCTCAAGTGAAGAGGGTAAAAAGTGTTCGTTAAGCCAGCTGAAAAAGCAAAGTATACCGACTGGATTCTTACAAATTTATAAATGCAATTTCTGGATTCCACTCAAGCTCTATGTAGTTTTTATGGATGCTTGTCTTATAAAAACAGCAACTGTTGAGTGGAGAGAGGCACTGTCAGCAATGGAGCTGCTATATGATCACGATGACAGAGAATTTGAACACAGAGTGAAATGCCGTATGACAAACGAATGAAGATTTGATTTTGACTTCTTCTTTATCATGACTAGTGGATCAACACAATCTTTGTGCTATGTTTCTTGGCATGAAAGAAGTAGGAATTCATTTCTTGCTACTCCCAGTCAAATAGCTACCGTTAAGCATTCTTTTTTCCCCTCATGGAACAGAAATTATGTTCTGAAAAAAAGTTGCCTTCTACTTGACAAACTGGACAGTCTCTGCGGGAAAGAATCAATGGACACAAATCAGATATACATAAAGGAAACCTACAGAAACCTATTGGGGAACATTTTAATCTTCCTAATCACTGTTTAAAAGAACTGCAAGTGGCTGTCTTGTCACAAACCAATTCTACTAGCCAGATACACAGAGAAGCATTGGAATTAGAGTTCATCCGCAAATTCAATTCTCGTGCTAATGGACTCAATTGTGATGAAGGATGGTTGAGACACTATCTGCCTAACAGTCAATGAAGGTGCAAACAGCTCTTTGTGTAGATTCCTATGTCAGGAAGGATACTATCAGTTGACTTTGATTCTTATCTGCTTCGTTTTAACTACCCAATCTTCAGATACTTACTGATTCCCTCTACCTTCCTGAATTTTCTGTACCCTCTGCTCCCTGTCTCCTGCCCCCTTCTTTCCCGCCCCTTCTCTCCTATTTATTTAGGGTCTGCACATCCTAAACTCAAAACTCTGGTCATCTGAAGAAGTGGGCTGTGCCCACGAAAGCTCATGATACCATCTATATGTTTTGTTAGTCTATAATGTGCTACCAGACCATTTGTTTTTTTTTCTGTACAGACTAACTCAGCTACCCCCTGAAGCTTCTGTAAATGGTTAGTTCAGCTCCTCAGGATCATAAATGAAAAGGTTGTTGGGGGTGAGGCAAGAAAAGATGTTCACAAATAATTCATGTCCATCTTTCAGAAGACCATTTGAGTCTTTGGTTGAATCATTTTGATCAACAGGTCAAGAAGCAAAATGGGTCCTTAGCTAATGGATGGCAATAGTTCTTGTCTAACATTCTGGGTCCTGGCCAAAGGACTTTAAAAGAGCAATGGAGAGATCCTAGCCATCGAAAGATTTGCTGTCAAAGACAACAGAAAATGCCCAGATTGTCAGTCTGGCAAAAAACAGTATACATTTGCCTTGGAATATGAGAGACACTTGAAAGTAATAAGGCCTGCTGCTTCTAAAGAAATAAAACTTCAGTATGACTTTGGGTATGTCTACACTGCACGGCTATTTCAGGATACCGGCGGTATCCCAAAATAGCTACCCAGGGTCTACACAAGCCACCTGTTATTTTGAAATATTTTTCAAAATAACAGGAACACTATTTCACCATCCCAGTAAACCTTGCTGCACGAGGAATAAGGAATGGTTTGAAATAGCGCATTATTTCAAAATTGGGCGAGGTGTAGACGTGCCAAATTTCAAAATAAGCTATTTTGAAATAGATTCGGAATAAGATACGCTATTTGCATAGCACAAATTGTGTCTCTTATTTTGAGTTTAGGGTGCTGTGCAGATGCACCCTTAATTGTATATCACTCTGCCTCTGACTACAAAGTGACACAAACAAAGGAACGTCAGGTCATTACCACAACACAATGTATTTTTAGAGGTAAATAGATCTAAGTTTTGACTCAATGGTATTTCATAGTGTACTTTACCACGTAGGATGCATCTACACAGCACCCTAAACTCAAAATAAGATACGCAATTTGTGCTATACAAATTGTGTATCTTATTTCAAATCTAATTAGAAATAGCTTATTTTGAAATTTGGCACGTCTACACAGCACCAAATTTTGAAATAACATGCTATTTCGAGACATCCCTTAACCCTTGTGGAACGAGGGTTATTGGCATGCTGAAACAGTGTGCCCGTTATTTCAAAAACTGTTTCAAAATAACGAACAGCTTGTGTAGACATGGGGTAGCTATTTTGGGATACCTCTGGTATCCCGAAATAGCAGCACAGTGTAGACGTACCCTCAGAGATTGATAATCAAGATAAAGCTTTTCACTCTAACTAGGAATGTTCCAAGTATCATAAAGCCTGATTAACCATTGTTTTACACCAGTGGTAATTTGGAATGATAATGATGATTGGTCAAATTCTCTAAACTGGTATACTGGTAGTTCTATTGCCTTCACTGGAACTATCTACATTTAAACCAACAGAGAATAAAAAATGTTGGCTTTATTTAACTAAATGTTAGGGGAGAATGTGGGCCAGTGAGACTATGCTATGGCTCTTTTGCACAATCCCACAAGGGGTTAAGACATCTCTTGTCAAGAAATATCACCCCAGTGTAGGGGAATTCTCAAGTGTCATAGACCTAGCATAACAGTTCCTATATTACCTTTCATCACACACCCTCCAGCAGGTTTGAGAGTTGTGGCTCTGGGGGAAAAAAGAATATGGCAAGAGCCTCTCTGTCTCACAGATACAGTAAAACTCCAATTGTCTGGCATCCAGTGGTCTGGCACTCCTGATAGTCCGGCACCAACTGGAACCCGGAAGTGCTCCGGCCAACCGGACAATTGGAGCTGCTCTGCCCCTGGCTTCCCCAAGTCCGCTGCTGGTCAGTTTCAGCAGCGGTGGACTTGGGGAAGCCCTGGGGCAGAGCACCCCAGCTGCTCTGCCCCCAGCTTCCTCAAGTCCGCTGCTGCTGAAACTGACCAGCGTCTAACTTGGAAAGCTGGGGGCAGAGCAGCTGGAGTGCTGCCAGGTTGGTCCCGCAGCGCCGCCCTCTCCCACGCTGTGCAGTTCCCCGCCGACCCTCCACCCCACCCCAGACCCCTCATATCCCACCCTTCCAGTACTCCAGCATATCTGATAATCCGGCACCCCCTGGGTCCTAAAGTTGCCGTATTATCGGAAGTTTACTGCAGTATGAGTCCCTTGGAACCATTAACCCAGATGGTTGGGAATAGTAGGCTGGGGTTGGAGGAGCCACTACAATTAAAATGGTTTTGTATGTTGAAGACTTCAGAAACTTACAGCAGGGGGAAAAAAGCTGGTTTAGCTAGGTCCCTGACGGAAGGCTTAGCAATAGTAGGTAGGGAATGCATGCTGAGGATACCATATTAAACTTTGTGCATTGACTCCTGGCTCCAGGTTTCCTGCAGCAGCTGACTGTGCCTTAGAAAGAGGGTTTCCTTCTTCTGGTTCCCTATGAAGGGTGTGTGATTTATACACAACGTTGCTTGGTGTGAGGAAAAGTGATTGAAACAGTCAACTTGTACTCCTGCAACTGCAAGTAAGGAATAACCAATGAGAGAGTGGAAGAGGAAGGCCATGAGTAAAAAGAGGCCTTACCTAACTCTCACTGCCTTATGGCAGGGGATCAGGCTACTTATTGGTGCCTCAAGGAGAATCCTGAGTCTCAGAGAAGTAGTGGCTCTGGCTAGCCACCCCCAAAATATAGAAGATCCTGGGATGGGGGAGGAGGAGAGAATATTTTGCTCCCTTAATTTTCTGGCAGGCTTAATAAAATAATTCTCTCAAAATTCATTTGAAGTACCAGGGATCTACCTGGTAACTTCCTTCTTGGCTGAAGAAATTAAAGCCTTGTGCTTGGAGAGTCTATAGTGTTGGCATCCAAGCTTGTGGTAAACAGAGCACATTGACCTATCATAGCACCACCATATAGGGGAATCTGTTCCACAGTACAGCCAGTCACGTAGGTGAATCTGGCATACTACAGTACTTGTAGAGATTCCTTGCAGTGCATATAGTTACAGGAAAATTTCCATAAGCACTCCTCGAAATAGTAGGCCCCTAGATCTGAGAGTCACCAGCTTCATACTTCTACACCGAGCTAGCACTTCAACTTATGCCACCTCAGGGTAAACAAATACTATGCATCAAATTGACCATCTACAGAAATATGACAATGAATTGTCTGTCTGTATGAAAGGATGGCTATTCTCAGGCTTTTAAAACAACTTTAAAAGAAATCATTAAAAGAAAATTCACTGTGAGCTTGTACAAGGGAAAACAATTGCTTTTCAGAAGTTATATCTGGGCATTATTGTAGTGCAACAAATTATTTATAGTGTGCTGTGTTTATAGTACCAATTGGACACAAGCAAATAGCACAAATAACACAAAGCAAACAGGCTTATCCTGCTGCAGGTACCTCTGGACAAGAGGTTGCTTGTAGACTTACTGGTATTTTTAGGTAAATTAGCTTCTGTATCTGACATACCAGGGAATGTTATTAAAGAAACATCTGGGAATGCTAGTAAAATGTGACTTATCATCAAGTGCTTAATTCCCAAAAGTATTGTTTTTGGGTGCCATTGATTCATTCATTGCGTGGGTTGATGTAGTTACAAGTGATCAGACAACGCACAGTCAGTCTGTGGAACTCTTTGCCAAAGAATGTTGTGAAGGCCAGGACCATAACAGGGTTCAAGAAAGAACCAGATACATTCATGGAGGATAGATCCATTAATGGCTATTAGGCAGGGATGGTGTCAGCTTCTGTTTGCCAGATGCTAGGAATGAGCAATAAGGGATGGTCACTTGATTACCTGGTTTGTTCATTCCCTCTGAGGCACCTGGCATTGAATCCTGTTGGAAAATAGGATACTGGGCTAGATGGACCTTTGGTCTGACCCTGTATGTTATGTTTGTATTACTTATCCATTTTGGATTTGGGAACTCCTAGCGAGTTGTTTTGGGGAAAGGCTGACATGTATATCCCAGCAATTCCTTTAATTTCTGTAACATTTCTGAGTCATGTCCTTCCTAAGATTTATTTGGGTTTCTACAATACTGGAAAGACTGTTATAATGAGATGCTAACTAAAGTTTAGTTGTGGCAAGCCTGGTAGAAACGGGTTAGTTATTCACAAAGCATAATTATATTGAAGTCTCTTTTCGTTCATGGTATATATGCAAGCAGAGCACAGTTTCCTCATATATTTGTTTGAAACAATTCAATTAATTTTTGCATTGTTTTAGAACACTATGGATTACTTACTGCAAACAGTTTTTTACAGGTATTTGTTATCCTAAAGTTGCCATATGAGCAGAGCCCTACATATCTCTGGATATCTACAGATGTGGATATCCATGGGGAGTAGAGCAGACATCTGTGCAGGGCTCCCCCCTCTACCCCCGGCCATTCAGAGTGGGGGAGCCAGGGCAGGGAAAGGACACAAGAAGTCGAGTCCCAAATCTCCCTGCAGGAGGGGCCGAGTGCTGGCTCTGCACAGATCCCCTCTCCCTCTTCCTCTCCCCCTCCTCCCCCCCCCCCCACATTTGATGAGTACTGACCTGTGGAGCCCCCAGCACACTCTTAATAAGGATAGCAGCTTCCACAAGTGTGGAAATCCAACAGGTAGCTCCAGATAGATCTCCCTATTTCTCAGCCTCTTTCTGTATCTAGGAATAGAAACAGCAGCCCTCAGAAGACACTAATAATAAAATAGAAAATATGGCAACCCCTCTGTTTACACACTCTTCCCACTGCTGCCTGTCTCTTCCCTGCACAACCCTGCTCCCCTCCTTGCTCATCTGTGTTCCCACCCTCCTCCAGATTTCTTCTGTGGATACTAGTAAAATCTGGATCTCAAGAGGACTTGTGAATCCACATAGGGCTCTGCATATGAGCTGTGTTGAGTGGTTGTGAGGGACTATAAAAATACCATGTGGTATGACTGTTGGAGAGTTGAAGCACTTTTGGCAAAAAACTCCTATGTATTCATTTAAAATTTTATTTCATTGAATATTTGGGCATGCATTTATGAAATTATTCTCTTGCAAACATCCATGTTAGTAAAGATAGGTCACAGAACATTCGCAGAAAAAGAACAGAAATGAAACATGAACATAAAATAATTCATTTAAACATTCAAGTTAGTTAACTATTTATAGAAAATTTTTTGCAATAGTTGTTCAGCTCTAACATCTGCTTGATGAGTTTACGACCTGAATTCTGTTTTCCAGTGTCATTCATTAGAGATTCCACAGATACTGAGAGTTTCTAGGAACTGTTTTACAGTAGATTTATTGGAGGTTCATTCAAGAAGTACTCAGATACTATGGTGACACAAGCTAAGTAACTAGGTAGAGGATATAAAAATATGTTCATATTGTTTGATTTCAGATATTAATTTATGCCTAAAATAAGATCAATCAATGTTATTCATCACTGATCTGTTTTCATGATACAACATAGAACATAAGAACAGGCATACTAGATCAGAAGTCTATCTAGCCCTGTTCTCCGACAGTGGCTAATGCCAGGAACCCCAGAGGGAATTAATAGAACAGGTAATCATCAAGTGATCCCTCCCCTCTATCCCTTCCCATCTTCTGACAAACAGAAGCTATGGACACGATTCCTACCCATCCTGGCTAGTAGTCTTTGATGGACCTAGCCTCCATTTATTTAGCTAGTTCTTTTTTTTAATCCTGTTAAAGTTCTGGTCTTAACAACATCCTCTGGCAGGGAGTTCCATGGGTTGACTATGCATTGCATTTTCTTGTTTTAACCCTGCTATCTATTAATTTCATTTGGTGACTCCTTGTCCTTGTGTTACGGGAACAAGTACATAACTTTTGCTTATTCACTTTCTCCACCCGTCATGATTTTATTAATCTCTATCTCCTATTTTCTAAGCAATGACTATAGCAACTAAAGTAGGCATTCATCAGGTCACAAGGTCAAAAACAGTCCATGCATGTGACTTCATATTCCTTACTTTCATCTGACTAAGAATTTTGTCCTCTCATCCAACTAAGAGGCCTACTCTTAGATGTTTTCCTTCTACCATGTTTCAGAAATTACTTGGTGTAATGTTTGTCTTACATTTCTAATAAAGGGGGTGGCATGGGGCTGAGTTCCAAAACTGAAAAACAGAATGCAGAAAATGCATTTCCAGGAGTTCAGTTTTCCCTCTGGCTTTTTATTTGCATTATCTAGTGTTCAGGGCCAGATGTAACCTATGATTCTGCAGCCACTGAATAGAATACCTCAGAACATATCCCCTTGCCACAGAACTCTGCTCCAAAATTTCAGTTTTCATAAAATATTTATAGTTAAGGTTCTCTACAGGTGGAAAAGCATGAACCAAGTGTAAAGCAGTGCAGTATCAGCTGCCTGTGTCTGCAGACAGCCTCGAACAACAACTCTGAGAGGTGCTATATGCCTCATTCATCCCCATCAATTTCCAGATGGAAGACTTGGCCATTTTTCCACAATGCCATAAAATACAGCACGTCTCCCATGGAATTTATTATTTTGCTACAGCCAGTTGCCTATCACCCTCGCTCATGGGTCATACCTGCAATTGCCACCTGCTCTGCACCTTTGCCCACAAGTTAATTAGCTTACTTTCTGTTCCACTTGCACTGCTCCATGGAGATATGCTGTAAGAATGCCGGGGCCTTAAAGGGAGAGCTGGATTCTCTCTTGCCCCCAGCAAATGGGGGAGGCAGAATGGTAGGTGAGCAATCTCAGTAGCCAGGAGAACATAAGGCCTGAGGAGCCAACCTGCTGTAGCCAGCTACACACTTCCTTCCTTCTCTGATCATAGGAGAAGGAAAAAAAAAAGGTTTCTGAGCCAAGCTGCCTGGACAATATTATGCAAGCCACAACTCAGGAATGGAAACCAGGGAACATGGAAATATAACAAATCCTCAAAAATAATCATAATGGAAAACCATCACCGTGATAGAATAAATTAAAGGTGCTAAAGAATTTTGTCCCATTGAGCCACAGAATCAACTGGGCCTTAACTGTTTTATAATGGACAAGAAGTACATTATTATTCCTATTCATACAAGTGAATACATTTGTTTTGCAACTAAAAGTAGTTTTAAGGTCTAGTAACCTCATTTGACCCTATAGGGATGGGAAAGTTGGCAGAAGGTTGTAAGCACTATTTTCAGATCCAACTGCGTTAAGTATATCCTCTGGTTGCCATGGCAGCTACCCAGATGTTAATGCCACAAAAATCAAGAAATACTGACTTTTAGGATTTGTTGTTTGGCTGAAATGCAGACCCAAGACAAAATTTAGAATAATTTCAATAGCCACCAAAATCTTGAATATTAGCCTGTTCCAAGGACTTCTAATGGACCTGGGCTAATACAATTCAAACAGTCCTGGTCATCTTTGCTGCAAGTGTTTACAGGTTTTATCACCTTCTAGAATCTAGCCCATGGGAGGGAAGGAAAGGAGAACCTTTTTTGGGTTGGGGGCCACTGACCTGCAGAATAAAATTAGTCAAGGGCCACACACAAGTGAGAAGCAAAGAAACCCCAAACAAACAAACCAACCCTCACTGTCATGGCCCCGATTGAGGAGAAAGACATTTCCCACATTCCCCTCACACTCGAGAGGTTGAGGAGGGCATAGGCTATTGTATTTTGTGGGTTCTACGCAGGTGGGTGGTGTGGGGGCTGGAGCACCAGCATAGACTCCCCAATGCTGTTGGGGGGAAGGAAGCCCTGAGCCTTGGGGGCTGGAGCCAGGCAAGTCGGGGACCGCATCTGGCCTTAGGCTCCGCACCTTTGTTCTAGACATCAGACCTGGGACATCATGCATTTCCTACTATCTTCTCCCCTTTCAACCTTATATTTTATTGTCTTCAGGTCAACTTTGTGGAATTTGAATACAAATGGGAATTTGAGCAGGACACTTTCTTCCCAGAGTATCCCCAGATGTAATGGTAAGGTGGAGTCAGCACTGAAAAACAGCTATGAAACTATTACATGAGGCTGATTTGTCTGGTTCAGGCCCCTGGTGACTATTCAGGTACATAGAAATGCCCCCGGCACAGGTATGCAGAACAGTCCTGTGCACTGTGCAGGAACTGATAAGATAAAAGGCCAAAAGATCTTGCAGCCAGAAGGATGGAGACATAGGCAGAGGAAGTAGGAACTAGACCACACAGGACAGGACTTGCATGCTGAAACCAAGCACTAAGGTGGCATGTACACAATTGTGAAATGTACTAGACATGTGTGTGCAGCGGAAATCACAATGGAGAGCAGGATTTGATGACTGCCTTGAGCTCATGGAATAGGGGGAGATTCTGTGGCCTTTGTATCCTTGTCCTTGGGGCATTCAGCTCTCTGAATCTAGGGGAATAGGTTGATAACAGCCTATCCTAGCATACAGGTTATGTGGTACAGAGTTCTGTAACCTATACAGGGAGACGTATTCAATGCCTGATACAGGAGAGTAGGAGTGATGGGCAGATAGTGCCCCTCCCCTGTGCTAAAGTTGAATAAAAGTTGTTGCCTGTCACTTAATTCTTTGCATGTATTTGTCCTCATTTGTTGCTGTGGCCACATCCAGGATAAGGATCTCTATCTCATGCACAAGTGATTTTGTGTGTGTGCAAATTAGACCGTACACATACATGCAATTGCTTCATGTGCCTCTGGCAAGGGAAAAACATAAAGTCTGTTTTAAGAAAAGAGCTAAGTGGAGCCACGAGATATAAGACTTACAATCCTTTAAACTGATGTCAGTAGCAGTAATGAGGAAAATATCTGATGTATTTGAAGAGTGACCTGCTACATATATTTGGCTCAAGGCCTCAATAGCTTTATCCACTCCCAGCTTAGCAATTTAAAATCTAAAAGCCTTGGTGGTTTGTTTTTAAAAGCTGTTTCTTCTTTTGTAAACCATTCAGGAGTCTTGGGAAATGTGAACGTTTTGCACATAAGAAAAATATGAACAGCTATCATAATAAAAAGGAATTAGCAAAACCAAAATGAGTGTATTACAGGCATGGCAGATCCCACTCACACAATTTTTAATTACCTGGCTTTTGTGTAGCTCAAAACTGACATTCACATACTTCATTCAGAAATAGGGTTGCCAACTTTCTATTCACACAAAACACACTTGCTCTGCCCTCCCTGTGCCCATGCCTTGCCCCTTCTCTGAGGCCCCTCCCCACTCACTCCATTTCTCCCCATCACTTGCTCTCCCCACCCTCACTCATTCATTCACTGGGCTGAGGGATCTGGCTGGGGCAGAGGAAAAGGAGTTTGGGGTGCAGGAGGTGCTCCAGGCTGGGGGGATGAAGGACAGGACCAGGACTCAGGCTAGGGTAGGCACCTGCCCTCAAGTGGCTCCTAGAAGCAGTGGCACATCTTCCCTCTGGCTCCTATCTGGAGGCACAGCTAGATGGCTCTGTGTGCTGCCCAGTCTGCAGACACTGACCCCCACCCCCATTGCTCCCACTGATTGAAGTACCTGGCCAATGGGAGCAGCAGGGATAGCACTGGAAGGGGGGCAATGTGGAGCTCTCAGCTGCCTCTACATGTAAGAGCCAGAGGGGAAACGTGCTGGCTGTTTCCTGGCAGCTGAGTGGCATGAAGGCTAGCAGGGAACCTGCCAGTCCTGCTAGGAGATGCCACCAATCAGAAGTGCTGACCAGAGTCCTCAGGATCCCTTTTTGACCAGGTATTTGAGTTGAAAACCAGACACCTGGTCACCTATTCAGGAAGCCAGTTAGTCCAGGCTCCAGCTCAGAAGTTACCACTGCCAAGTTCCAGTCCAGACTGTCAGGTCTCTTTTAGCAAAGCCAGTTCTGTCAGATCTACTGCTGTTGAGTCCTGATCTGCCATTACTTGAGATCTGTGCAAATGAAGCCAGCTTTACCAGCTCGTCCTTGCCCGCTGCCACCAGATCCAGCCCCACAAAGTCAGCTCATCCAGGCTAGCTGCTATGAGGTCCTGACTTAATTAAATCCCTTCAGCTGGTCGACTGCTGATCATTGTGGCTCAGCAAAGCCAGCTTACATAAAAAGTCTGCTGCTGTTAGGTTCTGGTTCAGTGAAGTACAGAGCACAGAAAGATCCCATGACAGAATACCTTTGAGGATCTGCATCTGCTCTCTTTTTTGTTCATTCTGGGCTCAGTACAACCAGAGTCCATTACAGGAGAGCAGGATGGCTCCTGGGCACACTTTTCCTAACCATCACACTCTTTTCTATATTGACATGACAAATTTAACAAACCCTAAAGATCAGAACGTAAGTGCCACACAAATGCCACACAAAACACTGTGCTGCAAGAAAGAGATTTTATAGTGTTTAAGTTAAATGACCATGAGCTAGATTTTCCTTTCACAAAGAAGTGTGAAGATCTCTCTCCATTAAACCTTCTAGCTCTGGAGTTTATAGAGTCTGATCTTTCTCTCTCTCATCCAGGAATTTTTTAAAATGTAGGTTAAACCTACATAAGCAGAATGACCTTTCTTGACAAAAAGGAAAAAAGTTTTAAGGACCCTAAACCTGCTTTGTCTTCCCTGAACTGACCCTACCTTCTCCCTGACTCAATAAAAACCCCAATTTGTAATGAAACCAGTGGGTAACAGAATAGTAACACAAAGACCCAGATCCTCAAAAATGTATGTTTAGGTGCCCAAACCCACAGATACCTAAATACCTTTGAGGATCTGCATCAGAGACCACTCTGTTCCCCCTCTCCCCCAGTTTTTCACTCGTACTATGATAGGAGAAAAAAGGGCGGGGGGCTTTTCTAAGTCAGTGTGACTTTTCAAATACCTAAAATTAGTTACACCCTTAACAACATATATTTTGCTGAATATTGACATACATTTCTTCACGTATGCATAACATGCTTCAGGTGGCATGTGAATAAGATTAATCACTAAATGTGGTCTGCTGGATGGATCATTAGCTTCCTCAGGCTAGGCCAGATACCGGCAGGAAGCAACAGGTGAACACTAATCCACTACCCCCCTTGCTGGAATATATTTAAGTACCTTGATGAATAAGGATAAAGGTTAGATTTAAGATGGTTTGGTATTCCAGTCTAGTATTTTAACTAATAAAACATCAGACAGAGTTGTCATATCTGACAATTGAGTATAAGAAGCAAGGACTTTTAAAAATCAAAGCTTAAATGCTGTTTAAAGAACACTTCTCCATTTGAAAGGTTTCCAATATACCAAGGTCACCCATGGTGTTTGGAAGTGAACTATGAGAGTAAAATTTACATTTTTCTTTTCTTACGCTGCACTATTGATCAGGTAATGATTCTGAATTAGAGCTTTGCAAAACATTTTGCAAACAAAGCAAAAAACTACTGGAATTGCCAGATACCGAGATGGAAATAACCCAGTGATCAACAAGCAGAGAATTAAATCCCCAAGAGTGAGTCTAACATTAATATAGAGTTCATACCTCAAAACACATCCACTTATGGCAACATTGCTGGTCTTTTACATTTTTAGAGAGAGTGCCAGGTTGGCTGATTAAGGAAAAGGAGAAAATGTGTCAGTTTCTTTACAAAGATCCTACCACTTACCACACCTCTTCATGAGTCTTATCACTCTACACCTTATGTAAAGAAAAAAAAACCCATACATTTTAGCCACCAACCCCAGAATTTTAGCTAACATGGGAAAAGGGACAAAAAGTGGGAGTATACCATTTTGTCCATGGGGCTATGCAATTCCAATGGTTAGGTTTTAACTACATAAGAATGGCCATAGAAGGTCAAACCAATAGTCCAAGCAATCCAGTATCCAGTCTCTGTCAGAGGCCAGTACCAGAGCTTCAGGGGAAGAGTAGATCATAGGGCAATTGGTATTTTAAAGTTTTAAAATAAAAGCTTAGAATGGGGTAGATCACTCCAATACCCATATTTACTTTCAAGTGTATTGTTATTATTTAGTATTTATGGTGGTATTGCACATAAAGGTAAAGAAAGTCCCTGCCCTAGGAAGTCTACACTGCATCTGGAGAGTTAATTTGCAGGTTGTTTTAATCTAGTTAGTTCAATAAATATAGTAGCAAGGATGTTGTGGTGGGGGCTTCAGGGGGAGGCTGCACAAGCTCACCTGCCCTCCTGCACATGTACAAACCATTGCATCCTCAACTGCTATTGTTAGGGAGCTAGCTAGATGTACTCATGGCCACTGACAGGGGGAGGGAGAGGGGGGAGAAGAGGACAGTTCAAATGTATTGAGCTCTGGTGATGTAAAAGGGCCCTGGAGGGCTGCTACCACTACTGTAGCAGCTGTAACCTCAGGTGGTGCTAAGGGTTGGGTTGGGGAGGTGCGACACTCCTTCTGCTTGAGTCCTCACCTCTTCCGGGGGGCCCCAGAGCTGAGCCTCCTCACACATTACCCAGTGAAGTCTGTCGCCAATCCTGGATGTATCCATTTGAACTTTCATCCACACAAACTGCAATCACACTCACAACTAGTGGATGTAGCCTCAGAGATCATGCATGTGAAAATAAGAATGTTCATTATTGCGATTCTCTGTCACTTTTTCCCTGTTTAAAAAATTAATCAAGCAATAAAAAGAAAAAATACTATGAGTTAGATAGCCAATCACACAAGTAAAGAATCATACTGCTCAGTTTGTCACTAATCCATAGCCAGTTATTCAGGCAAATGATATGCTGAACAATTAAGAGGAAGTAACAAGTTCAGGAAAATCATGATCTGTTTCTTTGAGGAAAGTTAGATGCCTAGAATGGTGTATCAAATATTCATTTGCCCAGATCTCCTCCAAGATACTGTTCCTTTTTTGTGTTATGACAGTCCAAAACCAGCTTGTTAGTAGTCTTTCAAGTTTTCCATTTAAATTTCTTGAAATATTGTGCATGCACTATATTTGAAGAAAAGATGCTGCAATTAAACAAAGATAGTAATTATTATTGTAACTAAGTGTAAAGGTGATTGTGTACCTCTACACAAGCAGTCTGCTATTTTATATGCAGATGAAACAAAATATATTGGCCCTTCCATTATGCTTCAGCAAAAGCTATATTTCAGACCCCAACAGCTAGTTTCCATTACTTCAAGTGGTAGAGACCTGATGATCTGGAGCTAGAGGGCCATGGTTCTTTACCTTGTTTGCAGGTGTGCACTGTAGCAGTAATTGTTTTGTCTGTAGCAATGCACTGAGGATGGAACTCTTCTGAAGATGGTTAGCACAAGAGCATTTGCCTACTTTGAGGGAGCTTAAGTGGATCTTTAAAATGGGGATGCTTAGAAGTTATACTAGTGACATTTTTAAGCGCCTAACATTTGAGTTTGCGTTGTTGACCTGAGTAGTGTGTTCTAAAATGCCTAACCTGTCTTGGCTGGAGTAATTATTCCTCTGGTTACTTTACTGGAGCACATAAAATTAATTCCACACCTGGATGGAAAATCCTAGGGGGGGAAATTGCTCACCCCCTTGTCTTTAACTCATTTGAAGAACTATCTAGTTAAACTACAGCTAGAATGTAAAATTTAACAATCCCTAAAATTCAGGGTTTAGACCATCATTTGAAAATGAGAGAGAGAGAAAAAAAAACACAGATGCTACTCTGCAAAATACAGGCCTTACAATATTCTATAGAGATGATCACTGTATAATGTTTGTATGGTGGGCACTGTTTAAAGCCAATTCAGGAGACTCAAGCAAGTAATGAGAACCCTGCAAACTGCTCCCCACAGTAGCATACAGTGGAGGAGATCTGAGGACGCCACAAGGGTGCATCTACACAACAGGCTTAACTTGAAATAAGCTACACAAATTGAGCTACGTCAATTGTGTAGCTTATTTCGAAATTGGGAGCGTCTACACAGCACTTACTTTGAAATAGAGCACTCTTTCTCTGACTTCCCTTACTCCTCGTACAATGAGGGTCACAGGAGTCAGAGTAAGAAGTCCTCCAGCTTGACAGTATTTCGACATTATTTCGAAATAACTGCCTGCTGCTGTGTAGACGCTGACTAAGTTATTTCAAAATAATGCTGCTGTGTAGATGTACCCTGAGTCTCTGACATTTGTCAGGGTGAAGGGAGCTAGGGACATGGTGATGCTCATGTGTTTTGCAGAGCATTAATAAAAGAAAGGGTAGACATGGATTGTGTCAAGAGCCTAAGCTCCACATTATAGTATTGGGCTGGGGACTAGGTAAGGATCCTAAGATCTCCATTGACTGTGTCTATTTTTTTATGCAATGGGGAAAAGAGGACAAAACTGTAATGTCATTATTAATTCTTTGTTTTTAGGTTGCTATAGTCACTAAATTTATTTATACATGAAGTTTGAATTTTTACATTTTAACTGCATGCCCAGACAATCTATTTCAAGGCTTCTATTCTAATTTTTCAAGGCTGTCCAAGGGATACAACAGGGCTCTTTAAGAGATTGCACCTTTTCATGCAACCACACTGTCCTGTGGCATATACCAACCAATAGAGAGATATCTATAACTACATGGGCCAGACCAACACACTGGAGCTTGCTGTCAGAAGAAATAAACTTGAGTAAAGAGATCAGCGGTCATTCTTAACTACAACAGGCTCTTATACACCAACATTCTCATACAGATATTTAATATCAATAAGCTGTAATCTCTTACTGACAATGAAGAGAGATGAGATTATTGGCATCCTTGCTTGAGTGGAGCTGCAATACAATGATGAAAGGCATTAGTGATAGACATGCATGTGAAATTTTACACATTTCATTGTGAGGCTATAAATGGAGAGTAATAATAAAATACCTGCAATCTTCCCATAACTGTTCCGTTCCATACTTGGCGATGTAGCTTTCCTTGCTCTCCATTCTGAGTCAGAATACTTATTTTATTGTGTTTGTAGAAACATAAACAGTATATACAGCAGTATTTTATTTGTAGGGCTCATTTCATCCAGAGCATTGAGGCTCTCTTAAAAAAAACCCTCCACAACTTACCTATAACACAGATCCATTGCTTCAGCCATGCGCCAAATTTTAGCAAATAGATATTTGCTAGTGTTATAGCTGAGCACACGCAATTAATGAGCCAGCATACCTTTAAAATGAAAATAATCCAAGTAACAGCTGCTCAGTTCTGTGATAATGCTCAAAAGCATATCCAGATACAGCTATTTGATGGCGACTAAGCCTATTTCTCAACACTCAAGGTTTAAAATAGCTCACTAATATTTCCTCTGAAGGACTCTGAATACAGTCCATACAAAGTTTAGGGGCTGGAGGAAGCTTAGTCATCCATGAACAAAACCAGAAAAACTAATTAAATCTGTAACAATCAGCATGAAATCTTTAATCACAATTAAATAGGATTTTTCTCAGCATTTGAACAAAGAACCCCAAACAGAACAAGAGCCGAACGGAAATTATGCATATTACTAATGCAGCACCTGCAGCTTCCTCTTCTGTAAAGAAGATTTAACTTTAAAAACTATCCTTCTTTTCCCCCCCTCACTGTATAAAAATGTAAGTGAGCCAAGTAGAAAAAACTAAGCAAAATAGCAAATAAGTCCCATCTTTCAGGAAATTTTCAGCACTTACTTGTCATCTGCATCACTGTAAGGAGACACTTTCTTACAAAGATTTAGCATTATTTATATTCTGCAAGTGTAGCATGCAATTCCCCTAGATTCTATGACTTATGAACCTTACTGCATAAAAGCATTTTTAAGAGAAAAAAATGTTCTTGCCTTGATCTCAGGTCTCAAAAGAAAGATTTCCTTATAGTTTCTTCATCTCTCTTAAGAACCTTTTCTTGTCCTATAAGTCAGACAATGATGGGGCTGCTAGTGGTCCTCTTCCCCTCCCACTGGCCTCCTATAGTTCTTAAATGACATATTGGTGAAGCTCTTGGAGATGGAGGTGAAGATTATGTAGGATTTAGTCCTCCATAAACCTAGGGAGGTCAGATACTGCTGTCCACATCCTCCAATGCCCTAAATATGATACATTTCATGGTATTTTCATTTGGTTTTAGTTGGTTATCAGATTGGGTACCAGGGTTTGAGGCTTTTATATGCTGTGTGGTTGTGACCACATAGTAAAAATCAAGTGTCTACTAGAAAAGCAGTGCCTTAAACATAAACTTTAAACTTGTACTGATTTTACATTTCTGTTCGAATTATTAGAGTTTGAGGTAGGTATTTTATTGATCATTCTCTATAAATACATTGCAGGGTGGGGGAGTAAAAACAAAGAAGGGGAAAGCGCTGTTTAATCTAAAATACAGTGTTTGTACAAGAACAAATAAGTATAGCCTGCCTATTCATAAATTTAGGATGGAAGTTAGAAGATGGTTCTAACATCTTAGCACATCAGAAGAGTTAGGTTCTAACTAGTTTTAAGGTGGAGCTAGTTTATGAATGGCCACCTGCAAAAGCAGGGAACTAGACTCACTACTACTGGATGTCTTTTCCAGTGTTGTTTTCTCATGTGCTAACCTTGGAATGCACCACCTCTTCTGCAGCTCTAATTAGCCATAACACCAACAATTTCACTCTTGAGTTTCAGGAGAGGCCCAGCTCTTTGTTCTCTGAAACAAAATTGGAACACATAATCAGAGTTCATGCTCTTTCCATTCTTACACTAAGTTTGCTTACTACTCCTTAGAACTTGTGTGTATGTGATGGGACTCTCCCAATACTTAAATCCTGCAACTACTTTTAACTCCAGAATCAAGTATACTTATACCCTCTGGCTCAAAGGGACAAAGTAGGGGAAAAACACCCAGCAGCTGGAATAGTTAAGATAGCTTTAAGTTGCCCTTGTGCTCACCTGATTCTGTGCTAATCAGTGGCTTGGAGTGGTCCCCCAGCATAATTTGAATAGCCCTGAGGTACTTTTTAAATTACAGCAGCCTGTTCTCAACTCCCTGTAGCTAGTAGCACTATGTGTTGGAAGTTCATAGGACATTTCCTCCTACACCCAGCTGGGCCCTGCCATGTCCCTTATGGCAAGGCCTGTATGGGGATCCATGGAAGAGAGACTGCCATTAACTACCCTATGTCCTACACTGGAGGAATTTTCCATTGACTGGAGGGCTATGTCTAGACTGCATTTCTCCTCTCACACTTCATGTGTATTTAGATTAAAAACTCTTTGGGAAAGGGTACTGTTTCATACTCTGTGCTTGTGAAGTGCCTACAGAGCAGAGCAATGTGTATACAGATGCACAACAGACACTCAGCATTAGTTGTGGCACCTACGTACTATTCTGTGATAAGTAATGAACAATTCTAGCAAGTGTGGCTGCGGATTGGGACTCTCTTGGATTGAATCTCCTTCTCCTGTTTGCAGCACACAAGGCATTCACCAAGCAAAAAACAAACAAAAGGTCCTTTTCTCCCTCTTTCCCTTAAGAAGGGAATCAGAGTAAAAGAAAAGAAAGGCAAAAGTTCTCTCTTAAGCAGTCTAAATAAAGCTGAAATAAGCCATGCAACTTGAGCTACATCAATTGCATAGCTTAAATTGAAATAGTTTATTTCGGCTTTTGGCACTGTCTACACACCAGGAAGTCAAAGAAAGAGCACTCTTTCGCCGACTTCCCTTACTCCTCATAAAATGAGTAGCTTAGTAGTTAAAACAATTTCAAACTTATGAATTTCATAAACTGAACATGAATATCATAAACTGAATTTATTTTGGTTAACAATAATGTTGTTATATCAAATATATTCATAAATTACAACAAAAGTTCACATCTAAACTAATCCAAAAAAGCCTTTCTCTGAAGTGCCATTGAGTGATAATAAAAGATGCACCTTACAACGAAGATCCCAGAACTTGTAATACTGTTACAGTAATAATTTCATCATATGTAATTTTTAATCTAGAATCTGGTCCCTGTAAGATCTAAGAGTTATTCTATATATGAAAAGTTCAGATATAGTTTTCTGTCATGTTTCATCTTGAAATTTGCTTGTTTTGTTACAGCAAATAAAGTCCCCTGTGAAGAAGACTCATGTTTTGAACTTTTTTTTTAAGCAGGCCCAAGAAGACAATGCATTTTTGATAGATTCTATTGTGATTTTGATTCCTCACCCACTTTATCTAGAAGTATGATGTGTTGACTAATATAGACTGTCTATATATGATGCCAATATATATATATGGGATAGATAGGTGTGTGCTGTGGATGTATAAACACACACCCACATCTAGTCAGCATACCCCGCATACATTAGTCAGCACACACATAGATATCAAATTAGTATGCATTAAAACACCAATAACATTACGTTAAACACAAATATTATAACAGCAATATAGTCTACACAGGACTATGCCATAATTCTGTTGACTTATGCTAGGTATCCCATAAATTCTTGTGTTTGTTGAAGTTAACATTTGTCATAGCAGGTAGGAAACATGTCAAAATCAAGATATGTTTTGTTTTATGTCTTAGTTCAAGCTAGGGAGGTACATTCATGGACCAGTATAAGGAATGCTAATATTCAAAACAGAGATAAGGAAAGAACAGAATAACAAGTTAGGGGACATGAACAATGTGATGGACTGGATTTTAGAGACCAGTAAGGAGATTTGTAGTTTGTAAAATAATCACATAAATATCAACTGAAATACGTGATTTTGGGAGCACATCTTCTGCATAAAGTGAATATAAAATCACTGCATGAGACAGCATCTGGGGGACTGATATATTGAACCTTTTTCCTGTACTACAGCTAAGACTCATCATAAATGAAAAGTTCTCCAAAGATGGATTGTAATGTAGCAACTTCAGTATACAAGATGAGTGATGATCCACTACATGGTTTAATTGGAAACCTTGTGTAAAAGGAGTTTGAGATCATGTGGCAGAAAGGAGGTTGTAGGGGCAGCTGATAAACCTTTCTAACTTTTTCACAAAATGATATTTAGGGCCAGATTCTCTTATGTTTCAAGGTCCACTTGGCAGGAGAAGGAGATAGAATATTAAGGAGCTGCCTACTGCTTACTTATTCTGTGGACAGTTCCAGTCATGACTCTGAAAATAGCCCAGAAGCTACTATAACCTATTGCAACTAGCAACAGGCCCCATAGGGCCATCTGCCAGCTGAGAAATAGCAGAGTGCATGAAGACTCCAGTTATGCTCCCTACCCTGCCAACATACTCCTATATGAGAGCCTGAATAGGAAGCTGGCATCATAGCCCTGGTCTACAGTAGTGAGATATTTCAAAATAACAAGTGGAGCATCCACACTACCAAGCCCATTATTTTGAAATCAGGGGCTGGTTATTTTGAAATAACTACTCCTGCTTTCCAGGAGGAATAATGCTTATTTTGAAATAGTTATTTCAAAATAGCAGTAGTGTGAATGCTCTGTGGTTGCTATTTCAAAATAACTACTCCCTAGAGTTTTTCAGAGTAATTATTCCCCAGTGCTTCCTAGGTCTCTAAGTTGAGGTAGTGTGTCCACAATAATGGAGCCTGTCTTGGACTAAGTTTGAGGCTCCTCAGAGTGGGGACACATGATTTCAATTTTGTTATTTTGGGAGTTATTATTTTGAATTTTGTTATTTTGAAATAATTTCTTAGTGTAGACATGCCCATAGTTGATTCAGAACCACTGTTTTATTTTGCCTTGTGATAATGAATAATTTAAGCACATAATCAAACAATACCAAGTTCACGGAGTTTGGATTCAGAAGGTTTGTTTAGAACTAATCCCATTCGAAAGTTGGTGATTGAAATCTTGCAATATGAATGTGTTTTGGGTCTTGTCTTCGTTTGTTTTAGAGGAAGGTGGTTGATGTGAAAAAAGATGCTAGGGATTTAAGAGGACAATTATGATATGTATATAGGAAACAAAATTCCACACACTGGAAGACAATCAAACAGCAGAAAGGAAAAACAAATAAAACTCATACTTACAACAGCTCATTTTAATTAGTTGAGACACAGAGGAGACAGGAGAAGGATTACTTCTTTCATCTTGTTCTTTCCATCTCAGGCTTTTGCTGAACTGCATTAGAAATCCAATCAAATGAACAGTACTTTAGCATTGCCAGTAGAACTGGGCAAACTATTCATAGTGAATGTATGATAAATGTTTTCTTTTTTTTACTGTTCATGGTTTAGATGTGAATTGAATTTTGGGCTTTTTTAATTTATTTGGTCTTGTTCAAAATGGTTAAAGGCTTTTATGAAAATATTATTTCAGGAGATGATTTTTTCCTGAACTATTCCCTGCAGTGGCTTTGGCCATTAACAGCTGTTTATAGCATGTGAGAAATTACTTAAGTCATATGGTATTGTTTCTGCTCCCTGACTGGCTGACTGATTTTGTTTTTAATTAGCAGGACAGAAGTTGGATATTTGAAGATGACTCTATGTGTACTTCCAGTGGTGTGATAACATACTTGCATGAATTTATTTGAGATTTTCACGCTGCAAATGTTCTTGAGAATAAGAAAAATCACTCCTCTGAATGACTGAGGGAAACAAAAACAGTGGTGAATCATTTCAGAGCAACTCATGTCTTTTATCTGAATGAATGTGCAATCTTTACACTCTATCCACTAATGCCATGAATTAGATACATGGAAAACAGTGGGAATTTTGCATGCCCTTAATATGCAATGACTACTATTATTAGCAATCTCAAAAAAATATAGTGACATTTTTTATTTGGTATGTATTTTATTTAATATCTGTAATTTAAATCTGAGGAATCTTTAGACACTGGAGATATGGAATTTAAAAGTAAGCAGAAAATCCCAGACAACATATTTTAGTGTGTTGCTCAGCTCTTTTCAGTTTTTAATCTTAGTACTTAATTCATTTCTTCATGAAAGTGCATTTTACATTAATGAAAGGTGGTGATTAGTATCCATCACTGTCACATTCTTTTAATAGGATCTGTGCCTGTTTCCATTGATGTTAAACAGCAAAGCTATAATTGACATCAACGGAAGAAGACAAGGCCTCAATCAACAGAATGGATCCAACACTTTGTACAAGTAGCTGCATATTTGATCTAGAATTATAATGCTAGAAAACAGTGTGATGGGTTGTTGGAAACCACAAATCAAGGAAAATATCTACTGGGAATTTACAACCAGATTGTAAAGGTACTATAGCCACAAGCAAATTTCATTCTGTTTTTATCTGAGAGTTATCTTGAAGATTTTCACCAAAATAAATTTAAGCTGTTTCTTGCAGCAAGCCCTAAAAACACTGGCCTTGCTTTAAGGTATCAAATAGGCTGGTACTATAGACAGAGTCTAAAGAGGGGAAAATACCATTCTACAACTGTACCTGCTTAAAAATTCATCTGGTAGGACTATATGCTCTAACAGTTAGTTACAAAAATCCAGCATTTGCAAGCAGTCACATTTTCACAGGGTTTGTGCCACTAACTGGCACAGGGTTGCATCCATAAATACAGGTATAATTAAAATTTACTCTCTGCAGGAGTTCTTAAAGGACATGGGATATGGCAGAGAACTGCTATTTTTCAGGTCCCTGGGTTGGAACCTGGAGTAGTGGATAGGCCAGGATTCCCCCACCAGTCAAGTGGTATAAACCCTGAGAAGGCAGAGACAGACCAAACCTAAGGCCCAAGGGAACAGAGCTCATTTGGAAGCCCAATCAAAGGTCTGAAGTCCATGGTGAACGTAGACAGATGTTGAGTTATTGGACTCTGTTCTACACTGGAAGGGGGTTCATTTTTGACTATGTGACCTGCCAAAATCCAAACCACAGAAGAGTAGCAGAGGCAGGCAAACAGCTACAGGAGGCACCAGGAGCAGGAAAAGAATTGCAATATTGCACCTATCCTCACGGAGGCACTTGAAGTGAGTTACCCCCTCACTTGAAAGAAGTTGACATGTTGAAAGAAACAGTGTTGTAGCCACCAAGGGTGTGTCTAGACTACAGGGTTTTGTCGACAAAAGTGGACTTTTGTCGACAAAACTATACCTGCGTCTACACTACTGCCGAGTTCTGTCGACAGAACTCGGCAATTTTGTCGACGGCGGTAAACCTCATTCTATGAGGAATAATGTCTTTTGTCGACAGAGTTCTGTCGACAGAAGGCGTTATTGCATCTACACTGTCCTTTGCACCTACACTCTCATGTTGACAAAGCGGCTTGCTTTGTCAACAGAACTGGATATAGTCTAGATGCTCTTTATTGACAGAAGCTTTGTCGACAGTATCTGTTGACAAAGCCTCTGTTGACAAAAGCCTATAGTCTAGACATACCCCAAGGGAACAAGCTGGGTTTTGTGTCTCACTTGTGCTTAGGGCAATAAGTTGCATGTGCTTTTCTGCCATTCCCAACTTTGATGTGATTAAAAAAAACCCCTCAAAATACCTATTTGGGTTGTACAAAGTTTAATGAAAGAAAACATAAACAAATGGAAGAGGGAGGAAAATAGTGCTAGTCCAAATACATTATGGAATGGAATCCTTTGCTAGATATTTAACTTGTTCTTCATGGTCATGCATTCAGGAGATAAAATGTGTTGTGTGTCACAGCAGTAGCCCAGGTTATAATATTTTAGGCTCAGGGATGCTTTCTCCAGGTATGCTCGTTGAATCTTGTCTCCTATATTGAATAAGTAGTCTTTCCAAGTGTAATGACCTTGATAATATACAGAATGTGCAAGAACAATGGGACTGCAGCATTATTAGGTGGAAAATAGAGACTCATTATATACTATATCCTCAATTTCCTCAGTTGAGCTTGTTATCTTCCCCGTGTATGACTCACTAGCACACACTACTAGTCTAGCAATACAGGCAACTTAAAATCTACCTGACAGATTCATAGATTCCAAGGCCAGAAGGGACCACTATGATCATCTAATTTGACCTCCTGTATAACATAGGCTATACAATTTTCCCCAAATTAAATTCTCAGGCTGTCTCTACATTGGCACCCTTTTCCAGAAAAGGGATGCTAATGAGACAAGTCGGAATTGCAAATGCCGCAGGGATTTAAATTTTCCCCACGGCATTTTCATGAACATGGCTACCGCTTTTTTTCCGGCTCGGGGCTTTGACGGAAAAAAGCGCCAGTCTAGACGTGGCTCTTGTGGAAAATAAAGCCTTTTCTGGAAGATCCCTTATTCCTCTTAAAATCAGGAATAGGGGATCTTCCGGAAAAGGCTTTATTTTCCGCAAGAGCCGCGTCTAGACTGGTGCTTTTTTCTGTCAAAGCCCCGAGCCGGAAAAAAGCGGCAGCTATGTTCATGCAAATGCCGTGTGGAAAATTTAAATCCCCGCTGCATTTGCAATTCCAACTTGTCTCATTAGCATCCCTTTTCCGGAAAAGGGTGCCAATGTAGACACATCCCCAGAGTAAATTATCCAATCTTGATTTTCAGTGATGGAAAGTCCATCACAATCCTTGATAAAATTTTCCAGTGGCTAATTCCTCGCTGTTAAAAATGTATGTCTTAATTCCAGACTGAATGTGTCTCACTCCAATTTCCATCCAGGGGGATTATGTTTTGCCTTCCTCTGCAAGATTGAAAAGCCCATTATCAAATATTTATTCCCCACGTAAATACTTAGATTAAGCAACTCACTCCTTAACCTTCCCTTCATTAAGATAACTAGATAGACTTAAGGAGCTCAAGCACTATAAAGCATGCTTTTTAATCTGTTAATTATTATTGTAGTGGCTCTGAACCTGTCTCTAATTAATCAACATCATTCTTGAATTGTGGGCATCAAACTGGACCCCACATTCCAGCAGCACCTAGGGATAAGAACTGAATGCTACTGGAATCCCTACTGAAACCCATGCCAATCCCTACTGACTCCCACTGAAAACACTCAGTGATATGATCATTCCCCTGTTAGAATTACATTTTGACACCTATCAGTTAGCAAGTTTATAATTGATTAAAATGGGTGACATGTTAATTTTATAGTCTAGGATATTGGTTTTTAAATCAAAATACCATGGGCTTCCTAAAATTTGCCTCATTTCTTGTTCCTGAAGTTGTCCATATTTTGATTTGTCTTGTTTATACATTTCAGCTTTGAAGGCAAATTAAGCCAGTCTTTCCCACTCTTTGTTTTAATATGGATAACTAATTAGTAGAATCATTGCACTTCACAACTTGAGTAAGAGGGCTCATTGCATTGTGACAAACAAAATGGATTCAATGTTGCATAACAAAATGACAATGTATACACTGCCTGCTAATAGTAATTTGGCTTTATTGCTCCTTTCGTTACATTGCCTTCTATGTCATTCACCATCACTGGGACAAATTCAGCTGTGTCAGGTCTACAACATGTACAGAGCTGTCAGTGGAATTTTCAACAGCCCATTTAGTTTTCTGCCTATTTTTTCCTAATTAGGGCAGCACACTGCAGGCAGGATAGGGCTGTGTCTAGACTGGCCAGTTTTTCCTGAAAATCAGCCGCTTTTCCAGAAAAGCTTGCCAGCTGTCTACACTGGCCGCTTGAATTTCCACAAGAACACTGACGATCTCATGTAAGATTGTCAGTGTTCTTATGAAATACTATGCTGCTCCCGTTGGGCAAGCCCTCTTGCGCAAATGCTTTGCGCAAGAGGGCCAGTGTAGACAACGCGGTATTGTTTTGCGCAAAGCCCCGATCGCAAAAATGGCGATCGGGGCTTTCTTGCGCAAAACCACGTCTAGATTGGCACGGACGCTTTCCCGCAAAAAGTGCTTTTGCAGAAAAGCATCTGTGCCAATCTAGACGCTCTTTTCCGCAAATGCTTTTAACGGAAAACTTTTGCGTTAAAAGCATTTGCGGAAAATCATGCCAGTGTAGACGTAGCCTAGGTGTTAAGAATCTGGTCAGCGAAGTCAGGACACCGAGATTCTATTCCTGACTTTATACTGACTTGGTTTGTGATTTTGAGCAAGTGACCCCTGTGTGCTTCAGTTTCTCCATCTCAGCATCCTATTCCTCACATGTAAAATGCTTTGGCATCTGTAGTTATTTATGTATCTACTTATAGAGCTTTACTCTGTATTATACTATTTTAAAAATATTGGGCACATTTGATTCGGAGGTCAGAGAGGCTACAAACATGAGATCCCATTTAATGTTCATATATGCCCCAGTAACCTGATTCTAATATTGCTCTGTGAACAGAAAAATGCTATTTTATCTATACTTAATCCAATCAAAATGATTTGAATTTCAAATATTGAATAGTCATAACAAAGTGCTCATAAACAAGCTCCAGACCAAGGATTATTCACTGAAATGATCAGGAAGTTTTGAAAAAAGCAAGCTATGCGAGAGAGAGAAAAATCACAATTCGTTCATGGACAAGTTTCTAGCTGAAAAACAGGAAAAATTAGTTGATTAAGTTAATCACTCTGAATTATTCATCCTGCTCAAGGTATCATCTGTCCTAGTCATTGTTACTTTGTAGTACATACAAGGGTAGAACCAAGAAGCCACAATCAAGATCAGGACCCCTTTGGGTGAGGTGCTGTCCATCACAGAGTAACCATTTAATTGCTTTTGTTTTCCTTCTCTGCATACATTCTCACTGGAATGTATTTATAGCGTCAAAATTCCCTTTTGAGGCTGTACTTCTGTCAATGCTGAAGTGACAAGGAAGAGATTGGTTGTCTGGGGACAACACTTCTCCCAAGATACCACAAGTAGCTGCTGCTCTGCACAGCAGGTGCTCTGCAAAGTTTTGGGGAGGGTGTGAGATTTTCTGGAAGTGGAGCAGGAGCTCATAACAGCTGAATTCTTGCATATAAATCATGGTGAAAATCAGAGAACCTAGAAAATTTTAATTTTCCTCCTGCTCTGTCCTTCTGCTTTGCCAATTTCAGCTATGTCTGGTTCAAATTTCCTGGCAGCATATTATTCTAGTTGAAAACCCCTATTTCATTTCTGGGAAAATACTTTTTTTTATAAAAAATACCCATTTGGTTGCTTTTTTTCCTCCTTTTTGTTGTAAACCAATATACCTTTCAGTTTTCAGATTCCCCACCTTTTCTTCTTTTACTTATTTACATTTTGCCTTTTTTCCCTTTCTGGAAAGTGAAAAGTTTTGTTATTTTAAGCTAGTGGAGAAAAGTAAAGCTCATATATCAGGTCATCAGCTCCTAATTCTGGGCCCCACTGTCTTTACACCCTCTTGTCTTCAGGGCTTTCAAAAGTCTTTATTCCTTATATCACAGATCCCAGCTTCAGACCACCTTCCCCAATAACTTGTAGAGGAACCCAGGCTCTCCATGTCCTTTACATTCCAGCCCAGGGACCCTGTAGAGAGCAACCAAGATTCTCTGCTACCTCTCTAGGCTACTTTCTACTTCAGCCTGTTTCCCACAGCCCCTCCCTGGGGTCATGGTGTACTCTGTATTCTTCTCACGCTACAAATCATCTCAATCTTCCAAGCCACTACCGCCTTTTTAGGTCCAAACTTCTTTCAGGACCAGGTCTTGAAGTGCTTTCTCCTGCAGTTCTTCATTAAATCACAAATGAAAATACAAACTTAAGCTAATTTGGCCCTTCTCAAGCTCCAACTTCTCTCTTAACATCAGCTGCTCCATCTCTGAATTAAACACTTCCCAGGGCTCTCTTCCTAGTAGTCTAGATACAGTCCTTTGGCCAGGTCTCACCATTAAAGCTTGCTCCACTCTGGGAGCTTTCTTGTTTATATCAGGGCTGTGCAAGATGCTGCCCAGGGGCCGGATCTGGCCCCCTTAACACTTTGATCCACCCCACAAACTGCATCTGGCTGCTTTCTAGCCCATGCCACTGAATTTCCGGGTGATGGCTCAGGCAGCAGATGCTATTTAAATGGCTCCTGGTCGTGGTACTACCCCAGCAGAGGCTAGTGCCGTGAGCCTTTTAAATAGCCACAGCAACCCTGGGCGGCTGCCAGGTAATGCGGTAGGGGCAGGTCCGTGAACCATGAGCCCTTTGCTATGTTTTTAATTCAAAGCCTCTGGCCCCAGACAAGGGGAGGCTAGTCCCTGCCCCACCCTGTCTGTCCAAGGCCACTGAGCCAGTCCATGACTACTTACCAAAATTCATTAAGTGGCACCACTGTGAAAATTATTGCCCACTCTTGGTCTACATCATATTTTCTTGACAGGTTTTCTACTCAAAAAGAGATCCTGAGGCCAACTTTTCCCCTGGGCTTCTACTTCAGCCCTACCATTCTTTCTCTCCACTCTCTGCTGCCAAGAGAGAAACTGCAAAATTCTTTCCTTCTGTTCCTGATACCCCTTCTTGCTTTGCATTTCCTCTCTGAATAGTAACCACACAGTTCCTTCCCTCACTCTCCCTGCCCCCAGACTTATTTTAAGCTGGACTTGAACCAGCCTCCAAGTGCAACCTGGTGCTCTAATTAATGCTCTAGTTAACTCTTTCAGAGTCATAGTGTGGTATATACTTCAGAAAAGAAGAAAAAATAAACAAAAACGTTTAAAAACTTTTAAAGAACTTTTTCCAGTGGAAAAAGGGTCCTGGGGAGGTTAAAAATTGAGAGAATGTAGGCATTTCCCTACAATTTCAAAATGAGAATTATTGAGAATATTAAACTTTTTCTAAACATTTTGTTTTCATGTGTTTTGAAAAATGAAAAAAAAATGTTTTGGACAGACCTCATTTTTCAATGAAACCTGAAAATATTCTGTCAGGTCTACAGGACAGTTCTAGTAACTTAGCCCCTTTGTGGTTTCTCAGTAGCAGCTGCATGAACTCTAGGTTTCATTACTGCAATGCACAGTACCTAGGATACAAATCCTGGCCTTAAAAAAAGAAAGCAGCCTACATTGTATGTAACAGCAGATATCTTTCATCAGCATAAGCCTCTGGGAGCACATCTCCGTTCTCTTTCTGCTAATACCAGTTGAAATAGAGACATGAAAGCTTGAATATAAAGTCCCCCTGAAGCAGTGTTTCTCAATCTTTCTGAGAACAGGGGACTGGCTTGCAACCTTCCTAAACTGTATCCGGTAATCTTAGGGACTGGTGCCAATCATTAGGAAACACTGTTGATGAAGAGTCCATGAAAGCACACAATTCTATATATTTTGGTTAGTCTTTAAGGTGCCACAGGACCACTCATTATTTGTAAAATTACAGACTAACACAGCTACCCCTTTGAGATGACTTATGCTAAACTATCTGTTTGATCTTCTATTTAGCTCTGACATGCAGGGAAGTAGGGGCAGGTGTCAGCCCCTGCTGCGGCGCCGCTCCGGTGGCCCTGGCGAACCCCTGCCGCAGCTCTTTAATTTTCAGGCGCACCTGCTCCTGGGTGCACCTGTAGCCTTTCTGGGCCATGGTGGCCGCTATGCAGCTATAGACGGCCACGTTCCTCTGCCTGGTGCGGAGATCATGGACATGAGGTCCACGATCTCTGCACCAATCCAGGCAGGCGCGCGCCGTCTACAGCCCCTGGCTGGCCCCTGGGTGCTGGGGGACTGGGCGGGGGACGGCTGGCTGGCACAGGCTGCCTGGCTCATTATGGGGCCACTGGGTCAGGGGCAAAGACTGCTGGCAGGCCTGGATCTGGCACGTGCAGTCTGGCCAGAGTCTACCCCTTTAAGGGCTAGGGACTGGGGGAGAGGAGAGGAATTTTCCTGGTTTGGCCCAGAGTGGCCACCAGGGGAAACTGGGAAGGGCTGGAGGCCAGCTAATTCGAATTAAGTGTCTACACAGCACTTATTTCGAATTAGCTATTTCGAATTTGGCATTATTCCTCGTAGAATGAGGTTTACCAAATTCGAATTAAGCGTTCTGCTATTTCAAATTAAATTCGAAATAGCGGTTTGCATGTATAGACACTATTGAAGTTAATTCGAAATAACGGCTGTTATTTCAAATTAACTTTGCAGTGTAGACATACCCTCACCTTTTCTCTCTATCAGGCACAGCTACAACAATACTGCACATAACCTCCAATAACAACTCTTTCCAATATAACAATGGGACTTCAAGAGTGAGACCTACATGCAGAAGAGATGGAGAGTCAGAGATTTTTTTTCGCGAACTGGCTTTTTAGCTGGAACTCAGTGTCAAAAAAGAACAGACTCTCCGGGAATTTTAACTCCTTCAGAACACACTTAAACCTATTCCTTTCACATAGACTTCCCTTGGTAGCCCCACAGAACTGCTCACTTAAAAGTAAATCTTTACAGAGTGGGGAAGGAGGAGAGAAATCTTGTTTTCTTGTTAATAAATGCTCATACTAAGAAAACTAGATACAGGCCATATACAGAGGCCAGAGACAATCTCAGTTCTTTAGTTTTTGCTTCATAACAAGGGAAATTTAGTGCTGGCTATGAAGCTTAGCTTGTTGGTGAAAGCAGGGACTAATGAGGCTAGGCTGGAATGGAAGGAAAAACACTCTACACCCACTGTTGAGGTATAACAGGGGCTTCTCTAACCTGAAGTTCTCTGGGATTCCTGAAGGAGTTACATCTAGTATGGTGCAGTGCCCCTGGAAATTGCTGTTGTGATACAATCTTTTATTTCTCACACCCTCTTACTCCAACACAGCAATGCCTTAAAACTGCACATTTTGATTTCAGTAACAGCATAATACTGCTAGTTGGTTTCTTTGCTTGATGTATTCTTTAAAAGTGTGTGCTTCTTTTTGTTAGCCAGGCAGCTCAACAAAGTGCTTAAAAATCAATCTCTTTATTACTTATTCCAGTATTTTAATTGGTATTGGAGTTAGTCTAGCTGATCTCCATTTTCCTCACTCTCCCTTCTTTTCTATTCTAAACACTATATTCCCTTCCCTTCTATTTAGTGAGGTGTCAAAGATGACTACTATTAACTGCATTTTGTGTTTTGTCTCATACTATTCCTGTCATGTTTTATAGCTCAGTGTTTCTCAACCAGTGATACGCATACCCTTAGGGGTTTGCAAGAGAAGTCTGGGGCTGGGGGGGGGGGGGGGGGAGAATATACCTCAACACAAGTGAAATTTGGCAAAAAATGTCCGGGATTTTGCCCTGCAAAGAGGATCGGGGAGGAGGGAGCAGTGGCACATGTCTGTCAAATTGAATGTTCAGAGCTGCACGCCCAGACATTAACAGCCACTTTGCACACGCACCCCAGCACCTGGCTGGAAAAGCATCTGGCTGTGGCAGTGGCTCCAGTTCCAAGTTGGGGGGCAGGTTTGGGGAGGGAGAAAAAACAATCACTTCCATGGTCGCCTCTCCTGGTTGGTTTCCTCTCCGGCAGTCTCCCTGGGATGCTCCAGTGAGGAGAGCGGCTGAACCTGGAGACGCGCATTACCCCCACCCCCACCAGCAGCTCAGTACAACGCATCCCCATTGCCCCCTCCCCGTGGCGCTGCGGAGAGGAGCTAAAAGGTGGTGAAGTGGCACAATAAGCTTTGCTCCAAAGGCCTCCCCCCACATCAGTGGCATAGTGAGGGGAGGCAGTTGCCTCTGGGCACCATGCTGGGGGGGGCTGGGCTGGGGTGGGAATGCACTGCCCCACACAGTGAGTCCGGTGCTGGCAGGCCACTTGCTCCCTGCAGACAAGCCACTGAGGCAGGGTGGGGCGGCAGGAGCGGGCAGTTCAAAGGAAGGGTTACCATATGTCTGATGCCTGGTTCTGGGGGAGGGGAAGGCATTGGGTTGGGGCTGGGGGTGCTTGGCTCTGGGGGTACTTATAATTTTTTTTAAAAAAAGGGTACCTTATAAAAAAAAGTTTGAGGAACACTGTTATAGCTTCCCATTGGCCTTTTCTTTTTTTGCATATATCTTTCTTTTATAGTAGACTATTTAGCCATTTTGCCTTGGGGATGGTTTCCCTTAGGATACAAGAAGCATTGAATTTCCTATTGTTTATTCATACTTCCACTCATGTAATCTTGCCCATTAATTCTTCTAATTTCACAAAATGTGCTGTTTCTCAACTGGTTATTCTTATACCATTCCC
This sequence comes from Rafetus swinhoei, assembly GCA_019425775.1. Classification (NCBI taxonomy): domain Eukaryota; kingdom Metazoa; phylum Chordata; order Testudines; family Trionychidae; genus Rafetus; species Rafetus swinhoei. The sequence goes on from CM033449.1 coordinate 59,406,131, forward strand.
CTTTGTTGTTTGTTTGTTTGTTTGTTTGCTTTGAAGACACATAAATATGTACATAAATTTACTCCTGACAGTAGTCCACTTGATATCAGTCGAAGTTTTACTCAGCAGCCAGCATTGACACTGATGGGATTAAATGTGAGATTACACATGAGACAATAGCTGTGCCCAGCTTTCTAAAAATACAATACAGTAGGGTGAGTACAGTTTAAACTGCAGCAAATATGAAAAATTTTAACTAATGTGATTAACAAAGAAAGATTTTGTGTAGACCCAGGGAGAAGTTTCCATGGGCCAGATGCAAAAAACGGACAGGAAGGAATAATCTCAATTTTGTATATTCTTATTTGAATGTTAAAAATTCTTTTCCTATTAAAAACATATTATTTTAGGGTGCAATCTAGCTTTCTGAGGACTTTGATAACACCCTAAATTTGTATAGATTGGTATTTTGGGGTTGGAGGTGGTTAAGTATTTACTCTAATACTTAACCAAAGGGGTGATCCAAAGGGGACTGCCCTTTTGGGGGAGCCCTTCGGAGGCAGGCCAAGGGCAAGGGTGTGTGCTGTGATGGTAGATTATAATTGAGTGTGTGTTTGTGTGTGCTGGTGAGAGCAGCACACTTGGTTGTGTGGTGGCCTATTCAGTCCCTGGTGAGAGCAGGGAGGGCAGGCAAGGGTTCTTGGTGAGAGGAAGTTCCCCTTTAGCTACCCAAACTGAAGGTGTGTGTTTGTTCTGCTCCCCGCCCCCCCCCCCCCCCGCCATTTTGTGGTTTGGCACAGATGGGATGCCTAAGGAGGAGGGCTCAGATGGCATTGTGGCAGTTGTGACAGGTAGGGGAAGATATGGAAGTATGATCCAGACTGGCCAGCCAAGGGGGAATGAGGTTTAGACAGTTATGTGCTATTCCTTTGTCCAGTCCTGTTCCCAGCCTTAAAAATTTTGGGAACTTTAATACCTCGCCATCAGACCTGAGGGTGCTGTTGCTGAATGCCAGGTCAGTATCCCAGAAGACAGCTGCCATCCACGATTTAATTCTGAATGAAGGGGCTGACCTGGCTTGTATCACTGAAACCTGGCTGAGAGTGGAGGGAGGCGTCAACCTTTCCCAATTGTGCCCGGCTGGGTTCTCAGTACAGCATCAGCCGCGGCTTAATGGTCGGGGAGGTGGGGTGGCAATTGTCTATCGAGATACTATCTCACTGGCTAGGGTTGTGGTCCAACAAAGTTTCAGATTCGAGTGTCTGTACTTGATGTTGGGTGCCCGGGATAGGTTGGGTATGCTGCTTGTGTATCGCCCACTTCTCTTTATGGCAGATGCTCTGCTCGAGCTGGCCGACATGATCTCAGACGTGGCATTGAGGACGCCGAGGCTTTTGGTCTTGGGGGACTTTAATATCCACGCCGAGGCTGTTCTGTCTGGTCCGGCCCAAGATTTTATGGATACCATGACCACCCTAGGATTATCCCAAGAAATAACTGACCCAACACATGTTGCAGGTCATACGCTCGATTTGGTTTTTTGGACTAAGGGTGATAAACTTCTTGGGATAAGGGATGTGGCTACACTCCCTTTGTCATGGACTGATCACTACTTGATCAAGTTTAGACTATCTGCTGACCTTCCCCTCCACAGAGGCGGACGACCATCTAAGATGATCCGCCCTCGGAGGCTGATGGATCCAGAGGGTTTCCTGAGGTCCCTGAGGGATTGTTCAGCCATTATGGCAAATGGTCCTGTAGATACCCTAGTTCAGTGGTCTCCAACCTTTTTACACCCAAGATCACTTTTTAAATCTCAGAACAGGCGAAGATCTACTGCCCCGCCCCTTCCTTGAAGCCCCACCCTCTCAATTCTCCTCCTGTCCATCACTTGCTATCCCCAGCCCTTACTTACACACTCTGATAAACAGTTTATTTTTAAATTATGCGATATATAAAATTAAAATCACGTGTTTATAGTTATGAAATAAATGCTCTGTTTTTTATTCATGCTATTGAAAATGGGTTGGGGGTGCCCGAACGCCTCGCGATCGACTGGTTGAGGCCTCGCGATCGAGCAGTCAATCGCAATCGACGGGTTGTGACCACGGCCCTAGTTGATACATGGAACATCGAGGTAGCCCAGGCAGTTGATATGATTGCTCCTAAGTGCCCTCTTTGGACCAGTCGAGCCAAGTTTGCTCCCTGGTTTTCTGGGGAGCTGATGGCTGCAAAACAATCTGTGTGACAGCTAGAATGCCGCTGGAGGAGAACTAGACCTGAGTCTGATCGACTGCAGGTTAGAGCTGAACTGTGAGCTTACTCTGTGGCGGTGCTGACAGCGAAGAAAAGCTACGTCTTCACCCGTATCGTGTCCACACAATGCTGTCCAGCGGAATCATTTCGAGTAGTGCGGGGCCTGTTGCAGTCTGGCACTCATGATGAAATAGAGGAGCCTTTGGCCCCCCGCTGCGATCTCTTTGCAAAGCATTTTGCAAATAAGATCGCCCACATCCGGTTGGATTTGGACTCTGGTTTCTATATAAGTGGGGCACAGAATGTGTTGAGTGCACCACCCAGTCTTTTTTCTCTGGATCAATTTCAGCTATTGCAGACTGAGGATGTGGACAAGATGGTTGGAGGAGTGCGACTGACCACGTGTTCACTTGACCACTGCCCTTCATGGCTTATTAAATCTAGCCGGGAAGGGATGACTGGCTGGGTCCAGGGGATTATTAATGCGTCTTTTAGATCTGGTATGGGTCCTGCTGCCTTGAAAGAGGCACTGATAAAACGGTTACTCAAGAAGACTTCCCTGGATCCACATGACTTAAATAACTATCGCCCAATTGCTAATATTCTCTTCTTGGGCAAGGTACTCGAGCGAGTGGTGGCGTTGCAACGCCAAGCTTTCTTGGAAGAAACAGATTACTTAGATCCATTTCAGTCTGGCTTTAGGCCTGATTTTGGAACTGAAACAGCTTTGGTCACCCTGGTAGACGATTTACACCAGGAGATAGACAAGGGGAGTACATCCCTGTTGATTCTCCTAGACCTCTCAGCAGCTTTTGATACCATTGTCCATGATATCCTTCTGGGATGCCTGGAGGAGTTGGGTATTGGAGGCACTGTTTTGCAATGGTTCTGGTCCTACCTGTCAGGATGCTTTCAGAAGGTAGAGGTAGGGGGCTGCTATTCGACCCCGTGGCGATTGTGCTATGGGGTCCCGCAAGGTTCTATCTTGTCCCCTATGCTGTTTAATATCTACATGAAGCCGTTGGGTGAGGTCATAAGGAGTTTTGGAGGACGGTGCCATCAATATGCAGATGACACCCAACTCTATTTCCCTGTGACATTAGAACCAGGTGTGGTGGTGACTGATCTAAATTGGTGTCTGAAGGCAGTGATGGTTTGGATGAAGTCAAATAAGCTGAAGTTGAACCCAGATAAGACTGAGGTCCTGTGGCTCAGGAGGCCATCTGTTTGTGAATGTGGCATGGCACCTGTTCTAGACGGGGTTACTCTCCCTCTGAAAGAACAGGTACGCAGCTTGGGAGTCCTCCTGGACCCTTTTTTAACATTTGAAAATCAGATTTCTTCGGTGGCCAGGAGTGCCTTTGGGCAACTTTGTTTGATCCGCCAGCTGTGACCCTTACTGAACAAGCATGACTTGGCCACAGTGATCCATGCTCTTGTTACATCCCGACTGGATTACTGTAATGCACTTTATGTGGGGCTGCCTCTAAAGAGCCTTCGGAAACTTCAACTGGTCCAGAATGCGGCTGCTCGAGTTTTAACTAACACTAGTTATATGGAGCACATTATGCCAGTGCTTCAGCAGCTGCACTGGCTTCCGGTATGTTTCCGGGCACAATTTAAGGTTTTAGTTATGACCTATAAAGCCTTAAATGATTTGGGTCCGGGGTATCTGAAGGACTGTCTTCTCCCATATGAACCTGCCTGGAGATTGAGGTCAGCTGGGGAGACTTTGCTTCGTGTTCCCCCACTTGTGGAGATAAGATTAACATCTACCCGGAACAGGGCATTCTCAGCTTTTGCTCCCAGGCTGTGGAATTATCTTCCTCGGGATATTCGCATGGCGCCAACGCTAGCATTGTTTCGGCGTCAGGCTAAAGTCACCCTTTTTATTCATGCTTTTATTAATGTTTGAGTCTGTATGTGTGTGTTCCTCCTCTATATATGTTTTTAGCTGGTTATGTCCCTCTGGGGTCTCATATTTTAAATGTTTATATATATTTGGGGTTTTTTTGTAAGCCGCCTTGAATATTTTAAATAGAAAGGCGGGGTAAAAATATTTAAATAAATAAAATAAAATAAATAATACTTGCTGCAGTTGAAATGACAGCAACTAGTAAGTCTTTACAGAATGAGCAAAATTTGGAGGCTTATGTAAAAGAGTTTTTAGTAATTCCAGAATTTGTGTTATGTGTTCAGATGAACCTGTGTTGTAATCTTGGTAGATCTTTTGTCTACCTTTACCCTTTGTTTACGCATAATTTAACTGAGCACTGTTGTCAAAAACTGTTCTGAGTCTGCTATAGAAGCTGGAAGACTGATTATTTGTTATGTGTTATGCCAGTACATATTAGTAAGTACTAATATTTTTACTCAACTTTTATTGTAGATTAAACTCATATATTTTTTAACTATTTTCTATGAAATTTGTGTTGTAAGGCCAGACTCTTGATTCTTTACCTGTGAGTGACTTTTATTCAGGAACATCATGTGATTGAGTGTCGGGCTGTACTTCATTATGGCTGCCGCTGCCATATTTCTGGCCATATAGATGTCTAAAAAACAAAACCCCTCAAACTGACAAAAAGTGTCTACAGCTGTATGGTATTTATAAGATTGGAGTTTGATAGAGTACTTACGATTTTATTATCCTCTATGATTGATAAGTGGTCCTTGTTATTGCAAATGCTTTCTGCAATGGATAGAATAAGGATCAATTGACAGATGATTTTTAACACATTAAGAACTGCTAGTTGTCACAGCTGTCATTAGTAATGACTGGATTAGAATTCCCTTTAATCTATCAATCATGTATGCTAAAGATATCATAAAAGAAATTTCATGAGTAGTTAGGTTACTTAAAAAATTCCAAAAACAAAACAGTGCAATTAAAAAACATTTTTCCCTCCAGAAAGGAGTTTTGAAAGGGTTTGAAAGGTAGGTTGGTGAGTGAAAATGGCCATCATCTTACCAGAGATGGAGGAGTCAGAAACAGAGACCAACTCTTTATTTTATACAAACTGTGGCAATATGTTTATTCTTTCTGTATCAAGTATCATGCTGTATTAATCGGATCAACCTGAATCAAATAATTCCATTTGAGACTGTTATTTGACAATCTCAAAATATTATTAAATTTAAAAAACAAAACAATTATAGTAGAATGTTTTCTTTTATGCCAAGCATTTTCTTCCTATGACTAGTAATTGCTTTGACAGGCTTGCTTTTTAATAAATGACAATTTGGATTTAATATGTAGTAATGGGAGATTATATGGATATCTAAAATGAAGCATATAATTCTCGACTGCATGTGAGTTTGATAAAGGTTTACAGATGAATTATAATGGAACCATTATCATACATTACAAAAGGAATATGATGAATTACATGTTTGTCAGCTAAGGAATATGAGGCCACAAATCTTTTGATTCATTGCATTTTGTCTAGGGTTATCATTTTTTCCTTTCTCAGTACAATATTTGTACATCTGATCTAACTTCTCTTCACAGTTCAGAGATTATAAAACCTAAAAAACATACAGAAAATAAGATGGGATATTTATTTTAATAACATATATTATCCTCCCAATAAAATAAGAAGATCTGACCATTTTTTCAAATAAAATGTATGAATATATTTTGTATTAATTGGGATATATCTTTATTACAAGTATTTTAAATTAGTCATTTTATGCTAAAGGTATTAGAAACATAGCAGACACCAATGTAGCTAAAAATCATGGAATAGAATACTTTGCTATACATCTCCTATTGGTATTGCCTCTAAGTTAACGTTCCAATAAGAAAGTTCACCATATAGCTGAAGGACATTACAGGTCTGCAGTAAAATAACTTCCATGGGTATTATAAAAATATATATTGACATAGAATGTAGAAATGTTACATTTACAAGATAATTGGATAGTACCTAATGACAATATTCAATGAGGAGTAGAGAAAAGAAAGGACATCCCCCTTCTCATATGCCTTCTTAAATTCTATCTACAGAGACTGTAGTAGGCATGATGCCATAGATTTTAAGAATAATTCCAGATTTAAACTTGGGTCCAAAGCTAAAAACTTAATACCAAATACCAAAAACTTAATACCAAGTACTTGGTGTACTACCCCTCCTTTCTCTTAAGCTGTTGTGGCAACACAAAGTGTCTATAATGCTATCATTACTAGCTTCCTGCACAAATGTCCAAGTGCAGGTAGTTTAGGATTAGCATAGAGCTGGAGAAGCAGCTAAATGTTACTTCTCTGCTGTCCCCCCACGTGTGGAGAATTCCCAGATTATGCATAGTCAACATAATCATAAAATACTAGAACTGGAAGGGACCTTAAGAGGTAATCGAGTCCAGTCCCCTGCCCTCATGGGAGGACCAAGCACCATCTAGACCAGTGTTTCTGAAAGTGTTTTACAGAATCACTTTGGCTATGTCTAGACTACAGGGTTTTATCGAAAAATCTTCACTTGCGTCTAGACTGCCACTGCATTCTTTTGAAATGAAATCGAAAGAAGAAAGCATTTTTTTCTACAGCGGTAAACCTCATTTTTACGAGGAAGAATGCCTTTCTTCGAAAGAGCTCTTTCGAAAAAAGGTGTTCTTGAACACCAACAGGGGTTTTTTGAAAGAGAGCATCCAGATTGCCTGGTGCTGTCTTTCGAATAAGCGGATCGCTTTTTCCAAAACAGTGGTGGCTGTTTAGACGATTTCTTTTGAAAGAAGCTTTTTCGAAAGATTATTTTGAAAAAGCTTCTTTCGAAAGAAGCATGTAGTCTAGATGTACCCTTTGAGAAACACATTAACTGGCCATCTCGGTTTGTTTATTTACCAGCGCCACGGCCATGGAGCCTTGCGGCTCCTATTGGCTCTGTTTCGTTCTTTGCCAAGGGGAGCCACAGGAAATGGCGTGGGTCGGGCCACTGCTTCCCACGGCTCCCCTAGGCTGCAAAGGATGAAACAGAGCCAATGGGAGCCGCAAGACTCTGTGGCTGTGGCACCGGTAAATAAACAAACCGGGATGGCCAGTTAATGTGTTTCTGAAAGTGATTTCATGGAACACGTTCAGAAACATTGCTTTATAAGATAGCACATTGTTAATATTAATAATATAGCGATACATATTCATGCTGATTATCTCATTTTCAAAACCATTACCTTTTGCCTTCACCATTCCTTCCATGTTCATGCAGTGTAACTTGTGGTTTACAGGTATGTACCAGAGTTTTAGTAAATATACTCACTTTTCCAAAGTAAAAAAGGGTAAGCAGTAAGCCATTTATCTAAACAAACCAGGGTGGCCAGTTAATGTGTTTCTGAGAGTGATTCCGCGGAACACTTTCAGAAACACTGATCTAGACAATCCTTAATAGATGTCTATCTAACCTGCTCTTAAATATCTCCAGAGATGGAGATTCCATCTAGTTTTCTAGTCCACCAGTGAATTGGTGTGTCCAATATGTTATTGTCTTTTGTTACTGGGAGTAGCAAGGACTGCACTTAGATTAATTTCATCTAGAATTAATACAAATTGGGGGGAGGGATGGGGAGATTTCTTCAAGAAAGTAATTCTTATAGTTCCTGTTTCCTCTACTTATTTCATAGTCATCATGCAAACCATATAATGTATTAACTTAGCAGTCAAAACCCCCACAAAATATATGGGGGAGATGGGGCACCAGCCTGCTCCTCTTCCTTGGTTCAAGGGAGGGCATTTGGGGCAGGGCTGGGACCACCCTCTGCACTCACTGGCAGCGGGAAGCAGAGTGTCATGGCTGGGACTTGGGGAAGTAGAGCTCCTCACCCTCCCACCCCCCATGCCAGTGAGTACGGAGGAGGGGAGATTCCAGTTGCCTACACCAGTCTCCCCCGCTAGTTCCCGGGGCTGCATCACTTGTGGGAAGGGGTAGAATGGGGTGGGGAGAGGTGTGCCAAGTCCAGTACCTCCTCCCTCTCCCAGCATTGCCTTATACACAACACTCAGTTGCCTGGGGTACTATGGAATTTGGGACAATTTGGCACCCCAAATTTTGTGGTGCCCCATGCAGCTGTGTACATTGCGTATTGGTAGAAATAAAAGCCACGTATTGATGCTGAAGACCAGTAGAGAGCTTGGAAAATCCTTAATTCATTTGGTTGTTTAAAGATAGATTGTGACTGGGTGGCTGGATGGGCTATACCGAGGGCAGATTGCAAGAAAAGGGGCAGACAATCCCTAAAATTGGTGGTTCAAGTTAAATGGAAGAAAATAGATAATATTATCAGTTTCCTGCAATATATTACATCAGCCAAGAATATTGTAACAGATCTTCTACAGCATGAGATTATGCATTCATCACGAGGGCACAGCTTCACTGATCATTGATCAGGCTCACATGTGCTGCAGCACATTTGTTATTGTAATCCAATACACTGTCTTTGTATTGATGGATTAGAAGCAAACATTTTATCCTAATAGATTTCAGGAAGTCTTTGATTGTTATAGTTTGTTTTAAAAGGTGGTGCTTTTGGCACTAGGAAAAAAATAGGTCACAACTCATCTATATTCAAAAATGCAGTTAGCTTATTTCAAAGCCTGTAGCAACAACTGGGGAGATGAAAACATTTTTAAAAACCCCAAACTTAACAGCATGCAAAAATGAGAGAAGACAAACAAAAATGTCATTGAAAATATATTTAATTATAGAAATCATTGCCCTTCATTGCCCCTTTAAATGTGCCTGCTTCAGAACATGAAAACCATAAAATGAAAGGAGCACTAAAAGGCTACGTCTACACTGGCATGATTTTCCGGAAATGCTTAAAACGGAACAGTTTTCCGTTATAAGTATTTCCGGAAAAGGAGCGTCTACATTGGTCCCGGAGTTACCGTTATAACGATGCGCTTTTCCGAAAAGCGCCTACATTGGCGCGCGCTTTTCCGGAAAAGCAGAAGCCCGGAGCCATTTTGAAGAGGGCAAAGGCCACCAGACCTTTCCGGGCGGGCCGGAGCGCCAGTCAGACACGTGCTTAAAGGGGTCTCGCCGGACAGCCGTTGGTCTCCTGCTCCTGCCTTGGGACCTCTGCCAGGGACTGGCACCCTTAGCAGGTTCAGTGGTTGCCCTCTGAGTTTTGGGGACACCACCCTTTGGCCCCCAACTGCTTTTCCCTGAGTTTAGTTTTTCTGCCCTGCTCTGTCTGCCATGGAGCCGTGGGTGGCCATTTGCCTGCTCGGGCCCCTGTTGAGCTGTACGAGTGCCTGCTGCTCGTGCTGCAGGCCGGTGCCATGGTGTACATGAACCAGGAGGCAGAGATCGCATTGGACTCCTCACCAGGAGGCCCTGGCAACCGTGTGGCATCAGCACCCCACCGTAGAGAGGCCCGTCTGGAGTTTCGAGAGCAGCACCGACTGGTGGGAGCGGCTGGTCCTCGGGTCTGGGACGACCATCAATGGATCAGGAATTTCCGCATGAGAAAGCGGACCTTCCTGCAGCTGTGCACCTGGCTCACCTCGCTGCAGAGAGCCACCACCCGGCCGCGGGCACCCATCCCCATCAAGAAGAGGGTCGCCATCGCGCTTCTGGAAGCTGGCCACACCGGACAGCTACCGCCGGTGGCACAGCAGTTCGGGGTGGGACGATCAACCGCCGGAGTGATCGCCGTGGGAGGTAAGTCCCAGGGGAGTGGGATGGGGAGGGTGCTGCACTCCAGGCCCAGGGACAGCCAAGATTCCAGGCTGGGTCGGCCAGGGGTTTGGGCCGCCCCACCCTTGCACAGGCCCGCTGGTGGCCGTGGGGGGCCCTGGTGTGTGTGTGTGTGTGTGGTGTGTGTGAGGACAGAGGGAATCAAGGGGGCCCCAAGGAGCGCACACTCACCCCTGCCGCACGTGATGTGTTCCTTGTGTTTCTCTGCACCCTTCTGCAGGTCGCCCACGCCATCAACAACATCCTGCTCCCGCGAATCATCCGCCTGCGCGACGTGGATGATACCATGGCCGCTTCGCTGCCCTCGGGTTCCCCAACCGCGGGGAGCCCTGGACGCCACCCACATCCCCATCCGGCCCCGAGCATCGAGCGGCCCATTTCATGAACCGCAAGGGGTACTGCTCCATTGTTCTGCAGGCCTCGGACCACCGGGCCGCTTCCTGACATTTACGGGGCTGGTCCGGGCACACGACGCCCGCATCCTCCGCAACTCTGGACTGTTTCGCAGGTTGAAGGCGGCACCTACTTCCCGGCGAGACTTGACTGTCGGGATGTGCCTATGCCCATCTGCGCTGCCGCGATGCGTGCCTACCCCTGATGCCCTGGCTAATGCGGCCCTACACGGGCAGCCGGACCAGAACCGGGCCCGGTTCAACGATCGCCTCAACCGGGCCCAAACCCAGTGGAGCTGCCTTTGACGCTTAAAAGCCCGATTCCGTTGTTTGCTCACCCGCCTCGACATGGGTGAGCAGAATGCAACGGAGGTACTGGCCGCGTGCTGCGTGCTCCACAACATTGTGGAGCGCAGCGGGAGGCCTTCCTCCTGCATGGATGGCAGCCGAGGCACAGACCTTGGAACAGCCCGACACAGCTGCCGTCCGCCAGGCGCGCCAGGATGCGGTGCGCATCAGAGAGGCCCTGGTGGACATGTTTGCCCAAGCCCCGTAGTAGGGTCGCCTGGGTCTCCCAGACTACTCCCGCCCGTCCCCTACCCCCTCCCCACCCCTCCCCTTACCTCCCCAATTGTAAAGCGTCGGGTCAAAGCACATCGGCCGCCATCGTGACTGTTCGCCGGGTGCGCCGGGCTTAGTCAGGGTTTTTCTTTTAGTTTAGGCTAGGTTTAGGCCACCATCGCCTGTCCCAAGAACAGCCACGAGGATTCGGGGTCGCGGAAGGCTCAAGTCAGCGCACCTGATTCCAGTCGTCTTCCGTCGAGGATCTCCTGGCTGTTCCTCTCCTGAGGCCCGGAAGGACCAAAGGATTGAGGTGGCCAGCTTCGCCATCATCTTCCGTCGAGGATCTCCTGGCTGTTCCTCTCCTGAGGCCCGGAAGGACCAAAGGATTGAGGTGGCCAGCTTCGCCATCATCTTCCGTCGAGGGATCTCCTGGCTGTTCCTCTCCTGAGGCCCGGAAGGACCAAAGGATTGAGGTGGCCAGCAACACTACCCAATTGTCCTCCCTGCGCCTAGACTATGTTTAATTATCTGTAGTGTGCATCTTTTAACCGTTCTTGCTTGTTTGTGAGCTATGTAAATATAGTTTGTGGTTTACATTTTACTGAAAAGTCTCAGTATTTATTTATGCGCCACAAACCAATGAGCACTTAAAAAGGGCCCCCCCAGTGATAGAGTACAGATTTTGTTGTCTGCAGTTTGTAACCCTGTTAAATTTAAGTGGCTAATTGGCATCTCACATCATTTCCTACAGTTACTAGAGTAACACGATAACCAACACAGGAATGAACAGAAAAATAGAAAACTGTTTATTTACAAGGGGGGGAAGGGACCTTCAACTGGGACGGGGACCTTCAACTGGGACTGGGACGGGGGACCTTCAACTGGGACGGGGACCTTCAACTGGGACTGGGACGGGGACCTTCAACTGGGACGGGGGGGACAGTTACTGGGATGGATGGCCCCTGCGACTGCTCCTCCGGGGGGGGGCCTGCACACGCTGGGCAGACCGCGTAGGGGCAGGCTGCACGGGGAGGTGGGCACGACCACGGGCACGACCATGGGCAGGAGCAGGGGCAGGGGCAGGGGCAGGAGCAGGGGCAGGAGCAGGAGCAGGAGCAGGGGCAGGAGCAGGAGCAGGAGCAGGAGCAGGGGCAGGGGCAGGAGCAGGGGCAGGAGCAGGAGCAGGGATAGGAGCTGGGATAGGAGGGGGCATGGGCTGTGCTCCGGGAGGAATGGCGGGGGCATGGGGTCCGGCCATGCCATAATGGATGGCATGGACCAAATGTGCCGTGAGCACGTCCATGTTTGTGCGCATCCTCGGCACTCGTTTAGGAAGGCAGCCCAGCCCTCCTGCCGCCACTGCAGGTCCCCTGCACCCGCCGGCGATGGAGGCCTGGATTGCCTCCACGGCGCGCACGTGGCGCGCAGAAGCTGGTCTCTCTGCCGCCTGTGCCTCCGGGTTGGCCAGCTGGGGGTGCCGCTGCTGCCGCAGTGTCGGGTCTGGTGCTGGGTCCCGCTGCAGGAAGAGAAGAAAGGATGGGTCAGTCGGGCAGGCCGTCCACTGTCCCCACATCTCATGCCCTCCACCCTGAGCCCAGGTGACCCCACAGTTGTGTGGCTTGGGCCCACTCGGTTTCCCTCCTGCCCCGTGTTGTATGTTGGCAAGGAGGACCGCCCTGCTGGAGTAGGGTCCCTTTCCAGTATTGTAAGCACCGGTCTGTATCCTGGCCCCGTGGAGGGCGGGAGGGTGCTTGTGCTGCGTTCACCTGTGGAACTCCCTGCCGGTGGAGACTGTGAAAAGCTTTGGGCTAATCGCTGGTGTTTGACAGGAGCGAGATGCATCCCCACGCAGTGCCTGGGAGCACATCTGGCAGAGGCGGTCTGGGCTCTCAGATCCTCGCGGATATCTCCTGGACGGAACCAGAAGCGTGACTGGGTGGGGGTGTCCCATCCTTGCAGCAAAACTCAGGGGCCCTTGTCCCTCCCACTATCCCTCCCGCAAGGCCGGTAGCCCAGGGACATGTGCGGCCACAGTGGGGACTTCCCTCGGGGAACCAGCCAAGGCACCGGGAGCAGGCGAGGGACTGTGACGCTGCGGTTTTCCCAGAAGCAGCTGGCTGTGCCTCACAGCCAGGCATGGGACAGTGTGCTGTTCTCCGTGCTGCACCCTTGGCGGAGGTGAGGGGCTCTGGGCTGAGTCCCTGGGGCCCTGGCCGGTTCCAGCCGGCATCCACCCTTCCCCCTGGTCCCGCCGCATGTGTGTGAGCAGCACGGTCCCAGGCGTGCCCTGCAGCTGCCTGCCGCGCCACGTGCCGCTCGGTCGCCAGGCTGCACGAGGTTGCACGCTGCTTGCTGCCTCATGCGACGCAGCGTGCAGCTCACGTGGCCTGAGTGACATGCTCTCCCCTCCTCCTCTGGGCACCTGGCTCCCACCCCACCCTCCGCCCCGCCCCTTTGGGAGTGCAAACTGCAAAGACTCACCAGTGGGTTCCTCCCGGCCTCGGCCTCGGCCTCGGCCTCGGAGGAGCTGCTGGAGGGGGCCTGCTGGGTGGTGGCCTCCTCTGCGCCAGACGCGCTGCTGCTGTCCTCTCCCTTCCCCTGCTCGGTGGGTCGTCTGATGGGGGGGCGCTGGCAGGTGTCCACAGGACGTCCGGGCTTGCGGGCTGGCTGGCCCAGGAAGGCGTTCAGCCGGTCGTAGGGGCAGGCGCCTGGTCCTGCCTCTGCCCTCGCTGGCCCCGACGCACCAGCCGCAGCTCCTTCACTTTCGAGCGGACCTGCTCGGCATTCCGGTGGGGTGTCCCTGCTGTGCCAGGTTGTCGGCCAGCCGTGTGTAGAGCTCCACATTCCGGCGCCTGAGTGCAGGTCGTGAGACCCTCCTCTTCCTGCCACAAGTCCAGGAGGGTCTCCAGCTCCCTGGGGGTCCAGGATGGGGCCCGGCGTTTGCGGCCCCTGGGGCCTCCTGTGCTGGGGTGCAGGGGCTCACCAGCTGGAGCTGCCATGGCGCGGTCCGATGGGTGGCTGGGCAGCACAGCAGCACGTGGCAGAGCTCAGGCTGCAGGGTCTGCGGCGCTCCTGCCACGCGGCGCCCAGCAGCCTCCCTACCAGGAAGTCCAGGGCTCCTACGGGTCTCGTGGCGACCAAACCGCTTTTTCCGCTTCTTCTGCTTTTCCGGAAAAGCTGTCTACACTGGCCCTTTTCCGGAAAAGCTTTTCCGAAAAAGGACTTTGCCCGAGCGGAGCGCATAGCTTTTCCGAAAAGCGCTGATTTCATACAGTAGATCGTCATTGCTTTTCCGAAAAGCAAGCGCCAGTGTAGACAGTCGCACCTTATTCCGGAAAAGCGGCTGATTTTCCGGAATAAGTGGCCCAGTGTAGACACAGCCAAAATGTTTAAGGATACTTTTCCAAACTAGTGAGGCAGGGATACAATTTAGAGGGAGGAAGTGGAAGCATAAGATTCATCTGGAGAGACAAAATATATCCACTTAACCTACCTACCTCCTCTCCTGCCTACTCTTTTCAGTTGCTGCTTTCCCAAACCATATGGTTCTACAGTGTCAGATGCCTTGCCATCAATGGTTTATACAGCAGCAATCTACATCTTGGTATATTGTGCACACATCCGCACACCCAGGCAGGGTGGACTGATTTAAATTATCAAGTGGAAACCTTTGATTTTAAATTGTTATGCTGTCTGGGTACATGCCACAGGGCACACTGTCAAAAACAGAGCAACCCCTCACCCCCACAAACCAGTGGTATGTCCCGTCATTACATTTCAACAACCCAGTAATAAACATGAAGCCCTGGATCACTACAAACAGTATTACCATGGAGTCAAACAGACCCTTAGGCTTTCCAGTCTATCTTGCCACCCACGCAAACTGAACTTGGTGATTAATGGTCACTTATACCAAAAGTCACAAGCTTTCAGTCCCAAGAGACCTGTCAATTATCCACAACAATTTGCCCCCTAGATCTGACACCAAAAATACAGGCAACCAATTCTGAAATAAACTAAAGATTTAATGAGGAAAAAGTAGTAAGTTATTTACAGGTTAAAGCAAGCAAACATGTACACACAAATGAATTGCCATCTATGATTCCTAAAGATGACAGTGGAGGATAATTTCTCAGTTCAAGATATTTCTCCCCTTGTAACCTCTGGAGATCTCTGCCTTAGTTTAATCTCTGGCTCCATTCCAACAGCAAAGCTATGACAAATTTTTCTTGCTGGGGTGACTGTTGAGGAAAAACATGGGGGAGGAGGCGGGGACTGGCCATGTGACTGTCCCCCACATGACTCTTCCTCACACCACCCCCAGCCAAGGGAGGGCCAGCTCACAGTGTAAACAAACTGTCTTTCAGCTTGCCATTCAGTGGTTTACTTTGATGGGCTGAGAGCCAAATGTTGCCAATCCCTGACCTTAGAGATTCCAGCCTTTGACTCCCATCCAGAGAAAAAGGTCTAATATAGTGAAAGGTTACTCTAGTTCACCATATATGGGTTCCTACAACCCCCCAGGGATCAGACACTTACCCCCAGGTCAATATATATTTCATATCTTACCCCACTGTCATGTTAGCCAATATTTAGTAAATTAACTATTCATTAAGAAAAGAAAGGAATTGTGTTTAAATGGTTAAAGCATCATACACATACAAAGGATTGAAAAGTCTTCAGATCAGGTTTGTAGCAGTGATAGAATAGCCTGCTGTCTTGAAAAAAATAACTTGCAAAAGATTGGAAGTTCCTCAGTCCTCTGTTCAAAATATTCCCTTTAGTTGTAAATTAATAATCCAAAGAATTGGAACAGGAACAAGACCAAATGGAGAGGTCTCAGCTGTTTTCTATATCCTCTACCACGTGCATGGAAATTGACAGTCCCAAACAAAGCCTACAGCTCCTGTGTACATAAAGTTACTGACAAAGATGGAGTCTGAGATCCCATGTGCATGACACAGGCACTTACATGTACTGCTGATTCTCAGGGGTGGCCGCTGGCTCCTGGCGTCTGTGGGGTCCTCAGGAAGAGCTACCTGGAGAGCAGATTCTTTTTAAGGGCCCATCAAGCTTGAATAGCCCATTCACAATGGGCTGGCAAAACTGGATGTAAACTAACTTGTGGGTATCACCCCAAGAATAAACATGGTTGAAATACAAATACACAGACAATATTCAGAATGTCAGATACACTGATGATACACGGATTTAACCAGCATAATCATACCTGACTGATTGCAACTTTTCCATTGACATCCTATATAATTTACCTTATAAAAAAAATTAGTGCAATTGTGCAACAATTAAAAAATGGTCATCTGTCTATTCATACACCATCATGGTGACTTCCACCAGTTCAATGGTGGGCCTTCCTTTAAGTCATCAGCACTGGCAGGCATTAACAGTTTGAATGATTCACCTCCACCTCTGAAATGTATTATGGTTAGCAAGTTGGGTGGGTAATTGTTACATACATATGCCATAGAAGTATTTTTTTCAGCATTTAGGTATCTCTCCGGTTCTTTGGGATGAGACTATTGACAAGAAAATGAAAATAACTAATTGATTCTTTTGCTTCTTTACTGCCAGCAATTTAAGTTTGTTGTTGGGTGTTTCTTTATTCAGTGTCTCTGAAATTTGGGGAAAAAACTTAAAAACAGTACCAGCTATACATCAGCAATATTTCTGCAGTTTATCCAAAGCTATAAAAACAGGTTTCAATATGTTCAGTAGATCTTCTACATTTCTCTTCAGTCTATTGTTGACTACTTTGGCTATGACAGTGCCATCTATGTTTGTCATGATTTTCTTCACAGATTTTCATCAGAATAGGTCAATTCTTCATAAATCACTCAAAAATAGTCAGCCATTGAATTCCATTGCATGTCATAGGGGACAATTAATTTGGATACTCCTGTTTTCTTCAGTGAAGTTGAAGCAAAGTGGTTGTTGTGGATTTTTTTTTTTTTTTTTGGTAGAAGTCCACCAGTAACACAAAAGCAGTCAACCTCTGGAACTCATTGTAATGGGATATTGTGAAAACCAACAATTAGATATATTCTTGGAACACAGATGCATCAGTAGCTATTAGCTAAGATGGTGAGGTATGCAACCCCATGCTTTGAGTACTGCTCAATGTAGCCGGAATCTGGGACTAGATATACAGAGGATGCAATGTGCAATGCATTGCCCTGTTCTGTTCATTCCATCTGAAGAATCTGGAACTGGACACTGTCAAAAGATTGTGGGCCAGATGGCTCTATATGGCCATACTTATGTAATAGTAAAAATGTAACTGATAAATATTCCTACCATCTACATTGCTTGTGTTCAAATATATATTTTGAAATGTGTAAGTAATCCATCTAAAGGAAATTTATTACATAACTTGTCATAGCATAGTGAGACATGGTAGGCATGCCCTACAAATGGTGCAAACATAAATTTACTGGCCAGCTAATCCAGATGGTTCAGAGATGTCTTCATCAAACTCATTGCCATGTGAGAAGTATTTTTTTTCATAATGTTGTTTCACTCTGACATCTAGGCCTGTGTCTTTTTGTTGCACCATTTGCATTTGATATGGGTTCTTTTTACCCACAGAGAAAAAATTCCTGATAATATTTCCAAAAAGGATCTTTTCCTTCCAGCTTCCAGGTGTTGCAATCAACACTAGAGGCTGTACCCTTCTTTGCACAATGGCATGCTTTGATTCCAGTTTGCTTCTTTCTGGTTGCACACACACTCCTCCTCCTCTCTTGTTATGTAATTCCTCAGCTCCAACCCAACACCCAGAAAAACAAAAGAATGAACTATAAATAATCCAAAGCGCCTGCTCATGGAACCCACACCTCTCACAGTGCACTGTTTTATTTGTGTAGAGACAGAAGGATGCGGATGAAAAATTAATGGATTTCTGTTTCCTCATATCTGTGTGTACATGTAAGAGGACAGAGCAAGTCCATTTACTTGAAGAGCTCAGAACGATCCAGAAGAATGAACTAGTAGTTATTGGTCCAATCAGTATTTTTCCATGGCTTGAAGAGTAAGTTTTCTCATAGGTGGAGTAAATATTCATAATCTGAGATCTGAGTCAATCAGAACTCACATGGGGGGAAGCTATAAAAAGGACTTCAAGATGACCCAAATGGACTTAGTGGATAATCCAGATGAAATACATGGTGTCTACTGGAGCCAGAGACTGGGTCCCACTGCTTAAGAGTACATTGCCAATCTCTTGCACCCTTATCACAGCCCTTATTTCCCTTATAGGATCATGCTCTTATTATGGAGCATGATATGTTGTGCCTATAGTGGAGGAATGACTCACCACCATGGTGCTTCTTGATGGCCATCATAGAAATTATCTCTGGTTCACTAGTGTGCCTTCATCTAGAGGCATCTTGACACCATCACTTCTGTCACCAGAATACATGTTCCTCTCAGAACTGTGGTGTCCTCTTCTGGACTCAGCCCTCTGGCTGTGCCCCACTAGGTTCTCTTCCCACTTTCAGGGGGCCAGCAGTTCTCTGTTCAGACACTTGCCTCAGTGGCAGTCTGCAGTCCTTACTCCAGCCACTTCCCTCATTGGCAAGTGGGGCCAAGGGGAGGGGGGAACCTGGGCCTGCCTGCTACTCCAGATCCCAGCCCAGGGACCCTCTAGCCAGCAGCTATGCACTGCATCACCTCTAACTCCCGCTGTCTGTTTCCCTGGGCCACTTTCCCACAGCACTAGCACCTCCTCCACCCTTTTGTCAGGGCCCTAGTCTGTCAGCTGTCAGCCAGGACCTCAGTCAGTACTCCTCTGCTCGGCATTGCTCTGTATATGGTGCTCTATTCAGCAGCCTTTCTTCATGGCCCAGGCCTTAACGTCTTTTGCATTTAAATTCAGATTTCATTTTTAAACAGTTTTGTTTTAAAACAAAGTGTGTGTGTGTGTGTGTGTGTGTGTGTGTGTGTGTGTTTAAATATATCCTACGCCCATGCAATCTTTCTAAATCCTCTGCTCTAGATCAGTTATTTAGATTACCTTTTTAACTCTACAGATTAATGTATTCCCTTTCTTGACAACTTTCTTGCACACTAAACACCAGAATTGAATAAAGGGCATATAGCTTTAAAGCCAAGCTCCATTGGACTCTGCAAAGTTTATAGCTGCAAAATTGCATGTTGTGCTTTCTGCATGGATTCCTGTGTCTGTTCAGAGCCATACTGAAATCAATGCGTTTTACATATTGTTCCTGAGTCATGCTGGCTTCCGTTAACAGGAAATTCATTTAAAATTAGGTTTGGGTACCATCTCTATTTTCTGTAAAAGTCACTTCACTTTTCAGGGGCTGGCTCTTAAAGAACCTAAAAATATTCCCATGTGAAATTATAGAAAATCCTTCTGTAAATATTAAAACTAAATATTTGATGTAAAAATATTGACCTGATGTGGCCAAGCAAAGATTCTAACATCAGTTAGTGAAGTCACATGGCTTTCATAGTTCCCATGTGAGCTCATTCCAAAGTAAGACTACATCAAATCCTAGCCACACTTTTGATTTGTTGTTTTAACACCACAGAACATTCTCAGAGATTAACTCTTTATTAGGTCAAAAATAGCTACTGCATGCCAACAAAATTTTTTCCAACAAGTAAAATCCTTGATTATAGCTTCTGCTTTTGGCATGGGTTGTGTGTGTGTTATAACACTGTGAATGAGGCCAGTAGCACATTCTGGAAGTTCAGGCACTGCTGTATCCCAAACATGGGAAAAACTTATTTTTTTAAGTAAGCATCTTGCAACAATGATAAACAAAGCTTTCAAGGCTGTATTTAGTTACTATTTTCTTGCCCTTGTTCCTGTTTAGCAAGATACTTTGTCCCTTAGCTATAAGGGTACCATTTAGAAACAATGTCCCTGTTTACAGCCCAAATATGTTCAGCTGTCACCTTTGGTTTTCACATATGACAGAGAATTTTCAGTACCAGCTGTAGCAACACTCCAAAGGGTAAGACATGTCATTGGATGAAAAGACTTCTGGGGCACACCTGGAACTCAAAAGGATCCAGCTGAGAGAGACAAAGTGCTATGTTACAGCTGCCGAGTGCGGTGACACTGCTGAAACACATGGAAGGAAACTGGCTGTAATTCTAGTGGATATACATGGATTCATTTACATTCTTTCAATTAGAGGTGAAGGAAAATATTTTGGCAGTGGATCTAATGGGTGACTCATCTCATCAGTCCTAATATTTCTGTGGTGATGAGAAAATAAACTATATTTAGTTTCCTTTTTATATGGATTTTGTGAGAACAATAGGGTAAATACCATATAAAATGCCTGTTGGTTGTATTAACTAAGTTATCCTTGCCATTCATTAGCTAAATATACATTACCTTGAGTGTATACTTTCAGGATAGAATTTTTGGAAATCCATACACATTATACTAATCAAAATATAATTGAAATTTAAATTACATATCTACATATATGTTTACAAAGTTCAAAGGAATGAATGTAATACATAATATTAAACTTAAAAAAGTAAAGATCACAACAAACCAAAGTCTTATCACAATCTCTAATCACAAAATAGCAATTTTATCCTAACTCCATACTGATCATTTCAACTGAAAATAATTCTGAAGTTAGATTTTTAAGAAATGTAAACAACTGCTTACTTACTGGAATGATAATTCCATTAAAAACTGACTTCCCAAACAAATAGCCTAGTGTTTTTATTTTTAACACAAATACTCACAGGTATGTACTTGTTGATTCAAAACTATTTCTGGAAATTCTTGAGGAGTTATGATCACAGCTATTTGTAACCCTAATTTTAGTTTACTATAAGATCTTTAATTAAATGTTAAAACAATGATGGACTCTTTAGTTCACAACTCATTAATTCCAGCTTCCTGTCTCCTAAAAACTGTCAGTTTCAGGTGATATCCTATTCTGTTATTGGAAGAATCTCTAGAATGTAACTGACCTGATTTTCTTTCATCTTTTTTTACTCCATTTAAATACAATGTTACTGGTAAAGTAGTGCTGTGCTGAGATAATAAATTGTCTCAGCGATCTTTATTTATTGACCATTTCTAAATATTTGTGGTGAAACTTATTAGGGAGACAAATACACATCATGCACTTAAGTAACTTAGAAGCTTTTTATAATTAAAGTACATACTCCCAGAGATGGTGTCCCCCAAAATAGACAGAAACATTTCAACTCAAGGAGGTGATATTGATGTACTATTGCTACGTTGTCACACCAGTCTTCCTCTAGGCTGAAGAAGGAAATGATCACCACTAGGAGTCATCCTTGGTAAGCAGCCAGCTGACAACTCTAGATCTCCCTGATCTCTTATGCAGTGTTTTTGGCTTGCAGGAAGCAATTTGTTGGAAGTATTATGCTTCTTTTATTCTGTTTTAATGGGTGGTTTGTTGACTAGTTTCATTTTCAAAAAGCATTGTGAACCAATCAGAACAAAGTCCTAACTTCAAACAGCAAGCCCAGGTGACTCAATTAGAATGACAGTTTGCTTCACTGAGCATCATTTTATACTCCAGTGAACATTTGTATCTAGGGTATTTCCTTTGTGGTTCACACGTTATTGTTTGTGGGTTTTCCTGGACACAAGCAAATAATATGCATATTATTTAGGGTTGCTGGGTCACTGATTTTTAGTTGGAATGTCCAGTCAAAAAGGGGATCTGGCAGTGTCTGTTGAGAAGTACCAGCCAAACAGCCAAAGTCAGGGGAATCACATTCGTGGTTATATGAATATGTAGAGAACAAAAAGTTGTAACTGTAAAGCAAAGGAATGTGTATCAGCTGAGGAAAGGGAGTAAAAGACAAGTTATTTAAATTCTTCAAGTCTGCAGTTGTGCATGAAGGGGTATTTGGGATGGACAGAGCACTGGTTCTTAGCCTTTTTTCACTTGTGGACCCCAAAAAACTTCAAATGGAGGGGCCAACCCCTTTGGAAATCTATTCTTTGTATATATAGTTGAATTCTGTTTATTCATTTTTCAGTCTAAATCTTTAATAGACCACTTAGTTCATGGCCCCACAGGAGTTTGCAGGCTCACAGGAGGAGAACTGCTGGTATAGAGACTTTGTTTAAAGAATACACTAGACCAGTGGTTCTCAACCAGTGGCCTGCTGGTGGCTCAATCAGCACAAAGCTGTGGCCTGTCTGATACCCTCAAGACCATATAAATAGTATATATATTGATTGGACTCAGCCCACATACCACAGAGAGATGCATGTGTGGCCCATATTGCTAAATAGACTGAAAACCACTGGTCTAGATTAAATGATTTCAGGATTGTAGTAGATGGTGAAAACACAAAGGAAGTTGCCAATAGATAACTGCTCTTAAACTAGAAAGGAATAATGGAGAGAATGTGGAGGGCTAGAATAGATCATTTAAAAGAAGAAACAAAGCACACAAATGTATATTATTAATTCCCCTGCATAAAAGGAAGGAATATTACCAACAAGGATTGCAAAGATATGTATTTCAAAAGATGTATGATATTTTGGTGTAAACATGATTTCACTACATGAAGAAATGAAAATAACTAAGATATTAAATTGCAAGATATAAATCTAATTCAAGGAGGATGTTGTATGCAAATAAGGATAAGCGTCTAGCTGAAAGAGCAATGCACTAACCGGGGATCACAAAAGAGACCACAATAATGCAGACACTAAATATAGAGACTCAAAGAATGTTTGAGGTATCCTCATAAATAAAAGACAATTATATGATTCTTTAGTGGATTTTTTTAATAATGAGAAGAACATAAATACATTCGATCCATCAATTCTCATTCATGAGCACAAGAAACATGTGAGAACACAGTATAAAATATAAGTTTTAGGGAAAACCATTTTGGATAAGAAAATGTAACAAAACAAACAAACCCAGCTAACAGCAATTGAAAGAGGAGGCATCAGTGAGTTGATCTGCAAATAGTTATTTGAATTTCCAAGCACCACTGTATACCTATTGTTCAACTCAGCTCCAGAGACACAATTTGCCTGCTGAGTAGTATAGTTCACTTGAAAGCTTTCTTAGACCTATTGGCTGTGTCTACATTGGCACCCTTTTTCGGAAAAGGGATGCTAATGAGACCAGTCGCAATTGCAAATCCGCGGGGGATTTAAATATCCCCGCGGTATTTGCATTTACTGCGCTTTTTCCGGCTCGGGCTTTGCCGGCAAAGCGCCAGTCTAAACGAGGATCTTGCGGAAAATAAACCGCTTTTCCGCAAGATCTCTTATGCCTACTTGAAAGGCATAAGAGATCTTGCGGAAAAGGGTTTATTTTCCGCAAGATCCCCGTCTAGACTGGCGCTTTGCCGGCAAAGCCCCAGCCGAAAAAGCATGTAATGTAAGCAATATTCTTTGGATTTGATTTTAATATTGTAGCATCCCTTTTCCGAAAAAGGGTGCCAATGTAGACACAGCCATTGATTTTAAGTTAATCCATCTTGCCTTTTGTTTAACATAACTGCTTTTCTTTTCTACCTATGTTTATCTACACAGTCTAAACCTTCTTAACACCTTTAACCAGCTGCTCCCCAACATTTGCATTGTTAATTTAAACATTTCCTCAGTTTGTACCATGTAGACATTTCAATAACTGGTCTTATAAATTACAGAGTCAATGGGAAGAACAGCACAACAGCCACCAAGGCATAGATTATTTCAGTGTTCTAAAGAAACTCTGCTATTACAATTTTATGAGAGGCAAAATAGGTACAGTACATATATATTTACCATGCGAGACTTAATGTCTTAAAGAAGGAACTATAATTTTAAAGACTAGTAGATGTTTTGTGCTCTCACCAATGAGTAAAATTAAATAATAAATTAAATGATAAATAGTTATTAAATAACTCAAGCTTTCCTGCTACATAGAGCTCTTCTTCAGGTGTAAGGCCTTATCTACTCTGCAGGTTGGACCTCACTGGTCCAGCACCTTAAGGACCTAACTCATCCTGAATGAGGGGATTTGCTGGAACAGGGAAGGTCCCTCCTCTCATGGCCTGGGCTAGTGCTCCAGCCTGCCCCCACTGCTGCCCAAGCTCTGGGGCTCTCTAGATGCCACAGGCCCCCCAACTGCCAGGGCTGGAGTGTCACGGTCAGAGCTGCTCAACCAGGGCAGAGCTCTGCAGCCATCTGGCTCTGCAGCTGAGGCTTGAGCTCTGGAGTCCCATTCAGGCAGGAGGGATGGGGCCGGAGCTTTGCGGCCTGAGCCAGAGCTCCCTTGCTGCCACTGGGGATGGAGTTCCATGGCCGTAGCCAGAGCTCCAAGGCCATGGCCAAGCTAGAGCTGGGGCCAGGGAGCCTCAGTGATGCCAGAACTCCCCGCCATGCTGCCTGTCCTCCTCTCCACAAACACACACACTGGGGCTCCTGGCTGAGTCACCGGTGCCCCCTATGGTGCTCCTGCCCCACTGCCAGACCTCCCTGGCCCTGGGCTCTGTGGACCAGGAACATCCATGGATCTATGGTCCATACTGGATCATGGAAGTTGCCAGACCAGAGAGTCCCAGTTAAGGTATAACCTGTACTAATTTTGGCAACAAAAATTGCCTTTTGGAGAGAAAACAGAGAGAGCACACACATTTTGGTTGGGAAAAAATGCCCAGTTTTAGTGACAAAAACTTCGTCCCTTATAGAAGACTTTTATTTTTCCTTCTCTTTATTGTTGGCAAAGAGCCAGTGTAAATGCTGCTCTTTGTTTTGTCCATAGAACTGGTTTCCATTAGTATCCCACAATGCCTGCCTTGACCACTCTACTCATGGTTTTGTTTCCTGCTGCCCTGCAGTCATGGGCCTCTCCCTTTTCCAGAGCTCTAAGAAGTATCTGACCGCTGACTGAGTTGTTTCATTTGGGGAACAAAGAAAGAGCAAATCACTGGAATGCTCCTGTTCTGCCCTGCACTAAGAGCACAGCAGCAGGCAGACTGCTGCTGTAAGGAGTGGAAGACAGACTGCTGTACTGCTTTGACATTCTTTAGCATGGAGCATTCACAGAGCTTCTCATGATGCCGCTTCCAGGAATCCCAAGATGTGCAGGAGTCAACTCTGCCTTCCCACCACACTGCACTATGGGATGCGTACGCAGTGCATTGCTCACACTGCTGATGGATGGTGCCCCTAGTGGGTATATGATTTGTCAATGAAGGCAGCAATTGTGAACACCCTCTGTTGATTTTTTTTGGTCAACTTTTGATGTCAACATACATTTTGCCAGCAAAACTTGATAGTATAGACAAGACCCGGGAACGGAGCTCCCAACATCACTGAAAAATGCGAGGGGGAACGGATTGTTTAGCATAAGTATGGGACCATTGTATGGGACCATTTAAGCTAGAGTAGCCTGTTAACACCTCTGCAGTCATAAAGACCCCTTCGAGTACCTGTTTCAGTTGTCTCATGGTATCTTATATGGGTTCCAGTGTGGTGATAGGTGAAAACTAGTAGTGGGCAGCCAAAGGAAACCTGTACACTTTCAAAAGCAAGCCTGGGAGCTTAAATTCATTGCTCTGTTATACCACAAAATTCATGTACTGAACAGAGACATTAGATTTATGGTTTACTACAACAAACTGTGACCTACTAACCCCTGCTCCTTGTTCTATGACTGCAGAGGTGGTAATAGGCCATTCTAACTTGAACATCCCATACAAAATGTGCTAATTACTTATGCTAAGCAAGGCCATCCCTAGGGAGGAGTAGGGCCCGGGCAACCCCCACTTCTACCCAGGATCCACCCTGCTTCTTCCCACCCCTACTCTGCCCCCTCTCCTGCTAAGGCTCATCTCTGCTCCGCCCCTGCCCCGCCTCTTCCTGCCCTTACTACACCCTCTTCCCCCATTGCACCCCTTCCCCAGTGAGGCCATTACACTCACTGTGGCCACTTCCACCGCGGGAAGTGAAGTAACTCAGCAGTCTGTTCCACTCCACTGCCATCTCCAGCCAGGTCACTCTGCTTCACAGCAGTGGGAGTAAGTGGAGCACCCTGGCCCCAGCCCACTGGGGGAAGTGCAGCCACCACTGCAATGAAGCAGAACAACCTAGCTATGAGATGGGCGGCAGAGTGGAGCAGGCAGCTGCATCACTGCACTTCCTGTGGCTCCCACGGCCACAGTCAGAGTGGAGGGGTGACCCCTGCTGCTGCTTCATGCCAGGCCCCTAAGGTATCCCCCAAGGTTGTGCTGGGCCCTGTGGACTTATCTCAGTATGGGAGGCTGTCCTGTCTATAGGATGGTTGGGGCAGCCACTGAAGGCCCCACTCAAAGTGCAGGGCCTGGTGTGGCCACTCCGAACTATACTATGGACAGGACAGTTCTGATGCTAACCAGCAGCGTGAACTTACTGATGGCCTCACATCCCCCTCTCATGTAATAGAGCACTTTCTGAACTGGCTACCGACGTCTTGTTCCCAACAGTGTGTGAAATGAATCCCCAGAAACCGATCTGTTACGAGTTCAAACAAAACTGTAGTGTGTATTTGGTCCATTGCTGACAAGTCCAAACTACAGCAGAGGATGCCACTCTATTAGCTAGGCCAAAAGTGGGTCAGGTGTTTGAATGGCTGCAGGTGTGGGCAAACAAGCTGTATTACATCTCATGCTAACTTAGCATCTTGTTGGTTTTACCACATATTTTCATGAAGAAGGAACTCCATGCAGTCAGTTATATTCAAGGGCAATGCACACTTACTAGGGTCTGTAACTCAAAAGCCCCCTCCATTTCTCAATGTGTGGTTGGGACATTAGATGCTGAAATAGCTCCTTAGTGTATGCAGATGACTGTCCTCCAGTGGTCTGGAAGAGAAGTTCACCTTTCCATTAATGGACCTCCAGAATGTCAACATTCTCCAGAACTTGCCACGCCTGATAGGGCAAGACCACTGACATGTTCCTACATGCAGAGGTGCCAAAATGGAGGGAGGCATGAGGAAGGTAAGAACACAGGCTGGAGGCTGCTCTCAGGATCACCCACCCCGGGCAGGTGGAGATTGCCTGGGCTCCTAGTCCAGTTTCAGATTCTGGCTTGGCTGGGGGGAGGCAAGCTTTGGGTGAGAGGGGAAAGGAGGGGCAGGATTGGGTCCACAGCAGGGTCAGGGCCTTGTGGACTCCCACTTTTAGGAAAAATTTGTTCCCCCTCCTCTTTGCTGCATCACGCCTTCTCTTCCCTTTGTTGCCTGGGGAAAAGCTATAGACATAATTAGAATTGAATTGGGGCAAGGAGCAAGCACTGACCTCACTCTCCTGCAGTAGCGCCTGCTAGGCAGGCCTAGCAGGTTAGGACATGTAGGTGCCCATTTTTCTGGGGGCCCCTCAATTGGCTGTGGCTCCTGGGCATGGGCTCTGTTGTTGATTTGCCATAGTACGTGCCCAGCAAAAGCTGAAGTTCAGACTAAGATCTGCACAGTGCATTATGGGTATGCCGTCATGGTTGTGAGGCCTGTGTGGATGCGCAAGCATAGACTTGGAAATATAAATACACAAACCTGAGACAATGTTGTACAGATGTACTCCAAAAATATAGCTCTTTTGAGGATATAAAAAATGTCCATTCAAAAAAAGTCACGGGCTTTTGTTGAGAGCAATTTATAACGCTAAAGAGCCTAATATCAATGATTTTTTTCAGGGGTGAAAAGAAGGATTTATGGAATTATGACAAATAATGATGGTGCCTTTTACAAGCTAAATGATTTGAAATGTGTCTGGTTAAGAGAGGATGCCTCTTTTAAAATGGGATTTGTAAAGTGAGAGGAGATTTTGAACCAGTAATGATGTTGGAATTTACCATTTCTGCATGTGAATACATACCAAGTGATGTGACTGTTTTAGAAGGTTGTGGCACCACTGCTGCTGTTTGTGTAGCAGAGAACCAACAATAAATTGCAAAATATTTTTCCAAATAAAGTCATAAACCTGTCCTCTCACTCATGAGCCTGCATTTCCATGAATCTACTAATATGCTTTTAATAAGCATCCATTGGAGATGATTGTACAAAATATATAGGCAGGTACCCTCAGATATCAGAGATCAAGCTCAAGCTCTTAGTCCTCCCTTTATTTAAGGTCACTGAAATAAAAGATTAAAAGCAAAAGCATTAAAAACTCCCCCCCCCCCCCTTAAAACTCCATAGCTCTGAATATTAAGCTCCCTTGTCCACTGATGATGAACAACCGAGAAAGTTTTAATGACCAGAAAATATATGGGAAAACTAGTTAGCAGTATCCCCTGGTAATTCTTGCCAGTGCTTACCTTAGAAAGGAAAATGATCTTTAGAATACCTTGAAACTATCTAAAAATCCCATGAAGAAAACTGAGTGTTTATTCAAAGATTTACAGCACATAAGAGGTTCTAATTAATGCTAATGTTAATCTGGCTTCACAGACGTAAATGATTATTACAATAATTAAAGTGACAGTAAGTGGCACCTTCTTTCCATGTTGACAGAAGATGACTTGACCTGAGTGATCAATTCACTGGTTACCTTTAGACTCAAATATGGGAGTGCACTCCAACTGGGAAGTGTAAGAGCCAAATATGAGTGAGTGGCATTGCACAGTGCTGCTCACTCACACTTGACCCAGCTACCCCTGTGTCATGACGATGGAGGGAAAGTCAGTTGCAGTAGGGTGCTGAGTCCATTCTGTGGACAGGAGCTGCAGAAATTCTTTTTGCAGGGTGAAGGGTTTTATTTTTATTTCGGGGAGGGGGGGATCATATTAATCATTGTATTAAAGACAAATATTTGGGGAATGTGGGACTGATGCCATAGACATGTAATTCAAATTGAGTAAACAAGGCGAGTTAAGGGAGTTAGCAAGGGCCTGTTCCTGCACACTCTTTCTGCAATAAATCTTGCATCAATGTTCTCTACTTTCTGCAGAAAGCTAAGGTGGTCCAATGATTAAGGCACTACATCAGGATCCTTGACAACTGGCTTTAAGTCCTTGCTCTATCATAAACTTCCTGTGCCATCTTAGAGAAGGCACGTAGCCACTCTGTGCCTCAGTTTTCCACCTGTAAGGGGAAAAGGGAGATAATATTTCCTGTCTTATTCTCTATCCTTTCATTAATGATTCCTAGCATTGTTTGCTTTTTTGACAGCCGCTGCCCACTGAGTAGATGTTTTCAGAGAACGATCCACAATGCCTCCAAGATCTCTCTCGAGTATTTGTAGCTAAATTAGTCCCCATCATATTGTATGTGTAGTTGGGATTATTTTTTCCAATGTGCATTACTTAGATTTATCAACATTAAATTTCATTTGCCATTTTATTGCCCAATTACTTAGTTTGGTGAGATCTTTAAGTTCTTCAGAGTCTGCTTTGGTCTTGACTATTGTGGCAACGTCCTTGCCCAGGCCCCTTGCCATGGGACCCCTTCTTGGGTCACTAATTAACCTTTCTGGTGCAGTCACCCATGCCTTTTACTGTCAGTGCCAATTTCCCACTGCCTAGATAATATTTCCCTACTGTAAAGGCATGTTGTGAGAATAACATAAACAACTGTCAATAGCACACCTATGGGGGTTTTGATAGAAAAAGCAAAATTTATTTTGGGAGCATTCCCAGAAATATGAACAAATGATATTCCATAAATATCTCCAGCCTTGTCTCCAACATTTTGGTTTTCAACTTTAAGTATTTTGTTTTCAAAGATTGGTACACAAAATAGGGCTGTCAAACGATTAAAAAAATTAATCGCAATTAATCGCTGCTGCAGTGGCGTTTCAAAGGGGCAGAGCTGTGGAAGCCCGGAATCAGTTGGAGTCCTCGGATGACCCCCAGGGTCAGTGCAGCTGCCCTTGGAAATGCAGCGGGGGTGATACAAAGGGGCAGTACCGCAGGAGCCTGGGATCAGCTGGAGTCCCCAGCTGACCCCAGCTCAGTGCAGTGCTGTTCCTTGAAAAGGCCACTTTGGCATTTCCAAGGGGCAGCACTGCGGGATCCCAGGGTCAGCTGGAGTCCCCAGCTGACCCCGGCTCTGTGCTTTGCTGCCCCTTGGAAACACTGGACCGGCACTACAAAGAGACAGCGTAACGCAGCGCGGAGGATCAGCTGGTCACTGCAGCTGATCCTGGGCTCCACATTGCACTGCCCCTTTGAAGCGTCACTCCGGCACCTCAAAGGTACAGAGCTTTAGGAGCCTGGGATCAGCTGGAGTGCCCAGATGATCCCTGGCTCTGCATTGCGCTTCAAAGGGGCAGCGCAGCATTAATGCCTGTGATTAACATGGTAAAAAAATTAATGAGTTAATCCTGCCTTGCGTTAATCACAGGCGTTAACGCAGATCAATTGACAGCCCTAACACTAAATGATCAAATCATTCTTTTTCGTTGGCTTGCTCACCAAAATTGAGAACTTTTCATTATTCATTGCTGTTGCTTTAATGTGAAAAATAATATTTTGACTTGTGATTTAAGCCTCAGGAGTGAGTTTACTTCAGGAAACCAGCGAGTGAAGAGAGCATCAGGTTTCTTTGGTGACAGTGTTTAAAAATATCATTGTGTGGGCGTCATGTTGTCATGTGATGTTTTATATCCCTAACCCTTCCGGTTTTCTTTTTTTTTTAAATGGACTTGAGTTCTATTTGCATTTGGATTTCAACTTATTTGGATTTCATTTTTGTGAATTATATAGTATATTAAACCACGTGTTATAATAGTTTGTTTACACAATTCCCAAATTAATTTCCATTTGATATAAAGGGTGTTTAGTTAGTAGGGCAAACATCACAATAAAAGACTATAGAGCAAAACAACTTGGTTCTTTCCTGATGTCTGTATGCTCAAATGTATTCCCAACCATGCACTGAGATGAAGCATGTAACAGTTTGTAGATGTATTATAAAGTTCTCAGAGCACATTTATTTATATAGCCTTAGGTCAGGGTGGGCAAAATATGGCCTGTAGGCTGAATCCAGCCCTCCAAACTGCTGCATCAGGCCTGCCACCAGGCCATGGCACAGTGGACCCTGCTGTGCCCCCACATGACGCTCACACCTGAGAGCCCAGGGAGTGGGGAGGCTCCATATGCTGCCCCTGCCCCCAGCAGTCTCACAGCTCCCATTAGCTGGAAACTGACCAATGGGAGTTGCCTGGACCATGCTTGCAGCATAGGCAGCGTGTGAAGTACCCCTCTTGGGCTCAGTGCACAGAGAAGCTCATGGCCCTTGCAGCTGGCTGCTTTGAGTGGTGTGTGAGGGCATGGAAGGCAGGGAGTCTGCCTGAGGGTCCTGCTGGTCTGCTGGCCAGGAGCAACCTAGGTAAGTGCCTCCTGGTCAGAACCTGCACCTGGCACCCCAGCCCTTCCCTCTCCCAAATCCTCCACATCCTCTTCTACACCCTTGCCCCAGGTCACAACCCCTCCCAGACCCTGCACCCCTACTGCACTCCAAGACCCTGCTTCAGGTCACAGCCTCCTTCTTCACCCAAACTCCCTCCCAAATCCCACATCCCCTCCTGGACTCTAATTCCCTACCTCTAGCTCCCTTCTGCACTCAACCTCTATCCCAGACCTTGCACCGCCTCCATTAAGCGCAGCCCTTAACCACTTACCAAATTCTTAGAGTGCCCCTCCCCATCAAAAAATATTGCCCACCCTTGGCATAGGCACTTTTAAAGAGCAACATTCTTCCACATCCTTCCCCTACAGTCCATCTGTTGCTATGGGCACTGTTCCAGTGAGTCACCATCTATTTAAATCTAGCAGGATAGGGATTTGATTGGCCTAATATTCCTAAATGTTTTCTAATTAGTGAAGCGTCCTGGTCAATATAAGATGCCAAATGTGTGGATTCTAATATTGAAAAAATAGAGCAGGTTTTATTTTATCCTTTATATGAAAGCTTACCATCCGTTAAAAAATGGGATGTCGGTTAACACCTGCAATTAACTGAAAACAAAATTAATGTGTTCATTTTTAATGTGTTAATTTCATACCTCTGGGCAGGGAAGGAGGCTGTGGTGGTGAGGGGTGAGAGGAAAGGGCAGAAGCCTCAGTCTGGAACTCCTGAGGTGACAGGGGCTTCATCTGGCTCTGTGGACTGCAGGGGAGTGGAAGTATCAGGCTGAAGTACAGTGCACTGAGAAGGCTAAAACCCAAGGGGATCTGAAACCTGATGGCCCAGGCCCTGGGGGTTCTTATGTCCGAATCAGGGCTGAAGCCTAGATCCCCCTGAGCACATATTTGAAAATATAGAAAACACCCAAAATATTTAAATAAATGGTATTCTATTGTTTTTTTAAAAAAATGCAAATTAATTAATGTTTAATGGCTTGATAGCCCCTTTAAAAAGTCCTTTAGGCAGGAATATTGTATTTTACGTCAGAGACAGAAAGTCAAACAGAATGAGCAAGGCAGAATACATATTGGTCCTGACTTCCATTTTCTGCTCTCAGGGCATGTCTTCACTGTAGTGTTTTTCCAGAAAAACTATATTTACATCCACACTGCTATTGTGTTCTTTCAACAGAAAGTCAAAAGAACGAGGGGTTTTCCCAACAGTGGTAAACCTCTTTCAACAAGGAAGAAGCCTTTTTCTGAAAAAGCTTTTTCGGAAAAAGGCATGTGTGGACGCAGAAGAGGGAGTTCTTTCGAAAGAAGAGGCCTCCAGGAAATAACACAAGTGCCCTTGTGGTCACTCCGTCCATACTAATCACAACTTAAATGCAAGATAGCATCCAATCAATGCAGACACTCTTGAAAAAGCACATCGCTTTTTTGTTGTGCTTTTGCTGTGTGGATGCTCTTTTTCGAAATAAGCTTTTCTGGAAGATCTCTTCCAGAGAAGCTTCTTCTGAAAGAAGCTTGCAGTCTAGACATAGCTTCATCCAGCCACAAGACGGTGCTGCTGACTGCCATTTGTTTCTAAGCCACAAAACCTGCATGGTTCCTCAGCATCTCAGAATCCAGCCTATTTGCAGTACAAAGCATAGAGGGTTATGCTGGTGAGCTGGGAGAAGAGTTAGACTCTGAACCAGGGGAAAGAGAGACTGAGATTTCATCGCAAAGTTAGGAATGATGCATTAATTTCATGATGAGGGGAATGGAATGGAGCAGTCTGACCAAGTGCAAGTGCTTCATTAATGCAGCACAATCATTGACTAGATCCACACAAGGGACTTAGTCTTAATGGTGTAATGCCTAACTTGCCAATGGAATTGTGAGTCCATGTTAGACACCCAGACTTCTGGCCTGTACAATGGCTGGAGAGAGTTAGGTGCCTAAGAATGGGGTTCACAGAAGCTGGGAAATGGAGTGGGGAACTGTCTAAACCTTCCAGTAAGAACAACACAGGAAAGGGACATATGCTGGCACCCATGCTTCAAAGGGAGTTAAGTACTTAGCTCCATTTGGATTTCACAGCCAGGAACCCTTTCCTGGAGTTAGGTGCCTAAGCTAGGTCAGCTCTTTCACGATCAAGGAAGAGATATG
The DNA here is from genome assembly GCA_019425775.1 of Rafetus swinhoei. Classification (NCBI taxonomy): domain Eukaryota; kingdom Metazoa; phylum Chordata; order Testudines; family Trionychidae; genus Rafetus; species Rafetus swinhoei. The sequence goes on from CM033449.1 coordinate 59,439,496, forward strand.
GCGGTTCCTTTATATCCAATGTCCCAGTGATTAGAGCCATCAGGCAGGCTTCCCAAGTTCACCTGTTCAGGGATGGGAACTGAACCCAAGTCTCTCTGGTGAGTGACCTAACCACCGAATTATGGAGTAATCTCGGCTGGGTGTGTTTTGTTGAAGCTGTTCCTCTTTGTATGGAATATTTAAATATTCATTGGGTCAGAAAGAGCATGAGAGACTCTATTACCCAGTGGTTGGTGCACCTTCCTGAGAGAGACAGACTTGTATCTCTGCTCCAATGAATATTTGAATAGTTTATGCAAAGAGTCATAGCTCTCACAAGATATAGCACAGTGGCCAAGTGCTAAGTCAGAGTTCAAGATCCTTATCTGGATCAGGTGGTCCTGGGACACAAACCAGCATTACCTACCTCGCAAGTGGACTATGTGGTCTGAGGTGGACTCCACTACCTCCTATGCGTTTTGTGCAGGGCCAGATCGAGTAGGTGTGTTCTTTGAGTGCCTCTGAGGACATGTACCAGATCAGGCCCCACAGGCAAACTGGTGGGGGAACATCTAGATTGAGAGTCCTGCCTTTTTTAGATGTTGAATAGCTCAATAGTGTCCTGACTTAAGTTGCTTTGCACATGCCCACCAAATGAAATTTAGGCACCAAGGGGAATTTAACGAGGGAAATTTAAGCTTCTGTGGTGTGAGGTGTTTATAACTTTAGGCAGCAGCTGAGCAGGGATTTTGAGGATTTACATTTTGGACTGAAATGTGTAAAATGGCATTAGGCACCTAAACCTCTTTGTGGATCTGTTACCTTGGTGATAGAGTCTCATACATTCAGTAGTGCTGTATGGACATAACAGGGTTTCTGCTAAAGTATGTCCTTCTGGTTGTGAGAGTTGCTCTGGTTCAGGATCTGTATGCTGCCTCCCCTCCCTCTTTTCTTCCTGTACCTCTACTGACCTCTACTTGTTTTCCACATCCTTAACTCATCTGATATTACACCTCTGGTATATTAGACCTATAATTTACATGGATAAGTTACATATATTTATTTGAACATATATTTAAAACTGATTTGACTAGTGATTGTGAATGGTTACAGAATATATTACAGAATATATTTATTTTTGAATGAGGTTTTAGTTTAATAATAGCATCTTTTGGACATCAGCCATTTTTATACAATAGTGCTAAAAATCAATTGCTTTTAGATCAAGCAAGATTTTCTGTAAAAAGTGGAAGAATTAGGTATTATCTTTTTTGGAATAAACCAGAAAGAATTGAAACATTATCTTAATCAGTGATTTCTTGAAGAACTGCATTTACTGAAGTTTTTGCAGCCTCACATGTCTTTATTGGTTTTCCTGATGTTAGTCTGTATGCCATGTGAAACTGAAAATGCTTTGGAACAAGCTAACCCTTTTGACTGACTATGATGAGATTTGAAGGCTTTTTTCCAAATCTATTTTATATTGAAAGACTTGTGTCCACTCTAATAACATCACATGCAATTGTGAATCAGAACCCAGCTGTTCTTGTTAATTTTCTCTGAAGCTGGGATAACCCTGGGCTAACATTAAAATAAGCCAGAAGTCAGACTGATCCATATCTTTGGTTTTACTGAGCCAAGGCTCAGTCTGAGAACTGCTACTTGTGTGCCAGGCAAGAGTACTACAGCTATGCAGTGTGGGGGCTGGTGAATAGCTGTGCTTAACTCCAGTCATCTGAAGAAGTGGGCTGTGCCTACAAAAGCTCATGATACCATCTACATGTTTTGTTAGTCTATAAAGTGCTAGCAGACCATTTGTTGTTTTTTAAATCTTTCCTTTAATGTTACTCTGGATTTGTGCTTCTGATTTGCCTCCTTGTCTAGGTAATTTTGTGGCCATTATGACAATATGTAAGCACATCCCAATAAATAAAAGAACAAAATACTTTCTTTCTGTGTAATTTTCTTGTTCCCACCTGCTTTTCCAGAACAGGAGAGGCTTGGAAAGTAGCAGATTTTTTTTTTTTTTGGGGTGCTTGATATTTGTTTTGCTTAAAGCCTCTAAATTAGATTAGGAACTCATTGTGTTAGGGTCTGCACAAACACATAGTAAGAGACAGTCCCTTCCTTACAACTGGAATAGACAAGACAGATGAAAAGCAGAAAGAAAATCAACTTGCCCAAGATCATGCTGTAGGTCAGTGACAAAGCTGGGACTAGAAACCATGTCTCCATATTTCTATTCCAGTGTTATAGCACCTCTTACACAGCAAAAAACAACAACAACAAAAAAAACCTTCATTTTTCACCTCTCACCGCCTTGTGCATGGCTATTGTGACAGACACCACACTTGTTAGAAAAGAGTGTAGCTCTTGCGCAAGAAGCCCTGTCTTCCAACACCATACTGTAAATCTTGCTCAAGAGTGGGTGGGCAGTGTGGACGCTCTGTGAGTTCTTGCACAAGAACAGCCATTCTTGCGCAAGAACCCACCAGTGTAGACATAGCCCTGGAGACCCTCTCTTGGTTCAGTCACCTGTGCCTTTATTGTCAGTTTCCCACCACCTTCTATTTATAGAGTCTTTAGAGTCCAGCAAACCTTTCCTTCCCCCTTCTGCCTGGGAAGCACACTCAGCCACAACCTGCTCTCTCACTCATCCTTCCTGGCCTCTTTCCATTGCCTTATATAGGCCTCTGGCTAATGAGGCCCACAGCTGCTTCCATTAGCCCTTCAGGACTGCGCTTGCTCAGCTGTCTGCAATCAGCCTTTTCAGCCAGGCTACAGTGGTAGAGCTCTGGCTTAGCCAGCAGTCTGTCACAACACAAACATGCATAACTCAAAAATACTTGGGACAAATTGCCTCATATAACCTATACATTGTAATGTCTTAATCTGCTGGGTCTGTATATCTTATTTTGATGACTGTATCATTCTTGTGTGCAAAGTTAGGTATATGGAGTCTGGAATGGTTTATGGTTTTACCCTGAATGTCTAGTAGTTGGTCTTAGGAAGTCACATGTCCACCCCAACTAGTAGAGGCAGACCAAGTAATTGTCCATGGAAAGGTAGTATCTATAAAACACTAGGGCTGTGTCTACACTGGCGCGTTCTTGCGCGAAAACGGCCACTCTTGCGCAAAAACATGCCAGTATCATGATGGCACATATGCATGGGTTATTGTGAATCAAGGAGTTGATGCATGTATTTATCCCATTTATAATATCTGTATTCCATGGTATAAAGTTATACTGAATGTTTGCAGTGTAAATTTATCTAATTGTGTAAGTTGCCAAAAAGGACAAAAAATATTAAAATAAATAAAATGCTCATCCTGCACACAAAATTATGTATTGAAGGTAAATGAGACATGGTGCAGCATCAAAGGACAAACATTGTTGATTGCATTCCAGGAAGGAGAGGACTGCATATGAACTTGGCTTGGATTCTGGAGTGATGGAGATAAAAATCCCTGACAAGGAGAAACTGGGTCTCTTTATGCTGTTTGGATTTTGAGAGGCAAAGATTTCTCAACATAAGCAAGAGATACCCAATGTGCTTGGCATGGGTCAGCCTAAAGGACATATGACAGTTGCACTAATCTCTTGGCTAATCTTTCTCTCTGGCCCAATCTAGGCCTTATGTTCAAATGAAAAATGAATCAATGTTAATGTAAAAATCATGAAATGCCAAACTTGTTAGTTACGAGCAGTGTATAGAAAGCAACGCAATACTCCCCTCTCAATATTAAGTTAAGAATTAATTTAAGCCATTTATGAAAAACAATGGCCTTTTGCTGATTACAAAAGATATATCTAAAGCAACATGATTTGCAACTGAAGAGAAAGGGAAGAATTAGATTGTATTTATCAAATTAGGTGCTGTGAATTCCTGTTCATGAGGAATAAGAAATGTCTAATGATCCTGCAGTATCCAAAAGCACGTCAGAGTTCTTTCCATAAGTCTCATGGTGTGCATGGATCAATATCTTCTCAGGTGTAAAGAAAGATTTCTACTGCAAAGAAGAAAATAATCTCCTACTTGTCACAATAATGAAAGATGAAAACTGTTCTTCCAGCTATGTATCAAACAGGCATTGCACACCCCGGCAGAAGGAATGGGGAAAGTAAGCCCCAGTCATTTGCTTTATGCCCTATCCAGTCTACTCACACCTTTGGTTTGGATGTGATAAGGCATATGGGATGTATGGCCCATATCCTCAAAGGTATTTAGGCACCTTACTTCCACTGAAATCAATGGAAGTTAAAAGCCTAAATACGTTTGAGGATCTGGGCCTAGGTATTCACTTGATTCTGCTGCACAAAACATCAGCTATCATGGCTGAGAACCAGCCAACGTGATGGGTGGCAGTAATCTCATAATAGTCTGGAAAGGACTCAGGTCTCTGAGCACTATTCTGTCCCTGTTGTACTTCTGAGGCTTTGTCTTTTACACAGAGCATATTGTATCTAACAACAGTGGTTACGCAGTACCTTCTAAGATTGAGTCTATGAGAGTATCAACATTTCAAAGCTCCAAAAGTGGTTCAGGTGCAAATGGTTTCCTGGTTTTCTAACACAGAGCTTTGATAGATATTGTAGCCCATACATTGGAAGTTGTATATGATGCATTTAAAGAAGGAGAATCAGAAACCATATGAGGAGTTTGTAAATGCAGTTGAAGGGTGCTCATTAGTTTGTAAAGGCAATGATCCTCTACAGTGGTGTCCAACACACTAGCCACTAGGCACCTGTGGCTATTTGGCCGGTTGTGTGTGGCTAGATCACTACAGTACTGCTTCAGAATTTGGTTGGACACCACAGCACTATAGTGTAGTAATTTAGGTCTTTTTCCTTAATGAGGATTCACAACAATTGTATATGCTTGCAACTTACTTGGAAAGTTACCCCATATAAAAAGTCAAATTACGCCAACCTCAGCACTAGTGTGCTTACAGGGGAAGACTGAAAGTAGCCTTGTTCTGCCCTTCACACAGTGTACTTGCACAAGAAGAAATCATAGAGCTGCACTTTGTCCTTTTTGAGCTCAAATCTAAATCCAACTTCATGCATTTATTTGTGTTTGACTAGAAAGAGATTCTCCGATATTTCAGCACACTGCCTATAAGAAATAGGGATGGGTAGAAACTCTGTACCTAGCACTATGTTTCATCAATCTTACATGTTATCATTTTTGACATTCACAACAGATTCGGCTTACTCACAACCTGAGGGCTTCATGGAAGATTCTTCATGTTGCAGGAGTGGAAGCAGTGCAGAGCACATAAAAAAAACCTTAAACCAGACTTTCCTCTGGACATTGTAAGATCTTACACAGATTTTTACATGATAGCAACAAATCCTTCAAAATGCTCTAAGTGTTTAAAAATCATGAGTTAGCCCCCTAAACAACAAGATTGGCTTCATAACCATGAGTTTTTTAATAAAATAAATTGAGGATTCTTTTTATTTGCCTTTTGAGTTTCTGAGCTCTAGGGTTCTCTCTGGCCCTACCAGATGTGGAAAAAACCTGGAACATTTTTTTTTAAAGAAAGAACATAAGAATGGCCATACTGGGTCAGACCAAAGGTCCACCTAACTCAGTATCTTGTCTTCCAACAGTGGCCAAAGTCAGATGCCCCAGAGGGAGTGAACAGAAACAGGTAATCATCAAGTGATTTCTCTCCTGTAACCCATTTCCAGCATCTGACAAACAGAGGCTAGGGACACCATTCCTACCCATCCTGGCTAATAAGTATTGATGGACCTAATCTCCATGAATTTATCAGTTCTTTTTTTGAAACCTGTTAAAGTCCTGGTCTTCACAACATCCTCTGGCAAGGAGTTACACAAGTTGACTATGTGCTGCACGAAGGAAAACATCCTTTTGTTTGTTTTAAACCTGCTACGTATTAATTTCATTTGGTGACCTCTAGTTCTTATGTTATAAGAACAAGTAAATAACTTTTTCTTATTCACTTTCTCCACACCTGTGCAATTCTTACACAATCACAGGTTTCCAGGAGCTATGGCTTTTTAAAAATACACTGAATATTTAGAGACACTCACTAAAGTTCTGAGAACTTTCTGAAAACACCATGTCCCTTTTGGAACTCCAGACCTTTAGGGGTTTAGAAAAGCTACATGCATGAATGAACAAAATAAAGGTAAGAAATAGCAGACTGGAAAAGAACTGCACGTATATAGTCTCATCATTATTATAAATAGCCAAAAGACAGATGTAACCAGCTACCTAGGGATTCCCCTCACATATGAGGATGCCACAGGTGACATAGAAACCTATTTTCATAGGTTATTTTCTATTGGTCTAGAACAGTGATTCTTAACCCAGAGCCCACTTGTGGCCCAAATAAAACACAGCTACAGCCCATGTGACATCTTCAGGCACATGCATGCTGAATATATATTGTGTGAATGTGACCCACATAACATAGAGCTGCATATGTGGCCCACAATGGTAAATAGGTTGAGAACCAGTGGTCTAGAATGTCTCCATTGCTGCCTCTGCAATAATTTTCATTAAAGTGGGAGTTTTTTGGTGGTTGCTGGGACCTCTATTTCCATTTGACCTTGAAAAGAATCCTTTTGACACCCACTAGTGAGTCAATGAATCACAAAGGAGAACCCGAGGTTTCCTCTTCTCTCCCCACAAGGTGTTTATATACATTTTTTTTTCTAGGCCCAGGCTTAGTAGGGATTTGAATGGTGAAGACCTCAAACTCTGATTTACTTTTCTGCTCACTATTCAGAGGTTTTCAGTGTGGAAAATAAGCAGCTTTGACTGCAAAAAACTTTTGTTTGAATGCTATTTTTTCTTTTCTTGTCTTTGTTTAAGATGAGTGCTTGAAAAATCCTTTGCATCAAAAAATATTATCCTTTGTCATTGTTTTTGTTTTTTTCTTTTAAATCTCATGACCCACTTTAACTCCATTTTCTTAGTATTGCTATTGTATGGCACCATGCTCACCTTTTCTTACTTTTCTTGGATCAAAACAGGGTCTGATTACAAGATATAAACAGTTGTCTGATGGAGAAATTAATGCATTTTCTGCATTTCCTCCTGTACTACTTTTATTCAGAGAAAATATTTTCTGTGAAATCTGTATAACCAATGAACAGTATAGACGGGACATTTAAACCCAGATGCTTAATTTGAATGATTTTTCTATGACAGCAAATAATACTGCATACAGCAAAGGTGAGTGTTATTTTTAGGAACTTACACAAAAGTATTATTAACTTGCTCTAGTTAATTAAGAAACTTGAACCATGTGGCCATGAATAACCCTGGAGAAAAATGCCATTGGAGCTTTGTTGTTCCCACTGGCTTCCTGTAGTTCTAGCTTCTAGGCCTATGACTTAACTAAGTATTTAATTATGCCCTTCTTGCCATGACCCTTTTTATCCAAAACAAATTCCTCTTGTCCCTCAGATGAGCACACTATTCAGAGCAAAAATACCTAAGATACTTTAGTGATCTGCAAATATGATTTTTAAGAGTGTTACAAGTGTGTGTGCTAACTGCCCCAAATTATCAAGTTAAGCCAGGGGTAGTGTTTACTTAACATTAGTAATTTTGTTTCCAGTTTTGTCATGTGCAAAGTTCACATGGAACCAGCAGCTCCCAATTAGTGCGATGCCCTGACATACTCTTTGCAACTGATGTCAAACTCATCGCTGAACAGTACTGGAGCCTATAAACCTATTACATGCATAAACTAAGATCTGGATGTGTTTTGCAATATTTTACTTACCTTCACTGTAGAATGACCATTATAATAAAATATGTATTATTAACTACAATAACGATGGGGTGCACTCTAAGGGGGAACTACTAATGGGAATTACATACAGAACATATATTTATGTAAATATAAGGCACTGCATTCATTTTTGTAAATGGGTCCAATCCTGTCATTAGCATAAAAATCTAAATCTTTGTCCTCTATAATACTTAGTAAGAGTCTGAGTACTTTTTAACTTTGTAGAGAGGTACGATTTCTGTGGTGGCATTGCATTTTGATATGTTACAACTGATTTGCAGTGAGAAAACAGATTACATGACACGCTGAATAGATACTTACTATGATGCCCCTTCTTACCTCTTAGATAGCAATTCTTAATTAAAATTCACACTCACCAATAGACTTGTCTTTCTTGGTGGCCTTTGAATACATATATCCTTTACCAAGCTTCTATAATGTTGTGACAAAAGAAATACATGTATATACAAGAAATATGGATGATATTTTGAAAGGTGACTTTTTTCATAGATGAGTACCAACGATGCTATTTAATTCAAAGAAGAATTAAGAAATATACAGTATAGACATTAGGCTGTCTGGTGCTTCAAATGATCAACTAATCACCATTGTATTGGCACTTCTCATGACCCAAACTATTCTTGCCCTCAAGGGAAAAAGCAGCACCTTTGCACATCAGTTAGAGCTGGATCATATCTGGTTATATCACGTTATTTGATGCAACTTAACACAATACATTATGACACAAATATCACAATGCTTTAGAACGGAAAGGAACTATTAGTCTTTCTCTCTATAGGTTGAAGGAGCTGAAGGCATAATTGCCATGGCATTTACAAACCAGTCATAGCCAGCTCTTACCCAGCTATGTTTTTTATTCTAGCAGGGCTTTCTGTCCGTCCCTCCCCCCCTTTCTCCCCTTTGTCCCCTTTCTCTCATAGAGAGTTCTGAACCCAGTTTTCTGATTGGTTTTAGTATATTGCACTATGTTTTAAAACCATATTTATGGCTTCTTAGTGAAATCTAAATTGGCTGAAAATGAAAAAAAACATATTCCTAACCAAATCTGAGGAGCCATTCAAGTGTGTTTGAGCATTTCAGACATCTGGGTAGCATGACTACAAGGGATGCTAAACATCATTTAGATGTCTGACACAGAATTGGACTTGTGATTGCTGCTCTAGCGACAGTTGGGCTCTATAAAGCATAAACTGAAATTTGTGCAGTCTTTTCTCTTCAGCATCTTTCATGAACATTAAGGAACAGAACGTTAAGATGCTTTCTGTCTTCAAATTGAAATGCAAGAGGTGATTGCTGTGCCTTTTCTGCACCTCCCACATATGACTAACGGAGAGGAAATTGGAGTGATACCGGATATCATTAAGATGATTGGACAGTAAAAACTTGAATTTGCAAGACATGTGGGTGGGATGAGTGGAGGAAGACTGCGATGACAGTTTTGCAAAGACTGGTGACAGGTAGATGGTGCCTGTGACAAGTATGGTTCTATGTTGTGGCTGAGTAGACAGCATGCAATATGGCAAACTTTGAGTCTGTGCAAAGACCTTGAAACATGGAGGAAAAAAAGTTCTGGCTAATGACTCTCATGTGCTGGGTTTACTACTCATTGTGATGAGACTTTTCTGGTGCCTTCTAATGTGAGATTAATACATAATATCTCTTCCCTTTATAGAATACAGTGTTTCTATTTTTGTATTTCTCCTCCATGCAAACTCTTTCCAACAACATTAAACTCCAACGGACAACACTGTCTTGCAGTTTGCTCTAAATGGTGTAGGTTTTTCACAAAGAAGAAAACATGAGACAAAATCTGATGGTCTTATATGAATTATCCTAATCGGTCCAATTCTTTTCTCAGCTACTACACCTTTGTTACTGAAAGAAGAATCAAGCTGTTTATTTCCCCATGCTTCCTTGGGTGAATAGAATAAGTAGAATTGGGCACTATATAGCTGGTCCCTATGAACAGACCATGCCATCTCCCAGTTGTCAGAGAAGGTGGGCCCCACTAACTCAATTAAACTGGGGCTATAAAGACCTGTCAGAGGGTAGTACAGGGAGACTTTTGGTGCTTCACGAAGCTCTTGTGTATATTGCAAATATCTATAGGTGAAATGCCTATTACTTTAATAAGAAAGCTTTTACAATTAACTTTCTGGGCTAAAGCAATTGGAAACAGTGAGAAACACTGAGATAATATATGGGGATGCTGGTTGTTAAGTGATTGGCATATAGGTATGGGTGGTGGGTGAAGATTACTGGCAAGCAGAAATAGTATTTCAGATAGCAAAAATGATATACTTAATTAAATGTTACTGTTAACAATAGAACTGGCACAGTTGGGTGTCATCATAATGATAGCATGGATCCCACACATGTGAGGGTGGTGAGCAATGATCTGGTAGACAACGTAGTAAAAAATGGTGCCAAACATATACAAATTGGTTTAGAAATCCTCTTATATCGAGTTTAAAAGTCTGATTAAACATGAATTAAGGGAAGAGTGGCAGGAAATATGGGCCAAAGGGGAAAGGATTACATTAAATATGCCCAAGTTCTTGTCTACACTTACGGCTAAATTGGCACTGCCGAGATTGATGCAGCAGACCTCAGTAACATAACTTACTTAATAGAAGAAGCAGGCTCAGGATGATAGCTTCAGGGCTGATGCCCCCAAAAGAGAGCAGAGCAGGCTGTAAGAAGGGAAACTAGCTGGGACAGGGAAGATGCAAGAAACAGGATTACAGAGACCCCTTGGAGGGGAGTCTGTGAAACCTATGGCAAAGCTGAGGAACTGTTTTTTCATTATGCACTTATGTTTGGACAAATTAACCTACTTAAAGGAGGAAGGGAATCCCACTGAGTGCTTGTTAAATTGGGGAAAAGCCCTGTAGTGTCACATACTGTGAAGAAGGAAGGCATTTCTATTTCTCCCATTGCAAGGGAAGAGTGATTGGGATCTTTGCCAGCAAAGTGGGAGAAAATAGAGGCAGAGGTCACAAGGGAGCCTAGGTTGGTGGCTGCCATATTATAGGGCTTATATGAGGCCTACACAATAAGGGAGCATCTAGACAGCGGCACTATTTCAGGATACTTCCGGAATCCTGAAATAGCTATTCCACATCTTTTAAGCAAGCCTGTTACTTCAAAATAGCTTTTGAAATAATGGACTTGCTATTCCAATGTCCCTATAAACCTCATTCCATGAGGATTGAGGGACGTTTTGGAATAGTGCTCTATTTTGAAATTTGGTGCTGTATAGACAGTGCCAAATTTCAATATATGCTATTTCGAAATACACTCAAAATAAGCTATGCAATTTGCAGTGTAGACACATCATAAGGGATGGAAAGAAAGGCTGTTAGGATAGGAGCATTTGGGAGAAGAGTTACAAGAAATCATCAGATATGCTTATTGTTCCTTTACATATCTCGTTAGTTCCTCTATTATTGTTTTAACAGGAATATAATATATTACTTTCAGAAGCAGAGATTTAAATTAGAATTTCCTAAATGGAAAGACAATGAACTGGAAAATACCATTCAGGAAACAATTTGGAAGCAGCAAGGAGAGGTACATTGAATCTAATGATATAGATGATAGGCAAGAATTTCACCCTAAGAGTTTTACTAAGCAGAGATATGAAAACACTGAGTTCTCCTTGTCACTGACATATCAAAATATATATAAAAAAATTATTGGACAAATATCAGATATCTGGATTGCAGCTTACTTTCTCCTTCAATCAAAGAATGGATACTTAAAATATATTTAATAGATACTAATAAAATCAATAGTAGAAGAAACCTAATTTTACCAGTGGCTAGAGAAAAATGCTAATGAGATTATTAAAATTATAAAAATATTCCTTCTATAAATTTTTTCTATTTATACTAAATATTCTCTCTTTAGCAAGCTTCTTTCTTTGAAAGATAAGCTTTTTGCCTATATATTCAATTAAAAGAAAAAATACTGTTTTGTTAATTTTGTACATAGAAATTAGAAATGTAGGACTCTTTAGGTCCCATCCAGAGACAGGATTAAGTATTATTTAGATCATCCACAACAGGTGTTTGTCTAACCCATTCTTAAAAACGTCCAGTGAGGAAAATTCCCCTACCTACCTAGGTCCTTTGTTAGAAAGTTTTTCCTAATGCCTAATCTAAACCTCCCTTACTGTAACGTAAGCTCTTTGCTTCTCCTATCCTCAGTGGATAAAGAGAACAATTTATCACCATCCTTTTTATTATAACCTTGTACATAACCTTGTAATAGAAGACTATTATCATGCCCCCTCGCCTCCGGTCTTCTCTTCTTCAGAGAAAACAAACACATTTTTTGCAACTTTCCCTCATAGGCCAAGTTTTCTAGACCTTTAATCATTTTTGGTGCACTCCTCTGGACTTTCTCTAATTTGTCCACATCTTTGCTAACATGAGGAACCGAAAACTGGACATAATGCTCCAGCTGAAGCCTTATCTGCACAGAGTAAAGCAGAAGAATAACTTCCTAAGTCTTTCTTACAATACTACTGCTAAGATATTCCAAATAACTTTTTTTTGCAAAACTATTACAGGTTGAACCTCCCTGGCATGGCACCCTTGGGACCTAACTGGTCCCGGACAAGGGATTTTACTGAACCAGGGAGGTCATATCTGACTCCCCTGCTACCAGTCCCCCAGTCCTGGACTGACGCCAGCCTCCTGGCCGGATCCCCCCCTCCCACTGCCGCCAGCCTCGCTGCCCTGCTGCCCCCCCTCCCTGCTACACCAGGCAGCCCAACTGGGGCACATCTGGCAGCCAAATGCAGTCTATCAAGAACATTTTGAATTCTAATGCAGTCCTCCAAAGTGCTTGCAACATCCCCTACCCCACACTTCCCAGGGGCACCATATCAGATTTAGGTGGGGGGGGGAGCGGCAAACTGTGCATGCTGTGATGGGGTGGGGGAGAGAGTGAGAGCATGGGAGGCAGACTGAGAACAGCGGCTTCAGCTGTGTTACTGAACATGTAAAAATCAAGCATCAGATGAGGAGGGCAGAAACCAACCCCAGCTACCCTCCCCCCACACACATCATTTCTATCCAGGGGCTACCAAGGCACTGGAAAACTCTGCTTTTTTTGGCAGACAACTTAGCAGTTAGCTGACATGAGCACTGTATATAATTCCTATATAAAAGAAAGAACATTAAATAAATATGAGACCCACTCAGCTCTAACACTAACATATTCTGACATTTTGTGGCAAATCACTTAAGGGACACTAGTTAGTCTTAACATTTTAATGTATATTGTTACTTTGTTATTAACTCTGGAAAGAGAGAGGGACCACTCTCTCAGCTCTGGAGCAGGAGTGTGGTCTAGTGGGTTACAGCCAGGGGGTACATACATTTCAGCTGTATATAAGAACATACTGGGTCAGATGAAAGGTCCTTCTAGCCCTGTAGCCTGTCTTCCAACAGTGGCCAATACCAGGTGCTTCAGAAGGAATAAACAGAACAGGCAATAATCATGATTGATCCCATTGCCCATTTCCAGCTTCTAGCCAGCTAGTAGCCATTGATGGACCTATCCTCTTTGAACTTATTTTGTTCTTATTGGAACCTGTTATATTCTGGGCCTTTCCACCATCACCTAGCAAAGAGTTCCACAAGTTGACCATGAAAAAATAATTTATTTTGTTTGTTTTAAATCTGATGCCTATACATTTAATTGAGTCAGCTTCTTGTGTTATGTTAGTGAAGGAATGAATAACATTTCCTTATTCTATTTTTAACAAGATTCATGATTTTCTAGGTCTCTAACATATCCCCCCACTCTTTAATTGTTTCTTTTCCAAGCTGAAAAGTCCCAGTCTTGTTAATCAGTCCTTATATGGAAGCCGTTCCTTACCCCTGATCATTTCTGTTGCCCTTTCTGTACCTTTTCAAAATCCAATATATCTTTTCTTAGATGTGGTGACTAGATCTGCATACAGTTTTCAAGATGATTTTATATAGAGGCAATATATTATTTTGTCTTATCTATTCCTTTCCTAATGATTCCCAACATTCTGTTAGCTTTTTAGTTTTTAGACTGCCACTGCACATTGAACAGATGTTTTCAGGAAACTATCCACAAGGATTCCAATCTCTTTCTTGAGAGATAACAGCTATTTTAGACCCCACCATTTTTGTATCTCTAGTTAGGATTATATTTTCCTATGTGCATTACTTTGCACTTTTCAACACTGAATTCCATCTGCCCTTGTGTTGCCCAAACACCCAGTTTTGTGAGATCCCTTTGCAATTCTTTGTAGTCAGCTTTGGAGTAGTCATTGTTTACCCCTTTTTCAAGAACATTTATGAGAAGTTTAACAGCCATGATCCAAATGTATCATGATCAAGTCCAAATGAATAATACTTCTACCCTCTTGAGCTACAGAAGTCATGTTTTTCTACTTACAAAACCTTTTCTCAGGGCATCCCTGGCAGAAGCTTAAGCTGTCCATGCTATGTATGTTTGGAAACCAGCCAAAGAAACATGGTTTATCTCACCCTGTCTATCCCCTCCCCAACTGAATGCCATAGTCTACTTATTGTGGCTTAGCTCCACCCCCACATGTCCTGACTCAGGCCCTCACCTCCCTGGATATAAAGCACGACTAATTGAGGGCATTCACTGGCCTTGCAAGTGATGGGGGTTAAGTCTCCTCACAGAGTCATACTGCCACGCTGGGAGAGGGCAAAATCTAAAGAGGAGGACACATGGTGCCCCACATGTCTGCTGGCCAGTGACACCTGAACACAGCCTGAAGCTGCAGTGCTGCACCATATTATCTGTTGATGGGGAGAACTCGGTACTTTCCCTGTGCTGCCTTCCTCCCCCCAGCACATTCAGCTGCTCTCCCTTCTAGCCAGGAAGGAAACAAGTTGGAGCCACTTCGGCCTGAGAGTAGGGCTAGGAGGCAGTGGCAGCTTACCAGGGGCTGAGTGAGCTGGAACCTCCACTCTCCCAAAGAGCCAAGCCTGGAGAGGGAGTGAGCAACTGCTGCCTACCAGCAAGGCTGTCTCAGGCAGAGGTGTCTCTGTGCAGTTCCCTGCTCATCTGACAGGGAAAGCAGATACACGTGCCAAGGGAAAGGCACAGGGAGAGCAGGAAAAAAGCCCCTCAATCTGGGGAGGGCACTTAACGCCCCCCCCCATGCTTCCTTATGTGTCACATCTGCTTGATAAAACCAGTGTCTGAGATGATTTTTAGTGTCTAGCAGAGCTGTGAATTTAAATTCCTGTGCTTGTCTTTTGAAGGTGTTGTGGAGCAACGATTCTGTAAAAAGCATTCACCCATTGGTGATGGGGTGATTATTTTATCTTATTGTTTTTCTGCGTGAGTTCATTTGACAGTGTAGTGATTGGCGTCACCCAGAGAATTTGTGAGGGGAATTTGATGCATTGGATGAGTCATACAACCTCTTGCAATAGCATGTGTAGGACCCAGGGATCTTGAAGGGTGTGTTGTGAGGGGTATTGTATATGGTAGCAGTGGAGATATGTCTTCAGGTGTTGCACCTGTTGTTCTGGCAGGATCTGGTGCTGCTTATAGTTGGTATATCCTAGTCTGTGATGAGCTTGGTGAGGTTGCAATGTTATTTAAATGCCAAAAGAGGAGGTTCAGGAAAGATTTTTTTCACAATGTGACCTCCATCAAGTATGGGTTGTAATTGTTTGATTTAATGTAGGCATTTTCCAATTGAAATGAAATCAAAATATTTCATTTTGGTTGATTAAATTGATAAAGCAAGGCATTGAGTCCATTCAACATTAAAGTATACACTCCTATAGTTGTGCATTGTCTCTGGGACCATAGTTCTGGAGCCTGTCTGAGTGGGATTACATCTCCCCTGATGCAACTACAGCCATAGACACTTGTGATGCACCATGCCACTCACGGGAAAGACTGCATGATAGGAGATGTAGTCTAGCTAGGGAGCACTGGCCAGAGGAGACAATGGGGTCTGACCTATAATTTCCATGAAGCAATGTACCACAGTAGGGTAATGCAGCTTAATGTTGAACTGACCCCAGTTTTGGGACAGTTCAACAAATGGAAATAATTTGATTTGGATCAAACTCACCTGAAACACTTTTGTCAGATTTCCTGACTGAAAATTGAAAAAAAAAAAATCAGGAATACTGGTTTTGTAGAAAGTGCATTTTCCATCAGAAAGTAATTTCACTGGGGGTTTTCTGACCTTCTTTACTGGTTACCAGTTTACACATGACTTGGCTTAGCTCTTCTGCCATCACAACAGTGTTTTGAGCATAGCATTCTGTCTGGCCATATTTTAAAGAATGACTTCTAGAACATTCTGGACAGCTAACCTGAAAAAACCCTCACCAAAGACCATGAATTCTTTTTTTCAGATACCACCTCAGATCATCAGCAAATACTTTTTACCTATAAAGACGATTTCTTATTAAGACTACATAGTCCCTTGCCAGATGAGCAGAATGAAGAATCTGAGGAAATGGGTTCAACAAAAGGATGGATAAATAGACTTGCTCGCTTACTCATCGACAAACTCTAATGCATAATAGATCAGGACTTTCTATGGACTAGAAATCGTTTTCCATCCAGCCCTAATGACTACTTTATAATCTCCCCAAATTTTCTTTTGTTTTTCAAATGCCTTAAATTTTGCTAGCAATCCAAGAGCTATTTTAAAACTAACAAAGCTGTTAGCTTCTATAGCACTGACTGCTTCCTTCAATGGAAGGAAGCCTGAATAGCAGCTTTTCAGCTGCTTTACAGGTCTTTTAAAATGGTATTTTAGCTTAACTATAAGTATTAATAAACTACAAATTTACTTCCTCTAAAACAAAAAATCAAGATGGCATTGATAAAGGTGTATATGGTAGTTCCTGATTCCTAGGAGACCTGGCTGAATTCTTGAATCAAAATCTACATCTGAACTTACACATTTTCACTTGGTGGAGGATTTAGAATTAGTGTGGCCTTATGTTCAGATAGCCCACACACCTTCTGGGTGTGGTGTACTTGTCATCTAGGGGCAATGTGACCATTTACAGAGAGAAAAATGAGTCTGCTCTAGAGCCGTAGGTGAGCATCAGTTGGGTTTCAACTCATGTGGTAGAGGCTCATGCACTAAGTTCCAGAGGTCCCAGGTTTACTTCTGCCTGGTGTTGTTACACTCAACTTCATTTTGGACCCAGCCAAGAAAAAGAATATTTTCATTTATCTCCCCCTCCTCCAGTTTTTTTCATTCTTTTTTTCCTTCCTCTTCCTCCTCCTATATTATAAGAAGTAAATGAAAATAAAGTGAGGTACCCTGATTGTTTTTGTAGAGTAACTTGTTTTCAGGTGGTCTGTGAAATACAACTAAGAGTCTCAGCGGACCATTTAATAATCTTTCCAAATATTGTTTGCTCCATTAGCTAACTATTGTAAAGTGCTTTGGGATAAGATCACTTTATATAAAACACCTCATAATAACCTTTCTTTGGTCCATCTGAATTGAGTTCTCAGACCACAGTTTGAGAACTTCTGGGCTAGATGAATGCCTGTACTTTCATTATGTGAAAAAATGTGTAAAAAAGGGAAGTATAGAAGGTGCACATCAAATGTAATATTTTTATCGGCATGACATCCAGGAGGGAACAGTCAAAATCAGCATGGCAAACAACAGGCATGAAAACTAGCTCTGGACAGATAAGCAATTGAGCAAAATCACATTCTGTGATCTCTTGTTGGGGCCAAATCCCTTTCCCATTAAAATCAAAAGAACTGGTGTAATGGTGACAACAGTACCATATTATGTTGACAGTTAGTCTATTAAAACTAAGGTCCCTACCCACCAGTTAAAGAGGCCAACACAGCTAAATTTTAAATACAAATTATTCAGAAGTTTTGTCCTATTTTTTTCAGGTATGATCTAATCCTGACTTCTTAAATATGTTGTTCTCAAGTACTCACAGAATAGTTCATATGAACAAAAATAAGGCATAAACTACTTTTTCAAACCATGTCTTTGACTTTTCTCTTCCATGAAAGCTCATGATATAATATATTCATTAGTCTCTAAAGTGCACCAGGACTGCTCATTGTTTCTTCCCACCATATTTTTTTCTGCTTTCTGAATGAATGGTTTAACAGGTTGGTGTAACAAATTAACTTCTGCAATGAATTTTCATATAGATTATAACATGCTAAAATAGTATATAATACAATCCCCTGAAAACCCACAGAATATATATTAGCCACATTTGTGGGTGAAAATATTTGTTCTTTTTGTACTGTTCACCAACTTTGTGTACACCAATTCCAATATTATACCGCAGATGTGAGGTTCCTTTGTTATCTGTGATGTTGATTATTCAGAGATGAACAGATTCTGGCTGCAGCAGATCACCCTTGTCAATAGGATATTTCCTTATTTCCTTGTTTTAGAAAGGGCAGATATGGGATTCTTAACTTACTTGTCCACATAATGCATCCTTGCATATGGTTAGAAAAACTCATGCACAAGTGGAATCTAAGTTCAAGTTATCTCAGGGGATACATCAACTTTACTTGACAACTGGCATCATTAATCTTGACATTTGCAGAGATAGTAATTGCCATTACTCCACCAGGCTGTATACCAGTATCATGTTGCTAGAGATACCCAGAACTGTGAGCTACTGTGTATCTCTCTGTCTCAGCAAGAGAGTTTTGCTTATGATTCACACACATACAGAATAGGAAATAACTGTCTAGGAAGGAGTGCTGCAGAAAGAGATCTAGGGGTCATAGTGGATCACAAGCTAAATATGAGTTAACAATGTGACACTGTTGCAAAAAAACCAAACATAATCCTGGGGTGCATTAACAGGAATGTTGTGAGCAAGACACGAGAAGTCATTCTTCCACTCTACACTGAGCTGATTAGGACTCAGTTGGAATATTGTGTCCAGTTCTGGGCACCGCATTTCAAGAAAGATGTGGAGAAATTGGAGAAGGTCCAGAGAAGAGCAACAAAAATGATTAAAGGCCAGAAAGCATAACCTATGAAAGACTGAAGAACTGGGTTTGTTCAGAGAAGACTGAGAGAGGACATGATAGCAGTTTTCAGGTACCTAAAAGGAGGAGGGAGAAAAATTGTTCTCCTTACTCTTGGATGATAGGACAAGAAGCAATGGACTTAACTTATAGCAAGGAAGGTTTAGATTGGACATTAGGAAAAACTTCCTATCAGGGTGGTTAAACACTGAAATAAATTGCTTAGGGAGGTTGTGGAATCTCCATCATTGAGATATTTAAGATATTTAAGAATTAGTTAGATATCTATCAGGGATGATCCAGATGGTGCTTGGTCCTGCCTTGAGGGCAAGAGACTGGACTTGATGATCTCTCGAGGTACCTTCCAGTTCTAGTATTCTATGATTCTATGATTAGACTAAGTCAGTCCCTGCCACACTAGCCAGCCTTCTTCATCAGCATAATCCTTAAGGACCTCTTAGCCCAAATCTTGTCTATCTGGTAACAATCAGTGAACTCCAGCTCCCAAGTTTCTCAGAGATATTTCTCTGCAATGCACAGCACCTATTATTGTACATTCACAGAAGATACTAATTTTGCTGCTCAGTTGGAGAATCAGTACATCATAACTTATTAATGTAACTGGGGTAAATACAGCTCTCTCTGCTTGCTACTGCAGTGAGATGATGCAAGAATTCTATTGTTTTTCATCTGTTCTTGTTTCACATGAGAATACCAGGCTTTTCCTATAAGAAGTTCAAGTGTAATTAACCAAATAGCCATCGGTAAGATTTGGGAACCCAGGAACATAACACAAATAATTTCTTTGATCTACTTGTTCTTTTCTTCCATTTAGTTACCTCAGACATTGTCTACCTAAATGATCATTTTGGTCCTTTCTTCTCTGGCTTTTGTCTGTTCCTAGTTGTAAATAATTTCTCAGCTGCAGTCCATAATGAACTGAAATGCTACTAAGCTCTATTGTGGATATTATGATTGGTTCCAAATTTCCAGCATCCTTTTTGTACAAGTTTTATGAAACTAACCTAAAGAATTAGTCCCCTTCTGAAAGAAACGTGATTTATTTTATCCATAACTTTCAAATGACTTGAAATAATACAGTGCGCATCTCCACAGCAAGTCATTATTTTGAAATAATGTCAAGCTGGAGGACTTCTTACTCTGGCTCCTTTAACCTTCATTTCACAAGGAGTAAGGGAAGTCAAAGGAACAGTTCTCTTCCTTCGATTTCCTGCTGTGTAGACAGCACCAAAAGCTGAATTAAGCTATTTTGACTTCAGCTACGCAATTGACGTATAGGATAGGATTTAGGACATTAAGGGAAATGTAGGGTCCTACATCAGTTAGGTGTTACAAAGCTGACAGCAGACAGCATCTAAATATCATTAAAAGTCCAGGCCTCTGTCACTTTTTTATCACTTGTATGTGTTCCTCATCACTTCCTATTTTACAGGCAAAATTAAAATTAAAATAATTGTGAATACAAAAATACTATTAAGGAGTTTCCTTGTTCATCTCCTTTAAGACGTACAAAATCTCACTGGTCTTCTCATATATCTCATATCCCACACTCAGAAAAACTGTGAATTAGTTGTTTGCTCTCTGCTATCTTTGATTCTGAGCAATCCCCTTCCTTTAATAGAGTGACTGATAACACACCAATGCCTTCTCTACTCCAGCCACAAAAATCACATTATCTCCTAGAGCTGGGCAAATACTGAAGAAAAAATTAT
This sequence comes from Rafetus swinhoei, assembly GCA_019425775.1. Lineage (NCBI taxonomy): Eukaryota > Metazoa > Chordata > Testudines > Trionychidae > Rafetus > Rafetus swinhoei. Next base: position 59,460,046 of record CM033449.1, read on the forward strand.
ATGAATAATTTTAAAGGAAATACCACTGTGCTCACATCCCTTTGCATTCACACATTAGTATTAGGGTTCTTAGTCAGGCCTGGTTTTAACATTTGTCAAAATTATTTTCTCTACAGAAAATTGCTTTTTGATCAAATTAATGTTTTAGTAAAGGGTTTTTTTTCATGGAAAAATTATTGCTTTCTCTTTAAAAAATGAATGTTCCCAAACAGTAAAGTGTTCAGGTTTTGATAAAAAAAATACATTATTTCTGCCCAAAACACAAATATTTTGATTTTGAATTGTTTCTGCAGGATCTCATGGGAAGTGTGGTTTGGATGCCCAATGCCCCCATTCTTTCATACAGGCTGGAATCTGTGGTTGGACTACATTTCACATGATGTACCCTGGCCAAGTAATTGTTATGAGGACACTCCTCCCTCCCATGAAGAGAGATGACTGGTAAATCATGAGAGAAATATTCTGGCCCGCTAGTAATACTGGCAGAGGATAACAGAGACATGAGGTGCCCAAACTACAATTCTCACATGAAGCAGCAAAGCACTGTGGCAGCACTTCCAACCCAAAATATTTCTTTTTCAAGACATAATACTTGTCAGTGCTTGTTTTAATCCCAAAATTTTCCACAAAAGTCACTCCATTTTTCTGCCAGCTTTATTTTCAACTTTTCCATACCTTGTGTCCTGTTTGTAACTCCACAGCAGAAGTCGCAACCCCCAAGGGTGTGTCTACACTGCATCGTTATTTTGAGATAACTAGAGTTATTTCAAAATAACAATGCAAGCTTCTACACAGCCATTCTGTTATTTTGAAATACTTTTGAAATAACGGACAGCTTATTCCAAAAGCTGCAAACCTCATTCTGCAAGGAATAACACCTGTTAATAGCTATTTCAAATTAAGGCATGTGTAGACACTCCACTTCTGCTATTTCGAAATAGCCCCTCACAGGGCCATTCTAAGTTATTCCTCCCCAGTGCCTCCTGGGGCTTTGAATTGAGATAGCACATCTACATTAGGGAAGACTGCTTTGGACTAATTTTGAGGCTTCCCTGGCATGTAGATGTGCTATTTCAAAATAAGCTATTTTGGAATAACTATGTACCCCAAATGGAAAACCTTTCTTCTATTGTACACACTTACCAGAATGATTGCTTATACAGAACATTTCAGAAAGAGTTAGCTAATTTCAGTGTTTATGTTAGCACTTAAGAATTATGCTCCTTCAGTCTGGAAACAGAAACATTCTGGCTGTGTCTAGACTGGCAAGTTTTTCCGGAAAATCAGCCGCTTTTCCGGAAAAACTTGCCAGCTGTCTACACTGGCCGCTTGAATTTCCGCAAGAACACTGATGATCTCATGTAAGATTGTCAGTGTTCTTGAAATACTATGCTGCTCCCGTTCAGGCAAAAGTCCTTTTGTGCAAAGCTTTTGCGCAAAGGGCCAGTGTAGACAGCTCAGATTTGTTTGTAAAAGCCCGATCGCGAAAATGGCGATCGGGGCTTTTTTGCGCAGTCTAGATTACGGCCGCTTTTCCGCAAAAAGTGCTTTTGCGGAAAGCGTCGTGCAATCTAGACGCTCTTTTCCGCAAATGCTTTTAATGGAAAAGTTTTCTGTTAAAAGCATTTGCGGAAAATCATGCCAGTCTAGACGTAGCCTCTATGATCTATGTATCGAATCAGAAGAGACCTTCCTTTTGTTGTTATTTTCCTTTAAAAATATTGTGGGAAAATGTTGTGGATTTTTTCCTATAATTTTTTTGATTCCACATTACATGGTATTGGTTTTGGTCCCATGATGGGCTAAGCCTATCTCATGTGGCCTGGAGGGCTATTAGAACCCATTTTGCTGCTTTCTTAGCTTGGCTACATATTCAAAACTTCCTCAGAGTTGGTCCAAAAGAAAGGTTGGCCACACCAACTAGTTTTGTGCTGCTCCTTTATACAGTACAATGGAGAGAAACAATTGTTTTACATTGTCTCTTAAAATCCTGGCTAGATTTGAATGAGAGAAGAAGCTGGGGTGCATCTACACAGCATCCTTACCTGGAAATAAGCTACGCAATTTGCATTACACAAATTGTGTAGCTAATTTCGGTGTTATTTCAAAATAGCTTATTTCAAAATTTTTAAATAAGGCACTCTTCTGAAACGTTCCTTATCCCTTGTGCAATGAGGTTTACATGGATATTGGAATAGCTATTTTGGGATACTGGAGATATCTCAAAATAGCTCCACTGTGTATATGTAGCCATAATGACCTGATGACTCCCTCAAAACAGTGGTCACTTTGGTAGATGGACCACTGAACAGGGAAGCAGGCTTCCAGTTCTGTTGCACAGGTAGGGCTAGTATTGGTTTATATGGGGACAGAAGGTCATTTTGCCCCCATAGATCTAGATAGTTTAGTTAAATATACAAACTCTGAATCTTTTGAAAGATTGGTAGCCAGTTATCCCAGTACCAAATTTGCATGTTGTTATATTAATTTGCTGTGTGTGTGTTTTTTCACATAGTTTAAGTGTGTTGAGACTGATAGAATGTCAAATCTTAACATTTATGCCAGAAGCAAATTTTACAAGCTCTTGAAATTTCAGGAACAGTGCATTTGTGAGGACTCAAAATATCATGCAAACTACAGCAGTGAAAAACATTGGGAAAATTTGTTCACTAGGTTTGCCTAATCATAGTTTTACATATACCATGACGACATCAAGTACTCTGTATTGTGCTTCCTTTCTGGCAATAGAGTTTGATTATTTTGACTCCTAGGATGCGTCTACACTGCACCCTAAACTCAAAATAAAATACGCAATTTGTGCTAAGCAAATTGCATATCTTATTTCGATTTTATTTCAAAGTAGCTTATTTTGAAATTTGGCATGTCTACACAGCACCAAATAGCATGCCTGTTATTTCGAAAAATATTTTGAAATAATGGTTGGCTTGTGTAAACCCAGGGAAGCTATTTTGGGATACCTCTAGTATCCCGAAATAGCCTTGCAGTGTAGACATACCCCTGATCTAATTACATTGCATTTCTCTTGTTTTCTTGTTTTATGTCTCTAGCTAGTTTGATCTCATTTGTGCCTTGTCCTTTCTAATTTTGTCCCTATGTACTTGTAGTATTTGTTTATAGGAAAAACTTTAAAAAACCCGAATAGTCTAATAGCACTTTAAAGACTAACAAAACATGTAGATGGTATCATGAGCTTTCATGGGCACAACCCACTTCTTCAGATGACCTGAGTGTTGGAAGTCCAGATCCAAGACTAAATAAGAGGAGAAGGGAAAAAAAATTGAAGCGGAGGAAGAAAAAAAGACAGTGAGTAGATAAGCTTCAGAAGGATAGCCGAGTGAATCTGTAACAGGAAAAACTTAAAAAACAACAATTAGTCTAGTAGCATCTCAAAGACTAAATAGTTACAAGAGGCTGATAAGAACCATTAGTGAGCACTTGGAAAGGAATATGACCAACACCATATTCTACACAAACATCAAGAACCATTAGCACCTTCATTGTTTCGTTGGTTGATAATGTGCGAGCCATCCAATATCACGATTCAGACCATTAGTATAAGAATTAAACTTGTGAATAAAGTTAAGCTCCAATCCTTCTCTGTGTATTTGGCTTGTGGAATTGGTCTGAAACTAAACAGCAACTTGGAGATCCATTAATGAGTGCCCAGGAAGATTAAAGTATTCTCCAACAGGTTTTTGTGTGTTTCCTTTTCAGATATCTGATTTGTGTCCATTAATTCTTTCCCATAGAGACGGTCCAGTTTGGCCGATATACATTGCAGTGGGGCATTGCTGGCATTTGATGGCATAGATCACATTAGTGGATGTGCAGTTAAATGAGCCTCTGATTTGGTGGCTGATGTGGTTGGGTCCAGTGATGAAAAAGCTGGAAAGTTTTTGCAGCAGGCACTCCCTCTTACTCCTGTTTGCCACCCTCGCCCCCTTAGAACTGGGCCCAGGAGCAGGGCCGTGGATCTGGGAGAAGGGATATGGACAGGGGTAAGGTGGTAGAAGCTGAGACCACAGCTACAGAAGAGTGCAGCATCCTGGACATGCAACTGGCTGCCAAGATCCCACATGTGGGGCCAGTGGCCAGGACCCTGGGGATGGCAGCAGAGCCCCCAAGCATGGGGCCAATGGCTGAGTAGGATCCCAGGCCATTGGCTGGGACCCTGGATGCAAACCTACAGCCAGCAGCCAAGCAGCACCCAAGGACCAGCAGTGGAGACCCCAGGTATGGGACTGGTGGCCTAGTGGAACCAGGGCTTGCAAAGTAGCCCCAGGAAGCAACAGGGACAGTGGCCAGGATCTCAGGCAGCAGGGACATGGGACCGGCTACTGGAACCCTCAGTAGGGACCAGGCTGGTGGCCAGGATGCCAACCTCACAACTTGGGGGTGCTGCTACATCCCCTGCACCATGTGCCTATGAGTCTGTGCTTCCTCAGTCTCCTAAACCATGGCCAGCAATTTTCACACCAAGTATCCATCTTTTAACTTGAAATTACAAACTATACAGTTTTCTTTCCTTCCTTCTGTTTTGGAGTGGAGGAAGAATGTTCTTCAAACCAAATGACTGAACTGAGGCCTTGAAGTTAATTGGTGATGACCAAGTTGCCCATGAAAAGCAAATCTACACATCTACCCTAGTGACATCATCACAAGACCTAAGTGCATCAACTATACCATCAAAGGCTCATTCATGTGCACATCTTCTAATGCGATATTCCATCATGTGCCAACAACGCCCTTCTGCCATGTACGTCGGACAAACTGGACTGTCCACAAAAGAATAAATGGACACAAATCACACATTAAAAATACAAAAAACAGTGTGGGAGCATGTTAACTTCCCTGAACACACTGTTTCTAACTTGCAAGTTGCTGTTCTCAGGCAAAAAAACCCATCAAAATGGACTGCAATGAGAAACTGCTAAGCTGGAATTCATATGCAAATTTGATACCCTGAAACAAGGTTTAAATAGATACATGGAGTGGTTTTCACATTATAATAAGTAATTTCCCATTCAGATACTCTCACCTTTTCATCAATGTTGTAGATGAGCCACATCCACTCTGATTTAATTAGCATTAATGTCACACTCCCATCTCTGTATCCCTTCCTTTTCTGTTTTCTATTCTCTTTGGCATCTGAGGAAGTGAGTTGTATCTCATGAAAGCATATGCCCTAATATCCTAATAAATAGATTTGTCTTTAAAGTGCCACTGGACTCCTTGCTGTTTTTGCTGAAATACACTGACACGGTTAACTCTCAGAAATATAATATTGTCCTTTCATAGTAAGATTCACTTTTGCCGTAGTTGATAGTAATATTTATGAAGTTGGAGAGACCTTCAATTTGGCGGATGAACCATAGAATTGTACCACTGATATTAAGTTTCACTGCTTTACTTTTGTTTTTGGCAGCACGGGGTTTTAAAAAAGCTTTTCCCTTATCTTTTACCGTCTCAATAATTTTACAGTACATCAAAAGGAAATATTGACTTTCTGGAATATTTTGCTTATCAGCTACAGCAAATTAAGATTATCCTTGATTAGAATAAAATATTCTTATCATTGTATTTTTAATTATGATAATGACTTGTTGCTGTTTGGCATGTGTTCTTGCAGCACACATGTTTCTCGCATCAAAAAAACAGAAGAATTTGGGTCAGATTGAAATGACATTTAACTTTCTTATCTCTGACACTCAGATCCAAGCAAGACAAAATTGAACTTTCAGGTGAAATATGAGTCTTTTGAATAAATACCTTGTAAACTAAATTACATAGGACAATCTTCAGAAGCAGACACGTGTGTTTAATGAAGCTCTAATTTATTTCTTTGACAAAAATATCCAGTAATTTTCAGATATGCTAAACAGTTCTAATTTTCCTTTGTATAGACTTCAAATTTACAATAGTTTAATCCCTCTCTACATAATAAGGGTTTGGTTGTTAACAGGGCCGGCTCGAGGTATTCTGGTGCCCCGGGCACGGGCGTGCGGCACCGCCCCGGTCGCACGGCGCATGCGCGGGCCCGCCCATGGGGAGCAGGCCCGCCCCCCTAGGGTGCACAGATCCACCCCCGGGGTGCACGGCACATGTGCAGCCCGGCTACGGCCGCTGGCGAGCAGCCCGGGGCCCGCCCCTAGGGCACACGGCGTAAGCGCGGCCCAGTCCAGCCCGGTTGTCTCTGCTGGCGCGCGCGCTGGGCCGTGTAGGGCCCCGCGGCCGTGGGGGGAAGGGCGTTGCTGGCCGGAGCTGCAGGGATGCGGGCAGGCCGACGCTGCGGGAGCTGGGCACGCGGCGCCTGATGGCAGCTGTAAGGGACGCCGTCGCCCCTTACAGCTGCCATCAGGCGCCCCCATCGGTTGGCGCCCTGGGCAGCTGCCCAGCTCGCCCATGCCTCCGTCCGGTCCTGGTTGTTAAATCCCCCTTCTTAAGGCTTAAAAAAAAGAATGCCCACCATACATATTGGACTTGTTGGTGTAACCAATACTAGGGGCAAAATTATAACTGATGTAAAATGCCACGATTCGCATTTGAGCTATGAGGATATACACAAGTTGAGATCTGGCATCACCTTTGCACTACTGCATCTTATCTGTCAAGAATATTTATGAAATCTATCTTCAAATTATAGGATATCAATGTAATTTTAATCCTTTAACTACCGTAATAAGAATGGGAAAATACAGAGGCAAGATTACACTGTGCCGGTGCACACACTAGTACAATTTGTTTTATTTTATGTGCAATTTATGCATGCAAGTAAGATTAATTTAATCTCAATCTCGAAGCAATTGCTACAACATAAGACACTGAAAACAGTTCGACAAAGCCATTACTGTGTGCTCAGTAAAGTCAGGCAGACTGACTCAGCATGGAAGAAGAAATGAGAGAAATTGTCTGTTCTGTGGAAGCTTAATCAATGATACTACTTAAACATTGTGAGGGAACTCACAAGTGTTCAAACAATTTTATTCTAAAATGCAGGAAGAAGATGAATACTGACAAGGGGATATATTATATTGTAAGTTGTAAAAGGTAATCGTTTTATTGGAAAATGGAATTCTAGTTAATAAATGGCACAATATGGCACAATCTTGCATGTTTGGATTTTACTAAATGCTTGCAAAATATGCTATTAATTATTGTACAAGATTTACAATGACTCAAATAATCTGTCATTTACTTTCTAAGAGTCTAATGTTACAACTGGGAGGATTAAATGGTCTTGAAGACTCTTTCCTAAACAGAGTCCACACCCCCTACTAGGAATAGCTATCCCTCCCCTTCATTTGGATTTGGCATCCCAACCTGCTGCTTCAGTAGTAAGTGTCAAGTGAGCATTCCCTGTTTGAGGGGGTCAAAGTAAATACAGTTCTGATGTCCTGCTACAGTAAGATTAACATTACATTACTCCACCATTCAATACAAAAGCAAATTTTATTCCACAACAGCCAGAACTGATCACTTGGCAAAGCAGCTTTGCTGAATGACTAGGCAGAGTGTGTTTATGCAAAGAGACACACAGCTCCTGAAATCTTTCCCCAGTTCATCACAAGATGGCAGGGGAGAGCTCATTTAGACCCTGATTACATTATTTTGTTTGTGAAAAAAAACCCCACACACATGCTTACCCAACAACAAGCATAGCAGAGGAGTCTGAATGGGTAAAAGGAAGGTGAATCTGATAGTGGTCTATGCTCTCTTCCTAACTGGCAATTGTAAAGGGCCTGGGGCTCCGGGCTGCCACCACTGCTATTGCAGCAGCTTTGGTGCCTAGAACCTTGTCCCTTTCCATTGCTGCCGGAGTGCTGCACACTTGCTGGCTCTAACACCTGGGGGGAGATGCACTCTGGGGCAGCACTGAGGGTGACAGTTCCCAGCCCTGCTCCTTCCGCACAAGGCTTTGTCTCATCCAGGAGCATGGAATTGGGCCTCCCACCTTGTCCAGGGCCCAGAGTGGCTGTCACCTCCTGTGACTGCCACCCAGCAGCAGCTAAAACCAGTTTGTGCTCCACGACCTATGACCCACAGTGGGTACAGACCATGGCAAGTCCCAGCTCAAAAGGTCTGATTGGTAGCAGCCTCATAGCTCCTGGTTGGCTCCCCCCACACTGTATAAAGCCAGGAAGCATTCCAGGAAGTGTCCAGGCAAGAGTGCAGATTCCATCTAGTTGCCATTACTAATCCTGCTCCTGAAACCTGGCTCTGACCCTGGCCTGGAACTTGACCATGAATTTTCACATTACTCTCAGCCTCAGGTTTGATCACACTCTGCCTCTTGGTCCTGACTGCTCTAGTCCAGATCCTGACAGTTTTGCCTGCATCAACCTAGCCTGTGGTCAAGGCCTACCCTTGGACCTATGGGGGCAGCGGGCTACTCCCTGCCCAGCATGCTCCAGAGGGTACTGGAGATGCCTGAATAGTTTGAGTGCTCCCAAGGGGAGCCCCCTGTACATCAAGCTCAGACGTTACAGCTCATAACAGAGAAGAAAGCTCTGCACAGGCACTCCACCCAGCTCCATGATGAAAATGTGGCACTACAGAACCACAGAGCATGCTGCAGATAACCAGATGCAATGAGAGTAGGCTGCCACGGCACAGGATGAGAACATTCTGCTACAGGAGTGCACTGAAGCCACAATGTACAGTAAACTTCCGATAATCCGGCACCTTTAGGACCCGGGGGTGCCGGATTATCAGATATGCCGGACTATCGGAAGGGGGGGCTATGAGGGATCTGGGGTGGGGTGGGGGGGGATGCCACCCCAGACCCCTCATAGCCCTCCCTTCCGATAGTCTGGCTCTGCCCCAGGCGTCCCCGATTCAGCCGCTGCTGGTCAGTTTCAGCAGCGGCTGAATTGGGGACGCCTGGGGCAGAGCAGCTGGGGTGCTGCCGGGTTGGTTTCAAGTGTCCACCCCAGTTTGGGCTTGGGGTGCCCCTGGGGTTGGTTTCAAGTGTTCACCCCAGTTTGTGGGTTCAAAAGCACTTGATGGTGGCAGCAGAATCCCCAAAGTCCAGGTGTTAGGATTTTGGGGGGAAGTTTCATATATAAGCCTGAGGAGATCAGGTTTTGGGGTGCTTTTGTGGACCCCCACTTTTACATTCATTGTGCAGAGTGGGGAATCAGCCTTGACATGGGGCCTGGGTCTTGGGACATGAGCGTCCCCTCTAATAAGGCTGTGTGTTCAGGGATGACTGACCACCTCTCCCTCTTGTCCTCCACAGTTGCAATGGCCGTGAATGATGGGTGAGCCACACCAGCCCAGCCGGCCAGCCAAAGCCGAGGGAGCCTCAGGCACTGGCGGACCCACCAAGAACTGATGCGCCAGCACATAGCATCAGACCTTCATGCAGAAGTTCCGGGAGGAGGCCGATTGGTGTGAGCACATGCTCGCAGAACTGGTGCAGCAGGGAGACAACACCTGTGCCACAATTCAGGAGGTCATGGCCTACCCAAGTCCTGTCCCCATGACTCCCCCTGCTTCCCGTTCCTCCCCTGTCCTCCCTGCATCCCTGATTCAGCTGCAGCCGCTCCCTCCCCTCCCGCAAAGCCCCCTGTTCTCCCAGGCCCCACCCAACCTCAATCATGTAGAGGACCCTGGACCCGAGGCAGCAGGTGCAGGCACTCCAAGTCCTTAGCTCCCTTCCTAGTTCCCTGCCTCTCTACAGCTTCTGATCCTCCCTCTCCCCTCCCGCTTCCCTCCTCCAGGTTTTGCACGCCCCCTCCATCCCAGTATTTTAAAATGTATTGTAAAAAGTTAAAACACATTTATAAGAAAGTTTAAAAAAATATTTAAAGTTGATAACAGAGTTTATTTTAAAGTTCCAACAGTTTGTCTTCAACTCAAAAACAGTGTCTGTCTTGATTTTCCAGGGAAAAGACACATGCCCCCATTGGGGATGCCCAGGGGAGAGTTAGTGGGCTCCTTCAGAGAACCTCTCCTTCAAGGCCTCCCGGATGCGCACCCCCAACTGATGTGCTTGGCAGTTGTCTGGGGCTGCTCAAAAGGGCTCCCATTGCCACCAGCCTCTGCCCCCACCCTGGGAGGAAGGCCTCCCCTTTGCTCTCCACCAGGTTGTGGAGCACGCAACACGTGGCCACCACCTCAGGGATGTTGCGCTCCCCCATGTCGAGGCAGGTCAGTAGGCACCTGAACCTCCCCTTCAGATGCCTGAAGGCGCATTCCACCTGCATCCAAGCCCGGTTTAGATGTGCATTCAATTGTTCTTTGTTCGGGTCAAGGTGGCCAGTATAGGGCTTCATAAGCCACGGCATCAGTTGGTAGGCCGCATCGCCCACAATGCAAGTCGGTATCTGGAGGTCTCCAAGAGCAAAGTCCCGCTGTGGGAAGAATGTTCCAGCCTGAAGCCTACGGTACAGGCAAGAGTTACGAAATATGCGGGCATCATGTGCGCGGCCCGACCAGCCAACACAAATGTCAGTAAATTGTTCCCGGTGGTCCACCAGAGCCTGCAGGACCATCGAGAAGTAGCCCTTCCTATTAATAAACTGGGCGACCTGATGTGGTAGTGCGTAGATCGGGATGTGTGTCCCATCAACTGCTCCTCCACGATTCAGGAATGAAGGGCAGCGAATCTGGCCACGATGGGGTCCACGACTCTGAGGCGGATAATCCTGTGCAGCAGCACAGAGCTGATGGCCGTCACCACCTGCAGAAGGAGACATTAGACACACACAAAACAGAGAATGAGAGCGGCCCTGAGCCTTTGGAAGGTGCCTCCCCCACTCACCCTCTCTTTCCTCGCAAGAACTCCCTGTGAGCTTGCGAACAGGAACAGCTAACAGGGAGTTCGGAGAGGGAGTTCTCCAGGTAAAAGAGGAGTAAAACAGGACCCTTGTGGTAAGTGGCTGTCTGGAGTGTGTGTTTGTGTGGGGAGTTATTTGCTGTGTGCTGAGCTTGTGTTTGTCTGTTTGGTTGGTTTGTTTGTTTGTTTGAAGGAGCTTCTGAAAGGTTTGAAATCTAGAAGCCTCTGTTAATTGGCTGAGCCTCAGTCAGGGTGAGGGGCTACCAGACCAGGGAGCTTGCGAACAGGAACAGCTAACAGGGAGTTTGGAGAGGGAGTTGAGAGGGGGAGGTTAGAGGGCACTAGTGACTTCTGACCTTCTTTAAAACATAACTCTTATAATAATCTATATTCCAGAGGTTTAAAAAAAATCCCAGTTTATACTTAAACTTATTCATTAGAAACATGGAGACAGAAGCCCAGCAGCAGGGTGGGGGCTATCCTGTTTATTGCGTCGAGTGTAACATGTATGATTACCTGCCCTGTGGCGGGTGGCATATGTGTGCACCCGTTGCAAGGAGCTCCTGACCCTCAGAGACCGAGTTCAGGCTTTGGAGGCCAGGGTGGCTGAACTGGAGGAGCTAAGGGAGGTAGAGAGATATGTTGATGAGACTTTCCGGGACACTGTAGTACTGTCCCCCACCTCCAGTCTGAGAGCCCCAGTGCTCTTACAGAGGATGAAAGTCTCAAGGGAACAGAGCATTCAATGGGAGCAGAGGGAAACCATCCCGTAGTTGGGACCCTCCTCCCAGAGGATGTTGCGGTATCCTCTCGCACTGAGGATACCTCTGAGGGGGAGGGAATGCCAGTTAGGAAGAGGCAGGTGTTAGTAGTGGGTGATTCGATCGTTAGAAACATAGATAGTTGGGTTTGTGATGACCGGGAGAACCATATGGTCACTTGCCTGCCTGGTGCAAAGGTTGCGGATCTCTCGAGGCATCTAGATAGACTTATGAGTAGTGCTGGGGAGGAGCCGGTGGTCGTGGTACATGTAGGTACCAATGACGTAGGGGAGGGTAGGAGAGATGTCCTGGAGGCCAAATTTAGGCTGCTAGGAAAGAGACTGAAATCCAGGACCTCTATGGTGGCATTCTCGGAAATGCTTCCAGTTCCACGCGCAGGGCCAAGTAGGCAGACAGAGCTTCAGGGTCTCAATGCGTGGATGAGACGATGGTGTAGGGAAGAGGGGCTTGGATTTATTAGGAACTGGGGACGCTTTTGGGAGAGGGGGAGCCTATACAGGAAGGATGGGCTCCACCTAAACCAGAGTGGAACCAGACTGCTGGCACTAAACATTAAAAAGGCTGTAGAGCAGTTTTTAAACTAAGAGATGGGGGAAAGCCGATTGGTGCAGAGATGCACATAAATCGGAGGGAGACTTCTCTTAGAGGAGAATCCATTGATAGAGATTCTCTAAGCTGTAGTCAGAAAGAGAGGAGGAGAGGGCAAACCATGGGCCAGAGCAGACAAACAACCGCATACAAAGGAATCAATGCATCAGGGAAGGGCAGACAAATAAGCAGTGGCAAATTTTTAAAGTGCTTCTACACAAATGCTAGGAGTCTGACTAATAAGATGGGTGAACTAGAGTACCTAGTATTAAATGAGGAGATTGACATAATAGGCATCACTGAAACCTGGTGGAATGAGGAAAATCTGTAGGACACAATCATGCCGGGATATAAAATATATCGAAAGGATAGAGCAGGCCGGGTGGGTGGCGGAGTGGCACTGTATGTGAAAGATAATGTAGAATCAAATGAAATAAAAATATTAAGTGAATCAACATGTTCAATAGAATCGCTATGGATAGTAATTCCATGCTCCAATAATAAGAAATTAGCAGTAGGGATATATTACCGACCACCTGACCAGGACAGCGATACTGACATTGAAATGCTGAGGAGATTAGAGAGGCTACCAAAATAAAGAACTCTATAATAATGGGGATTTTAATTACCCCCATATTGACTGGATACATGTCACCTCAGGAAGAGAAGTGGAGATAAAATTTCTCAATGGCTTAAATGACTGCTTCTTGGAGCAGCTAGTGCAGGAACCCACAAGGAGAGGCAATTCTCGATTTAGTCCTGAGTGGAGCGCAGGATCAGGTCAGGAAATAACCGTTACAGGACCGCTTGGGAATAGTGACCATAATATAATAACATTCAACATTCCTGTGGTGGGAAGAACACCTCAGCAGTCCAGCACCCTGGCATTTAATTTCAAAAGGGAATTACACAAAAATGAGGAGGTTAGTTAAACAGAAATTAAAAGGCACAGTGACTAGAGCCAAATCCTGCAAGCTGCATGGAAACTTTTAAAGACACCATAATAGAGGCCCAACTTAAATGTATACCCCAAATTAAAAAACATAGCAAGAGACCTAAAAAGAGTCACCGTGGCTTAACCACCATGTAAAAGAAGCAGTGAGGACAAAAGGCATCTTTTAAGAAGTGGAAGTCAATCCTAGTGAGATAAATAGAAAGGAACATAAACACTGTCAAATCAAGTGTAAAAATGTAATAAGAAAAGCAAAAAAGATTTTGAGGAACAGCTAGCCAAAAACTCAAAAGAAATAACAAAATGTTTTTAAGTACATTAGAAGCAGGAAGCCTGCTAAAAAACCTGTGGGTCCCCTAGGCATCGAAATATAAAAGGCGCAATCAAGGGCGATAAAGCCATTGCGGAGAAACTAAATGATTTCTTTGCTTCAGTCTTCACGGCTGAGGACGTTGGGAGATTCCCAAATCTGCACCGTCCTTTGTGGGTGATGAATCTGAGGAACTGTCCCGGATTGAAGTGTTATTAGAGGAGGTTTTGGAACAAATAGAAAAACTTAATGTTAACAAATCTCCGGGACCAGATGGCATTCATCCAAGGGTTCTAAAAGAACTCAAATGGGAAATTGCTGAACTATTATCTGTGGTTTGTAACCTAACCCTTAAATCGGCTTCCGTACCTAATGACTGGTAGCCAACGTGACACCAATATTTAAAAAGGGCTCTAGAGGCGATCCGGGCAATTACAGACCGGTAAGTCTAACTTCAGTACCTGGCAAATTAGTCGAAACAATAGTAAAGAATAAAATTGTGAAGCACGTAGAAGAATATAATTTGTTGGACAAAAGTCAACATGGTTTCGGTAAAGGAAATCCTGTCTTACTAATCTATTAGAGTTCTTTGAAGGGGTTAACAAACATGCGGACAAGGGGATCCAGTAGATATAGTATACTTAGATTTTCAGAAAGCCTTTGACAAGGTCCCTCACCAAAGGCTCTTGTATAAATTACATGGCCATGGGATAAGAGGAAGGTCCTTTCTTGGATTGAGAACTGGTTAAAAGACAGGAAACAAAGGTAGGAATAAATGGTAAATTTTCAGAATGGAGAGGGTAACTAGTGGTGTCCCCCAAGGGTCAGTCCTAGGACCAATCCTGTTCAACTTATTCATAAATGATCTGGAGAAAGGGGTAAGCAGTGAGGTGGTAAAGTTTGCGGATGATACCAAACTGTTTAGGATAGTCAAGACAGAAGCAGACTGTGAGGACTCCAAGAAGATCTCACCAAACTGAGTGATTGGGCAACAAAATGGCAAATGAAATTTAATGTGGATAAGTGTAAAGTAATGCACATCGAGAAAAATAACCCCAACTATCATTACAGTATGATGGGGGCTAATTTAACTACGACAAATCAGGAAAGAGATCTTGGAGTTATTGTGGACAGTTCTCTGAAAACTTCCACACAGTGTGCAGTGGCGCTCAAAGAGGCAAATAGGATGCTAGGAATTATTAAGAAAGGGATAGAAAATAAGACCCAGAATATCTTACTGCCCCGTATAAAACTATGGTATGCCCACATCTTGAATACTGTGTACAGATGTGGTCTCCTCACCTCAAAAAGATATTTTGGCCTTGGAAAGGGTTCAGAAAGGGCAACTAAAATGATTAGGGGTTTGGAACGGGTCCCATATGAGGAGAGGTTAAAGCGACTGGGACTTTTCAGTTTAGAAAAGAGGAGACTGAGGGGATATGATAGAGGTATATAAAATCATGAGTGGTGTGGAGAGGGCCGATAAAGAAAAGTTATTTATTAGTTCCTAAATAGAAGAACTAGAGGACACCAAATGAAATTAATGGGTAGCAGGTTTAAAACTAATAAAGAAAGTTCTTCTTCACACAGCGTGTAGTCAACCTGTGGAACTCCTTGCCAGAGGAGGCTGTGAAGGCTAGGACTATAATGGAGTTTAAAGAGAAGCTAGATAATTTCATGGAGGTTAGGTCCATAAAGGCTATTAGCCAGGGGATAAAATGGTGTCCTTGGCCTCTGTTTGTCAGAGGCTGGAGAGGGATGGCAGGAGACAAATCGCTTGATCATTGTCTTCAGTCCACCCTCTCTGGGGCACCTGGTGCTGGCCACTGTCGGCAGACAGGATACTGGGCTAGATGGACCTTTGGTCTGACCCAGTACGGCCGTTCTTATGTTCCCCCTAAGAACTCAGGAGCCACTCCCCAGGAGGCCGACTCCCCAGCAGCAGGAATGAGTGAGGCCAGGACCCTCCCTTCCCACCACAGGTCTGGGCCTTGTCTCCACTCACACTCTTCCCCCAATCCTTCTGCCCTTTTCCAACGGTCCTCCTTTTCCAAACTGTCCCCCCACGGGGACTGTCCCCCGAGAGTACCTTACCTCCATCAAGATGGCCCCTCTGGTGGACCTCCCCACACCGAACTGTTGTCCCACTGAGCGGTAGCTGTCGGGGTTGGTGAGCTTCCACACCTCAATAGCAACCCTTTTTTCCAGGGGGATGGCAGGCCGCAAGTGGGTGTTCTGTCATTGGAGGGCAGGGGTGAGCCAGGTACACAGCTCGAGGAAGGTGGCCTTATGCATGCAGAAGTTCCTGAGCCACTGCTGGTCGTTCCACAGCTCCAATACGAGGTGGTCCCTCCAGTCGAAGCTGGTGTCCAGCCTCCAAAAATGCCTCTCCAACATGAGGTTCGGGGGCAAGGCCAGTACTCCTGAATCTGAGGTGAGGGTCTCAAGGCCAAGGTCTGACTGGTGCTGGGCCAGGACCATCCAGGTGGTCTGTTGAAACTGCTGCAGAAGCTGCAGCATAGCAGTGTGGGGCCATTGGATGCCCAGAGGCAGCTGCGGCTCCATGGCCAAAAAAACCCCCAACAAACAAACAACAACAAAAACGTATGGTGTCCAATAAAGAAAGCTGGGCACAGCAGGCACTACTAGACCTTTGCTGCCCTCAAAGAGGATTGCAAGTCAGTCTGCTGCAGAAGCACAGGAACGGCTGTCCAGGGGGTACCTTTCAGCACGTGTCTCTGCAGCAAGGGGCATGCCATGGCACCAGAAAGTAAATGCTGCCCCCATGCCCTGACAGAAGTGGTTCTGGGCACCCTTTTTGTCGACAGAGCGTCCAGGCAGTCAGGACGCTCTCTTTCAAAAAAAATGGATCACTTTTTTGATCCGCATTTGCAGTCTGCACACTCTTTCGAAAGAAGTTTTTTTGAGAAAAAAAAATCGAAAAAGCTTCTTTCGAAAAAAGCGTGCAGTCTAGCTGTACCCTTAGGGTACAATAAGACACTTTCAACAGCCCTGTCTTAGCTGACTGGGACTCACAGGGGTATAAAATTGCAGTGCAGATGTTTGGATTTAGGCTGTAGCCCAAGCTCTGGAATTCCATGAGTGGGCAGGGTCCTGGAGCCCAAACATTTGCACCATAATTTCATAGCTCGCAGCCAAAATCAGCTGGTGGGTGTTTTTACTGCAGTGTAGACATATACTTAGCATGCATTCTAAGGGCAAACTTCTGCCCTCTGATACACCTGTGCAACCCAATTAACTTTGGCACATTTTCCACATGTATGTGCAAAAACCTATTTACAAAAGCTCTACTATTTATTTTAAAATGTGTATTTTCAGGACATGACTAATTACACAAGATTAGTATGATAAGAATTTCCTATAAAATGTAATAATTAAAACTCAGGAGAGGAAATTCATTTCATAGTATCTTTTCTACTGAGAGTCAGTCTTCAGAAGATAAGGTGGATTTGTTGTGCAAGGATTTACCCATTCATTGTAACTTATTTAGTTTTATAGCTGAATTTTTCTATAAGCCAGTAGTGTTAAAGATACTCCTCCTAGGTAAGGCCACATTTGAGCAAGATGGGGGTCTAATATATATTTTAAAAAAATAGGTAATTTTCTCAGTGAGTGAAAGGTTTTTTTATTATTACTGGCTTAAGTGGTACTTCCCCCATGTTGATACTCGCCAACTATAATCTAATCAAAACTTGATTGGACTGAATTGCATGGCTTCAATGTAGGTCTTGTGCCTGACTTGTCCAATGATCTTTGAGAGAGGTGCTGCAAGGTGAAGTGTGCAAAACTCAAATTTAAGAATCAAGGGCAAGGCTTATGAGGGCTGAACAGAGGCCAAGTTTCAGGGTTTTTAAGATCTAATATTTGTTAGGATATTCAGTGAAGAATGTTCATGCAGAAAAAGGACTGCTTGATTATATCTTCGTCCCCTTCTCTGAGTCTGTGATCATTAATGACATGCTGGCTCTACACGTACAAGAATTTACTCTTAGCATTTTGACCTATGCTCATTAGTCTTTAAAGCCTGAAATAATCTTTCCCAGGTCCCTAATATCAGGCCCCTTGGGGTCTAATCCTCCCCCGCCAATGCAGTTGTGGGAAGGAATGCCAGTTTATCTGTTCTTTGGCAATCCCACTCCATCATCTCTGGTTCCATTCCTTCAGGGGTTCTTTGCCAGTCCACTGCTAAGGAGCTTCATGAGGAAGCACCCAGCCCCTCTGGCAGCCACTACCCTGTTCCTGAGTGTCTACCTTTTGTCCTAAGCATTTCTGGTTAGCTGATTAGTGACAGGAGGAGAAGTTAACCCATCAAGGGGCTGTAGCAGGGCAGGGGTTGTACACTCCATTATGCTGACTTTATAGGGCAGTGAAGTGAAGGCTTCTCTCAGTTATGACATTAGTACCAGTAGTCATTAGGAACAAGCATCTTTACATCTCTTTTATGGAAGGCCTTAATTTTTTAACATAGAAATGCCTAAACACTATACTTATAAATGCATATGGTAGTGTATAGACTACACTAAAATATGGTAATGCTTGTGATATTTTAGGTTTAGGACTGGTCTACTATAAATATATTTTACACAGACTTCAGTGTGGCCATACACATCACAAGTTAGGGCAACTGCACCTATAGTCCAATTTCCTGGTCCACCAAGTACACCCACTCTTGGCTCCATGCTCCTTAGCTGTCACCTCTCAGTTGGAAATCTGCATCTCTCTCCTCACTGACCAAGGTATTTCCAGGCTGCACAGTGTCCTAAGTTGACTGTGATATCACCAGCAAAAAGACAAACTGCCTAGAAGAGCTGCTTTGCTTCTCTCCTCAGAGTCATTACACAGTGTCATTACTACAGTTAAGTTGCCATCATAGCTTCCTGTAAGGGGTGCGCCTGCGCAGCTGCACACAAAAAATTCTCCGCCCACCCACCTCTTTTGCAGTGCTGCTCAGTAGCACTCACTTTCCTGCTGGAAGATGAGTGGTATGGTAGGCGGCTGCTCTGGGCTGGGCCCAGTTCAGGTGGCGTGGGAGGAGGCGCTTGGGGGTTGGGGCTGAGACAACATGTGGCGGGGGGGGGGGGAGTGCAGCTTTGTAGACAGCGCCAAATTATGAAATAAGCTATTTTGAAATAAAATCAAAATAAGATATGCAATTTGCGTAGTTATTCCAAAATAACTATGCAAGGGTCTACACAGTTAGCCCGTTATTTCAAAATAATTTCAAAATAATGGACAGCGTATTTTGGTGTTTGTAAACCTCATTTCATGAGGAATAAGGTTTCACAGTCCCTGCCAACCTTTTCCTAAGGTTGTGATGAATTTAGAACTGGATTCTTCAGGGACCAACAGGGTTCAAACTAGGGCTACATCTACACTGCACAATTATTTTGGAATAAGCTATTCCAGAAGAAATGCTCCAAAATAGCAAATCACATAGTATATAAGAGCCTCTTTCCAAGTGATGGTAGCTCTCTGGAGGTATTAAAACCTACGTGAATTTTTTTATCCTTCTTCCCCATGTTTTAATTCATGTAGGGTTGTTCCTTTATGGAACAACATACAAACTCTCAGTAGTACATAAACATTTGTATTTTTAATTCAGTGAACTCCTAAAATTCTTAAATTTAATTCAGTAATTTTTGGCCAGGATATCTGTCACAGGACAATATGTACATTTTCATCTTTTGTCTGCTCTTTAGAATGACCTAGAAAATTCTAATTAGTGGAGCTGTGCATGTCATCCCACACAAATGCCAGTAAAATCTATATACCATTGCATGCCATTATGTTTGTGACAGTTTAGACACACATTATCTTAGAGAGGATTTTTTAAAATGATTGAATAGCAAAGTTAATAGGCTAATTTTAAAAGTTTATAACTTTACAACTACTGACATGGGTCCCGTTCCTGTAAAGTCTTATGTGCATGTCTATTTGATACATCTGAAGAACTATTATATTTACGTGCCCAACTCCCAATAAAGTCAATAAATATTACAAACCTAAATGAGACTACTCATTGAATGAGACTGCTCAAAGTGCATAACGTTGACCATCTATGTCAGAGGTAGGCAATAAGTGACCCACAGGCTGGATGCAGTTCGCTAGAGTTAACCCAGCAGGCTGCCAGATGCTTTATTTACTGCATATCTCCAGATACAACCACTCTCAGCTCCCAATGGCTGTGATTCACCATTCCCAGCCAATAGGAACTGTGGGAAGTGGTGCAGATGAGGATACTGCTTCCTGCAGATCCCATTGGCTGAGAATGGCAAATCACAGCCAGTGGGAGCTACAAGCAGCTGTATTTGAGGCAATACAGGGAGCTAACCCTAGCAAACTATGTCTGACTAGCAGGCCACATATTGCCTACCTTTGATCTGTGTAAATCTTTGCAGGATGATTTATAACGTCCTAATTTGGCTTGTTTTTAATGGGAACAAGTAACTCTGAAGCATTTTTGCAATATTATAAAGAAAATATTTTGTACTTATATAGTATCTTCCAGGAGATAATCTTAAATCACTTTATAAATATCTGGGGACAAAAAATAAATATCTGGGGACAGCTGTAACCCACACACCTAGTGGGTGTGTTTCACTATCCTACACTAAGCTACAGAGGTCCCAGGTTTGAATCTGCCTGAGGGTGATTACAAGTGGGAGTTCATCCAGGATTAGTGCAGGAGTCTCTTCAGCTTGAGCTTTAAAGCCAGCTGGCTCTCAGCTTAGGCTGTAGAGCTCACTCATTCTTATCTCTTGCTGGTAAGTGGTCTAAGTGCCATTACATGGGACAGATAAGACAGAGTGAACTCTACAGCTAAGCTTTCTAGCTCAAGCTGTAGAGGCTCCTACACTGAGGCTACGTCTAAACTACATCCCTCTGTCGGCAGAGGGATGTAAATGAAGCACTTCAAAAATGCAAATGAAGCGGGGATTTAAATATCCCATGCTTCATTTGCATGACGTGATTATGCAAATGAAGCACGGGATATTTAAATCCCTGCTTCATTTGCACTTTCGAAGTGCTTCATTTATATCTCTCTGCTGACAGAGGGGTGTAGTTTAGACACAGCCTGAGGTCCCAGGTTCCAATCTGCCTGTCAGTGATTACAAGTGGCTACATGAGACAGTGAACCATACCCCATAGGTGTGTGGGTTACACAGCCAGCACAAACTATGCAATATTTATTTTTAACTTAAGCCCTTAAAATAGGATTTTGAGTGCATAAATCTTTGGGGTCGATAGATCCACATTGAGCACAGGTCCAGCTGAGTGCTCCCTTTCAGCAAGCCCTGGGACTACCACGAAGGGATCCAAGTCTCTATGCCCCTGAATAGTTTACGCTTCTGGAGTCCCAGCAGGCTGCAGCACTGGTTCCTCCCTTGACCTTTCTGGCATACTTCCTGAGCACTGACTTACTCTGCTACCCCTTCAGGGAAATGAAAGCCCTAAGAATACCTCTCTTAGGCCTCCAGGACCCCCTCCCAAAGATACCCTCACAAACTAAATACATCCTATTTCCGTACTCCTCCCCAAAGGTGTAAAGCTTCTGGTTTATGGTTTAACTCTCTCCAGAGACATGAGGTAGCTGTGAAGCACTTAATGCACTTTGCACAGTCTAACACTTTAATGTTATTTTACTTAATCACGTAAAGGAGAGTATAGGTCATATAAATATCCTTGATACAATGTGCATCACTAATTCACTCTCCCCTTGGAGGACCATCTGTGCTTAGAAAGATAGTCAGGGTTACTTGCCTCATTCAGGCCCCTGCATGTTATATCACTTCTCCCTAATCTTGAGCTTGGGGAAAAATGGCCAGAGACTCCAAAGAGGTCAGTTCCTTCATTTATATAACCTTCCATTCCCCCTGTCAGGGGACTCCCTGATCAGCTTCCCTAAATGATCACAGAGCCTGCCAGGTGATGTTTTACCAAGGTGACCTCTCTGCTACTTAACACATTGTCAGTGACTCTTGGGGTTTTTTTGCCACCTGCCTTTGCTATTTCAGCTCAACATGGAGACAAATAGACAACACAGCAGGCGACATGGAGTGAGCAATTTGGTACAGATACTCATAGACAGTTCATTGTCTCTCATATAATACATAGCTTGTATAGACAGATTTCCTCAGATCAGGAGTAAATGGTAGCAGGAGTAGGTCGTTGTCCTTTTGGTGGCCCACATGTTAGAAGGGAAGCAACACAGTTTGTCAGTTCTAGTTCTATTCCTCACTCTGGAGGAGAGTGTGTTTGTGGAGTGTGGTCTAGTAATCCCAGGCAGTCTAGCACACAGGTGTGGTATATTCATTCATAAAGCAGTGTGATTAAGTGCATGAGACTTGCATATTACAGCTGTGTGTTCTAGTCTCAGTTTTTCCAGAAATGACCTTGTGCAAAATCGGTCACCTCCTCCATAACATGAGTCAACATTACTTGCTGCATTTTAAGCCATGAGGCAATGCTCATTTATAAGTCTTGTGCAGTGTAAAGACATAACACTATTCAGTGAAAGAACTAACACTAAAACTCATGATCTCCTCCAACCTTCTAACCCAGTGTTCTATTTCTAGGCTAAAAGAAAGGTGCCTGTTCTGCAGCATGTCCCTGGCTGGAGCTCTAGTTCTAAGCCTACCATTTAAGCAGCTAAGGGAGGGCTGGAGAATGCTTAAGACAGTTGGCATGCACATAGAGAGCTCTCTGGAGAGTGCTCATTGCAGATGGAATGTTTTGGAATGTTTACTGCAGGTCTCTACCAAGCTTTACTGAGCCAATGCAAATGGCAATTTCCCAATGCTGATATCTATGCCAAATCTGGGTGGATTTTCAAGAGAAGAGCAAACAGCATCTCTCTAATCCCAGGGTCATCTCTTTACCAAATTTCAAGGTCCTAGAGGCATTAGAATGCCTCCCAGAAAGGAATGGACAACATTTTTTGCATTAGCAAAACTACCTATTTTTATTTAACCTTATTCTCCAAAACAACTTGATAATTTTCATTGAATATTTTAAAAATATTCAGTCTGAATCAGCCAGCAAGCACCAGAAATGTCAATCCAAACAGCTGAGTATGGTAAAATTATAATCAATTGAAAATGATCTTTTTATGGAAAATAGTATGCAGCCTAAACTACAGGTGCAGCCCGTGGTTTCAATCTAGGGATGAATCATATTCAGTGCTTACAGTGTTGGTAAGATTTGTATGAATGAAACTATGGCTCCATTCACAAACAAAAAGTTGGACATTTGCTGCATAGGCTTGTACATAAATGATTGATGAAAATTCATTAGAGATGTTGAAGCACATGTCAGATGGTAGCAGTCAGTATGTATAATGAAAGCCAGTTCCTGAACAATCAGAAGGAAAAAAAGAGGGAGTCTATGAAATGTTAATTTATTCTCAGAAATATCAGCTATTAGTATTTTTCAGTTTATGAGACAGTGTCATGACCATGAGGGATGGGCAGCAGCCTGGGGACTAAGGGGTTAACTTTACCTAGCCAGGTATCTGCTCAGCTAATAGAAATTCAGATAGGGATTTCAAACTGGGACAAAGGAATTTTTGGGTTCTTCCCTCCTTTGTCTCTGGGCAGTTTCTCTCCAGCTACTGAGGGGGACAGACATCATGTCTGTCTCCAAGAAAAGACTCTTCACTATCTGTAAGTAGGGTAAAGTTTAGATAAATCCATTAGGTTTTATTGTTTTATGGTTTGGGAATGGGAATCTGATGTCTGTGCATTTAAAAATGGGGATTTCTCTCCTTTGTAACTAAGTTTTGGCCCATGGTGGAACTCCCCATGAGTATATTAATTGGTGACTTTTCCATCTAGTCATTATGCTTGTAACAGGAATATTGTGGTGATAATAAAAGTTCTTTCTCTTTTCTTTTTATTAACCTGGTATTGGTTAATTTTTGTATCCTGGTTTTACTTTAGGGCTGCTGAGATTTCCCAAGTGGTCTCTCCCTGGTTTCCTTATCATTACTTGGGTGGTGGCAGCAGAATTTTATCCCCAAAATCTAGGTTTTTAAGATTTTGGGGGGAAGTTTTATACCAAAGCCTAGAAAGATAAGGTTTTGGGGTACTTTTGCGGGCCCCCACTTCTGCATTTATCATGCCAGAGTGGGGAAAAAGCCTTGACAGACAGTCTGGTTCTAGAGCAGATTTTTAAACATTTTAATCTACCAGTGCCCTCAGAGCAAATGGTGCTGGAAATGCACATTCATGTGATGGGTCATATTTTATTCATTAGTTATGCAATATGAATATGCCTGCATGATATTAAGTAAAAATAAACATCAGTAGAAAGAATTTTTCTGATCTAAATAATGAAATGGTAGTATCTATAAGGAACAGGAATGTACTTACATTCTATTTTTAAATAGGCAAACTATTTCTCTGGGAAAATACAAATACTCTACAAAATATCTTTTTATATTACAGAGGCAAATTGGGTGAGGTAATGTCTTTTATTGGACTACCTTCTATTAGGGTGTATCTACACTGCAGGGCTTAACTCGAAATAAGCTACACAAATTGAGCTACGTCAATTGCATACCTTATTTCGAAATTGGGAGCATCTACACAGCACTTATTTCGAAATAGAGCACTCTTCCTCCAACTTTCCTTACTCCTCATACGATGAGAGTTACAGGCATCTGAGTAAGAAGTCCTCCAGCTTGACAGTATTTTGACATTATTTCGAAATAACTGCCTGCTTTGTGGATGCAGACTGTGTAGCTGTATAGATGTACCCTTAGTGAAAGAAACAAACTTTCAAGCTCCAGAGGCTTCTTTGGGTATTTCTATATGCTCAATCTAGGGAATGTAGGGATTGCCATATAGGATCAGATCCATAATCCAAATAGTTCAGTATCCTGTGTCCAAGAGTGGCCAGAAAAAGGTATAAGGACATCACATTAGACAGATAAGAATTCATTTGTGTAGTAGGTCAGGACAGCGATGTAGTAAAATTCAGGATTCACTGGTGTAGTGTCCTGACAGCTTTGCTACCCCATCGGTGATGACAAATGTTTGGCTGCATGTGTTTTTGTATGCTCCCTTAGTATATCATGCCAAGTCTCCACAGGCAGCTAATATATGAAAGTCCCCAAAAACCACAGACTCAGATAAGATACAACAGCACCCAAGTCAGATTGTCGAACAAAGTGCATTAATAGTTGTTGGTAGCTAGATGGCCTTTGAGCCGCTATGCCAGGGGTTCCCAACCTTTTTCGGTCCCTGTGCCCCCTTGGCTTTTAGTAAACCTTCCCATACCCCCTATTCAGTATGAAAGGAAATAAATTCTAGACTCTAGAATCCACAACTTTTTTCATTAACACTACTACTTTTGGAATATTTCAATTAGGATAATCTAGTTATTTACCAAATATTCCTCATACCCCCTTGAGAAGCTTCTCGTACCCCCTGGGGATATGAGTACCCCAGGTTGGGAACCCCTGCCCTATGCATTTGTACCTGTGACAAAGGACTCAGCTTAGTTAATAATATGGATTTCACTATTGCCCCCTAGGCTGGACAAAGAGTTAAGTCGAGGTACCCAAACGTTTATAGACCGAGATAAACTATGTATGATATACACCTTACACTTTATTTTATGCATTAATGACACTTTTGGTACCTCCCCTTGTACTTTTGTCCAAAGCATTGCTATTCACCACCCATTGTTATGCTTTTATTCCTGTTATTTCAAACTATTTTATTATGTACTATGTTGGGGTATTCTTGTACTGTCTTGGTAGATTGTATTTACATATTTTATGTGCTTTTAGTAGTGCTAGAAATTCTAATGCTGAGAGACACTGACTTGCAGGCAAATACCTGCTTTTGACGAGGCTGTCTGTTACTCATAGTATAACTTTTGCTTACTTTGGTTAGGTACCAGCCCCATGCTTCAGGCACTTTTTCTCCTACAACCTGCTTCTCACATTCCGCACACATTATATTTCCT
The DNA here is from genome assembly GCA_019425775.1 of Rafetus swinhoei. Lineage (NCBI taxonomy): Eukaryota > Metazoa > Chordata > Testudines > Trionychidae > Rafetus > Rafetus swinhoei. The sequence continues at coordinate 59,485,473 of CM033449.1, forward strand.
CCCAGTCTCTAGACTATCAAGATTGGTTTAAGCCTGAAGCTTAAGATTTAGTGTCTCCTCAAAAATTTGTTATTTTTAGCTATGACACCTCTTGTGACATATACAAGTGTCCAGGCCCTTTCTGAATATTGCTAAATTGTACACATGCAATCCCTATTACCACAGAATCCTAGCATCTCATAATCTTTTAAATGTATTTAACTTTGCAGCATATGTAGGGTCAGTTCCCCATATATAAAATGGGGATTATGTCCCAAACACACAGAGGGTGAATCTACACAGCAGCGTTATTTCGGAATAACTGCTGTTATTCCGAAATAATAATGAGAGTGTCTACACAGCAATTCAGTTATTTTGAAATAAATTTGAAAAAATGGATGGCTTATTTCAACTTCTGTAAACCTTATTGCACAAGGAATAACGCCTATTCCGAAATAGCTATTTTGGAATAGCATTAGTGTGGATGTTCCACTGCTGCTATTTCAATATAGCTCCTCCCCAGGGCCATTCAAAGTAATTACTACCCACTGAATCCTGGGGCTCTAAATCAAGGTAGCACATCCACATTAGGGAAGCCTGCCTCGGAATAATTTTGAGGCTTCCATGTAGTGTAGATGTGCTATTTCAAAATAAGCTATTTCAGAGTATTTCTTCCGGAATAGCTTATTTCGAAATAAGCGTACAGTGTAGATGTATCCTGAGTGACTTGACCAAGGACAGTGCACTGGTAGAGAAGGGAACTGAACCTGTCTCTTCCAGCCTAGCACCTGAACCACTACACTGTCCTTCCTTTTGGCCTCATTTCCATCCTGCACCAATGAGTTCCACAGACAACCTGTGAGCATGAAGCAGTGTTTCTTTTTAATCAAGCCACCTTTCATTTAATTGACTTTATCTGATTACAAAGTGAAACAATTGAACTGGAGTTCATTTGCAAAGTCAATACTATCAACTTAGGATTTAATAAGGATCTTAACTGATTAACACATTACAAAGGCAATTTCCCCTCTCTTCATTTCCACATTAACTGCTGTGAATGAGCCACTTCCACCCTGACTTGATTAGTCTCATTTACATGAGTACCCTTTTTCTTTTGTTGTCTTTATATATATTACACACACATACACACACATACATTCACCCATAATCTGTAACCACTCCAATTTATTTGAAGTGAGTTTTACCTATGAAAGCTTATGCCTTAATAAATCTGTTAGTCTCTAAGGGTGTGTCTAGACAGCGACACCATTTTGGGATACTTCCAGTATCCCCAAATAGCTATTCCATGTCTTTTAAACAAGCCCATTATTTTGAAATATCTTTCAAATAATGGGCTTGCTATTCTGATGTCCCTATAAAACTCATTCCACAAGGATTAAGGGATGTTTTGGAATAGTGCTCTATTTCGAAATTTGGTGCTGTGTAGACAGTGCCAAACTTCAAAATAAGCTATTTCAAGCTATAGGGGCAGTGTAGATGCACCCTCAGGTGCCACAGGCCCCTTGTAGTATCTGTATCAACCCCCAACAGTGGCATTTATATTGTTAAACATATTTAGGGCCCTTAACACTGCCTAATTAGTGCTAAGAGGACTAATGTAAATTAAAATTGGACCCCATCAGCTCTAGGTCCAAACTTTGACCAAAGTTTCAAATAGGCTCCCTTTCCCCATCTTGTGTTCTGACAGTCTCACTGATATTCAAGAGTGGCTTTACTAGTCTGCCATAATCACATTTCTGCATCTGTTGATGGGTTCTCTTTTCCTCAGTGTAATCATTATGGTTCAGTTTAACTGAACTAGTTGCCACAGACAATCATGTATTAATTAGACAGATGATCCCATAGCGAGTAACCTGTCAATCTCTATTTTTGCGTAGCAGAAAGACTAGGCTCTCAGTTATCCTTATTGTTTTCTTGATTATTTTTGGTCAAGCCACTGATCCTGCTAACCTATCTGAGCTCTGATCTCAAGTACTTTGGATTTGATGTAACATCAAAAATCTCAATGCTTTGCAAAAGTTTTAAAGCTTGTGTGAGTATATATTCCAGAACAATGACATAGTTGTCATGACTAAAGAGGTTCATACTGTTCACTGAGAACACAGATACAGAAAGATATGAACTTCTAATCAGTAAAGATCTTATTAAGTAAGCTTGCTTTCAATGATACAGGGTATTAAAACAACATGCAGATATTTCTAAATAGAAAGATTTTTCAAAAGGTGTTAGTGGATTATTGATTCATATGAGAGTCTTTTAGTAATGCTTGAATACTTCAATATACATTTAGAATACTTTTTAAAGGGGACTGATGAAATTGTGATTTCATAAATTTCATCCCTTTGGGCCTACAGTCAAATTAGATTTAAGTTACAAAAATTATGTTTGGGGACCATATGCTAGTCTCTGGTAGACCTTTGTCTACTGTGCCAAAACTCCATGCAATATTTCCTATGAAGTTACCCAATAGTTTTTTCCAAACAATTTCTTCTGCTTATAGTATTAGCTCAAAACTACCTGAATTCACTCGAAAATAGCAATTTACAATATTTAATGGAAGAATTTTGGTCCAAACTTTTTTGACAAATCCTGATAGGTAAAGGTTGTAAATCTAGTGTGAGCACTATCACCAAATTGCATCTTTCAAAATACTGTGTTAATATTATCTGTTGCATAGTATTTATCAATTTGCCTTTTTGGTAGACATGAAAGAGCAGAAGAAGGCTTAGTTCACCCCTTCAGCTGTCCAAAGCTCAGATATGAATCTTCCTTTTACTCCAAAGTCTAACAACCACAGTTGGATTGAAAGGATGCACCTGGTTGGAAGTGATACTCAATTCTTTCCCTCACTATCCCTGGGGAGTTGAACATTTCACTTCTCTCTACTCTGCTATTACCTACCAACCTGAGGAGCAGGACCTCAGTTTGAGTCTCATGCATGGCAGCATGTTGCAATGTCACAGACAGACTCGCCTATGTGGCACATTTGTTTTCAATGAAAACAAATACATCAAATATTGTCACATCTTCCCATTTCTTTAAAGTTTCTAAATAACAAAGAAAGTTATTAATTGCTTTGCTTAATTACTGGAGCAGCAGCTGGAAATTATATACATATGGTAAAAAATAATTAAAACTGCTTCAGTGATCAATAAAGGTGGATCACAGAAGCCTTAAAGGAAATCAAGTTCCCACTGAGGTGTGTTAATTACTGTATTCAAGTACTTGCTTTACTTAGGGCTGATTTCAGGCTTAGCTGAAGAAATCTTATTAGGCATTCAATATTGGGTCAGATCATTACTGCTTCATATAGTTCCGTTTGCTTGAGGCAAATTAAAGCAGCCTTTTTATTAATAGGGAAAAAAATCCACTTCAAAGAGATCACGAAATAAAAAACAGATGCATCAAAATGGAAATGTTTCTACGGTCTTAATTGTTAGGGACAGGCATATGTTAGTAAGGATTAAGGTTTGCTGAGCTGTTAATAAAAGCCAAGTTGACTTAAACCAAAATTAATCAATCACAAGTAGTGAAATAAAACTAGGCTGATTGATGTCAGGGTAAAAACCAAATGTGAATCTGGACTGCAAGCCAGGGGCCTACATCCCTTCTGCAGGCAAAATTCCCATTGCAAGCATTTTGGGACTTTTCGACGATTAGTTTGCAGGATTTGACTCAAAGTAACATTTTCATCAGAGACATTTAACTGATACATAGAGACACATGATAAGATGCTCCACAAGGAACGGCTTACAAGTCTAATAGAAGCAGAGGGAAAAGACCAGCAAGAAACTTTAACAGATACCTACTTCAGAATATGAGCTTTTCCTCATTCGGGTCTCTAGTTTTTTATTAATTGGCTTTCCCTCCTAAGGAAACACTGCCTTTTATATGATGAGGTCTACAAGCTATCCTGTGATTTCAAACACATATTCACCTCCATTCACGTCCTAAGCATTCTGTTTCTAAAGCAAGCCTTCTGCTTGCACTCTGAGTTGCTTTAGAGCCTCTCTCCACTGTTGCCATAGTCGACACATCCTTATCTATTAGGCCTGTAAAATACAACATTTATATGAGCTAATCCCCAAAGGATGTTCATAGCAAGTTACATAGAGTTAAAGGATTAAAAGGGATGTATGTCTTCTTTCTCCCCTTCTCCTTCCATCAACAGGAGGTCTTCAGCCTTTCTTAGTAGGTGGTCATTTGTAAAGGCCTAAGCTCCCTTTAGGAGGGATGTCATGATTATGAGAGAGGGCCAGCAGCCGGGGGACTAAGGGGTTAACTACACCTAGCCAGGTGGAGTGGCCAAAAGGAATGTAGGTAGGACTTTCAAACTGGGACAAAGGAATTTTGTTTTTTTCCTCTTTGGTCTCTGGGAGTTCCTCTGCAGCTACAGAGAGAGGCAGACAGACATGCCTCTCTCCCCAAGAAACAATTCTTTACTTTCTGTAAGTAGGGTAAAGTTTACATAAATCCATCAGGTTTTATTGTTTTAAGGCTTGGGTATGGGATCTGCTGTCTGCACACTATTTAGGAAATATTTTGGCTTTTCTTTGTAACTAAATTCTAGGCCCCTGGAGGTTCTCCATGAGTATATTTTGTTACTATTCTATCTAGTCACGATGCTTGCAACAGGAATATTGTGGTAATAATACAAGTTTTCTCTTTTCTTTTTATTAACCTAGCATTGGTTAATTGTGTGCCCTGATGTTTTTATTTTAGGGGTGAGATTTCCCAAATGGTCTCTCCCCTGGTATATTTATTAATATTTGGGTGGTGGCAGCAGAAGTTTTATTCCCAAAATCTAGGGTTTTAAGATTTTTGGGGGGAAGTTTTATACCTAAGCCTGGTAAATAAGGTTTTGGGGTATACAGACAGCCCAGCAGGGCTGAAGGAGCTGGCAGCAGGAAGGGATAATGGGCTGAAGGGCTGGTATTAGGAGACCTCTGCTTGTCTGGCAAATGCCCTCCTCCAGGGCCAGTCAGGTCCTGAGGATGGCAGAGAGGTCCAACCTGTATTATAAATGAGAAAATATACATATTTCCAGATGGCACTCCGAAATATGTTGCATAGTTCCTGAGTTTTCTAGGATTTAACATTTTGCACTTTTTCAATGCCTTCTAGGTGTTGTTCTTTCTATTAAGCTATTAAGAGAAAGCCACTTGTCTTCCTCTTCCCCTTTGAGATAAAAAGGGGTACTCGGGCACCTAAAGTGGAAGTTGAGTATCTTTATCTTCAAGATTCAGATTCTCAAAACTGGTCAGCTGCTGCCTTACTTTGTGAATGTCTAAACTCCCTAGGGGCATGTCTACACAGCAGCAATAACAATAACTAATGTTATTCCAAAATAACAAAGAGTACAAGTACACTACAAGCCATTATTTAAAAATTCTGAGGAGCTGGAGGACTTCTTACTCTGACTCCTGTAACCCTCATTTCATGAGGAGTAAGGGAAGTCGAAGGAAGAATGTTCTTCCTTCAACTTCCTGCTGTATAGAAAATGCCAAAAGGCGAAGTAAGCTATTTTGACTTAAGCTACGGAATTGACGTAGCTCAAGTTGCATAGCTTAATTCGACTTTTGCTCTGCTGTGTAGATGTGCCCTACGGTCTTAAACTTCCATTTGTAATGTCCCTTATTCCCCTATATTTCTGCCTATGGGCACAGTTTAGCCCTACAACATTGAGCTTCTCAGCCCCTAAGACAGTGGTTCCCAACGCGGTGCCCGCAGGCACCATGGCGCCCGCCGGACCATTTCTCTGTGCCTGCCGAGTGAACGGGGGCCAGCCCCACCCCCAGGCGCACGGCGCATGGGCGGTGCTGGCCCCCTGGGCGCATGGCGTATGGGCAGCGTCGGCCCCGGGCACGCAGCACATGAGCGGCTCCACCTCCGGGTGCGCAGCATTTGGGTGGCCCTGCCCCCGGGGTACGCGGTACAAGGGCTTCATTCACATAATGGCTCCTTTTTACACAAAACCTCCCTCTTGCGCAAGAGCTGTTCTTCTTCATTTTTTGTATGAGGTGGGTTTTGCGCAGCAAAAAAGAGCTGTCTACACAGCTCCTTTTTGTGCAAAAGCCTCTTGTGCAAAAGCGGCTGCTAATTAATTATGCAAATGAAGCACAGATATTCCACGCCACACTTCATTTGCATAAGCTTTTCTGGAAGAAGGCTACAGTGTAGCTATAGCCAATGATGTTTTTTAGGACCACCAACCAAGCCCACTGGTTATAATCCTAGTAAAAGCAGACAGTCACTGGTTGCTCCAGCAGGTGCATTGAAGGAGCAGGTTTATTTCAGCATTGGTACAACAAAATGCCACACCCAGTGATTAGTTGAGATGCAAGTTGGACCTCCCTGGTCCAGCACCCTCGGGACCTGACTGGTCCTAGATGAGGGATTTTACCAGACCAGGGGAGGTCATTTCTGACCCCCCGTTGCCAGCCCCACCTTCTGCCCTGCCACCCCACTAGGCTTCCTGGATTCCCTGGAAGCCCAGCTGAATCATGCACTGGGCTTCCTGCTCCCACGCAGCCTGGGCCATGCATGGGCCTTCCCACCCTCCCCATCCTCACCCCGGAGCCCAGGCAAGTTAACACACAGAAACCAGTTGGGGACCATTTTAACTTTCGTGGGCACTCACTAATGGATCTCAAAGTTTCCATATTATTACACCAATTTAAAAAAACAGCTTGAAAGTAAATCTTCAGAACTGAATTTCATTTACAAGTTTGATACCTACAATAGAGGTTTAAACAAAGACCTTAACTGGATTACCCACTATATTCCACATCCTAATGAAATAAGCCAAACGCCAGGTATTTAAGAGTACTTAGAACCCACTCTATCAGCTTCATTTAGCGCGGACACTCTAACTGATTATTCCTTTCCCATTTTTCTCTTTCCCTCCCCATTCCCTCTCTTTCTCTGCTATTTATTTGGAACCTGGATCCCTTAAACTCCATTAATCTGAATAATTGGGTTGAGCCCACAAAAGCTCATGATACCATCTACAATTTTTGTTAGTCTCTAAGGTGCTGCAAGACTATTCATTGTTTTTAAAGTTTTGTCATTTTGACAGAGTGCTACTCCTTTTGCCCATTTTATCCTTCCTAAATAGGTTAGAGGGATTGATGTTTACATTCCAAATGTGCAAAATATCCCACCAGGTTTCAGTAATGCTAACTACTGCAAATTTATGTTTGAGCCATTCCAGTTATTTTGTTTTTTACCCAAGAGTCTAGCATTGTCAAGTAAGCAATTAAAGAATGTCTTGTTAAAATGTAGTCTCATCAGAAAAATACAGTATGTACTTTTTAACAAAAAGCATGCAAACTAAGCCCAACTATTTCCATGGATGTCTTTCAATCAGTTGGTCTATGAGTGTTTGTTCTGCAAAGCTATTAAAATGTATCTTTGTAATAATGGCATGTGAGCAACTGTCATGCTCCTTCATTATCCATTAGGCAAGAAAATTACAACTCTATCCATCATATATAACAGAAATAGTCATTTTAATAAAAGATTGTCACAGGATCAATGTCTACTGCTTTGAAAATGAGTGATTTGGCAGTGCCACAATATTTATTTAGAGGCTGAAAACCCTTATTTTGTGACAGAATCCTGTTTCTTTGACATTATTTATATGTTATTACAGCTTTTAATGCTGTATAATTAATTTTATAATGAACATTAAAAATAAACTCCTAATTTTCTGGTCAGATGGCTGAGAGACAGCCATATGTGTTAAATTAATCCTTTCACAATAATCAGTTTCATCCACCAGTGAAACTTACTTTGGAGGAGTAGCTATGATGTTTTAAATTGAGACTGTATGAAGACCTCAGCAGGAATTGCATGGTATATCCTCAGTTCTTAGACTGTTTTGATAATCAGACTGGTACAAATCTTATGTTGTAGAAGAGAAGAGTTTGGATGAAATTGTAGTTGTACAGATTCTTGCTAGCATTACTACAGAAGGTTCAGAGATTAGGTGTAGTTTCATAAGGAAAAGTCTCTGACTTCCCTGCAGATTCTACCTTCTATCTTTCTTCTGTTTTCAGGTTGTATACTGCCACCCATCACCACAATATCTAGCAATAGCCAAGTCCTTAGGGAACTTCATGCAGTCTCCAGTATTTCTCCACTGGGGGCAAGGAGTGGTCAAAACTGTACCCAGACAGACACGGCCACCCCACTCCCTTTTCTTGGTTCTGGCTCGCTCAATACAATTTATGTTAGGCTTCCTGTTATGTTAAAAGTAGCTTCCTGTTATGTTAAAGCTCATAAGGCCAGACTTTGCTTAGAAACCATGTTGCTTAATTATATCCATGCTTATGAATATGTATGTTACCTATGAAATGAGTGAAGTGTGAATGAGAAACACCCAATCAAAAGGCAGTTCAACATCTATAACCTTTTACGGCAAGAAAGAACCATGCAAAGTATATAAATTAACTCATGAGTGGTCAGGAAAAAAAATCTCCTCTTGGAAGGGATGTAACAGCATGTGAAACTTGGAATTGAATCAGAGACGGTAGCCTCCCATAGATCTGAAGGAACTTCAAGGATTGTCGTGGCCTCGCGGTCAATCTCTGGGAAGTTGACACCTAGCCAGCTCCAGTTGCCTGAGCAGAAATAATCTGTCACACCTGTAGCCTTCCTCCAAACTGTGCTCATAAATGATATGTACATGTGTGTGAGTACCCTTATGAATCTGTACTAATAAATTAGCTCCAGTGCTGCTTAAGTTCTCCCTTTATCTGGGTTATTTCTTGAGTCCAAGAACAGTTAAAAAAACTGTGCTTAGATTTGTTTTTGTGGGGGTTATTTATGAGTATGAGAGAGTGAGAGGGGTTTGGGAATCAAAAGGGTGTTTGAATTGTGAATACCTCTGATGATAAAAAGACTTTTTTCAAAGAGGAATTCCCTGCAGTGCTATACTGTCATCTCATGCTTCTTCCACTTTTCTGTTTCACTTTCCTCCCTGATCTCTCAACCCAGCAACCCTGGTCTCATCCTGGCCTTTTCAGCAGTTGTGTAAAGTTAGCCTTCTGGATGATCTCAGTGGACCTATCAACTACTGCTCTCCATTATCTCCTTTAAATTCTTCTCTTCCTACCCCATTTCAGAGACCCATATCACTCCAAACCTGATGCAATCAGCGGTAGACTCTTCTATTAATCTACATTGTCAGCAAACTCTAGGGAAGTGTTTGGATGCTTGGGATTTCATGGTTTATTGGGAATGAAGCAGAGACTCAGCTCATCAAAAAGAAAAAGAAAAAAAGCCAGAAGCCCTCAAATGGATGGTGGAACAATAGCTGCAGCAATGGCGTGCACAGGGCATGAGCCAACATTATAGGTAAATATGAATTTCCACTACAAATGACAATGAATAATCATTGGCCAGGGGAAAAGTGAGGGACGCTGATTAGAGCACTGAGGATACGAAAAACTCAAATTTTGAGTGTTTGTTACAATGACTGCTTAATGATAAAAGAGGAAGAGCCTCAACAGGAAAGTGAGAAAGATACACCACAGGAAATTCCAGTCCAATGACCATGACTATCTCTTGCAGTTTGGAGATCAAGTCATTTCTGCACCCTGAGCAGGGTTGAGTCTTCCACATTCCAGGTGAGTGCCTTAACTGCTGAGCTAAATGTTACAAGGAAAGCTGCCTTCTCTCATCACGCCACCCAAACCCTCTTACCAGTTTTGTGAATCTAGTCCTCCACTTTTGTCAAAGTTCCCAACATTTGTATGAATTGTTCTGAAGTAGTTAAAGATGATGGGCATCTCCAGAATCATAGACTCATAAAAGTGTAGGACAGAAAGGGACCTCAGTAGGTCACCTAGTCTAGTCCCGCGCCCTACAGGCAAGACTACTTAATAACTAGACCACTCTTGACAGGTAGATCTAGCATCTTCTTAAAAACCTCCAAAGACAGATTGCACAGCCTCTCTAACTACAAATTTCATCCTATACTTCAGACCATTTGCTTCAATCTGTACAGATCATTTTAAATTTTAATTTTAACCTCCAAAGCACTTGCAAACCCTTCCGAGCTTGGTCTTATCCACAAACCTTATAGAGTAGAATTTCAGAGATATCAATACCAGAGATACCAAGTCAGCCACACACTTCATTTGAAACCACAAGTACACAGGCAGCAATAGAGACCAGAAAAAGGAATTACAGTACAGTACTATGTTAAATGCAATCTACTTAAAAAATAAAGGAAAAGCAGCATATATTTCTTCATAGTAACGTTTCAAAGCTCTATGAAATCAATGTGCAGTTTTAAACTTTGAAAGAACAACCATAACCTTTTGTTCAGTTACAAACAATCTCTATTCCTGAGGTGTTTGCTACTCCAAGGTCATTTACCCATATATTGAATAGGATTAGCCCCAGTATGGACTTCTGAGGACACCACTAGTGACCTCTCTTCATTCTGAAAATTGAACATTTATTCCTACTCTTTGTTTCCTATCTTTTTGCCGGTTATCAATCCATGTGAGTACCTTTCTTCTTATCCCATGACAGCTTACTTTTTCTTACTTGTTCATTTTATAAAATCTCATTCTGGGTCTATGCATGTCAAGCAACCTTTGCTTAACTAGCTGATACTTTTCATAATGCATGTGCCCTGGTGCTTTCCTGGGTCAGACACATTGCAGAATGCTTGGCACATAATTGACCTGCACAGGAAACTTCAAAGCATGAAAATTTTAATAATGCTAGTCAGCTAGATGCAAACTTGCCTCTGTTTCAAATACTCCAACATAAATTCTGAAATATTCACAAAGGATGAGATGCCTGTTTGTGGATATCGGTAGAAAATTCATACTTGCACAGTGCCTGCGATCTGAGAATCTCAAAGTGTTTTATAAAGTTAAGTTTTATCCCACTATTACAAGAAGGGGAAATATATATATCCCAGAGAGGCCCAATGTCACAACACATGTAGACTTTCTGGTCTTGAGTCAGTTACTTAGTTATCACCAGACCACACTGATTAGATTGACTGTAACATGGAAGGAATATGGAAACACTGGACTTAGTCATGAAGTTCTAGCTCATTTTTTCTTCCTCCAAAATATCTAACCTACAGCAATCAATATGTGTTTAAGACTGATAGCTCATGAGTACTAATGCTCTTGAGCAAAATACCAAAGGTAGGAGCCAGTGGCAGATGTAGCTTTTCAATTCAGTGAGTATCCCATTGAATTAGTTACATTACATTCAAGTGTAATTACAGTATAAAAACTAGAAAGAAGATGGTACAAAGATAGTAGATGTGTGTGGAATGGGGGCATATGCCTAGGTCTTGCCTCAGCTCAGGGAGTGCTCCATTCCATCTAGCCAACCAATGACCAGTCCTGGTTACTCATGGTAGCAACAAGCCCAACAACCTGTACCTATCGTACTGTTTCCTGGAGATCAGGGCTTGCAGAAGCAGCACCTTTTCCTTCTCCTGGAAGATTTTGTCCTTCAGGCCTCTGTAGCTGTTTACAACTGGGATCTCATTGTGCAGTGATTTGGCCAGGAACCGTGCCAAAGCTATGAAGCCATGTGTGGTTTCTCATGCAATGGAGAGAGTGCTTCATCTGCTTCATTTGCACTCTTGCTTTAAGATTTCTGTTGGTGCTATTGAATCTATGAACCTCTCCTACAGCACCCTTGGAAGGAAGCATAATAAATAAAAAAAAACAAGAAATCTAGTGTATTTTTCTAATTGTAGGATTAGTAGTAAAGAATGCATGTGAAGAAACAGTGGTTCTAAATGTTAACTTTTGATCAAAGGAGGCATTTGGTGTCCCTTTCAGTTTTAAATCCCGGGCTTCATTTGCAATTTCAAATGCCTACATTAGCCTCCCTAGTTCGAACTAGGGGGCTAGTGTAGACATACTCTAGGAGGTATGTCTCCCAGAGCCTCTCGGAGTTTAGTATCCTGTTCCAGTATAGGATGTAGTTTATTGATAATGTGTTGGACGGGTTTAAGTTGGGGGCTGTAGGTGATGACAAGTGATGTTCTATTGTTGGTTTTCTTGGGTCTGTCTTGAAGTAGATGGTTTCTGGGTATTCGTCTGGCTCTTTCAATTTGTTTTTTTATTTTTCCGGGTGGGTAATTGAGGTTTATAAATGCTTGGTAGAGATCCTGAAGTTTCTGGTCTCTGTCAGTGGGATTAGAGCAGATGCGGTTGTATCGAAGGGCTTGGCTATAGACGATGGATCGTATGATGTGTTCTGGATGGGAGCTGGAGGCATGTAGGTAACTGTATGAGTCGGTGGGTTTTCTGTAGAGAGTGGTGTTTAATTTACCATTGGTGATTTGTACTGTGGTATCCAGGAAATGGATCTCTCGTCGTGTAGAATGGTCCAGGCTGAGATTGATGGTGGGGTGTAGGTTGTTAAAATCTCTGTGGAATGTCTCCAGTGTTTCTTGGCCATGGGTCCAGATCATAAAGATGTCATCGATGTAGCGTAAGTAGAGAAGGGGTAAAAAGGGGACGGGATCTGAGGAAACGTTGTTCTAAATCAGCCATAAAGATGTTAGCATACTGTGGGACCATGAGGGTACCCATGGCTGTGCCGCTGATCTAGAGGTATAAGTTGTCCTCAAATTGGAAATAATTGTGGGTGAGAACAAAGTTACATAGTTCTTCTGTCAGATTGGCAGTGGTGTCCTCTGGGATAGTATTTCTAATTGCTTGTAATCCGTCTTCATGTGGGATGTTGGTGTATAGAGCTTCTACATCCATGGTAGCAAGGACGGTGTTATCGGGGAGGTTATCGATGTTTTGTAGTTTTCTTAGGAAGTCAGTAGTATCTCGGAGATAGCTGGGAGTGTTGGTTGCGTAGGGTTTGAGAAGAGAGTCTACATAGCTGGATAATCCAGTAGTGAGCATGCCAATATCTGAGATGATGGGACGTCCGGGGTGTCCAGGTTTATGGATTTTGGGAAACAGATAGAACAATCCTGGTCGGGGTTCAGAAGGTGTTTCTGTGTGGATTTGGTCCCGAGTAGATGTAGGGAGGTCTTTAATGAGACAGTGTAGTTTCTTTTGGCATTCCGAGGTGGGATCAGAGGAGAGAGGTTTGTAAAATGTGGTGTTGGAGAGTTGTCTGGTTGCCTCCTGGTTATAGTCGGCCTTATTCATAATGACCACCGCATCCCCTTTGTCAGCTGGTTTGATTATAATGTCTGGGTTGTTTTTGAGACTCTGGATAGCATAGTGTCCGTCTGCTATGTACATTGGACAAGCGTCTCAGATACTTCGCCAAAGAATCAATGCACACAAAACAGATATTAGACAGGATCACAAAGAAAAAACAGTTTCTTGCCATTTCAACCAGAAAGGGCATTGTCTCAATGACTTGACTACCTGCATCCTGCTTCAAAGACATTTTAACACCAGACTTGAAAGAGAATCCTCTGAACTGTCATTCATGCTTAAATTTGACACTTTACGCCAGGTCTCCACAAAGATGCTAATTATCTTACCCATTACAAAGATAGCGTCCCCAATTATCACCTCTAATATCATTAGCTCACAGACATTTACCTCCCCCCCCATCCCCCTTCTGTTCTGAAATTTGATTTGTCCTTTTCATATGTGTTCACTTTTTTTGATTGTATCCCTTTGGTATATATGGTCATGCCAATTTTCTTCCATAATTTGATCTGAGGAAGTGGGTCTGGCCCACAAAAGCTTATCACCTAATAAACCATCTTGTTAGTCTTTAAAGTGCTACATAGTCCTGTTTTTTGTTTCAGCTAGACTAGACTAACACGGCTACATTTCTATTACTATTTGCCTCCTGTAATTGGTTTGTAACAAAACAGCCACTTGAAGATCTGTTAATGCATGCCCAGGGAGGTTAAAGTGTGCCCCCACAGACTTTTGTATGTTCCTTTTTCAGTTTACCTGTACAGACTAACTCGGCTACCCCCTGAAGCTTAAAAATAAATAAATAAAATAAAATAAAATAAAATCAGCTGTATTATATACTAAGCCTTGGAAAGCTAAGAATACATCTACACTACAGAGAAGATTGAAACTGCTGATCTTCTCTAGTGAAGACACTCTAATTCAAACTGAGACGGGCACTCCAGTCAGTGCCCTGTTTCCACAAGGAGTAAGGGAAGTTAAAGGGAGAGTGTTCTCCCTTCGACTTCCTGCAAAGTGGACAGCACCAAAAATCGAGTTAAGCTATTTGGACTTCAGCTATGCAATTAATGTAGCTGAATTTGCGTATCTTAATTCGACCTTGTCCCGTAGTATAGACATACTCTAACTTATTATTGATCACATCCAAAAGCATTCAAGAAGTTTTCAAATCCTGTCCTAGACTACCTTTTGTAATAATTTTTTTCTATTAAAGGAGGTTCTTTGAATGGTCACTGGCAGCCCATCACATAAATCTTTCCTCTCTTTCTAAAACGTATTAAGTGCTTCGTATAAAGGTATACAATATTAGCAGTTATTAAAGCCTGGATAAATGCAAAATTCATGTTTCCAGATTTTAACTCTTTTGCATACCACATATCTATGGGCATTGTGAAAGTTAAAAAAAAAGTCAGATCTGTATGAATAAGACTAGCTATTCTACATATTTGCTAGCAGCTGGGAAATTATTATCCTATGATATAGTCCTGTACTACTAGGTACATTTTTTAGATTAGAGTGCTTCATCTAAAGTACACAAGATCTGCCCATGTAGAAGACAGCATACTAGGCTAGATGTACCAGCTAGTTGTTCTAGTATAGCAATTCCTCTATTTTCATAGACTGATGTTACCCCTTTACCATATGTTTGTTGCACATCCTGGACACTCTGTGGACTAATTCAGGGGTGGGGATCCTTGTTTGGGTCAGGAGCCACTGACCCACAGAAAAAACAGTTGAAGGCCACATAGAAGTGAGAAGGAAAAGACAGCCATGATAAACAAAAAACCTCCACTGATGTGGCCTCTGACTGAGAAGGAGAACAACACTCCCCACATTCCCCTTGCACACCAGAGTCTAGGAGGGCCCAGGCTAGTAGATTCTGTGTACTCCATCCCCATGGTGGGGTGGCAGGGAGAAGGGTCTGGAGCACAGTGCAGGGTCAACAATGCTGGGGGGGGCGGGAAGAGCCCAGAGCCTTGGGGGCCACATCCAGGCAAGCCAGGGGCTGCATCTGGCCGCTGGGCTGGAGATTCCCCACCACTGGACTAATTAATCAAAACCAACTTTTAGTTTTCCAATGTTTACTCTCATTTTAGGTCAAGAACTGAATGTTGTAAATGTCAAGTTTGATTTTGCAATATGCATCTTGTTAATGTTCTCTCATTTGATATCAGTATTTTAGTAACATGCCCCTTCAGGGCTTACTGGCGTCTGCAACAGTTTGTGCTGAATGTCTGAAATGAATGAAACCTCTGCTAATTATACAGATTACTTAAGCACCAGCACTGATCTTTTCTGATATTTGCAGTAAGTGCAAGACACAATGTAATGAATCACTAATGAATGTGCAGTCACAAAGGTCAGGGCCATCACTTCACATATACCATATATCCTAAATATGTGGAGAGAGATGATTACTCTTAGGTAGTAAGCATGTGTCCTGGAGGGCAGGAGTTTTTGATAGCAAAAAATCATTTGCATGGTCAGATCAGCAAATCAATAAATTACCAAAAAGCTGAACAGTTTAGATGGAGAATGAGATGGAACAGATTTACTGTTTATTTTTGTCCTTTCTAATTTTTTACCATGACGTTTGCTGCAATGGCGGGCAGATATGGGCTGAAATAGAACTGTCAAAATTCAGAGGCACTGAATTTTGATGAAGTTTGGATCTAGATCCAAGTTAGATAGATTAGCCTCATCTCTAGTTCTAGGAAAGTGTCAGATCAGGGCAATGCTAACATTCCAAACCATCAGCCACTCCAATACAATAGTTATCTCCACACATAACACATACTGACATTCAAGTTTGCACTAAGGCTACATCTCTATTAATTGCACATCTCATTAATTAGAGTTCTTCATCCCTCAAGGAAGCTCTTCATTTACTAAACAAATGAGCTTTCCTAAAACTTACAGTTATATGAGCAATTGGATAATCCTCCATGTTTACTTATTCAGATTGAAGTTTTCAAAGGAACCTAAAGGAGTTAGGTGCTTAGCTCCCACTGAAATGCAATGTAAATTGGTGCCTAACTCCCTTGGGATCATTTGAAAAACACAACATCAGTATTTTTTTAAAAGTAAGTTCTTCAACAAGTTCATTTATTTAGCAAACAAAGCCACCAGAATGTACTGCGAATAATTTTCTACTCTCTACCACCACTGACAATACACAGCGTCTTGGTTTGACCAATGTTTACACTCAAAGATATCAAAACAGAACAGGACACCTTACATTATTCCAAACAGGGCAAAAGAAGAGCAAATAACCAGAGTTACTAAAGAATTTTGAAGGGTAAACACTGAGACAGCATAGCACAGTATGGCCAGCAAACCCTCTTACGGCTTTCACAAAAATCTATGGAAAAGTTCAAGTCTGCCCAAAAGTGGAAGTCAATAAAATGCAGCCTAAGCAAAGACATATTCTTAAAGGGACACCAAATGCCATCAGTGTTATATTTACAAAGTTGTATCTAATATTATAACAAGCGAGAGATTAGAGCAAAAACTGCTACTCTCCATTATAATTTCTATTTACTAACATTGTGCATCTGACAGCACTAAATATATAGTCAGTTCAATTAGTTCCTTTCTATAGTCAATCTCTCCTTTATTTGTCTGGGTCTCACACAGAAACAGAGGAGAAGATTTTAAGTACAAGACAATAAAGTTGGCAGGAGATGCTACTGTAGCATCTGAAGGTACTGTTATCTGAGCCATGTGGCCTTCTCTAGTCTGTTCGGGTAGGTTGGAAGAGCTCAGAGGGCAAATTATCAAAAACCCCAGACCCTCAGGGTTCCTTCAGAACAACCAGTACCAGCTACAATCAAGGGAACTGACAGATTCCTCCTCCCGTTTGTCCTCCTCTAGGATGAGAAGGACCTAGACTTGTCTGCCCATAACATGAGGACATCAGTACCTAGTGCTGTTAATTCTGTACTGTTCAAAAATGCAACAACAAATGTATTGGATGTGCTTCCCAATCCATAATCTTGCTGCTTGCATTGCATGGATAAAATGAACCAGAGAACCTCTGTTGGGGCACTAGAGCACCACCTAGTGCTCCAGAGAGGATCAGGACAATAATCGGTATAGCAAAAGGTCAGCCCACATTTCAAAACTTTACTAGTTAAAAATTAAAACTGAAAGATCAGCATTTTTAATGCTTTCATATAAGTTTGGAGTGAATTTTTCAAACTAGAACCAAAAACTACCTTATTGTTTCTGATTTAGGGTGTATCTACATAGCACCCTAAACTCGAAATAAGATACACAATTTGTTCTATGCAAATTGCGTATCTTATTTTAATTCTATTTTGAAATAGCTTATTTTGAAATTTGGCGCACTATTTCAAAACATCCCTTAACCCTTGTGGAACAAGGATTACAGGGATGCTGAAATAGCGTGCCCGTTATTTCAAAAAATATTTCGAAACTAAGGGAGGATTGTTAAGACGTGGGTAGCTATTTCGTAATACTTCCGGTTTCCTGAAATAGCCATGCAGTGTAGACGTACGCTTATTGACCATGTTTAAAATCGAGAATGGGGACAAAAACATTAACAATAGCATCACTAGCAGGCCTGTGGTAACAAGATAACTATGTACTTATTTATGAATAGTTTCTCTGTGTAGTATTTGTAGCTATGTTGATTCCAGAATATTATAATCAATGTGGGTGAGGTAATTTCTCTTTTTTTGGACCAACTTCTGTTGGTGAGACAGACAGCAATTGTGCTAAACAATCTGTTCCACTGTGCATTTTGCTATGACACTAGAAGTTCCTGCCCCAGACCTGAAGAAGATCTCTATGCAGCTCAACAGCTTGTCTCTCACCAGCATAAATTGGTCCAATAAAAGCTATCACCTCATTCATCTTGTTTCTTTAACAGTTGCTGCAGGTGGTTTTTTTCATTACAGTAGGGTAATCAGTTTATTTAAAGCTACATATTGACTTGAAACTTGGGAACCATTCCTACTCAGTCAGTTTTTGGGTGAGATTTTCAGAGGCCTTAAGGGAGTATACTATCACTATACATTGGACACCTAACTTGAAGGCTGTTTTGGGATCCCAAGCCTAAGAATGTCATTAAGCGTGTTCCACTCTAAAGTAAAAAAAAAAAAAAGTCTATAACAAATTACACAAGTGGAGAATCTGCCTAGTAATTTTTCATAGTAATAATTACAGAAAATCTATTGATAAGTACACATTTGACTTACAACTTTCATGCAAAACATTGCTAGAAGTCTCCTTGTGGGTCAATTTTAAACAGAAATAAACTAATGAATTTGACAGATTCACAAAGAGATTTAAGATTTAAAAACATAGTGAGGCTTTTAGCAGTCCCACATGATATTCTCATAAACTAGGGAAATGTGGTCTAGACAAAAATTACTGTAAGGTCAGTGCACAGTCAGCTGAAAAACGGCATTCAGAGTAGTTTCCAATGGTTTGCTGTCAAAAGGGTAGAATGTATTTACTGGGATCCCACAGGGGTCTGTCCTGGGACAGGTGTTATTCAATATTTTCATGAATGACTTGGCTACTAGACTAGAGAGTATACTTATAAAATCTTCAGATGACATCAAGCTGCGAAGGGTTGAAAGCACTTTGGAGGACAGAATTAGGATTCCAAATGATGTCAATAAATTGGAGAATTGATCTGAAATCAACAAGATGAAATTCAGTATAGATAAATGCAAAATACTACATTTATGGGAAGAGAAAAAAATAAAATGCAGAAATACAAAAGGGGGAATCATTGGCTAAGCAGTTATACTGCTGAAGAGATGTGATGATTATAGCGGAACATAACTTGAAATATTAATTAATTCATAAGAATTAATTCATTAATATGAATTCTGTGATGCACTTTAAAAAACAGGGAAATACCTTTCTGGGATTTATTGTGAGCATTGTAAGATAGACACAGAAGGTAGCTGTCCCTTTGTATTCATCACTAGTGTGGCCTCAGCTGAAGTACTGTATTGTATTTAGTTCTGGGTACCATATTTTAAGATGTGAATAAATTGAGGAGAGTCCAAAAGAGAGCAACAAATATGATAAAAGGTTTATTGGAAAGGTAAAAAAAACTGCACATGTTTAGTATTAGAGAAGAAGATAAGGTGGGCCTGATAACATTCTTCAATTATGTTAAGGACTATTATAAAGAGGGCAGTTATCAATAGTTTGCTCTGATCACTGAAGGTAGAACAAAAAGTAATCTACTCACTCTGCAGCAAGGGTGATTAAGGTAAAATATTAGGGGAAACACAAACTATAACAATAGTTATGTAGTGAAAGAAGTACCAAGGGGGATTGTGGAGTCCCCGCTGTTGGAGGATTCTAAGAACAAGGTAGACAACCACCTGTCAGGAATAGTCTAGGTTTACATAATCCTGCCTCAGCATGGGGGCATGCACTAGGTGACCTCTAAGGTCCCTTCCAGAGTTACAATCATCACAGAATCATAAGAATGTAATATTGAATTTAGTCAAACCTAACGAGTGGAAGAAGATTAAAAACTATATAAAAAAGTAAGAACCATAATATTTATGCCACTAATTATTCTCTATAAAGGTACATGTTGAACTTCTTTAGTCCAGTGTCCTTGGGACCTGACCAGTGCTGACTGAGAGAATTTGCCAAACCATGGGAGGTCAATATTGTTTAGCAGCATTACCAACACTTCTACTGCTTACTGGGCTTTTAGAAGACAATTAGAGCTAAATAACAGCACGGAACACTTGAGAGCCAGGTCTGGTGGCTGTAAACAAACTTTATGGGACTGTGAAAACTTGGCCACAACCACGATATATGGACATTCAGCTAACTAAAATCATGACAGACCATGGATGTCGCCAGATCAGAGAGTGCTGAACTAGGGAGGTTCAACCTGTTCTCCATTTATGTGAAGAAAATACTGGTTTTCTGGTTTACTCATGTTGCCATTTTTTCTCTTTCTTTCTCTCTTTTTTATACTCACTTTCTGATAAATGGATTTTTTTCAGGAGAACCATTCTGCAATAAGCCATGCATAAGAAATTTAAAACTTTTCCTTTAATGGGATTTTTCAATCTTTTTAGGTTCCAGGTAATTACATTTGCATCATTTATTCTTTTATGAGCAAAGAATAAAATGTTTCACTACACCCTTGTACAGATTTCTACTTTACTGCACTCACATTAAATATTTCCAGGATCAACTCTGCCTGGTGAGGTAGTGGTGAGAAAGCAGACAGAGAAAAACAGGAGTTTTCCTAGATTTTGGGTTTGAGCTGCTCCCAATGCAGAAGTGCCTGCACAACTCTTATAATATGACTGTCCCAGTACAAGACAGTATTAACCAGATTCAGTTGCTCCTAACATCATACATAATTGTTGCAAGGGACTGTAGCCTCTTTCGAAGTAAATCAGCTTTCCCTTCTCTTCCCACTGAGGGCCTGATCAAAAGTCCTTGGAAAGCTTCATCAGTGCTGGGACTTTAGAATGCTGACTACCCTGGCTTTATGTGAAGAGGGCAAATTTCACAGGCAGCAATTCTTTAAGTTAACTTCCAATTCCAAAGGGTCTCCATCAGGACCTATTAAGGTGCTCTGTGAAGAGCACGAGGTCATCCCTGATAAGCTTGCAATCTAAGTGGGCAAGACTGGTAAAGGGTAGGAGGGGAAACATAAAAATAGTGAGTTGCCTAATGACATACAACAGGTGCAAGCAGCTTAAGGAACAGACCACAAATTTCCTGTCTTCTACTTCAGAGCCCCTTACACTGGACCATACTGCTTTATGGCTTGTTGGTTTGATTATTGCAGAGGGAGGAAGGGTAAATTGAGAGGAAGGGTTGTGCTGATAGTTGTCTTTGTGCTTACAGGTAATCTTTAGACACTAAAATTCACTGTTAACATTAAAAAATTGCCAGCTGTCCAAGAAGCAGGCATCTATAAGATGTATACAGTAATATTTCCAGACTATCACCTGAGTGTGATTATTTGTATTGAGCTTTTGGGGTGACCTAATGTTTCAATATTGGTATTATCTGGACAATACCTGGCTATGTCTGCACTACAGAGTTTTTTCGGAAAAATGGCCATTTTTCCCAAAAAGCTTCACTTATGTCCACACTGCAATTGTGTTCTTTTGAAAAAAAAAATCAAAAGAACAGAGGGTTTTTTCCGACATTGGTAAACCTCTTTCTATGAGGAAGAAGCCTTATTCTGAAAGAGCTCTTTCAGAAAAAAGCGTGTGTGGATGGGGAAGAGAGAGTTCTTTCAAAAGAAGAGGAAAGAGGAAAAAGCACAGGTGCCCTGGTGGCCACTCCATCCATAGCAATCATAGCTTAAATGCGAGATAGTGTCCATTTAGTGTGGACGCTATCTTACAAAAAAGCAGATAGATTTTTCAATGAGTTTTGGCAGTGTGGATGTGCTCTCTTTTAGAAGAAGTTTTTTCCGAAGATTTCCCCCACAAGTTCAATAGTGTGTTCAATTGTCCTCTCTCCCATATGTCTTGAGTCAATACTTATTGGCATTACATAATGGACAGTAATTTATCTCTATTTTCCTCCACCCATTGAGACATACAATATAGTGTTTGATAAGCAATTGAACAATGCAACTCTTTCTTCCCTGTAGCAAATACTCAGCTGCTTTTAGATTTGAAGAAAAAGTCAGTCTTCATTTTCTTGTGAAAACAAAAGGATTTTTCCCCCTTTCAGGTAGAAAATGGTATTACACAAAAAGGCTTGCTTGTAGAAGCCTCTCCAAAACAAAGTGGCATGGTCATGCATATTTTTTTCCTGTGTAGACCACATAAACCAGTGGTTAAAAAGAAGCCCAATAATATAGCCTCTTAAGCCAAATCAACATTTTATCTTGTATTTTCCCAAACATCTATGGATCTGGGGCAAAGGGGCAGGGAAAACTTATTTGAAGCATGAATAGGAGTGTATCTTTGTTTTCATAGTGTATCTTTGTTTAAAAAAAAATGGTCTTGCCTTACGGATCTTTTTATCTTTTAAAATGACAATGACCTTAGATCTTGATCCTGCTAGTTACATGTCAACAGAACCCTGAAGCTAATGAAGCTCAACTCCAATACAGGGATCTGCCGATGCTGAACAGTTTGCAGAAGCAGCACCCTAGACTGTAAGGATTTCAAGGCTAAGATCTCAAGTGCCTGTTTGTTCAGCAATAGCACAATTAGACCCTCAATCCAGAAACACTTTTGGCTACATAACAGTATGTCCATAATTCCTTACATATGCCAAAGTAAACCATGTTGAATACTCTGGTGTTATCTTATGACATGACTTTATTAGGAGAAATAATACTGAAAGTAATTTCCCACTGCTACATTAGTTCTTTGCAATAGCTACATTAGGTCATTGCAATGACAATTTATTGTTGAAAAACATATTATTGCAAAGTACACTTGTAATGATTATCCTGAGAGTTGAAAGCTGCCCGTGACATAAGATGTCAAAATAACCTATAGCCAGTGTTGATGGAGAAAGGTAAGAGAAGGAGACAGACTGAATTAATTCAAACAATGACCTACTGATACAACTCAAGAACTGTGGTTAGATCATGTTTTGTGAATAAAATTAATGTGGAACTTGAACTTGGTGAACCAAAATTGTTGTATCATAAATTAGGTCACTTTGGTGAACAAAATAAAAAGGGAATGGGTGATTCTGGGCTATTGCAACACAGGCTCTTAGCACACAGGTATGGCAAAAAAGACTAATGCAATTATGGGTTACCTAGGGAGGTGTTGGAATCTCCATCCCTAGAGGTTTTTAAGTGCTGGCTTAACAAAGCCCTGTCTGGGATGATTTAGTTGGGGTTGGTCCTGCTTTGGGCAGGAGGTTGGACTGGATGACCTCCTGAGGTCTCTTCCAACCCCAGGATTCTATGAATTCTATTCACTATTCCTCAAATTATGCATCCAGGGAAGGTGATTTTTCTCTCTGTATAGGGCATTGGTAAGACCAATCCATTGTTGCCTTGCCTTGGACTTCTGCTCTGGCCAGGCTACATGCTTGGAGCATTAGCGAGTGCAGGGCCTGGTACAGATTCCTATGTCAGTAATGGAGTTGGAATCAGAGTACATACATTACTGGACATTTGTCTTTGCATGACCTTGCCTGTGCTCAGATTCTTCATGGTCCTGCCCCATAAGGAATTGGTGATTCACTTCTATATAGTTTTAAAGAAGCTATACCCTTGCCTCACCTGTTGATCCTCACGTCCTTCTCCTCAAACAAGGGTTTATATATATATATATATATATATATATATAAGATGAGGCCAAGTGAAATGTTGCAACTTCCTGTAACATGCTTCCCTATGTATCTCCACAAGAATGTACACTCTGAGCAAACTCTTTGAGGTTCAATGAAACACATACTGTGAATCCCTACAAAACATCACATTGCACAATACAGTTTGGAAGAACTTTTCAGGAGAAGGTACAAAACTAGTTTCTCTCTGCTGCCATGCCAACTCTTATTTAAGTGATTGACCCCAGGGATAAGGGTTAACTTCCTGAACCTCATCACCTCACACAGTTTTAGCTAATTCACCTTTGCTGCTTCTACTCCATGCAAAATCTCTACTTAAACTGCCTTAACAATATTCCCTTTCTTCTTAAGAAAAATTATTGATCATGTCATTCTGGCATAAGCCCATTACACTTTTTACACACAATTTCCCCCTTTTGCACACCTCTTCACTCCTGAGGCTTGTTTCAAAGCAAAGTCATGTAGTACCATAAGAAAAAGCCATTTTGGGTTTTTTTTTTTTTTTTTTTGCCTTACTAGAAATATGAAGACCCAGAAATATTGTGAATAAGCTCTTCCATGAAATTTCCACAATAGGTTTTCAGAATAATCTGGGTGATCATTTGAAACTTGGGAACTCTGAGTTTTGAGGTTTTAGGTAAACTAATCTGTACCAGCTCACTACATGAAACTGCCTGGATTGTTTATCCCACCCACCTCTCCTTCTTTCAGTGTCTCATTTGTTGCAGACCTGGACAATCTTTAGATACCATAGTGATGAATACAGTTAAATATACTAAATACATTTCGGGGTAGAATTCTATTCAGTTAATACCCCTCCTCCACACACCAATTTAGTGGGTGTGCATGGTTGTAATTACAAGAGAATTCAACCCTCTTTTGCTTAACTGATGCAGCTTACTTTTAATGGTGCTTTCTCCTTTTGTTGGAACTTATCAAGGTCACAGCATTTATCCATCATTTCCTCAAGGCTGGTCAGCAAATTTCCAACAAAGCAGTTTTCTTTCAGAAAGTGCCCTAAAGGCACAATATGTTGCCACTGATAAAAATTTGTTTAATAAGAAAAACTAAAAAAAGAGTTTCAATAAATATTTTGAGAAGATAAAGAAAAAAATAAGACTTTAAAAAAGAGTCAAAACATTTTTTCCAATTTTGATTGCCAAAATAGAATGTTTCAATTTCTCCAACATGCAATTTTTTATTTTTTATTTTAATTTCAGGAATTGACACATTTCGGTTTCATTCTATTCTAGAATGGAAGAAAGTTTGAATTCACAAAGTTCCCCCAAAACAAAAATCTGCTTTTCCTGCATATCTGCATTCCCTCAGGATCTCGCTTGCTATTCACTGTCTTCTCTGAACCAAGCTATGAAATTTAACTCAGCCCTGCCCTCTCATTTACAATCACACTTATAAATCCCCAGCTGGGCCTCCCAGCTCTCACATGGATGTAGCTGCACTGATGCACTTTAATTGGAAATGTGTCCTAAGTTAAAGATCTTTTAGACAGAAACTTAATTTCTTTCATTTTTTTAATTTCATCCTCCTCCCCTGGAAAGAATTGGAGTGTTAGTTTGCCTTTTCACTTAAAAAATGTGGGGAAAGTGTTATTTTTAAACGAAAAGTTATACAATCACAAACAGCCATAGCAGAGCTCCCTCTGGCTAGGCTAGTTGTTTCCAGGCTTTTCATGGCTCACCCCCCCCGGCCCTTCTCCATTCCTGTCTACCCCTTCCCCCAGGAGACAGGGCTGGGAACAGGGCTTTGGCTCAGGGGAAGCATGGACAGGAGTAAGGGGGACCAGGGCTGGGGCTAGGAGCAGGTCTGGTTACCATTCCCTCCCACCCCTCATGGGGGCTAGTTTGGGCCCTGCCACACCCCTCTACATTCTACTGCACCCCAAAGGAGCATACCCCACAGTTTGGGGACCTCTGGGATAGACATTCGCCAAGTGTTTGGAGCCTACCTCACTGAGCCCCTTATGCTCTAAGTATCCTGGGTTTGAGCCGAATGCAAGCACTATCCATGGCTGGAATCTATAGGCACAACTTTTTGTGCGGGCACAGTCTCTGTCTAGCACCTTGTTCTGAGATCCATCATCCTGCAATTGCCTAGCCCCTAGGGCTAACATTGCCCATGCTGATTTCCCTACAGCTTAATCACAATCCACTAAACTGCTGTGCTATGTACCTCTTCATTGTGAGCCGTAATATTGCAGTCGCTCCATCCCATCTCTTCTTTCAGGTTCCAGTGGTCTGGCCTGGTGACTTTGTTCTCCAGGCAGCTCACATATAGTTCCATCTCCAGTTTGAAGATAACTAAATTCCAAACCAAATAGTGTCCAATAACTCTAAAGCAATACACTTCCATCCCACCTGGGTTTACCTATAGTTTCACTCGCTAAAGTACAGAGTTATATGAATATAAAAAGAAACTATCACCCTCCTCAGCTCCTCACAACCCATTCCCCATCTGCTCTGAAGAGTCTTTACCCACTCATTTTATTGTTTCCAAAGAAGCCTCGGTCTCCCCAGGCTATTGACATATCAGGCTTCTTTCCTAAAGCAATTCCCTTTATCTGCCTCTTCCCAGGCGAGATCCCTACCTCCCTCTGTCTAGCTGATCCCATACGGCCTTTGCAGGGCTATTTCAGAGCCTCCATCTCCTCTAACAACACTCTCAAGGCCAGCCACAGAAGACATTCTTACTTTGCTGGTCCCCTGAGCCCCCTCGTATAGCTCTCTCTCAGCTGAACTCTCTCAAGACTTACCCAGCCTCTTCCCCCTTAATCCTATTGATTTTCCCAAACCATTTAATCCCAAATTCCTCAGGGTCAGCTTTGAAGGAGGATTCCAGGGGAAAGCTGATCCATCACAGATTTTAAACAAAGAATTCTGTGAGCTTTCCCCGTGTAAAACTTTTACATACAGTAAGATGTATTGTTTTTGGATTTTGGTCCCTTTGGGGGAGATATGCTTCTGGGTGTTGTCAGG
This sequence comes from Rafetus swinhoei, assembly GCA_019425775.1. Classification (NCBI taxonomy): domain Eukaryota; kingdom Metazoa; phylum Chordata; order Testudines; family Trionychidae; genus Rafetus; species Rafetus swinhoei. The sequence continues at coordinate 59,511,943 of CM033449.1, forward strand.
ACCATGTAACTGAGCCCTCCCAGAGCTGAGCTGTTATCAGTATCTGTGTTATTCTGCTAGGGGATGGTTACTCCAACTCTGTGCCTTTTCAGGGGGAGACCAGAGCTTCTGGCCCAGCAGAACAGCACTCTGGGAAGCCCCAGAGGGTAGGTAGGCAGGCTCAGTGGTAAGATCAGCACTTTGGGTGACAGTGTCAGTGTAACTGAACCTGTCACAATTGTATTATCATGTATTATATGCACAAGGTACATGGGCCACCCTAGTTTTAGTATTTTCTAACTTTTGAGTTCTTAATTTTTCAACCTTACTGTTCTTTTAGTAGTTTCTCATGTAATAATTATTTGGGGGCAACAAATGAACAATGATAGTAAAAATAACCTGTATTTGATGTAAGTCAAGTGTTTGGACAAAATCAAATGTATGTTTTCCCATAATGAATTCTGAAAAATTGAATCATATTTGAAGACTGTTGAGCAAGCAACAGATGCACAATATGGGCCAGAAAATTGACTGATAAGATATCATAAGTAAAACCTGATTTTCTAAGTAGAGAAAGAATTTTCTAGAACACAGGTTCTTTGATATAGACAACCCACCATATAAAACAAGAAAAGTGACAGTGAGCAGATCTCGTTCAGGAAAAAAAATAGATGATGTTTCAAAACAAAATAATTCTGGAGTGTGGATTCAGCAACTGGCCTTTACACATGAAAAATGAAAACATAAAGTGTTCAAAGTATTCAAAGGACTAATTTTTTATGAGAACTGGAAGGTACCAGAACATTGCTGTTTCTCTGTTTCTCTGTACAATAAATAAATAATAAGCAATTAAATTAAATTATTATTAATTATAATACAAATTAAATATAATAATAACAACAACAATGGGATGCACTAGCTACATTTAGTATGGCGAGAAATAAGAATATCTCCACAGAGATATTTCTAGTGGATTCCAAATGTTAAATTCTTGCTACATTTCTGCTTAACGTCAGCCTTATTTTTCAGTGAGCTTCAACATGAACTTTGTTAGCCATGAACGACCTCACTTGGTGATTCAGGATTATATATTATGCAATGGAAGTTGGAACCCTGTATTATAATTGTAATAAAATTAGGGAGAACTACTGGTATAGAATTATCTGAATCAAGACATACTACATTCCTGCTTTTTATCTCCTGTCAAAATATCTAGTTCTCACTAAAATTATGAAATCTTCTAAAAATATAACAGTTTTTGTTCTGACACTGTTCTTTTTTAAATTTCTGTGATAATGTCTCTTTTAAAAATCATATTGAAGCACTTTTCCTTGAAGTCAGATTTTGGGATCCTCAACATGCTTGGAACCTATCAGTATGGTTTATTTGTTAAGAAAGAAAGAACATAAGAACATAAGAACGGCCGTACTGGGTCAGACCAAAGGTCCATCTAGCCCAGTGGCCTGTCTGCCAACAGTGGCCAGCAACAGGTGCCCCAGAGAGGGTGGACCGAAGACAATGATCAAACGATTTGTCTCCTGCCATCCTTCTCCAGCCTCTGACAAACAGAGGCCAGGGACACCATTTCTATCCCCTGGCTAATAGCCTTTTATGGACCTAACCTCCATGAAATTATCTAGCTTCTCTTTAAACTCTGTTATAGTCCTAGCCTTCACAGCCTCCTCTGGCAAGGAGTTCCACAGGTTGATTACACGCTGTGTGAAGAAGAACTTTCTTTTATTAGTTTTAAACCTGCTACCCATTAATTTCATTTGGCCTCCTCTAGTTCTTCTATTATTGGAACTAATAAATAACTTTTCTTTATCCGCCCTCTCCACACCACTCATGATTTTATATACCTCTATCATATCCCCCCTCAGTCTCCTCGTTTCTAAACTGAAAAGTCCCAGTCGCATTAACCTCTCTTCATATAGGACCCATTCCAAACCCCTAATCATTTTAGTTGCCCTTTTCTGAACCCTTTCCAAGGCCAAAATATCTTTTTTGAGGTGAGGAGACCACATCTGTACACAGTATTCAAGATCTGGGCGTACCATAGTTTTATACAGGCAGTAAGATATTCTGGGTCTTATTTTCTATCCCTTTCTTAATAATTCCTAGCATCCTATTTGCCTTTTTGACCGCTGCACACTGTGTGGAAGTTTTCAGAGAACTATCCACGATAACTCCAAGATCTCTTTCCTGATTTGTCGTAGTTAAATTAGCCCCCATCATACTGTAATGATAGTTGGGGTTATTTTTCCCAACGTGCATTACTTTACACTTATCCACATTAAATTTCATTTGCCATTTTGTTGCCCAATCACTCAGTTTGGTGAGATCTTTTGGAGTCCCTCACAGTCTGCTTCTGTCTTGACTATCCTAAACAGTTTGGTATCATCCACAAACTTTACCACCTCACTGCTTACCCCTTTCTCCAGATCATTTATGAATAAGTTGAAAAGGATTGGTCCCAGGACTGACCCTTGGGGACACCACTAGTTACCCTCTCCATTCTGAAAATTTACCATTTATTCTACCCTTTTTTCCTGTCTTTTAACCAGTTCTCAATCCAAGAAAGGACCTTCCCTCTTATCCCATGGCAATGTAATTTACACAAGAGCCTTTGGTGAGGGACCTTGTCAAAGGCTTTCTGAAAATCTAAGTATACTGTATCTACTGGATTCCCCTTGTCCGCATGTTTGTTAACCCTGTGGCGGGGTCTAGGGGTGCGAAGGCCGCTCCTCTCGCGGGAGGGGGGCAGCGGCTCTCGGACTCCACCGCCTCTCTTGCCCGCCAGACGGGCTGGGTGCGATCACCCCCAGCCCACGTGACCGAGGGGGATCAGCGGACCTGTCTCATGCGCGCGCCTTTGGGCGAGGGTTCGCCTGGCTCGGCCTTGGGGTCCCGGCCCTGCTCGCTCTTAAGCTGGCTAGGTGCGATCACCCCCTTGTCCACAGGCCCGAGGGGGATCAGCGAACCGGTTATGTGTCGCCCCTTTGGGGCAAAAAGGTTCGGCCTGGCTATGGGCCGTGGGGTCCCGCCCCGCTTCTCCGCCCTCTCTCCGCACCAGGAGGGCTTTAGCTCCTCGGGTATCCGAGCTGTGTGGGGGGTGTGGGTGTGGGGGAGTGGGGACCCGGCCCACCTCTCCTCCGGGTCCCGGCCCGAGGCCCTCGTGGAGGTCGGCTTCACCGCCGCTTCCACGGCAGACGGGGCCCTTGCCCGCAACTCGCCTGCCCACGGGCGCCAAAAGGCCCCCGCCCGGCTCCTTCCACTCCCCGCCGCCGCTGCTCGGCGCGCGCGTGCTCGTTACTCACCCCGCCGAGACGGCGCGGCTCGGCCCCACGCAACCCGCCAACTGCCGGTGCCGCGCGCCTCGCTCCCGGGGCCCAGAGGCTTGGTGCTCCTGGAAGCCAGGGTGGCTGCCTCCCTGCTGCCCCCTCCTGGGTGGCTCCTCCTCCCTTTTGGCGTCCCCGGGGAGTGACGTCGGGAGGGTAGGCCCCGCCTCCTCGGCGCCTCCCCCCGGGTGCTTCTCCCGGCGTCCCCCCCGGGCCCCGCCCCCCAGGGCGGACCGGGGCTCCGGGGTAGGGCGCCGCGCCGAGGCTCGCCCCCGCCGGCGTCCTTCCTGGCGTGTGCCCGGCCGCGCTCCCCGGGGTCCTGGCTCCGGTGGAGCCGCGGCTGCGCCGCCACCCCCTGCGGCGGCCGCCGCTCCCTGCGCCGGGGTAGGGACTCCTGCCCCGCGGCTAGTGCGGACCCTGCCGGGTCCGTCACACGCCTCCCCCTTGGGGAAGCTGGTCCCGGGTTGGGTCTCGCTCTCCTATGCGCGAAAAGAAATCCGCGTTAAGGTGGGTGGCCCCGGGTCGGTGCACGACCTCGAAACAGTAGGGTTGCAGGGCCAAGTACCACCGCATTATGCGGGCGTTCGTATCCTTCATAGAGTTTAGCCAGACCAAAGGGGCGTGATCTGTCCCCAGCGTGAATTTATTTCCCCATAAATAGTACCTTAAGGCGTCCACCGCCCATTTCACCGCGAGTGCCTCCCTCTCGATGGTAGCATACGCCGTTGCTCGCGGCGACAGCTTCCTGCTGAGGTAGAGGATGGGGTGGTCCTCTTCCGGCTCTCCCTGTGCTAGCACGGCTCCCAGTCCCACCTCCGAGGCATCTGTATAGAGGATAAAGGGTTTATCGAAGTTGGGTTGAGATAACACGGGAGCTGAGGCCAGTTTTTCCTTCAGTACCCGGAAGGCTCGCTGTGCCTGGGGGGTTCCACCTCACCTTGGGGGGTTCGGTGTTCCTCACTAGTTCCGTCAGTGGCGCTGCCAGCGTGGCGAACCGCGGGACGAACCTCCTGTAGTATCCCGCGAGCCCCAAGAACTGGCGGACCTGTCTTTTCGTCGTGGGGGTCGGGTAATCCCTTAAAGCCTGCACTTTGCTGTAGAGGGGATTCAACTGCCCCCGCCCCACTGCGTACCCCAGGTACGAAACTTCCCTTTGGGCTAAGTGACACTTCTGTGGGTTCGCCGTGAGCCCCGCCGCCCCCCAAGGCCGCGAGCACTGCCTCTACCTGTTTCAGGTGGTCCTCCCATGTCGGGCTATAGATGACAATGTCGTCTATATAGGCGGCGGCGTATTCGTGGTGCGGGGCTAGTACCCGATCCATCAGCCGCTGAAACGTGGCCGCTGCCCCGTGCAGGCCGAAAGGCATGGTTCGGAAGTGAAATAGGCCGAAGAGTCGAAAAGGCCGTCTTCTCTCGGGCTTCGGGGTCGAAGGGGATCTGCCAGTATCCCTTTGACAGATCCAGGGTCGTTATGAATGCGGCTTGCCCGAGCCGTTCTAGGAGCTCATCCACCCTCGGCATCGGGTACGCGTCAAAGTGGGATATCGCGTTCACCCGCCGGAAGTCAATACAGAACCGGGTCGTACCGTCGGCCTTGGGGACCAGGACAATGGGGCTCCGCCATTCGCTCGCGGACTCCTCTATCACCCCCCACTGTTGCATTAACTGGACCTCCCGCCTTACCGTGTCCCACATCTTCCGGGGGAGAGGACGTCGCGTTCCCGCACCTGGCCCTCCTCCGTGATGATCCGATGTACCCCCAGCGTTGTCCGCCGGGCCGGGCCGTGAGGGTCCCTTGATGTCGTTGGAGGAGGTTGTGCAGCTGTTCCTGCTGTGGGGTCAATTCGGGGTCTAGTGCCATCTCCGGGGCTTCTGTCTCCTCCCCGCCCCACGGCCCCAGGTCCTCCCCCTCGGAGGGTGGTGCAATCAACAGGGCTTCTCGGGGAACCCACTTCTTTAGCAAGTTGACGTGGAAAAGCTGGGTCCCTCGTCGGTGGCCTGACATCCTAACTTCGTAATCGACTTCTCCTATCTTCCGGACCACCTCGAAAGGCCCCTGCCACTGGGCCAGCAGTTTGGACTCCTTCGTCGGCAGGAGCAACATCACGCGGTCACCTGGCTGGAACTCTCGCCGGCGTGCGTTGGCATTATAGTGCCTCGCCTGGCGTTCCTGGCTTTCTAAGAGGTTCAGGCGTGCGTACTCTCCGAGCCGGCTCAATTTCTCCCGCAGCTGCGTAATGTATTGGACCGTCCCCCGCCCGGCCGTGGGTTGGTGTTCCCATTCCTCCCGGAGGAGGTCTAGGATCCCCCGCAGCTGCCGGCCGTACAACAGCTCGAAAGGGGAGAAGCCGGTTGATGATTGCGGGACTTCCCTCACCGCGAATAAGAGCCCGGGTAGCATCAGGTCCCATCCTCGGGGGTCGTCTTGTGCGAATCGTCGCAACATCCCTTTCAGGGTCTGATTAAACCGCTCGACCAGCCCGTCGGTTTGCGGATGGTAAACCGATGTTTGCAACCGCTTGATCTTCAACAGCTTGCAGAGCTCTTTGATGACCGGGATGTCACATTCGGGCCTTGATCGGTCAAGAGGGCCTGCGGCAGGCCCACCGCGAGAAAATCTTCAAGAGTTCTCGCGCTAGGTCAGGCCTTGGTGTTTCTTAACGGACCGCTTCAGGGTAACGGGTGGCATAATCCACCACCACCATAATGTACCGATGCCCCCTTCCCGAGGGTTCGAGGCCCGACCAGATCCATGGCCACCGCTCGAATGGAACCTCCACTATCGGGAGGGGCACTAACGGGCTTTCGGTACCGGGCTGGGGCGGACTTCTGGCACTCGGGGCATGACTCGCAAAAGTCCCGCACCGCCCGAAAGACCCCCGGCCAATAGAACCTTTGCAGGATTCGTTCCAGCGTTTTCTCGCGCCCCAGGTGCCCCGCCCAGGGGTTAGCGTGCCCTAACTCCAGTACTTCCCGACGGAAGCGGGCAGGGACCACCAGCTGCTTCCGGACCTCCCCACCCCGCTCGGTGGTGACCCGATACAGATGGTCATTCCATACCTGGAATTGCGGTCCCTGGGCCACTCTCGCCTCGTCCGGGTCTGCCTCCTCCGGCGCGGTCGCTTGGTCCCAGGCGTTCTGTAGGGTAGGGTCCATCCTCTGCTCCGCCGTGAAGTCCGGGGCAGTCTCCAGCTCCATGCAGGTCCCCGCTCCCCGGGGTTCGCTGGTGGGACCCCTTTCGCCGGCCCCCCCCGGGCCTGGTGGTGCCGGGCTCCGGAGCAGCCGCGCGAACCCCGGCCAGTCGCGGCCTATCAGTACCAGGTAGGGCAGGGTCCTGGCCTTACCCACCTTCCACACGCGGTCTTGTCCGTCGCCCGTTATGCGGACCTGGACGGTGGGGTACGCTTTCACCTCCCCATGGACGCACCTCATCCATACCGGCGGGCCTTCGGGTCGCCCGGGTGGGACGAGGTCGGCCCGTACCAGTGTCGCCGAGGAGCCTGAGTCCACGAGGGCTTGTACCCCGCGGCCCTCGACTGTCATCTGCCGGAGTACCCGATTCCCGCTACCGGGGTGCCCGGCCTCCGGTCCGGATCGCGCCCTCTGGTTCAGGGTGCAGTCCATCAAGGGGCACTCCCGCTTGAAATGCCCTTCTTGGCCGCACTGGAAACACGCCCCCCGGGGTCCCGGGCGGGCCTCCCGCGGGGCCGCCTCTGGTCGGCCCCCCTCCTCCGCCTTCTCTGGGGTCGAGCTGGCCCAGACCAGGGCCAGCCGGGGGATGCCGCTTCTTTCCCGTCGCGCCCCCGGGGTCGGGTCCCGCGCAGCGGGTTTGCCCGGGGCCCTAGGTCCCCCTACCTTCACCCCGGGTAGGGCCTCACGCCGGCCGCCCCCCTCTTCTTGCTCGGCCAGGAGGTGGGCCTCCATCAAGGTGACCGCCTCGCTGAGGGTCGCTGGCCGGTTCCTCCGCACCCACCTCTGGCCCTCTCGGGGCAAGATGTGTATGAACTGCTCCAGGATTACCAGCTCCGCGACCTGAGCGCCAGACTTGTGTTCGGGCTCTAACCACCGGGCCGCCCACTCTCGTAGTCGTTGGGCCACCGCCCGGGGCCGGTCGCCGGGCCGAAACGCCTCCTGGCGGAACTTCTGTCGGCAGGTCTCGGGGGAGTAGCCGAGCTGGTCCAATATGGCCTCTCGGACTTTAGGGTAACTCAGGGCGTCGGTGGTTGCTAGGCTGCGGTACGCCAACTGGGCCGGCCCGCTCAGGTAAGGGGCCAGCAACGTGGCCCATTGTTCGGGCGGCCATCGGGCTGCGGTCGCGACACGCTCAAAGGTGGTGAGGAAGGCCTCGGGATCGTCCTGTGGGCCCAGCTTGGTAAGGCGCAGGGGTAGGTTCGACCCTCCCCGGGTCCCCCAGATACGCCCGTGGCCGACCCCCATCTCCGTTCCACTGTCTGTCGCCACTGGTCCTGTTGGGCGGCTAATTCTTGGATCAGCTGTCTTTGGTGTTCTTGGAATTGGGTAGTCAGCTGCTGGACCAATTGCGTTTGTTGCTCCTGTTGGGCCTGCTGCTGCTGCCGCTGCGTCTCCCCGAACCACTCAAAAAATTGTCGGGGCTCCATGTGTTCGCCCGCCCTACCGGCGGCGTCCGTCGATGCGCTCAGTCGACTTGCTTGGCTCCATTCGTCTGTGGGTGACAACATTCACGATGCCTACATTCTCCACCAGTGTGGCGGGGTCTAGGGGTGCGAGCGTCGCTCCCCCTCTCGCGGGGAGGGGGGGGGGCAGCGGCTCTGCGGACCCACCGCCTCTCTTTGCCCGCCGTACGGGCTGGGTGCGATCACCCCCTAGCCCACGTGACCGAGGGGGGATCAGCGGACCCGTCCATGCGTCGCCCCTTTGGGCGAGGGGTTCGGCCTGGCTCCCGGCCTTGGGGTCCCGGCCCCGTTCTCGCCCTTAAGCGGGCTAGGTGCGATCACCCCCTTGTCCACAGGCCCGAGGGGGGATCAGCGAACCGGTTGGTGTGTCGCCCCTTTGGGGCAAAAGGTTCGGCCTGGCTATGGGCCGTGGGGGTCCCGGCCCCGTTCTCCGCCCTCTCCGCACCAGGAGGGCTTTAGCTCCTCGGGGTATCCGAGCTTGTGGGGTGGGGTGGGGTGTGGGTGTGGGGGAGTGGGGGACCCGGGCCCACCCTCTCCTCCGGGTCCCGGCCCGAGGCCCTAAGTGGAGGTCGGCTTCTACCGGCCGCTCTCCACGGCAGGACGGGCCCTTGCCCGCAACTCGTCTGCCCACGGGCGCCAAAAGGCCCCCGGCCCGGGCTCCTTCCACTCCCCGCTCGCCGCTGCCCCCGGCGCGGCGCGTGCTCGGTTACTCACCCCGTCGGAGACGGCGGGCTCGGCCCCACGCAACCCGCCAACTGCCGGTGCCGTCGCTCCTCGTCCCCCGGGGGCCCAGAGGCTTGGTGCTCCTGGAAGCCAGGGTGGCTGCCTCCCTGCTGCCCCTCTCCTGGGTGGCTCCTCCTCCCTTTTGGCGTCCCCGGGGAGTGACGTCGGGAGGGTAGGCCCCGCCTCCTCGGCGCCTCCCCCCGGGTGCTTCTCCCGGCGTCCGCCCGGGGCCCCGCCCCCCAGGGCGGACCGGGGCTCCGGGGTAGGGCGCCGCGCCGAGGCTCGCCCCCGCCGGCGCCCTTCCTGGCGTGTGCCCGGCCGCGCCTCGGGTCCTGGCTCCGGTGGAGCGCGGCTGCGCCCGCCACCCCTGCGGCGGCCGCCGCTCCTGCGCCGGGTAGGGACTCCTGCCTCACAGGCAGTGGACCCTGCCGGGTCCGTCACAAACCCCTTCAAAGAACTCTAATAGATAAGTAAGACATGATTTCCCTTTACAGAAATCATGCTGACTTTTGTCCAACAAATTATGTTCTTCTACATGCCTCACAATTTTATTCTTTACTATTGTTTCGACTAGTTTGCCCGGTACTGAAGTTAGACTTACCGGTCTGTAATTGCCAGGATCGCCTCTAGAACCCTTTTTAAATATTGGTGTCACGTTGGCTACCTTCCAGTCATTAGGTACGGAAACCGATTTAAAGGATAGGCTACAAACCATAGATAATAGTTCAGCAATTTCCCATTTGAGTTCTTTTAGAACCCTTGGATGAATGCCATCCAGTCCCGGAGATTTGTTAACATTAAGTTTTTCTATTTGTTCCAAAACCTCCTCTAATGACACTTCAATCCGGGACAGATCCTCAGATTCATCACCCACAAAGGACGGTGCAGATTTGGGAATCTCCCTAACGTCCTCAGCCGTGAAGACTGAAGCAAGGAAATCATTTAGTTTCTCCGCAATGGCTTTATCATCCTTGATTGCTCCTTTTATATCTCGATCATCTGGGGGACCCACAGGTTTTTTAGCAGGCTTCCTGTTTCTAATGTACTTTAAAAACATGTTGTTATTTCTTTTTGAGTTTTTGGCTAGCTGTTCCTCAAAATCTTTTTTTGCTTTTCTTATTACTTTTTTACACTTGATTTGACAGTGTTTATGTTCCTTTCTATTTATCTCACTAGGACTCTTTATATCCAGCTGTGATGGCTCGCTATTATCCAAAAATCTTTCTCTTCCCTTTCTTTTAGAAAGTCTATGATGAGTTGCATTATTACAGTTACTGGAGCAGATACACATACTTTTTTTCCCTAAATTTCAGGCCATTTATTAGGTAGCACAGTGCAATCAAGTGGCTTTGCTTCACCAGCAAGTATTATTTATTCTACTTACAATATGACAGAAGGCACATTTTTTGAACATCACAGTACATAGGAAAGGCAGTGTACCTCAAAGAAATTTGCTATTCCATAAATTTGTAGGAAAATGTATTACTTGATATGGTCTCTAGTCTTTAAAATGGTTAATTACATTTATATTTTGTGTGTTCTTGAAGAGTACTCTTGGGCTTGAGTAAACTCTTATAATCTAATATGTAAAAAAATTACTAATTACACAGTAATGAATAGTCCTAGTCTTTTTTCTCATTAGCTTTACAACTCATATTTTGAATTGCATCAAGATTCTGCAAACTGATAATTAATTACCTTTGTGACATTAAAATAATATAAACGTTACAAGAATATGGAATAATTCTAATAAGGAAACAAACATGTTTGACAAGAAATAATATTTTAATAATAAAGCCTAATGTCAAGTTGCTCTTTATTTCTTGAGTTTTTTGCTTGCTTTTTATTAGTTTTGTTTGTTTGTAATTCAGTCCTAAAAGTGGATAGTTGATAATAATTGACCTTTAAACTAACAGTAAAACTTATGGGCACCCAAAGTCTCATGAAGTTATTTTCAGTAGATGGGGTACCATTAGACTTCACATCCAGAGGGAATTAACTGGAAAGCTAGTAAGAGTGTGAATTTACACATGATAACTATTCTTCATTAATCTACTTCCAAAGTGGATAAACTACACAAAGAAATTCAGTGTAGAATAAGGGTTTTCCACACAAAGCTAACGTAGCATACATATCCATCAAAAGCTATTCTAGACATCCTCCTCATGTAGACAAGCCCTTATTAAAGGTTTAATGGAAACTTTTTAACTGGTTTCATTCACAGAGCCAAATAAAGTTCTACACTACTGGCTCCTCACTCCAACAGGGTCTGGCAGACTTTATTTAGGCAAAAAATCCAATGGAGGTTAGTGGGAGATGAACAACTGTATTAGAAGGCAGAATTCGTCCCTAATTTGTGCTTTTTATTCCTTACTGGTATAATTGGTAGGATTGTGTGCATTGAGTTGTTCTCAGTATTTAGTGTCACCATTTAATCAACAATTATATCTATCTATAATGGCCACGACTATCCTCTTACTTATACCAGTCTCCCATTTGTAATTTCACTATCTTCACTGGCAGTATGTCTAATTTTCACTAGTATAAATCAGGCCCATACATTTTTAGTGTGCATTGGAGGTGCCAGATTGAAACTCACAAAAAACAATGTCCTCTAGCTAAAAACAGATTTGGTGTGAGAAGCACCACAGACTTCCCCACACTCCTCTGTCAATATGCCTAAAGCCTAAGCTAAAGCCTGAACCTGTGCCCACTGATGATTATCAATCCTCTCACTTACTTTAATGGTGAAGGATCAGAATCAGTTTCTACTGAGACTACCAAAGTTGATACTCCCTCTGCTAGATCTGGAGATATGGCCCCAGTGCCCTGAGATTAATATTTTAATAGTGCAGAAGTAATAGATAGATGGTAAGAAAGCATTCTTATTCATGTATAATCCTGTCTAAATTACAAATTTCTATTTTCAATCCCGAGAACAGTTTTTCTCTCTCTTAAATAGCCAAATATTTAGCTTTGCAGACCACCCTGTAAGAAAGAGATCCTTGAATGGACTCATGTCACCGCTCAAACACCCTGAGCTCTTCATTGCTTGTTTCTCAAAGCACTTCATTTTTGCACATCCCTAGGAAGATCTCTAAAGAGGATCACCAATAACCTTAGTGTGAGAACCACTAACATGGCTTGTTTACACTGACCATGCCCAAACTATATACAGCTAATTAAGTTGTAATTTGTGTACAAACTGGACCTACAGGAAGATTAGTAGGAGGCTAATCAGGAGTGTTTGTAGAGGTCTAAGGCAAGCTCACAAATGTAACTTGGTCTAGTTTGGAGATGGCAATTACTTGACTTGGTTCATGCTAATTCAAGTGGAAGATGATAAGTTAGAAAATATGGTGCATTCAAAGAAAATTAAGTGGGAAGAATTACAGCTCCGAATGTAAATGTAATCTAAGAAGAAATATAATCAGGTCACTGGCTCCTTCATATTCACTTCATAAAGTATGCTCTAGACAATTCTAAATTAAAGCAATGACAGGTGCAAAAATTTGCATTTCTCACTCAGAAATTCATTCTCTCACACCCACACACAAAATTTTAAGAAGAAAATGTCTAATACTTGACTTCTCCAACAGAAGTGGCAAAACAATGATGCAAGAGATATTTTTAGAGTTTAAATAATGCTGCTATACTTATTAGGATTTTAGAGTTCATTTTAGTTAGGTTCATCTGATTTGACAAATAGGGGTATCGCTGGTTGGTAAACAATATCACATTTTAGTTTTTATTGTATTTTGGGTGATGTATAGCCAGAGGTGCTGTTTGACAGTTATTTTTAACTTGTTTTTATTAAAGCACCACTTAGTAGTATGATTACAGAAATAAAGGGATGAAACGTGAAGTGCTATTTCAGCTAAGTTTCAGTTAATATTCTTTAGAGAAGAATGATTGTTTTAAAAATACCCTATTTGCTTTTTCATAGAAATAGAATCCTTTAATAATGCTGCAAATCTGGAGTATTCATTATATGCATCCATCCATCCATCTCTCTCTCTCTGTTTCCCTTTTAACCTGATGACCTACACTGGCTCATTGAAATGTCTTCTCATAAGTGATTGCTCCTAGGAATCAAGAAGGCCAATTCTTTGAAAATGTTCCAGTACCAATGATCCAGCCATTTTGTGAGGACCAGTGGTCTGGTGAGATTATGGTACTGGAAAATACATTCTTCTTACACTGGGGGAGCAACAAGGTTTATATATCTATCCCAGCCCAAAAGTACACAGGAAAGAGTTGTTGCCAGACCAGCCTGGGAATATTTAACTTTACTGAATCTTTCTATACAAGTGAGATTCATGTGGTTTCTGCTATTGAACCTCACATAGCTGTCCTCATGTGCCTGGGAAAGATATGAAATAAATTAGAGAAAATGTGTAGGATTTAAATTGAAGTCTGTTGGGGATGAAATCCTCACTCAAGTTAAGTCAAAGGGGCTGTGTCTAGATGGCAAGATTTTGCTTTTGCGCAAAATCTTGCCTCCTGTCTACACTGGCCACGAGTATTTGCGCAAGAACACTGACTTTGTAATGTACAAAATCAGTGCTTCCTGTGCAAATACTCTGATGCTCCCGCTCAGGCATAAGCCCTCTTGCGCAAGAATACTTGCGCAAGAGGGCCAGTGTAGACAGGAATGTTAATTTCTTGTGCAAGAAAGCCCGATGGCTAAAATGGCCATCGGAGCTTTCTTGCGCAAAAGAGTGTCTACACTGGCACGGATGCTTTTGCGCAAAAGATGTCTAATATATTTGTACTGAAGTCTGTCTTTTTTGAGGCCCCAGTCCTACAAAATGTGGATCCCTTTCAGTGCTTGCTAGGTTCAGTGAGTATCAAGGGGTCTTATGAACTTCACTGAAACAGTCTGTATGTGAGTGTGACAACTTAAAAGATGTACTCTGGCCAATGTTCTTGGGTAGCTTCTCTAAGAGAATCAATCAAAAATATAGATTGACTCCAGTTACTGATTTTCTCAGAAAACATTCAGATGTGCTACAAGGATTTCAGTAAGATCACTTTGTACAAGATACTTTTGGAACAAACGTTCTGTTAGGCACATCTAACCATTCTTGATTATCTAATGTGTTCAGACAATATTCACTGCTGAATTGGGTATAATCGCTTCTGGTTCAGCTTGTTCAGAGTGGAGTGTACTCAAAAGGAAGTAGATATCAGCCTTATAAAAAGCATGATTTCTGTTTGAAGGCTGTAAAAGAATTGAAATTGTACAGTTGAACATTCATTTAATTGTCTTTGTGGAATAACAAGCTATAACATTGAGAGCGTCTTTACTTCTTTGAGTCACTAAGTTCCTAAATACATTCAACAGTGGTTCCCAAACTTTTCGGCATCACGCCCCCCTTTTTGATTTTTGAGAAACCCTCACCCCCCCCAAAAAAATAGCAGCAAAACTTGGGGTGGGATTGACGTGTGTGTGTGTGTGTGTGTGTGTGTGTGTGTGTCTGGGTCACCTCATGCCCCCCCTGGAATTTCTTCATGCCCCCCCCCCCAAGGAGGCACGCCCCCCAGTTCGGGAACCCATGCATTAAAAGGACCTTCATGTGACAAAATGTGATTACCTTCCTGAACTTAATAATAATTTGATATGCCTTCATTCTAAAGTACATTATTTGCTATTCAACTCCATTTTCACCCTCATGATAGTAATCCCCACTCATGTAGTCATTTGGTCCTCTACACTTTTCAGGTAAAGACAAGCACCTTCTCATATCAGGTGCTTGAAGTTAATATATTGCGTTTACTAAGACACATACAGTGCTTTCTGTCCTTGTATTGGCAATTATTAAGCAATTAAATTATGATTTCAAATAGATATCTCCCAGTAACTTTTCCACCAATTAATGTCAAGCTATGACTACACATGTATGAAATAGGCCAGTCCTTGTTAGTGTAACAATCAGGCCAATATCTTCATATTACAAAGTTCCACCATGTTATATGTAAAATAATATTGCTATATTGAAATTAATCCCCCATGCTGCATTATGAGTTTTATAGGTTTGTGACCTCTTTGCAATGCCACATGGAAGTCAGATATTAGAGCATCATGTCACTACAGCAATCGTAAGAGAACTAGGGTAAAGCAACCACAGATCTATGTGACACCCAAAAGAATGCCAGGTACTTCACAGAAGGCATATAAAGACCCCTTCCTACAGGGCCGGCCTACAACATTTTGGCACTTGAGGCAGGGAGCTCAAATGATGCCCACATGCCCCCTTTCTTGGGCCAAAACTTTGAAAAGTCTCAATTCTTCCTTCTTCCTGTTCTACTCCTCTCATCGTACTGCTCTGCTACCTACTCCAATAAAGGAGAACTAACAACTTAAAATGCCTTGTTCAAAAATTTTAAGTAACACTTAACTTTCAAGCGCCTGAACAGCAAATGTAACTTTTCTTGTCTGCATAGTAAACACTGTCATTTTTATATGTTTGAATAGTCAAAGTGGTGCTTTCTGTGCCTTTTTGGTTGCAAAGGTTTGAACTGCTTTCTATAGGTCCACAGTCTGGGCCAGCTCATGCTCTATTGAGATGGTTGCAAGGCCGACTAGCCTCTCCTGTGTCATTGTAGAGCTTAGATGTGTTTTTATTAACTTCATCTTGGAGAAGCTGCGTTCTCCACTGGCAACTGTTACAGGAAGTGTTAGAATTATGCACAGAGCAACAAAAGCATTTGGAAATGGTCATTTCCAAATGGTGGTCATCTTATTTGTGCACATATATTCCAGAACAGCCTTTGGAGTTGATCCTGCTGAAATGTATCTTGAAAGGGCTTTCAGTTTATCACCTATATCACTCACATCAATATCGCACATGTCATCATGTGTCAACACTGTCTCTAGTGCCCTGCATTGCTGGTGTAGGTCTTCTTCAGGTATAGTGAGGAATTTTGGAATATCATACAACATCCCAAATATACTGCTGTGTTCCTTGAGCTGCATGAAACGTTCTTCAGCTGACTGTATTGCACAATCTAGCACCTGGTTAAATAATTCAACTTTGAATTGTTGTTTGGGGTCTCTTATGGGATCATCCCATGCCTCGTAATCAAAATGTCTTCTTCTTCGATGACTCTTGTATTCTTGAATGGGTGGGAAAATAGCTTCAGTGTGAAGTTCCTCTGCCAACTTCTGTGCACTCTTCAGAACGTTTTGAAATCCCTCATCTGACCGGTAAGACTGTAGGTATGATTTTGCTTTGTCCAGTTGTTCCACTGCTCCAGATATATCAAGGTCAACAGCTTGGAGTCTCTTGCTTACAACATTTATTTCAAACAGTATGTCATGCCACAACAGTAAGCCACACAGAAATTTGAAGTTATGTATGTTTCTGGTGATTCCATTTCCCTCTGCCACTGTTCTCCCACGAACAGTCCCTGTCATGCCATTATGGAGGATAATGCTAACTATGGCAACATCTATCTTCCCAATTTGGTGTTTGATAGGCTTTATCACCTCCACTTGACTTTCCCATCGTGTGGTTTCAATGTCAGAGAGGATGTTCCCAGATGTTGCTTCATAATTTGCCATCGATGAGTTGATGCAGAGAAAAATACATAGATGCTTTAAAAAATTACATTAAAAAATTCAGCAGCCTCACTAGAAGCTGATGCTGCATCACTGACCACCAAGTTCAATGAATGAGAACTGCATGGGACAAAAAAAGCTCGAGGGTTTAACTCTCGGATCTGTGTCTGCACTCCTCTCTTCTTTCCTCTCATGTTGGCACCATTATTGTAGCCATGACCTCTCATGTCAGCTATCGCAATTCCTGTATCTTCCAGCTTTTTAAGAAGCACATTTGTTATACCAGCTCCTGTAGTATCATCAATGTCAATAAACTCTAGAAAATGCTCTCTGACAGTCACCATTGCAGGGACATTTTCACTAGGTTCTGTTGTTGTTACAAAATGCACCATTAAAGTCATTTGTTTCATATGGCTGATGTCAGGTGTGCAGTCTAGAATAACAGAGTAATATCTTGCTGACTTCAGATCTGCCACAATCTTCTGTTTGACTTTTGTTGCCAGGAACTGTATGATCTCATTTTGAATTGTTTTTCCAAGGTAGTGTTTTTCCAAGTGTGTGTACATTTCTTGGGTGGTGACTCTTCTTAGATGCTCCTGGAGTACAGCATCAAACTCAGCCATCAGCTCCACAATTTTAAGAAAGTTTCCATTGTTTGGCACATACAGTTGATCTGAAGTGCCATGCAGTGCTAGGTTTTGGGTAGCAAGCATTCTCAGAATGGCAATGAGCCTTTTCAGAAAATTTGGCCAGTAAAGAGACTATGATGCAATCTTCTCTTGATGCTGATCATCTACGGTGGTCTGTAACCTTAGTCTCATCTCAAGCTCTTTCCACCTATGGAAAGCTCTCTGGTGATTTGCTGCCTTCTCATGGCATGCCAGATTTCTAGCCAGATTTTTTCCAGTCATTTGTTCCTGTAGAACCCAATGTGGTTGGAACATTAGACTGGAAGAGTTTGCAACAAAAAGAGTATGCAGCATTCTGGGGTTTTGAGTACATAAGCCATGGCCTCTCCACTTTGTCACCATTGGGGATTTCACGCCAGTAACATGTTGGATGGAAACTTCTATTTTCATTGTCTTTGGGGAACATGAAGTTTTTCACTTGCTGTGGCCCATGCAGTACAAGGAAGTCCCTCAGGCTACCGCTCAAGTGAGTCCACAGTCCTGGATCATCTAGACTTAAGGTACTAAATGCAGCAGCAGCTGTTTCTTGTGCCTCCACCACACTCTTCTCTAATCTACACTTTTCTTCAGGAATGTGCATGGTTACATCAATTTGAGATGGAGATATGGATGCTGCAGTAGCTGCCAGGTCACCTGCACTCTGACTAATTGAAAGATCAGGCATCTCCTCACCATTCACATCCTCACTGAAGCCGGAAGACTCACCATGAACATTTGTGTCTATGTATCTCAGGAGAGCTCCTTCCTGCTTCGACAGAAAAGCTTCATTTGCTTTCCTTCTTTTTCTGAATGCTGCTCCAGCGGGGCATTTTCCTCTTTCACTCATGACTGCTGTTCTGTGCCAGCTGTAGTGGCTCTCAACACTCAGTTGAAGGGGACAAATAAGCAGGCTGGTAGCAGGGCCTGAGTGAGGGAAGATATCAGCATCGGCTCCTACTACTTCAGTTGACTGCTTGTTCTCCTCAAGTGGGTTCAGGGAAGCAGCAGGAAACAGGAAGGTCCCTGAGAAGCTGGTGTTAATCTGTCCAGGCTCCTGGGGGTGCTAGAGAGGTACATAAGAGGCTCCTCCTCCTCCTCTCTCTCCCTGCAGCTTTCTGTTATTCCCTCTCACCTTTTCTCCTGCCTGCCTGTTATGTCTCATGCCCTCCTTCCTTCAGCACAGCACTCCACCATCTCTGTGCATCTAGAGCAGAGAGAATACATATGCACCAGCAGCAGACACAATTTTCTACACTCTGGGTCCTACTGGCGCCCTGCCCCCCCCAGTCTGCCACCTGAGGCGGCCACCTCAGTTCACCTCATGGTAAGGCCAGTCCTGCCTTCCTATATCAAAGAGGCTATCAGTCTAGTGTTGTACCAGATGCAATCAGTAAAGATGGCAAAAAGTCAGGAGAGATTGAGGTTGTCTTTTTTTACAGAGACATAGTGGAGGAGGTAATATCTTTTATTGGACCAACTTCTGTTGGTGAAAGAGAGAAGCTTTTGAGGTCACGAAGCTGTTCTTCAGAGCTGGGACCTAAGGAAGAGCTCTGTGCAGCTCAAAAGCTTATCTATCTCATCAGCAGAAGTTGGTCCAATGAAAGATATTACCTCACCCACCTTTTCTCTCTAATATCCTGGGACCAATATGATTAGAACAAACTTCTTTTTCCTCCCTCAATCCCCTTGCAACTTAAAAAGATTTATTTGCAGCCTATAATTTGTATAAATGCCTTTAGAGCACCACACTTCCTAAAGTGTTTTGTGTGAGCCGTGCTCAATATATTGTTTTTTTTAAGGTTATGACTCTACTTATAATTAATCACTTTTCCAGATTAAAAAGTGAAAAGTCTAATTAACCACAAAGGCCCAGATTTTGAAGCAAAAATCAAACCTCTTTGAAAAAGTTGATCTGAATTAAATGTGTTAATTAAATGTGTTAATTCTTCACTAAATGGAATATTAAGCTAAATCCAGAGGTAAAAGGCATCCTTTGCTGCAACCTTGAAAGCACAGTGTATTACAGTAGACATATTTCTTGATGGACACTTAAACATATTTGCAGTTTTCTGTCATATAAACAAGACCAGAAATAATAAAATAAACTCTGGGAATATTGCACATGAATAAATATGGCTTTACTGTAGGCATCTTTTTTAAAGAGGACAAATACTTTCCTAGTGTTCCAGCTGTTGTGTTACATTTAAGCCTGTAAATTAAGCAATCATATTTTTCTGAAGTACCTCTGGGATTTCTTCTATCACCTCAAATATTACAACCAGCTATATAAAAATATGTACCTTACATTCACTTCCAAGTCCATAGACCTTCAAAGATTAGGCATGCAGCAACAGCATTGCACTCAGTTTTTGCAATAAAAGAGTGTACCATTTTATTCACTAATAGAGGCAAGGGCCTAATTTTAACTATATTCTAAAGTAAATCAGGAATATCATCAGTAAAGTCTATGTACAACCAATTCAATATAATAATTAGACCAAAGGAATGGTACTGATGAGTCCTGGAAAGATGGTTGCCATAATTAGATCCACTGATGGAATGACAGGGCTATAAATTGGATGTAAGAAGATACAATAGAATGTCCTTAGTCTTTGAGAAGAGTTTGCAAAAAACAAACAAAAAAACAAAACAAAGAGAGACAGGTTATTATTTTTCTTGTGTTATTTCTATAGGTTTAAATAACCTACTGTGTGTTCTGTATACATTTGGATCCTGTAAAGTTTCAAAGGATTTTGTTTTCAGAATCACTGTCTCACCATGTATTTGAAAAGAAGTAGAAACTCTGAAGAAGAGGAAACTTCAGCAGGGAAGATAGTATATCATATTCCCAGCAAAGAGATTAAAGAGAGTAAGTGAGGCAGACTGCAGAATCATCATACTTTACTGTCTCTACTCAGAATCATCTGGGGATATGGTATTATGTGAGAGACCAGCTGGAAAACAATGCTTATGCTGAAGTACTTCTAAAAAGTGTTTCATTGAGATTTACTGTAACACACAGTGAAAATAATTACTTAGCTCCTGTAATGCTGGAATTCAAGGAAATTCATTGTGGCATCATTTTCCTTTCAACAGCCACTAAGAGCGTTTCATATTGGCATGCTTGACAATGGCAACTGGGGTGGCATCAAGTCAGTTGCTCACCTTCTCCAGTCTGGCACAAGAGAGTAACCGTATTTCTTTAATAGATGGTTTTCAAGTCCCATGTTTTTAATAGTGATTGTAAGTCTCTCTCTACTCTTAGTCCTTTCATAAAGGTTCCTGATGAGCTGTAATGCACACACAAGGCATTGAGTGGACTGCTAGGGGCCTATAGTGATATTGGCTGCTGTAAGGTCTCCTGCAAACTGCACCATCTATTTTTCTAGACTGCAAATAAGTGTGTGTGAGGAGGACAGGGGGGGAGGGGGAGGGGGTTTAAGATCCTCAGACCAGGATAACTCACTGGTTATGGGACTGTATCTAATGACTGTGCCTGATGTCTTACCCAAGGTGCTCTGGCTTTGCATAGACTACCATGATCATTTAAAAATACAGATAACCCTCCTCCACTTCACTCATTTACCTTGAAACACACAGAGAACTTGTTTAGTGGTCACTGAGCAGCAGCAGTTCAGACATAGTTATCCATGTGGACTGCTCACATTTTAAAAACAGCAAGTAGTCCTATGGCACCTTACAGACTAACAAAGATAGATAGATAGATAGATAGATAGATAGATAGATAGATAGATAGTATCATGAGCTTTCATGGGTAAAACACACTTCATCGGATGAGTTATATCTCAGGAAATGAACAGAGAACTTTTCTACAGAAGTACTAGTGGGAAGTGTTTCACTGAGTACACAGATCTAGTAAGTGCTGGAAGCCATTTCTTTATAAAAAGCTGGTTTCTGGTTTCACCGCTACACATGGGTAACAGGTATTATAGGCTGAGAGGCTATGATACCCCAACCAGCCTGGGATTGCCCTATCCATGCTTCATCCCCAGAAGGCCCTCTCCTGCAATTCCCAGTGTTCTGCCCTGACCCAGGCCACCCAGTGCACCTGAGCCAGGGGCTGCAGCTGCACCATCTGGTGCCCCTGGAAACTGAGGGGGGGGGGGGGGGGAGAGATGGTTATGGCTGCATTGCCCAGCACACTGGGGCCAGGAGCTGAGGCAGAAGGAGAGGAGCCAGTGACTAGTCTCCCCCCAATGGCTGAGTTACCAGCCATCCATGCTGCTAGACCTTGGTTTTATTCCACATTTTGTCAGAAACAAATGCCTCATAATAAGGAGATTTAAGGAGCAGTAAGAAAAAGAAAGAAATTTCAAAATGTTCAGTTCTGAAAATATCTGGGAAAGGGAATGGAGCCTGGGCTCCAAGGCTTTCACCCGCCTGGCTGTCAAAGAACTGCAGAGCCTGGAAACCCTGGAGTCCCCAAGTCAGAAGCAGTCTCCTCTGACACACACACCGATGCTGACCCTGGAAGTCAGGGGATGCCCAGGAGGTGGATAAGCAAGCTCTTCAGAAGCAATCTCCCCACAGACTAAGACACACCAACTCAAAGCATCACCAGACCCTGCCATAGCAACAGATGCAAAACCTGCAATGCTATGATGGTCATAAGCTCCCACTACCCATACCTTTCAATATTCAGGGATTCTACACAAGCCTCTCTCAAAATGTAGAACACCTCCTCCAGTCAACTAAATGCTCCAATAAAACTGTGTGGCTGAAACTAAACCATCACTATGCTCTGAAATAAACCCACATTGAAAAATGATACAAAAACCGTGTCACCTCTGTGTGAACACTTTTATTAGCATGATCACTCCATATCTGACCTCTCAATCTTCATGCTCAAGGAAATCTGCACCACACTTTCAAAAAACAAAACAGTGAGCTTAAGTGAATAACTTTGCTAGAAACTAAAAATCATGATCTTAAAAAAAGACACTGGAGTTATGGCTTATTACAACCATGTGCACCCCACTAACTCTCCTTTATTGTCCCAGGACTACAGGATGTTATTGGGCCACTTCAAATATGCATTAACTACTTATGCTAAACAATCTGTGTAGCTCAAAAGCTTTTCTTTCTCGCCAACAAACGTTGGTCAAATAAAATGTATTACTAACCCAATATTTCACTGTAATGGATGCAGAAACAGTGCAAATGATTTAATACGCTGAGTCTCATTTTAATACATCAAATTTGAAAGTTTTCTAGTTTCCAATTCATTGTTACAATGAACCAAAGTTCTACCAAAAAGTTTTTATGATTCATGAGAGTAGCTGACCTAAAGATGTTGGTACCACAAGTATCAAAATTTTCTCCGTTGAGCTCTCAGAATTTCTACCAATTTATTTCACAGTAAGCAGTCATGATTTTTACAAGATCAGTTGTTAAACTCAGGCAGATGGAGCAGCCAATCTTTCTTTATGGAGAAGCCCAGAAGGCAGTTGCTAGGACTCATCTGGCACATGTGAACAGCACTTCATGAGAGGCTCACACTTTCAGCTGGACTAGAGACAAGGGGCTAGCTCCATGTAGAAGCAGGGGGAAACCAAGAGAGTAGGGAGCATACTCTCCCATAGCCAGAAAAGGAGACTTCAGGCAGTTGGGCCCTGTGGATTTCCTCTCCTTTGGTATAGGCCCAATCCCAAGGAACCCAGGCACTGATGTGAGGGTCAAATAAAGAATTATGACCTATATGAAGGACTTCTTTAAACACCAATTATCTGGTGGATCTGTAGGCATAGAAGGATTAGATTTTTTATAAGTAAATGTCATTAACATTGATTTCATTGTACACACACAAACTGATAGAAAAATGTTTCTATAATTAGTAACTGAAATTATAGACAGGCAAAGTAAGAAAAATGCTTCTTGAGAATTTAGAGTTTGATTTATAGATTTATATATACATTTTATGGATTTATACATATATCTTTATACATTTTGACATACAATGGAAATATTTGTTTTAATGGTTATAAAACTTACTTTTTGAATCTCAGTAAATTATTTTCTGACCTCCTTATTGAGTGATTTTACCATAATTATGACAGGTTAAGTCAGTATAACAATTCTTAAAATGCACACTTTTGCATAAAAGTTAACATTTAAATGAACAAGAATAGAAAAATGCTTAAAATAAACATTGCTATGTAGGTCAAAATTATAAAAACAATAATAATTAAATTTGAATTTTGCCAAACCTAATCATATGTAGCAGCTAACAGGTTCTAGGAACAGAACAACAACAACAAGAAAAAAGAACATAAGAACACCCATACTGGGTCAGACCAATGGTCCATCTAGCCCAGTATCCTGTCTGCTGACAGTGACCAGTACCAGATGCCCCAGAGGAAGGGAACACAACAGGTAATCCTCATGTGATCCCTCTCCTGTCACATATTTCCAGACAAACAGAGGCTAGGGACACCATTCCTACCCATCCTAGCTAACAGCCATTGATGGACCCCACCTCCATTAATCTATCTAGCTCTTTTTTGAACCCGGTTAAAGTCCTAGCCTTGACCACATCCTCTGGCAAGGAGTTCCACAGGTTGATTATGCACTAAGCGAAGAAAAACTTCCTTCTGTTTGTTTTGAACCTGGTGCCTATTCATTTCATTTGGTAATTCCTAGTTCTTATATTGTGGGAATAAGTAAATAACTTTCCCTTATTCACTTTTTCCACTCCAGTCATGATTTTATAGGCCTCTAACATATCCCTCCCTTAGTCTCCTCTTTTCTAAGATGAAAAATCCAAAGTCTTTTTAATCTCTCTTCATATGGGACCCATTCCAAACTCCTCCTCATTTTTGTTGCTCTTTTCCAAACCTTTTCCAGTGCTATTACATCTTTTTTGAGATGAGGTGACCACATCTGTATGCAGTGTTCAAGATGTGGGCATACCATGGTTTTATATAGAGACAATAAGATATTTTCTGTCTTATTCTCTGTCTTATTCCTAACATTCTATTTGCTTTTTTGACCGCCACTGCACACAGAGTAGATGTTTTCAGAGAACTATCCACAATGACTCCAAGATCTCTCTTGAGTAGTTGTAGCCAAATTAGTCCCCATCACATTATATGTATAAGGAAAAACATAATCTAATATGATGAAGAAACATTTTTAAACTAAAAAAAAAGGATCAGAGAAAATGCTGATGGACTATACAACAACTTATTGCTTTGGTGACTGCAGGGAACTCAGAGTACGTGTA
The DNA here is from genome assembly GCA_019425775.1 of Rafetus swinhoei. NCBI lineage: Eukaryota > Metazoa > Chordata > Testudines > Trionychidae > Rafetus > Rafetus swinhoei. The sequence continues at coordinate 59,536,113 of CM033449.1, forward strand.
CTCAGATAGCCACGCATTGTGTACTCTCTAAGTGGATGCAGGATCCAGATGGAAGGAGCTTTCTATAGGATTACAAGGTTGTGATGTTTATACAGATGAGAGTGGTGGGAAACTGTATGGAGAAACTAATCAGGGGAATGCCTCTTGTAAGTGTGTGACTTTCCTTTCTTCCTGGAATCAGTCTTGCAGAAATGGAATGTTTCATCATGGAAATAGCCCAGCATCAATGTAGAAAAATGTTTTTCTGATACTTCAGTGTCTCTATTTTGGCATCGCTAATGAATAAGCCAAACTACTTTGTAGCCTGGGATTAGAAAAGACATCTAAACTACTGTAGCCAACCGAGAGTTTTGCTAAGAAACCAAGCTTACTTGTCGAACAGAATTCTGTAACTCTGCAAGTCAGTTGCCAATTAGACCTGACACACAGTAGGGGCTGACACCTCAGAGTTGACTGAACTTCATTACTTGTCCAGCTAACTAAGAATTTGACGCATAGCTGACCTTTCTAGTTTAAGTGTCATAAATAGCTTTAAGAATATGTTTGCATGGTGAGGAAGTCTAGGAACCTGTCATATGTAAAGGTCCATAGCTTGTTGGGAAACAATTTGTGTCATTTATGGACAAGTACAACTTTAGCCTCTAGCTAATGCCAAGGCTGAGATAGCTGACCAAACCACTGAGTATATTTCAGCACAAGAGATTCCATTTCTAACACCTTTCAGTTATAGATCAACTGTAATAAATACCATGAGGCACAGTCTAGTACTTCCGGTGACTAGGATACAGTTGAGGATGCTGATTTCTACACAAGAGGACAAACTGTGTCCTAAATGGCAAATCAGACTGATGAAATATTAAAAGATGTATATAAAATGTGAATTTGGAAAAATGAATGTTTCAAGGGCAGTATGTGATTTGTGTTCTATGTTCTTGAATGAGGGGAAAATTGACTGATGAGAGAGGTTGGACAACAATTTGGAATGTCAATACCATGGTTCTAGTCTATTTAAGAATGATGGAGCTGGCAAAAGGGAAGGGGCAGTGGTACTCCATGTAAAAAATGGCCTTTCCTGTTTCCAAGTCATAGAAAACGCAGAAGAAAATGATCTTCTGAACAGATAAAGCACAAGATGGGATACAAGTTGGCGTCTGCTACAGACAACTAAAATCACACTAAAGAATAGGATGACTACTTCCTTAGCACCTGCCTACAATATTTAGGGGAAAAAAGCTGTGTGATCATGGGGGACTTCAGTATGAGGGACATGTACTGGAGATTTCATGCTGCTGATACTAAACCAACATGGAGTTTCTAACCAGCATAGACAACAGTTTCCTAACTCACAAATGTAACAGCCACCCGGGGAAATTGTTTATTAGACCTGATCCTAACAAAGTAAGAGGAATAGATTACAGAATGGAAAAGTAATGGCAACTCAGATTTAAGTGAGTGTGATTTGATTGCTTTTATAATGTGCAAGCAGAATGCAGTCCAGACCATATACATATATGTTTTAATAGGGTCAGTTTCACAGAGCTGAAAACAATTATGACCCAATTCAGCTAAGAGGAAGAATTCAATCAGAAAAATGGGTATGAAAAGTAGAAATAATTTAAGAACTCTAAGGGTATGTCTACACTAGCCCCCTAGTTCGATCCAGGGAGGCTAATGAGGGCGACCGAAATTGCAAATGAAGCACGGGATTTAAATATCCCATGCTTCATTAGCATGTTCCCGACCAGTCGCCATTTTAGAAATTGACTAGCTCAAGTAACTGCCGCGTCATACGCAGCAGTGAACGGGATTCGAATTAAAGCCTAAATCGAATTAGCTGGTAAACCTCATTGCAGGAGGAATACCAGCTAATTCAATTTAGGGCTTTCATTCAGAATCCCGTTTCACTGCCACGTGTAGACGTGAGCAGTTACTTCGGGCTAGTCAATTTCTAAAATGGCGACCGGCCAGGAACATGCTAATGAAGCGCGGGATATTTAAATCCCACGCTTCATTTGCAATTTTGGTTGCACTCATTAGCCTCCCTAGATCGAACTAGGGGGCTAGTGTAGACATACCCTAAGGGTGCATCTACATGGTGGAGATATTTCAGAATACCAAAATGTACGCATAGCTTATTTCAATGCTATTTTGAAATAGGTTCTCATATAATTTGGCGCTGTCTATACAGCCCCAAATTTCAAAATAACTCGTTATTCCAAAATTCCCCTTCACCCTCATGGAACAAGGGTTCCCAGGACATCGAAATAAGCCGCCCATTATTTCGAAATCTATTTCAAAATAACAGGCTGTTTCAATAGACGCGGAGTAGCGGTATCCAGAAATAGCTCTGCAGTGTAGTCGTACCCTACGTCTTGAGGGAGGCAGGGAGCAACCAATCTTTCTTTATGGAGAAGCCCAGAAGGCAGTTGCTAGGACTCATCTGGCACATGTGAACAGCACTTCATGAGAGGCTCACACTTTCAGCTGGACTAGAGACAAGGGGCTAGCTCCATGTAGAAGCAGGGGGAAACCAAGAGAGTAGGGAGCATACTCTCCCATAGCCAGAGGAGGAGACTTCAGGCGGTTGGGCCCTGTGGATTTCCTCTCCTTTGGTTGTTTTGGGAGGAAGTGGGGAAGGAGGAAAAAAAGATATATAGCAAATAAACAGAGCCCTGAAGGAAGAGACAAAGACTAAGGAAGACTTGGCTAACTATCTTCACCTGGTGATCATGACCAGTATCCTACAAATAACTTAAAGGTGACCAAAAAAACACCATTGAGGAAGAAGGCCATATTGGTTAAAAAACTGCCCTTGTTTAGAAGGGAAAACAAAACAGTTTGTAAAAAATATTAAAAATGTATAACAAATGGAAAAAAGGGAAAATAGATAGTAATGAATATAAATGAAAATAGGACTTATAGAAAAGTGATAAGGGAAACAAAGTGACACAATGAGAAATCTATGAGCAGCATAGTTAAGGAGGAGAACAAGTTTTTTAAATATTAGGAACCAAAAGGCTCCTGACAATATTATTGATCCATTTCTAGATTGAAATGATAGAATTGTCCAAATATTAATGCAAAATATAGAGTGTTTAATAATCATAGAATCATAGAACCATAGAGCTGGAAGAGACCTCAGAAGGTCATCAAGTCCAGCCCCCTGCTCTAAGCAGGACCAATCCCAACTAAATCAACCCGGCCAGGGCTTTGTCAAGCCGAGACTTAAACACCTCTAGGGATGGAGACTCCACTACTTCCCTAGGTAACCCATTCCAGTGCTTCACTACCCTCCTAGTGAAATAGTTTTTCCTAATATCCAACCTGGACCTCTTCCACCACAACTTGAGACCACTGCTCCTTGTTCTGCCATCTGTCACTACTGAGAACAGCCTCTCTCCATCCTCTTTGGAACTCCCCTTCAGGAAGTTGAAGGCTTCTATCAAATCCCCCCTCACTCTTCACTTCTGCAGACAAAACAGACCCAACTCCCTTAGCCTCTCCTCATCAGTCATATGAATAAATAGTATTATTCTGTATTTGAAGGAAAAATAGGTATTATAGTCACATCATATGGTGATAAACTTTTTACATTGCACTAGGGTTTCTAGAGGACATTATTCAGAAGCTACTAAAGTTAGACATTTTAAAATCAGCAAGTCTAGATAACTTTAATAAAAGAATTTTAAATAACAGCTTAGGAGCTTGCTGGAACATTAATGTTGATTTTCAATAAATCTTGGAGCACTGGTGCAGTTCCCAAACAATGTAAGAATGTGAATGTTGTGACAATTTTTAAAATGGGTAATCAGAATGACCTGGGCAATTATCAGCCTGTCAGTTGGACCATGAGTCCCAGCAAAATATGGAAAAGCTGATATAGAACTTGATTAATGAAAGAATTAAAAGGAGGGTACTGTTGTTAATCAAATTAACAAGGATTTATGGAAAGAGACCCTCCCAAACTATCTTGATATCTTTGTTTGAGATTACAAATTTGATAAAGTAAAAGTGTTAACTAATAGACTTCTGTAAGGCATTTGACATGGAAACACAACATGCTGATTGCAAAACTGGAATATATAAAATGAACACGACAAAATAAATGGATTGAAAACTAGCTAACTAGCTAACTGATCATTTTCAAAAGGTAGCAATAAATGGGTAATCATCATGAGGCAGGGTGTGTTTGCAATTGGGATTTATAGATTGGTTCTTGGATCTATGCTAACAAACATTTTTGTCAATGACGTGGAAGAAGACATATCACTGCTAAAGTTTGTAGATGATTTCAAAAATTGGTGGAATAGTACATAATGAATAGGATAGGTCACAGATACAGAGCAATCATGAAAGTAATATGTTTTAATATGGCTAAATGTAAGTTTATATATCTAGGATCAAAGAAAGTAGGCCATATTTACAGATTAATTCTACAGACTATCTTGGGAAGCAAAGACTCTGAAAAGAATTGTGGGTTGTGGTGGATAATCAGCTGAACATGAGCTCCCAGTGTGTTGATGTGGCCAAAACAGCAAATGCCCTCCTGAGATGTATAAACAGGACAATCTCAAGGAGGAGCAGAGAGGTTATTTTACCTCTATTTGGCATTGATGTAACCACAGCTGGAATAGTGCCCAGTCCTGATGCCCACAATACAAGAAGGAAGTTGATACATTGGAAAAGGTTCAGAAGAGCCATGAGAATGATGAAAGCATTAGAAAAAATGTCCTTACAGAGATTAAATCTTTGAGTTGATTTAGGTTAAAAAGAAGGTTAAGGGGTGACTTGATCACATTAAAAAAGTATATACGTGCAGAGGTGGATTAGGGTTTGTGAGGCCCCCTCCCCATTAGGTATGTTAAATTTCAATTAATCAACTAATCGAGTAGTCAATGGAATTTCCATCGACTATTCGATTAGTCATTAAGGGGGGCGTTCGCTACATAAGTACATAAGTACATAAGAACGGCACGGGTCAGACCAAAGGTCCATCTAGCCCAGTATCCTGTCTGCCGACAGTGGCCAGCACCAGGTGCCCCAGAGGTGGACCAAGACAATGATCAAGCGCTTTGTCTCCTGCCATCCCTCCAGCCTCTGTCAAACAGAGGCCAAGGACACCATTTTATCCCCTGGCTAATAGCCTTTTATGGACCTAACCTCCATGAAATTATCTAGCTTCTCTTTAAACTCTGTTATAGTCCTAGCCTTCACAGCCTCCTCTGGCAAGGAGTTCCACATGCTGACTACACGCTGTGTGAAGAAGAACTTTCTTTTATTAGTTTTAAACCTGCTACCCATTAATTTCATTTGGTGTCCTCTAGTTCTTCTATTTAGGAACTAATAAATAACTTTTCTTTATCGGCCCTCTCCACACCACTCATGATTTTATACACCTCTATCATATCCCCTCAGTCTCCTCTTTTCTAAACTGAAAAGTCCCAGTCTCTTAACCTCTCCTCATATGGGACCCGTTCCAAACCCCTAATCATTTTAGTTGCCCTTTTCTGAACCCTTTCCAAGGCCAAAATATCTTTTTGAGGTGAGGAGACCACATCTGTACACAGTATTCAAGATGTGGGCGTACCATAGTTTTATACAGGGGCAGTAAGATATTCCGGGTCTTATTTTCTATCCCTTTCTTAATAATACCTAGCATCCTATTTGCCTTTTTGACCGCCGCTGCACACTGTGTAGAAGTTTTCAGAGAACTGTCCACGATAACTCCAAGATCTCTTTCCTGATTTGTCGTAAATTAGCCCCCCATCATACTATGCATTATAGTTGGGGTTATTTTTCCCGATGTGCATTACTTTACACTTCTCCACATTAAATTTCATTTGCCATTTTGTTGCCCAATCACTCAGTTTGGTGAGATCTTTTGGAGTCCCTTACAGTCTGCTTCTGTCTTGACTATCCTAAACAGTTTGGTATCATCCGCAAACTTTACCACCTCACTGCTTACCCTTTCTCCAGATCATTTATGAATAAGTTGAACAGGATTGGTCCTAGGACTGACCCTTGGGGACACCACTAGTTACCCCTCTCCATTCTGAAAATTTACCATTTATTCCTACCCTTTGTTTCCTGTCTTTAACCAGTTCTCAATCCAAGAAAGGACCTTCCTCTTATCCCATGGCCATGTAATTTACACAAGAGCCTTTGGTGAGGGACCTTGTCAAAGGCTTTCTGGAAATCTAAGTATACTATATCTACTGGATCCCCCTTGTCCGCATGTTTGTTAACCCCTTCAAAGAACTCTAATAGATTAGTAAGACAGGATTTCCCTTTACAGAAACCATGTTGACTTTTGTCCAACAAATTATGTTCTTCTACATGCTTCACAATTTTATTCTTTACTATTGTTTCGACTAATTTGCCCGGTACGAAGTTAGACTTACCGGTCTGTAATTGCCCGGATCGCCTCTAGAGCCCTTTTTAAATATTGGTGTCACGTTGGCTACCTTCCAGTCATTAGGTACGGAAGCCGATTTAAGGGATAGGTTACAAACCACAGATAATAGTTCAGCAATTTCCCATTTGAGTTCTTTTAGAACCCTTGGATGAATGCCATCCGGTCCCGGAGATTTGTTAACATTAAGTTTTTCTATTTGTTCCAAAACCTCCTCTAATGACACTTCAATCCGGGACAGTTCCTCAGATTCATTACCCACAAAGGACGGTGCAGATTTGGGAATCTCCCAACGTCCTCAGCCGTGAAGACTGAAGCAAAGAAATCATTTAGTTTCTCCGCAATGGCTTTATCGTCCTTGATTGCGCCTTTTATAGTTCGATCGTCTAGGGACCCACAGGTTTTTAGCAGGCTTCCTGCTTCTAACGTACTTAAAAACATTTTGTTATTTCTTTTGAGTTTTTGGCTAGCTGTTCCTCAAAATCTTTTTTGCTTTTCTTATTACATTTTTACACTTGATTTGACAGTGTTTATGTTCCTTTCTATTTATCTCACTAGGATTGGACTTCCACTTCTTAAAAGATGCCTTTTGTCCTCACTGCTTCTTTTACATGGTGGTTAAGCCACGTGACTCTTTTTAGGTCTCTTGCTATGTTTTTTAATTTGGGGTATACATTTAAGTTGGGCCTCTATTATGGTGTCTTTAAAAGTTTCCATGCAGCTTGCAGGATTTGGCTCTAGTCACTGTGCCTTTTAATTTCTGTTTAACTAACCTCCTCATTTTTGTGTAATTTCTTTTGAAATTAAATGCCAGGGTGCTGGTCTGCTGAGGTGTTCTTCCCACCACAGGAATGTTGAATGTTATTATATTATGGTCACTATTCCCAAGCGGTCCTGTAACGGTTATTTCCTGGACCTGATCCTGCGCTCCACTCAGGACTAGATCGAGAATTGCCTCTCCTTGTGGGCTCCTGCACCAGCTGCTCCAAGAAGCAGTCATTTAAGCCATTGAGAAATTTTATCTCCGCTTCTCTTCCTGAGGTGACATGTATCCAGTCAATATGGGGTAATTAAAATCCCCATTATTATAGAGTTCTTTGTTTTGGTAGCCTCTCTAATCTCCCTCAGCATTTCAATGTCAGTATCCCTGTCCTGGTCAGGTGGTCGGTAATATATCCCTACTGCTAATTTCTTATTTTTGGAGCATGGAATTACTATCCATAGCGATTCTATTGAACATGTTGATTCATTTAATATTTTTATTTCATTTGATTCTACATTATCTTTCACATACAGTGCCACTCCGCCACCCACCCGGCCTGCTCTATCCTTTCGATATATTTTATATCCCGGTATGATTGTGTCCCACAGATTTTCCTCATTCCACCAGGTTTCAGTGATGCCTATTATGTCAATCTCCTCATTTAATACTAAGTACTCTAGTTCACCCATCTTATTAGTCAGACTCCTAGCATTTGTGTAGAAGCACTTTAAAAATTTGCCACTGCTTATTTGTCTGCCCTTCCTGATGCATTGGATTCCTTTGTACGCGGTTGTTTGTCTGCTCTGGCCCATGGTTTGCCCTCTCTCCTCCTCTCTTTCTGACTACAGCTTAGAGAATCTCTATCAATGGATTCTCCTCTAAGAGAAGTCTCCCTCCGATTTACGTGCATCTCCACACCAATCGGCTTTCCCCATCTCTCAGTTTAAAAACTGCTCTACGGCCTTTTAATGTTTAGTGCCAGCAGTCTGGTTCCACCCTGGTTTAGGTGGAGCCCATCCTTCCTGTATAGGCTCCCCTCTCCCAAAAGTGTCCCCAGTTCCTAATAAATCCAAACCCCTCTTCCCTACACCATCGTCTCATCCACGCATTGAGATTCTGAATCTCTGCCTGCCTACCTGGCCCTGCGCGTGGAACTGGAAGCATTTCCGAGAACGCCACCATAGAGGTCCTGGATTTCAGTCTCTTTCCTAGCAGCCTAAATTTGGCCTCCAGGACATCTCTCCTACCCTTCCCTACGTCATTGGTACCTACATGTACCACGACCACCGGCTCCTCCCCAGCACTACACATAAGTCTATCTAGATGCCTCAAGAGATCCGCAACCTTCGCACCAGGCAGGCAAGTGACCATACGGTTCTCCCGGTCATCACAAACCCAACTATCTATGTTTCTAACGATCGAATCACCCACTACTAACACCTGCCTCTTCCGAACTGGCATTCCCTCCCCCTCAGAGGTATCCTCAGTGCGAGAGGATACCACAACATCCTCTGGGAGGAGGGTCCCAACTAAGGGATGGTTTCCTCTGCTCCCATTGAATGCTCTGTTCCCTTGAGACTTTCATCCTCCTTAAGAGCACTGGGGCTCTCAGACTGGAGGTGGGACAGTACTACAGTGTCCCAGAAAGTCTCATCCACAAATCTCTACCTCCCTTAGCTCCTCCAGTTCAGCCACCCTGGCCTCCAAAGCCCGAACTCGGTCTCTGAGGGTCAGGAGCTCCTGCAACGGGTGCACACATACGCCACCCGCCCACAGGGCAGGTAATCATACATGTTACACTGACGCAATAAACAGGATAGCCCCACTCTGCTGCTGGGCTTCTGTCTCCATTTTTCTAATGAACAAGTTTAAGTATAAACTGGGATTCTTTTTAAACCTCTGGAATATAGATTATGATAAGAGGTATGTTTTAAAGAAGGCCAGAAGTCACTAGAGCCCTCTAAACTCCCTCTCCAAACTCCCTGTTAGCAATTCCTGTTCGCAAGCTCCCTGGTCGCTGAGTCACAGGCTTATATAGCTCTGGTAGCCCCTCCCCCTGACTGAGGCTTAGCCAATTAACAGAGGCTTCTAGATTTCAAACCTTTTAGAAGCTCCTTCAAGCAAACAAACAAACCAACCAAACAGATAAACACAAGCTCAGCACACAGCAAATAACTCCCCCACACACAAACACACACTCCAGACAGCCACTTACCACAAGGGTCCCGTTTTTACTCCTCTTTCACCTGGAGAACTCCCTCTCCAAACTCCCTGTTAGCAATTCCTGGTCGCTATCCCACTGCGCCTCTCCCTTTGTACTGTACAAGAGCTGCGGGTGGCCTCTGCCTCCCCTGCCTCCTTTTAAGCCGGCTCCCCCCAGCACCGGCTTCCTGCTCTCCCCCCTTGCAGCCTCTCTCTGATAGAGGCAGCACGAGCAGGGGTTCGGGGGCAGAGGGAGGGGCGGAGAGAAAGTGACTAGTTGAGTCACTGCTTCACTACCCAATAGGCATATGCTTGTTGACTAGTCACTTACGTCCCTATTCCCCTCCCATTCTGTCTGCATTCCTTCCCCCTCACTCTCTGGCTATCTCTACACTGGCGGGTTCTTGCGCAAGAACACGTCCACAATGCCATGTGCTTTTGCACAAGAGCATCCATGGCAGTGTGGATGCGCTCTTGCGCAAGAAAGCTCTGATGGCCATTTTAGCCATAGGTCTTTCTTGCGAAAGAAATCCCTGCTGCATGCCCACATTGCCTTCTTGCGCAAGAGCTCCTGTGCAAGAGGGCTTACACCTGTTAGAAAAGAGCATAGATCTTGTGCAAGAAGCCCTCTCTTCCCACGCTTTACTATAAATCTTCTTGCTCAAGCGCGGGTGGGCAGTGTGGACGCTCTGTGGAAGAACAGCCGTTCTTGCGCAAGAACTCACCAGTGTAGACATAGCCTCTAGGTGCTCCTGCCAGGAAGTGGAGGCTTGCTCCACTCTGCCCACCCACCTGGTCCCACTCCTCAGCTAGAGCACCAAGTGGGTGGAGCAGGGAAGCTCCCAGGCCATTATCCCACTCCCTTGCTTGAGCTCTGGGTGGGCAGAATGGCTTGTTGGAAAAGGACACCCAATTTTCCTGTGCCCCCCAAATTAGCTGGGACCCTAGAGCATGGGCCCTTTTTGCTTAGTGACTAATTCACCACTATCTAAATGAGAAAAATATTATCAAATGGGTTCTTCAATCTAACAGAGAAAGGCATAAAACAATCCAATAGCTGGAAACTGGGGCTAGACAAATTCAAACAGGAAATAAGGTAAGTTTTAACAGTGAGATTAACCACTGAAAAAATTTACTAAGGAAAGTGGTAGATTCATCATGACCAACAATTTCAAGATCAAGATTGGGTGTTCTTCTAAAAGATTTGTTCTTGAAATTATTTTGGGGCAGAGTGATGGTCAATGTATTACAGATGGTGAGCCTAATGATAGATGGTCCCTCCTGGCCTTGGAATTTCTAAACACTAGCTATTGAGCAGGACAAATGCAGTGGTACAACCAAAACAGGTGAATTCAGGCGAACTGAGACATTTGCCACACATTCCATAACCAAGATATAAAGAGTATTATTCTTGCTTCAGAGTTAACTAGACAGCTCTACTTATGTAGTAGAGAAAGCGGAAAGAGATCATCTATGTATGCAATTTTGTGACTTTGAGATCATCAAGTGGCCATATTCTGCTTTAAATTCTGAGACTAAAATACTCCAGCAGGAGAGTGATCAGAAAACAGCATGTTGATACAAGTCTTGTGGCACATTAGAGACTAACATTGATTAGGTCATATGCTTTCGAAAAGCCAAGAAAGCTTAAGCCCAAATAAATTTTCTGATCTTTAAAGTGCCGCAGGACTCCTTGTTGTTTTCACTGAAACGGACTAACACGGCTACATCTCTGAAACTTGTCTAGCATGTTAATAGTTATTTACAGTAAACATAAATGGCAGAATTTACAGTTTGCTATTTGGATAATTGGTACTTTATTTAGTGCCCAAAATCAGTTAGCATACTTGATTAATGGAATTACTACTAGGATGCATTTGTCCTATTATGTTTCATCATTAATAGAATTTGCTGTACAATGAATAAAAGCATTCAGTAAATAAACCTATTTGTTAATAACTCAAAGATATGGAAATAGAAAGTTCTGAGATGTTAAAATTCCTCTTGCCCTGTAGGATGGAATTTTACTTATTTGTCCAGGAACTCTGTTGCTTGCATGATATCCTCCAAGTCATGAAATTGCACATAGGCCAAAGAGAAATATGACTGGGGTTGAAAATTTACAGTTATTGATTTCTGCAGGAACAGTTATCTTCTCTATGCCTCTTAATTATTGTCTGATGCACTCTTGGGGCTTCCTTGGTCAGGTCAGACATTCTCCTCTTTGAAACTTCTGTTTTATCCTTTCCCCTTCATTTCAGTTTATTTCTCTGTGGAATATTTTCCTCCTCAGCTGTTCTGTGCTGCTATTTGAACTTAAACTCCTATTAAAATTCATCTGCTTTCCCTAGTTCAAGGAAAATGTTTCCATTCCAAAAGCAACAAAAGAAGGATGATTCAAAAACATAAATGTGGTTTATAGTTAACAAATTTTGCTGTTTTTCATTCAGGTTCATTCATACTGCCCACTTGGCATCCCACCATGAATTGCGTGAAGCGTATTGTGAATGTTATTGCTGCTTATTGTACAGAATTTAATATTGTATCCAGAAAGAATAAAATACATGCCATGAAGATTTTTCTTGCTAATTTTGTTCAGTAATAGGACACCCCAGGTTTATATTTTGCTATTTCAGATACATTTTTACCATAAGCCTTTTCTTTTTATTCATAGGAAAAAACAAAACTAGCGAACAAATCTTTTTTCTGCCTTTTTGTAAAGAAGGAAAAGTAAAAATTCCATCAGTTTCTTGTCTGAACTTTTTATTGATCTTTAGTGTGCTAAAAAGAATAATTCATCCAAGACCACGTGCAGCTTTTCAGTCCTCCACATGTTACTCCATTTTTAATTTTCTACTTGAAAAGATGAAACAGCAAGTGTCTAAATGTACCATTGGCACCTGCCACCAGCTTTTTAGTCCTATCATCTCTCTACTTCCTAGAACATTATTTATTTGGTGGGTTTTTTTGCTATATCAGCAGTCAGCATTAGCTAGTCCAACAACAAATGTGAATAGCTTTCAAGAGAATTTGCAAACACCCTTGTTTTTTCTCTGTAATTTCTGAAAGATGGGGTTTTTGTTGTCGTAGTGTTGCTATTTTATGTTATGCTACATTCTGGAGATTCCTAAAAGTTTGTAATAGGTTAACTTAACTGGCTCATACATGTTTTCTTTTATTATAAATAGGATTTTGTGCCATTGGGTTGATATGTTCATTTAAACATTTCGATTGATTTTTGGGGGTTTCCACTGATGCTCCATTAATGCTAGCACTACTTTGTTGTGATGCTGAACACAGGAAGACCTGGATTTGAGTTTATTAAACACTGCCCTCTTCTGCCTCAAATAACAAAATACTCTCAAAAGCAATTATTTAAAAAATGTTTTAAATAAATGAAATTATCATATTTTCAATTAATATTTTACTGAGCTTGAGTGGAATTGACCTTAACTTTGACCTTCTCATCTTTACTCCTCTTGAAGGAAAGAGAACAAGGGATGGCTACTACCAGTATGTGTCATTAAAGGAGGATTTAAAGAAATTTTCAGAATAAATAAGAAAGAAGTAAATATAAAAACACATGGATAACAGTGATGTAGCTGATAAGATGGATACAGAAGTTAGAAGTAAAGATAAATGTAAAAGAAAAATAAGAATGAGCCATATAAATATAAATATCTGTTGATATATTAATGCATGTGTAATATTCTTAAACAGTGTCCCACTTTTATGACATCTACATCCAATAGTCTGAGGTGCATGATTGTTCAATTGTGGAATAATATCATTGCCTCCAATAACTTAATCCGGAAAGAAGAATGGCTTAAATTCTGTGTTGCACTTCTAGGAAGTATAGCCTGAGAAGGGTGTACATAGTTAGCAGGATCAAGGATGGCTGTGGTACATGTTTGTACTCTGTATTCTTGGCTGCTGGTCTGTCCCTAATCTGTCTCCTTCCAGTCCTGCCTCCATAAAGCCCCCATGCCAGGGCTTCCAGAGATACGGCACTACCTACAGTAGACTACCACAGTGCCCATCTCAGAGGAGTTCTCCCCGGTTCCTCATGAACTGTTATTTCCCTTATACACCGAAAGGCAGTCTGAAGCCACCCAATATACAACAATCTTCTGAGATGTGTTCCATCACATGCCCATTCTATATGGCTTTACTCAGCAGGCATTAGGTTTATGCAGATTTTACACAGCTCTACATATTATTAAAATACAGAATAACATACCTTAAAAACCTCTGTTCTCCTTGTAGGAGAAATTCTATTTACAACATTTCTCTGAGCAGAAATAACCAAACTATCATAAAAAACTAAACTCCTTTTTTTCTACCACGGTCTTTTCACACTCTCCTCTGAATCTAAACTGGGGTTCGCTGACTCTTGAGTGCCCCACATACAGAATATTTAAGAGTTCCCTTAATCAGTTTATTGGTCTGTACAGTTACATGAAAAGTTCAAACAGCATCCACTACCTTGCCAGTAGAATCTGGTGGGACCCGGAAAAGGCTGTTCACATGCTCGGTCCATCAAGATCCCAGTATAAAAATAAAATTGGACTAATCTGGCATTTGTTACCTTTCTAACATCTGCCCTGGTGGTTGGAGGTTGTTCATACAGCTTCTCAGAGCCTATACACAGTCTCACAATGCCCGTTTCACCCTTCTGATGCTCTTCTGCAGGGCACAGCTCCCTTCATTCTTGCCTCAACCTCCAGTGGCTAGTTCCTCATATAGGCTTCTTGACTTGTTGCCACAGTTGGTCTGGCTCCCCTAAACCTAAAAGGAACTAAGGAGGAAACTGGGTTGTAGGATGTACAAACAGTGTTGCCCTTCCAGGATATGTAGCCTGAAGCAGGGATCAGCAGAAGCAAAGATGACTGCAAGACACCTTTGTACTCTCAGTATTCTTGAACTAGGTGTGGAGGATGTAATAATGACATTGTTTACTAAGTTAGGGGTCTACATCAATAGACACAGGAATGTGCAGTCTGAGAACATATGTTCTTGTTTCTTGGAATTAAAAATATTGTAAGATCTCCTCTGACTGAATCTTCAGAAGTTGTTCTTTTACAAGGATTGCGTTGGCCTGGTCAATGGTAGTTGTGCTAAAAATATTCTTATTTAATGAGGCTAGATACCAACCAAATAGACTAGCTAACCTAAGCCAAAGATGCTGACATTTCAGGGCCATTTGGTCACTGATGAACAGATTAGTCATGAGGACCATGCAAAACAACTGAGACTTTAAAATGTCCTCTTGCTTCTCCATGGAGAAACCCACTGTTGCCCTCCTTCTGCTCAAGATTCTCAATCACAGTCCAGCTATGATACATAAAAATGAATGATTCTTCTGTCCCCAGAGAAAGTCAGGCATCCAGCTAATGATTTGCTGATCAGGAGAGGAGTTAACCCAATTTTTTGCAAATAACAGAGAGGAGAAATAAGGCTAATTATCAGCACAGCTGATAGCTGCAGGCAAATGGGAAAAGGAGCAGAGAGAATTTTATTTAAAGGAAATCTCTCTTCTTCGCTCTCTATTTTGCAGGTGTAAACCACACAATAAAGTCCATTTAAATAGGGCTGCCAGGTGTCCAGTTTTTGCCTGGACAGTCTGGTAATTGCGTCTTCTGTCTGGTAAAGAAATACAACAGAAAATACCGGACATGTAAAATGTCCGGTATTTTCTATTTTTCTCTGACAGAAGGCCGGTGGGGAAAATTTTCCCCTGCCATGTCTGGCAGGGGAGGAAGGAGCGGGGGAATTTACAGGCGCAGGATGTTCAGGATTTTTTGTGAAAGTATCTGGCAACCCTACATATAAAGGATGTCTATTATTTCAAGGTAGGACTCTATATCCAGACAGCATGTCTTCTTGTTTGAAATAAAGTATGTAATACAAATACTATATCTTCATGAACCAGCATGAAAGATTACTGTAAAGCTCTACTTGGTAACATTTTTCATTATTATTCTCTTATACCAGTACTTTATGCCTACTGGTACTCACTTATTCATAAGGTGCACGATAGAGAAGAATTCTTTCTTTCTAAACTTCAAACTGTGATCTTGTCAGATGCCCTAATCTAAGTAGCAGTGAAACTAGTGAGTGAGTGTGTGGAGCACCAAGGTACAGCATGAAGTGCTATTCATGACTCAATATGTGGCAATTTTAGAAAATAATATCCTATTGCTTTCCAATTATCCAAGTATCTCTGCTTAAGTGAGGCCTGGATCCAGTGACTGATCATTATGACTGTCCCAGTGAGAATCACAACCTGGTACATGTGAGATCCTACTCTGTCTTCAACTCCCTCATGTACTCCCTCCTCCCCTTCCCGCAGTCTCTCTTGTCTTTCACCTGATCCTGAAATCAGCTATACTGCAAAGCACCTGGCAGCCTGGTAAGATGAGAGAGCCCAACCAGCTCTGCTCAGTCTCAGAAGTACCAGTGAGGAAGAGGGATCTAATCAGACCAACAAGATGTTGTCCTTGGCTGGGGAAATAAACCAGTGTCCAGAGCAACTACCGTGACTGACCTGCCACATCAAAGCATCTGTCTGTGACTTACAAGCCATACTATATCAATAAAAGCTGTATTTTTCCTATCTGATCTTTTCTCTTCCTTCTATGCCCATTTGTTTTGTCTAAACCAGGAAGAGGACTCATTTCCATTTCAGAATTGGACTGCTGGACTGAATACCAGATTTTAATCAATATTAAGTGTCCAACAAGGGACTTTGATAGGTTTTGATTAAGTTTATTTTGTATAAACAAAGAATATTGAAACAGAAATTCATTACCTCATTTTGAGTGTTTCAATCAACACATGTCTAACCATTGTCAGATGTTTCATCATATATTTGCCACCGGAATAAGCAGGCTGAGGTCTCTATATACCAAAACCTGGCCAGTAATTTAATCATGATAGCACCCCCTTCAATTAAAAAAATCCTAAGCTCTGAATAGTGGACACAACATGCGTATATAATGATGCATATAGGAAACTCTCAAAGTATCAAGAAGTCATCAAAGTCCTTGTAGAATTGCTGATCATTACGGGAGGTATATGGAGGCACCTTTAAAAGCTCGCAAGCTTTGCACCTTTTTGATCTCTCTCACAGAGATTGGGCTTTTCATTACAAAGACACTTAAACAGAGTGCTGTGTTTTAAACTGATCTGAATGTGGAAAATGTGAACAAGGTAGAATCATAGAATAGTAGAACTGGAAGGGACCTCAAGAGGTCATCGAATCCAGTCCCCTGCCCTCATGACAGGACCAAGCTCAGTCTAGATCATCCTTGACAGCTGTCTATCCAACCTGCTCTTAAACATCTCCAGTGATGGAGATTTCACAACCTCCCTAGGCAACTTATTCCAGTGCTTAACCACCCTGACAGGAAGTTTTTCCTAACATCCAACCTAAACCTCCCTTGCGGCAATTTAAGCCCATTGCTTCTTGTCCTATCACCAGAGGCCAAGAACAACAATCTTTCTCCCTCCTCCTTGTAACACCCTTTTAGATACTTGAAAACATCTATCATGTCCCCTCTCAGTCTTCTCTTTTCTAAACTAAATAATCCCAATTGTTTCAGTCTTTCCTCATAGGTCATGTTTTCTAGACCTTTAATAATTTTTGTTGCTTTTCTCTGGACCTTCTCCAATTTCTCCACATCTTTCTTGAAATGTAGTACCCAGAACAGTTTACAATTCTCCAAATGAGGCCTAATCAGTGCAGAGTGGAGCGAAAGAATGACTTCTCGTGTCTTGCTCACAACACTCCTGTGAATGCAGTTATAAGTAATTAGATATAGATATGTTTTGTATTAATCAAAGTTCAGGACATTTAAAACTTGCATATTTGTCAGTGCTATATGAGATTAAATTACAGATGAGAGCATGGAATGAGGATGCCTTATTAAATTTATAGTTAAATCTAGTTAAGTTCCTCTTTCAGCTACATCTCGCCATCTACTCTCCTTTAGAGGAATTCTATGAAAAGCTAGAATGTGAAATTAAATGAGGAGCTACAGAGGACAATTGGGTAAAAGCCCTGTCTTATTGATGTCAATGGCAAAATTCTCATTAATTTCACTGGAGCCAAGATTTCATCTTATAACTTTATAACTACAGTTACATGAGGTAGAGATACAATTATGGGTTCACAGTAATGAACCCTTCTTCCCAAACCACTCTCTCCCCTCTCTTGGTGGTGAATTGTGTGGGCAGAAAGGAAGAGAGCTGAAGGGATAGTGGCATACTCCCCTGCTAGAAAATCTCTGAACTTTTAACAAGTAGAGTCATGACTCAACCATTGTTCTCCAGGAATTATCTTTACTTTCCATCCCATTGAGTATAAATGCTTCTGGCAACAGGGCCGTCCTTAGGATTTATGGTGCCCTAGGCGGGATTATTAAATTGGTGCCCCTATGCCTGACTTGCTCTTAGCAACACAAACATAAGCTTACAGTATTGGAAAACTTGCCACATGTATGTTATTAAAAACAGTTTAACTTAATTAAGCACACTGTAATGCTGATGGACTAGCACTAAAGAAGTAGCACTATGGAAAAAATTCTGATTTATTGACAGAATGATGCAAATAATATATTTTTTTAAATTTGTCAACATTTTATTGGAAATTTATATGAAGAGGTATCGAAACAAGGATTTGTTTTTAATTAAAAGCAATCATTCTGGCTTTTTTTGGCTGCAAAATCAGTAATAATGTCATCGTATAACAAAGACAAAGTGATGTGTTGTTCGACTGCAAGAATAGTAAGACCAGTCAAGTGTTCCTGACTCATTGTAGAATGGAGATAGTTTTAATGAGCTTTAGTTTTGAGAAACTCCGTTCTCCTGATGCTACTGTTACAGGAATTGTCAGTAGAATACGAGTGGCAATCTACACATTAGGATATATGTCAACAAGTTTGCTGGTATGAATAAACTGTACAATGTCCATCACCAATTTTTCATGTGGCAACACTGATGACAATGTACTCAATTCTTCGTGCAGTTTAAGTCCATTTAAATCAAAATTATCACCGTACTTCAGGAGGCTCTCTAGGTTCTTGCACTTTGTCATTAGCTGTTCTTGTTTTCCTATTTCGTTGAAATTAGTTATGTCATACAAAAATCCAAACTGTTCATGGTGTACTCATAAGGTATTAAACCTCTCATCAATGGCAGATATTGCTTCATCCATCACAACATTAAAAAATTCAACCTCAAATTTCTTTTTTGGATCATCTATGGGCTCATCTGCTTCTTCATATTCCGCTTGCCGTTTCTCCCTTGAAACTCGTGTCACATTCGGACATGGAAATTTTGGTTCTACACCAAGTGCCTGTGCAAGCTCTCTTGCTGTAACCTGTGCTTCTTTGAATCCATTTTCTCTGTATTTCACTAAAAAGTCGCATGTGTTGTTTAGTAAGGTAAGTGTTAAATGACGCTGCATCATTGGACTCTGCATTATTTTGCTTACACTTGAGATTTTAACAAGAATGTCATACCAGATTAAGAAAGATGTTAGAAACTTGAAGCTGGATATTTCAGAGGCCAATGACTGTGCTTCACTTTTAGCTTTTGGATCTCTGGCTTCTTCCGAAATAGCAACCAGTGCTTCGTAAGCTTCCTCAGATTGATATCTCAATGTTTTTGCACTTTCTACTCTGCTTTCCCAGCGTGTCCCAGATAGAGGCTTAATGGTAATACCATTGACATGTGCTTTGAATATTTGCCATCATTGAGTGGAAGCTGAAAAGAGCACGTAAATGCGTTGCAGCAAACCAAAAAAAGATATAGCTTCTATAGAAGACTTGGCCATATCACACAAAATCAAATTAAGGCTGTGGCATGCACACAGAACAAAAAAGGCTCATGGATTTTCTGCCAGCAATCTAGCTTGCACACCAGAAATGCATCCTCTCATATTGGCACCATTATCATAGCCTTGTCCTCTAATGTTCATTATGGACAATCCCATTTGTTTTAGTTCATCAAGGAGAGCTTGAAGAAGTCCAAAACCTGTAGTGTCTTCTACTTCTAAAAATGTGATAAATGATTCCTTAACTGTAATCTGTGCTGAATCACTAATGTTGACAAATCTCACTACTAACGACATCTGTTCTTGATGACTTATGTCTGGAGTGCAATCTAGAATTATGGCAAAATATTTTGCCAAAGTAACCAATGAAACAATTTTGTCTCTCACTTTATCACTCATTAGCATGATCAGTTCATTTTGAATTCTTGGTCCCAAATAGTGGTCATGTATTTCATTTTCAGTTACTCTTCGGAGATGTTCACTCATCACTGTGTCAAATTTTCCCAGTAGTTGTACAAGGCCCAAAAAATTGCCATTTTAGGGCTGGAATAATTTCTCAACACTTCCTCTAAAAGCAAGATTGTTTGTTGACAGATATTCAACAATAGTTAATAGACATTCAAGAAGACGATGCCAATGCTGCTTCCCTGACTCCAGCAATCTTTGATTTTGGCCATCAAGAGTTGTCTGATTTTTTAACCTTACACTCAGCTCACACCATTTGTGCATACTTTCAATGTGGTGTTGTGCCTTTTCATGTTGCAATAATATGTGTCTAAGATTTTTCCAATCATTAATATCCATGGTTACTATCTTAAAATTGCAACTATTGAAAATCTTGCATGGAAAACAAAATACAGCATCCTTGCATTTAGAGTACACGAGCCACCATGTGTTGACAATTTCACCGTTAGAAAGTCTTTTGTAGTAATTGTTTTCTATGAATTTCCTACCTCTAATGTCTTTAGGATATTCAAGACCTTTTATTCTCACAGGGCCCTTCTCAAATATAATGGCACGGAATTCGTTGTTTAAAGATTGAGGCCATGTGCCAATGTCATCTATATCCCATGCTAGTATAGTTTCAACTGTTGTAATTTCTTGTTTTGTGTCTGCATCTGTTTTAAATGATTGTTCTGTGTGTTGCTACATTTCTTGAGCTTCGTCTGCATAACAATTTTCTTCGGCAGTTACTTGATGATCTTGATCAACTTCGTTGTTTTCATAATGTACAAACTTAAGTATAGAACCCTTCTGTGCTTGTATAGCTAATCCTATTTCATCTTTCCATTTTCTTTTTTGTGACCCGGAAAGTTGTTTTCGATGCGACATAACTTGTAAGGATGTTTTTTAAAGAAATAACTTTAAATTATTGTCAGATTATCAGAAATATTATTTAAAATAACTAATATAGGATAGCCGTGAGTCTGTGCTTCTAAAGTTCCATCAAAAACTGACATTTTCACAGCTCTAGCATGATCTGCTGCACAGATTCTTCACAAAGAAGTGTCCCTGGCCTTTTTAACTCATATTAACCATGTATTTACTTTATGAAAGTTGGACAAAACGTTGTGAAAATGTAAGACACTGGCTGCCCAACCTCTGGGCTGGGCAAAGCTATACCGACTCACTGGGAAAAAAAGCAAGAGAATCTTACTATATGGTCACTCTATACACTAGAAAGGAGATGAGCATATTACAGTTGTTGGAGGGCTCTATTTAGCAGTAACAGGGCTATAGGAAAGCCAGTCAACATTTTTTGTTTCTCTGATAAAAACTGGCCCACTTCCTGCCCCAAACCAAATTTGTCACAAATAATTGTCAACAACTTAATTTTCTGTTTTTGGCTAAGATATTGATTTTTTTTTAAAAATATTGAAAGTGGATTCAGGATCATTAGCAAGTATTTTTGGCAAACAAAGTTGTTAAATGACAATCCAAATGGCAATACAGTACCGCTTCCATGCTTGGTTTACCCCGCTTGCTGGTCCAACAGCTGCAGTAGAGGAGGAGATAGGTGGAAAGCTGCAGGACCCCAAAATCCACCTCTGGGGTGCATAGTGGCAACAGCAGCAGCAAACCCTCAGGGCCGACCACACGCCACTGGGCACCACTGCCAGAACCACGGACCATGGTGAAGTTAGCACAGCATCTGATCTCAGGGACGGGGCACCCACTCATCCTGCCCTGCATAGCTCCCCCCAGATGAGATGGAACGCTGCCAGCCCGGGGGAGAGATACACTCACCAGCTTGCGTGACCAGATGTCTTGATTTTATAGGGCCAGTCCCGATGTTTGGAGCTTTGTTTTATATAGGCACCACCTAGGGTGACCAGACAGCAAGTGTGAAAAATCAGGACAGGGGGTTGGGGGTAATAGGAACCTATATAAGAAAAAGACCCAAAAATTGGGACTGTCCCTATAAAAGTGGGACATCTGGTCACCCTACCCCAACCCTGGTCCTGATTTTTCACACATGCTATCTGGCACCCTATCCTCAGCCCAGCCAGCTGTGTGTGATAATTCCAGCCAGCCCCTGTTGCTTGGGCTGTCTGCCAAGGAAGTGTGACTCACTTTCACTTTCATTTCCTCAGCAGGAAGCCAGCCAGCCCTCCCCTCTCCTCCTAGCACCTCACCCAACCCAGCCCTGCGGGAGGGGAGGGGGGAGAGAGGGGTGCTCTGCGAGGGGAGGAGGGGAAAGAAGGGGGTGCTCCATGCGGGGGGGGAGAAGAATGGACAAAGGATACTGCCAGAACCCCCCAGCCTGCCTCACCTCATGCTGGGGGAGAGAGTCACACTCACAGGTGAGTTCCTTCCCCCACCCCTACTCCCTCCCCTTCCCAGAGATCCCAGCAGCCAATCCCCTCCCTCAGACTGTGCTGCAGGCAGCACATTTGGCTCTCTCTAGGACCCAGCCCTGCTGTTACATGCTCCACTGCTTCCCCTCCGTCCCAGCAGAGTGATGCCCCAGAAATACTGGTGCCCTAGGCAACTGCCTATTCTGCCTATGGCTAAGGACAGCCCTGTCTGGCAGGATGGTTGCTGTCCGAAAAAGGAATAATGGGTGAATAGATTTGGAAGGGATTGCCAAAGCATAATGTCTCCACATGGATAGCCCTATTCCCTAGGGATCTTGAGGAACTTTCCATTTCATGGGGGAGAGGGTTATCACCAGTTGCCACCATGATTCTTTGCCTAGACCCCAATAAAAAAAGCACACTGTAAATTACATGAACGACAAAGCTCAAGTGTGGTGCATCCTATTCAGAAGCAGCCAGCACAGGGGATGCTCTGGACCAATGTGCTTAAGTTACAGAAAATCTCTAAAGAGCAGCTGCAGTTGCTGACAAGTAATTTGCCAATTTGTACAGCATCTTGACAGTTTACAGTAATGCACAAAATGATCTATACTTAACCGTTGTCAGTTAAGGTTCTTAATACGTGCAGCTTTAGCAAATTTATCATCTAGGGTGTCATCAAAATCCAATCCAACAGATTGCTTTGCTGATAGAAAGAACTAGCTTAGGGTGGAAGCATTAGCAATTGAAGGAAGGGGTGATCACGTTGTAGTTAACCAGCCTAAAGCCTGCAGGCACTCTTGCTACAGCTTTGTTTTCTGTATGTGATTTTTATGATTATACATTTTCCTGTCTGAGGTGTCTTTTTGGCATGGCAGTAGCATGGCATGGCAGTAGCAACACACCACACCATCGGGGGTTAGGTCCTCCCAGGCTGAAAAATCAGAATAATTGCTTTTACCTTTGGGTGATAATTATATGAAACTTTTTGAAGAAGGCAGTGCTAATTTTTAGTCTCAGGATGGACACAGTGACTAGTTATGTACACAGACTTTATAGCACAGGCCGCACGTTTGTCCACCCTGTGTAAGTCCAGGCTGGGATTTGTTTATCCTAGGCCAACAGACAATTGAACTTTTTCTAGTGTAACTACTGTACATGAATGTGTAGAATCCATGACATTTGTCTCCTCTCTGTCTTTCTTAGGGTGTGTCTAGACTACAGGGTTTTGTCGACAAAAGTGGACTTTTGTTGACAAAACTATACCTGCGTCTACACTGCCGCTGAGTTCTGTCAACATAACGTCGACAGAACTCAGCAGTTTTGTCGACGGCTGTAAACCTCATTCTACAAGGAATAACGCCTTTTGTCGACAGAGTTCTGTCAACAGAAAGCGTTATTGCATCTACACTGTCCTTTGTGTCTACACTGTTATGTCGACAAAGCGGCTTGCTTTGTCGACAGAACTGGATGTAGTCTAGATGCTCTTTGTCGACAGAAGCTTTGTTGACAGTATCTGTCAACAAAACTTCTGTCGACAAAAGCCTGTAGTCTAGACGTACCCCAAGACTGTAAATTCTTCAAGACAGGGATGAGGTATGTTGTTTCAGTGCTAAGCACACTGCTGGGATATAACAGAAAATAGATAACTTCCATCCCATTTATAATTCAGGGGAATACAGGTACAGTCCTGAATTAGCACAGAGCCTGTGAAATCTCTGAGCTCTCTTCTATTAAGATGATTCACTGCTTAGGTGACTTCACAGTGCACAGGCACATGAACCTTTTATCAGCAAAATGCTGATAGCAAGTCACGTTCAGTGACAGATGGGTTTAGACTCTGTTCTTCTCGCTGTATTACATCTTTGGACAACAAATTAGTTAGAGTAAAACAAAGATGACCCAGTGCCACTGATTTGCAATATAACTTTCAAAGCTAAATTAATTTTATGGACAGAAATAATCAGTACATGCCCTTTGCTTCACCGGCTAAACTCTGGTGATTTTAATGCTGGACTGAGACAATTTGAATCTAAATGTCTATTTACCAGTGTTTCAGCATAGGTAGCAGAAGAGTCTTCACGCTGCTTTATTAATTATTATTACAGAATCTCCAATAAGAATCAAGCCTTATGTTAATTCCTAATATGTTGGGGTCCTTCAGAAGAGTAAAGAAATAATTCAGTCTGTGCCCTCCCCCCCCCCCCCCCCCGTTTTTTTCGGCCACTCAGTTGTAATTTCTCAAGAGGGTAATTGTTATAAATTGTAGTGTTTTACTTTGAATCCCTGTGCACTAGAACCTGCACTGAAACTTCTTACACATTTTAAACAAGCTTCCAATGAGCTGGCAGATGACAGAGACCTTCAGTGACTTCTAAATTAGGCTGGATTCAAATCAATAACCAAGGCGTAGATCATCACTCCACTTAATCCACATTTGGAGGAGGACATTCAAGGCATAAGTCAACCTTCCTTTTCCTGACCCAACAGAGGTCTTCTCAGCACCTGATCAGGGTGGAGGCTAGGGAAGGGTAGAGTGGCACAAAAGTATTCCCCTGTAACCAAGGAGACTTGAAGCAAAAAGAAAACAGTGTAAGTTTACATGATCATTCCTGTGACTGCCCCCCACAGCTAGGGGTTTCCCTGCTAGTGCAGTTCTAATGTAGCCTTGTTGCCAGGGACTCCTTCCCACTAGTTGTTATAACCTATCCCATTGCCATGTGCAGACACCACATTCATGGAGCAGCCCTGATGCTGTCTGCAGGCATAGGAACTATAGGATCAGACAGCTGGATGCTCTCCTGTGCCTTTACTTTCTGGAGAGAAGGGTGTGCAGGGTCCCCTTGGTTAGAAGAGCCAATTTGGGTAGGATGACCCAAGCTTTCATATGAAGGCTCCACCTGCATTCAAGTCTGTGTTATCAGAGATTATTTCAAGTAAGGGAATTCTATTGCACAAGTGTCACATTGTCACCCCACACTCTTTCTCTTATGTTAAAATACATGTCAGACTTCCACACATTGCCCAGGTGAAAAGGAATACAAAGGCAGAACATATTAGCAGAGCAAACCCTGCTGTGGTGTCAAATTAAATTGGGGGAGCGGGGTAGAGAATGCATCTTTGGGCTGAAAAGAATACTCTTTTGGTCCCACATTTAAAAGAAAGCTAGTCCCAATGAGATAAAAGCGGTACACATTTCAGAGGTTTTTCATTTGTTTCAGTTATACTCAGGATGGATCTGTGTCATGCTATTTGGTAAATATAGAAAAATGACTCACTGCCTTTACAACTGGAGGGGTTTCTAACTAGCTAAATAAATAAAATTCTAAGCTATCACACTACAACAAAAATCAAAGGGAAAGCAAAGAATTCTTTACTTCTTCCCACCCTAATTTTAATTGATCAGTAAAGGCCAAGTCTTACATTTAATTATTGGGGTGAGAGGGAAGATTGTTCTTCTATGGAGTGTGGGAACTAAACAAAACCAGTTGTGGTTTGTAATATTTTTGTCCTTAGTTTATTAATGGTGATTGGAGTGAATAACTTTAGTAGCAAGGAGCCACTGATTAGAAAATGTATATTGGAGTTAAGTTTAATATAAAATTATTTTTAAATGTATCTCTTGATTCTGAAGTGGTACGAAATGTGTTTCTTTGTTGGCTGCATATGGTTAAAAAGCAAAAATAATTTGACCATATTAGGCTAATTTTGCTCGACAGATTCAGTTCATGCTTCAGCTGTCAGAACAACTGCTGCCTTCATGCTGTTAGTGATCTTGACATCCCTTTGAGCAACTGCAATATCACAGATTCAAGGTAGTCTAATGGTGGTGTGCTTTATTCTGAATGAATTTAAAATGTGAGGTTAGCACAGTAAAATGTCTGTTCTAGAGAATTTTCAAATACACCTGCGCACAAAATTGCTTAAGCTACAGTTGGACAACAAAAACAAACTAGAGATGCAAAGAATGTGGTGTGACAATATATAAAATACACAAAACTATATGCTACACACCTTACATATTGTCACTGGGTGGGTATGCCCGGCCCCCTCAAGGGTAGGGCCCTGCGGCTGTAAGACCTCCAAAAGAGTGCGCCACCCTACGTGTATCTCAGTCCCTTAGTCTCTGGGCCATAACTACACTCGTTTCCAAGGAAGTCCAGCCTGACAGCCAGAGTCAGTAACAACACTCCCTTTCCTCAGGACAGAGAGGCCTAGTGGCTGTAGTCCCAAAGTCAATATCAATGTGTCTTCACGCAGGGTAACATGGCCTAGCAGCCCAAGTCACTAATCACAATTGTAGCATCCTCTTTTTAGAGGTTAATGAGGATGGGGTTGAGGGACCTGGGCTAACCCTCTCCACCAGGTCCCAGACCAGGACCCTATCAGTGGCGGAGTAGCCCACCACTAGCTCAGTGAAGAATCCCCCCGAAACGCGTCGAGCTCTTGGGAATCAAACTCCCCACTCTGGGCTACTTCCTACCAGACTCACCATTAACGTCTTCTTTTCCACTTTCCTCTGGACCGAGGGCTTCTTTGAATGCTCCCTGCTGACTGGCTGTCATGGTCCAGTCCGCCCATCGCTCTTCCTCCAGAGCTCTGGCAGCACCTCCTTCTTCAGCAGCACTCAGCCCAAAGTGAGCTGCTCCACCAACCTTTATATCTGATCTACAGCTGGAACATGCCCAGCAGGTCTGTGGGGATGGGGCTCTCTCAGCCAGGTAATTCTGGTTAACCCTAGCAGGTCCAGAATGGGGTTGTTACGCCCCACCACACATGTGTATGTGTTTTAGAATAGCTATCTACAACCATACAATGTTTGATCCTGAACAACCTCAAATCCCATTAATTGGAATAGGGTACAAGAGCATACAGCACCTCAAGCTCATATAGCCAAGTGATCAATTGCATCTTCCATGCATCTTTGAACATCTCCTTTGTACCCCGCTCATGGGACTTATAGCATTCCAAACTTCTCCATAGCTTCAAACATTCCAAGAGAGGGACACCTGCCACCCTCCACGCCCCAGACCAATGCCCTACCCCCTGAGCCATGCGGGATAACAGAACTGTTTTTTCTAACTTTTTTATTACATATTTTGTATCTAAGAGTTTTAAATGAACTGACATTCAATAGCACACATGGCTATAAAATGCACTATACTGTCATCATTCATGAATCTGAAGATTTGCTCTAGTATGCTGGGTTTGGTTGCAAGGAAATAGAAATATACAGAGAGCTTTTGGTCCAGGCAAACTATCTTCCTTGTTGAAATTTACTCTCTAAGCATTTTGCCAGATGAACTGCAAACAAGCGTTCCCTTAAGCATCTTAATATTCTAACAGTTACCTGAAACTGGAAGGTCTGTTCTAGTCACCATTAGTTTGAGATGCTAATCACTCTTTAACTTGACCCTGTTCTCTCACCCCACCTCCATCACTAAATTGACCTGCCAATGTTTTTCTTGCAATTTCTTATTACCTTATTACTTAGATTTTACCCCCTTCCACAGTCCACTGATAGAATGGATAGATAGAACAAATAACAAACACTATTTTAGCTAGGTGTAGAGATAGCAACGGGTACCACAGTGAACCCATTTTGTATGCAGTATAGTTGTAGCCATATCAGTACCAAGATATTACAAAAACAAGGTGAGTTAGGTAATATATTCCATGGCTTCTAATAACCTGTAACCCATGAACCCCTTACAATATGTGCCAATTATTTATGCTAAACCATCTGTTCCATCTTGTGTTTCTGTGATACTCAGAGCTACTTTCCCAAACCTGAAGAAGAGCTCTGTGTTGCTCCAAAGCAGAAATTGGTCCAATAAAAGATATTACCTCACCCACTATTGATGATTTTACCTCAAATCAAAGCCCAAACTCTGCTGCTTACCACTATCATACAACAGCTTGTGTTACTATTATTAACATTACATATTTTTATTTGTTGACAGGACTCCCCTTTTAATGGTAATGGTTTTGAACCATCCCATGAAAAATTGTATCTGAAGCATCCAAAGGGGACAAATCTTTCTTTCTGCATGTATGGAAGGTCTGAGTGGAACAATTTTGATGCAGTGTGAGGGCAGGGTACAGAGAGCCAACGCAAAGGTCAACATGACAGGTAGCTGTTCAAATCATGCCCAAGGGTATAGGAGAAGGCCAGAACAAAACAAAGGAAGGGGTCCACAATCTCCAGTCAGACACTTAATAACCTTCATATAGTAGGTGTGGCAGCAGCTACAAATGCTATTGCTCTACTAAGCATTCAAGACCTGGAATGGAGGATTCCAGCCTCCCAACCCTGCAGAACACTCCTGTGTCCAAGTCCATTTTAGGGAAGCTGTGCACATGGGGCAAGATTTTGCCCAAAGCATTTTACAAGTTGAGATACTAAGCACCAATCCACATCTTGGCCTTTGGTACTCAGGTGGAGTACAAGGGAATGTTGATATAATAAGTAGCCACTTCTCTTCTTCCAGGAACCAGGACATGATTTAAAGTGATCATTCCAGGCTTTATATAAATGCCAAGTATTATTGCCTATCTTCAAAGGAGCTGAAGTGTGCATGGGGTGACTGTCAGTTCTGCTCCATCCCGTCCTATGCCAATAACATTACGCTTGTAACTAACTTGATCCTTTTCCAACCCCAGATCCAACTCCTATTTGCCAGTACAGGATTTTATCCTGTCACTGCTTTTATAAAAGAACTGTCATCTCATTCCTTCTTAATTATGCTGTAGCCAGCTGTGATCTTGGCATTGCTATAATTTGGCTGAAAAGCAGCTATTACCTCACATGCAGTTACACAGATGAAATACATCTTTTTTTAAAGTGAAAGTAGAGGTCATTTATAAATTACATGA
This sequence comes from Rafetus swinhoei, assembly GCA_019425775.1. Taxonomy (NCBI): domain Eukaryota; kingdom Metazoa; phylum Chordata; order Testudines; family Trionychidae; genus Rafetus; species Rafetus swinhoei. The sequence goes on from CM033449.1 coordinate 59,565,002, forward strand.
TGTAAAATAAAATTATCTACCATAGCTATCACTTTAAACTTTCCTGTTTGCATGTTGGTTGTATTCTGGCTGTTGTGAATATTTAGCAAAGGCACACAGCCTTTCTACAGGCAAAATCATGCTTCCTGTACACAAGTCAGAGCAGGAAACAAAGTTGGAAATTTCCTCTAAAAGAGATTTCTTCTCTTATTTTTAATGGGAGGGGGGAGGTTATTTTGTTTTTTCAATGTATATACAGTAAAGTTTATGAAATTAATTGGATAGAAAATGCTTTATGGCCTAACTAAAGTCTTTGGGCCCAACATAGATGTATTTGGAAAAATGTAATGGCCTGGAATATATAGGTCAGACTAGATGATCTCATGCTCCTTTCTGGCCTTGAACTCTATGAAACTATGATATGAATCAAATGAGCTGAGATGTTTGGATTTGAGCAGCATATGGGATTTTTTCAGATCTGTTTTATGGTTTATGAAATACCAGAATATTTCCATTGTTATTCTTTTAGGGTATGTCTAGACTACACGCCTTTTTCGGAAAAGGCTTTTTCAAAAGATACTTTGTAGACCCACCAGTGCCTACGGTTTCCGTGGGACTGGGTAGGTGGTGGTACAGGTGTCACACAGAACTCTGATCCAGCAGGTCCGGCTGTGAAGGAGAAGAGTGAGAAGTGGTTAGTTTTATGAATGCACACACTGTCCCTGCTTGTGATCAGTGAGTAAGTCCTTGGAACAAGGGATGGCAATGTTCTCACTGCAAGCCCACGTCTGGCCTGGACAGCAGCCCCGGCCTCACAGGGGCCCCAAGGTGGTTAGGGCAATGTCACGCTCTCCCCCCCAACACCACCATGGCCATTCAGTCCAGGGAAGTGTCCGGCCACAATGGGTCACAAGACGTAGGACAGGAGCCTGGAGCAGCTTTGGTCTCCCAGGGCCCACACCCACACACCCACCGCTTACCCGTGGCAGCACTGTCTGTGGGAGCAATTGTTGTGTCGCTTGTGCATACATGCCCGAGTGATAGGTGCAGGGGCGGCCCATGAGCCTAGGCAGACTCGGCGGTCACCTAGGGCGCCGCCGGCCCGGGCGCCCGATGATAATGTCACGGGGCGCCCAGGCGCCCGATGATTATGTCACGGCCATTGACAGCAGTGCAGGCGGGGGGCACTGATCGCGCCTTCCACCTGGGATGCCAACTGCCACAGCCGGCCTCAGGCTGCTCCTGGATAGGTGTGACACTTGCGGTGGTCTGTGTGCTGTCATGCATGCACCCTTGTGACCAGCCTGCTTCCCGCAGTTCCTGGCAGGGGGAGGACAGCCCTCCCTTGAGTCAGACATGTGTGGGGCCCTCCCCGAGCTGTGAGCACCTGTCCATGTGTTCCCTGGGAATGAACATGCTTGCACATGCACAGAGCGGTACAAGCTGTCCAGGAAGAGCATGACATGTGCAGATTGGCCCACATTCCCTGTGCTCCCACCTCCCTCATTCTGCGTGTGTGACCCTGACAGCACTCACCTGATGTTCCCTCACCAGCGTCAGAGAATGCCTGCGAGGCCTCCTGGGGCTGGGAGACTGGCTCCAGTGTCAGGGTGACAAGACTCTGATTGGGGTCCTCCTCCTCCTCTTCATCCTGCAGCTGCTCCTCCGGGTTGTCCTCAGCCACCTCCTGGCAATGCTGGACTGGTGTCTGCAACCTGGACTGAACTAGAACCAGGGCAGAGAGGGGTTCCCCACCACCCAGGATTCTGTCCAGCTCCTGGAAGTATGCTCAGTGGTGAGGCGCTTCCCCAGAGGTGGAGCTGCACTCACGGGCCAGGGCATAATCCTGCCTGAGTTCTTTTACCTTCACCCACACCTGGTCCAAGGTTCTGGGGTGATGGCCTTTTTTTGCTAGTCCCTCCGCCATGCATCTGTAAATGTCTGCATTCCGGCATCAGGAATGCAGAGCCTGCAGTGATTCCTCCTCTCCCCAAAGTTCCAAAAGTGTCAGGACCTCAGGCCCTGACCAGGCTGGAGTTCGCCTCTTTGTGCCCCTGGATGGGTCCTGGGATGGGTCCCTGCAAGGTCCTTGGGAGCCTCGGGGGTCTTTGGCTTGTGCCATGCTGACTTCTCAGAGAGGCAGGGAGAGCCATGTGGTCAGTGGCTTCCTCTGGCTTTCTTCCTGCCACAACGGCTGCCCACGGTGCCTGTGCCCTTAAGACATGGCTACAGACAGGAGCAATAGAGGTTTTTCCTGCAGATGGAGTGTCCACCAGGGCTTTTCCCTGGAGGTCTGTTTTTTTGAAAGAAAAAACCCCATGTCCACACACGCCTTTTTTCAACATATCTCAGTTGAAAAAGGCGTTCTTCTTTGTAAAACTAGGTTTACCACTGTCGACAAAACCTCTGCGTTCTTTTGATTTACAGTCAAAAGAATGCAGCGGTAGTCTAGACACATCCTTAGTGAGTGTAGATGAGGTGTTCAATGATTTAACTATTTCCTTCCTTTTTATGGTTTGCAATATGTCAATGTTAACTATATATACAGTTCTAATTATAATTATCTTTGTGCATCTCCAAATAATAGCCTAATATATTTTCATTTTCATTACCATAAGTTTGTCAAAAGATGTTAAGAAAACATGGGAATATTAATTTTATTTTGATTTAATAGAACATAAATCTTCAGCAAAAATATTGTAAGTTGATCACACTTTTAACATAGGAGTACTTCAAATATTAGATTTCCTCTAATAAAAGAATGGGCTTATTGGGTTAAACATAGATACTGTACTCTCAGGAGCACATAAAAATGGCCATTTTAAATGCTTCTTATCTGACAGTTTCATTTCAGGAACTGTTTGTATACAGGAGACCTGCCAAACAGAGTGGCATGTAATGTTATATAACAGCACGTGCATTGACATTACAGATCAGTGTTGCTCAATTTGTAGCAGACTTTCCTCTGGGCTAGAAGATTATGGGTGCTAGTTCTATCCCAGGATTTAGGCTTCTGCCCACACAGATATTACAGAATCCTACTACAGGAGTATTTCACTGGTAAGCGTGCTTTCCTTTAGTTATTTTAAATGAAGTCCCTCCTAATGGTCTCGGCTATCTATTCATGTAGAAGTTAGAGATCTCATGATACATTTTTTAAAATATAGGAAAAAAACCCTCATGTCCTGGCAAACATTTTCTCTCATTTAAACATGCTCTCATGTTCCAAAGTTTCCTGTGCATGTAGGAGGTATTGCCAAGCACATAAAGGTTGTTCTGTTTGCACTACCAGTATCTAACGTGGCACTTTGTCAAATGCTTTGTGATTAAGGAAAGAAACACTAAAACCGAAAGACAGATTTTTCATTTCTGGGCTTCAAACCTTTGAAAAAAGTATGGACAGAGGACAGAAGTTGAAATACCAGATCCATCCAGGTGTTATGAAAACACCTATGTCATTGCACTGAAAAAAGAAAAGATACTGCATTCAGAATTGACTCTCATAATGAATGTATATGCCTTATACAATCATCATAATAAAAAGCCCTTAATAAGGTTGTTAATCCAAGCATAGGGGTAAGGCTTGTGGTGGAAATACTTCCTGCTCAAGAAAAAACAAAAGGATTGCTTTGGTCCTCAAGGAAATTGTTACTAGCATTCAATCCAGAGCCACAAGAGCATGTTAATATCTACTCAACACTTTTCATCCATAGATCCCACAAGTGGGGAAAAATTAGCCCCTACTCTGCAGCTAGAGAACTTGAAAAAAGGAACAGTTAAAAAAACTTATCTAAGGGAGGCTAAATAGCAAGTCCATGGTAGATTTTGGAACAAGACTCAGTTTTCAGTACTCCAGATAGTTTATTCTTGGGACCGGTGTGGGGCACCATACCTTTAAGAGGCTCTGGCAGATGCCAGTTGAAACTAGTTATTGTGTAGTGCAACATTAAACAATGCCGATCAGCTAGAACTCAGACACTGAATGAAACAGGTGTTCGTTGACTCCTGCACTCAGAATGATCACTGACCACCACATAATACCAGGAGTAAACCAAACTAAGAAACCACCCTGAGTGGAAGAATGGAGCAGTTGAAAGCCACACTCAAGTTGAAATTCTCTGGAAATGTGGAAATAACTGGAGACCAAGCAAACAATTTGTCACTGTGCCTGCAAGCCATGAATGCAACATAAAAAACAGCAAATAGTCCTGCAGAACCTAAGAGACTAACAAAAAATGTAGATGGTATCATGATCATCTACATTTTTGTTAGTCTCTAAGTTGCTGCAGGACTATTAGCTGTTTACATTTTTTTCAATTACAGACAAACACGGCTACCCCTCTGAAACAGTAAAAGAAAGACTGTCAGAAAGTACTCTTACTTCTCAATAGTTGGTTCTGGAGTGCTTGATGAGTATAATAATTCTCAATTAACTAGGCAGAGGAGGCAAACTATTAAGCTGTATTTCTGACATTTGAGCGCACGCCACATAAAAACTGAACACGAAAGATCTGTTTCTAAGCAGGGAATATAAAAAAGTGAAGCTATAGAAGAGTTTGCAATTTAGAATTGCCATTAGAGTTTACCAAGCAAATGATGTAACCCAGTCCATAAAATGGCTTCTGGAGAACTGACAGTATTCTGACACACTGCACATAATAGCAAGTCCAAAATACTACAGGAAAGGAGACTTAAGGCAGAAAGGCACAATGAACTCCAAGACAGAGTCTAGCAAAAGTCAGCACATGGAGCTACTATCACTTGGTGATAATGATGCTGTGCACATCTATAGTGGGCAACAGTAGTCACAAACAGCAGTGATGTCACAAGAGGTTGTCACACCAGATAGCAATATACTAAATAGGAATAGAAGACAGATTCTTCAAATCCCAGAAAGGAGCAAGAGGGGGGAAATGAGGCAGGCTTCTTGAGAGGGTGTCAGAGAAGCAACTTATGTAGCAGATTGAGACAACAGAGGTCCATGACACAGAAAAAACAGAACAAGTAGACTTTGTACCCTAACCAATGAAACTGAAGTTGGAGGCCCCATGTTTCTTGGAGGGACCCTTACTGACAGGACTACAAAGAAGCAGAGAGTTTGGTGGAAGCAACTCAGCCACATGGACAGATCAATAAAGTGCCACTTGTTCAACTTGCATTCAGCTTTATTCTTGGCGATTGAAAGAATGACTAGTAGAACTGGCCAAATGAGAAACATTGCATCTCCTGAAGGGCTATATCAATGGACACTGAGTACTGAGCTCTAGAGAATTCTGCCTCCTTAGGATACCTCTATGCTGGGCTATATCCATCTAGCATAAATGACTCCTTGGAAATAGATTCCTTGGCAATACCTGCTAAAGAAAAGGTATTTTATCTATAACCCACAATGATAAAATTTTGAAAAAGAAATCTGCCAGAAAGGAGCACTTTTTTTTCTGATTCATGACTGTTTATATGTTTAAGACACATATAAAAAGACAGTCATTGCCCTGAGAACCCATGATATAAAAGAATGCATAAACAGTGCTGTAAAACATTCTGGAAACAATATTGGTCACAAAGGAACCGATGTGATGCTTGCTGCAATTAGTTGCAACACTCCCATTACTTTCATGGGTTGTGGATCACACTCTGGGTTAACCAGAGATAGCAAAACAAGATTATTTGGAGAAGAGGAATAATAATAAAAATAAATACATAAAGCGAAGAAAAAAACTCTAGCAGAATAAAGCCAAAAAAGGTCACCCCAATAAGTAAGCATAAGTAGATTTAAGGACTAATAAGCTTAGAATAGCATATGATTTCATTCTCTGGTAGTAACTTTGATAGCTTGAACTGAAAACAATTATCTCTGCTCCTACTGCTATTTACAGAGTTCTTAGGGGTTTTAGTAAATATAGACAGGCCTATCTTAGCCTAATCTCACAGTTTAGGTTGTGTATGGTTCATAGTAAGCACTGTAAATGCAGTACTTGAAGAATCTTTGCTCAAAAAGGACTAACAAATTATGCCAGGAGATGAAGGTAGTCTTCCTGTGTTTTCCAAAGGGAAATGAGAAAAATGCTGAGGTTGCTAGTAGCATTCCCACCTGCCTTGCCAAGGGCCACTGAATTACATGGCCATCTAAATATTGTTTGCTAGATTTAAAAAAGAAAGAAAGAGAGATTCTCTTTCATTTACTAAATGAGGGTATGTCTACACTAGCCCCCTAGTTCGAACTAGGGTGGCTAATGCAGGCATTCAAACTTGCAAATGAAGCCCGGGATTTAAATATCCCGGGCTTCATTCTAGCATGTTCCAATGGCGCCATTTTTAAATCCTTAGTTGAATTGACTGCCGCGGCTACAGCGGCAGTCAGAAGTTAATCGAACTAAGTCCTTAGTTCGGATTAACTGTTACTCCTCCTGCAATGAGGTATAACAGTTAATCCGAACTAAGGACTTAGTTCGATTAACTTCTGACTGCCGCGGTAACAGTCAATTCAACTAAGATTTAAAAATGGCGCCACCGAACATGCAAATGAAGCCCGGGATATTTAAATCCCAGGCTTCATTTGCAAGTTCGAATGCCTGCATTAGCCACCCTAGTTCAAACTAGGGGCTAGTGTAGACATACCCTGAGATATGCATTATGTGACCAGGCACAAACCTTCAATTTTCAACCACCTTATTAGACTTTTGATCAGTGGAACAAACTGCTTCATTCCATAGGAAACCTTACTCATGTTACTAGTCCAACTCAGCACTGAAATCACTGCAAAAATCAGAAGCAAAATTTGTTACATTCCCTTGCCTCTAACATGCCAAAAGACATGCATAAAAGACTCTGACTCCAAACCTTTCCCAGAGTCACACTATTTCCACATTCAGTATATCTGCTTTGTGGGCTCCCTCTTGCTTGATAGGGGAACACCCTGTTATACCTGGTGCTACGTGCTTCTCCCCGTGTATCAATGCTAGCTAGTATACTGAGGGGCAAGGGGGGAGTTCCAAAGTTCTAAACACTTTCCACCTCATTCTTCCCATTCCCATCCACTTATAAGGGCAGATCTACACTGGGAGGGGGAGATGGATCTAAGTTACGCAACTTCAGCTATGTGAATAGCATAGGTGAAGTCAACGTACTTAGATCTATTTACCGTGGTCTCTGCTGCAGTGCATTGACAAGAGATGCCCTCCCCTCGACTCCCTTTGCACTTCTTATTGAGGTGGAGTACTGGAATTGATGGGAGAGCGACAGGCAGTCAGTTTATTGCGTCTATAATAGACTTGATTATCAAACCTCACTGGATCAATTGCTGACCGTCAATCTGGCTTGTAGGGAAGAAAAACCCTAAAAGGGGGAGGAGACATACTAACCCTCTGAGGCAGCTCTCCTCCCTTCTCTACCACCCATAATCCAGACAGCCAGCAGTAGGGAGTAAGGGGCCACACATGTGTAAAGCTGTGCAAGATGCACCCCCAGTGTGGACCTAAATAATGAAGCTGAGTCTGTGTGAATAATGTATTGCTATATTGTTAATGGCTGCATAATCTAGCAATGCACCAAGTTACCTGCAATAATTCAGTTGTGGAAAATGGAATTAGTAACTTCAGTGCTAAGGTATTTAGCTCACCCTCCCCTTGTTGGAGAAATGGTGTGAGGCAAATAAGATGAAGTTTAATAAGGACAAATGCAAAGTACTCCACTAAGGAAGGAACAATCAGTTTCACACATTCAGAATGGGAAATGACTGTCTAGGAAGGAATGCTGCAGAAAGGAATTTAGGAGTCATAGTGGACCACAAGCTAAATATGAGTCAGTGTGACGCTGTTGCAAAAAAAAAAAAGCAAACATGATTCTGGGATGCATTAACAGAAGTGTTGTGATCAAGACAAGAGAAGTCATTCTTCCGCTCTACTCTGTGCTGATTAGGCCTCCGTTGGAGTACTGTGTCCAGTTCTGGGCACCACATTTCAAGAAAGATGTGGAGAAATTGGAGAAAGTCCAGTGAAGAATAACAAAAATGATGAAAGGTCTAGAAAACATGATCTATGAGGAGAGACTGAAAGAATTGGGCTTGTTTAGTTTAGAAAAGAGAAGACTGAGAGGGGACATGACAGCAGTTTTCAAGTATCTAAAAGGGTTTTATAAGGAGGAGGGAGAAAAATTGTTCTCCTTGGCCTCTGAGGATAGGACAAGGAGGAATGTTCTTAAATTGCAGCATGGGAGGTTTTGGTTGGACATTAGGAAAAACTGCCTGTCAGGGTGGTTGAACACTGAATAAATTTCCTAGGGAGGCTGTGGAATCTTCATCTCTGGAGATATTTAAAAACAGTGTGGATAGACATCTATTAGGGGTGATCTCAACAGAGCTTGGTCCTGTCATGAGGGCAGGGGAATGGACTTGATGATCTCTCGAGGTCCCTTCCAGTTCTGGTATTCTATGATTAGTGTCACAACAGTCCTGTGAGGCAGAGAAGTACTAGTATCCCCTTTGTAGCTTGGGAACAGAGGCACAGAGAGATTAGGTGACTTGCTGAAAGTTATATTGGAAGGTTGAGGTAACGCAAGGAACTGCAGCTGGAGGTCTTCATTCTCAGGATAGCACCTTAAATCACTGGGCCATCCTTTCTATACAGTGCACATTGTAATCAAAGATACTATCTAAGCAGAAGAATATAATGCATCCCTAAACAACTATCTTTAATTTGGGGGAAGGTGTGGTTTAAAAGAATTTTGACATTTCTCAGCTCCCTTTGAGACTTTCGAACGCAGGGGGTTTTCAGTGGGAATTAGGCAAACTTGTTTACTTTCTCCAAAAGCATCTCTGTAAGTCTTCTGTAACTCATTGATTTCAAAGCATCCATGACTCAGACAGGACCTGAGTCAAAGCCTATTTCAGTCAAGGAGAGCCCTTTCAGGCCCACAATAGCTTCAAAGCAGTTGAATCAACGTAGAAAGAAGCAGATTAATTCATAGTTTAATATTATTTTCTGTCCTTTGTTATGGATTTAGCTAACCTTGGGATTTCAGAGGTCCTGTTGGGCAATAAGCAAAAATTACCTTGGTGCATCACCTAACCTAGTACTGTATCATCAATGCCAACAAACATTGTTAGAAAACTCAGCATTTGCCATTGTAAAAACAGGCTGAATATGTTGCCACTTGGTGATGGATCTCTATTACACTCAGTTATTTGCATTATCCTTTTCTAAAAGTTACTCTGTTGGCAGGTATTCTGTTTCCTGGCAATTTCTCATTTTCAAACTGTGTTAATAAATTCTTAAGCTATTTCTTATCAACATGATTCTTATATTTTAATAGTTTTGGACTCCAAATTGCAGTGTAAGACAGTTTTTTATCCGTGCAGTTAAGTATCTTTGTATTCTTTGAGAGTTTGATACAAGTAAAAGAAAAGGATTACTAGTGGCTGCCTTTGTCTCACTTGAGTATTTCCCCATTGGTATTCATCCTCATCATTTCAGTTGTTCAGCAATAAAGTCCACTGCTTCTATGTACACACTGAACAAGCTGGACTTGAAAAGATTTTTTATTCTATTTAATACTTCTGTCACAAATATAAAGCAATTAAGATACAATATATTCTTCTATTATCCTCCCACCAGTGTATTCTAACCAGCAGGCTCAAAAAACTGTACTTGGTGCAATCGTTGTCTTCAGTCCCAGAATTACGTTTCTAAAGCTTATACCATGGTACTCATTTTTCTTATTAGGTATATTTTGGGTCCTCCCTCGCCCCATATACAAAGTGTAACCAGATAATTGGCTGTTGGATTTATAATGTTTAAAAGAAAGAACAAATCTGTGCTCTCCAAGAAAAAGAACAATTCTCCAGGGGGTGCTGGAACAATTTTTATAATGGGGGTGTGGAGAGCTACTGAATAAGAGTACTGTATAAGATGGAAACCATTTTAAACCACAGGATGCATGCTCCCCTTTCCCCCCTCCCCTCCCCCCCCACACACACAATCCCAGTTCCAGCAGCTATGTAATACTGACCTATGTTGGACTCTCAGGGACTCATATGCAGTAACCTTATTATGCAGTGCTACAATACTGTTAGTTGCAAAAAATGTCAAATGTGGTAGCACTTAGGTTGCTTACCTTTTCCAGATGGGGACCCATTTTGACAAGTCAGGAAGACTTGGCAACCTAAGGCAATTCAAAAAATGTGCAAATGGCTCCTTAAGCGCCACCTGGCGACCCTTTTGAAATGTAATGGCGACCCATATTTGGGTCCCGACCCATAGGTTAGGAAACCGTGACTTAGAATAAGCATCCATCATAGCCAAATACATTCTTTGCTGAGAAATCAATGTGTCATTTTTTGCTTGGGTTTAATGATGCACTTTCTGGCATGTTGCGAAAAGTGCAATGAACTGTTGTCCCATATCCTTGATATCATAGGGCTGGTCTTCACTGGGAACTTACATGAGCATTGCCATGTCTCTCATGAGTGTGAAAAATGCCCTCCCTTGAGACATGCAGTTATGTCAACCTAATCCCTGGTGTAGGTAGTGCTAAGTTGACAGAGCAATTCTTCCATTAATATACCTACCACCTCTCATTGAGCAAAATTATCTACACCAATGGGAAATGTCTGGACTGTAGGTAATGTCTGCACTGAAGTGCTAGTGACAGTGCTGCACCTGTGCTGCTGTAGTGCTTAGTGAGGCTAAGTCTACACTTCAAGCCACCAAAAAATAACTTTTAGCCAAACTTCATTTTCACTAAGCTTTCATGATGTTTGTGAACTTCAGCCAGCATCCTTGCTTATGAGTGCTATTACTGTGACCCACAGACTCACTAACATCTGATCTTTCTCTACTAACCTTGCAGTGCTTGAAGAGAGAGAAAGGAGGCAGGGGAAAGTGCTAATGAGTACTGAATAGTGATTCCTTCCCTCCACATACTTACCTGCCCAGCTCCAACCTGTAGTGTGAAAAGCCAGAAGATCCCATTATAGATCTAAATATATATGCATCTGCATACACAGCTGGGAACAATGTATGGAAGTGAGTCATTTTCTGGAGAGGAAAGGAGTATCAGTGTGCTGGAGTTTTGGCAGGGTTCTTTGAAAAAAGGGGTCTTCAAAACATCAATATTTTAAATTGTAAAATCAGGAAAATGTTTTAATGAAAAATACTCATCCACATTTTGAAATTGGATATGTTTGTACCAGCTGTAATATGTTGAAAAGAGGAGATTTTACATCAAGTGTATTACATGCATCACCGACTAAAAGGAAACCTGTACAAGACAGCTCCTTGTTACATTTTATCAACATCTCACCAAGTTTGAGCAAAACAAGGCTACCAAACTACTCTGAAATGGTGAATCTTCTACGCTTGCAAGCCACTGATGCTCTGATTCCAGCTAGCTTTTAGGGTCAGATGTAACTTTTTAAAACTACAGTCGCCTTTAGGGATAGTCCACAATTTATTTTTTCCTAAAGAAGTGACCAAGTACAATCTATGTATGAAACAAACATCTTTATAAGTGGGATCCTGTGATGAAGAAATGTGTAATAGTCTAGTGCAGAAGTCTATGATGGCACTAAAGATGCTCAGTGACTGATTATCATAAAATGGACGCCATCTAAACTACATCCAAATCAAGAATAAGCACCCTCAATCTTCCATATATAGACTTTTGGATTTTACATGGGTACAGCACTCAGTTTTCAGGCAGCTCCCAAATTTGTGAGCATTCATATTACACATCTTATTTTGGGAGTATTGCTACATGTTAAAAAAAAAAACCTTTTAAGAGCGATAGCAAATTAATTTTAGAATTTCATCCCCGGATAAAAATGTTAAATACTTTAAAAATACTTGAATTCAGACAATACTCATGAAATACAAAAACAGACCTTGCTTCCAAAAGGCATGTTTGATTGGCAGCCACATTAAATGTATGTTTTATTCCACGAGAGCTCCATATTTTTCCATTAATGTAACAGAGGCTGAAGACTAAAAATTAATTTTAAAATGACTAAGATGTATACAGTTCAAAGTATACTCCCTAGTTCATTGAAGATGTAAATGCATTCAAAAGTTCTTGATTTTACTGAATACTATAATTCATGTTTTAATTTATTACACTAAATAGAATCTAATCATACAATAGGAATTTAAAAGTATGATTTTGACTACAGGAAATCTCCCATATTTTCTACTTAATGGAATCAAGAAGGAAAAATCAAAGTAGATAAGATTCAGAAGTGTATTCCATCCTTCATCCCACCTTCTTCATCCAGAAGTTTAATGAAAATACTAGACTTCACTGATACATTTAAGCAGAAGAAATCCTTTCATTTTAGGTATATCTTTCTCCCTACACTCCCATATACATATTTCAGCTCAGAGTTGTCTCTGGCTTCTAGCCCAGAATAGCTCTAAGAACCTTCTGATCTATAAGGGCACAGAAGATGCTCCCTAATTCCAACAGTGAACACCCCTCACTACTCGTATGGGCTTGGATGTACTTGAAAGATAGATAGGAGTGGGATTTAACTCCCTCAGATTGACTGCTGTGTATGGCTATTAGGCCATTAAATAAGATGCCAGGGTAATCACCATTGGCAGCAGGTATCCTAGGCATGGGAAGGCATTGCATTCCCAAACTGCCTCACCTGGCCCAGCCCATGCCCAGCCTTGCGCCAGCTCTGTGGAGCTCCAGAGCTGGGGCAGGCTGGGGCCACACTGCCTGCCGGCTCTCCGGAGCTCCGGGGCCAGGAGAGGTGGGGAGAGTGCTACCCTGGGGCATGGACAGGGCAAGAGCCGGCAATCATTGTGGGAGTGGGAGAAGGCTGGGCAGGGCCAGCAGGCCACTGGGGGGAAGGAAGCATGAGCTCTGGTGGGTGGCGCTGGGGTGGGCCTTGCCTCCCCAAACCATGGGGTCACCCACCACCCATGGTAATCACAAGACCAAGGGAGAAACGGTTTTCCCCTGGCAGGTTAAACTCCATGGAAAGCATTTAAGGGATGCAGGAGTAGATGATATATTCTCCAGCTCAGCAGCTTGAAAAGGAGAGCTCAAACAATGAAAGATGATGTGGCCCACTGATTCAGAGACTCACCTTCAAGTGCAGATAATGGGAGAGTGTTACACCTCAAGCAGGATCTTAATGGGGTAATAGTAGACAACTTGACTGATTGAGATCACAGAGTGACCAGGAAAAGGAAGCAGCACAGGCTGTTTAGACAAGGTGACTAACATGACACAATGGTAAATTAAAGTCTCAGGGAAAAAGGAAAGTAGCAGTAGTAGAGTTTTAATTTGATTTGCTTTAGTTTTGTCACAGAGAGTGGAGACATTAGCTTAGAAGTAAGATTTTAATTCTAGTTGTTTCCAGAAGGCAGAGGGTTCCACCTGTGGAATTCGTCGCCACTCTGAGCCAGAGATCCACTTCATTGATATCTGAATTCAAACTGATCAGCATTGCTTAATGTGGCTTTTGCACAACACAGCCACTTCTTAAAGAGCCTCTGAAAGGTATAGAGCCCCATATCTTTTTCTAGCCAAACGTGACAATTAAGCTTTGTATTAATTTACTCAGAAAAATAAAGGACAATTGCTAGCAGCTGAACTTTGTATTGGTATGGAACGGAAATATATCTAGAGCAGTGGTTCCCAAACTTTTTGGCATCATGCCCCCTTTTTTATTTTTGAGAAAGCCTCACACCCCTCCCCCCAAATAGCAGCAAAACTTGGGGGAAGGGGCGATTGACAGGGGGGAACCTTGGTCGCCTCGCGCGCCCCCCCCCAGAATTTCTTCATGCTCCCCCCCAGAGGAGCACGCCCAGTTTGGGAACCCATGATCTAGAGCATGACCTATTTTTGCAGCTGTTTTAAGATGTTCCAATCACAAAGGATAATATAAAATTAGTTAAGATGTGTGGAATGGGCAACTCTAAGCTGCAGAAGTAGTAAACAAACAGGGTATAGAAAGCCATGATATTGTGCCTGGAACAGACAATGTCAGGTGCAAGTCTGCTCTCCAAGCTAGGTAAAGTATTAACCATTTCTGTATTGTACTGATCTTTACTTGAGCCTGGATACTTGACATCTCAAACTAATCTATTATAATCTATTTAGTAAACTAACTATAAGTATGTGTTAATTTGAACACAGTTAAATCTGTGCACTGCAGCTCTTCCCTGGAATGTCAGCTGCCAGGAGGCGGCAAATTTTCTTCACTTGCAAAAAGAGTGAAACTGAATGCAAGTTAAGTTGAACAAGCAAAACTTTATTGAATCTTAATCATTATTCTGTCCATGTGACTGAGGCCACATTCCACTTACCGGAGAATGGACACTCTGGTGATCAATCTTCTAGGATTCGATTTAGCAGATCTAGGAGCTGCTATAACTGGTTGGAAACCATTCCCAGAGAATAGTTATCAGTAGTTCACATACAAGCTGGGAAGACATCAAGAAGGGTCCCACAGGAATGAGTTTGGGGTCTGGTTCTGTTCAATATTTTTATCAATGACACATAGAGAGTACACATATGAAGTCTGAAGATGATTCCATGTTGGGAAGAGTTGCAAGTACTTTAAGCATAGGATCAAAATTCAAAAGTGATCTGGACAAACTGGAAAAGTTGTCCAGTATATGCAGGGTGAAATTCAATAAGGACAAACACAAAGTACTCCATTTAGGAAGGAATAATCAGTTGCACATGTACAAAATGGGAAATTATTGGCTAAAAGTACTGCAGAAACAGATTTTGGGGTCATAGTGAATCACCAGCTAAATACAGTGGCAAAAAAAAAAAAAAAAAATCAGCAAACATTCTGGTATGCATTAAGAGGAGTGTTACAAGCAAGACACAAAAAATAATTATTTCACTGCACTATGCTGATTAGGACTATTGTATCCAGTTCTGGGGGCCACATTTCAGAAAAGATGTGGACAAATTGGGGACTGTCCAGAAAATAGGAACAAAAATAATTAAAGTTCAAGAAAGTATAACGCATAAGGAAAGACTGAAAAAATGGGTTTCTTTTGTCTGAAGAAGAGAAGCCTGAGGAGGACATGATGATAGTTTTCAAAAACGTAAAAGGTTATTACAAGGAAGAGGGAGGAAAAAAATGTTCTGTTTAACCTTTGAGGATATGACAATAAGCAGTAGGTTTAAATCGCAGTAAAGGTGATTTAAGATGGATATTAGGAAAAAAATTCCTGTCAGTATGGTTAAGCACTGGAATAAATTTCCCAGGGAAGTTGCATAATCTGTCAATTGAACAGGTATTTATGAATAGGTTAGACAAACATCTTCCAGGGATGGTTTAGATAATAGGTAATCCTGTCACAAATGCAGAAGACTGAACTAGATGATCTCTCGAGGTCCCCTCCACTCCTACAAATCAAGATTTGTATTAAGTGAAATGCCATTACAATGCTGTTTGCTTGTCCTAGCTGTGAATGCCTATGCTTTTACATAATGAAAAATTAACTAGCATTACTTGCTATATCTCCCTCCAAGCAGCTTTTATTTCCTCTTTGCAGCTCTAGACCACATGCTACTGGAGGTGGGGAAGGAGACAGAGGACATCCTGGTGGGGCAGACATTCTGCATGGTTTCCTTATCAACGCTGTGGCATCCTTCATTACAGAAGCACATGGATCTTTACAGCCATCAGCATGGACAATGTGTGAAGCCTGCCCACCTGGGGAAAACTATACCCTCCCCCCCCCACCTGCCAGAGTGCCAGGCACTGGGATCAGGCCCTGAGCACAACCCTGGGCCTGAGGTTCTTCCCCAAGCTGAGCTCATGCTACCTTTGGGAGAAGAGAGTGAGAGCAAGGGTGGGGCCTCAGGCCAGAGTGTGGGTGAGGCTTAGCTTCTCCTGGCCTGTGAAATCCACCACCCCTAGCCATTAGCTACTATTCTTGGAGAATTGATAGGATAGAATTAATAGAATCCTTCTTTCTCCTGAGGAGGGCCTATTTGTCTGGTGCACAACTTGCCTTTTCCTAGCTCCATCTGGTCTCCTGTCTGCTATTCCTAAAATATTCAGGAAAATGTAGCAATCTAAGTAATTGGTTGTGAGACCCAACTTCATTTAAGAATAGATGGGGCACAAAACAGTGGGATATGAAATTTCTTCTGTCTCCACATTCAAAGACTTTATTAATCCAAAAGGAAGAAAGTGATGTGAAACCTGGAATCAGAACAATCCCCCAGATTTAAGAGGCATTCTATGACAAATTTCATATCAACCAGAATAAAGTGTACACAAAGATTCTAAAAAAATTCTCACTAATGCAGTACCATTCATCTTCACTTATTTACATATGTTTACACACAAATGAGTTTATCTGGAACTCATTGGTACTGACTCTGATCTCATATTCTTTGTACATCACTAAGTCCATTGATTTCAGTTGTTTCTCTTAATTTATACTAATGTTTAGTGTTTTCCTATTACATATAGTCTAGGATTTTAATCTAGAAACAGAGTGAAATTTGTTACACAAAATGCCAGCTATATCTGTGCTTTTTATTTATTATTCCAGTGTATTTCAGAGCTGACTCTGTTAGGACTGATTGCATGAAAATCAGAACACTAACTTGAGTATTCTCTATTGCATCTTAAATGTCTAAACTTTAATTTCTCTTTTCCACTCCAGGTTCAGACTGAGAAAATAAAAGCAAGTCATAGGAATACAGTTCCCAGGGAAAATGTGTGCCTTCTTTCATGTTTGGTTCCTTGCTTGAAGGGAAAAAATATCAGGAGAGTTAATTCAAAATGTAGTTTTCTCCCTTCTAAATAGTACCTAAATATTTATAGAGAGGATGAACCTTTCTAGTCCAACACCCTTGGGCCCTGACCAGTTCTGAACCAGAGAATTTTCTGGACCACAAAAGGTCAATATTGTCTAGCAGCATTACCAACACTTGCACTGCTTACTTAGAGGACCTTTATGGGTAAATTAAAGCCAAATGACAGCACAGAACTTTGATAGCTAGGACTGGTGGCTATAAAACTTTATGGGACCTCAGGAAATTTGGCCACATCCATGAAAAATGGACATCTAGCTAACTAAAATCATGCTGGACCATGGATGTTTCTGGACCAGAGAGTTTCAACCTGTACTTCACATATAATTAGGATGAAGTTTCATTTTGCCAAATAGTAAATATTGAGAGCAATGAGAAGAACACAGTTATATGAATGAAGGAAGACTCGTGTAGAAATCAGCTGTTGAGTTCTATGTAGTTTACCAATTAAAAAAGTGTATTAAACTGATTAATACAAGATATGAACAAGACTGAATTGATCCATTTCAGCTAGGTATCTATGTACTGCTGAATGCACACTACAGCAAGAGAAAAGCTGATCTTGTGATTAATCCTCAGCAGTGGTACTTAAGAAACTTGGTTTCTATTACCAGATTTGCTCCAGACTTCCTTTGCAGCCATTGGAAAGTCACAAATCTCTGTGCCTCATTTCCCTTCTATAAAGTGGGTAAGATTAATAGATTTTAAAGCTAGAAGGAACTACTGTGATCATTTAGCCTGACTCCAGCATAAAACATGCTATTGACTTTCATAGATTCATACACCAAAACCATTGTGGATGAACAAGAACTTATTTTAGAAAGACACCCAACCTTGATTTAAAGACTTCAAGTGACAGAGAATCCATTGCAGTTCCAGGATAGTTTTCTACTGCAAATTACACTCACATCTTAAAAAAATGTACCCTATTTCTAGCCTGAATTAATTCAGTTTCCACTTCTAGCCATCAGAGCTTAGTTAAGTGCTCTCTGATTTTTAACAATCAGAAATCTTCTCCAGGCAGATATTTAAAACTAATTTGTCAGTCTATATTACATTGTTCAAAATTTTTCCATTGAAATGGTTTTCACCACTGGACATTTAGTTTTCAACAAAAAAAATTCATGAAAAAAGTGTTGGCTTTTTTTTTTTGGAGAAGGGAAGGAGGGAAAACAACTCAGCTGAAATCATCCCAGAAGTGATTAAACTTCCACATTTGATGCCAATGTTGCTACAAATGGTTGTTTGGATGCCTCTGCTCCCTTTTCACCTCTGTTTGTTGGGTTCAACTGCTGTTGTAGATCTCCCAAGATGCAGTCAGGGTATCCCATGATGCACTGAGGTGGCTCACAATGAGGGGTCACTAATACCTTGTGGAATAGATAGTCCAAATAGGAATCCTGGACCATAGATGAGAATGGGGGCATAAGGAATCTAAGGAACCTAAGTTAAAATTCCCATGGAGGAACTGCAGCAGCATTTCCAAATCAAAAATTTTCATCTGAAAATTTTCAGTTTGTGATATTGCAAGAAAAATAAAAAATGTCTGGAATAAATCATGTCCTCTCAGCTTTACTCAGGCAATAAAAGATTTGATTAATAAAGAATTGAAGATGATAATTAACGACAGTCAACCCAAGTTTATGGAAAAAAAATCGATATAATTAAATTTGATTTTGGATGAATTTACAAACTTGGTTGATATAGGTAACTACTGATGTAATACACATACTTCTGTAAGTCATTTAATTTGGTACAGCATAATAGTTTGATTAAGCAGCTAGAATATAAAAATTGTATAAATCAATATGGTACACACCAAGTGGCTAAGCTAACTGATAATCCTCAAAAATGTAATCAATGGGGAATCACCATATATGCTTCTAGAGGTTGACACCACACTATTTAACACCTTTATCAAAGACTATGAAGAAAAAAGTATTATTGAGAAAAGTTGCAGATGACAGATTGTGGGTGCAGTAAACCACAAAAGGACAGACCAGTAACAGATCTAGGTGCTAAGCTGCACATAACCAAACAGTATATATTTCAATATGGCCAAATGTAAAGTCACATCCAGGAACAACAAACGTAGGCCATGCTTACAGAATGGAGGATTCTGTCTTGGAAAACAGCAACTCTGAAAGACTTAGAGGTTATGGCAGATAATCTGAACATGGGCTCTCAGTGCAATGCTATGGCCAAAAGAGCTAACATTATCCTTGAATGCTTAAACAGGGAAATATTAATTAGGAATTTGCTATTTTCTCGGCATTGGGCACTGGTGCAATTGCCACTGGAATACTATGTCCAGTTTTGAGTGCACAATTCAAATAGATGTTGGTAAACTGGAGAGAGAGAAAGAGAGATCAGAAGAGCCAGGAGAACAAATCAATACAAAAACATGCCTTATGCTAGATTGAACTCTTTGGGTCTCTTTAGCTTATAAAAGAAAAGATTCACTGTTGACTTGATCACAATTTATAAATAACTACCTAGACTGTTAACACAAGTTTTATAAATAGAGGGCTCTTCAATGCAGCAAAGAAAGAGAACAATCCAATGGCTAGAAGTTGAAGCTAGACAAATCTAGAAGAGTAATTAACAATTGACCACGGCTTGTGTCGTATTCTCCATCTCTGACAATTTTAAAATCAAGATTGTATGTTTCTAACAAATTAATTCAGGAAAGTCCTATGGTCTCTCAGGCTATGTCTACACTGTATGATTATTTTGGAATAAGCAATTCCAGAAGAAATACTCCAAAATAGCTTATTTCGAAATAGCACATCTACACTACAGGGAAGCCTGGAAACTAGTCCAAGGCAGGCTCCCCTGATGTGGATGTCCTACCTCAATTTAGAGCCCCAGGAAGCAGTTACTTTGAGTGGCCTCGGGGAGGAGCTATTTCGAAATAGCAGCAGTGGAGTGTCCATGCTACCACTATTCCGAAATAGCTATTTTGGAAGAGGTTTTATTCCTCATGGAATGAGATTTACAAATGCCATAATAAGATGCCTGTTATTTTGAAATTATTTCCAAATAACTGGCTAGCTGTGTAGATGCTTGCATAGTTATTTCAGAATAATGGACGTTATTCTGAAATAACACTGCTCGTAGACGTACCCTCCCAGAAAGGGTCAGACTAGATCTACAGACTGGTACCTTCTGGCCTTAAAAATCCTATGAATAAAATTAATGAATGGATGTGAATCACTCAGTATGTCTACACCACCTGAGGCAGTGAGCCTGAGTCAACAACCTCAGGCTTGAGCTACCATGATAAAAATAGTATAGATGTTACAGTTCAAAATGCAGTTTGGACTCTAAGCCTAGAGCCCAGGTCACAACTTCACAATGCTATATTTGCAGCTCATTTTAGCATGATAGTGTGAGCCCCTCTCTGGCCTGGGAGGATTGCTGCCATGGGCTGTGTAGATCATACCCTCAGATACTACAGTGCTGAGTGGCAAAGAAAAACTTACAAATAGACAACCATCTCCAGTGTCTCTCTGTTCAACTTGCTGTGTAAAGCTGAATATGGTCTCCAAAGAACAGGTATTTAATTCTGTTGATTTGTCAAAATTTGATTAATATTTTACCAATATTCCAGCTAGCAAAATATTTGTTTAATAAAGCATATGAAAAGTAATGATGAGAAGTTTAAGAACAAAAGATCGTGGAAGAAATTGCCTATAAGGGACGCTTGCCCCTAATGGACTGGAAGGTCTGAAGCTAGCCTACCCTGCTTACCAAATGAGCTACACCCTAGAAAGAAAAGGCAATGTCCTTATAAAAACAAGCAGTGAGAAACTCAGGGAATGAGAAGGGGTTCTACACACAAAAAAAACACATTAGCTTCAGGGAAATCATTAGCATCAGTGACCAAGAGAGGCTTCTGTGGGAAAACCTGACTGCATTTGGGTCTGCAGCTGGAAGACAGATGACTGATCTCCAGCCAAATTAAACCTGGGGTGATGATTGAATCAGAGGAGGGAAGAATAAGCAGGGCCCAGTTTGAAGCAGTTATAAAGACTGTTTATCTTGGACAAACATGGAAGTGATACCATTGAATTCTGTTCATGACCAACTGTTGCCAGCCTGAGTGGACGTGGTGAAGGTTGAACCACAGGAACTGGAAAGAAGTGCTGAAGCCTGAGAAGGAGGTATGTGAGATTTCCTTAGTCAAGGGGAGCCGGGTCTGATCAAGAGAACCACTGAAAACTATGTGCAAGATTCAATAAATAGACTGCACCCTAAGTGCATAATTTTATTTGAAATACTGTGATCTGTACTGTATTTAAGGAACCCCGAAGAGATGGAAACAGAAGTAGAGTGCCACATATGCGACCTCTGGCAATGCAGGAATATTCAAGAGACAACTGCTTTCTTACATGGCTTTTAAAAATTGTCAGTATTGTAAAATACTATTCATGATATTTTTAAACCAAAAATATTTATTCAAAGCTCTGGTTTTCTGAGAACTTGGATTTCAAAGTAAACAAACTTTCAATAATGTTTGATAATTTTAAGTTACTCACATACTTAAAGATAAGCAAGCCTTTTGCTCAGTCTGGGCCAGAATTTAGCATATTCAAAACAGCTGAGTACACTTTGGCTAATTAATTGCGGCAGTTCTCTGTCCCAAAGTAGTCAGGAATTGGGGGGAAAGAGGAAATGTTCAGAATATTACATTGGCAAGTCTGAAACATTATTTGAAAATTATCTGTTCTGTAGCTTCTCTAAAATCATATGCAAGTCTCAAAGTGAAGTTAGTTGATTTCAAAACAGATCTTTAATTATTATTAAAATATAGTGTGAAGAAAATTTGTGTCAGACGATACAATAGTTTAACTTGCTTTGGTTTTTTAAAGCTTTCATACTTGTACACCAACATTACCTACAAACTGTTCATAGTGGCAAAGAAATTATTTAACTAGGAAACATGCCATAAATGAAAATCTATACTTCATGTTTATTGGAGTCAAACAGGGCTAGTATAGCAAATAAAATGCACACTGTGAAGTCTAAAATAAGGTCCCATTCCATAGTTAAATAGTTATATCACAAATATTTTATAAATAGCAATTCTGAGGGTGTAAGTATCAAGTTCTCAAGATTATTAGCCTCTTTTACTGACATGTAAGCTCTAGACCTCTCAAGAAACCATCAGCAGTGCTATTTTCAAATAAGTGTTTTTTTCCCCTTTTAATATAAAAAGTCCTAATGGATGACTAAAAGGCAATGCTAGCTTTCAGATACAGTGTGCAAGAGTCACATCTCCACAGGACTGTTCTATTGAAGTCTTTGAGAGTCTATTTACTTCATTGATTTTAATAGCGGTTTAGAATGTCATAGTCTAATCTATTTCCTGCTTCAGAACAAAGTAATATAGGAATAAGGACTATTTCAATTCATTTGCCTTTCTTCAGTGATAGTCAGGAAATGTAAACTTCAAAGGGATTCTAGTTCTATTTAGTCTGCTTCTTTCCTGAAGAGAATCATTATCCTTGCAAAAGACCTCTTGCACTAAATACCTAGCCCATTCAGCCTCCAAACAAAAGCCTTATCTTATAAAAGTGTGAATATAGTATCAAGCGTAGAAAAATTAATGTGTACAAAATAGTGTTTTGAGTTTAGGGTGGATCTGTCCATCTATGTCAAATCACCTCCTATACAGCTTCATTCTGGAATCCTTCTGAAATGAAAAAGTTGAATGACAGCAGGAAATGAAATCTTTCTGCTGTTTTAGAGTGTAACAAGGTGCAGCTCACCGCCACGGCACCTCCTGCTGGTCCCTGAGGAATTAGCTGGAGCACCCCCTTCCAGCCAGTGTCTCGCCTGCTCTTACCTGTTTATTTGTTAATGGCTTGGCCACCTTACATTAGGACCCGCATCCCTCCCAGACAGTGGTACCCTTCCCTAAGAGTACTGCCCTGCTGCAGTGTCCCCATACTCTGGGGTCCTCCCCCACAGAGAATGCCCCTAGCCCCCTATACCCACCTTGCCTCAGTGACCCTGCTGCCAGTCATCATCTATCCCCTTAACTCAGGGGCAAACTGCAGCCTGAAATGGCCACTCATCATAGGCAAGGGGATATAGACCTGCTGCCTTTGCCTTCCCTGGCTGACACCCTTCAGCCCTAGTACCCCTCAGGCCCTTGTTGCTGGGCCTCAGCCTAGGATTGCTCAAGCCAGGGCTCCCCTGGCTCATCCCACCTTTCCCCAGCCCTGCTCTGTGGGTGGTACCTATGCTAGCAGGCAGCTAGGTCCTTCTCTCTTCAGAGCTGGAGTATGTCTGCTGCTTGCTTTCAGAAGCCCTTCTTATACGGTCTAGCCAAACCCTGATTGGAGGTGAGCTAGAGTCAGCCAATTGGCTCCCAGGAATACAGAAAATATGGGTCAATTTGCCCATTTAAGAAAAAAATCAGGACACCTGCAAGAGGGCTTAAACACAGAACTGTCCATTTAAAAATGGAACTTCTGGTCACCCTAACTCTCACTGTAACTTAACATGGCAGCTGGTACCACTCTGGTTTGTCCAGCATGCTGGAGGGGCTGCTGAGCAAAGTTTCAGGGAATGATGCTGTCATCTTGAGCAGGTTTCAAATGGGGTTCCTGAAGCAAACCGCCTCTTTTGCCCTCCACTCCCCCACTATTTTGGGAAACCTGCCAATAGCATGCGTTGTCCACCACATACATATGGCTATGAACACCACTGATTGCCTCATTTATCTTCACCTGGTTTGAGGTTACCCCTGGGGCTTATTATGCCTAACTCATGTCAGTTGGGATGATGCCCAGAGCAGCAACTTGCCTAAAGGTGCTTTCACAGCAAAATGAGTCATCTCTAAGGCAGATGAGGGCCTCTTGGCCATCCCTAAAATAGATTACATGATGACTTCATGTTCATTAACAGAGCTCAGTAATCCACAGGTCTAACCAAGGAATATAGGCCTCCCAATGACAGCAAAGATTCTGGTCTGCTCAACTTCATTAGCTTTCTTGGAGTATCCCCCATGGTTTTGAGGTTGACAACCTGCTCTTGTGCCTGTTTCAGTCTCAGCTTGTTCCTGCTTCAGCACTGCTCTACCGCCATTGATTTCTGCTCTGACCTAACCCCTGTGTCTGGTCTCCAGCCCAAATACTAGTACTGTTCCAACCGCTAGAACTGACCATACACTTCAGCTTCTGACACCTCCAGAGTTAGGTAGAAATTAAATCAGCCATTTTGAGGATCTCAATGGCTCCTAACTCCTTTTATAGATCTATCTAAGCTGAGATCCCCAGAGAAGGTGCAATTTTTATCATTTCTCTTCTCCAGCAAAGCATACTCCCTTCACCTTTATTCTACCTCAAAACTACTCCATGAGCAATGTGCAAAACTAACATTGTGTTCTTCCTTCAATATGACCCAAAGTGGCACTTAGTGGGAAGTTAACTCTCCATGCTCATTCATTCTAGACTCTTTTCTGACTCTGCCAACAAGGGTGCTAATTACAGCCAAATGTAGCAGCAGGTTTACATGATAGGAACTCAAGTTCACTGATTTGAACCAAGACCAACTATACATTTCATATAGTTCTGTTACAAAACTCACCATCCCAGAGGTGCCCCCTCACAGAAAGATCTGGCATTGACGTGACTCTGCCCAGCCCCCCTTCTTCTGGTTCCAGTGAGCTGCTAAGATGACTTGGCCCTCCAGCCTGGACACATTCAATTACAGTCCCTCTTCCAAAGTCAAAACCAAATGGTGTCTAGGGTTGCCAGATGGTTTAACCAAAAATACCGAACACCCTTCCCCCCCTCCCCCCCCCAAAAAAAAAACACCTGGGGAAAAATTCTGTTGGAAAAAAGGGGGAAGGGGGGAGACCAAAGTTGTTGAGCAAAGGACTCCAGGAGTTAAGCAAAAAAACAAAAACAAAATTTTAAAAAAGCCCAGCATGGCCCCTTTAAGAATAGGGGCTGGGCTTTGCCTCTTCTAACAGGCAGCTGGCGGCCATCTTCTCTCCCTGCTCCGGACCAGACAGCCCCCCCTGCAGAACCAAGTAAGCAGGGCGGGCAGTCTGGGCCTGGTTGCTGAGTGTGTGTAGGGTTGCCAGGTGTCCGGTATTCACCTGGACAGTCTGGCATTTTCACCTCCTGGCCGGGGAAAAAAAAAACACCAGAAAATACTGGATGTTTTAGGTGTCCGGTATTTTCTGAATTTTTTTTTTTACCGGACAGGAGGCGAAAATACCAGACTGTCCGGGTTAATACCGGATACCTGGCAACCCTATTGGTGTCCCACAAATCAAAAGAAATAAACACAAGTTCTTCTACCCCTCCTAGGCTTGTCTTCATCTTCCAAGGTAAACATAACAGAATGTACCACCCTTTGGGCCTCAGCTTTCTTCAGAGGCTTTTTTTTCCCCCTCTATCATGCTATGCAGAGTTCTTCTCTGCTTCTTTTACAGAGCTGTCTTCCTGAAGGCCTAGCTCCCCTCAAGCCACTGACTCACCAGGCTCTCTCTATAGTATCCTTTCCCCCCTTGTCAGCTTCTTCCTAGATGAGATTTTTACCCCATCTGTCTAGTGAGCTTTCTCAAGGCCCATCTAAAGGCCTCCTTTTCTCTGACCTCAGTTGTGGCTAGCCTAGAGGGAAAACATCCTCCTTCAGGCACCTCCCCTAGCAACTGAATCCCTGCCTATAGCTCTTCACAGAGTCTTCTTCTCATCTGCATCCAATTAGTAAACATGGTTGGCTAGCCACAGAACATCAGCCCTTAGAGGTAGGCCACCCATAAAAAACCTTAGATTAGTTGTAAAAGTTGTTTATTTGTTGTAATTTGTTGTTTGGAAAAGAAGAGTTCAGGTGAGTCAAAATATTTCATGGGACACTACAGCCAGTGTTAATAACTAGTCATTACCAGCCTGCAGCCTTATCTGCAATATCTGTTGTTCATATATCAAGAGATACCATTACATGCAGTTACCTTCTTTAAAATGTCATAGAGTTTGAGCTATAAATAAGTGTGTGTTTTAAAATGTATGATTAAATACTTTTCATTAAATGCTCACTTTTGTTATTTTTATATACCTCATTCAGGGCAAAGAAATGCACAGAAATATCATTTTGAAAATCATGGTTTGGAGACAGAGATAGCAGAACGTTCAATATTTTACACAAATGCTAGGAGTCTGACTAATAAGATGGGTGAACTAGAGTACCTTGTATTAAAGGAGGAGATTGACATAATAGGCATCACTGAAACCTGGTGGAATGAAGAAAATCTGTGGGACACAATCATACTGGAATATAAAATATATCGGAAGGATAGAGCAGGCCGTGTGGGTGGCGGAGTGGCACTGTATGTGAAAGATAATGTAGAATCAAATGAAATAAAAATATTAAATGAATCAACATGTTCAACAGAATCGCTATGGATAGTAATTCCATGCTCCAAAAATAAGAATTTAGCCGTAGGGATATATTATCGACCACCTGACCAGGACAGCGATACTGACATTGAAATGCTGAGGGAGATTAGAGAGGCTACCAAAATAAACAACTCTATAATAATGGGGGATTTTAAATTATCCCCATATTGACTGGATACATGTCACCTCAGGAAGAGAAGCAGAGATAAAATTTCTTGATACCTTAAATGACTGCTTCTTGGAGCAGCTGGTACAGGAACCCACAAGGGGAGAGGCAATTCTCGATTTAGTCCTGAGTGGAGTGAAGGATCAGGTCCAGGAGATAACCATTACAGGACCGCTTGGGAATAGCGACCATAATATAATAACAATCAACATTCCTGTGGTGGGAAGAAAACCTCAGCAAGTCCAGAACTCTGGCATTTAATTTCAAAAAGGGGAATTACACAAAAATGAGGAGGTTAGTTAAACAGAAATTAAAAGGCACAGTGACTAGAGCCAAATCCCTGCAAACTGCATGGAAAATTTTTAAAGACACCATAATAGAGGCCCAACTTAAATGTATACCCCAAATTAAAAAACATAGCAAGAGACCTAAAAAAGAGTCACCGTGGCATAACCACCATGTAAAAGAAGCAGTGAGGGACAAAAAGGCATCTTTTAAGAAGTGGAAGTCCAATCCTAGTGAGATAAATACAAAAGAACATAAACACTGTCAAATCAAGTGTAAAAATGTAATAAGAAAAGCCAAAAAAGATTGAGGAACAGCTAGCCAAAAACTCAAAAAGAAATAACAAAATGTTTCTTAAATACATTAGAAGCAGGAAGCCTGCTAAAAAACCTGTTGCTCTCCTAGACAATCGAGATATAAAAGGAGCAATCAAGGACGATAAAGCCATTGCGGAGAAACTAAATGATTTCTTTGCTTCAGTCTTCACGGCTGAGGACGTTATGGAGATTCCCAAATCTGCACCGTCCTTTATGGGTGATCAATCTGGGACGGTTCCTCAGATTCAAGTGTCATTAGAGAAGGTTTTAGAACAAATAGAATAACTTAATGTCAACAAATCTCCGGGACCGGATGGCATTCATCGAAGGGTTCTAAAAGAACTCAAATGGGAAATTGCTGCACTATTATCTGTGGTTTGTAACCTATCCTTTAAATCGGCTTTCGTACCTAATGACTGGAAGGTAGCCAACGTGACACCAATATTTAAAAAGGGCTCTAGAGGCGATCCTGGAAATTACAGACCGGTAAGTCTAACTTCAGTACCGGGCAAATTAGTCGAAACAATAGTAAAGAATAAAATTGTGAGGCACGTAGAACAACATAATTTGTTGGACAAAAGTCAACATGGTTTCTGTAAAGGGAAATCATGTCTTGCTAATCTGAGTTCTTTGAAGGGGTTAACAAACATGCAGACAAGGGGAATCCAGTAGATATAGTATACTTAGATTTTCAGAAAACCTTTGACAAGGTCCCTCACCAAAGGCTCTTGTGTAAATTACATTGCCATGGGATAAGAGGGAAGGTCCTTTCATGGATTGAGAACTGGTTAAAAGACAGGAAACAAAGGGTAGGAATAAATGGTAAATTTTCAGAATGGAGAGGGGTAATTAGTGGTGTCCCCCCAAGGGTCAGTCCTGGGACCAATCCTGTTCAACTTATTCATAAATGATCTGGAGAAAGGGGTAAGCAGTGAGGTGGTAAAGTTTGCAGATGATACCAAACTGTTTAGGATAGTCAAGACAAAAGCAGACTGTGAGGGACTCCAAAAAAGATCTCACCAAACTGAGTGATTGGGCAACAAAATGGCAAATGAAATTTAATGTGGATAAGTGTAAAGTAATGCACGTTGGGAAAAATAACCCCAACTATACGTACAGTATGATGGGGGCTAATTTGGCTATGACAAATCAGGAAAGAGATCTTGGAGTTATCGTAGATAGTTCCTGAAAACTTCCACACAGTGTACAGCGGTCAAAAGGCAAATAGGATGCTAGGAATTATTAAGAAAGGGATAGAAAATAAGACCCAGAATATCTTACTGCCCCTGTATAAAACTATGGTACGCCCACATCTTGAATACTGTGTACAGATGTGGTCTCCTCACCTCAAAAAAGATATTTTGGCCTTGGAAAGGGTTCAGAAAAGGGCAACTAAAATAATTAGGGGTTTGGAACGGGTCCCATATGAAGAGAGGTTAAAATGACTGGGACTTTTCAGTTTAGAAAAGAGAAGACTGAGGGGTGATATGATAGAGGTATATAAAATCATGAGTGGTGTGGAGAGGGCGAATAAAGAAAAGTTATTTATTAGTTCCCATAATAGAAGAACTAGAGGACACCAAATGAAGTTAATGGGTAGCAGGTTTAAAATTAATAAAAGAAAGTTCTTCACACAGCATGTAGTCAAACTGTGGAACTCCTTGCCAGAGGAGGCTGTGAAGGCTAGGACTATAACAGAGTTTAAAGAGAAGCTAGATAATTTCATGGAGGTTAGGTCCATAAAAGGCTATTAGCCAGGGGATAGAAATGGTGTCCCTGGCCTCTGTTTGTCAGAGGCTAGAGAAGGATGGCAGGAGACAAATCGCTTGATCATGGTCTTCGGTCCACCCTCTCTGGGGCACTTGGTGCTGGCCACTGTTTGCAGACAGGCTACTGGGCTAGATGGACCTTTGGTCTGACCCAGTACGGCCGTTCTTATTTTATTTAAAATATTAAATACAAACAACCTTTTCCAAGGCACTGTCGAGGCATTATGCAGTGTTTTAGCCAAATGACTCACTTAGCTAAAAACCTGCATACAATTTGGAAAATTTACCCCTAAAATAATGTAGATTGTTTTCCCAGGAAAAGAAGAGAAGGCACAAAATTAGGATGAGGTTTTCAGTTGCACTTTCACGGTATATTCTATTGCTTTTGTGGGTTTATATCTGAATTGACCTGCTATGGTGATTTGGTTTTGCATATTAATCCCTTAGGGTGTATCCACACTGCACCCGTAGCTCAAAATAAGCTGCACAATTTGAGCTATGCAAATTGTGTAGCTTATTCTGTAATATGGCACTATCTACATAGCACCATATTTCAAAATAACCCGCTATTCCAAAACATCCCTTTACTCCTCGTGGAATGAAGTTTACAGGGCCATCGGAATAGCAAGCCCATTATATTTCAAAATAACGGGTGCGCTGTTAAGATGCAGGAAAGCTATTTCTGGATACCTCTGGTGTCCTGAAATAGCGTTGCAGTGCAGACATTGCAGTGTAGGTGTAGCTTTAGAGTTTTAAAAGATAATTAATACTTAGGCTGTATATAATCTTGACTACATTTCCTAGGCTGGATTCACTGAGGGCACTTTTCAGCATAAAGAACTGACCAGGTCCTGATGATGGAAACTGACAGAAGAGGAGGATATGGCAGTGCTCATCTGCTACATCTCCATTGTCTCTAGGAGGCTGTAGTGAGACAGCTCACAGCAAAGAGTGAGCAGCTTTGGTCTAGTTATGGCAAGTGCAGATTCATTGTCACTCCTTGACAGCTCCTATTGATGATGAAGCTGCAGCAAGATTTCCTCTCCTGGGAAAAATACCTGAAGATTTGTCTGTGCAGAGGAGAATACCAGTGGAGGTTGGAATGGGCCTGGATGGTAAAGGATATGTGCAGAAGATACAAATCACACAACTCTGGGGGTTATACTCAAATTAAACAATAATGGAGTGTGTCAGAGGTCTCCATTATGATTGGTTCCATTGCTATATTCCCCTATATTATACAAATCACCAAGTAAAGCATCTTGAGTATTTCCAGTTTCCTCAAAGTCAATTTTTGTGTTCACCTAGTACTCACTGCACTGTTGGAGTATATGAAAGCCAATGATTCTGCAATCTTTTAAGAGCATTGATTCTCATTCTTATGAGAAGTATTTAGCTCATTTTCTAGGATTAGATTCAGAATCCTGACTAACTGAGTTACAGAAGCACATAGAGCCATTCAGACTAGACATATGTTGTCTAACTTACTCAATCCATTTTATATTGGACTAAACAAAATGTCCAATAATCTGAGTTGTGGCCCTTTTTATAGCTCTCTCATTTGTCAGCTGATATATGTATAATTATCTCTGCAGAGTCAATATCAATAATCCCCACTATCACAATCACATCCCATGTATTATCTTTGTACATATTCATTGGTTAAATTAAATCTTGATATGTACCTGTCAAATAAATGTATCAATTTAGTCATATAACTGTTATTCCCTTGATATCATGCAACAATCTTCATACTTATTTCTAAATTTTTATAGTTTATTTTTGGTCTTTTCACAAATTTTGAAGTTTCCATCCTTCTTATTTTTAATATACAATTAGGTGGCTGTGCTGTCTGCTCGCTACACTCATCTACCCCTCTCTTTCTGGCCGCTTTCGCTTTGCTGAGAAAGCCCATTGACACTGATGACGTGATGATGTCATTCTGTCACCCAGCAGGAACATTCTGTTGTCCGGTTCTTTTTATTAGTAGTATTCCACATGTTTTCTAAAAGATAAATGACATTAGGAACTATACAGTCTTCTTCTCCACCCCTCGCCCAAAAACAGCAACAACAACAACAACCCACCCCACACCTCATTCCACAGCAATAAGCCAAATAAATGACATGCAGGTTGAACCACTCTAGTCTGACACCCTCAGGCCCTGACCAGTACCAAACCAGAGACTTTGCCAGAACACAGGAGCTAATGCTCCTAGACAATATTGACAACACTAGCATCGTTTACTGGGCTCTTAGAACACATTTAAGGGTAAATTAGTGCTAAGTAACAGCACAGAAAGCAGAGTCAGACTGGTGGCTGTAAACAAACATTATGGGACCTGGCCAAACCCATGATACGTGGGCATTCGGCTAATTAAAATCATGCCAGATCACTGATGTTGCCTAACCAGAGAGTGCCAAAGCAGGAAGGTTCAACCTGTTGTAATTTTACATATTATCAGCCTCTTATACATATACAGCCCAACTCTAACATGGAACTGTATTTCTTAAGTTATAAGAGGTATTTTGGAGATCTAAATTTTGTTTGCATTTACAAACAAACTTGATATTTGTTGATATTAAAAGCTTGGCTGACAGCTGTTGATATCATATACTTACATTTCTGTAAAGCATTTGAGTTATTGTAAACATTCTGATTCAGAAGTTAGCACTGTACAAAATCATCTACCCACATTCCATGAACTAAAAAATGTCTAACAGATGCATCCAAGAATATAACTGGAGAAGAGTCATCTACTGGGGGCATGAAGGGATCCATTCTTGGCCCAGTGCTGTATAATGTTTTTGTTCATTATCTATAACAAAACAATCATTGTGTGTGTGACTTCAGCTTCCTCTTTTGTTTTTCCCAGGTCTTTGGAATCACCAATATTCTAAGCGGCTTCTTCCCTCTCATACACATTTCTCCTTGGCTCCTGAGGACTCCACTCAGAATGACTCCTCACTATGCTAAATACACTGAGATTCTGTCCCTTGAGTAATCAGCAACAGTATTGTACAGAGTCCTGTACACAGGTGATACCAAAGGAAATAAAACAAGCCCTATTTAAGGAATGACACAACAATAACAGTATGACTAGACTTGGAAATTTATGGTAAACAGAACACCAGAAGCTGAGAAAGGAAGGGCCTAACCTTAAATAATAATTAACCAAAATTTATGAACAAACTCCCCAGTTCCTTCTAGAGGCAGATAGTCCAAATGAAGTCACATGTCCTGAGGTGGAGTACTAAAGCACAGACTAGTTAAAGTCTTTTTTTTAAAAACCTCATGGGGGCAGTCTTTTCCTGATACCAGCCAGGCTCACCAGTTTCCCTGGATACCTCATGGGGGTCTTATTGGGTAGCTGCTCCTGGGTTGAATCTCTCCCTCTCTGGATGCCAGTCACTGCTGGAGCTACCAAAAAACTGTAGCCAGAGTCTCAGAGCAGTACAAACTTCCTCTGGGAGGAGTGTGAACTTAGCAGGGACTCCGTGAGCCACACTGTGTGTGTGTCCCAGCTTCTACATTTAAAAATGCTCTTTCAGATTGACACCCCTTCCCCATGAACTTGCTGAAGGCTGTCATTGGTCCAGTGAGCAGCTCATCCAGATCAACACATACAAAAACGTACATAATTGGCCCCTGCAGAGATTTCTATTTCTTCTGCCCCTATATAAACATGCGAGGATCGGACAGGTTTGGTAGACATCTTTGTTGAGGTCATAGAATCATAGAATACTAGAACTGGAAGGAAGTCATCAAATCCAGTCCCCTGAATTCATTGCAGGATCAAGCACCATAGAGACCATTCCTGAAAGGTGTTTGTCTAACCTGCTCTTGACCTCCAATGATGGAGATTTCATAACATCCCTAGGCAATTTATTCTAGTACTTAGCCACCCTGCCAATCAAGAAGTTTTTCCTGAAGTCCAATCTAAATCTCCCTTGTTGCAATTTAAGCCTATTGTTTCTTGTCCTATCATCAGACATTAAGGAGACTAATTTTTCCTCCCTCCTCCTTGTAACAACCTTTTAGGTACTTGAAAACTTTTAGCAGCATTATGATAAACTTAGAAAACAACAAAAACATGTAGATGGTATCATGAGCTTTCATGGGCCCACAAAAGCTCATGATACCATCTACATGTTTTGTTAGTCTTTAAACTGCTACCAGACTCTTTGCTGTTTTCTAGGTTTATCCTGTATGACTAACTTGGCTACCCCCTGAAGCAGCATCATGATCAGTCTTTTCCAAATTAAACAAATCCAATTATTTCAATCTTGTTTGACTTTTTTTACACAAATCCATGCTGACTGTTGGAAGGTCCATCATTGGCTATTAGCCAGAATGGGTAGAAAAAGTGTCCCTAGCCTCCATTTGTCAGACGCAGAGAATGGGTGGCAGGGGTGGAATCACTTGATGATTACCCATTCTCTTCATTCCCTCTGGCAGTGCCTAGCATTGACCACTGTCAGATGTGTTAGATGGACCTTTGGTCTGACCCAGTATGGCCATACTTATGTTCTTGTGTTCACAGAGGCTCAAAATGGGCCTTCAGAAGATAAAAAAACCCAAAAAAACAGAACAAAACAAAAAAAACAAATGTAGGTTTTATAAATTCCTACAGAGTGAAAATGGTTCTTACAATAGAGGGGACCTTAATCTAGTTGACAAAGCAATAACAAGATCAAGAAATAGGGATCGAATTATTAACAATAAGGGTAAATCACTATTGGATACTCTTATCTAGCTACTTGGTACATTCACCATTGAATTAAATCTTTCAGTCAGTATGGGATATAAATCTAAAATATATGCTTTTGCTAAAAAAAATGGGCTTAACACAGTAGTTACAGGGTGAAATTCTATGCCCTGTGATTTGCAGAAAGTCAAACTAGTTGATTATTCATAGTGGTCCCTTTTTGGCCTCAGAATCTATTAGCTATCTAAAGTATTGAAGATGACGCTCAGATATGTCCTTTTACTTTGTTATTTCTAGTCATCAAAAGCATGCTAGATACAATCAAATCACAATCTCTCTCAGTATTCGTACAACAGCTAGATTCTGTCTATCTTATGCACAGCGCATCAGTAGTAGCGTGGTCTACGAGCAGTCCTACTACTTAATAATTTCTTAACCAGAATCTGGCCCTTGGACTGTAGTTTTATACAGGATGCCATGCTAGTTTGGACTGTGATTTTAAAACCAAGATCTTGGTCAGCTGTGCTCACCAACAATCTTGTGGCTTTCTGCAACAGTAGGGCTGTTAATCTTGGCAAAAATCCAGTTTGAACAACCACATTCATCCCCCTAACAAATACCCCACACATTCCAGTTTCAACTAAGTACTGTGTTGTTCTTCACTGCCTATCTTAAACTGTTTAATGTTGCTGTTCTTTCAGATAAAGTTAAAATCCGTATTAAACAAATATGAAGTTTCACCCCATAATTAGTTGTATTTCTGGTGGACTATAATATTTGTAGCACAAAAGAGATAATACTTTGGTACCTTCCAAGAGTAAAGCCATTATATGTACGATAGTCCATAATTATTCCTCAGTTTTTTGGTGGATGATAAAAGCAAGTGAGGAAAAAACCTCCATCTTCCAAAGGCACTGGATATCTGTGGCTAAAAAATATATCAGTTAAAATATAAGGAACTTTGATTAGAAAGGTAGATTCAAAAATATTATCTACTCTACCAATGTAATACACAACTACATTCATATTGCTATCTCCTTCATTCCCTTTCAGTCTAGTTATATGTTCTGTGCATTTATCACAGAAAAAGAAGTAGCAGTGAACAGTTAAAAATAAAGAATTTAAAATTAACTAGTAGACGTTTCATTTTTAAAGTTTTAAAATAAATAGCTACCAATTTGTCATTATAGTAAACAGACAGGCCCCCCTATTTCCTTGGAAAATAAAACACCAGTGTCATGGAATTGATTTCCCAAAATTCCTATAATTTCTGATAATTTTAAGTTAGAAAGAGAAAATCATTTAAAAAATATCTGACAGTTAACTGGAATTGTTAGCAGGATTATTTGCCTACAGGTTACACTGCTGGGGAACAACCTCATTAATTGTAAAGCACAATTGA
Organism: Rafetus swinhoei; assembly: GCA_019425775.1. Classification (NCBI taxonomy): domain Eukaryota; kingdom Metazoa; phylum Chordata; order Testudines; family Trionychidae; genus Rafetus; species Rafetus swinhoei. The sequence continues at coordinate 59,599,844 of CM033449.1, forward strand.
ACGGATGTTTTATTTTTGGATTACAAATAGGAATTTTCAGTCACTGACCGTGTAAAGAGTTATTTAGACTATATTATTTACTCTGCTTTAATTTACTGCAGAATATCCAACAAGAAGGAATGTTACTATGATCTCTTTACTGTGGCACTATTGCCAGCCCTTCCAGATGATGATTTCTGTTATTTTTACAGGCCCAGAAAAGCTATTTCAGCTGTGCCAAACATAGGACTAGCAAAGGGTAGTTTCTAGGCATTTTTAGAAGTGCCTCTATCACACCTCCCCACGCATGTATAAAATTTTACAAGCATGCACATACTCTTCTGCAGGTTCTAATGCCTGTTTTTGATCTCAAGTCTGATGCTTCCAGGCTCCATGTGCACAAATATTAGAAATTGCACTCACAAAGCCCATTCACCTCAATTGTTTGGGGGGGAAGGGCAGGGTGCAGATTCTAACAAGTGTATCTTTGTAAGATTTAGTGAATTTCATGTGCAGTTTTGTGCACAGAGAATTTAGGGTCTGAAAAGTATCTTAGATTCCTAATAGGCATGGGACATAACCCATTAATGCTATGGGGTGTAATCTATGTACATTTTGGCCCTTGGGAATGAGAATATATAGGATATATTGTGAGACATAACTTCTCAGAGGTCAGAAAGTAAGAGGGGATCTGCATCCACATGAAGTCCCTAAATACAGTAAAAGGGACTCTGTTTTGTGGAATGGCCACATAGCCAAGATGTAGTCTTCTCATCAGCTGTACCAACATATACTTGTATAACAGATCATAACATGGCACTGAAGAGGAATCACAGAATCATTGGGTTGGAAGTAACCTCAGGAGGTCATTCAGTCTAATCCCCTGCTAAAGCAAGACCAATCTCAACTAAATCAATTTTTAGTTGGCTGGATGCCCAGTCATCATGGATGTGGTAAAGTTTTCCATGCTCCCATAAAGTTTGTTTACAGCCCCCAGACCTGGCTCTCAGTGTTCTCTGCTGTTTCTTAATTTACCTCTACATGTCTTGTAAAAGCCCAGTAAGCAATGGAAGTGCTGGTAATGCTAATGGGTGGTTGGTGAAGGCATGCTATGTTCTGTGTGATTTCTGAATTAATTCAAACAAACCCAAATTGATACCGTAGGTCTTTATGTCATTACAAGGTCTTGACTCTGCATAGAAACTCAGAGCAAAAGCTAACTTTCTCTCTTCAGTCACCCTCACTTTCTGGGGACTCCAGCTGATATTTCAATGGGAATTTCTATTGATGAAATTATGCCACGGGAAGATATAGTGCACAATACATGCACTCAATTTTCATAAAATTTGACAGTACTAAAATGCTGTTGTGGAACAATTTAAATATTTTATTCCATAAGCTCAGATATGTAACATAAGAGGCAAGAGAATGTTTGTTTTAAAAGTAAAAAGGCTGTGATTATTTCACTATAATCAGCTAGTTTTAAAAAGCATGCCAAGTAGCTAACTAGAGGTAGGTGGCTGAGCTAAGGATGGTGGCTTGCATATACTGGCCATACTGTATCCAAACTCCTACTTACAGTTCAGGTGCACCCTCTCAGTGATCCAATTACGTTATTTTCCCACAGACAGAAGGATTGCTGGGCTCTGAGGTACTCTGCCTAGTGACCAACCCCCATTTGTCACAAGTCTCTCGCTGGAAGTGTTTCCACCTGACTACCCACTTGTGAGGTTGCAGATTGGACTGGGCTGAGGTAACGAAAATAAAGGGCAGTATAGGCGCATTTTCCTCTACTCCAGCTGAACATTCATCAACTAAACTTCTCTCCTAATTGGTGAGGTGGGGATGAGACTCAAGGATCCTGTAATTCTTCCTGTAAGGAAGCATGGATTGAATAGGAAAGAGAGATATGAAGGGATGAAAGGTTTCCTGAGTAAGGACAGCAGAATCAGGCCCATATTTGTTGCCTCATTCACTCTTCCTTCTTTTATTTTCAAAGACCTGTTTTCTTCTCTCAATTACCCCCCGCAAAAGAAAAAAAAAACCAAACCAAACCAAACACGTCATAGGCTCAAAGAAAACCTTTGCCATAAACATAATTTTGCTTAAGCGGCTTTTACACTTCAATGGTGGGGACTGAAACATGGAAAATGTACACATCTCTGGCACCAAAAACATCAAAGAAGAGAAACTGATTTCCAGAAGGCAGAACTCTAGGTTGATTAGATTTGGCTGAACACCATGAAAGTGACCTAGACAGATCTAATTAAATCCATGACAAGAAATACTCAAAGAAAGTGAAAAAAAAAAACCCAGCAAAAAAGAAAAGAAAGTCAGAGGTTGTGGATGGCTGACAATGATGGTTGAGGTTCCTGACTAAGACATAATAATGTCGTAAGTACTCTTCCCTTTGAGAAAGATTCTTTATTATGAAATTGTGCACATTTGCTGAGGGCATCACAGATACAGAATTGACAACAGCTTCTGCACTATCTTCATAGAGACTTTTTCCAAGTTAATGTAAATTCTGATATAAAATTATCAGTAAAGAGAAATCGTAGAGGACGAAATCATTACAATCAATTTCTGTGAAGTGGTAAGTACTATCAGCTGCCACTTGCCATAGTGGTTTATAAAACTGAGTCCTCACATACCAATTATTTGTTTCCAAACATTTTATTAAATAGCTTTATGAAGCTATTGTTATAGTAGAGGCCTCAATCTAACAAATTACTGTTATTCAAAGTTTTGCTCTAATTTATTATTGAAATTATACAGTTCTTTATACATGAAAGAAAAGAATAATTTAATTGTTTCCTTTTGCATCTCCTTAGTTCATATCTGATTCTTCAGATTCCCCTTTTGAAGCGCAAATCAATGTAAAGTCTTATTCCTATAGGTTGTACCTCCCTTAACCAGGACTCCCTGCTCTGGCAACATCCATGGTCCAACATGGACTACGACGTTCCTGAACCACAGAGCCCAAGAACAGGGAGGTCTGGTGGCAGGGCAGGAGCACAGTAGGAGGCACCGGCAACCCAGGGTGTGTTGGCAGGTGGAAGAAACGGGCTGCACAGTGGGGAGTTCTGGTCCCAGCAGCGGAGCTCTAGCCCCAGCAGTGTCCAGAGAACACTTTTCCTAGCCGTGGAACTCCAGCCCTAGCCCTCTTCCCTAGTCCTATCTGCGCAGCTCCAGTCCCGGCCAGTAGGGTTGCCAGGTGTCCGATATTGACCCGGACAGTCTGGTATTTTTACCTCCTGTCTGGTAAAAAAAATTCAGAAAATATCAGACACCTAAAATGTCCAGTATTTTCTGATTTTTTCCCGGCCCGGAGGTGAAAATACCGGGTGCTTACCTGGTTCCGCAGGGGAGCTGTCTGGCCTGGAGCAGGAAGACAAGATGGCGGACGGCTGCTGGCAGCCTGTTAGGCCCAAAAAAGCTTCAAAAGCATTTCTTAAAGGGGCCATGCTTTTTTTTTTTTTGCTCAACTTTGGTCTTCCCCTTTTTTTGGGGGGGGGGGGGGGAGGGAGGTGTTCAGTATTTTTGGTTAAGCTATTTTGCAACCCTACTGGCCAGAGCCAGGCAGCTGCTGAGCTCCGACCCCAGCTATGCATCTCTGGCCATGGTGCTCAGCCCTGGCAGCAGTGAGGCCAGCAGCATCTAGGGCTAGCTGAAGCCCTAGCTGGGTGGTCGTGAAACCATAGGCTAGGAGGGGAGGGACCTTCTCCGGTCCAGCAAATCCCCTTGTTTGGGACCAGTCAGGTGCCAAGGGTGCCGGAACAGTGAGGTCTAACCTGTACTAATTTTTCATTGATCTGCTTCCAAAAATATCTAGTTAGTATTAGGATGCTCAGTATAGGCTTCAGTTTTTGACAAAGTTTTGCCTAGAAGTACTGTATTTGTCATAGCTAAAGCTAGTCAGTGTGTGTGTTGTGTGACTTTTCAAAAAAAGTTAAACATTTACCATGTTGGTAAAGTTACTGCTAGCTACAAATGTCAGTATGTTGCTTTATAGTTTAGATTGGCAGCTTTATAATTAAACTTGGTGCTTAACAAGGTCAGAACCTTCCTATTTCATACTTTAATTAGTAAATTAACTCTCCAAAATTTACTCTTGAAACACTTAGAATTTTCCATTGAATATTTTGGGGTCAAAGATTTAGAAAACATGTTCTTGATCAATATTAGTGAGGGAGGCTTTTTTGCAATTTAAAGACTAACAAGATGGTTTATTAGGTGATGAGCTTTTGTGAGCCAGACCCACTTCCTCAGATCAAATTGTGGAAGAAAATTGGCATGACCATATATACCAAAGGGATACAATCAAAAAAAGTGAACACATAAAATTTACAAATCAGATTTTAGAATGGGGGTGAGGGGGAGGAGGTTAGTGTCTATGAGATAATGATATTAGGGGTAATATTATCTCATAGAGACTAATCTCCCCCCCCCTCACCCCTCCTCTGCTCTAAAATCTGATTTGTCAATTTTATGTGTGTTCACTTTTTTTGATTGTATCCCTTTGGTATATATGGTCATGCCAATTTTCTTCCACAATTTGATCTGAGGAAGTGGGTCTGGCTCACAAAAGCTCATCACCTAATAAATCATCTTGTTAGTCTTTAAAGTGCTGCATAGTCCTGTCTTTGTTTCAGACAAACCAGATTAACACGGCTACATCTCTATTACTTTTTTGCAATTTGGTTATGAGTTTTGTTTTATGAAAGGGTAAAGTGTGTGCACTCCTCTAGATGGACACATACAGCACTCAAAGTCCAAAGATCACCTAGACACCTACATTTGGATGTCATCTCCTTAAACCAATTTAAGCACCATTTTTAAATGCAACTAAATTCCAGCTATCCCTCTTATTTTAAAACACTATAAAGAGGGTAGTACACATCAATCTCACCTTGTCTTTTCTTGTTAGAAACTGTGGGATAGTAACTGTCATTTGCTATGTATTTGTACAGCACCTAGCACAAGGACACTGACTAACCTCTAGAGTAAAATATTGTTGTTTGTTGCCATTCATTTTAGCAAATATAATCTGATGGATATGTCAAGTTCCACCACTCATTTTTATATTGCAAAGCTGCCTAGTTTGCTTCCATGACACAGCAGTTCTGCTCCTCATATACCTCCTGCATAGATATTGTCCAGCACCACTTCTTCATCTCATGCTCCTGTTCACTGCAGATCTTGCAAAGCCCTGGTGTCTCTCCACCCCATAGTATTCCCATTCCTTGCTGCTCCCTCTTGCCCCACTTATACTTCCTGTTCCACTAATAGCTGTTTATAAAAAAAAAAAAAAAAAAAAAGGATACTGGGAAGTGAGGTTAAGGTATCACTGAGGATACCAGCAGAGCTTTGTGGGAAATTGACATGAAGCCCCTGTTGTGCTGATTTATGCCACTGTTAGCAATGCCTCCCTTTTCCTAAGAGCCAAACTCACATCTCTTTTCATTAGATAAATGCATTTTAGAAGCAACAGGGTAACTGATACCCATATCTAAAGTAAGTAGTATTATAGGAAGCATAATTTGACACCCTCAGACTATATCTGCCAAAAGGACTGACACCTTTATTAGTCTGATTAAACTTTGCTCATCTATGACAATTATATCACAATACTGTTTTTGATTTTGGGAAGTTGAACAATTTTGTAACAGGATGCAGGTTATGATTAACCTGTGGTTTATTAGCAACAGTGGCTTATCAAATGAGACTGATGCACCAGCAGATTCTATTCATAATACTACGTAAGCAACTGAATGAACAATATCTCTATTGACGTGTTGAAGGTGACTGAAAAAGCTATTTAAAGAACAAATACCATTATTGTAGTCAACATATAGTACAATGTATCACTTTTGTTTTCCACTCCTTCTTTTAGGCTTTGCTGAATGATAGTGATAATAAAGCTGATCAGATCCTGTAAAACTATTGTTCTTGAACATGCATATGAATTCTGACAGGCTGTTCAGTTTGTGCTTTGAACTCTATGGGCTGGATCCTCAACTGACAGAAAATGGCACAGTTTCACTGATGGACATGAACCCAATTACAGAAGGTGAGTTTCTGGCCCAGCATTCAAAGTGAGAAGTATAACTAACTTCCTACTCTGTGTAAGATTTACTTGAGAAACTCTAGAGTAAGAATTTGAAGAGTCCAGAGCTAACAATGCACCCGGATTTATAGTTTAATACTAATGCTGACTCATAGCCTTCCTGCAATCTGCACCTATTTCAGGTCCTGAGATATAGAAGTATTATTTCATAGTCATCATAGTGTCAATGTGTACTGTACCAAAGGGCACATGAATGACCTAGCCAGCTGTCATTTACCATAATGATCAAAACAGATGTTTTCTTGTTACCTTTTTCTGTAAAAATGTAATAAAAAAATCAAAAATTTATTTTCACAATCAAATAAGATTGCAGGGCAGAAACCTAATTTTTGTTTTACTGTTTTTAATATAAGTTCAAAACAGCAATGTGCTATTTCAAAAATAGGAACTTCAGCACAGGAAATGTATCCTTTAATGTCCCTAAAAAGTATTCTGTTTTACTCAGGGTTTGGCAGCCCCTACAGTTCTTGAGCAGCCTCTGAGGTTTGGGCTCCAGCAATGGGAGAGATGTCATGCTTCTCTGGCAGCTCTCCAACAGAGCCAGAGAGCTGGCCTTTTACAGTTCCACTTCCTAAATTTGTCCCACCCCACTGCTTCTGGTGTGGTGACAGCAGATATCTTGGTTCTGCCCAAGCAGTTGTGGCTCTCTCTACATCTGTCAGGACAGGAGACCACGCCTCCTTGCTACATGCCAGAAAATTGATTTGGAGAGTTCTGTTCCCAACTGGATGAAACATACAATGTGACCCATACATTCTATCAAACCAACCAGAACTATGCAAATCTGACTTTTACATTCCAAATACTCAATGAGCTGCTCGCAGAATTAGAGACCAAGATTTATTCACATAAATAGTTTGGTCAATATTTGTGATAAGTCGATACCCCTAAGAAAAATCAGAAGCTATTGACCAGCAATGCACAAATTGAAAGAGGCATAATTTGTCAAGCAAATTATTCACTATAGGTTGTTCAGATAGCATACTATTCATGAGGCATAGAGGTGGATAATAAAGCTATCACGGCATCAAGGAAGGTACAAATGAGGAAGGTATAAGAGGTCCACCATATTGACAGAGGAAGACAAATATATTATTAGGCAGCCCAACAGGGCACCCATAGAGTTGTCAAAGTACACATAAATCATGTGTTAACAGATAAAGAACAACAATTAGTAACTTGAGTAGATTAAATATAAAATTAAATTTCTAATCCAGCACTGCCAAATCTAAGCAGTCAAAAATTATTAGTCAGGCCCCCAAAATTACGAGCTTGGCTTAAAAATCAAACTTTTAAAATTATAATTTGGACTGAATTATTTCTGGTTTCTGAATATTTAGGTGTAAAGTTTTCAAAAAAGAACTGGATAAATTCATGGAGGTTAGGTCTATTAATGGCTACTAGCCAGGACAGGTAGGAATGGAGTCCCTAGCCTCTGTTTGTCAGAGGCTGGAAATAGATGACAGAAGAGGAATCACTTGATTACCTGTTCTGTTCACTCCCTCTGGGGCAGCTGGCATTTGCTATTGTCAGAATACAGGACCCTAGATGAACCTTTGGTCTGACACAGCATGGCCATTCTTATGTTCAAGCTTTAGTCTAGTGAGTGCTGAAAGCTTCCTATATGCTTAAGATGTGAACAGTTCTCAGAGCCATAGAGTTTAAGGGCAGAAAGGACTGCCAGATTGTCCACTCTGACCTCTTGTAGATCCCAGACCTCCAACATCACCCAGAATCCAACCACTAAATTAGACCAAAGTGTTACAGCCTACAAGAGAATAAATGATGTGTCCCAAGTAGAAAATAGGAAGGACTCACATGCACCAATGCCTGAGGTTCACACAACGGTATGGAAGTAATTGAGATATGCCAAAAGTATTTGGGTATGTGACATGTACCCACACACTGCATAGGAAAGTGAACCCCCAACCCCCAAGGTTAGTACCAATGTGACCTGGAGGAAAATTGCTTCCCAATACCACATATGGTTATCTGTTAAACCCTAAGCATGTACCACCCAACGAGGCATTCCAGTTAGAATGCTTAGTGAGACCTCAGCCCCCTATTCCACCCTGTTTCATACCCATCTCCAGCTATGGCCATACCCAATGCCTTACAGGAAAGAGATAAACACCCCAGGATATGTTTGGAGTGGGAGGGGATGGAAGGGGGGGGGGGGAATCCTTTCCTAGCCTCTTCAGGTGGGTAGTTGAAAACCTGAAGTATGAGCATGTGACAATGACTGTAGGACCGGGGGCTTTCAGAATAACCAAATATGATGAGACTAAAAATAAAGTCATGAGTTGGCAACACCAAAAATCCCATTTAACCTTCCACTCGTTATATTTTTAGTGTTTGCTTTTCTCAGCTTTGACAAAACATTTGCACTTGTGTACAATTAGTATTTTCAAATTCAGAGTGCTGAAGTGTTGGGATTTCTAATGCTTCTAGCAAATGTTTATTCTTTTATATCTGATTTAATTGGATATACTTTAAATTGCGAAAAGATTTCAATTAGCCCTAGGATTAGAAAAAGCTGTTGCACATTTAAACCTCGAACTGAGTTTGACAATATTCCTTTAATATGTTTGACAGTATATACTATTTACACTTAGAGAGCCCCAGATTTTACTATACTTACATCGACTTGCATCTTATGCTGCTAGTCTCTCATTGAACCTGATGGGTGAAATCCTTGCCCCTGAGAAGCCTAGACTGCCATTGATTTCAGAGAGTGGGACTATTTGCTGAAGAAGAAACCACTCAGGGTACGTCTACACAGCAGTGTTATTTCAGAATAATTGATGTTATTCCAAAATAACATGGTCCAGATCTACACTACAAGCAGTTATTTCAACAATGTCAAAACAACATCAAGCTGGAGGACTTCTTACTCTGACTCCTGTAACCTTCATTTTATGAAGGGTAAGGGAAGTCGAAGGAAGAGTGTTCTTTCTCGGACTTCCTGCTATGTAGACAGCGCCAAAAGCCGAAATAAGCTATTTTGACTTGAGCTACGGCAATTGCATAGCTTAAGTTGCGTAGCTTATTTCAGTTTTAACCCTGCTGTGCAGACATGCCCTCAATGTAAATAAAGGGGATAGAATCCAGTCCTGTGCATTTTTATTCTTATTTACCACCTGCTTGAAAAGAATCATTCTTCCCTCTAGATCCAATTTGGGTCAGTGCAATATAAATGTACGTTGACATGGCATCCTGAGAATTGCATGTTTGTACTGCACTTTGATAAAGGCAACTGCACATGTGCCATGTATTACTCAGGGCTAAATTGAGGCTTTGCTACAAGCCTACATGTCATTGCACTTCTCCAACAACAGCACAAGAAGCTGTTCCTCTCTGGTCCTGGCTGTTGTGGGATGGACATGCACTTTGCCAGGTACAGGGATGCTATAGCATATGGGTGATGGGAAAGGGGCCAAAACTGTCCATTTCCTGCCCCAGCTCACCTCTGCAGCATGAGGAGCAGCTATTCTGAAAAGACAGACTCCCTGCTTCCTGCCCTCTCTCCCCTATGCTACTACCTGCATTAGAATAGCCAGTGCCAGAGAGCTAGGGGATGCCTTGTGCAGGTGCGCAAGATGACCCCCAACCTGGCCCTCTTATCTCTATTATCCTGAGTCTACTTTAAAAAGTTTTAAAAAGAAACTCTTTTGATCTCTCCTCCCTGAGGAAATACTGGGTCACTTCAGTAGTTCCCCATATAAAAACATCATGACTATTTTAGCCTCTCTTAGCTATTTGCTCCAAATAGCTCCACAAATACACACACAGATTCTCTTCAGTAACCTTTGACTTCCCCTACTCTATGGATGTCTGGCCTTTTCCAGCTCCAATTAGGCCCCTAAAGAGAAAAGGCATATAGCAGCTTAGGCCAAGTAACTCTTTGACCTATCTGTCTTCCACAATGATGCCTCTCTTCCCCTCCATATTCAGATCTGACTGACAGTTTTTTATTCTTTTCGCCCCAGGGTTGAAAAGCTTCTGGCAGCTCCCTATCACATTTACATTAGTGATTTGCTCTCTCCTCTAGCACTCTATCCTCTTGCTATGGCCTAGGATCAGGCCCTTCAGAGAACTGTAATTGATTAAAAAAAGAAAGCTAGTGTATTGAAGGGAAGCATATGCACAATCTTTGCAATTTGTGTGTGTTATTTTACATTCTCCTTGCAGAGCATGCTGATATGCTGCCATGTAACTTGACAATAAGTATGCAGAAATCTTTAATGGAATGTTTAAATATTCAAATTTGTATTTTCTTTAGACATAATGTTGATGGGTTCTGCATGCCTACTGCTAGAGTCAATGTTCTGCATGCCTACTGAAGTAACATTCATTGATTCAGTAGCAGGTGGGCATGAAAAAATACAGATTAAAAAATGTGGGCCTTGAAATCAGGCAATGAAGTAAAGTCGGGAAGAGAATCTATAACTCACTTGAACATTGTGATGGTGAGTTCCCAAACAGAACTCAAACACTTTCAATTTTCCATTCCACTTGTGACTAACAGCTAATTCTGGATGCTACCAACAATGGCAGGGCCAAGACAAAAATTGAAGTATTCCTTCTCTAGGCACTTGCCCTCCTCCCAGTCAAGTAGGACTAACAGGACCTGTTCTTACCTACCTCGATTTGTCTTCCAAAGATCCTGTCTCCTTCCCTCCATTTGGCTTTTCAAGTGGCTGGCTAGAACATATGGCCCACAGTGGCTGAAAGCAGCTATCCTGACCTCCCTTTACATCTGGTAGCAGCACAGAAATAGTCCTTAAAATCCTGGGCTTAGTAAAAGTCCTTGGGCTAATACACCAAGCAACACAGAGCTTAGGGAAGATGGGGTAGATCCTCCCACTCTCTCCAGCACCAGATTTAGGGAAGGTGGGCTATGAAGATAATCTCTTCAGGGAGGGGGCACATTATCCAGGAGGGTCGTCTTCTGCCCCTCTTTCTGATTTATTCCACTCTTGAGCAATAGAAAGGTGATACTATTTCAAATGGTGTTGCTGGATAAGTGTTTGAGTTTGAGCTATGTTTTAATGCCCATCTGTATCATTGCTGATGGCTTTGTATGTGCTCTGTTATGCAGGTTCGTGACATTGATGTCAGTTTGAGACACATGTTTTTAATACTATTGGTGTGGTGAGGACTTTTAGCTTACTTATCTATATATAGATGTTGTGGGTTCATGTTTCGCATATCTGTTTCCAGCTAATTAAACACTGTTTCTCAAGCTAATTACATTTTTGATTAAGTGACGGAAGAAGTGTTTCACAGAACTTTAAAGCCGTTTCTCCAGATATGCTGAGGCATCTAGAAATTTTGCAAAGCTCACAGGACCCTTTTATCATGTGTCTTAAGCTGATTGCTTCAACACAACTTTTAATGATCAAATATTACATTCACATATACCCTTTATAGAACCTTACAAATACAATACAAGAGCTAGAACACGCTAGTGGAAAGAGAACCACATCATACTTTAAAAGAAGGCCAGCTCTATGGCTTAACTGCAATTAAAAATCAATGGCTGGACCATGACACCTCACTGGGGCTTGTGGAGCTCTGGCTAAGGGACTATTTAACTATAGTGTAGACATCTCAACTCTGGCTAGAAGCCAGCCTCTAGGACCCTGTGAAAAGGGAAGGTCCCAGAACACAGTGTCTACACTGCAATTAGACAGACCCTTAACCAGAATCACACATGCCAGTCTCAACCAGCATAGGCCAGGCATGGGTGTTTAACTGCAGTGTAGACATACCCTAAAAACAACTATGCAAAATACAGAGCTCTAAAGCTGGTAACCCTAACCCTAACCCAATCAGAAATTACCTCACCCACCTTATTTCTCTTTTGGAAAGTATGTTATTGACTTCTAGCCCTATACACTTTCCCTTATGTTAACAGAGGTCACCAGCAGAGAGTCAACTGAGAAACAGACTCAGTGAGTAGATTCCCTTACCAGATGATACCTTTTTTATAGCAAAATAATTACAGGGTGAAAACTGCTTCGTTGAGACACAGTCTCCATATCTCTATACTGCTCAAATTTCCCACTGATCTTATGAGCAAGTTATGTCTATTTCTAGCTGATCTGTTTTGTTTTCTGGAGACATCATGATAGTTCCATAATTAAAGTCATATTGAGGTTTGCACTTAAAGTGGAGATTAATTACCTTTATGTATGACTAACAGAATTTCCTTCCATTACTACAGTACATACCCTGAGACACCACATGACAGGCACTCTACTCACCACAGGTGTAGTACCTCTTCCTGGATATTGTGGAGAATAGCTCACACCACTGACAACTCTCCCTGTTGTTATAAGTAATCTGCCAGCTTCAGTCTCTTTATCTGCAGCCCTTCTCTTGTTGCAAGAGCTGCTGCTGATGCCTCTTCATGACTCAGCTCTTCAGCTAAGTGATTCATCATTCCCTACCCCTTTGCAGGGTATGTCAAAGGATTTCCTTCAGCAGTCCTCTCATTCACTGCCTCAGGTATCATTCCCTCAGTGGCTAGCGAGGAAACACAGGTTACAGTCCAGAGGCCCTCAATCCAGAAGTTCTGCATTCTTCTCTCCCAGACTAGGCCTCACTTCTCCTTACCACTCCTGGTTCTCTCCCTTTCACTGGGAAAACTAGCACCAAGCCCTGCTCCTTCCCAGCAGCAACACCTTCAGCTTCCTGCCATATATAGGCCCTGCCTGTTCCTGCACAGGTGAGCATTAAATTAAATCTTCTCTCCCAGTCTTCTCAGCTTGTTACCTCATAGGCTAATTGGCCCTTCTGGCCTGTCTTAATCCTTTCAAGGCAAGTATGGGTAGGACAACCCATCACACACCAATATTATTTTTTTAAACATATAAAGTCAGTTCTGTTTGTATAAATGATAAGCATTTAAAATAGCCTCCCCTTTTTTGTGCAGCTATCCTTTTTTGAAATATCCCTAGCAAAGAATTCCTAATGTTTGAGAGCTGAAAATTCACTCATTTTAAGATTATTTCAAGATTGACATAGATTGTGTTTAAAAAGTGTATACATTTACAAATATTAAATATTAGATCCTGAGGCTTGCAGGTAAACATTCTTCCCTAATGGAATATGGTAGTAGAATGACCTTTCAGAAGAGGTCAGGTGAATTCAGAATCTCATATAGAAAATACTGCAGAATCTCCCTCTTTGGAAAAGCCTTTTGGCCATAGCAATGAAATTCCCAATGTTGGGTCCCCTTTCTTCCCAGGAACCCCCCATCCAAAAACTAATTGACAAAATCTAACCAACAAATCCCCCAAAATAAAAATCTTACCCCAGGCAGATCCAGGCACAGTGTTATCTTGAGGAGGGAGAAGCACCAGAGATGTCCATGGAATCCACTAAGGACTTCAGTGTGGGTATTGATTTTATGTTGAAGGCACTCAGATTATGAGGTGATGGGTGGCAGTTTAAAACCAATAGATTATGAACACAGTCACTGATGTTTCTATTTATGCTGCTTCCTTTCCATTCAACAGTTTTCTGTTGAATTCAGGTTATAAAGTATTAGCATGGTTCAGCATCATGATAGTAATGGATTAATGCTTAGTAATGCTTAGTATTGAATGATGCTTAATTAATTATTTTCTTGCTTTTTAGCATTTGCATTGTTATGATGAAATACAATTGAGCACCCTTCCCTCTCAGTTAATTTTTATGTGTGGGATTTATACTGTATGTGTGTTTAAGTGGAATATGAAATAGACATGATCAAAAGAAATTGTATGGCCTGCCTTTGAATAATCCCCTTGTGAACTAGTGCACATCATAAAAGCAAGAAGTTCTGTACTCTATGGACTTGACTGTGCACCACTGAAACCAGTGGCAGCTTTTCCACTGACTTCAGCTAGAGCAAGATGAGATCTTCCTACCATGTATTTCAGAACCCTGCGGAGTAAATTCAGGATAATAAACAGATCAGGGACAAGCTATTTGCATACGAGAAAAAGCCTTGATTACCCATTATTCCTCTATGAACCTGAAAGATGGAGAGCACACTATCATCTTTTACATGTAGTCCGTCAGAGAACAAGCAAGCAGGGAGCTGTTAAGAAAATAACAAGAGCTGCCCAGGGAATAGGTAATCAAATGTGAGAGAAAGGAACAACTCTGTCCCCTAGATGACACACATTTCACAGTTGCACACTACCAGCCATGTCACAAAAGAAAGCTGGAGAGCAAATGAAAAAACAAACTAACAACAAGAAAGATATCCTAGTTACTTAATTTAAAATAAATCAAAATAACGGCCTCGTGATTGGGCTCAAATATTTTCATTTTTGTTCAGTGAAAGGTAGGATTTTTATTAGGATGATGGTGATTTCAACAACATAGAATGCAACGTAAATAAAAGAAAAAGCCTTTTCTCTGTCTCCTTTATTCCCCTTCCCTTGTTGTTCTCTATCCCTGGAATGATTTGATATTGTTATTTCATCATCATTTTGTATTCATTTTTTCCCCTTCAATTCTATCCTGCAGCTCATTTCTTCTCCCTTTCTCTTCATGTCTTTCATCAATAAAAAAATCTCTTTTAATTACATTTTAGCAGCTCTCTCATCTGCAGGTTTTTTTTCCTAGTTGAAACATGTTGCAAAAAAAGCAAACATGATTCTGGGATGCATTAACAGGTGTGTTGTGAGCAAGACACGAGAAGTCATTCTTCCACTCTACTCTGTGCTGGTTAGGCCTCAGTTGGAGTATCGTGTCCTGTTCTGGACATTTCAAAGGCATTTCAAGAAAGACGTGGAGAAATTGGAGAGGGTCCAGAGAAGAGCAACAAGAATGATTAAAGGTCTAGAGAACATGACCTATGAAGGAAGGCTGAAAGAATTGGGTTTGTTTAGTTTAGAAAAGAGAAGATTGAGGGGGGACATGATAGCAGTTTTCAGTAATCTAAAAGGGTGTCATGAGGAGGAGGGAGAAAACTTGTTCATCTTGGCCTCTGAGGATAGAAGCAGCAGCAATGGGCTTAAACTGCAGCAAGGGAGGTTTAGGTTGGACATTAGGAAAAAGTTCCTAACTGTCAGGGTGGTTAAACACTAGAATAAATTGCCCAGGGAGGTTGTGGAATCTCCATCTCTGGAGATATTTAAAAGTAGGTTAGATAAATGTCTATCAGGGATGGTCTAGACAGTACTTGGTCCTGCCATGAGGGCAGGTTACTGGACTCTATGACCTCTCGAGGTCCCCATTTCACAAGGCTTACAGGAGCGGTCGACAAAGGCTTCCCTTGTCGACCGATCCATGTCTAGACTGCCGCACTGTTCCGGATCAGCTGATTGTCGGCACAGCGCGGTGGCCATTTTTATTTTAATGAAGCGGGGATTATTTAAATCCCTGCTTCATTAACTATGTCGAGTAAACTACTTTACATGGCTCCGTCGACGGAGCCATGTAGTCTAGACACACCCTTAGTGGATCACGCCCCAGTTATATTAAAGCCTGATTTTTATCTATGAACTGATTTCTGTTGGAACTGTGCAGATCACAAGCCCCAAGAAGAAGCATAATGTTATCTGGGGACAAAGCATTCAAAATACCCCAAGCAGAATTTTTACCCCCAAAAGAGTCAAGCACTAGGTCAGTGGTCACCAACCAGTAGATCAGGATCCACTGGTAAATCCTGGGGCCTCTGACAGGTGATCCTGACTGGTTTGGCCAGGAAACTATCAGGCGTTGCCCCTCCTCTCACTGTCATGCTGCTCCTGCCCTCTGCCTTGGAGCTGCCCCCCGGGAGCCTCCTGCTTGCTGTGCAGAGAGTGGGAGGGAGAAGGAGGGGGGCACTGATGTGTCCCTCCTCCCCCAACTTCTGTTCCCTATCACCACACAGAGAGACAGGGACTGAGGGAGTTTGGCAATGCAAATCTCTGTCACTCTCACACACTGTGTGTGTCTGTAATTCTCACAAACACACTGTCCTTCACTCTCATCTACCAACCTAACACATATGTGTGTGGGGGGTGGTTGTTACTTCTTTTACTGCTTTCAAAGGGTGCTATTTTTGGTTTTTGACTTGTCTGTGCATTTCATAATTTTCATTTCTCTCTTATGCTTAAATTTAATTATTTGAGGAGTGAGTTCTAAAATGCCTAACCTGTCATGGCTGGAGTAATTATCTCTATGGTATCTGCTGCTCCTGGAAGTGGCTGGCATGTCCCTGCAGCCCCTAAAAAAGACAGAGCAGAGGGTCTCCACATGTTGTCCTAGCCTGCAGACACCATTCCTGCAGCTCCCATTGATCATTAATGGGGAACCGTGGCCAGTAGAAGCTGTGGGCTCAGTGCCTGTAGATGAGGGGCAGCACATGGTGCCATGGAGCCATTGTTGTACATGCCAGCTGCTTTCAGGAGTGGTGCAGGGCTAGGGGAGGAGTAAGCCTGCCTTAACTCCACTGCTCCATCACCCGGAAACCGTCTCAGTTAAATAGTGCGCAGCCAGAGCCTGTTTCCTGAACTCATCCTAACCCTGAACCTCCTCCTGCACCCAGCCTCCTGCCCCAGACATGAGTCCCCCTGCACCCAAACTTCTTCCTAGAACTTGCACCCTGGAACCCCTCCTGGATCCCAATCTCCTGCCCTGGGTTAAGCCCAGTGCCCCTCCCACACTCCAAAATCCTTGGCCCAAGACCAGAGCCTCACTCCAACCCCCTATCCCAGCCCGGTGAAAGTGAGTGAGGATGGGGGAGGAAGGGGGATGGAGTAAGCAAGGTGAGGCCTCAGAGAAGGAGTGGAGCAGGAGCAGACCCTCAAAGAAGGGGTGGGAAGGAAGTGGGGCAAGGGTATTTGGGTTTGAGGAAGATCTTACATCGATCGCACTTAAATTGAAAAAGTGATCTTGTGGTTAAAAAGTTTGGAGGCTCCCAACTAGGGACTTTCCTATTGCTATTGATTTTACTTGGAAGATGCTCAGCTTTTATGGTGAGAGGCAGCAGTATAAAACTATAAGACAGGTGTATTGTTTGTATTCCCTACCTGGATAAAGTGAAGTTACTCACCTTGGTACAGTAATTGTCATTCTTCAAGATGTGTGTCCCCGTGGGTGCTCCACTGTAGGTGACTGAGTAGCAGTACCCACCCATGGAAAGGAAGGTGGGATTTGGAGGCCCCTATCTATTCATGGATGAAAGTACTGCAGATGCTACGGAAGTATCCGGAAGCCATCTGCGCTGAATAGCGTAGTGCTTGGCAAACGTGTGATAAGAGGCCCAGGTGGCTGCCCTACAAATATCGGAAAGGGGAACACCTCTTAAGAAGGCAGTGGAAGTTGCTACCACTCTTGTAGAGTGAGCTCTAGGGCACTGTGGAAGTGGCACATTCCATATAGCATAACACTGGGTTATGCAGGAAACAATAATGTTAGCTATCCTCTGGGATGATATAGGCTCTCCCTTAGAATGCTCAGCGAGGGAGACTAGTAATCTGTCAGTTTTTTGAAAGGGTTTAGTGCGCTCTATATAAAAGGCTAGGGCTCTGTGCATGTCTAGTGTGTGGAGAGTTGCCTCACGCGATGAGGCATGCAGTTTTGAGTAAAAAGCGGGCAGCACTACTGGCTTGTTAAGGTGAAAATCCGAGCAGACCTTAGGGATAAAGGCTGGATGGTGTCTCAGGATCACACTGTCCTTGTTGAAAACGGTATACGGAGGTACCGCCATAAGCGCTGAAATCTCACTCGCTCTTCCCACCGACGTGATGGCCATAAAAAACCAACTTCATCGTCAACGTCTGGAGCTAGCGGCTCAAAGGGTGGCGCCGTGAGAGTTCCAAGTACTAAGTCGAGGCTCCACAATGGGGAGGGAATACATATTGGGGGGTTTAGATTTATTAGACCCTTGAGAAACCTCTTTGTCAGAGGGTGGGCGAATAAAGAAACACCATCTACTGGATGCTGAAAGGCCGTCATTGCCGCAAGATGAACTCTTAGGGACACTAAGGCTAATCCAGTTTGTTTCAGGTGCATCATATAGTCCAGAATGATGTGGATTGGGACTGTTTGATGTGGATTGAGGTGCGGTTTGGAACACCAGGAAGTGAATCTCCACCATTTGGCAAGGTAAGTAGATCTTGTATTCTGTCTCCTACTGTGGATTAGAATGTCTTTGACCTGGTCAGAGCACAGAACTTCAGAAGCGTTTAGCCAACTAGGTACCATGCTGAGAGATGAAGGGTGCGCAGCTGCGGGTACGAGAGAGAGCCCTGTTTCTGGGTTAGAAGGTTTGGGATCAATGGGAGCTGATATGGTGGGTACAGCACCAGTCGGAACAGAAGAGGATACCAATGTTGCCATGCCCACGAGGGCACTATTAATATTACTATGGCTCTGTCGAGTTTCATTTATTGCAAGACTCTGGAGATAAGAGGCGAGGGCGGAAAAGTGTACAAGAGGGGACCGCTCCAATCGAGGAGAAAGGCGTCCCTCAAGGAATCGTGACCGCGACCCGCTCTGGAGCAATAACAGTGACACTTCTTGTTGGTGGTTGTGATGAATAGGTCTATCCGAGGAGTACTCCATCGGCGAAAGATGGAGTGGAGGACTCCGCGGTGAATCTCCCATTCGTGATCTGTTGTGAAATTCCTGCTGAGGGAATCCGCCATCGTGTTGCTGATGCCAGGTAAATAAGATGCCACAAAGGTTGTGCCATTGGCAATGCACCAGTTCCAAAGTCAGGTTGAGTCTGCGCACAGCAATCAGGATCATGCACCGCCCTGATGATACATGGTCACTATGTTGTCTGTGAGATCACCTACTGTGGAGTTGCGAAGGTATGTGTGGAAATGTCTGCAAGCGTTGGCCACTGCCCTCAGCTCCAGAAGATTTATGTGTAATAGAGACTCCTGGGGCGATCAATGGCCTTGGATGGAGAATTTGCCCATGTGAGCACCCCAACCAATGAGGGAGGCATCTGTGCTAATGTGACAATGAGGTGGCGGTTGATGAAACGGGGTCCCTGACAGTAAGTTGCTGTCCTTGGTCCACCAATGGAGAAAAGATCTGACTGCGGAAGGAACGGTCACCGCCTTGTGTACGTTGTGCTTCATAGGGTTGTAGATCATAATCAGCCAGTCTTGCAGAGGATGAAAGTGCAGTCTGGCATGGGGGACAACGTGTGTCGTGGAGGCCATGTGCCCCATAAGTTTGAGTACTGTGATAATCTGCACTGAGTGTTTGTAGAGGAGCTCGTCCAGTAGTTCTTGTATTGTCCGAAATCTGGCGATGGGTAGGTATGCCCTTGGAGCAATGGAGTTGAGGCGAGCTCCTATAAACTCTAGATTTTGAGTAGGTTGAAGTGTGGATTTGTCCTCGTTGACAAGGAGGCCTAGGAGAAGAAACGTAACACCCGTAATCCTCACCATTTCAGAAACTTCTGAAGATGAACATCCTTTTATAAGGCAATCATCTAGGTAGGGGTATATCACCACCCCTCTGTGTCAAAGGTGTATGGCTACTACTGAAAGTGTCTTTGTGAACACCCTGGGTGCTGTGGTGAGGCCGAATGGTAGAACTCGATACTGAAAGTGATCTGTACCGATTGTGAAACGTAGAAACCTCCTGTGCGCGGGATGAATCGTAACGTGAAAGTAGGCATCTTTGAGGTCGAGAGCAGCAAACCAATCACCCTGCTCCAAGGCAGGTAGTATGGAGGCTAGTGTTACCATCTTGAAGCGTTGTTTCTAGAGATATTTGTTAATTGCCGTAGGTCTAATATAGGTCTCCATCCGCCCGTTTTCTTTTGTACCAGGAAATAGCTAGAGTAGAAACCTCTCCCTTGGAATTGATGTGGTACTCTTTCTACCGCACCTATGTGAAGCAAGTGAGCGATTTCAGTGGGTAGTAAGCTTTCGTGAGAGGGATCCCTGAAAAGGGACAGGGATGGTGGGGTTGAGGGTGGAAGAGAACAGAATGGGATGGCATATCCAGAACGGATTATCTCCAAAACCCACTTGTCAGTGGTAATGTTGGCCCATTGATGGTGAAAGGGCCTTAGACAATGGTGAAAGATGTGAGTGGGGTCTGGAGGAGCTGTCTGCTTGCTCTCGACCAACGCATCAAACCTGCTGTTTGTTGCCAGTCTGGGTCTGCGTGCGGTTATTAAAGTTTCAGCATCTCATTTGTCTGTTACATTGACTGCGATGTGGCTGGTCAAAGGGATGGTGTTGGTGTTGCCATTGCTGTCTATTATGGAAGTAATCAGAGCGCCTTTGAAATGGTGTGTAATGTCTCCTTCTATATGGTGGGGTGTACATTCCCAACGATCAAAGGGTTGTTCTAGAATCTATACTAGAATGGAGGACCATATCTGTGTTCTCGCCAAAAAATTTGTGCTTGTCAAACGGTAAATCCTCCACTTTTGTTTGCAGTTCTCTGGGGACTCCTGCAGATTGAAGAAAGGAGGCCCTCCTCATAACTACGGTCGTAGCTGTGGTGCGAACAGCCGCAAATTGCCATGGACGTGGCAGACACAAGCTGGTCCATGTGGATGCATAGCCCTCCTGAATGACAGATTTAAGCAGCGGTCTCTTGGATTCCGGAAGTGCCTCCATCAGGGCCGTCAACTTGGCATAATTATCAAAGTTGTGATTAGATAAAATGTGTGAGGTAGTTGGCTATTCTGAGAAGTAAGGTTGAGGACGTGTATACCTTCCTCCTGAATAAACTGAGCCTCTTTGACTCCCTGTCTGCTGCATTGCTTTTATATTGTGGCACCTTTGCTCTTTGATGCGCCGCGTCAACTACAAGGGAGTTGGGCCAAGGGTGGGTAAATAAAAACTCAGACCCCTTTGGAGGCACAAAGTACTTTTTATCAGCCCATTTATTAGTTGGAAGGGCAGATGCTGGGGTTTGCCATAGCTCGTTGGCCACTTCCAAGATGGCTTCATCCAAGGCTATAGCCAACTTGGTGCTCTGGATCGTTTGTAGGTTTTGAAGGAGGTGATGTTGCTTCTCCTTAATCTCTGTTAGTTGTATTTCCTGAGAAATTGCCACTCTCTTAAAAAGGTCCTGGAACTGCCTTAGGTCGTCTGGTGGGGAGACATCCCCAGGGATGACCGCCTCATCTGGCAAGGAAGACTGGTCTGCGGGAGACACCTCAGGAGGTTGTGTCTGTGCTGCAGCAAGTGGTTCCTCATCCTGCTCAGGAAGAGGAGGGTGGGACGGCAGTGGGTCTTGATCCAGGAACGGAGGAGCCGAGAGTGGGGAGTGTCTGGAGGAGGAGCAGCCTGTAGTAGACCTTGGTGGGGATCTGGGTGAATAGTAGTAATGGTGACAGTGTGGTGAGTATTCCTTGTCGTAATCACGGTGGTCATAGTGGTCCCGACGATAGTAAGAAGACCGTGAAGGGAAACGACTGTAAGGATGATGTCTTCTATAATCATGCTGAGAAGATGACCTCCGTGAACGCAAAGATGGAGAAGGAGAATAAGATCATCTTGGAGGTGGAGATGGAGAAGCAGAGAAATGATGAGAGTACCTGCGGGTATCTTTAGGGGGCATCAGAAAGGGAGATGGCAGTCTATCAGGAGACGTATATCTTTTAGAAAGCCAGGTTGACCTCCTGCTGGATCGTGGGGGCAGAGAAGGCGACGGCGCAGGCGAGAACGTGAGAGGCGGCGAAGCTGGGGATGGACTGAGGTGATGGTGAGTCTTTGTGCGTGCCTTCGCAGGTGCCGATTGCTCCGGTGCCGAGGCTGGCGCCGCACGCTCTGGTGCTGAGGTTGTCTTCATGCACTCCAGTACCGAGCCCGGTGCCACTTGCTGTTGAGGCAAAGTCGGTGCTTCTCGCCACCATGCCGAGGTCAGTGCCATTCGCTCCCGTGCCGAGGTCGGCGCCTCTTGGCCCCGTGCTGAGATTGGTGCCGATTGCTCCCATACCGGGGTTGGTGCCGATTGGTCCTGTGCCGGGGTCAGTGCCTCTCGGTCCCATGTTGAGGTCAGTGCCGCTCGCTCCCATGCTGGAGTCGGCGCTGTTTGCTCCCTTGTGAACTATATACAAGTACTGAAGAGAATAACAAGAGAAAGAGGAAAAAACAGAAACTTAACCATATATACTATTAAAGATTTTTATTTTTAACTGGAATGTGAATAGATAAGCGAGTAATAATGAGAAATGAGTATAACTGAAGAAATTAACTGGTTTTGTCTCACAAAGTGTTGACAATGAGGGAGCGAGAATTTGCTCCATCTGCAGCCTGAGGCGGTTGAGAGGAACTGGTTAGAACTGGATCATGCAGTGTGGGAGAGCGCGAACGCCGTGACATGCCCGTGCACATGCGCAGTCCGGCCGACTACAGCTCTTGAAGATCTCTGTCCTGCAGCGCAGGGGCAAGCCCAGCACCTACAGTGGAACACCCACAGGGACATCACTCAACGAACTTAGCCTTAATAAACAGTGGTGATGGGTGTGGAATGTCCCCCCAGCCCATAGGCATGGTAAAAGATTGCACAAAGATGAAAGGGTAAAAAGAGGAGGTTGGAAGTTATGACCCAGATTCCCAAAGATATTTAGGTATCTAATTCTGATGGGGGTAAGGAGCTAAATACCTATGAGAATCTGTGCATATGTGACGTCTAAGACGCATTACTGCATATATTGCCTCTATTTTGGTTACTTCCAGCTGCTCATGAGAATGGTGATCTGAGCCAGGTCCATAAGTTCCCCATCATCTTAAAGCATCGTATGTGTCTTGGTCACACAAAATTCTTGAACCTCTGATCTCCCTCATCATGGCAAAATGCTTTCTCTCTAGTTGCTCTTTTCAGAGCCCACTTCCCTCTGGCCCATTGACACATGTGGGAAAGGTTAGGTCTTCCACAGTATGATATTTAACAAGGCTAATTTAGGTTTCACAAAAAACTGCTTGGACAGTAAAGAGGTAATACTGTGGTAGATTGGGAAAGGCAGGGAAAAGTAACAGTAGTGGAAAAGGGAACCTTTTGTTTGAATGGATGTGCTAAAGGGACATGTAACTATCAGGGTATGTCTACACTGAGGAGCTATTTCGGGGTACCGGAAGTATCCTGAAATAGCTATTCTGTGTCTATTGAAGCAGCCCGTTATTTTGAAATAGATTTTGAAATAACAGGCAACTTATTCTGACATCCCGATAACCCTCGTTCCACAAGGGTTATGGGGAATTTTGTAATAAAGAGTTATTTCGAAATTTGGCGCTGCGCAGACAGTGCCAAATTACAAAATAAGCTATTTTGAGCTAAGGGTGCTGTGTAGACACACCGTCGGAAAGTACAGCGTATATAAGGATGATGGGGTCGTGTAGCCGGACATGAACCCCATCTATGAACCCCATCTTGTTCCCAGAGAGCAAGAGAAAGGCAGTCAGCCTTTGATGCCCTGGGAACGCAGGTGTGCTGCCTGTCCCTGACTCTACCATAAACAGAAACCAGACAGTAAATGGGCTGGCTGACCCGGGGCCTCCACGCCCTGATGGCTAGTACCAGTGATTGACACGCCTGCACTGTCCCAGGAGAGGAATCTTCGCCCATCACATACTAGAAGTGCCCATTGTCTGCATTTTCCCAGGTGTGAATTATGCTTTGCACCCTTCGTGGGAAACTTGGCATTCAAAGCCATTTTTCCTAATTGGCCACTTGAGACCAGGAAGAAGCTTACGTGACCCAAGGGGTATAAAGAGGGTTTAGTAGCCCACCCCATTTGAGCTCAATCATCTATACCTGCTGGCAGGTATTGATTGTCTCCGAGGTCTGTGGGGCGCCCAACCTCGCCCTACTTCTTCCCGAGGGATTGAGAGAAAGACGCTGGCCACGCCAAGTCTGGAACGCATGGGGTGAGAATATATACCTGCTAGGTGTCTATTTTGCATGCATTTAATAAAGCTCAGAGAACCAAAAGGGTTTCATGGTACCTGTAAGTGACTTTTGTTTTAAGTGTAATTTCTGTCCTGTCCTTTTGTAGTGGCTGTGTTATCTGTAACACAGCAGTAGCATTTAACAGCTAAGTTTACCCTGTAACAATAAAATAGTAACTGTTTAAGCTTTAACCTGACTCCTTCAGTTGCTGTAACAGAACCAAGCACAATTTAAAGAACTCCAGCCGGTCAAAAGGGACAGGTATAGGGAGAGCTTGGGCGTTTGGATTTGTGTCACTCCCAGGTGACAGATCCATTGGGGCACCTCTCAGCCTCCCCAGGCTGCCCGCTGCGAAGGGATTTCTGGATTCTAGCAGCTAAAATCTGAGGTGTTATAAGCTCTCCTGTAAACTTATTGGGGCGCCCGTCAACCTCCTCCAGGTTGCCCGCTGCTAAGGACCCGGTCCTGGCAGTTGAAGTCTCGGTGTATAAGCTCTCCTGTAAACTTATTGGGGCGCCCGTCAACCTCTTCCAGGTTGCCCACTGCTAAGGGACCCCGGTCCTGGCAGTTGAAGTCTCGGGTGTATAATACACACACACACACCACTCACTGCCCTGACCATCGGCTGACAGGTCGCTATGTGTTCTTCACTTGGTATATTGATATATATAGTTCTGTGGAGATGAGGGAATATGCACTATAAGCTTTCTGTAAAAGACTACTAACAGACTAACCACTAATGGGTAGAACACAGGATAGCTAAGAAGTAAAACTGGTAGAAGGATATGGATATACAAAATGAAGGAAGTAGAATTATTCACATATAATGTAATTGAGTGGTAAATGATTGAACCATTGCTTGCATACAGCACTTCAGCATCAGAAGTATATCATCATAATCTTGATGGTAGCAATAGTGCTAGTGATGCCACATTGAAACATATAACAAATTCACACTGGAGGCAAAGTATGACTCTGTTAAACTATTGAGGAAGGGCTGGAATGTGGTAACCTAAAAAGAAGTTCTTATTTTAGCATTCAAATTGTATTACGAAGCTCTGTCTAAAACACTGTGGAAAAGAGTGTCATAAAAGTAGTTGGTGAGGTGCTTGACTTTGGCAGTTATGTCAGTTAGGGTACGTCTAAACTACAGGCTTTTGCCGACAGAGGCTTTGTTGATAGATACTGTCGACAAAGCCTCTGTCGACAAAGAGCGTCTAGACTACAGCCAGTTGTCGACAAAGCAAGCCGCTTTTTCGACAGAGAGTCTAGACGCTCTCTTTTGAAAAAGCACAGTGTAGATGCAATAGTGCCTTTTGTTGACAGAACTCTGTCAACAAAAGACGTTATTCCTCTTAGAATGAGGTTTACTGCCGTCGACAAAACTGCCGCATTCTGTCGACCTACTGTCGACAGAACTCGGCGGTAGTGTAGACGCAGGTATAGTTTTGTTGACAAAAGTCCACTTTTGTTGACAAAACCCTGTAGTCTAGACACACCCCTATAGCCTAGCACTCTCTCTGCAAGCCATGAGGAAAGGCAGTAAAGGGCATCCTAGTGCCCAGAAGTTTCTGCAGTTTCCTTGCTAAAAGCAGAGAAAACTCTTTTCTGGACAACACTGGCAATAAATATTACTGGCTTCAAATTATAAACCAATATGCCTCTATAGACTCTCTCTCTGAATTAGTTATTAACTTCTTGCACACCATGTTTAGGCATTGATAGGTGAACTGTTTGACAGTAAATTATTGTGGAGGCTTGCCTAGTTCATATACTCCTAGCAATGTGAACAGTCGATTAAATACTACTACCATAGCTTCCTGGAGTGATTGCATTTACTAGACTGTGCTGGACTGCTGTGCCTCCTTTTTAGGAAGGTATTTTGCATAACAAAAGGTGAGAAAAGGGCAATTCTGCAATATGGGAGCCTAGAAGTATCAGTCCTGTGGAATGCATACTGGGTATAGATCTTCACATATTAATTGTGGCTTTAAAAGATATTTTCGGGCTTGGGCAGCAAATTTGCTGGTGATGGCAATCAGACAATAACTGTGTGAAGTTATTCTCCCACAAGCATTTTGCAGCTGTTAAAATAATCTCTGCATCATCCCCATGCAGAAGTATGACCATTGACGTCCATGGCTCTAGGGAGTTTCACAAATAATATTTCCCATCTCTTAAATCAGAGTACTTTAGTTTTCCCCTATGTAGATAAAATCCACCCACGCAAAGCCCTCTGTGCCTCAGAACTCCCTAATACCAATACATTGTGGGGAAGAAGCAGTGGTCACTTGGGACTCTGCCCTCACTGTACTTTAGGGAGCAGTGTGTTTCATGCCACATCAGAATAGGGGAGGAGCACTGGTGTTGGATCATGGACTAGCAGGTTCATGGCCTTTGAATCTGCACTAATGCAAAGCCAGTGGGCAGAAACTCAGACATAGGTGTCATGCTACTATTCCAGCCCATAATTCAGAGCAGCAATCATAGAGGAGTTATATCCTAATGGCCAGCCCCCCTGGCAGTAGGAAGGGTGGATTCTATGGGTTTTCCCAGTCTTTACAACTTCTATTCAGCTCTTTAATTATTTGACTATGTGAAGGGATGAGAGTCATGAATTTCATTCCCAAAAAGATGTTTAATCAATCCTAGAAGAGGAGCTCAGGAAAGTTAAGGACATATATCACATACTATTCAATGTTTTCAGGAGCTTTCCTGGCTTTATACAGGATCAGGTTTAGAGTTGATATAACCCTTTATTTGTGAATAGTTATTTTATGAGGGGGCAGAGGAGAAATGCCAACAAATATTATTCACAAGGAATCACTTAATCTTGATTACAGCTTGTTATGTCCAAATGAAGGTCATAGAAGAGTTTGAAGGAAATTAGAGGTGCAAACTCTGCCTGAAAAAACTGTAAATTCTAATTAATGGATACTGTGATATTTGATGCACTATTTGATGTGCCTACAGCTAATTTTGTGCCTTCAGAAAACTTGTATTTATTGGCACAATTTTGCTTTTAGGATACGTCAAGGTACTCCCTCTTCCTCTGTGGTGGGTATTAATTCAGAGTTTTATGATGTGTCAGTGACCACACGATATATAATATATCTTAAAAATACTGCTTCTGTCATAGAAAGATGACTGGATTATTAAGCCTATGTTTATCATGGATTAATATAGCCTGTATACTAATTTGTGTTTTCGGTTTCACGCCATCTCAATTCCTGTAACTTTCTTCTGTCAACTTTAATAGAAAATTCCTTGTCTAAATTACTCTCCTCAAATTCCAGTTGCCAAATATTAACTTGAACTAAATCTCAGAAGAGGAATACCCTCTCCACACACACTTTATTCATTATCTCTTTATCCTGTATCTTTGTGTAGGCTCCCTGAAGTGAGAGCCTCTATTATGGCCTTTCAAATGTGAAATTTCTTACAGCAGACAAATGGAAAAAGAATCTACATTAGGATGGAACAAACTGAAAACATTTTTATCTAGTGTTTTCATGAGTTGTAGCCTTTATTTAATTATTGTAAAATTCTTTGGCTCTCTGTACAAAAGATACAGAAAATGTTATTAGCATGGGCAGCCCATAAGTTAAAAAAAAAACACCATTCATTTCATTCTAATATGCCCACGATGGGCACTCCTGAAACTGCCATTCTGGGTGGCAGCAGTGTTGTCTTCAAATTAAAGAAAATGGCTGGAATGTTATTGGTGGTTGATAGGATGGGGAGAAGTCAAGATCAGTTGCCCTAACTTAGGGAGTGTTGCAGAGGCTAGGGAGCCACATGTACAAAAGCAGCAGAAAGCATTGCTGTAAGCAAGACATGGTGCAGTTAAAATATTCTTCTGAAATATGTGTTGTATCTGTATTATTTGAAGTCCCTGAGTATTTCCATATATTCCACAGTGAATTCAGAGTAGAGTTTATTGTTCTGTTTAAAGCAAGTAGAACTTCATAGGCTCCTCCTCACTGCTTTATATAAGAGCTGTCTTACAAAAATATTGAGATTTACCCCTAATATCCTGCAAAATGTTATGTTGTTGATTTATACGACATCCATGCCTAACATTCGTGTCTAGCTGAGAAGTTTAGAATAAGGGCAAGTAATAGATTAAAATTAGGCAAGACAACATCTGTCCTCTTGAGTTGAATCCATATATCATTGTAAGTACCTGTCCTACCTGCTTAGTTACGAACCAGTTACTTTTGAATAGCCCTCTAGTCACATATTCTCTGCCTAGTTCCTGGTCCCTCACACTAGAGAGGGCATGCCTTGAGCCATTTTGTATCTGATACAGCATACATCCCCCTGCACGCTGACCAGTGCCACTTTAGAAGGGTGGAGACAAAGCTCTGCCCACATTTGTAGATGGGAGGAGTGTGTGGGGGTGGGGTGGGGTGGGGAGGGGAGAGGAGGGAGAATATACTGGCCCCATCTGCTCTGCTCACAATATGGCTACTCCAGAGGAGAGGAGAGGAGGAAAGTAGCTCCGTATGACAGCTTTCTCCTCTGAGCAGGAACACAGAATGAGCAACATTCTAGCCTTAAGGTGAATGAACTGAAAAAGTGGTGGATAGCTGTGGCTAAAAGGACCTACACACTCTGGTGCTGATGACAGCAGGGCTTGTAATCACCACAGATGTTTCCAACTTGGATTCCTTGTGATCTGTATAAGTTTTCTGGTGCCCGATTCTGATCTCACATCAGTGGAAAACCATTTTCATAGATTCCCTCTTTACTTACACTGGGAAAAGTGAGAGGGAAATTAAGCCCCTGATGTGAACTTCAGCTGAGCTAAGTGATCCCTCAAGGCCTTTTATTTTTTCCTTACAAAAGTGTGTAGCTAACTAAAGATGCTCTTAAACAAAACACAAAAACAAACCTTTATATTACATATAAAACCCAAGCACTACTCAAACAGTAATACCATTTTTTAACCTAGATTGATTGATTATATGTCCGCATATTTATATATAGCATACTATTTATAAAGTATAGTTGTGTAAGTTACACACAAACACTGCTACATGGAAATTTGTAACATTATGGAAGGTAGTGTGTGTGTGTGTGTGTGTGTGTGTGTGTATAGTGCATGTGTGTGTAACATACTTACAATTATATTTTGTATTTATATAGCATAATATTTATACACACATACACCATACACACAAAGAGTTGAGCAAACTTTCTAGAGTTCAGCACAATACAGTCATTTACACCACTATGAAGTGAATGTAAACACCTGCTAAATCAAAAGGTTAGTGATTTGCACACACTATGCACTTATTCTGCATTTCTGTAAATAATTACACAAGTTGCAGGGTCACAGGGGTTAAGGCCCATTATGTATAAAAAGTTAATCAGGTTTCCCTTCCCTTCCTTTTCAAGCTTTAGGTTTAATACAGCTTGGACTTTGCCCAATGATTCTGGTTTATTCTTATTATATCCTAATCAGATCATCCATCTCCACTGAAAGAATCACCTTTTGATAGCAAGTGTAATTGCTTCAGGTGCATAGTTGAAATGACTTCTATCAATGACAAATGTGATAGTCTAATGAAAAATAGTCCTGAGAGTGTGAAAAAACAAACAGATAATAGAGAAGATTTACAATTTTATGATACTTGAGGAGTATGATTTGAAATGTTCAAAAATACAGTGAAGTGTGCCCCAAGCAGGTGAGAGTAGACCAAGAGAAAAGGTGTTGACACTGCCTGAACTGAAGAGGAGTTTTGAGATACTTAAAAATAAAGTCTGCTCGAGAGTGGGAAAATAGTGCCAGAAATAAATGGAGGAGCTCATCACAACTCATGAACTAAAATTAAGGTGCCTGCTTACCAGAAAATAAAGCAGCAAAATCTATGAGGAACAGCGGGGCTCAAACACATTCCTGACAGCTGTAAACATGGGGAGGGGGAAAAGTCTGACCAAGCTACTATGAAGCACATCAGAAGTTTAAATTCTCTCTTCTCTCACACCAAGGTATGTCAGGACTACCTCTATGGAAACGGAATTACATTGGTGTAAGTAAGATCAGAATCAAGCAGCCCCAGCTCTCTCCTCGGCCGCCGGGAAGGGGAGGGATGGGCCGGGGCCGTAGCATAACAGCCCCAGCTCTCCATGTAGGCCCTGGGGAGGGTCAAGCTGAGAGTGGGTGGGGCCTGGCTCCTGCGTACACAGAGTGAGACGGTGTTGCTCTGTTGACCCACAGGAAACTTTTTATATAGAGAGAGAGGTATAAAGTTTCAAGGTAAAAAGGGTGCTATTACCATAGTTCTCATATCTGAACACCACAAAAGCACCTCTCAATGGGCAAAACAGACATGCTTTGATTCAGAAAAGCTTAGGATAGGCATACAAGAGGTGCTAAAGATCTGGTTTAAGATACAATTAGCAGGGCTATTTAAAGGTATTTGACAATAAAGAAAAGTCCATGCAACAGAATTAAAATATTAGGTTAGAAAGGGGACAAATAATGTATTATTGGTCAACTTATATATTTGGAAGGCCATTTTACTATTACTAAGACAAAACACATTCACTTAGAAAACACTCTCTCTACCATTCTCAGGGTGTAGTTATTAACTGTTCACAATCATGCTGGAAGGGCATAACAAGTGGGATTCTGCAAGGGTCTTTTTTTGGCACTGGTTCTGTTCAGTATCTTCAACTATTTAGATGAGGCGCATATAGAGCACAATTAAGTTTGCAGATGATACCAAGCTGGGAAGGGTTGCAAGTGCTTTGGAGGATAGTGCCAAAATATAAAATGAGCTGGACAAACTACAAAAATGGTCTGAGGTAAACAGGATGAAGTTTAATAAGGACAAATGCAAAGTACTTCACTTAAGAAGGAACAATCAATTTCACACGTAGGGTATGTCTAGACTGCATCCCTCTGTCGACATTGCAAATAAAGCGGGGATTTAAATATCACATGCTTAATTTGCATACAAATGGCTGCCAGTTTTGCCGACTCAGCACTTTGTCGGCAAAAAGAGGCCGTTCTAGAGGGGGTTCTGTCGAGAAAGAAAGCCTTTTTCGACAGATCCCTTAGGCCTCCTTGCAGGCCTAAGGGATCTGTCGAAAAAGGCTTTCTTTCTCGACAGAACCCCCTCTAGAACGGCCTCTTTTTGCCGACAAAGTGCTGAGTCGGCAAAACTGGCAGCCATTTGTATGCAAATTAAGCATGTGATATTTAAATCCCCGCTTCATTTGCAATGTCGACCTGCCTAATCTGCATCCCTCTGCCGACGGAAGGATGCAGTCTAGACATACCCATACAGAATGGGAAGTGATTGTCTAGGAAGGAGTACTGCAGAAAGAGATCTAGGGGTCATAGTGGACCACAAGTTAAACATGAGTCAGCAGTTTGTGACACTGTTGCAAAAAACAAAACAAAACAAAAAAAAACCCAAAAAAACCACAACAACAACAACAACACACACACACACACACACACACGCGCGCGCAAACATGATTCTGGGGTGCATTAACAAGAGTGTTGTGAGCAAGAGAAGAGAAGTCATTCTTCAGCTCTACTCTGCACTAATTAGGCCTTAATTGGAGTATTGTGTCCAATTCTGGGCACCATATTTCAAGAAATATGGAGAAATTGGAGAAGGTCCAGAGAAGAGCTAAACAAATTATTAAAGATCTAGAAAACATAAGCTATGAGGGAAGACTCAAAGAATTGGGCTTGTTTAGTTTAGAAAAGAGAAGAAAGAGGATATGATAGCAGATTTTAAATATCTAAAAGGGTGTTACAAGGAGGAGGGAGAAAAATTGTTCTCCTTGGCCTCTGAGGATAGAGCAAGGAGAAATGGGCTTAAATTGCAGCAAGGGAGGGTTAGGTTGGACATTAGGAAAAACTATCTAACTGTTAGGATGCTTAAACTCTGGAATAAATTGCCTAAGGAGGTTGTGGAAACTCAATCTCTGGAGATATTTAAGAGCAGGTTAGACAGACATCTATCTAGGATGATTTAGACAGTGCTTGGTCCTGCTAGGAGGGCAGGGTACTGGACTCAATGACCTCTATGTCCTCGATGACCTTCCAGTTCTATGATTCTATAATCACTCTTATTCTTTGTTAAATACATACCAGTTAAAATCTGAAGCATTTTCTCAATAAGACTTTAAAACACATTTATTTCATTGCTTATGCATAAGTAATCTGAAAGCATGGTGAAACTCAAATTATTTTTTACCTGTGAGTCATGTATGCCCAGGAAGGCTGTGGATGTAGTTTAACAGCAGGGCATCCTATATTTGGAGAAAAGGTTAATCTTGTCATGAAAGCTGAAGCCTCCCACAAAATTCCCCTCCTCTTCCTTCCCCCTCACCTGCAAGAGAACTCTAAACCCACCACAAGAAAAGTTGCAGCAATAATCAGGAGACCGAGAATCACTCAGGACATGTCTACACTAGGAAATTACTTCAAAATAATTTATTTTGAAATAACTCTTGAAATAACTATTTTGAAATAGCATGTCCATAGTACAGGGAAGCCTCAAAAGTAGTCCAAGTCAGGCTCCCTTAATGAGGACGTGCTACCTCAACTTAGAGCCCCCAGGAAGCACTAGGGCATAATTACTTTAAATGACATTGGGGAGTAGTTATTTCAAAATAGCAGCAGTGGAGCATCCACATTACGGCTATTTTGAAATAACTTTCAAAATATGCATTATTCCTCATGGAAAACAGGAGTTATTTCAAAATAACCAGCCCGTTATTTCAAAATAATGGGCTTGGTAGTGTAGACGCTTGTTACCAGATTTGCCCAATACTCTGGGGTATGCTCATTTATCAGGGTTACTCTTATGGGACGGGGGGAAGGTTAACAATTCTATCAGTGTGCTGTTTGTGCTTACTTGTGCTCTCATATGGAGCTGAATTCTCCCTGCTGCCAATTCCCCCCTCCCACTGGAGCTCTCCTGTAGGAACTAGGTTCCTCAGGATGGGGTTACCACCTTAGCAACACACACAGACACTCACACCCACTAACAGAGCACATCTGAGAGGACTGGGTAATCAGCACTCACAAGCTGACCCCCTCATATGTCCCTGGACTCAGCTGGCTGGGTTTCACAGCAATGCCACACTGCACCCTCATGTGCCTTTGGACTCAGTGGGCTGGATTAAACAGCGCTTTAAGCTGCCATTCTCATAAGCCCCCAGGTTCAGCACTTCCCTATCCCCACTTTCACCCCACAATCATTCACTGGCAAACCACACAATGAGCAAACCCCACAGGATTTTGGGCACTACAGGGATCTTTAGCTTGGGTACAAGAAGCATTGTTGCAGAGCGAATGGGGAAGCCAAAACAACACCCCTTAAGGAAGAGTGAGCAAAAGAGAAAGAAAGAGAGAGAAGCAACCAGCTTAACAATGAAAGGTATTTATTTCTGAGTAGTGCATAGATATCAAAAAAGTTACAATATTAAATCTAAATTGAAACTGATTACAAATGTTAGGTAACCATATAACAGTTTACATAGGGCAGGGTCAGGAGGCTATGTTTAGAGAGGTAGTTGATGGGAGGGAGAGAGAGAGAGAGAGACCTCACCACTCCACGGAGCTTGCACTGATCGGGGGTCCCAGATGATGATGGTAGCCGGGGGTCCAGAGGGCAGGAGACAAGCAGAGCAGAGCCCCCAGCACGATCAGACAGGAGATGAAGAAGTCTCAATGGAACTGATGCAGTTTAAATCCAGGTATCAGAACAGTTTTTCTTGGGGCAAGGATAGGAGTTTTATAGAGATAGTTCAAAGAGAAAGAGGAGAGACAATAGAGATTGATCACCCTGGTTATGGGTGATGTTCCTTGAACGAGCTCACAATGCAACTAGGCAGTTTCAGTATTTTAGATGTCAATAGGATCGTTACTAGAATTGGTCTGATAATGACTAATTTGGGTGTGAGCAGGCCTGGGTTCATTAGCATCTGGAGCAGGGATTTCCCATCAGGCAGTGCTTCTCTGCTTTCGGTATCCCATAGTTCACTGCGGTTCCTGCCTTGGAAGAGCTGCTCTCCATTCTGTATGCTAATGAGATGTCCCTCTGTTCCATCTTTAATGCAAATGAGGCTGGGGTGTTTCCTTGTATCACCCTTGTCTGAAGCAGTTTAGGTGTGTCTTCCCCGGCCTTTTCATTGCTTTGTCTTTGATTCTAGCAGAGGCCTGAGGGAGGGGGATGGTTTTCCATGAATGTCACTCCCTGGCTCCCCAAGAGCACAAGGCTGACAGGTGACCATGTTCTGGTTCCCCAAGAATCACAGAGCTGGTGGGTAACACGCTCCACTTGTTATTTCAAAATAAGGGGTGTTATTTTGAAATAACTCCCTAGTGCAGACCACGGCTCAGTGGACAAGAGATAAATAAGTTCTGAGACTCATCTCACTTAGGCTCAGTGATCATCCTAAAATACAAAAAAAACCTACCTGACCGTTTTGGCACAATGTTCATATCAGCGATATATAAATTAGATTGGAATCAGTCTCCAAATCAGACACAAAGGAGAACTGTGTTTTGCAGAATATTCCAAAAATCAAATGTGTAAATGGATGAATTCCTGAATTTAAGATGCTGACAGTGATGGTGGAGAGAATTATATGTAGA